>CM044401.1:26968906-29368906 GCA_024322285.1 Musa beccarii
CCGAGGGATTGTTGGTGCAGTTGGAAGAACGGGACTCCTGCGGTGGCTTGTGCTTCCGCTGCAGGAGGTCGGTGTCTCGGTGCAGAGGCCTCGCTGCCGCGAATAGATGCAAGCCTGACAAGGCCAACACCACCAGCAGCAGCAGCTTCACAAGAGATTTGAAGCTGGAAGCCATGTCGTGTGAGCAAGCGCCGTGTGGGACTCGTTTGGATGGAGTTAATTTATAGTGCTCTGAAATGCCATTTCCCGTTCTTGATCTTGAAAGCAACTCGATCTTTCACACTGGCTTCCCAGGCCGGGAGATGGCATTTCCTGTTCTTGATCCTGAAACTAACTGGGAACGTTCACACCGGCTTCCTAAGCAGAGGGATGGCATTTCGTGTTCTTGATCTTGAAACTTCTAATACTCGGCAACACTTGGCTTCCTCTGGTGGCTCCTCAACACAGCAGCAGAGAGAGAGAGAGAGAGAGAGAGAGAGAGAGAGAGAGAGAGAGAGAGAGAGAGAGAGATTTTGACGTGATCGCTGGACGTTGCATGGGTTCAGACTACCGATGGCATTTGCATTGGGAAGCTGCTGAAACACCTCACCATTTGTGCGCCGATTATGGACAAGGAAAAGAAGAGAGAGAGAGAGAGAGAGAGAGAGAGAGAGAGAGAGAGAGAAACTTTTAACATTCGCATTGCGCGAGGCATATTCTTCCTGTCGAAAGAGAAACACAAGGAAAAAGTATGGGAATTTAAGAGAGAAGAAACGTTCTTACGTGAAGTATTTGACCGCAGTCGAGTGGGTCTCCGTCTCCTCGTTTCACACCAACTGAGATCTCCAGTGGTTTTAGAGAGAGAGAGACTCACCAATCCCCACTGTCAATACTTTTATCCTCATGTACTCACTCGGTAACGTCGTCCAACCACAATAAATAAATATATATATATATATATATATATATATATATAGTCATTTATATTTATAATGTTTCAAAAATGTTTTAAAAATACTTTTTATAATATCAGAAGAAAGCACTGTATAAAAAGTATTTTATCATATAGCATTTTTAAAACAAGAATGCTGTACATTGATTTTAAAATAAAACACTATATAGTGTGTTTATGGATAGAAATTAACCCATAAAATAATACTGTGACTAATGCATGATAGTCTTATAGAGATATTTTTGAAAATTTTAGAATATGAGATAACTGTTTGGAATTTATATAGTTTGCATCACAGCGGAGAATTATTTTGGTAAGTCGGCTAAAGTAAAAGCTTTGTTCAGATTAGCCCAGCTAAGAGAGAGAGAGAGAGAGAGAGAGAGAGGTCATGTAAACTCTTAATGGTCATGTAAAGTCTTCACATTGAGGAATCACCGAGGACTGCGTTTTTATTTTTGTTTTTAGCTCCGAATCTAATTTTCCTGAATTGAATCTGAATATGATCTGATTGAGTTTGAGATGAATTTGAAGAATGCATGCTATATAAATATTTTTAATTAAATTATGAAAAGGAGAAGTTGATGTAAAAAAATCAAACTCACTTGTCCCATCCAAGCTCTCAACAAATAATCTAACATATTTCTTATATATATATAATATCATTTAATTGGATAAAATATATTATAATATTAATTAAATTCTTAGTCGAGAATGAGTCGGGAGCTTACCAAAAGGTTTATTGGAAGTTTATTGGAAAGATTCGTTGGAAGTTCACGGAGCTTGCCAAGAAAGATCGGAGCTTACCAAAGAAGTTCGTTGGAACTTGTCAAGATCATCATGAAGTCCAAGAGCCTATCGGGAGTCTATCGGAAGATATCCGAGAGTTCATTAGAAGTTTATCAAAAGTTTACCAAAAGCTCGTCGGAAGAAGCCTTGACGTGTCAAATTTTATTTTCTTTGGTATATGTCTTTAATTTTCATAGTTAACATATAATTAGGATTAAGATTGAGAGATAATCTCATTAATTTTGGTATGGGCCAATTGAGCCCGTTATTGGACTAGATTGCTGAACCCTATCTGGCGAATATAATCAAGAATGTGTCAATTGTATTCTTCTGATTACTTATTAAATCGAACTACGGAGTGCATTATATCAATCAAATAAAGGTATTCTAAGATGATATTGAAAAATATATCTTTTGATCGTAATGTGTTATTATCTGATTTTAAAATTTAATATTAAATTTATATTAGGTTGACTAGTTGACTTTCCTCAACCACAACGTGCCAAGTACGACGAAGTAACATGAAGTCACCACTTTGGTGGGGGCTGGGAGGAATCCACAAGGAGTGAAACCAAAAAGAAGAAGAAGAAGAAGACAACATGCAAAAGATTTGATCGAGAAACATAGATGGAATGCATCATCATCTGTTTCCGACACATTGCCTGCCATTTTCCACCAAAACTTCTCTCCTCCTCTTTTCTAAAACATCATTAAAAGCTCCATCACTGTCTCCTACTAACTCTCTGCTTTTGCTTAAACAAATCGATCGTTGTCGTCGACAAAATCTTCTGTGTCCAGCTTTTGATGCTGATGATGCTGATAGCACGCCGCATTCTTGGCCTCGTGTATCAAGGAAACTGAGAACTGCAGGAGCAATTAATTGATCTCGTTCAGAGCAGCAGCAACGCAGGACGGTGGTCATCGTCTGACCGACTGTGTTCGATTTTTTTCTGTGTTTATGATTGCAATTTTTTATTTTTTAACCCTTTTTTTTTCAGAAAATAAAAAGAACTGCACGCCAATCTTTTATTAGTTTGTTTCGATGACAAGTTCATCTCTTTCGGTGGAGCTTTATGAACTTAATAGTCGCGACATCACAATAACTCGTTCTTTTGAAAAAGTAAAAGGTTCTTTTTTCTTCTTTTTTTTATCTTACACATTGACTTTATTTTTTTTTTTTGATTTTTCATAGTCAATGGTTTGATTAAAACCAGTGATGCACTTTTCATAATTATAATTTTACATATATTTTTTTATATATTTATTTAGTAAGTACATTTTGTCTAATACCCTCGTGATGACTTACGATATGATCTCCGGCTTCTCACCTTATATCGACTCTCCTCTCCTGTCATCCCATCTACAGCTTCTCACGACTCATCGTGCTCACATCGATAATGATAAATATATTTAATCCGACACCGTCGATCAAGACAAAACGATGATCTCAAGACAGCCTACAACAAAACATGATTTTTGGAACACACAAAACATCATGTCATAGATAAAACCATGGCATCAACATCGTTGATATGATATTTCACGGATCTTTATTGCGATCGTTATAACAGGAAACAAAAACCTGGAGCTAAAAAGACGAATCACCACAGTCAACGAACTCGTAGTCAACCATCAGATGGCCATTCTCATACCCACTTCCATCCGTATCAATCTGAGAGAAGACCTTCCAATCTAAATCCAGCCCTCCATTTCCGCATTGATCCACAATCCTGACCGTCGTTTGGACTCCCGTCGCCGTGTTCGTCACCTCCAGGATTTATCCGAATAATAATACACAATAAAACTCAACATATAATCTCTTATGCTCTTTCGCAAAATTATCCATATGTTTCATATTGTCAATAATGTTTTGGAAAATGTTAAATTGAAGGTTCAATCAGTTGATCTCTCACCAGCAAGCAGCGGCCGCAAGCGTCTTCTCCGGTCGGCCCGACGGGGCCGCAGAAGGCGGTCCACCCGTACCTCGCCCGCCACTCCAGCGGCCTGTCGGCGTCCCACGTCGAGCAGTACGCGCCGACGGCCATCAGGTCCCAATTGTTCTCCTCCGGATAGTAGTAATGGTACGTCGCCTGCACGTCCGCCGCTTCCTGCGCGCTAGCCGCTGCGATGAGGCACAGCAGCGTTGCAGCGACGTAGCTCGCCATGGCTTCGGTTCGGACGGAGAGCCGGGGGGGCTCTACTTACGGATGCCGTTTAAGCGTTCGACGAAATGACCACCCCCTTGGCCTGCGTTCCAATGAGTCCATGATCCTGCAAGCAAAAAAGTCAAATTTGTTGGTTGTTCATCGTGGAAAGCATTAGGTGAGATGAGATGCCTTTTTTATACTTCGGAATCTTCTCTTAATTTAGGACGAGGGATGCTTAGGTCAACGGCTTTAAATAGAACAACATATGTTATATCCCTAAGAAGGCTTGATCTAATATCAACCATAATATCTCATTTAGAGAGACAAAGCATTTGTGTACATTTATAATCGTAAATTATATTATATCAGTGAATAAATTGCTCGTTTAGTAATTTAGCAGCTTATAATAAAATAGATTTTAATCAAAATGGTCATTGGCGAGCCGCTCCGAGCCGGGAAACGGGTCAAGCCGGTTCGTGCGAGCCGATCGATTCATTTTCCAGGCCGGGGCAGGAGGGTTGTTGCAATCAGCGAACCGGCCAACGCGAGCTGGTCCACCGAGTCGATTCGTTCCTGTTTCTCGTATTAAAGGAATGTGAGTCGGTGAGACCGCAACTCAGTTTTCCTCTCCCGTCTTCCAGAAGAAGCTGCCGCGGGCGACCGATGGCGGATGGGGGACGCCACTGAATAGAGGGAGCAGCGCCTCGCCCGTTGAGAGAGGAGAAATCTGTCCTTTCCCAGTTGATTGCGTGCGAAGATTGGCTTGGTGACTCCGTGCGAGCGCGTCTCCATCCGTTGGTTCCTTTCACTTTCCTCCCCGTCTCCCGAAACGAGCAGCGGGCGGGCGGGCGGAGGGAGGGGGTCATTAAGTAGAGGGAGGAGCGTCTCTCTTGTGAGGAGGAGAGCCCAGCGCCCGATAATTACCCTGCGGAGCCCTAGAAACCGCCCGAGGAGGAGCAGCAGGAGGGATGGCGGAGAGGCAGCTGATCGTGGCGGTGGAAGGGACGGCGGCGCTTGGCCCGTACTGGCAGACCATCCTCTCCGATTATCTCGACAAGATCATCAGGTCGGTTCCCCGAACTCGTGATCCCTCTTTTTCCTTGGATTTGTGATGGGGTTTGATTGTATTATTGTTTGTGGTTTCTCGTTGCTTGTTTAAACTAGAATCCTGGTGTCAATGACCCTGTAATATTACGATTCGATTGATTGTCATCGTTGAATATACTCATACAAGGGCAGGGTGTTTGTATTTTAGTGGCTTAATAACGTCTGTGATCAAACTTTTCATCTCTTAACTACTTAAGTGGGGTTTTTGGTTTTGCCAAAATACCGATGAATATTTAAAGAATTGATGGAATGCGTATTGATTCTTTTCTAGGTACCACTCTCGTGGCAAAGATATATCAGACAAGCAATGCGTAATAATTTCACCTGATGAGTACCGAATGGTTTTGCCAACAATTTCAAACCACTCATCCGGATATTTTTCCTTGAAAGTTGCACCAATCAATCTGAAGCAATAGCTTCCTGGAAATAAGGCTCTGTAAATGCATCAGTCTGAATGTAGATATCGTGGGAATCGTTTGAAATATTGGCTAAATTTTAAACTCTGAGGACGAGAATTTTAAACAAGAATTCATTTTATGATATGCTTATGAACCATATATTAGGTCATATAATATTTAGATGTCAAGAATCGTGCTAGGTCAAGAGTAAATAATCAGGGAGGATTTTAGCATTTAAGGAGGAATTTTGATACAGAAAAGTGAATCTAACAAGAAAACAAGATGAAATACCAATTGAGAGAATGTATCTAGATAACAAGTATCAATTGTATGTATCAACTGGTTCAACACTTTACTGATATGTAGTTTACTGACCATTTGAGAATACGAGGACAATATAGCTTTTTCTCATTTGTATACCAAGGTCCATTCTACTCTATGAATGTATTGTACTCATCTGCACGTTGGTTTGTGTTTGGGTTGGATCGTTTTTTTACAAGATTTTGGAAGAGATGATTAGAGTTTGTGAAGAACAAAGAAAGGAGTAGAACGGAAAAGGATAAGAAAAATAGTATCAGTTCGGAAAATATCTCTAATGGGACAAAATGTATATTTTTGGTACTTAAATATTATTGATGGTAATTACAGTTCATTTATATATATTTTTTCGGTTTTATTTCTTTTAATAAGCAGTTGTGTTGTGCACCTTGCCTCATATCTTGCACTAGTCTTCAAGAAACCTTTGTGCCTTTATCTGCTCCAAGGCTTTAAAAACTTTGGTTTATTGTGTCATGTTCTTATGGTTATATACTTATATCATTGTCATTTCAATTTTAAAGTCCTTTGTTGAACTATCTTGTTTTATGAATTGGCAATTGGTTAGTGTTCACAGATTATTATGGCTTTTAATTAAGAATGATAACATGTTATGGGACTTTTTTAGGTACTATTATGGAAATGAGGTGACTGGGCAGGTAACTTCTGAATCCAATAGACATTTAGATCCATTGAAATTTGACAGCTATCATGATTTTATTTATCTTATGATTATGACAGTATTCTGCTCTTTTGTGGTTTAACTCTTGATTTTCTTTGATAATAATACTTTTTGAGCTAGGCATTTTCATCTATCATCGATCGTTTTTATTTTCTACCAGATCGTTCTTAACCATTGTGCTTCTTGTATGATATGTTTGTAAATTACACAAAATCATTATTCTCATTCCAGTAGCAGTGATGCATCATATTGGAGATTACAGTCAATTTTTTCCCAATGATACTTATAAAGTCATGAAGACTTGGAATCTTCTTCTAGTAGATATTTGTATAAACAATGTAACCATATTTTGTTATTTGGGAATTGATCCAAATATTTGAATGGTACCCCTGTGATGGATACTTCAAAGCAGATTTGCAGAGAAGAATAGCTAAAATAAACTGTTGCTAATTAGTATAATAATTTATGTGAAATAACCTCAAACATGCTAAAAAAACCAAAGGTAGAATGAAAAGACATACTTGTATGTTCACATTAATACAATCACCAAATATAGATAACTATCATCAATTTTCACTGTCAAAAATAAGGGTAATACATGCTGATTTTGTCTGTGGCTAGCTGTATGTATCAGCACACTTGTGTGGTATTGATATGATGGCCTGTTCCAAGGTGTGTTGTTGAATGGAAAAAACTTTGATTTTGTGTGGGGGATTGACCAAAAATCTTGGGTAGGTGCAGGCAAATTGGTTTGGCAAGGGGGCTTTGGGTCAATCTAAATCGGATGCCAAGGGAGCTAAATAGGATGATTGGAAATATTATAATCATAATCATTGTTTGCTATACCGCCCGAAATGGTATGGTTCCGACAGTATGTATTGGTCTGGGCATGGGCCGATATGCAGACGACCTCGTTTTGAGCGATCTAATTAAATTAATAAAAATTCAAAGAAATGGTGGGGCCTTGTCCAAATCAGTGTTGAAAAGGAAAAAATAGATTAGGGCTCGCGTTTCGCGTGTAAGATGCTGTCACCTAGTACCCGAAAAGGCAATCCTCGACCATAATATTCTTATTTCTTGAATATATTAAACCATTACTTCCCATGTTGAAATTAATTATATGTTTAGTTATTTCACACATTTGTCTTCGATTTATACTTGTGTTTATCATACAATTGCTTTAATATGTTTTTCTATAATACATAAGGCATGAGAATATATTTTACTTATGCACATTGTTTTACATTTTCCAGTTAACAGCTTGTGATTTGAGGTGTCAATGTGAGCATCTTTTATCTTTTTTGTTTTCATGGATGGAGGATTGTCTGGGTAAAGTATTTCAGGTTTTAGCTAGTTGTTGTTCTTTGAGGTGTTGTGCATTCTCATCTTTCACCTTCTTGCATCCTCATTCATTCATCTATTGTTCATATTTTCTTTAGATCTGCTGCATATATTACTGCTTCCTTTTTTTGTGCAGAGACTGCCATCTCTTATCATTTATGATATGAGTATAAGTACCGCTAGTCCTGTCTGCTGGTATCTGTTGAAGTTGTCCTGGAGGAATTTATTTTATTAGAATTGAAGCATGTGACCAAATTGAAGCCTGGAGTAATTTATCTGTTGAAGTTGTAGGAGGATTCTTGCATTCTCTTTTGCCCAATTTCAGCATCCATATGCTTGTTTCATATTCTGTTTAATATCTGTTGCTTGTGCATTATATAAAAAAACATATTTCCTGTTTTGATAGTTATTTTGACCAGTGACCATACTGGTCTCTTTTATTATTTTTTTAATGCTTTTTCCTATGCTTGCCTAGTATCAAATGCTTTAGTTGTTCACAATGAAGCCTGAATCACCTGTGAACTAAAGTCCTAGACAATTATGTTTTCTGGTTGTAAGTTACCTACAACTTCGTCATTATTGGATGTAATACCAGGACAGAGAACAACTATTTATGACTTAATCAAAACTTATGATTTCTATTGACTATGAGATTTGTCAGGTGTAACTTTCAGATTCTTGTGACCAGTTAATTACCCTGCTTCTTTTGGTATACTTATTTACAGAAGCTAAATGGAGCAAATCCTGAGCTTGCTTTGGTTGTATTCAATACTCATGGGCCTTATAGTGGTATGATTTCTATATTCATTCACATTTAATTGCTAGTGATTTCTGAGTATAGTTTAGTGCAATCATTTTGATGTTTTCTTGTTTTAATTGAGAGCAACATGGGATTGATGCTTTCTTAACAAAATAAAGATATTATCGTTTTTTGAACCTCGTAGATAATTGATAGAAGAAGACTTGCCTATCAAGGTATTTCTGATTTGAGAAAGAGAAAAAACCTTCCGAGAGAAAACAAGAGAGAAAATTCACTATTCTATCACTCATTATTGGAATAAAAATTACCAATCTTAAATATAGCCTTGAAGCGATACAATCACATATATTGTATTCTACTTAGACGTTATGTGAGGGGAAAAAAAACCATGTTTGCTGATATCATCTTCCCTAAAATTTCCATGGAAACAGACTTTAGAATGCTTTAAATACGGCTTTTAATTGTTAAACGACATGCCTAATGTATTTACCCAAAAATTAAACTTAGTATGAGGAGAATTTACCTCAGCTGGTGGCTGTTATACTATATTCTAGCAATGCTTAGAGGCAAGGTTCATAATTTTGTGTATTGGTACTGTACTGGTTAGGGTTTGGACACTGGTTAGGGTTTGGACTAGCATGGTAGCATTCCATAACAGTGTATTGGGTGTTTGTACGTATCGAAAAATCTTAAAGAGCTGAAAAATAACAAAACAGAAACTGCTCAGTACAGAGCCTGTAGGGCCCTGTACTGAGCAGTGTTGACCCTGTACCATGTGTACTGATGATAGAAGGCCTGTACCACCTGATATAGGTCTGGTACCGGGCATATCTCCCGGCTTACACTGTTTATATACCAATAACATGTCAGACTGGAATATACTGCTCATTCCGTACCACATGGTATTGCAAACCTTGCATTAAGGTAGCTTAGTGCTTCTAGTTCCTACAATCCAATAGGACTAATTAGTTGTATGGCATGATCTAACTTTTTGGGGAATGGTGTTAAGAAAGTTCAAATGAGTGTTTGACCAAATGAATTTAAAGAGCTTCCTTTGTGGCATTTATCTTATACATTATATTATTTATGTGGAATATCTTTTGACCAGAAAAAAGAAAGAATTTTTTAATCCTAGATTCAAATTGCACTGTTAAATCTAAGTTCAGAACTTCCTGTTACAGCTTTTGTTGTGGATCGTAGCGGTTGGACGAAAGATCTGGATGTTTTCCTTCAGTGGTTGTCAGCAATGCGTTTTACTGGTGGTGGTTTTACCGAAGCTGCAATTGCTGAAGGTCTTTCTGAAGCATTAATGGTATGAGTTAAGCTCTGTCTTTGCTATATAATATTAAATTTTGTTCTGAAAATGTTGGTATTCTAGACCTTGATGCGTGTAGTAATATGCAATCTTCTTTTAAAAATTATACACAGATTAGGACACAAGATAATTGCTAAAATATTCGAACTTCCTAGGATTCATGATGAGAATATCTGGAAATAGCAGACAATAGAAAGACCTAAACAATAAAAAATGGAGTTGACCTGAGCAATAAATATACGCAAAGTATAACCTGTTTCATTATGGATTGTAATATTGCTTTTTAATATCTGGAAATAGCAGATAATAGAAATACCTAAACAATAAAAAATGGAGTTGACCTGAGCAATAAATATACACAAAGTATAACCTGTTTCATTATGGATTGTAATATTGCTTTTGTTACATTTTATCTTTGGTTAAGTTTTCTGGCAAAGCATGCTGCAGGTGGTGCTTGTTGTGCCTATAAACTCATACACATAATGGGGTTTATGCAAGGTAATGGGATTGGACACGTTTAAGTTTTAATATGTCTAAGATCTGTTAAGTCTTGGAGGGATTGGTTGGTTAAGTTGGTTGGAATTCTTTTCCCAAGTCTACCCACCCAAAACTGGACTTAATTAGAACAGTTGGCTAGTGTATCTTATTATATATAATATACCACATGATGATGTTGCCTCTTTTCATGTGCTTAGGCAAGTTATCAACTTTATCTGTTTGTCAACCAGTGGGTTGTGCATTGTGCCATGCATGTAAAGTGCAATATCATGGACAAGTGTGAACAGTAATGAGGTACACACTTCTGTATCAAGCCACTTTTGCCCTCACCAACAATGCATGGTGGTATTGCAACTTACGCCCATGATTTTAATGCGTTCCACTCTGGAATTAGGGTTTCTTTTTATTTAAATTTCATTTGTTATTTGAGTGGTGTCTATGGATCTGCCACCTTTTCTATTATTGTCACAATGCATTTTTGTATCTTCTGAAATCATTTCCAATATCAGATGTTTTCAGCTGCTTCAAATGTAACCGACAATCATCAAAATCATGAGGCACAGAAACATTGTATTCTTGTTGCTGCAAGCAATCCCCATCCTTTACCTACTCCTGTATATCGGCCTCCTGTTCCAGCTTCAGAGCACAAGGAGACTGGTGAAGTACAAACAGAAAATGATCTTGCAGATGCTGAGACTGTCGCAAAATCGTTTGGTCAGGTGATAAGGAATATTTTTACAAGCTATTCTGTTGTGTATCTAGAAATAATGTTTATATTGCTATTATGCTGATCTTTGCCATTGTTCTTTCTGCAGTGTTTTGTCTCATTGTCAGTGATTTCACCTAAGCAACTACCAAAATTGAGAGCAATATATAATGCGGTACTGCCGTCGTAACTCGTACCATTACAAACCATACAGTTCTTATTTCTAGTCAATACATTCTTCTCTGATGTGAATTTACTGCAAATTCTTTGCACATATATAAGAATTAGATATACTTTGCACTTTGCAATATCAGCCAATTCCAATATGGTGTGCCTGAACCACTTTGGTACTGTTTAAGATTGATCGGAATATGGTTTATTTCATGGTTCACCTTACCGGTTTGTACCAGTGTACTAATTAATTATCGGTATGGTATGTACCAAACTATATCTAGCCATACCATGCTTTTGAAATAAAAGATACATGCTAATCATCCTGATTGGAGATACGTGCTAATATAGTATGTGGATTTAGTATGTATTTCCAAGTGAAAGATACATGTTAATAATGATTAGCATGGACCATCTTTTCTCTCTCTTTGTCTTTATTTTTCTGCGCTCAATGCCTTGTGATGTTCGCCTCTCGCATGCTACTCGTTGGTCGCCACGATTGGCTTGGATGCTCCTCTTCACTATCTCCTCTTATCCTCCTCCCCTCCCCTTTTTATGGTATTGTAGCTTGTATAGGTGTACCATGTGCCTTATGGTGGTATAAAATTGATCTAGCCAACAAATGGTACAAGCCTGATATTCAAGATTTTAAATCATAATTACTAAAATTTTCAGTATTTAATTAAAAAATTAGTTACCTATAATTTTTTTAATCTTACTTCTACTTAGTTAAAAATATTTAGTTCTCCATAACTCAAGATTGAAATTAATTTTATTTTGAACTTTCATTAATAAAACAATTTTATTAGTGAGTGATATACACCATAGGGTCTATATTGTATATGACTAGTAAATTCGTCTATTACCAATGTGAAGAGGAGGGCTTAAACTTGATCCTTTATGTAATCCAATATAACAATAACAAAGTCGTAATATTCTAAATATTTGGGATCGACTACATGGATTTTTAGTGGTCATTGAGTCTTGGAAAAAATCATATTCTTAGATAAACTAAGAATACTGAATCTTTATTTATAGTTCCTAACAAATCTCCATTTATCTCTCTTCATACTACTACTAGGAAATATGTTATATCTTCTAATCACAACATCTATGTATCTCGTTAGCACGTCTGTGAGATTTACAATTAATCTCAAATTCCATAGACTCTCTTTGAATAAATTTTTTCTTTATTTATCTTTACATTGCCTATACTTCACTTGTATATTAATTAGATAACAATCTGGGCTTTATGGCAGTGTATTGCTATTTTAAAACTACATATACATCACAATTTTTTAATATATTTAAGTTAATATCTTTGTAAAAAAAAAAATCCTTTGTAAGTTATTTTAAAATCATTTTAGATGAATTATTATCCATTATTATTATTATGTTCATACAGTTTTTGATCTTTGATGTCAAAATTACAGTCTCTTTCTTTAGAGATATTCTATGAAAGGTGCAAACATTATCCTTGGACTTTGTTGCCAGCAAGTTCACAACATGAAGTTGTCCTACTCTTCTTTTTCCTTTTTTGCTACTGGAAATAACTACTGACTCTGTCATCCCTGAAGTCAACCCTAATTTAAAAGTTTCAGCCAGTGGCTGTTTATCACTGTAGCTTAAAACAGCAAATGGCTGCCTATTTTCAAGCACTATCAGTGCTGTTCAGCTGCTGAAAACGTTAGCCATGTCCAGTGCACTTCCGACATACTGGCCAATTTTAGCCCTCTGTCTTGTGGTTCGTAGTTTATACTTTCTGTTTCCCACTTACATATATGTATGGATGTACTGCAACATGCTTTCTCTTCTAATTTCTCAACCATAGGGTTTTGTTAGCTATTCAATACTTCTAATGACCTGCAATAAAGATTTGCTATCAATTATTTATTTTTTCCACTTTAATTGAATAGGTTGTTTTATTCTTCTGCAGTTCTGTATACATTTAAAAAGCAATTTTTATATCACAATTTGTTCGAGTTACTTTACTGTTCTCCAAGTTGTTACTCTCCATTCTCCAATTCTTTCGGTGGTTCTATTGCATATTGCCACCTTTTTTAAGTCATGCAACTCATGCTGTTTCCCTTATGTGATATCTCATTTTGATCTCTGTTTGCTGTTTTTCCATAAATCATCTTATATAACCTTCCGATGTTATTTACAGTGGTTGGTCAATTAGAAAGCAGTTGTTGTTTTGCAGGGAAAGAGAAATCCTCGTGCTTTAGATCCATCTGTGGATCATGTCAGAAATCCTCAGTATCTAGTGTTACTGTCTGAGAACTTTAAGGAGGCTTGTGCTGCTCTAAGCCGTCCTTCAATGCCAAACTTGGCACATAATCAGGGCATCTCAAATCAAGGAATTGTAAAGTTAGATGGGGCTTCTGCTGTTCCTATTTCGGGACCACCTGCAACTTCTAATCCTTCAGGTTATTTTAAATTGGATTTGGATGATGTGTGACATTCAATGGATTTCACTTGTATGAAATGTTGTGTTAGTAGACTGATTGTAACAATAGAAGACAAGTAATGGTTGTCAAACAAAGTAGAAGTAAAATTTTGAGGGCAGAAAGATGAGATAATATAATTTTTCATATAGCTTCCAGACATTCTTGCGGCCTGTTTGGTATCATTTTGTTAAAAAATTCAACATTTTTGGTTGTAACTTTTAATAAGGATTGGATAGTCAGTGTTGCAGGGAGTCAGGTACCAATTTTCTAAAATATAATCATTTCTTAAAGCAAGAAGTAAGAAATTTTCACTTCCACAAACACTGGAAATTGTGGAAGTGGCAGGAGTTCAAGTTGCTAGACCTTTTCCTGCATCATGGCACTTTGCTTGTCATTAGCAAAGGCCTATTACTATGAAAAACAGCTCTAATGTTTCAAAATACCATTATACATGGAGTTGAACTTTGCAGTTCAATCTGTGTTGTTCATTGATAATTCCACACCAACATGATATGCATACCTTATGTGGCCTTATGAGACATACCATGCATGTGTTTTTGCATATGGATGAATATTTGTCCTGCCCATGTCTATAACTTTGAGCTAGAAATAACATCATGATCATTGCCCAATGCTCCAATCACTATAGGGTTGGTTTTGGACCATAGGTTATCTTGAAGTTTAACACCCTTAGGTTAGTCCTATATCGGAAGTGGAAGATTTGAATTGGCTTACAAGGGCTTGATGAGTGTACTGTGATTAACATGACATTTTAGATAAGTGATTCAAGCTTAACAAGGGCCACTTATCCCATGTGAAGGTACCTCACTTGACTCAATTTAAGGCTCTCAGGCCTTGCCTCCCCTGGCCTGAGCACCTTGGTGAGCACTTTGGTGACTAAATTGATTGGAATCATATTGAGCAATGGAAATGTGCTTTTTCATGTTGTTAGCTTCTTGTTGGACCATTGGCTGACTTATACCTCATTTAGAATATTTGAATTAGTTATTATGGAATGTTAATCATTTTGTGTTATATCCTAGCTGAGCTAGTGGCAATCATTTTGTTTACCTAGGAGCCAGGTAACTGTGCATGGGAAAGTGAAGTTACTTGCATATGATATAAGGGCACCCTCAATTGTTTCTAGTAGTAATATAAGTCCTAGTAGTAATAATATATTCATGTATGCATAGGTAAGCTCTTCAGGTAGCAAACCTAAATTCAAGACAAATATTCATGGGAAATCCATCCGTACATTGTGTTGCGGATTTAGTTGGTTTTGCCTAAGTCGTGTGGCACCCTTGCGTGTCTGTTTGCAAAGGATCAGCCTCTTCGAAATTTCTATGGTCCCTTAAGGACCTATAAAAGAGAAGATGAGTTAAAGAAAGTGTTTAACTCGACATTCACAAGCAGTTATTTCAGCAAATACTTAATGGACAATACAAATTAAAAATGTAGACTTCACAAGCCTTGAACGGTCATACGACAAAGGGTCCAACGTGGTCCGTCTTGTTCAAAAGTCCCCACAAGTACTCACATGACACTGCTGCGGAATAAGGCATCGAACTAGCTCTAGACACTATCCCAAAAGCTCATCTAGCCATGTGCCACTCGGGTAGCTCCTAGGTGCTGTGCTGGTTGACACTTCGCACCATTTTGTAGAGCTAGAAAACCTCTAAAATAGTTGCCTGAATGGTTTGTTTCTGGACAGTTTTGCTTCTACAAGATAACTGCATGCAACCTATGTTTACAAGTCTGAAACAACCATAAAAATTAACCAAAATGGGGTTGCTAAACTTACTGCAAGCTCTCTACATGTTGTGCAAAATATAAACAAAATCGAAAGACATGGACATACACGTGCATTATATTGAATACCGTGTTTACAGCTTTGCCCATGACATTTTCCCTCACTTAGTCCTTCGACGTCCTTGTCGAAGCCTTTGCGATCGTTGCATTTTCTTGCCTTTGTTGAATCTTCAATTTTCTGCTCCAATTGCAATGCCCTCTTGGCTCCCAGCTGCACTCTGTTGCTGTTGTTAAGTAGTTGAATTTTGATCCACCATGTTGTTTCAACTCGCCAATGATTCTGACTCTGGCGTGGGATCAGTTGAGTTGTGCTAATCCTTGTTGGTTCCTGCTGATCCTTCAGATGAAGGAAAAGACCTTCTTGTTATGCGCCAATCTCTTAAACGTCTCGTGCCGCTTGAACTGGGTGGATGCCTATTAGAATTTTAACGAGCATCGCTTTGTAAACTTTGAAGTTTTTGGGGTCTTTCCTTCGTAAAATTGGCCAATTGATTTCTCTTTTACTTAGTTGCCACCAACAAGTAAGTTCGTGCCACTTTTGCTTTTGATTGGCATTCTGTTGGGAAGTGAAGCGAACAATCTACTCTCGATAGCACCAATCACCTTTGGTGAGGATTTGATAACTGTTGTCTTCCACTAAGTTTCTTCAAAGGGCTCTACTGAATAAATAAGAGAATTGGGTAACTTGGATTCGTTCATTCTCTTATTAGTTGAGAAGGCATAGGTTACTCGACTTCGTCTGCCTCTTTGAGAGTTGTACTCTATGCATCGAGCTGCTTACTAGTCTTTATCTGCTCTTTACTCACACTTACAAAGCACCTGAAGTGTTTGCACTCCTTGTGTTAAGTTAGCTACTGTGATTCACCTTCTTATTGTCATTGAACTTCCGGAATGTAAGAAGTTTTGCCCAAAAAGAGTAAAATTTTGCCCCGACACAGAGCAAGTATCCAAAAGTTTTGGTCGCCTTTGGTATTGTACCGTCTTCTCCATCGTCTCTACTGCCTACTCTTATAAGTAGAAAAGGTATAGTATTGCATACGACCTACTTCGTTCCTTGATCGAGCACTCGTACATCGACCCGAAGTCCTTCATTTTTGGTTATCTTGATGAGAAGTCCGTTGACACCGGTATTACGAAGTTCCTTTGCCTTTGCTCTTCAATTTTATCTTGGTACTTGAAGTTTGCCTCTGCATTCTTCACCTTGACCCTTTTCACGACTAAGCGTTTTCCCTCCATGAGAGCAAGGATCGATGACTTCACGGAAGTCCTACCACTCCGGTACCATGGCGTTGCCATGCCCATGGCCCTACTATCTCATGAGAGAAAGGGATCGATGATTCCACGGAAGTCTCACCTTTGTGGTACCATTGTGCTGTCATGCCCATGTCCCTACTATCTGTTACCTCACATGTGCGTCTCTTTTTTCGCGATCAGTAGATTCTCCTCTGTAGCACTGTGGCACTCCTCTGAGTCCATCTTTATTCTAATTGGCGCTTGGTTTTGGGTAGGTGAGTCCCTCTGGACTCGTCGTCACTTCCTCGTCCCTTTCGTCTACCTGCTTTAACACCTCTGTGTTCTTTGAGCAGTTCCTCCAGTCGATGGAAAGACAAATTGCAACTCCTATGCATGGCCTTCACCATCATACTGCAGGTCTTGTATCGATTCTATTTTCTTTTGCTTTCTCGGTAGCAACGTTTACTTACTCAGCTTTATCCTCTAACTTGTCGGACTCTCTTAAGCGAATATGAGCTCTACAGTAGTCTAACTCTCCAAAATCTCTGTATGATCAAGCCCCCCTCCCATGGAACTCACTGGTACTTACTGTCACGCACTTAGCTAGAATTGCCTAAGTGGTGAGGCACCCTTGCGGCAAACACAGACTTAGTTGGAGTTGCCTAAGTCTTGAGGCACCCTTGCGACATACGCGTCCGCAAAGAGTCAGCCGAGCTACAACCTCGTGCAAGTCCCGTAGGACCTGTAAAACAGAAGTTGATTAGTTTTTGAAACGAGCGGCGGACAAGTCCCGACGTCTCGCGAAGAGGGAAGCTTTACAAGCAATTGAGCAAGCATTAGAGTGCAGGAAAGCGGAGAAAAAGAGGAGGAAAACAAGGACTTTAGAAGGGTGAATGAGCAACTGCAAGTCCGCAAACAACTACTCCTCGGGTGTCGGGCGCGAAGGCAAGTTTTCGTCAAATTGACGTGCAAACTTGTGAAAGTGTTCAACGCCCGATAATATACCGAAGCCCCATCCAGCCCTGTGCCATCCGGGTGGTTCCAAGGGGCTGAGATGGCTGACGTTTCGTGCGTGGCTACGGGCTGCAGAAGTTAGCCCGTGGCACGCGAAAACGGAGCCATTTTGGGGGTTTTTGGGCAGATGCAGCGAGCGATCGTTCTCCAACGTTGCAACTTGCTGTTTCTTACATTTTTACATGGGAAACACACCAAAAGTATGGCAAAACAGGCTGCCAAGGATATGTACAAGCATGGGCAAGCGACGAATGGATCGTTGAACGAAGTTGCTGCGAGTGTGCGACGACCGTTCGTGACAAACTAGGCAAAGCAAAGTATTTCTCTAAACTCGACCTCCGATCGGGGTATTGGCAGGTGCATATTGTTGAAGGTGAGAAAGCGAAAACTACCTGTGTGACCAGGTATGGAGCGTTTGAGTTCTTGGTGATGCCTTTCGGCTTAACCAACACTCCGGCCACATTCTGCACTCTCATGAACCAGCTATTCAAGGAGTATTTGGACAAGTTTGTGGTTGTCTACTTGGACGATATCGTCGTCTACAGCCAAACACTTGAGGAGCATATTGAGCACATTCGAATAATTTTCAAAGTTCTCAAGGAGAATACTTTGTTCGTGAAAAGAGAGAAGTACAACTTTGCTCAGAAGGAGGTCTTATTCTTGGGGCATCGAATCGGCAATGGTTCCATTCGAATGGACAAATCAAAGGTGCAAGCTGTGGCCGAATGGAGTACTCCACGGAAGGTATTAGAGTTGAGATCCTTCATTGGTTTTGTGAACTACTATCGGCGCTTCATAATGGGGTATTCGAAGCGCGCAGCTCCACTGACGGAGTTGCTGAAAAAGGAGCAGCCTTAGAGATGGTTCGACAAATGTGAAGCGGCATTCCAAGACCTAAAGGCTGTCGTTTTGGAAGAACCGGTGCTCAAATTGTCAGATTATGGGAAGCCCTTCGAAGTCCATACATATGCTTCTGACTTCGCTATTGGGGGAGTACTCCTGTAGGAGGGCCACCCAGTAGCCTATGAAAGCCGCAAGCCCAACGAGACCGAGCGACGGTATCCAGTGCACGAGAAGGAGATGACAGTGGTGATCCACTGTCTATGAGTGTGACGACACTACCTTCTCGGATCGTGATTTGTGCTGAGGATGGACAACATCGCTTTGAGTTACTTTCAGACTCAAAAGAAACTCTCTTCAAAACAAGCACGATGGCAAGACCTCCTGGCGGAATTTGATATGGTAATGGAGTACAAGCCCAAAAAAGCAAATGTCGTAGCTGACGCGTTGAGTCGGGAAGTGGAGTGAGTGAATGCTATGCAACTAGAGGGCAGAGGCCAACCTTTCCGGATCAAGGATGGACTGTACAGTGATCTCCAGGCAGTAACCTTGATACAACTAATCCAAGAGGGCAATGCACGACGATTTTGGGTCCAGGAGGGACTCGTTTACACTAAAGGAAATATAGTTTTTGTTCCTCGAGTGGCAATTTGAGGCATGAACTCTTGAAAGAGTGTCATGATTCCTTTTAGGCAGGACATCTGGGCATTCACCGAACATTGACTCTCGTGGAGAGGGCCTTCTACTGGTCGAAGATGGGGACGGATGTGGAGGAATATGTTCGAACGTGCCTAACTTGTCAACAAGACAAGGTGGAGCAACGAAAGCCGGTGGGACTTTTAGAGTCGTTGCCTGTACCAGAAAGGCCGTGGGAGAGCATTTCTCTGTACTGCATATCAAGCTTGCCGATAGTAGGGGGACTCGGATCGATACTCGTGATGGTCGATCGATTTTCGAAGTATATAACCTTTATTTTTGCACCCCTACACTGTTCAGCAGAGGAAGCGGCTAAACTAATGATGAAGAATGTGGTGAAGTATTGGGGAGTCCCGCACAATATCAGAAGTGATCGAGATGCTCGGTGTCTGGGACGATTCTGGACCGAGTTATTTAAATTGTTGGGGTGTAAGCTATACTTCTCCACAAGCCTCCACCCCTAGATCGGATGGCCAAACTAAGAGAATAAACTCACCATCTTTGGAGCAATATCTTTGGCACTACGTGAGTGCCAACCAACGAGATTCTTTGACATAGCCCAATTCTTCTACAACCGCATGAGCTCGTGTCCAACAAGAGCCCCTTTGAGATCATCACAGGACAACAACCGTCGACTCCTCGCACTTTGGCTATTGGTTATATTGGAAGTAGTCTGTCCGCATATCACTTTGCAAAGGAATGACACCGAAATGCAGATATTGCGTGGGCTTACTTGGAGAAAGCAGTCAAAAAGATGAAGTGGGCAAATCTAGGAAGGCGACCACAGGAATTCAAAGTCGGCGATTTGGTGTTGGTGAAGCTTCAACCAGCATCACTCTAATTCTTTAGGAACAAGATGCATAAAGGATTGGTGAGCAAGTATGATGGGCCATTCCCAATTATCAGTAGGATGGGCAACGTTTCCTACAAGTTGCAGCTGTTGGCGTGACTCAAAATTCATAATGTCTTTCATGCTAGTAACTTGAAAGCCTACCACTCCGATCCGCAAGATATTTGCTGAGGTATTTTAACTCGACAACCCCCCACCAGAGCCTCCTACGAGAAGCTAGTTGAGACTATCTTAGCGGATCGCAAGACAAAGCTACCCAACAGAGTTGAGCAAATTGAGTACTTGGTGAAGTGGCTGAAGCTTCTCAGAACTAAAGCCAGTTGGGAGCCAGAAGATGCCCTCTGACATGAAGCAGCCATCAAAGCCTACTAGCAGCGTCGACGAGGACGTCGACAGTTTAAGTGGGGGAGAATGTCACGAACGGTCGTCGAACACTCGTAGCAACTTCGTTCAACGAACCGTTCGTCGCTTGTGCATGTTTGTATGTATCTTTGGTAGCTTGTTTTGCCATAGTTTTGGTGTGTTTTGCTTGTAAAAATGGATGAAACAGTAGTTTGCAGTGCTGCAGTACGATCGCTCGTTGCACCGGGCAAAATTGCCCCAAAAAGCCTTCGTTTTCGTGTGCTGCAACTTGTTTTCTGCAGACCGCAGTCGCTTGCGAAATGTAAGCCATCTCAGCACCTTGGAACCCCCTAGGTGGCACAAGGCTGGATGGGCCTTCGGGGTAGTGTCTGGCGTTGAACGTTTTCACAAGTTTGCACGTCACCTTGACGGAAACTTGCCTTCGCGCTCGGCACCTGGGGAGTAGTTGTTTGCGGACTTGTAGCTGCTCGTTCACCCTTCTAAAGTCCTTGTTTTCCTCTCTTTCTCTTCTTTCCTATACTCTAAGTGCTCGCTAAATTGCTTGTAAAGCTTCCCTCTTCGCGAGACGTCGGGACTTGTCTGTCGCTTGTTTCAACTCTAATCAAATTTCTGTTTTACAGGTCCTACGGGACCTGTATGAGGTTGAAACTCGGCTGACCCTTTGCGGACGCATATGTCGCAAGGGCGCCTCAAGACTTAGGCAATCCCAGCTAAGTTCGATTGAAGTGGGCGCAAGGGTGCTTCGCGACTTAGGTAACTCCAGCTAAGTCCGGAACTTGCCGCAAGGGTGTCTCACCACTTAGGCAATTCCAGCTAAGTGCGTGACAATATGTTGATGACCAAGCCTTTCATCCGATTGAAAATTCGATGCTCGCACGGAAGACTCGCCTTTGCGGTACAATGGCATTCACTCATTGAATCCATAGTCATTCTTGTTGTCGTGTTGTTCACCGAATTAGAGCTCCTAATAGCTCCCGATCATACCTCCATATGATCAAGTCTCTTGCAGGACTTCTCCTGTGTGTCTCGTATTGCCTCAAATTGTTCTACCACGGTCCACTACACCATGATGCCTCCTGATGATATCTCCATTGTGTTTTGATCTGTGTGATGAACTCGGACTGCGATCTCTCCATGTATGACCTTTATCAGCATATCGCAAGGCCTCTGCCACCTTCGATTGTGTTCACTCCTTTGGCAATCAACCTACGTCCACTTGCTCTCGGATCACACCCGAACGAAGCATAGCTCTAGGACAGTTCGTCGCTTGGTAGCTCTCGAAGTCCATCGACTTTGTTAAAATTGTGCGCTATTGTTTGAATCCTAGGCCTCTGCTCTCTCCTCTAGCACAATCTTTATTGCGCACCACTTCCTTCGTAGCAACTCATATTGGTAGCATTGTAGCATATTCTTCAAGAGTGCTTGGTTCCACCTAAGTAACTCTGCTCATCGATTTGCATTAAGTTGATGGTGGCTCTCGCACCCACCATTCCATGGGTTAGCCCTCTGTTGGGTCCGATCTCCACATTGACTCTATGTGTGCCTTCGTTTGGTGTTGTCTTGGGTTGCTCCCCCACTTGATTTCGCAACGTGTCCACTAGCACATTACCTCATGCGATGATTTCTCGTTGCTTGCTCGGTCCGTTAAGCTTTAATGAATTATTATCTTGAGGTATCTCCTCCTCAACATGTGTGTTGCGCATGATTCCCCCTCTGAAGAACTAGGACTTATCTTTGCTGGATATCTGTCCCATTAGAGCAACTTCTCTCTTCGCATCCTTCCCTTTGGAAGTTTTGGAGACTACTATCCCCTTGGACTACTTTGCTTTATTGAACAAACTATGTACAGTTTCATCCCTATGATTGCACTTGCTAGATTACGACTCTTCGCCCGTATAGCTCTTGTTATGCCTCTTAAGGCCTAGCAACATGCTAAACTCGCTGCACACTTCAACCTCCTACTAACATATCCTTCCATGTCGAAGAAAAAGTTTCAATGCTCCATGACGTCGTGTTTCAGTCATCTTGGGATGGCCACGAACAGTCCATCGTCTGTATACAAGTTTTTGTGTGAGTATCGAATTCTTCGAGTTAGTAATTTCCCTCGCCATTGTGAGCTTTGCACAACTATTTCGATTGCTGAGCAACACATCCCACCTTGCACGATCTTTTCCTTTGCCAAGCGCCCCACTTGCCTTGATCACCATCAAGTTTAGTTGCCAACGTCGAGCAGCAGCTCAAACTCAGCCATCTCAACCTTTGTGCATTACACGTTCTTCCCAGCTCGCTTGTCCTCGTGGTGCCTCTCGCGTGAAAGGTTGGTCATTCCTCTGAATGCCAATTTTATATACTTGCTCCTTTAAGTGACTCCTTTTTTTACATCTCAACGTTTTTTTCCCTCAAACGGTTGGGCGTGCTAGCTGCCCTCAAGTGTTTCTAAGTGTGCTTGTCTTGCTTTGATACCATTTGTCACGGACTTAGCAGGTTTTGCCTATGTTGTACGACACACTTGTGTGTTCATCCGTAAAGGGTCAACCTCTTCGAAACCTCTTATGGTCCGTTAAGGACCTAGAAAAAAAAAGACGGGTTAGAGAAAGCGTTTAAGTCGGGATCAACAAACAGTCATTTCCACAAACACTTAATAGGCAACACAAATTACAAATGTAGACGTCGCAAGCTTTGAACGATCGCATGACAAAGGGTCCAAGGTGATCTGTTACGGCCAAAAGTCCTTACAAGTGCCCACATAACACTGTTGTGGAATAAGGCACCGAACCAGCCCTAGACACTATCCTAAGTGCCCATCTAGCCATGTGCCACCCAGGTAGCTCCTGGGTGTTATGTTGGCAGACACTTCACACTATTCTGTGGAGCTAGAAAACCCTTAAAATGACTGCCTGGATGGCTTGTTTTGCCTCTGCGTGATGATTGCACACAACTTATGTTTACAAGCTTAAAAACTAACCAAAATGGGGTTGTCAAATCTACTGCAAGCCCTCTACATGCTGTGCAAAACATGAATAAAACCAAAAGACACAAACATACATGAGCATTACAATGAACACTCTATTTATAGCTTTGTCCGTGACAATTGGTTACACCACTTTTAGCTGAAATACATGAAGGTTAAAAAATTATTTTAAGATATGAAATAATTGTTGGATTGTTGGTTAATATGAACTAAGAAATGATGATAAGCTTTGATAATGTCTTGTTCTTAAAGAGTAAAATCAAGTGATAGCACCAATCTCTGTATGAGCATCATTATCCTGTTGTTTTCTTTATTAATCCTTAACCATATAGATTTTCCAGTTGAGCTTTATAATAACTTGCAGGTTATGTTTGTTATATCTTGCAAAAGCTCATCTGTGTAGGAATACAGTTACACGTTGATCACTATTTCATTTTAGAAAATAGGTTAAAATTGTCAACATTCTTGTTCTTAATTTATTGTCAATCTAGTTATGGCTGACATTTTGTCTCTTCTTTTCATAGTTAATGGGTCAATGATGAACCGCCAACCAATAACTGTTGGAAGTATCCCCACAGCCACTGTAAAAGTGGTACGAGTCTTGAGTAGTTCCATGGTTGAAGCTCTTTCATGATGTGATATTTCTTACTTAATGGAGTAAGTGTTATCATTATTATCTTGCAGGAGCCAACAACTGTGTCTCCCATGGTATCTGGACCTGCTTTTTCACATCTACCATCAGTTGCTAATGTTGCGTCTCAGGGAATATCCAGTCTGCAAAATTCTTCGCCATCTAGTTCTCAGGAAATGAATGCTAGTATTGACACCACACAGGAGATTAAACCATTAGTAAATCCTATATCACAATCATCACGCCCTGCAGTTCCAGCCCCAGCAAATGTTAGCATTCTAAATAATCTTTCCCAACATCGCCAAGTGATGACCTCTGCCTCTATAGCAGGAGGGAGCTCTATTGGACTTCCAACAATGGGTGGAACACCCATGGCAGTGCACATGTCAAATATGATATCTAGTGGAATGTCATCATCTGCTTTATCAGGCATTTCTTCAGTCCCTGTATCAGGGGCACTGATGACTACATCGCAAGTTGCACAAAATACAACACTTGGTTCACTCGGATCGGCTACTTCAAATTTATCTGGAAACTCAAACATTGGCATTTCATCAACACTGAATAATCTTCAGGGAAATGTAACAGTAGGTCAGTCAGTCTCTAATGTTGGACAGGGAACTTTGACCTCAGGTGGAATGACTATAAACCAAAACATGATGAACAATCTTGTTCCCAATGGTGTCTCCTCTGGACCTGGAACCATGATTCCAACACCAGGAATGGCTCAACAATCTGGGGTACATTCTCTTGGAGTCGCCAATAATTCTGCAATTAACATGTCATTGACACAGCATGCCCCTGGTATTCAACAATCCCAGTCCAAATATCTTAAAATTTGGGAGGTATGCTTTTTCTAGTCCTTCCATTGATTAATAATATGCTGGAAAATTGGATAGCATCTTTAGCAAGTTAAGTCATAGGAGCATTTCTGAGGCAAATGGCTTAAGATGTGGAAAATTTTGTTCCTGTGGAACTTTATATATTTTAAGTTAACTAGTTGATGGCATATGTTTTTGTAATTTATTCTCATTTGAAGTTTACATATGTTGAAAATGAAGCGTCACAATCAACATTGTATTTTTGATCATATATACTGTAAGGTATCGTGGTCCAATATGTCAAAAATAAAAAGTAAATTATGGCATGTGATGGCATTATATATGTGCGTTACTTATGTTTTGCAAGGTGTCATGAACTTTTATTACGTTGTGCTTTCCTTTTGTTCAACTTTCTTGGTACTTTAGCCATATACTTCGTGTATTTGTTGATGCTTAAGTTAAGCTACACCTTAAACGCAAAATTATCTTCTTAAATGTTACTTGTGTTCAAAGTTTTCTGTCAATCTTGTATGTTGTCATTAATATGTTACTGTATGGATTGACATATTTCTGAATCTAGATTTGTTTTGATTTGCTTAGGGATCATTGTCTGGACAGAGACAAGGGCAACCTGTCTTTATTTGTAAACTTGAAGTAAGTTTTTGGGTTCACTTTCAAATTCAGAACTTTATTTTGCAACACTTTCATTCTAACCATGGTTTTTGACACTCCGGTACACTAACGGTACTAGCCATACCATATTGGTTTGATACCATAATGATTTACTGGTGTACTGACTGTATGAACTGGTTTTGACATATAACATGATGTTTAAGCATTTATTTTCTTATTGTTGTGCGGTGTGGTGCTGTACCAGACTGATTGGCTTGTACATATCTAATAATATTCTGATACAGGTAGCAGTCTGGGTTTTTTATGACTTTGCACGTAATTAAGTTGTTCTAAATGAATAATATTGAATCAAGTTGCTGGAGGATTAGTTATTGCTTAAAGTATAATTTGCTGCATTCAAAAAGGTGATGATTATTTTTTTTTTAACTACATATGCCTTCGTTGATTTTTAATATTTTTCTTCTTTGTGTGCTTAGGGTATTGTATACCAACATGTGCATGTCAGTCTGATAAAATTCTGGTGTGGGTACTGGACAGTATTCAAAAACTCTCTTGTAATTGTTGTAAACTTGTAATAAACAAATAGTAATCCAGTTAAATAACTGGAGGCTCAGTTAATGCCAAAGCTACTGTTTGCAGTTACCTTTTAAATGGTGAAATTCTGGTGTGGGTACTGACTAGATTCAAATACTCTCTTGTAATTGTTGTAAACTTGTAATAAACAAATAGTAATCCAGTTAAATAACTGGAGGCTCAGTTAATGCCAAAGCTACTGTTTGCAGTTACCTTTTAAACGGTGATGAGACTTGGTTTACAGCTGCATATGGCTTAATCTTTTGCCTTCTCTATTTATTGTATTTTGCTGGAAAATAAACTACATAATTCAGGATAGTAGGCAATCCAACTTTAGTTTTGTTTCTTTTTAGCTGAGTCTTAACTTATAGGATCAATTAAAGTTTCATCAGGGCCTGAGATTCAAGTTGGCATAATAAATTTTTATGTATTTTCAGTGAAATTTTTGCTATTACTTGTCATTTTATTTATTGTTTCTGACATTGTTAGGGTCCTATGATTACCTATGTGGTCTTGATTATGGATTCAAGTATCACAATATGCCAATGTACCATATTGGTGAAATATACCAACCTTTTTATTTTGTTTTTAGTGATATGCTGCAATAACTCTATGGTACAAACATATGTCGTACAAGATCCTGTGATGTACACAAGGTTGAACAAAGTATGATCACATATGACATATCCACAGGAAGACATAATTCAAATACAAGGTGTGGATGCTATCACATCAAATTCTCCTATCGGAGTGCATAAATTAAAAATATCTAACTAATCACATAGATACATTGAGTTCTGACATGATACATTTCGACTTGACAGTAGAGGCACCATATTTGTGAAAGGATACATGCTACATCATGGAGGTTGTGCATATTACTATGCCTTGGACACCTATTTGCCTATGTATGGCATGCCCTCGGCATCATGTCATGTTATGTTGTCAATCCTTACGCTCAATTATTGTGGTCAACATGGGTGGATGTCTAGCCCAACCAACTTATGCTCCCAGTATCATCTAAAATTACCACAAGAAATTGCAAGCTTTATGAAAAATTATACTGGTCTTACATGAATTAACTTGATTGTGTAATTAGTTGGGTTATACATAAAATAACATGACATCATTTGTCTAGTGAATACCAGTACACCAGAATATATTACTCAGAAAACAAAAAATAAGAGGTGAGAAAGAAAAGGAGAAAATGAGGAAGAGGATAAGATTAGTTTTTTCTTGTCTTTTCATTTGGTACCACATCCCAGCTATGATTTTGAGTTCAAACCTCCATTTGCAGCATGTTCTCTAGAGGTTTGGATGAAAAGCATGCCCTACACCCCATGTTTGGTACCTTTTAGCATTTTAAGCTGGCCACTGTTTAATACTTTGGTCTTCTTCTAGCATTTGGTTGTAATAATGAGGTTTTGGGATTTTTATATTTCAGTTGAATCTTTAACTGGTCATATCCAGCTGAGGCTCAAACAGGACAAAGCATGTCAAACTCTATCTTCTATATGGCTAAAAGATCTGAAAAGTAGGTTTTTCATTGGTCCATAGTGTATTAATAGTACCACCATCTGACTGTGCCATGTTATTTTATTAAAAAAGGCAAGTGTTTGGAATTAATTCATCAGGAACCTTTTCATGCAGTTTTTGTATGTGCATCAACCTCTTTATATGTCTAGTTGGTTGCATATTGATTGTTGTGTAATTTGTACATTCCAGGGATATAGGAGCCAATCAGCCTCGGACTCGTAAGTATTATGAGCTTTCTTTTGCTTTTTGCCATTTTAGATAGGAAGCTCTTGTTGATGGTCTCAACTTTGACCCAGTTATATAGTCTTGCCAAGCTAATTAGGTTTTTGCCAGCAACATGATTAGAGATGAAAGAGTCTTGAATGATATCTGCCCAATTCATTTTTTTTATCTGATTTGAGAAGAATATGGTTGCATAAACATTTCTCTTGCATGTTCATAGTTGTTTTAAGATTTAGGTATCTTGTATCATCAAAATAAGGTTGGGAATATGGTTTTAGTTCTTTATGCATTCAGATTGTTAAATATATCTCAAAGTACTTAATTTACATATTTTAATCTAATAGATGCCCTTTCTGCATGTAGAATATTATTGCCTTTTCTTTTATTTCATTTTTTTGTATTTCTTTAAGTTTTTCATCATCAAGAAATGCCGCTGATTGGAGTTTGTAAGTACTTTCTACAGTGATATATTTGATATATGTAAATTTACATCCAAATCCACCATAGATCCAATTCAAATACATATCTGCATCCATAACAAACAAATATGGTTGCAAAATCTGATGTTTGTTTAGTCTCTGCATTCAAATTTGTATATGCTGACAAAAAGTGGATTGTAGAATCTGAGAAGAGGAGTACATACACATTTATATGGACAAAATAGATTGTAGTAGAATCTAAACTTGTGATGCTAGGTTGTTCGTGCTTTCAGTGTGTGCATACATGCACATTCTGTGTTACTATCGACCATCAAAGTCTAAACTCCTTGGTTCCTTCAAATAACTGATGAGAATGTTTTTATGATGCTTATATAGTTATATTACCAGATGCTATATAATTAATTCTTAGACAGTTTCTTTCTTGAATTAAAATGAAACTTGAAATGCATACTGTGGTGGTGTATTTATGGTCTTGAATCTAGTTATGGCAAATGTTAAATGCTGATTTTTTTGAATTCTAATGATATGATTACATGGCATAAAACACATGTTAGTCTAACATTGCTTCTGTCCAATTACAGGCTGGCAGCAGATTGGCCACTGACGATGCAAATTGTCCGTCTCATTGCCCAAGAGCATATGAATAACAAGTCATATCTCAACTTTCTGCATTTATTAAACATCATAATGTTTTTTGATAAAAATTCTTCCAAGGTTTTCATGTTGGTAGATTAAACTTCATGTTTTCTTGTTTTACTTCCAATACAGGCAATATGTTGGTAAGGCAGACTTTTTGGTATTTCGAACACTAAATCAGCATGGATTTCTTGGGCAGCTGCAAGAAAAGAAACTTGTAAGTCATGGGCTAATACACTTTTAATCTTCTCATGTAAATTAGCATGGACCTCTTCAGTGTTATATATTTTTGCATCAATCATCCAGAGTATAGATGGATGCCTCTTTCCCTTACTGAAGGTTCATGGTCAAAATGTATTTGTAGCTAACTTTTTCTCATGAGTGAGATTTACGTTTTGTGGTATGGAAGCATGCTGATCTGTTTATGCACAGTATGTACCATGCATCAAGAAAATAATTCAAAATTTTGTTTCTATGGAGAAATGCTCCCTACTCTTCTAACTTGGTACTTGGTAGTGGGGTTTTAAATTTCGCTTAGACTGGTATGCATTGCGTGGTATTTAAGACTGGCATGCATTGGAGGCAGAACATGGACTAGCGCTTTTTGCATGATCTGAATTGTAAGTAGATTACCATTTAATAACCTATAGAAACAGGTTCCATTTTGATTTTTTTTTTAGTTAAAGGGCAACTTTAGGGTTTTTAATACCCTTGCCCACCTCCACCACCCCTTCCTTCTCTCTCTCTCTCTCATCTTGGCAGACCCTTGCCTCATGTTGCCCACTGCTGCTGGACCGGCTTACCTGGTAATGCTCAGCCTCATCTTCCTCCTCTGCCCTTCATGATGCTCATCTATATGCTGTCTATTGGACCATAACAGCCCCGTCAAGGGATATGGGTATGGTTACTGAAATTTTAAACCTTTTAGCATATCTTGACATGACACCTATTATTCCATTGTGTGTTACATGGGGAAATTTCTCAACCAATTAATTAGATCCTTCTTATGTAACCTGGTGGTCTACCGTATTTCTGGTATCCAACTTAGGACTTCAGTCTATTTGCCTCACCATCTCAACCTTCACTCAACTTCTCAAGCTTACTCTCAAGCATTCAATTTGCTAACTTTACCATCATGCTTTCTTCTTGCCAAGTGGCTGTTGATTGGATGTGACCAATATCCCCTTTTGTAGAACTTCAATTAAACATTTTCATACTCAAAACTCCAATCATATCTCTGCAATGTGGTTCATTTTAAGTCAATTTTAAGAGAACTCATAAAAGGTTTGCTGCACTTGGTACACTAAATGATTTCTTTGTTGTAAACTTCACTAAGGAGGCAGTATGCGGCCTTCCTATGGACCTCTTATCAAGCACAGGTCCTACATTGATATTTCCTTTTTTCATCTTATAGTTCCTGTCTTCGATGTTTGTTTTTAAAGAAGTATGTTAGATCTTTTGCATCGCTCTTGGATCATAATAGATTAACTGGACCTTTTGGACCAGTAGAGACTCATATCTTAAGCATCAGATTCTCTGAAAGGTCTTGTGTATTTTCTAGACATGATCTATTCATAGGAACTGTTCCTTCCTAAAATGCATATCATATTGCTGATGTTAGTTTGGGAGCTTCTCATTCCAATCTTTTGTTTGAATCCTTGTGAATCCTAATTTTGTGGTATCTATTTTTACTATCTTGGTGCCTCATCCTCTTGCTGAATGAGGCAATTTAATATTTGTTGTTTTCTTATTATTCATTATTTGGAAAGGTTTGGGATCATTCAAAAATATCGTTGTCTATGTATCAGAAAATTATTCTGCATTGCTTTTCCTTTATATAGATTTCTATCATTTAAATGATATACCTTTATTGCTGGTCACCATGTATTTTGGCTGTTTCTTTCTTCTAGTTGATTTTGTCTGGTACAGTTTGTCAACCACTTGAACAGAAGCCTCTCTCCCTTTAAAGTCGTAAGACAATGTAATTGACATTCTCTCAATCTGGCATTGGCATGAGTTTCATGCATTAGACGTACCTGACAGATCATTAGTTAATTATTGATATTTGTCTCAAAAAGAACTACTTAACCATGATAGCTGACCTTGTCAAGGGTGCAAATTAAACTTTGTTTAGATACTCATTATAGTCGACCTTCTCTCAATCTGTTTATTAATAATTTGTGTTTCCAAAAAATTACAGTAAGTGGTTAGGGAATTTGATGAGGTTTTGAGCATGAAGGTTATTAATAATTGGTCTGATCAAGAACCATCACCTCTTGGTCGCCTGGAGTACTTTAAAACTGTGGTTCTTTAATTTTTAATATCTCCAGCCTGCTGTTGACAACCATAGCAGCTGTCAAAACAGATGGCCTCCCCAGCCCCCTCTCTTCTTCTCTCCCTCTTTCTCTGTGGTCCATGCCGACCAGTAACACTGTTATGCATTGGACCTATACTGGTCTGGTGATGGTTTGGATAGAACTTGATTTGCTTGTTGTCATTAGTTGATGTGGATGCAATATAAGTTTGCTCAATCTAATGGTTTTTCACATACTATGACAGATCCAGTTAGCTATGCGAGTAAGTGTGTCGAAACTAATGTCCCATGTGATAAACTTTGCAGTGTGCAGTCATCCAGTTACCTTCGCAAACATTGCTTCTCTCTGTCTCAGACAAAGCTGGCCGTCTAATTGGCATGCTGTTTCCTGGGGTACATTCCATGATTTTGTAGACAGTGTTACGGTTGCTATACTCTGTATACGTAGCTCTTCTACTAAGATCGTTTCTTTTTCTTCCAGGATATGGTAGTATTCAAGCCGCAAGTCTCTAGTCAACAGCAACAACTTCAGCAGCAGCAGCAACAGCTTCAGCAGCATCAACAACAGCAGCAGCTTCAGCAGCATCAACAACAACAGCAGCAGCTTCAGCAGCATCAACAACAACAGCTTCAACAGCAACAGCAGCAGCAGCTTCAGCAGCAACAGCAGCAGCAGCTTCAGCAGCAACAGCTTCAACCACAGTCGCAATCACATTCGCTTCTCCAGCAGCAGGCCCAACAGCATCAGCATATGCAACCACAGCAGCTGCAGCAGCAATCGCAGCCCCAGCAGCAGCAGCAGCAGCAACAACAACAACAGCAGCAGCAAATGGTTGGCACGGGAATGGGTCAGACATTTATCCAAGGGCATGGCAGGTCTCAAATCATGACGCAGGGCAAGCTATCCCAAGCAGGGCCAACGAACATGCCTGGAGGGGCATTTTTACCTTAAAACACGATAAATAACCACATGAATATTTGTCTTCCTGCTTTAATTGTCAGGTCTGCTTTGTCTCTGTGCGTACGACGACGACGACGATGATTGTATCATGACTTACCTACCACGCTTCCTTCTTTTAAATGTAGAACACTACTTAATAGAACTTATTGTATGTTCGTTCAATGTGTCCATAAAGACACCACACACGACTGTGGAGACATGAACCCAAGCAATCAGATAAGTCTCAGCAACTGGAGTTTAAATTACTGTCCTTTCTTCCTTTGCTGCCTGGTACATTCATCACCTTCAACATCCATGTCTTATCATAGTTTCCAGAACCAGAAGGTAGAAAGAGACCTAAATGGATGTCGCCTTCCAAATGTTTCAGGTATTACAGCTTCTTCTTGTTTTCAACCAAAAATATTCTTACTACTTTCAGAATTTTGTGTCTATCAGTATTTCTAACTGTTTTTGTTGAGACATCTGAGTTGGAGTTGGCTAATGCATTGTTGTACGAGTGATAAGTTTCTGATTCACAGCATTCGATGCAATGAAAATTTATTGTAATTAAAATTTTTTAAATGGTATAATCTCTCATGTATTGATTTTTTTTTTTTTTTTTGCATAAACTAACAATCTCATCTTCATCGTTAAATAACAATTTGGATTTTTTTTCTGTTCCCTCAAATGCTTTCTATCGCAGGATGTGTGCAAGAATAAGGTGGCTTTTATTTTACTTTGACAGAAAGTTGAAGTAAAAAGGAAGCAAAGCATAATTAGGATTCTTGAGATTTTAGTCCACGGATATTGTTGTTGCATATAGTAGAATTCATAATTAATGCTAAAAAAAATATAGTTATGGCTTGACAATAGAAATGAAAATTTTCCACTATTTAATGCATCATCTTCATTGCTTAATTTTTGGTAGTAATGAACAAAAGATTACTTTAGGATCACTACAACCACATCAGCCAGTGATGGAAAGTTTTGCAGCATAAAATAGATTCATTGGACAAGTACATGTCACCAACTTAGCATAAAATCAGAATCTAAACCATTCCAGGTTTCAAGCAGATCATCTCATGAAGAATTCAGAATCTGGACAAAAGTATTTTTTTTTTGGCAGTAATGAGATAACTTTGGGGTCAATCCATCCACATGAACCATGTCCCAATTTTAATGTCATCAACCACTGATGCCAATTTCTGCAGCATAAAAAAGATGTCTTGTGCAAGTTCTTCTGAGGAAGCTTCTTGTCCAAGAAAAATATCCTTATCCTACACCAGATTTTGAACACACCAATTACTGTGGCTGATGATTCGATCACACGACCAACCAATTGGTAGCTTGAATGCATCACGATGCTGTTTTTACTCTGGAAATCAGGTGGAATCTTTAAAGTTTGACATGATCGCCAGAGTTTTACTTCCGGTTTTGGAGTAGGTAGCCATGTTCATGTGCAGCCAGTTGAAAACCATCCATCACGACTTTTTTATGTGCAAATCAAGCATCCTCACCTTTATTTCGGCATAAAGGTCTAAACTTTTCTTGTTCTAGCAGAATCGGCGCAATTTAATTCATCAATTGCTTTTCTTTTTTTTTTTGCAAATCATGTCTCAAAAAAGTTTTCGACATGATGGCCTAGGGTTTCCTTCTTCCACTTTCTTTAAACCTAGCCAAGTTCTTCCAGAATCAGCATTGCATTTATTTGTAACTCATGTGTCCTAAAAGCTATTGACATAATGGCCTAAGCTTTTGTTCTTCAAACAAGATTTCTTACTGCCTACCCAAGTTCTTGCAGAACCAGCTCAACATGAATCAGCATAGCTTTTATTTACAGATCATGTAAGTTAGTTGTTGCAGAATCAGCTCAACATGAATCATCATAGCTTTTATTTACAGATCATGTAAGTTCTTGCAGAACCAGCTCAACATGAATCATCATAGCTTTTGTTTGCAGATCATGTAAGTTGTTGCAGAATCAGCTCAACATGAATCATCATAGCTTTTGTTTGCAGATCATGTAAGTTCTTGCAGAACCAGCTCAACATGAATCATCATAGCTTTTGTTTGCAGATCATGTATCCTAGAAGCCATTGACATAATGGCCTAAGCTGCTTTTCTTCCTTCACTTCTCTTTAAACTTGTTCAAACAAGTTTCTCTGGCTACCAAGCCAAGTTCTTAATCTGCCATATGTCCCTGCCTTCCTTCTCACTTCTCCGTTGCTATCCTACGCAGAGTCGTGCCGCGTACAAGTCTACGCACATCAACGTCAGTGGTTATATTGTTTGCTTTTCAAACATATTAGTCACATGTACTCGATGAAATTATGCCGCTCGTTTTCCATGTCAGAGGATGCAGCTTACATCCGATAGAGGAGGACTAACTTCCACCATAACCACCTTGATCGATGACATCGAGGCTTTTGGACCAAAATCTAGTCCCATCTTAGAAAAGTTGGTTTGTTGGCTTGTTTTCTTGATGTAAAAATCATAACAGAAGTTTGGTGACATTGGGACCAGGCATTTGGAAAGGTTGAACAATGACTGAGATAATGTAGGAGTCCAGAAGGAGGTTGGTGGTAATGAGGCAATCAGAATGAAAAGAACTTGAACTGTGTGAAGTAGATAAATAGCTTCACTCTACAGAGGCTTCTCACAGCTACACAGATGGAAAACCATGGCAAGATTTGTTCCCCAAAGGTTAAGCTGAGCAATTTACTTGGTTCTTCTTCATCAGAGTTTAGACTTACTCTTATGCTTTCTCTTTGGTTTGGTTGATACTAATTATCTGCTGCTGTCTCATCTTCTTCTGAAGAACTCCAAGCTTGCACACATCTCGGTCAGCAAGCATGGGGCAAGAAACAGCCAAACTCAGCCCTTTAATCTCCACACCGAGGTAGTATCATCGATTAGTTCACAGTAAGATCATTAGAGTGGTTAAGATTAATCTCTACATTATGTTAATCTCAGTGATTAAGGGAGTTTTTTTTCCTTAAAAAATAAAAAGAAAATTTCAAGGATCGGTAAATGTTCTACGATCCCTCTGCTCCTCTTGAAGCTTTCGAGTGATTGAATGAGCTTCATCATGAGCATTTATTTTGAAGAACAACATCAAAAATTTGTTTTTTTTATGATGATCTGTATGTACCTGGAAACACATTTTTTTCTTGTGTATTCCAAGAACATGAAAAGAGAGTGAGACAGCAAAAAGAAGCATGTATTTGAAGATATTTATCTTCTTCAATTGTTTGCTATCATTCTCCACATAAAATGAGAGGAACCATGTAAAGTGTTATGCTCATGAAAGATGCTTCTATATGTCTTGAGCTTAGTTCATAGTCTCATGTAGTCTTATTGCAGAAAGAACTCAATCTAATGCATCTTGTTCTCCACATAGCAACGAGGACAGAAGAAGGAACAGGCATTCGTGAAGAGAGTGCAGGAAATGGCTGCTAAAGAAGCCAAGCGCCGGGTTCCTGTTGCGCAAGGATTGCCATGGACGACGGACAAACCTCAGGTACCCTCCCTCCATAGATCATCTCTGTGCTACTCTTGAAGAAGTCTATTGTGACACACCGTTCGATCTACAGAGTCTACCAAAACCGCCGGTAAAGGAGCAGACAAAGCCTATTGCTATCAAGCTTCATACCGAGCAAAGAGCAGCTCGGCGTGCCGGATATAATTATCTGGTAAATCCTTGTCCACTCCACCAAGAATTTTGAAGAAGACATGCAGTATAGTTAGCTTAGTTCTTCTCTGAGATCTTCTGACCGGTTAGAACACAAGTTGTGTGCAGGTTGCAAGCAAGATTAATTCCTTGGAGATCCTTCGCAGGTTTGAAGAGAAAATTATGAAGGTACATAATCCGCAAAATTGGAGGTCATGTTTTAAATACCGGCTTGATACTGGTTTCGATAATCTATGCTGAGTCGTACACCGAATTGCACCACTCAGCATTGCCAAAAAATGAAAAGAAAAAAAAAAACCGATGTATCCGAGTGCTACCAAGCTTAGTGTTTGTATTTTGAATCATGGTTGTGCTATTGGAGTAATGAGAATTTGCAGGTTATTGAACAAGAGGAGATTAAAAATATGAGGAAGGAGATGGTGCCAAAAGCTCAATTGATGCCCTTTTTCGACAGGCCATTCTTTCCGCAAAGGTAATGACAAAAGGAATGAATTTATGCATGATGTCCGAGAAATGAGTATCTAAATGTAATCTTGCTACGATTGCCAAATTGTTAGTATGAATACCTCTGCAATCATAGCTTCTGCAAACAATTTCAATTTTCTCTCTCTAGCGAGGGGAAAACAACAGTTTGCCGCTTGTTACACCTGATTAAGAGTTTCCGAAGACAACTATTTCAGAATGTTCTCATCCAGAATATGAAATATACTTCAAAAACTTAATGGTAATCTAGAAAGGCTTTTAGAATTGCTTTCAAGTCCTTTATGTATCTTACAGTCTAAGATAGATCGCAAAGGATCGAGCTGAGATTTGTTCAGATTGGTCGATTCTGCTTTTGATCATCAATAATGAATTTTACAATCAACTTCAATTCTTTAACAATCTAAGACAGATTGCAAAGAACTGAGCCAAGATTTATTCTGTGAGATCGATATGTTCCCGGTTTGCTATTATCAGAATTTTTACCTGTGCAAGTTTCTGAACATGAAAGGAAGAAAACCACAGATGAAAGAGATTTTGTCGATTACTTATTTCTAGCTTATATTTGGACTTGGCAGGTCAACAAGGCCTCTAACAGTCCCAAGGGAGCCTTGTTTTCATCTCATAAAGCAAAAATGCAGCATCAGTGGCCAACCTTACAAGTTTCACAAGTTCTTCAACCACAGCATGAAGTCTGTCGAGTAATTGTTGGGATGAGTTCATTAATCTTATTAAACATGCCATGTACAAAGTTTATGTGACTTTTCCTTTGATCATGGAGTCGAAAGAAGAGCATGTAATAGGCCACTTCTTGGTCCTGTGATTTCACTTGCATGAACAATCAACTTATATATATATTTGGCCTAATCTGCAAGACATTATTTCTCAGAAACAAGGATCTTGCAAATGCGGAAAAGTGCAAGCAATATTTACGGCTCAGATGTTTTGAAACAACTTGATTTCTCATGATATCTAAGTTGCTTAGGCAATTTCCAAGAAGAAGCCCTCCATTTCCTTTTATCAAATTGCATATTTTATCTTTTTCTTATTTCTTTACAACTTTTTTCATTTCAAACTCTACATTTTTGCTATGTTACGGTTTTAAACTCCCCTTAATCCAAGGAACATCGAGCTCTGTTTCTCCGAAAGATTGGGTTTAAAGATCAGATGTAATAATTCCAAAAAACTCATAGGGAGAGATGTCTTTTTTTCAAAAAAAAAAAAAAAACACAAAAAGATGGCTGAAAGAGTAATCTTCCAAAATATAGTTTCCAGATGTAAATTCTTTTCTTTTCTCTTGTTTCACCAAAATGTGTTTCTTTTCTAAACAAAAAAAGAAAGAAAATTTTCACTCATTGTATAGGTATCAAACTAGAAATGCAAACATCTTAATGCTCCAATTTTTTTAGGGTTGACATGGAGCACTCATTGTATAGATATCAAACAAGAAATGCAAAGCGCCATACTTTTGGGGTACATGGAGCATCTGTTTGCTCGACAAAGAGTCGATTCGATACCACTGGCTACAAAATAGTTTTTTTTTTTTTGGTCAGGTTTTTAAATTTTTTTTTTTCCAAAGCTTAGTAGATACCAGTTTTATCGAGCGTCGATACACCGGTATGGTTCAGCCCGAGCCCTGACCGGTACATGAAACTACTAATATTGGCCAGTATTAATCATTTATTCCTTTTGAACATGGCTAAGGAGTTCCATCAGTTCATATGCTGAAGCAAATGGGGAGATCATTTGGACTTGCTTGCCTTGACAGGGCCTCTTGGGATCTTGCCAAGAATCCTGGAGTCCAACTTCTGGTAGAATCTCTTCAGATCCTCGCTCCCCCTCGTTGCTAGATGATCGACTTCATCCTCGTACCGCTCGTACAAAGCCGGCAGCGCGAGAACGCACAGTAGACCTGCACAGATCGATGCCGACACCGTTAAGAGATGGAGTTCTCATCATTCCAATTCTTCCTCTTCGGTTCTTCCGAGTGCAACGCTTACCGAGATAAGCCAGTGTCAAGGAGCTGCAGTAGCTTCCGATCACGGATACAACCCAAAGCGAAGCAATCGCCTGAGGAGGAAGAAGAAGATGAAGAAGATGAGCACGTTGCATCGTGCAGAGCGGAGCGAAGAAGAGTTGATGTACCGAGAGGAATAGCTTGAGATCTTTGCCGTATGCGACGCCAAGGAGGGTGGAAGCGAGTCGACTCAGTTCGGCGTGGAGGAAGAAAGCGAGCCCTCTGATGGCTTCCTCTGACAGAACCAGTTGGGGCATCCTCCGAGCATCTCTGCAACACGATGGTGAGACCGACCGCTTGAGCGAGAAGAGGAAGCAACCGAAGACGGATTACCGATGCACGAGAGCCTCGAGATTAGACCAGGTGAAGAGCATAAGCAAGGCTGCGATGGAGACGTGGCACATCAGCGAGAGGAAATGGTACTCCGCCACCTCGAAGAGGAACCATATGAAGGTGGCGCCGGCGACGATTCCCGCCGACGAGTGCTTGTTCCTCCACAGCAAGACGTCAGCAACTACAAGAAGAAGACCACGGATCCGCTTTAGATCGGCAATGCAATTCAGCAGCGACATCGATCCACGCACCTTTTCCTCCGCCGAGGCGGTCATGGAGGGGCCTCCGGCGGTGGAAGTGGCTTCCGGTGGCGGGCTTCGGCTGCTCGTCGGAAGCAGAATCGAACTTGATTCGCGGCATGGCTGGCTGCCGGACATGGTGTGATGTGTGGGCCTTATCAAGAACTTTTGTGGATTCTAATCTTACCGCCGAAGAGATTGGGAAGGCGGGTCAAGGAATAGATTTGGAGGCTACATTGCTTCGCCGGCGGGAACGGCATCTGCATCACACAAGAAACCAAGGTGGGAATTGGATTCCTCTTGTCCTGCGATGTGCACAAAAACCAAATCACACAAAATGATATTAATTATCCTAAAAACAACAATGGCAATGGAAGTGATCAAGATTTGGGATGTCACCTGTGACGATGGAGGAAGACGGCTCCATGAACTCGTTAATGACATGGAAGAAGCTGCTCCAACCCTAACACAAGCATAGGAAATGTTCTTGATCAACGATCCAGGTACTGAAATCTGGATCGGTGCATTAGGAGTATCCACTAAATAAAAACTAATTTTATTTAGTATCTGGTTCAGTAATTGGAATCTAAATCGGTCCAACATGATAAAACCCTAATTTTAGAAGTCTTCCATCTATGATATCCACAGCAGAAAATTATAAGCACTAGCATTTCCAGCAACATCAAAGCGAGAAGAAATATAAGTTCACCAGAGTCAACACATTTTCTACTTTTAGATTATCCATGAAACTTCGGAGCCCAACAGATTGAGCCACAATGAAAATTAACTACCCATCTTAATTGAGATATATAATCATTCTCAGCAAAACATCCAACAACCGTGCTCGCGCGCACACACACCAAGGAAGCATTAAATTCGTGGTCCGGTCGGACTCCCTCAACCACAAGCTGCAAGCAATGCCTGATCGAAGGACCGTCTCATGTGCTTGCAGATGTTTCCGTTTTCGCTTCTGAAGAGGCTTCTCCGGTTGTCTCCGCGTCTCCGGTCTTCTGCGCATCTTCAGTTTTCTCTGCTTGCCCTGCCGACCACACAAGAAATCAGCACCAGGTCGGAAATAAGGAATCTACATGATTAAAATAGCAATTGAGATTTTTTAATGTCGACATGGGTTGAAAATAATTGAATCTGCAACATAGGCAATATTAAACGAGTTTGGATGATTTGCAGAAATCACCAACTTCAATGAATTGTTGGAAGCTCTTTCTTCCACAATGGTCTTTTTGAGAATGAGAGAGAATAGAACTGGAACAACATGAAGTGGATTATCTCATTTAAGTCTGACAAGTACAGAATTGGAAGAAGCAGAAAAATTGGAAGAAACCAATTCTCTCTGGGATCTAGTTTTGCTTGTTCTTTGAAACTGCAGAGATTTGGACAAGTGTTGAGAACCAGGTCATCCAATCGATTGCCTAAAATTTCCCTTCTTTACATGTAACAAACCAAAGACGAGGGAAGATTGTATTTTCCTTCTTCTCTGGCACCCAAACAATAGATGGATGCCCCATCGATCCAGGGAGTACAGGGTGATGAACGAGTACTCTAAACAGGTTATAGGGGTTTCATTTGGAGTTCATTTGTGAGCATATGTGCCTATAATGATTCCATTACGGGAAGTAATATAAGAATTTTAATCATATATACAATATTAGGACTACTGCATATTAGATGTTCATAGCTAGGAATTACCAAAAAAAGCATGTTCAGTTGGTTAAACAGGAGGTTTTAAGAATTTTTTTTTTCTCTTTACCTTCATCATCACTATCTTCAAAATCGTCGTCCATGGCATCACCCCCCATATTACCAAAATTCTGTAGAAGAAATGTATATGTAAGAAACCATAATTCAACAGAACAAAACACTGGTAAGAAGAAGCTTGGATTAGAATAGTCAATACCGAGAAATCCATCCCTCCCAAGTCCAAATCACCAGGACCTGATAATGTGAAAATAACAGATCTTAATGCTCTCAAATGACATACAAAATGCAAAACTCTGCAGCAGACCAAATTTGACCAAAATATGACCACCAATCAATATGCAAATGATCATATTTGATCTACAGTGTTGAAGTAACTGAATCATATCCTGCTTTTCGCTCACCAAGCATGCATGTCTAAAGGATAATTGCTCGTTATCATTCTTAAGGCGATTAATCAGCAATGCTGAAGAATTGGAAGGTTGTTTATCTCTTCAGACAATAAATTTTTAAAAGATGCAAAACAAACAAATTCTGGTTGTTGTTATGACAAAAAGCATGCTAACACAACAACCCATTCCTGCCTGCTGCCTTTGATGAAGAAAAAGACCCTAATGATGGATGACCATCAGTTTACTTAGAACTACAAATTTTCAAAGGCAATGTACATTTCAGAAGTATCACAGTATGAAACATAATACAAAATTCATAACTTGCCCAGTCAAGGCTCACAAACACTGTCAGAGAGCCTTGGCTCAAGGCATTAAGCAAGCATGCTCAGTAATGTTAGAGAATGTATGAGCTAGTAATAGAAACTCTAGCTGGGTTTTCACATTGACAGCAGGCAAATTGTCTATATTATAATATGAACAATGTTATTTTGGTTCAAGTTTTTCATGACAACATTTACACAACTGGTTATAGTTAGTAATAAGTGGATTCAGATACCTATCGAACAATATTATCTAGAGAGTGCACTTTAATTATAATATGAGAATGCTACTTCAGTTCACATTTCCCATTACACATTTCCTAATGGTTAGCATAAATAAGTGGATTTAGACATTAGTCGGAGCAATACATATACCGACCGGTACATGCCAGTCTAACCAAGAACTATTTTCAGATCATATAGTTTCATATGAACGGATATAAATTTGCTATTTCTTCAGGAGATACCGAGTGGTACAAGTTTCTACACTGTCTAATATACTATAGTGTACTCGTTTGACCAATTGTCAAAATCAACATCTGATCGAGATTTAAACCACACAAATAAGTACATAAATGATGTGTATTCTATGAATACCATCCTCTTCATGCAACTACAACAAATGGTATAAATATTAAGATATTAAGGAAGTGTACCATCATCATCTTCATCTACCCACTTATCCCAATCAACTTTCACATAGTGAGGAGCCTTTCCATCCCCGCGCAGAAGCTTTTTCCACCACCCCCTCTCTGCTTTTTCTACCACACAGAAGATAGACCTGACACCAATATTTATTTTGCTTGCCTAGTAGAAGGCATTATGTAAGCGAGGATAAACATCTGGGAACAAAAAAATGATGAATCAATTAAAAACAAAAAAAAAGAGAAAAGAAAATACCTCTTTATTTACTTTGTCAAAAAGATCCATTTGTAGCTCATAGGTGTTATTTCCAGCACCAGCAGTGGCAGAAAAAGTGAAACTGCCATCGGGTTCAAGATTAACTTTCACATCTCTTGCATCAGGCAATTGAACAGTGATGTAAACTTTGTCAAGCCTCTGAGCCCATTTAACTTCAGGATGACGACTGAGAAAAGTAGGAAACAACTTGTCAGACAATGTTTAAACAATAAACAATCACAGAGGTGCATGAGACTTTTGAGTCAAATATAAAATAAGATATAATCACCTTCAATAAGCATAGAAAGGAATCATTAAGACATACAGCCATGTTCACGCTAATTCATATACAAGCTTAAGATAATAGATGACCTAAGGTTTATTCATTTTATATTAAAAAACTCTGTCTCATGGGTGGTCTGGTGAAACGACTTAAGCCCAATACATGACACTTGAACAAAATGAGGAACAGAGACTAGAAAAGAGGACGACCTGCATCACTACCATGTTAGATATTAAACCACTGCCAAAACATCCACATCTTAAACTAATAGATGAGATAATGCTTATTGACTTATATACTAGTGTAACCAATACAATGTATAAAAAAAAGCGAAAAATTAAGGTGGCATTCTTCTCTTGGTATGACTAAAAAATGAGAGAGTTTCGCAACTTCTTCTACTATCGGGAGCCAATCTTTGAACAAAGAGTTCCATCAGCCTTTAATAGTCACCTTGCTGTGGCATGTATAACCTGTTCTTGTTGATTTCAACAGTTAGACAGTAGGTACCGGAACCATTCTAGTCCAGCCTTAGCATCACTAAAGGAGATTCCAGTTTCACGTCCACTAATGGGATAAATCGATATTTTTTCACTACAAGATTGCAAGTCCAGCACGATTTCTAGTGATTTTGGCATGACAACGAGCTTCCATTTATTGATTCAGGGAAAGAACAGGTTAGGTCAATAACGCCGTTAGATGATGGTAATACCATATCGTAGATGACCAACAATTATCACTAGAAGCGAATGGCGAAGTAACATGCGGACAGCAGACCAAGGCTTGAAGTCCACGATGGCGGCGGCACCGGGGCTCCCGTGCCGTGCCGTGCCGATACCAAAGCCAAGGGCGAAGAGAGACTTAGACTTGAAGAGAAAATTGCATACCTCATGACTAAATCACCCTTTCTTCAGCTTCTTCCCTCCGGCGCAAATCTCCAAACCGACGACGACGACGATGACGCCGCCCTAATTGTGCGTCCGAAGTGAGCGAGCTCTGAGAAGGGCCGCTTCGGTTCCTTCGACCTTTAACCTCGTTCACAGGCACGTGAGTTGCACGTGTTCAATCATCAAGTAAAGAAAGAACATGATCGACGGTTGTGATTTATCTCATTATTTTAATTCTTTTCTTAATTAGATTGGAAAACTTATTCGTTTTTGTGCCTTCCAATGGTCAAAATGTGGTCAATGCTTTAATAATTGCTCCTGTGGAACATAGTTAAAAGACAAATCCATCCTTCCCCCGTTGCTGCTGCTGCTGCTGCTGGTGGTGGTGGTCGATGATCTCTTCTTCCTCTGTTCCTCCTCCCTCCACCAGCAACGACCACATCTGCCCTCAGATCGCTTCTACCCTCCCTTCCCCATGACTCAGGGGTTCAAGGGGTGGAAGGGGATGGCAGGAGGAGACGCCGAGCGGTGGCACCAGGTCCAGCGATCAGCCGCTGGAGCTGCTGATCGGCGAGCAGACGAGGACGGAGAAGAGGGAGCGGCCGTGCGTCTGCGTACGGCTGGTCCGCCCAGTCCAAGAAAGGGGAGGACTACGTCGTCGTCAGGACCGACTGCCTTGGCGACCCCGCCGACCCGTCCTCCTCCTCCGTGTTCGCGGTACGTCTCCGTCGCCGATCCCCGACTTTGTCGGGTTCTGATTCACCGGGTTCTCGAATTCGTTGGGCTTGTTGTCGTCATCGGTTGTTCATCTGATTAGGGTTCTTGAATCACGTTGCTTGCTGAGTTCTTTAGATAGCATTCGATCAAGACATCATAGCGACTTGTTGACTAGAATTCGACTAGAATGATCCTTGTCGTTGCTGAGTGAACCAGATCAAGAAGATATATAGAACTACATCAAGAAGCCGCCTAATTAGCATCTTTAATCCCTTATACTGGTATGTATCCTTTACTTGACACGGCAGATCAAAAGCATGAGTGCCCTAGAAAGGCTTTTGGTTTCTAAGAACTTCTTGATTAAGTAATTATAGAGCTCTTACGGTCGGCCTTAACTTGATCCTCGATATCTAAAATCTGCAAAATCGTCTCAGATTGAGGATAGTTTATCCTCTTGTTTGGAAATTGTACAACTCCATGTTGGGATTGATTTTGAAGAGCTTATCTTTAAACATCCTGTTTTTACTGATGGATACTGATCATTTTGAAGAAATCAAGCCCTGATCTTAAAATCCATTCCCTACTTAGTTTCTTCTAGTGCTGAATTGGAATGCTTTGACTATGAGAAATGCACCGGATTGTAGGTAACTTGTTCTTTATTGTCTTGGTTTATGGTAGCAAACTATTGGTTTACGGTAGGGATTTGATAAAAAGGCATATCTAGTGCACGAGGCTACCACCAATGTAGGGTCATATGATTGATTATTGGACAAGCATTGGATTGGATTAATGAGATAGGAATCACTCGAGATAATAATATAAGTAATTAGAAAATATAACATATATATTTGTAGAACATATCATATCAAAAGGTTTTTTTTTCCTTCATATTTCATTATGGTACTAATACTTCTCTAGTCACCAGAATAACTCAAACACAAATAAAAGAAAGATCATTTAAAAAGTGCTTCCGTAGGATTTGAAATTAATAGTAAATCTCATGACACCTTTTTCTATGATAGAATTCCTATTTCTTAAAAGGTTAAGAGTTGCTTCTGAGCTTTCCCTTTTCTCATCCTATAAACTTTGCTCTTGGTCTCTCTTATATAGCAGCGGGTGGCAAACATTACAACAATAGGGCGGATTGCAAATGCAATACAACAACAATTGCAACAATAAAGTCCTAAGTCCATATGAGGCGATTGCAAATGCACTGATTGCAGGAAATAGTAATTTCTTCTTCTCCACTTCATAGACTTATGCTAGTTATTTTAATGTCTTTCCTCTAACAATATTTTTATTCTCCTTTCCCACCTCCCATTTTTTTCTCCTTTTATGGCTATCAAGTTGGATAGAAATGGTCGAAAATAACCAACCTTGATTAAATTCAATTGACACAGACGAATTCTGATCAATTTCTAACTATAAGGCTGAGAAATCGAGAAATCGTATGTGCCTTGGAAGATACTGATTCGGATTGGAATCCATATTAGAAACAGTCAATATTGCAAATTATATATGGTAGTTACAAATACCTATGCTAGTGCGCTACATAGACTGAACTTTTCTTTGTTTCTGCTTCGAATTCATGGGTTTGATGGAGTAAAGAAATTGTTGTCTTTTGGCAATTCTGTTAAGGTCATTGACCTACTTGTTAGGGGAACACAGTGCTGAATCATTTTTAATAGAATTTGAAACCAGATCAAGAAGAGCATACAAAATCTTGTGAATTTGATCTTTGATTGAACTACCAATTAAACATTTGTGGACCACTGCAGAAAATATAATTCCTTCGACTTACATTGAATGACTGCTGCTATGCTTTTAAACTGACTTCTATACACTGGCCAAATCTTCCCTGCAAATCAATTAAGAATCTTTCGACCCCTATGTTTTAGATGTCATGACCATTAAGGAGATGGAATATGCTGATTACTTGAGTTTTGGATGAGAATGAACTTACTTTTTCTAAAACTTTCTTAAGGTCCTTGATGGGCATAATGGTATTGCAGCAGCAGTATATACAAGAGATAACTTGTTGATTTATGTAATGATCTTCGGCAGGAAAAGCCGCTTCAAGCTCTACCTTGTGCTCTGGTTGCTGGTTTTGTTAAAACTGATAAAGAAATCCCAAGAGAAAGAATGTTTTCGCTTCTTTCGTATTTGAGGCATGTCGGTAGATGCTTTTCCTACACATAGGTAGCTGGTTTAAAGAATTTGCTCCATGACATTTTATCAGGTCAAACATCTGGAACCACTGTTACATTTGTGATAGTTGATGGATGGGCATCACTGTTGCTTCGGTTGGAGACTCCCGGTGCATTTTAGATGCATAGGGAGCGTTGTTTTCTGCATTGACTGTTTGATCATAGGCTAGAAGAGAATGTTGAAGAGTGAGTTCCTATATCTTGCACCATCAGATATCTTTTGCCTCTATCCCATTAAATATGATTTATGCCATGGACAGGAGGGAGCGTGTTACCACCAGTGGCGGTGAACTAGGAAGGCTCAACATTGTAAATGGTGCTGAGGTGGGGTATTGATTTAATTTTAATTATATAACAACATCAAATACCTAAAATATGTATTTGCTATGGTAGTTGATGTTCACATTCACAGATTTTGGTCCTTCTCAGATAGCTCCCCTTCACCGTTGGCCAGGGGATTTATGCCTCTCCAGATCAACAGGGGGGGATGTGGATGCTGAGGAATTTATTATCTCAGTACCTTCTTATGTTAAGCAAGTTAACGTATTCCTGTACTTTCTGTTACATATGTGGATGATCATAAGGATTCTTCCATATATATCTCGCCGCCATTCTTTTGCTGATTTTTCTTAAATCTTTAGCTACTTCCCTAGTTGTCATGAACATCTTATTTTTGTACCAGTTATCAGATGCTGGAGGAAAACTTATAATTGCTTCAGATGGCATTTGGGAATGCTTCGACTGCTGAAATGGCTGCAAACTGTTGCCGAGGTTCGCCTGCAGAGCTTGCTGCCAGGCGCGATCGCTACCTGAATTTGTCATTTCTGAGATCTGTTGAACCAGCATGGTTTCTTGCTCCAAGCGAAGGCGAATCTGCTCATGCTGCTTCCATCTTCTCCGCTGGTTCAAAGCCATGGCAAGGTGCCGTAGCTCCCTCCTCCCTCTTCCTTCACAAACATCCTCATCGTTTTCTTATTTTCCTTTTCGTCTGCTGCCATTATTTTTTGATGGGCTGCATGATCATTTCACTATACTTGCATTTGCACTAGGAACATGTTTAATGATATGATCGATTGTTTTGTTGTTGGCTTAAATGTCTCTTTTTATTTTGCCCACTTGTTTTCGTTGTTGGCTTTGAACCGAGTGACTGCCAGTTGCAAGCTCATGTACGCTACATTTGTTACTGCTTCAAGTTCTTCTACAACATGCTTATTTTGTTATTCCATTTCGAGTGTCATGTTAATTTTCTACGAATTAGATGTTTTCTTTTTTACTTCAACTCTTATCCTATGTTGTGGAGAAGACACTCTTACTGATCTAAAACTCTCAATGAAAGAACAAGGATCACCCAAACCATGTAAAAACAACATGACAATGAACTCAATCTTGGAACACACAACAAAATAAAACCACGTCCCTCAATGCCAATTCCATCTCTTGGCTGCATCAGCAATCAACAACAAGCGCCCAAGTGCGCTGGCCTCGAACTTCCTCGCAAACAGGAAGCAGGAGGAGGCGGTCGTCCTGTTGTTGTTGTTGTTCCTGTGGACGCACTTGGAGCCGCTTCTCATCCTCTCCATCAGCCTCAGGGAGACGTCCCTGCGCTTGTAGGTGGCCGGATGTGAGCCTCCGCGGGACCAGTCCACCCAGGTGACGCTCCTGTTGGCGTTGAGCCCCGGGGCGAGCTTGGCCACCACCGTGGGCAGGTAGTGCTCGTCCACGTAGCACGGCGGCCGGCAGTGCTCCCGGAACACCGGGTAGTACCGCCGGTCCGACACGATCCCCACGGCCAGCCCCCGCTGCACCTCGAACCACTGCGACCCCTTCCGCCACTCCGCCGAGGTGACGGTGGGGTGCATGCGCCGGCTGTACCGCCCGCGCCCGGCCTTCCTGGGGTCGTCGAAGGAGCTGACGAAGCTGAGGGCGGAGCCGATGAGGTAGTCGTAGACGGTGGGGAAGTCGAACAGCGGGATGCACGACTCGGAGAGGAGGACGAAGCGCTCGTTGGAGGCGTCGAGGAGCGCGTTCGCGAGGAGCCGCCGCTCCGCGTCGAGCATGCTCGGCCGCCCCCACTCCACCGGCTGTGGCGCAGAGGAACAAAGTGGTTGTGTTTGCCTTCGAGTGTGTCTACTAGAATTAAACGCAGTTTCCCTAAGAAAAAGAGTTTTATGTAACCAGCAGAGTGGCCACCTCTCTCTCTCTCTCTCTCTCTCTCTCTCTCTCTCTCTCTCAGAAGAAATATATTTATGTACCAGCAAAGGTTCCGCTCATGCATGCATGGAGATATCTGCAACAGATGAGTGAATAGATGCAACTGACCTTGCTTGGTATTCTTCTCCTGTAGAACACCGAGTCCTCCGGTGGCTCCTCTTCCCGGTCCGGAGACGCGTGGAGGTAGACGGAGAAGAGCCCATCATGCCCTCGGAAGAACCTCTCCCACAACACCCTGAACGGAATCCTCCCCCTCGTCAGGAACATGAACGCCACCTTCGCCTTCCTGCGGCTCTCCACCGCCCGCGGCACCGCCGACGCACGCCGCAGCAGCTCCTCGTCGCTCATCGAGTGCCACAAGCTTCCGCCGGCCTCGTATTCCGGGTTGGCGAGAGCGACACCCGTGACGGAGGACCGCAGAGTGTAGGTAGCAAAGCAGAGATCTGCAGTGACCGAGGACTTGGCGAAATGGAGGCGGACGAGTGATCCGAAGGCGAAGACGACTAGCGAGAAGCAGCTCAGAAGAGTTGCCATGGTGAAGCTCCATTCCCGGAAGCCTCTTCGGGTCTTCGACGTCTCCTTCATCCCACCTAATCTCGCTGTGGCCACTTCAAAGAGGATGGTGTGAGTGTTGTGAGTGCTTGTTTGATGGCTTCTGTAGAAAGAGATGGAGCTCAAAAGGAAGGGAAGCTCAAAATGGTAGAGAAGTCACATGGAGAGCTGTTGAAGAGGTCGGGATTTTAATGGTTCATGGAAATCTGTGGTGGGGAACCCTAAAAAGCTTAGTTGGAGTTCAGGGAAAGGGCACTGTTGTGTGTGGAGAACGAGTTCTTTACATGTTGATGAATGAGAGAGAGAGAGAGAGAGAGAGAGAGGAGAGAGAAGAGAGAGAGAGAGAGAGAGATTTATGCTGGTGAACGATGAATGATAATAACTTGTAATTTATGCAATAAGAGACTTAAACTTTATATTATTACGTTTAGGACGGTTCCATGCATTGGGTTTGTCCGTACGGTCCGGTCTGTAATATGTGGGCCGTTGGGCGGTTCAATTCCGGTCCGGCCCATGTGACGCCGGACCAACCGCCAAGCATAAAAGAGGGTTCCGTTAGATCGATCGCGTCCGGAGTGCAGCAGCGGCATGGCCGGCGACGACCAGGCGGAGGCGGAGGACGCGAGGAGGGAGGCGGCATTGGCCTGCACGCCGCTCTTCCAGCCCAACTTCAGGCCTTCCAAGGCCACGCAAGCACAGCTCGACAAGCTCAAGGTGACGATCCTCTTCTCATCTTCTTTCTGGTCCTCGAGTCGCCGCAGATTTCTTGGGTCCTTCGCGAGAATTGCTCCCGCTCCCATGGGTGGTGCTTGTCGTTGTTGGTCGGTCTCGAGATAGCTGTAGCCTTTTCATGCTCTCTAGGTTTCTGATTGACGCATGGGGCAGGAATTACACAAGAAGCGCTTGCAACTCAAAGAAAAAGCAGAGGAGACAAGATTGAAAGGTATCTTATTGTAGTCTTGGATCTTCTGCTGTCGTCGTAATTTGTTGATTCGTGATTCTTAATCCTTTCAGGGAGCTCTCAGAGGCGCGGAAAGATATGTGAGGAGCACACTGATGTCAAGAATAGCACAAATTCTTCAGCAAGTAGTGCTGATGGCAGTTCAAGTGTTTCTACATTAGAGCAAAGGTCTTGTTTGGTATGTCAAAAACTGCTGTTGCTTCTGTTGATTAGCGATAATATGCAATAGTCATGGAGACTTCTTAGTTCTGGTCTAATGCTCTCACATCTCTAGCCTTGAAAGGTAGAAAATTTTGGTACTAATTTAAATGATTATTCGAGTCTGAAACAAGATTTCTTTAAAAGGATCTGGACCTTGAAAATGAAAAAAAAAACACATGCTTTTATAATCGAATAAAAATGCTTCTGCCAGTTTTCATTCATTGTGATTTTTTTTTTCTCTTTGTACATATTTGACCTTTACTTTCTGTTTTAATAAAACTTATCTTATTTTTTTCGGCTGCACAAAAATCAGAGTGCAAAAAATATATAAAATCAGCACAGACATGACTCTTCCACATACAGCTAACAGCATTGATTCTGGCAAAATTATACATCCTTTCCTATATGCGTGAGTGCATATAAATTTTTGAAACTTGAAGATGGCATACAATCCCTGATGATGTACTATGGTGCTGTTAATTTTGTGTGTAAGCAACATCTCATATTTGTTTACTTAACTCATTTAGAAAAACTTGCTGGTGTTTAGTTTGTTTAAAGAACGAACACATCCAGAATTTGTATTTCTTAAGGAAACTTCACTTCTAAATTATTGGGAATGTAATTGTGTTCTCTTCATTTAATCAGGATCAGAGAGCTCCCACTTTGGTGTCAAATAAAAGAAGAAAGTTACACTGGGGGTATCATTTTTTCTATAACTGCCTGAAACCTTAAGCATTTATTTCCTGTTACCATTGTTGTATGACTTGTATAACCATGTTTGTGATGTTTGATTATTTCTCAACATTGATATCCTACACATTGTAGTATTTCATAATTTATATTTCATCTTTCGTCAACTCATATTACACATTACATGTTTTATATGAAGCACTTTATGAAATTGTTTTGCTCATCTGCATCTAAGTTAGATTTAATAATTGTTGATTACTGGCACTTATATGTTGTTAATGCCCGAAAGTCTGGGATATATTCCGATATTTAAATAGAAGTAGTCAACTTCTTGCAAATTAGATTTATTGTTGTTGTTAGTTTTCATTTGTATGTTGCCTATGTCAAAAGGTATTTGATATATATATTTCTGTTCTTAACAAAACACTATAATTCCATCAACAAAAAATAATGTGCTCGTGCTGTGCCATCCTTCATGTATTTCGTATTTCTCATTTTTCTTACTAATCTAAAATTATTTGCATTACTATTTCCAACTACTATTGTAATGCATATAACATTTGAGAGAAAGAAAATACATGCAGTGCATCCTTTTTTAGAAATTGTGAGAACGCTTTGCCTTGTTGTAAATCACATCCTGACTCAAAGCATCCTATCTTAGAACTTGAGACCAATAGATTGTATAGACTGACCTATCATATAACCCATTAACCACTAGCCACCCTGGTACCAGTTATGAAAATTTATATTTTTGCAAACATTGGCATCCTTTCTATGAGCCTCTTGTTGCATCTCAAACAACCATGCAAGTACACCATGTTCCATGCATTGTGTTGATTGCTGACACTACTTAGTTTCCAAGAACATATTGCATCTTATTTTGAATCATTTTCTAGTTCTATAAACAATTGCATGGACAACAAAATTCGCTTTTGGCTTTCTTCATTTTGCCAAATAACTTCCTAAGTGCTGTCACTTGGGATTCCTCAGTTCTTGTGAAGTAGAATTGTTCTGCTAAACTAGCATCCTACATCCACTCTTATAAAGCAGATATGACATCCATCCCTTTTAAATCATTTCATCTTTAATATAGTTCTAATAGCAACTTCTTTATATCTGCTAGGAAATTACTTAAGGGTCACTTTCTTTTTGGCAGGCTTGATGCAAAGGAAAGATGGGAAAGAAAGGCAAATATGTGACGAAGACACTTCAGAAATAGGTTTGATTTGAAAAATTAGTTGTTTGAAAATCTGTAGTTAGGAACTTTTAAGAACTGGTAAACAGTTCCAAGTTCCAACCAAGGAAGTTTGCTGTACCTGGGTCAAATATATTGTTGATTTTAAAAGAATTTCCTTGATTTTAGTTGCTAACTATTATATTGTTGTTTTAAAAGAATTTCTCTAGATTGAAAATGAAAAGCCTTCCAGAGCTATCAACGAGAAGTCTAGACTATGAAATGAGGTAACTTTATTATAATAAAGTAGTAATATCATCCAAGCATAGACCTTAAGGCCTTACCAGCATCTATCTATCTCTTGAGGGGTTACTATTACCTTAAAACCTGTGATCTAACTACAGAGCCACTCTATCTTGTCTCCTTTTTGGGCTAGAAGAAGCATTCCCAGCTGTTCTTGTCTTCTTCAATGCACTCCTACTGGGTTTAGGACTCTGCAGTCCTGTTGTAACCAGGCTTGAAAGTTTGCTTAATTGGTTTAGGAGACCATTTAAAGTCTTTCCAAATCCATCCAATCCATTATGTCAAAATAGGCATTGTAAGCATAAGCCATCAAGTCAGCAGCCAGATCTGATCCCATGTCACGAACATTGTCATTGGCGGCACTAACAGAAATAGGGTTAGCTAACTTGTGTAGCCTTCTACAGGGCTGAATAGGCCCATATGGCCATTTCTTGGTCAGCTATGCGTTTGGTTAGACTCTAGTCCAATTTAAGTGTGAATTGCTTCATAACAATACAATGGTCGGCTTGTTAGTGCACTCCTATAATAAATGAGATCAATGTTGACACTTCATTTATTATAGGAGTGCAATATTGACACTTCATTTATTACACTTCTGTTGTAGATATTGTTATTGCTATTTGTCGGCTTGCACAAAGTTGTTGATGTCACTTTTGAGGAAACTGAAGCCTTGCCAGCAAGCAAGTCATTGGTGCTGGAACTTCTAAAAGTGTTTATGACTGCATGGTCATAATCAATTTCATTTAATTTTAAAATTATGTGACATCATTTGAAACTACATCAGGTAGTCTTTTCAACAACTGTTGCCTCATCAAAATAGTTGTATCAATGTCTTTGTAATTAGCACGTCTTTTAACAATCGTGGTTCAGATCCACCAATAGTTTATTTTATCAACTATTAATGAATGATTCACATTAATTAACATATTGAACTTGGTCAGAACTAGTTGATGTTATATGGAGTTGTGTTATGTAGAGTAAGGGTATGTCCACTGAGTTCCTCCCATGTGGTAGACCCAGAACAACATCCAGACATTCTGAGCTCCAAAATTTTTATCCATTCGAAAAAGGTAATTGATTCCTTAAAAGATGGGATAAACTACCTAGAAGTACATTTATATCAAGTAATGTTTGCTTCTGAAGTTTCTCTTGATACTCAACTGGTGATCCCTTTGAGGTCAACATATGCATCACTGCTTCATAATTTACCATATGGAAGGTATCAAATCATATCATTATAGCCTTTGTGAATTGAACCCATGATAGTTTTCCTGCTTGAGCCAAGTCATACCACACCGAGTCATTGCTTCTTTAGGTGGCAAGACACATATTTGCTTCTTTAGGTGTGGTCACATAGCAAAAAGTTTGCTTGACATCTAAGAATTAGTTTGTCAGATCGTTGCAATCAGTTCAAAATTTTGATTTTACCAGTTTGGTATTTAGGACCAAGATATTGAGATTGTTGATTTGGACCACTAGAGGGATGTAATCATCGATTTGGTTATAGCAATTGACTGTTTTGTGGCATCAATAGGTAGGCTGGCACTTGAGCATATTGGCCAGTGAAAAGCTCTAGTGATAGTAGGTGTCGAAGAATAGTTCAGCCCTCCCCTGATGGTGCTCTAGGTTGGTAGAAATTGCTGATAACCCCACGATTTGCTTGATTTTGTTGTTGGTACTGTGGTATGTGGTTGTTGAGCATGATTTTATTGTTTCCACATTGATGTAATTTTGATCCTGGTCACATGAGAGATGATACAGACATTGTCAACTTGTTGCAGGGAATTGATGGTGTGGCTAGCCCATTAAGAGAATACCTATATTAGCTGATCATGGCAGGGAGGTTCATAAGCTATATATGTTGATACATGATGTTGCTTGGGATGCATCAACATCCATGGTTTCTTTTCTGTTGCCTGTCTTAGCCTTCTCTTTGTTGATGCTTTGCTCAATTGACACAAAAGCTTATTTAATCAGTATTGTGAATAGTGTTCTCAATAACTAGATTCAGTGAAGACTATAGTATAGCAATTATGATATGATTACACTAGTTAGTTTTTGGAGGCTGTCATTCATGTGTTTGATCTTGTAGGAAAACTCGGTCTTGAATCTTTGGAGTATTGCTTTCACTAAAGTTTTCTCCTTGCATTCCATCTTCTCTTCTACCTTGGTCAAGATGGCTGTAAGCCCAGGTGATTTATCTCCGAGTATCTCAGCATTCATTGAAGACTTCTCCATGGATAACATCATAGAATCATGTGAGATTAATCATAGAAATCATTCCATTCTGATACCAAAATATTAGAATGTTGACATGTGTTTCCTTGGTTCAAAGAAAATAAGAAGCCTGTCAAAACTATTTACCAGAAGACAACTATGAAATTGTAATAATTTTATCTCAATATTAGTAAAGGGATCATCCAAGCATAGACTTAAGGACATTTAAACAATTTATGTTGTAGCGCTACTATTATCCCAAAACCCCAAATCTGACTAGAAAACCAACTAGTCCAAGAACTTCTGTTTCACCCATAAAAATATAAAAATAGCATAGCGATCATTGCACTACAGTGTTACCACAGTACTGATATAGTATCTTCCCCTCTCCTCTCCCATGTGGGTTAAGAGAAGATTGCCCAGCTGCCTTACCTCTTTTGGCGCAGACCTAATGGGATCAGGACTCTTGTTTGGCTTCCAACTTGCTCTAGTCTACTATAGTTCTATTTTAACTGGGTCTGACACAAGTCTCCTTTGACCATATAGAACTTTTCCTAATCTTCCATTGCACTCTGCATCACCTCCAGATCAAAATAGCCATCAGAAGCTATCATGTAGTAACCACATCCATCATGGTCAACTCTATGGGAAATAGGGCTGGCTGCCACATGCATCCTTAACAGTGTTGGAGTCCCATCGATTATCCGTACATGTTCTGTTTGGGTCCAAGTTTCTTAACAGTGATTATTGAAGCGAATAAGTTTTGTTGGAGATCCTTTATTTTTTTGCTATGTTGAATTCATAAACTTGCCGCCAGGTTTGAAGGCTCTGGTCAGGTTGATAATGACCAATAACAATTGCTTCATGATTCAAAGATGATGTGTTCTGCCATGGAAATTGGAACAAGATGGAACCTGCTTGCTTCCTATATATTTTGTTGCCGCCAATAGATAAAGAAGATGGATGAGCTATTACTTTGTTATTTTAATTTTGATCTTATTTTGTTGTTTCTTTTTGTGTTTTATTACCAGATAATATGGGTGCATTTTTTTATCCTCAAAGCAAAGGGAACCATGTCGGCCGTGATGCTAGACATAATTTTGTATACAACCTTGCCTGTTTGCTTTAGACAAATCAGAAATCTCGTTCTTCTCTGCTGTTCCAATATAAATTCATGGGTACTAAAAGATTCAGGTGTCGTTAAAGTGAACATAAGTTAGTTGCAAGAAGCTGGGATATGCTTGCCAGCATGATTATGATGATTCTGATGCTTTTAGTTTTGTTAGAACTGTTCATCCTAAAGTGAAGTTGAAAATTGCTAGTCTGGGAAGATAACTTCAGTGCATTTACATGTCATTGCAGGATCCACTTAAACTCTTGTTAGGTGAAGTTAAAGTTGTATACATCTCTAGGGACTTCTTAAATATAGCTTGAATGATTCAGATCAGAGTACTTGTATTATTTTGCTACAGGAGGAGATATATCTAAATGTTTCTTTTTCTTTCTTTTGTCTTACATCATAAGAAGGTTAGCCAAGCTAGTATGAGGTGCTTGAAGAGTGTAACATCATGCCACCAAAAGGATTTAGGGTCCACAAGGACCACATTAGGCTGCATATGATAGAAGCTGCATGACATGCATTCAAAAATTTTTTTGTTGGAACTGACCTGTATGTGGCATGACTCACATATTCCTCACTTGTATACAGCAGCTGCAAATGCTATAGGCAGCATGCTTAATGTTGAATGTCCCTTGTGTGTGTCATGAGCAAAAGAAAACTATTGTGATATGAAGCAAGCATGTGATGTCAGGAAATTATCTGCATGTTACTGGGACATGCTGCCATATGTTTGGCATGGATGACAGGTATCTTCTCTTTTCATGTTAATACGCTGTCATTTATCTGTTAAATCTAATATTGATGTGCAGTGGTTTTGAATTTAATATTTATGTAGTAATTATGTTAGCCTAATGATAGTGAAAACTAAGCAACTGAATTATGTTGACACTACATTAATTTCAGTTATATCTGTACAGTGAGGCTTGATGTGTAGATTAAAACATCCTTTTGTTGGGGCTTTTGCGATATCTTTCTGTATTCTCCAGTATGATAACTTGGGATGATTATTTCAATCTAATGCTTGGATCCCAAAAGTGGGGCTGTTCATGATTTGTGGTCTCACTGGCAAACACATTACTTTCAATCATCAACTCTGTCTGATTAGATGAAAGAAAAGCAACAATGGTGGATTGACAATTGGACCATTCACATGACATGAGATGATAACCTGGTGCAGACACATCAAGCAGCAAGTCTAGCACAAGGTGGTGCTCAGACCAATTGCAGATAATGTTCATGGGGACAAAGTATCCTCCTTCAGTGGAGAAGTTGTCTCAAACATCCTAGAGTGCCATTGCCAGATCATTCAAACATTATCATTGAAGAAGCACTTGGAAGTGATCAATCCTTTTTTGAGTGGGACCACCCTGCCCACCGGACTTGAGAGTTCAAGAAATCACAATGAGACATTGTGCCCAGTCTTTTCCCCCTTATGTCAGTGAATGATGATACTGACATGCTGTTGATATTAGTATTGTCAGGCTAGAATATGGATGATCCAATCCTCAGTTCCACTTGGCCACTGCAATGTTGTGTAAAGGCAAAGGTTCTAATGGATAAATCCTTTGAAAAGTTATCTTCTGATTGATCCATGTGGTCAAAGGGTAGAACAGATAAGAACCACATAGCTCCAAAAGTGCAGGTGCATTCTGAGCCAGCAACAATTTCCATACAAGGGGGAACACAGCTCAGTGGCCATTTGGTGAAGCAATGTGGCCTTTCAGAGATCCAAGTGGTCACAGTGAAAAGCTTTATTTCAGATGATGATGATAACAACTGCAAAGCTATTCCCACCTGAACATCATCATTTTTTATGTGTAGTTGGTGTTTTTTCCAACTTATTTGGCTGGCAGACCTATCAAACACTGCATGCCCTTCTTACTTGTTCAATGATAAGGACCACATGCCAATCCACTGGTACTAGAAAAAGTTCTCTTGTGATTGATCTTTTGCATCATTGTCAGATCTGGATCCCTAGCTTGGGCCCTCTCTCTCTCTCTCTCTCTCCCTCTCTCTCTCTCTCTCTCTCTCTCTCTCTCTCTCTTTCTCTCTCTTTCTTTCTTTTTAATCAACCTTGAAACTTCTTAAATCATTTAGATTGAGAAAAACAAAAAAGTGCTTGAATCAACTGACATTGATGGAGTGTTCTTATGTCCTTGTTCTCATCCAAGAGGATCAATCATGTCAGTCAAATACTTTAGGAAAAAGCATCATGGTATTATTGCAGAACTTCTGTTAGCATTCATCTTCTTTTTTCACATATTTGCCAACCAAATAACATAAAGTGCTATGTTTGTCATTATATTCTGTTAAAAGTATATGTGTCACTACAACATTGGTATCAGTTCATATATGTTCATTCATCTTCTTTTTTTCACATATTTGCCAACCAAATAACATAAAGTGCTATGTTTGTCATTATATTCTGTTAAAAGTATATGTGTCACTACAACATTGGTATCAGTTCATATATGTTCATTCATCTTCTTTTTTTCACATATTTGCCAGCCAAATAACATAAAGTGCTATGTTTGTCATTATATTCTGTTAAAAGTATATATGTCACTTCAACATTGGTATCTGTCCATACATGTTTAGATAGGTTTTGTCTACATTATTGACAAAATCATGAGGAACATTTTAACTTTATATACCTACATATTCTTTTTCCTAACTTCACCTTTGTCATCTCCATATGAATAAATATAGTTGAACATTGTTTAACACTACTGTTAAGTTTAATGAAATATTTTATCTGATAACATTTTTATTCCTGTCTCACCTGAGTCCAAATAAGCTTATCCACTTGATAAAGTACTTCCACATGCATCCTAAGTTTAACTTGATCACATATATGGTGAAACATTAATGTATTTTCAGAAAATTCAATGACAATATATATATATATATATATATATATATATATATATTTATGAGGCCGAAGAAGTTCTTCTTTCTAACAGAAACAAATTCTTGGCACAATTCATTTATAATCAAGCAAGTAAAATACACGACTGAAAAAAAAATATGGGGCAAATCACAGTGACTTTCTCACATGTTAGAAGAGCTACATAACCATGATTAAACTGTCCATAAGTTAGACAAGCAATCTCGGGTGACACATGACATATTCATCCTTAGATTTCTTCTCCTTCTAAGAAAAAACTACTCTAAGCTTTGATGAAGGTCTTTACAGAAAAAGATTTATATACCTAAACAGAGTATTATTATTAAAAGATATCATTGATGTCTTAGTCAATCTAACATGGTTTAAACCGTATATGTAGGGTTGTTTGATGTGTTTTTGAGATGATAACACAGAGCTATCGAGGTGGCACCTGTACAAAGACTAATGTCGAGAAAGGTTTCCTAACCCAATCTCTTTAATACTTAAATTAATAGTTTAATGTCTCGGGTTTGAGTAGTTTAAAATGAGTCCATTGTAGTTTAATATTTTTTTTATACCTTAGAGGATGATAATGAAGTTTATAATTGCTCATCATAATGGATGATTATTGTCATAATAAATGAGAATGAAGTTTGTGATTGATTTTCTTGCCATAATGGATGAGAAGGAAGCTTGTGTTTATCTGTTTTGAATTTTCATCCACATAGGTACATAGGTGGAGGGTGATTTGGATCCTACGTGATGATCACATGTTAACTGATATTATATTCTTTATTATTTGTTTCTCCCTTGAAGGCATGCTTCAGGTTCCTTATAAGTGGGGCTCGAAGTGATTCGTTAGTTTATTCATCATGGGAGTGCTTGGGGTCTTCTCTTGTAGGTTAGGCTTTTTTCGTCTCACACGTCTTAGGCATATTTCATCCGATGCTTTCGTTGTAGCAGATTTCTACTATCGTAGGTTAAGCTCTCTCGACTCACATGCCTCGAGCATATTTTGTCTTGTGTCTCCATTGTAGTGAATTTCTTTACATGGGTTGGATTTTCTCGACTCATGCGTCTCAAGCACATTAGCCTTATGTCTTCGTCATGGTAGATTTCTTCACATTAGCCTTTTTCTAACTCATGCATCTTGGGCATGTTTCACCCTACACTGTTACTATAGTAGATTTTTGTTAGCGTAAGTCAAGTTTTTCTAACACACACTTAGGGCACATTTCGTCATATGCCTCCATCGTAACAAATTTTTTTACAATGGTCAAGTTTTCTTAACTCATGCATCTCGAGCACACTATATTGCTAGTCATATGTGCCTTGCAAGTCAATCACATGAGTGATGACACTTGTGACTTGATATGCACTTTTTTCTTTGCTTATTATTAGGCATTTTATTACTTTATCTTACATGTTGCATATATTGTGATCTCCTTGGATCTGTGCAATGGGAATCGAATCGTGATGAGATCATGATAATGAGACCGATTTACCTTTAAGCATAGACCCTAAATAATCATTGTCATAGGTTACTCGAGAGGGACATCGAGATAACTAGATAGACTGGTGTGTTATATACCCGTCCATATGATGGAGGTGGCTGGTCTCATAGCTATTCGTGTGGGGACACTAAGGGTACAGTGCTGGTGCTCATTGGGGAATGAGTTCACTGATTGATCCATCTGAGAATCTTTGGATGGTTATTGATATCTCACATCAGCAGTGATTTAGTAGTCCCAATAGTGTATCCGGTCCTTAAACTTGAGACACCAAAGATGTCTGTATAAGTACTCCACTCTTTGATCCGGACTTATAAGTTTGGAAAGTTCAAATCTAGTACAACCGGTTATTGGGAGTGGTAGCCAACCTTATGAGGGCTATTAAGTGTCAATAGATGATCATCCGCTCTCGGTATCATAAGAGGAATATCTCATGTATTCTTACTCGGACAAATCCTTGGCCAAAGTTATTCAGATTGAGAGAGAAAGTGTTCTTCGGAAGAATCTGACAAGAGCAAGACTTGAGGAGAGACCGTGTGGGTCTGACAGCACCATGCCCGGTAGAGGGTCTCTGGGATATTAGATAGATGAGGGACTATAGATAGATGGTAACTGAGGATAGATAGGTCCAAAGGATTGGATTCCCCTGTATCGTCTAGGGGCTGCGGCGTAGTGGCCTAGTACGTCCGTAGTCGATGAGTTGGGTAAATTATTATAGAGAATAATTCATTGAGTCAGAAGGAGTTCTGACAAGAATAACTCACGGCCAACTCGATATTGGGCCTAGAGAGTCACACACATATGGTAGGTGTTGCGACAAGTAGAGGTTCGGATATGAGATATCCGCTAGAGCCCCTAACTTATTGGATATCTATTAAGCCCCTGAATTATTGGATCCTAAGATGAGATCCAATAATTGCTAATGAGAGATTATTGGGTAGAGATCCATTAATCCAAGTGACTTGAAAAATTGGATAGAGATCCAATACGCAACAGGGCAAGATCCATTAGGATTTACAAAGGGCCTCTATAAATATGAGGGAACCAAAGCTCTATAGACTGAGGGTTTCTTTTAGTAGCACCTTATGTTCTCCTCTCCCCAAAGAGGTGTATCGTTGTAGTCCCTGCCGTTTGGATACTGCAAGAGAGGATGACGCTTGACCTCCTTCATCATTTCTATAGATCTGTAGGGATTCAAGGATATGCGATCTCCCTAAGTACTTTCTTTTACACATGCAATTTTCACGTATTTGTTTTGACGCATCGATCTTCACACGACAACGGAACCTTTCTACGAGAAATCTGAGGTGTTTTGTTTTTGTTCTTCCGCTGCGCATGAGATGTCGCTCCCCAGAAAGATTTTTCAACATTTACCTTATGCCTTTACCATAGCATATTTTCTTCACGAGGGTCTAAATTTTTGAACTCATGCATCTCAAGCATATTTGGTTTTATGCCTCCATCAGATTTCTCTTCATGGGTTCAGGTGTTCCTGACTCATGCATCTCAAGTGCATTTGGCTTTATGCCTCTAACGTAGTAGATTTCTCTTCATGCAGGTTGGGTTTTCTCGACTCATGTATCTCAAACGCATTTGGCCTCGCACCTTCACTGTAACAAATATATCTTGGTGCAGGTCAAGTTTTCCAATTAACACGCTTCGAGCGCATGTGGCCTTGCACCCTCCACCGTAGTGGATTTCTCTTCATGTGGGTCAAGTTTTCCTGATTCACACATTTGGCCTTATGCCTCTACCGTGACAGGTATATCTTGGCACTAGTCAGGTTTCTCAACTCACATACCTTGGTTGCATTTGGCCTCGTGCCTCTATCATAACAAATATATATTGGCATTGGTTAGATGTCATAACTCATGCCTCATGTATATTTGGCACTGTGCCTCTGTCGTATATTTTTTTTCATGTGGATCAAGTTTTCCCAACTCATGTATCTCGGGTGCATTTGACCTTGTGCCTCCGTCGTGGCTGATATATCTTGGCACGGGTCAGGTTTTTCAACTCACACGCCTAGGGTGCATTCAACCTTGTACCTTTGTCATAGTAGATTTCTTTTCACATGGGTTGGGTTTTTGCGACTCATATATTTTGAGCGCATTTGATCTTGTGCCTTCACCTAGCAATTTTTCTTAACAAGGGTCAAGTTTTCTCGACTTATATATTTTGAGCACTTTTAACTTTGCATCTCTACCCTAGTAGATTTCTCTTCACATAAGTTGGGTCTTTCGGACTCATGCATCTTGGGCACATTTGGCTTCAAGCTTTTGCCATGACGTATATATCTTGGCGTGGATCTAGTTTTTGGACTCACATGCATCAGGTAAATATAGCCTTGTGCCTCACCATACTAGATTTTTCTTCATACAGGTTGGGTTTTTTTGATATGTATCTCGGGTGCATTTGGCTTCGTGCCTCCATCATAGTAGATTTTTTTTCACACAAGTAGGGTTTTTCTAACTCACGCATCTCATATGCATTTGGTCTTACACCTCCACTATAGTAGATTTCTCTTCACGCGAGTCAAGTTTTCCTAACTCACGTGTCTCGAGTGCATTTGGCCTCATTCCTTCATTATGACGAATATATTTTGGTGCAAATCGAGTTTCCTAACTCACTTTTTGGGCACATTTGGCCTTGAGCTTCTGCCACAGCAGATTTCTCTTTATACGGGTCGAGTTTTCTTGGCACATGTATCTTATGTACATTTTGCCTTGTGCCTTCGTCATACCAGATTTCTCTTCACGTAGGTCGGATTTTTTTGACTTAAGTGTCTCGAGCACATTTAGCCTTACGTCTTCACTATAGTAGATTTCTCTTCATATGGATTAGATTTTCCTGACTACATCTTGAGTGAATTTGGCCTTGCACCTCCGCTATAGTGGATATATCTTAGCATGGGTTTGGTTTCCCAACTCACATACCTCGGGTACATTTGTTCTCGTACCTCCGTCGTAGCAAATTTCTCTTTATGGTATATCAAGTTTCCTGACTCATGCATCTCATGTGTATTTGGCCTTATACCTCTACTATAGTAGCTCAGGCAAAGTCATCCAGCTCGAGGACGTGGTGCTCCAGGGAGGTGTAGCCATCACTCTCAACGATGTCGCTATTATGAGCATCGTTGACGTGCTTGAAGAGTTAGCCGAGGGTGATGGACTTTCCACCACCACTACCTCTTAAGTCTTGGCTGATGTTAACTCGAGGGCTATGGTAGACGAACAGGCTATCATGATCGATGTCCTCGGCCTTTGCTATCGGAAAGGATCAGTAGTCGAATAAGAATATCTTATCCATGAACCAAGCATGGTATCACTTCGCTATCCCCTTTTATTTTGTTAGGGTTTCCTATTGGCCATCAATGCTAATAATAGTTGAACTACTGATTATAGCTGAGATGGTGACATTGCTTGTTAGGCTAGCTGGGGAAAGAGTATAATAATAACTTACATCATACCTATTAACGTCTATACCTACTAGGTAAGGTTCAATAATACCTCACTAAGGATGAGCAGGTGGCTCAAGATTGCCCTCGGAAGTAAGAGGCTTAGGTTATTGAACAGACACTCGTATTATATCGGCGTTGAGCTAAGGTAAATGCATCCATAAGTAGAAAAGGGCTTTCTCACTTGAGCGTTCATTGAGAGGGTTGGTAGGCGAGCATTCCTGCTACATCGAGCTCTCATTCTAGCACCAAAATATTAAAAAAAATATCAACATGATTTAAACTTGTACTTTTAAATATTTACAATATACACTAATTCAGATTTGTCAATAATATTTCATTACATGTTAGTCGAATTTAATATTTTAATGAGTGACAAGCTAACCTAAAATTTTATATAGCAATGAGGTAAGCTACGAAGTGCCTATGAGGTGGAAACAAAGAGCTCACAAGGTTTCATCAGCATGAAGACCAAGATCATGAGAGGTTTACCAACTCGATCCCTTTGATACTTAATTTAGTAATCCAAGATCTCCAAATGTGGATTTGAGTAATTCTAAAAGAGTTTCTTGCATTTAAGATGTCCTTTTATATCTTAAAAAATAAGAAAAAAATTTATGATAATCTTTCTTGTTATAATAGATGAGAAGGAAGCTTATGATTGTGATCTCATCATAAAAGATAAGAAGGAAGCTTGTGATTGTAATCCTTGTCATAAAAGATGAGAAGAAAACTTAATTATCTTCCTTATCATAATAGTTAAGAAAAAAAAATTTATGATTGACTTTATTATCATAATGAATATAAAGAAAATTTATATATATTTACTTTAAATCTTCGTCCATATGAATAGAGTTATGTACGTAAGTCTTCTCTCATTAGGTCAAGACATGCATAAGGGTGCAACACAAATGCTAATTATAATTAAAATATTAAATTATATGATTTGAGTTGAAAAGCCATATATTAAAATTAAAATTTACTAAACAACTTTGAAATACAAGCGGTGGAAATGGATGCTCAGATTTGATCTCTATGTGGGAATTTGACATTGCCATTGTTCATGAAAACCTTAAAGCACTCTCAAATTTTAATATAATATAAGGGAAAGCAAATTGCCATTTGACTTGTGTTTTTTTTATTTTATTTTGGTGAGATGGCAAAAGTATCAAATGCCAACTATTGGGTGATGATCGAATGACAAGGATCCAAAAAAATTTTATAACAGAAGAGAACCACTAGTTCCTTTCTCTTACTTGATTTCTTTATTATCATCATTTGACCAACATATCTTTGGAGGATACCATAGTAATTATTTTATGCACCAAACTAATTTCTCAATTTGTACGTCGAATTAGGGGCGCCGAGGACGATCCGACCCGCTAATCGTCCGGTCAAAATTAAGCCGCGTCAGGTGGGCCCCATCTGGCGTCAGATGGATGGACCCGATCAGCGCGGGGGCTCCACGTGTCTCCCCGTCCGCGGCACGCTCCCCCGCCCCCGCCGCGCGTGCCCGGTCCGTGCTCCGCCGCTGCAGGCGAATTAATAACGGCGTTGGCGCGTGTCGTGGGTTGCGACCCCGAGCCGGGTCCGTCCATGCGAACCGGATTCGATGTGGGCGGACCGAGCCGGTCCAATCTCCCGTCTCCGTGCCCGCCGTAGAGAATTCCCGCGACGGGCATGGGCGTTATCGTAAATGCACCCGAGGCGTAGCGACATCCACAGAGAGCCTTCGGCCCGAACTACGTGGGAGACAACACGTGAAAAGACTAAATTATCCCTGCCTGGGCCGTGGTTGGACACCGAGTGATAACACGTGCGACGGCCTCCTCTGCTGACTTGGTGGCGCTCCGCACGTGCCTCACACCCCTTATCAACGCCGAGAGAGAGAGAGAGGGAGAGGTGAGCTCGCTCTCCTCCAATGGCTCGTTGAATCGCGATCGAGGCGTTTTAAGTACCATAAAAAATAAGAAATAAGAAAAAAAGGGCAAGAGAGAGAGAGAGAGAGAGAGAGAGAGAGAGAGAGAGCGAGAAGGAGAAGAAGAAGAAGAAAGAGGAAGGGGGATTGAAACCCTAGGGGGAATTGAGGACGGCAGCCATGGCGACGCCACAGGCGGGCGACGGAGTCCTCGCCCTGATGCCGCAGGAGGTGGCGAACTCGGTCGACCCGGCGCCTTCGTCGCCACCGGCGGCGGCGGCGGCACTCAAGGGTTCGGCGGAGAAGTCCCCGATCCTGATCTTCCTCTACTTCCAGAAGGCCATCCGGTCGGAGCTCGACCGCCTCCACCACGACGCCGTCGAGCTCGCCACGGACGGCAGCGGCGACGTCCGCTCCCTCGCGGAGCGCTGCATCTTCCTATTCGACATCTACCAGCACCACTGCAACGCCGAAGACGCGGTACGGGTTTATGGATGCTTGTATGCTTACTGGTTCCCTCGATCTTGAAGTTCTTGCGTTTGAAGGCTTGGTAATGGTAGGTGGTCCACAACTGCATCGATGGAAGGGTTTTAGGTGAAAGATCTTGATTTGTTGGAGAAGCCTTCGATCTTCCTGCTGCTAATACTATAACTTTGAATTGGTGATGGTCGTGGCAGGACCGAAAATTACTAACTGCAATATAACAACATCGTGTTGGCTGTCGATCTTTTAGCTCACAGGGAAAAGACTAATGGTTCTGGTTCTTTAGGCTGACTTTTTTTTTTAAATTTGGATTAACATCAAATTCCATACTTTATGAGAAGTAATGATGAATAAGTCATTGATTGATGAGTTATAATGACTTTATCATTGCTTATTTTTGGTAGAGCAAGATGAACAGCCTTTGATAATAAATAACAGAGTAATATAATTGAGGGAATTTCAATCTTTTCAGGTCAGACATATTAATTAGTGGACAGGACCAGCTGAGGGTCAAGTTTCTGTTTTTTCTGGTCTGACCATCTGCTCCGTTCCAGCTTTAGGAACAATGAAATTAGAATTATATCTCTCATTTCTTTGCTAACCAGATCACACAGCTCCTTGGATAGGTTAGCATTAAACAAACCATAGAGGTTTAGAGTTGGTCAGATTAAGATAGTTTAAATTGACTATTTTTCACCTTGTCTTAATATTTAGAAAGAGAGAACACTCTTTGATGGAAGAAGAGCAAGGCAGCATATTGTGGATTCTTTTTTTTTATTCTAGGTGATAGTTTATAAAATTAGCATTTATCTGATATCACTGTACATGCAGTACAAAATGAGTAGTCTTAAAAAAAAAAAAGAATTCAGCCCTTGTACCTGCACCTTTTGGATTCTAAATCTACTGATTTCTTGCCCCCACATATCTATAGCCAAATAAATCCAAATAAGATGTTTTAATTCAACACTTGTATGCACTAAGCATTTATTTTGATTGTGCTGTAGATCAAAGTACTACATCTATAATAATTATTAGCAATTTGATAGCCAGTCACAGTAAGGTGATTTGCTTCAAACTATCTAATATAAAAGAATTGGTAAGATAAAGCTGGTGTAAGTAAGACTATTTTTTATATGAGAAATTGTCCTTTATGAAAAATGTAACATTTTTCAGAAAGAATTCCTTGTACTCCACAAAGATGTACATGGAATTTGGTGTACCATGCAAAGAAGTTGGTGTATGTAATTTGAAAATCATGGTACATAGTTAATGTTAGATATGACACCCAATGTGGTATTTCTTTAAAAGTGGACTTGCTAACATTCTTTTCATCATATTACTCTTCTATCACAGTATTTTTCAACAATTATTTAGACAAAAGTTAGGTATTCAAGGGGTGTATGAATGGTAATTTCATACCATCATTCTAATAACCACTCTCATTTTAGCTGATTTCTTTTTAGAGCTAGGATACTCATGACCAGTTTCCACAATGGTAGAGGAATAACAGGAGAAGATGAGAGGAAGAAGCAGAAAGGATTAAGAAAAATATTAGATTAGAGGAGGAAGGGAAAAGGAGAGGAGGCTATGGAAGTGGAGGAGAAATTAAAAAGATAGATCACATGCTTGCCATGGTGCCATCTTTTCTCAAAACATTTTGTTGCTCGTAGTGCACTGTGTTGGATACATGCCAAACACTTCTTGAGATGTGTTGGATACATGGAACATACTAGGACATATGCGTCATATACATTCGTTAATAATAATGTTTGTAGGGCACTTATTTTACCTATGTAGGGAATCTAGACATGTCGAACACAGATCCATTCATTAATAGGAATGTATGTAGGGCACTTATATTACCTATGCAAGGAATCTAGACATGTCCAACACATATTATGTGTACCTTGGGTTTTTAACTTATATGACTGCAGATCTCTAATATTTGTTATATGAATTTGAGGTATGCAATGAATGATTTTTGGAATTTTTATGCTTCTAACAATGTACACATACAAAGATCACAAAATGCAACAAACATGTCTTCAGATTTGAAATTATTAGCATACATAAGATACATAGTTATTAAGTGCTGTGCCTATGCCACGCCATGTTCTACTTCTCTAAGATTAGAAGTGTCCCATGTTCATGTGTGTGCTTCACAGATGTGACTTACTTTCTTATGTTTGTTCCTAACATGTCGTTAGTTGCTAGCCTGCTGCTGAGACTCCTAGCAGATTGGTTATTTATCTGGTATGTTGAGACATATTTCAACATCCTGTATTTAGTGGGAGCCGTGTAATGTGACCTCTGTTTGTTACCCAAAGCTTCTATCTTACATGTGCCCTAAGAATCCTTACAAGTCATTCTTTACATGATTTTTCTTTTAAGGGAAAAGGGCAAAAACACAATTTTGCACCTTGGTTTGTGCATTCCTTGCATTTGCCAAAGTCCATGTTCTGGGAACTTGAAATTTATGGGAATTGGCAAATCTAGGTCTATCTACCTGGAAGATTGTAGCACATCTTTTAGAGCTTTGGCAGGATTGCTCGTTTGATATTGATGGGATATTAGAAAGAATTATATTTTAACTTTTTAGTCTTTGTTTGGACCCCAACTTGAGATATTTCGAGTTGGACATCAAATGGAATTTACATTAGATTCTGTAGTGTCTTTCTTAGAGGTTATTTGTGCTTTATTGAAGAAAAAAGCCATAATAATTTTTCAATTTTAATAATTGTAACCATGGAAAAAACTGATTTGATATATGTAACTATATATTATTATCAATTTTTAAGGTTATCTTTCCAGTTCTTGTTACATGATTCAGTTTTCAATTTTTAATATTTGAAACAATGAAGAAAAATGATATGATATATGTAACAATATATATTTTTATCAATGTTCAAGGTTATCTTTCCAGCTCTTGATACACGCGTCAAGAATGTGGCTAGAACATATTCTCTAGAGCATGAAGGGGAAAGCCATCTTTTCTATTATGTGTTTGTCTTATTAAAGTCACATATGACACATGATGATCGTCTTCGGAGAGAACTAGCTCTTCGTATTGGAGCAATAAAAGCATTATTTAGCCAGCAGATGCCTAAGGAGGAAAAGCAGGTATTTGTTTCGGAGGATCATTTCCGAAGAGAACTAGCTTCCCGCACTGGAGTCATAAGAACGGCACTTGTCCAGCATATGTCTAAGGAAGAAGAGCAGGTATGTGTTTCTAAGATTTTTTTTTTAAATATTGCATATAAGAAACACAAATTATGTTTTCAAGGTTTCTTAAACATGATCAGCACCGCTGTTTATTGAACTTGTACAAATTTGCTTACAGTTTAATGTCCAGGATTTACAGACAAGGTTCTTGGCTTAGTTAAAATTGTTTGCATCTTAGATATAGAGATGTTTAAGTTACTGAAGTCTAGCATCAGAAAGTTCTTTCTTGTATTTGGCAGTGTCAAAAAAATTAATCTAATTGTCAGATGTTTCATACTACATGTTTTGTCTTAGCTGCCTTTGTGTAGGTTCTCCTTTGTAGTGTAAAATTATTTTCATGATAGCATTTTGGGTAAGATATGTTCATGTAGAACTTTGTTCTTTTCTTTTAGTTCATCCTGAAATAAATGACAAATGGACTTAACTATTCTATTTTCTGATGCCTTTGTTGTCTCGATTACAAGAACACATCATGAGGCTTATGCATATATGGACTCAAATATTTTACAGAGATGGAGGATTATAAGATCTTACTAAATACTAGATGTATAGGATGCAGTTTGTTCTTGTGTTTTCATTCTGAACCGCTTGATCTTGCAACTGCAATGAAGTCAAAAAAATTTGGTCAGCCGATGGTCATTTGTTAAGGTATTCATTGATGTAAATCAAGGATAATTCGGCCATTGTCTTTCCCTCGTCCTTTGTAGATACACTGTTCTCCTATTTATTGACCTTGTGTGATCACATGATGTACATCGATGTATTCTATCAACAGCTTTTGCTTTCCAATCTTATGCGCACTTCCAAGCCAAAGTCACCAATCAGCATATTTTTACATGATCTGAAATCAACATCAAAATGAAATGGTGCCATCATCCTTGGGTTACTTGGGGAAGTTTCTTTTTTCGGGCTATATTGGGATTACAGAAAGAAGTTGGAAATTTTGGTGTTTATGTGATCTCATATTATCTTTTTTGCTTTAATATAGTCTTTGGTCCTTCATTGCATGTGTACCAAATTTCTTGTTGTAGATTGAGTGACACATAGAAGAAGCATTTGCCATTTGTTGTTGCATAGTGTGTGTTTGAGGCCATTAGAGGTGAGTATCTTTAAAATCATCCAAGACAAACAAACACTGCATAAGTGTCTGAACTTGAATTGTTTATGCAACTTAATGGTCTACATGTATTGCCTATACCATTATGGTATTGCCTTATCGGTCCGTACTGATCTGTACTCAAATCGATTGTCAGAAATTTAAATAACATGGAGACTAATGTTGTTATATAATCTTTTATCATACCGACATATGAGTAGTGATTTAAAAAGGCGCTCGGGCAAGGCGAGGCCCGAGTGACATACTGATATATCAGTATGTATATCGCCTCTCTCGTGCCCGTTGTCGCCCCACTCCCGCTACTGCTTGCCTATACCATTATTTTGTCATATCAGTATGTACTGCATGTACTAGGTGGTATGCCGTGGTATGGCGAACCTTGGTCTATGACAAAGACCATACATTTGATCTAAAATAAAAACTCAATGATGAAGATTATTCAAGCATCTGAGAAATTTAAATAACATGGAGACTAATGTTGTTATATAATCTTTTATCTACAAACTAAGGTTATGGAGGGTATCTGTCTCTTTATTTGGATTCTAGAGACCAGTATAATTCAAATGTTCAGAAATCTATAATCTAAATGGTTAATTAGTATTGTATGGACTGAGACAACAGATACAGGACAATTTTATAAAGAATGAATAATAGATTGTTAGGATGCAGGACAAACATTCTTGCCTGTTTGGGTAAGTGTTGTACTGCCCTGTCGATCATTCCCTTTGAGACCTCTTCTAATCCAATCGTTGCTACGTTCTCACTGCAAGTCGCAGCATTTACATGCTCTTGGTCTTTGCTGTGTTGCGTTCATTATTAAAAGTTACATTTGAGTGTCAAGAATTTTACCAGAAGTTCTTATTTCATACCATACTTTCTGGAGCCATTAGTCCAGTTTTGCTTTATTCATTAAGTGAAGCTAAACAATGATCGCCTGTTTTTAGTAGCATTTTACAGATGAATTGAATTCTGGCTGTTTCTGTTGTTGGATGTAGTATGTTACTGATTTTGACAGTAGTTGTTCCTATAGTTGGATGTTTCATGGATCTATTTTATTAATAAATGATTAGTAAGCATCTATTTATGACTGTGCCACTGTTGTGTTCTTTCTTCAAGTCCTCATACTACATGATATTTTCTGCCAAATATATGTTGTGGCTAATTCGTTTGTGGTGGTACAGGTCTTCCCGTTGCTTATAGAGAAGTATTTATTTGAAGAGCAGGCTGATCTGGTTTGGGAGTTCTTATGTAGCATCCCTGTGGATATGATGACAAAGTTCCTTCCTTGGCTTTCGTCTTCTGTTTCACCCGAGGAACACCAAGATATGATCAACTGTTTGAGGAAGATAGTACCAAACGAAAAACTTCTTAAACAGGTAATATTTTTCTTCATTCAAGATTCCTTTTGTCTACAAATCAAGATTAATTTGACTAGCATTGTTATTTGTTTGAAACATGTAGGTCATATTTACTTGGATTGAAGACAAAAGCATGGTTGACATGGGAAAAAGTCATGTTGATGATTCTCTGTCACAAAGTTCTACACCTTGCAGGTCCATTGATCACACTGAGAAGTATGCCTGTCTTTCTGATTTTTCCAGGACTGGGAAGAGAAAACATAACGAACCAGATAGCAAAGCTATTGATCTTGGGTTGTACCCGATAGATGAAATATTGCATTGGCATAATGCTATTAGAAAAGAATTAAATGATATAGCAGAATGTGCAAGGAAAATACAGCTTTCTGGAGATTTATCTGACTTGTCTGCCTTCAACACAAGGCTTCAATTTATTGCCGATGTGTGCATCTTTCATAGGTAAGGGACTTTGTTATTTTTTATTGAATAGAAGCAGATAAAGTTTATACGAATTCTGGTTAAGAGCTCTCTTGGATCTTACATTATTTGCATGACCTTTTTTTGTTATTATATGAAACTCATAACCAATTAACCATTCCAAGAGAAGTGGACCATGATGTATAGAAAGTTTGAACTTACTATATGACTATATGTCCCGTATAACAAGTTTGGCCAGTGCCCTTACACTAAGAAGTACAGGGACTGCATTTGAGGTAATGAAGTACAACATGAAATAGCAGTGATTTAAGCAATCTATGCACATTCATCATTATTCTTGGACTTAGGGCTTGAACTCATCTGTTGACATATAGCATTTTCTGCACACGCAGTTATGCTGAAGACCAAGTAATATTTCCAGCAGTATCAGATGGAATGGAATTCCTTTTGCTGGACCATGCAAATGAAAAAATTCAGTTTAACAAGTTTAGGTGCTTAATTGAAGAAATCCAGAGTGCAGAAGCCAATTCTACTTCTGTAGAATTCTATTCTGAGTTTTGTTCACATGCTGATCAAATAATGGATACTATTCAGAAGCATTTCCATAGTGAGGAAGCTGAGGTATGCTGATACTGACAACATTAACTTTATTGTTTTCTTATGAGTATCTGAAAAGACATTTGTACTTCTCTTTTTTTAGGTTCTTCCTCTTGCCAGGATGCATTTTTCTACTGAGAAACAGCGTAAGCTTCTTTTCAGAAGTTTATGTGTTATGCCCTTGAAACTGTTAGAGCGTGTTTTACCATGGTTTGTTGCAAATTTAAGTGATAAGGAGGCAAGTCTGTTTCTCCAGAATATGCATCTAGCAGGTCTGTTCTCGTGTATCTTTACTCTTCACTTTTGCCACATCATTTTACCAATTTTTTACAGCTAGCTAATAATATTGATGTTTCATGGCACAGCTTCATCATCTGAAGATGCACTGGTCACCCTTTTTTCTGGTTGGGCATGCAAGGCTAGGAGTGAGGATATTACCAGTTCTGGCAAGTTCATATGCTTGACTTCAAAAGCAATCTGTTGCTTCCCTTTAGAAGACAGTACTGAGTCGGAAGAAGATTGCAGACATAATTTCTGTGCATGTTCTTCTCTACTTGGGTGTGAGAAAGGCTTAACAATTCTGAAATCTGAGAAAAATGCTAGGCCTATTAAACGAGGCAATTTTTCAGGATTATACGGAAATTCTGGTGAAATCAACACTTCAGAAAGTAATGAAATCTACAGTGCGTCATGTTGCCAAAAGTCATGCTGTGTACCAGGGCTGGGAGTTGCTAGCACCAACACCGGAATAAGTTCACCTGATGCTTCAAAGTCTCTGCTTTTTTCATCTTACAATTCTTCTGCCCCTTACTTTAAGTCCAGTCTCTTTGTTCCAGAAATGGAATTGAATTTATGTAGTATAGAGAACACTTTGAGGCCAATTGACAACATATTTAAATTTCATAAGGCAATTAGCAAAGATGTGAAGTATTTGGATGATGAATCCGGAAACCTTATACCTTATGTTGATACTGTTCTTCGGCAGTTCAGTGGAAGATTTCGCTTGTTATGGGGTCTATACAGAGCTCATAGTAATGCTGAGGATGATATTGTTTTCCCAGCTTTAGAATCAAGAGAAACACTTCATAATGTGAGTCATTCATACACCCTTGACCACAAGCAGGAAGAAAAGCTATTTAGAGATATTTCTGAAGTGCTTTTAGAGCTCTCACAACTGCATGATGGCTTGGGAATGAACATCAGTAAAGATGCTACAAGGGGAAGCAATTCTGATTCTCATCATGTAGTTGATCGGACTAGAAAACATAATGAGCTTGTCACTAAGCTTCAAGGAATGTGCAAATCTCTACGAGTTACTCTTGATAATCATATCTTCAGAGAAGAGCTTGAATTATGGCCATTATTTGACAAGCATTTTTCAGTGGATGAGCAAGATAAGATTGTTGGACGAATAATAGGAACGACAGGTGCAGAGGTCCTCCAATCAATGCTACCATGGGTAACTTCTGCTCTTAGTCAAGAGGAACAGAATAAGATGATGGATACATGGAGACAGGCAACCAAAAACACCATGTTTAATGAGTGGCTAAATGAGTGGTGGAAGGATACTTCCTCATTGTCTACAGATGCAACAGAGAGTTCTGGTCTTCCAAAAGGTCTGTAATCTAATAATGTCTTTTACTGTTTGTACTTTATATAATTCTCAGCATTGTGGAAATTATAATTCTTTGCTGACTTTTTTTACTTCAAATGATTATCAAATTGTTGCATCCGTAGTGACTGATCAAGAAAGTCTCGAGCAAAGTGACCAGATGTTCAAGCCTGGTTGGAATAATATATTTAGGATGAATCAGAATGAGCTCGAATCAGAGATAAGGAAGGTTTCACGAGATCCAACAATTGATCCACGAAGAAAGGCATATCTTATACAAAACTTAATGACAAGGTTTGTGTTATTTAATCTTCTGTATGTGCTAATGTGACATTTAAGTAAGTAATTTAGATGGACATTGCAGCCGCTGGATAGCTGCTCAGCAGAAATTACCTCAGGCTAGAACTGAGGAAGCTACAGAAGGAGAAGACATACCTGGATGCTCTCCATCCTTTCGAGATCCAGAGAAACAAATATTTGGCTGTGAGCATTACAGGAGGAACTGCAAACTTGTTGCTGCATGTTGTAACAAATTGTTCACATGCAGATTTTGCCATGACAAAGTCAGTGATCATTCAATGGACAGGTATCATCCTTGATGCTGCTGAAAGTTCCATTATTAGTAATTTGTTTTATTTTCTTGTAGAAATTTGTATAACTAAGTTGATGTACTAAAAGGTTTAAATGCAAGTGATTTTAAGAAATATTTCATTTAATGTGAAAAAAATCAATATTTTAAGTGAGATTAAATTCTTGGGACTCCCTAAAGGAACCTAGCTTGTGCATGGCCTAAATATTACCAGGATCTAATGGATTAATTGCAAAAACTAAAGTAATGAAGGCAACCTGCTGTACATTGTCATTTGGGTAGAAGTTTAAGTTGCATTCATGTGAACACTTAGTAGTATGATCATATTGTGTTGGTGGCCATTGACTTACATAATTGAATCAATTCACCGAGTGATGCAACTGCAAACATTGTCTAGGCTGTGTTTATATGTGAAATTTGCTAGTTTGCCTGCCAGAGCCTTTTTTGTGTTGAACTTGCTGCATATCAGTGTATGTCATGCAATTTGGTGTGTATCCACCTGTATGGGATGGTATATATTATGATCCAAACCATGCAATCAATATTGGTTTTCACTTCATCTTTTCTTATGATGCTGGTTAGAATTGGACTGTATGTGGATTGAAAGTATTGTTCTGTCCTGTGTTGAGTATTCTCTTCTTTGGCTGTTGAGCTTGCACCAATAACTTATGGGCAATAATATTATTTTTTCATAAAAGGATGCCTTACATGAGAAGAGTATTGAACCTTGCTCATTAACTTGAACATCTTGGAGTCATGCCCAATGCGAGATCTTTAAGGTCCTTGTGACACAATAGATCATATTACTTTGGAGCAAGGTTTTTAATACCGTTCCATATTGCCCAGTATAGGTGGTACGTGACCGGCAGGTGATCGGCACACGGACCGCTCGCTACCGAGCGGTATCAAGTATTTAGCTGCGGCGAGGCAAGGCGAGGAAGAAGAGGGTGTTCGAAGAATAGGGAGAAGCATCGAGTGGCGGCGGCGAGGCAAGGGGAGGAAGAAGAGGGTGTTCGAAGAAGAGAGAGAAATATCAAGAAAGAGAGAGAAGCATCAAGAAAAAGGACCGCAGAGTCATCGATGCACCATCACCAGCGTCACGATGAACCTAAGCCCGTCGAACCTCATTCCACACCCTTTCTCGATCCTAATCCGACGTCACGCTCCCTCGATGATCCCGATCTCGATCCCCGTTGATCAATTCATCGGTCGACCAACACAAAATATTTAATCCCCTATCAAGAACCTGGAGATAACGACGAGGAGAGTTGTACCTCTTTGGAGGAGCTGGAGGCGCGGGGATCGGTGGAGGCGACGGTGAGAGCAACAAAAGAGGTGGTCGCGAGGAAGGTGTCGAAGACCCCAGAACCTTTGTAACCCTTCCAAAGGCCGTAGTCGAAGGATTTCTCTCCCCATCTTCACGAGGAAGGGTTTTTCCTCCCCACCTCCTTGACGTCGAAGGCCGTAGCCGAGGCGACGAGGAGAAGAAGGAAGGCTAAGGGTTTGGACAGAGCAGCAGGAGTACCTAAAATTATAATTTATATCCTTCTTTTTAGACATACTGCTCGGTACACCCTAGCGGGCTGCGTGGTGAATTCTTCGGATGTCACGATGATCACCCTGTGGGGTGCGCCCAGAGGGAGAGGCAGCCGTAGTGCACCCTAAAGGGGTGCGCCCCAAGAGAAGGTAGACAAGGTGCACTGAGCCTTATAAGCGCGAAGGCCGCATTACCCCGACAAGCGGTTTTGTTGGGAGAGGGCAATGGCACAGACAAGTGGTATTTAGCAACCTCCCACTTGGTGTCTTGAGCCATAAGCTTATGAGAGCTGTGTCACGCTGCAAGCCGGTTTTGTTGGGAGAACGACAAGTGGTATCGAGCAACCTCGGCCTTCAATCACCGGAGAGGGGTGTCCACGCCGAGCGCCCTGAGGGGTAGGCAGGTGGTGGCTTTGTCGTCTGCAACAAGGACGTCACGAGGTTTGGTGGGGAGGACATCACGACATTGGGTGGGGAGGACGTAGCGCCCAGAGGGCAGTAGGTGGTGAATGAGATTCACGAAAACCTTGCTTTGGAGCATATGTTGTCATTTGCATTGGTGGATAAAACCCTATGCTTCAGGGTGCTCCAAACATATCGCAACTGATAAAAGGTTTCCCAGGTTTAAGTTCTTGCTCATGTAGCTTGCATACAGGTATTTCAGATCAGTATGAGATTAAAAACCTTGCTTTGGAGCATATATGGATATATATATATATATATATATATATATATAGATCTATATACATATATATGTATGTGTGTGTGTATGTATGTACATGTATATAAATATATTAGTTGAACTAATTGGTGTAAGTATTTCTCATTTGGCTTTCAAATGGTGAAACTCACCTCCTTCTCTATGGGACAATGTTAGCAGTTTTGGGTCCCTTGGCTAGGACAATATTATGATGCCAATCATTCTTTCTTGTCCTTTGCAGAAAAGCAACAAGTGAAATGATGTGTATGCGCTGTTTGAAGGTTCAACCAGTTGGTCCAACTTGCAGGACACCTTCCTGTGCTGAATTCTCGATGGCGAAGTATTATTGCAATATCTGCAAGTTTTTTGATGATGAAAGGTTGATGACTCAATATTGCATTTCTAATAGCATTTTGGCATTAGGAAAAATAAATGTTTCTTTTTTTTTTTGCTTTACTTTTCTTTTACAGAACTTCCCTATTTGACTTATACTTTGTGTTAAAGAACCATTTATTTATTTTTTTCATGTTTATCTTGAGCATCTAGACATTTATCTGTGCATAAATATAGATTGCTTTAAGCGAAATGTATTCTTTTAAACACAATTCTTAAACCTCTGCATATAAACATTTTTCTATATAGTTTAAACTTGTAGACAATAATAGTTGTGTCCTATGCACAACAACATTCATCATTCAATTCTTGAGAATCAATTATATGAACTACTGAAACTAGTAAGTGAAGATCTCGATTTATTTTTGTAGGTACCCAATTTTTTAGTCAAATGAAGTGTTAAGGTATGAAAGAAAACCCCACAGTGTGGTTTTACTTCTCTTTGGAATTGACTATCAGGGAAATCAACTGTTATGTTTTGTGCAACCTCTTGTTTCCTATAGGTGTCATTTCTGGGTCTCAAGCTGAAACAGTTTAGTTAGTTAATCATTTGTTTCTAGTTATTCAAGACTCAAAGGGAATTCCATGTTGGAACTCCTCAATGTTCTCGGCTCTTGTTTTGTCAAAATCCTTAGCAAATTCTAGTTGTTCCTGATTACTGAGCTTGAGGTTCAATGCACAACTATGATTCCTAGATTGGCTGTGTAATGATAAAATATCATTTGTAGAGGTTATCAAGTGATATTTGCAAGAACAAACCCTTACAGATATGATCTTGCATTCAGTAATGTCTTCACAGTTCCCTATGTGAAAGTCTCAGCATCATGTCACCTACTAACATAGTTTATTAGTAATTAGCATAATGTGTTGTTTGAGCCAAAAATTAAGAAACAGATAAACTTTAATCAAATTGATAATTGATACGAAAAGACTGAGTCCTCTAACAAACAAATCTGTGTTTCATGTAGCTAATCCTGTCATTTTTTATTTTCAGAAATGTGTACCACTGCCCATTTTGCAACTTATGTCGTGTTGGAAAAGGACTCGGCATAGACTTCTTTCATTGTATGACATGCAATTGTTGCTTGGGTATGAAATTGAAGGAGCACAAGTGCCGGGAGAAAGGGCTAGAGACAAACTGTCCGATTTGTTGTGATTTTCTGTTTACATCAAGTGCAGCAGTAAGAGCTCTGCGCTGTGGACATTTCATGCATTCTGCATGCTTCCAAGTATGTCCTTATTCCTGTCAAGTATCTTTTGTATTTCTTTGAGGCTTTATTTGTTAGCTGTGATATTGTCCTGCATGTTTTTGATTCAGGAAGTTGGTTGATAATTAACTAACTTTTTCCTTTCTGCCTAGGCGTACACTTGCAGTCATTACACCTGCCCAATTTGCAGCAAATCCTTGGGAGACATGGCTGTAAGTTATCAGTATTTCTTCCCAGATTAAGCATTTTTTTATATGTTTGTAAGCATAGGTAGTTTCAAAGGATTCATTGTATATGTTGATTATTTGCAAGAAATAAAGGAATGATTTTGCATCCACTCAAGTGGATGAAATGACAAATCCCATAGGCAAATAGGTGATAAGATTATGACAACATAGAATCCTATCCTTTCTTCATTCTTTCTGTGTTAAACCTTAAAAATTTCCATGTTATGTCTCTATATGGTCATCGAATCCCTTTAAACATACTAGTATTTCTAAAGTGGTCGCATCTTAATTCATCCAGAATTCTTATTTGATTTGATCATCTGATTCAATTTAAGGATCACCATAAAAGTTATCAATTTTTCTAGTATTCTATTACTGACTATTTTAGTCTCTTGTCTAGAACTGATTCTGCTTCAGATTAGGCACAAATTTCTGAACCCTTAGTTTTTGGGATCACCAAGTTCAATCATTGATCCTGAGTTGATTATAGCAGCCTGAGCAATGGCCAGCCTTTTGAAACTAATTTTGATCAGTGTCAGTTGATCCCAGATTGATTTCCAGCCAATCCCGTTGATCCCAACTCATCTTTGGCTCATCATGCAGATTATGATGGATTTTTCTCAGATCTTGTTGTTTACATAAAACTATTGGGTTTGTTAATCTGGCTGCAGAACCTAATCCTCATCCTGAGCTGCCAAACCTATCCATGTCCTAAATCCTATGATCAATCTTGAACCCAATTGGAATCTTGCAGATACTGCTGCAATTTTTTAATGAAATCTGTATCTACAATAAAGCCTATATCCGATACACTTAGTTTCATAAATTTTCACCTACCTGATTTTACATTTACAAATTATGTAGATCCTCTTTCTAATTGTTGTATCAACTAACTTTAACATGTTTCCTAAAAGTGTTCTGATACATCTAAGTGGTCTTCTAATCTGTTGTTTGTTCCATGGAGCATGCAACGATAAAGATGCTATTCATTGTTTCAAAGTGACAATTTAGCCCCAAAATATATTTGGCTCCAATTCATGTTTCATGCATGATCAATCAAAATGAAGCTGGTAAGTTAAGGCATCCTCCTTTTCAGGATGAAGGCCATCTGAGAAAAGGATGTGACAGTAAGCATGCATAGGGTGCAGTTCTTTCTAGTATCATGCATAATGGCTATATTAGAAAACAATTGAACAACAATTTACAAGCGTGCAAACTGGAAATTGGAAGAGTGCAAATATTTGCTACAGCATGCTTGGAATACAGCATATAATTCCTTCGGCTTTCATCTCTTCTAATTGGAAATGGTTGTGCATTTGTTCAGGTATACTTTGGCATGATTGATGCCTTGTTGGCTGCTGAAGAGCTTCCTGAAGAGTACCGGGATCGATGTCAGGTATCAAACAACTATCTTGATACCCTACATGTTACTGAACTAATTGCTTTCATAACACCCAGGATATACTATGTAACGACTGTGGCAAAAAGGGAACATCTCGCTTTCACTGGCTTTACCACAAATGTGGTTTTTGTGGTTCATACAATACCAGGGTGATCAAGACCGACACTACCAGTTGCTTCACATGAGATTAGTGCAGGAATCCCCTTGTTTTGTTTCAATATATTTTTTTCTTCATGTGTGTAAATATACACTTAGCAGCAACTTCTACATCTGTGCTGTAGCACTCATAGTCCATAGCCTATCCCATTTTTTCACAAATGCAGAAAGGGGCAATTATTTGCATTTGAAAATGCTTGTTTTGCCTACTCTGGTCTTTGGTCTTTGTACTAGCGAGGCCTCTCATTTCTTTTTGATCCTCTTAAAATGGAAGATGACGGATGTGCCTCATTCTACAGTGGAAATTTTGATTAACAGGAGAGTTCAAATATCAACGGGTTTACTTGGACATAGTTGAATTGGACGTTGGTGTTTATCTCGCAACATTATGTTGTCATCGAAGCATCAAACACTCTGCGATCTAGTAATTCATCATAGAGAAGAACTCTTAATATATTTTTAGTATTCTCCTCTCTAATTTGTTGTATCATGAAATAGTGCCCTTTTGATGTGCACATTTTAACTGTGTCAACAACATTGGATGCCCCTGCTTCTGTTCACTGTCAAGGCCAACTTAAAATCTGATTGATGTATGGTTGGGAGAGTATGGTGGTACAGGAAGGTTTTCAAGATGCATGAAGTCATCTCTCCTGCTTACAGTTTGGATAGAGCAGCAATTTGGTTCCCTAAAGAGTGGCAGTCAGCTCATTTTGTCTACTTCACAGTGTAGCATTTTTGTTGGACAATCTGATGTTGTCTGATATTTACTCTGTAAGTGACCATCTTTTTTTCTCGAAGTAGTGGCATTATCATCCTCTCATATAAGTGTCGAAGAAAGAGAAAAGAGCCAGTGATCTGTCTCAGGTGCTGCAATTTGCTACCCACAGGCTTCTGAAATCACAAGGTTCTCAGTTCATTTCTGGCAAGGGTCTCTACAACCAGTTCATTCATCAGTAACTCAAGCATGGCTTCCTCCATCTTCACCCAGCTCAAATCCTCCAATCTTGAATGCTGACAGGTCTGTGTTTAAATCTATGCCAGGTTGATCACATCAAAGTTGAAATCTCTACCAGGCATTGCAACACAGTGCAGCAGAAACTGCTGTCTGATGAATCCAAGCACTCACAAGATGGATTCCCCAATACTGCATCTTGCACTGCTTCCCCCACAAGCATCTGGTAATCTCTCTGCTAATTCGAACGACAATGAGGTATTTTTTTTTCTCTGACAACAATTTAGCATCTGGATCTGCATTTGCCGAATAGCTGAACTTGGTTTTCATTGGAATAGCTACTATGCATGCTTGGTTTGCTGGCAGTATTGAGGCAGTATTGGTGGGAAGCTCGTCGATATGAAACTTGCAGATGCCTCACTTTCCTGTTCTTATTCTTGTAAATTGTTGCAGGAGCTCTCTGTGGAACCAAAGTCTGGTCTGCATTTTAGAGGAAGAAGGAATGCAGAAGAATTCATTAGGGGGTATCCCATCTCTAAATGTAGAGATATAGATGGGCATATTCGAGCACAGATCAAGAGCAGCTGATAGTTCAGACTTCCTATGAGCAATCAGTGAACATACACAGATGGATTGAAATATAAATTTGATATTCTGCAATCAAAGAAGAAAACTTTTACCACAAATGGAACTCGGGAAAAGAATCATGTCTCACCACTTTGGCAGATGCAAGCAAGATTTTTCACACCTGATCTACATTGGGTTTCCAGCTATCACTTGACAAAATTTGAACATGCAAGATAAAGATATACTCTGGTTTTCTCATCATCCTGAAGAAAATGAAGACCAAAATGATTTGCCTCAGTACAACTTTGCCTACAAGAGTAGTACAACATGGAATCTTGCTGTCAAACTGAAGGAGCACAAAAAAAAAACAGATGCATCGACAACTTTCAACCCATCATTTTGCCACAAGAAAACTGTCTTCAACAGAGGTTTGTACATCTTTCAGAAATAAGCATGAATTATTCAGTTTTAGGCACTCCAGGATAATTAATTGATGTCCAGCTGCCTTTCTATGTCTTCATGAGTTTGAGCATCATGTCTCCTAGGGGTGCTATTTTTCTCAAATCAACATGCATGTAGACCTGTGTAGGAACACAAACCAAATTGATGATTAAATTGACTGTTCATCATGTAGTTGTTGCCATCAGTACTCTTTACCAATCTTAAATTGTTGCCATCAGTATCCTATCAATCTTTACAAGGAAACAAAAGAGATTGATTAAATCTTACTTAAATGTTTCTTTAGTTTGTTTGGTGGATGCAAGTGGTTGTTTCAGTAACCCAATGAGAATCACATCTTTTCCTCTTTCAATGCCTACATCTTGACATCCAAGTGAATGTGTACATATTTGTTCCATCATGCAAAAGTTTCTACAGCTTTGAAAGTCATGGTCCACAATGCAACATGAAAAGGATAGGAGAAGAGAAAAATGTCATGTACTGACAAATTAGGAGGCAGATTGGCTGTCCTCTTGTTAATCCTGGATCTAGAAATCAATCTCTACTCTCATAAAATTCTCAAGGTGATCCATAAATATTGGATACTAGTCATGCACAGAATTGGTTCCTTGTATCTGGGGCAAAAACCATGTTCCTGGACATCACTGTGTGTGTGTGTGTGTGTAGAGAGAGAGAGAGAGAGAGAGAGAGAGAGAGAGAGAGAGAGAGAGAGAGATTTGTCATAATATGGATAGACATGTCCCATAATGCAACATGAAAAGGAAAGGAGAAAGGAAAATGTGACAAATATTGGGTTCATAATGCTATAGAATTGGAGTTAGGACTTGAAATTATGTATCAAACTTATCCTCATGCTTATCAAATCGAAGCATACTTTGTTTTACTTAGAACTCCATGAGGAGTTAGGGCTTGAAACCGTGCCAGTTTTGGATCAAGGCCTTGGTGGCAGTTTAAGTATGTTTACATCTGTATTTGCTTTTGGTGAAGATTGCCAACACTTGACTCTTTTTGGTTTGGGTTTGAGATCATTGGCTTTAAGTGGTGTCCTAAGTTGAACTTAGGGTTTGTAGTCTTGATTATAGGTTAAAAGTAGTTACTTGAATTATCCTAATTCCATCAAACTTGGGTAATCTCTCTCTCTCTCTCTCTCTCTCTCTCTCTCTCTCTCTCTCTCTCTCTCTCTCTCTTCATGTCCTTGATGTCAACTGTATTGATTGACAAGTTGTATTTGGAGAGAAATGCAAAAGAAATGAGATGTTTGTTCAAACCCTTCTATGACATCTAGTGTTGTAGGACATGAGAAAAGAACACAACCATAAACACAGCAAATTCCTTAGCATGCAATACTCTCTCTCTCTCTCTCTCTCTCTCTCTCTCTCTCGCGGGTTCCCACTGATGTACAAAGACCCGAAGGTGGTGCAGTTTCCTAGTGATGGAAACGCATGCAAATTAATCATTGATGGTGATAGAACATAGATGATGTGTTTTGTTCATAGGTAATTTTCTCAATGGAGCCAAAAAAAAAATACCCAATGTTCAATGTCCTTTGATTTTGACATCTTGACAAACATCAGAATGAATATTCGCAAGTGGGGGAGGAAATATTAAAAAGAAAGACTCGTATTATGAATAGAAAACTCTCCAACGATGACGTAGATTCTCTCTCCACTCTAAACGTTTCGTACGAAGAGTTTTAAATATACGGGAATCGGTTGGGTGACTTCGTCACAAAGATCAATGGAAGTCAGTTAATTACTCAACAATATGAAACTTTGACATTGTAATATAAAACCTTTGATCCTAAACCCCCAAATCACACCCTTAATATGTTCTTGTGTATGTAGCATATGATATACTTTGACTCTTGAGTTCATGTATATGTACATGTACGCACACGTTGATAAGCTCGCGTTCATTTCCATCTCCCTCCTCACCTCTTCTACAGGAGTGAGTGAGACGAGTTCATAAGAGAGAGAGATGGCAGGGATCTGAGGCCAAAGCCACCGGTGGCAGCCCGCGACGGAAGCTGTTCGGGTTCCATATGTCTCACGAGGAGGAGCCCGCAGGCGGTGGCGCGCCGGCAGTGGTGTCGGAAGCCGCCTCCTCTTGTACCACCGTCGCCTCATGCGCCGCCGGGGACGGGAGGAAGTACGAGTGCCGGTACTGCTGCCGCGAGTTCGCCAACTCGCAGGCGCTGGGGGGCCATCAGAACGCGCACAGGGAGGAGCGCCAGCGGCAGAAGCGTGCCCGGCTGCAAGCCCGAGCTGCCCACCACCAGCGGAGCCCGCGCGCCATCTCTTTGGTGGCTCAGGCGGCGTTCTATGCCGGACTCTCGCGCCCCAACCCGCCCCACGACGTGCTGCATCGCTGCGCCGCTCCGGGATGGACTTACGTTGCCGAGGGCAGTCCGACCACATCGCCGGCGCCACGTGGGTTGGACGGTGGCCCCGAGGGATCCAGCGACCTGGACCTCCACCTCAGCCTCGCGCCGGCCCCACGAGGGTTGGACGGTGGCCCCGAGAGATCCAGCGACCTGGACCTCCACCTCAGCCTCGCGCCGGCCGGGTAGTGACTCGATCTCGACTCGGCCGGGTGGTCCGATCTCTACCATGCTATAGATTTGTTCTGCGTCTTTCTGAAGTATTACTACGCTCCATTCGCAGTGGTGTGTGGATTTTTTATTTTTAATTCAAGCGATACCTAATAATTTTGATAAGTTATATTATACACCCAATCTATTTTTCCAGTTCCATCACATCTCTTGATTTTTACGAGAAAAATATATCTAATCTCCCAACAAATAAACTGTCTAACAATTAAAATTAAGTTTTGAATCACCAAAAATAATGATCACATACATCTTACCTTGATGAACCAATCAACTATCGTACTATCACGAACGATCATCATTTACCCAGAACAATTTCGTTTAACGAATTATTCGTCGCTTTTGCATGTTTGTACATATCCTTAACATGTTTTGCTTGTAAAACTGTCAGAAACTGTAGTTTGCAACGTTGTAGCATGATTGCTCATCGCATCGGACAAAACTATCCCAAAATAGCTTCGTTTTCGCGTGCCATGACCTGTTTTCTACATATCGTTGTTACCCCAAAATGTCAATCATCTCAACCACTTGGAACCACCAAGGAGACATCATGAGAGATAGGTCTTTAGGATAGTGTCGGGCGTTGAACATCTTCACAAGTTTGCACATCAACTTAACAGAAACTTACCTTCACGCCCGACACTCGGAGAATAGTTGTTTGCAGACTTGTAGTTGCTCGTTCACCCTTCTAAAGTCCTTGTTTTCATCATTTCTCTCTTTGCTCTCATGCATTCCAAGCACTTATTGAATTACTTATAAAGTTTTTATTTTCGCGAGACGTCAACTTGTCCACTACTCGTTTCAAAACTAATCGACTTTCTATTTTACAGATCCTTCAGGACCTATATATGGTTGCCACTTGGCTAACCCTTAACGGACGCATATGTCACAAGGGTTTCTCGAGATTTAGACAAACCCAACTAAGTTCGACCGAAGTTGACGCAAGGATAATTCGCGACTTAGGCAACTCTAGCTAAATCCGTAATTTTGCCACAAAGATGCCACACCACTTAAGCAATTCCAACTAAATACATGATAGTACATACCAAACTAATCAAATCAATCGTACATATCACGTATACCAAACAATAAATTACGATACGACAAATCTTGATATAAATCAATATTAGTTAATTTAACATTCTTATTTTAAATCTCTTGTGCAAGGGTTTGAAGATTTTAGCTACTGAACCTGCTGTGGAAACCACGCCAATAAACCTAGCTACATCAATAATAATCATGCGCTAATCTAAAACAAAATTATTTCAACAAATAATCCATCAAATTTAACACAAATTAACACATAGTGAGCAACGATAATTGCATGGGTAAATGGCATGGCAAGAATTAAGACTGAAACCTTGTCAAAGCATAGCAAGCATCAATAAAGAACGAATTTAGTGCATAATGCTATTGTCAATATATGTAAACCATGCAACATACATATGTTAAAAGCAATCGTGCTGCCATTTCCTACTCAAATGTCTAAACCCTTGTACTTGTGAACAGGACTAGTGTCGTACATGAAGAGTTGCATCTCATAACTCAAGAGCATGGCAGTAAATAGAACTGGATAACAGGGGGAAAAAAAAAATGAAAACTGACATCCCAAATCACCGGGTGTTACAGCAGCAGATCATGCAAACTCACATTTTCTTTAACCTAATTTGAGGTGTCTGTTTTCATCCATTACTCCGACAAGAACAACTAATCATTTTCCTCCATGCTAATCTAGTCGGAAATTGTATAAACCATTCAACAGATACACACATTAAATCATGAATCAGAAACCAAACACTACATCCTACAGCATTAAAATTATGAGACTAGTAACCTCGCAGTGATGGACAGCCTCTGATCATCTTTCTGCTGCTTGAATCCATTATTCGGATTGCGCCTGCTTATTAATTCTTGAGAACAGTACCAAAACATGGGTACCAAATAAACGGAAAACGGACCTCATTGTATTCGAAATGCATGTAAATTGAGTTGCACCGAAGCCAGTTTACTAAACAGATACAACAGCCAGCAAAAAAATCTTGAGTGCAAATCTCTTTTAACACTAGCCCAGTAAAAACAGAGGACTCATGAATGATGGGTGTTCCACAGGCTTCAGGAGGGCAATGATGCATATGTGAGCAAACAATGAACAGTAGCACATTTACAAATGAATATTGCACTATACTTATCAATTGGGGGGGATGAAATGCTTAACCCTTCTTATCAGAACGGTTGAGGTTGAGATTAAACCATTTCTTTTTGTTTGATTTATCTTTCCCATCAAAACTTCCATCCTCTGCTGGGCTATCCAATCTACTATCATCATTTGGGATTTTGCTACTGCTACCGGTAACACCACTAGAATTGATCATGGTTCGCACGGTTGTAAATGAGGAATGTATCGTATCTCTTTGTTTCAGCAGTTCATCAACCTGGAGGAGAATAGCATATTCATCAAACCAGCACGATCTCCGACACATTTCACAATGCAAGTATTGATGCAGCAATGTTACATTAGAAAGTAAATAAATCAAAATATAACTCCAAAATAAAACAAGAAAATATCTCCCAAAATAGTCCGCAATATACCAGATAGATGAAGTTTATTTTACTTCCTCAAACTACTAGAATATTAAATTAACAAATCGCATATCTTTAAGGCCCTGATCTTCGATCAGCAATAATGAACAATGAATGGAAAAGAGATGGATAAAAAATGGATAGCAGGTTTGGAAACCTTGTCATGTGGTAAATCATGAAGATATAGATGGAATTCTCAATAAGGTTAGACAAAAAGTTCTCAGTCCATAATCAGAACCTTGTGCAATTAAATTTCGACTGCTGAAGATTTGACCATCAAGCAACCATCTGTATTAGAAACATAGAGATCCACCAATACAATATATGTTTATAGATAGGGTTCCGGATGTCATGATCGAGGACCATAACATTAAGAGATGCATCCCCAGATAGAAAATATCAAACCTCTGTTGTGACAATTATTATGATTAAAATTTGTTCGAAAACAAATATAATAGAGTCCACTCAGTCGGCAGTTTTCATACAGATTCATCCAGATTAACTTTTTAACAAAAATATTTCTGATCTAATCTGAATAAACATTACTGTCTACGATTCATTCAACAGTTTCCATAAAGATTCATCAGGATTAACTTCATAAAGTGAATTCTAAGTCAAGAATGATGATATAGAATTATTTAAGAACTTGATACCCAACGGGCCATTCCACACTAAACAGAGACCAACAACAACTGAGAAAATTTTGTTAATAGCCAATGATAGAAATGTATTAGTACAGATGATACATACAGACTGCTTTTCTTGGTTGTATTTGTTTGTCACTTCTTGAAAGCGTGCCAGTGCCTACATAAAAAGCAAACTAAAATTAGATGGACCATGACATGCCACCTCCATTTTGATGGAGGTTATCAAATAAAAAAACTTACTTTTCTATACTCTATTTCAAACTGGCGCAAATCATTTCTCTTTGCTAAAATTTTAGCCTCAATCTCTTTAAGTCTCCCAGTTGTATCTTCATAGGATTTTGCACACATAGCTTCAATGGTATAGGTAGCTGGCTTGAAAAAATTATCGCCTGAAAGAACCAAGTGAGGTGAAAAAAATTCATTTGAATTTGTCATGTAAATCAGAACATAAAACACATGAACAAAGAAGTGTTAGTGAAACGAACCATAAACAGCAAATATATGGGTTCCAGGTTTTAATTCGGAGACTTCACAAGGTTGTAGACCTTCCAATCTTTTGAAGAAAGCAGCCTCCGGATCTTTAGCCATTGCTAACTACACGTAAAAGATACAAGATTCAAATGCTCATACACAACATACACCACATCCACATCCACTTTTTGTCTATGATCACAAATTACAACCAAAAAAGCCAGAGCTAACACACCGCGTTGACTGTTGAATCCATCCGATACACCTGAAAGTGTAGAAAGTACATCCCTGCAGATGTTACCTTGCCAGTCTTTTCGCTATCTTCCTGGTGATACAGAAAACTGAAATTATAATGAACGGAAAAAGCCCTTTCTGTACATTGAACTCATAACGCAGCATATCTTCCTTGTTATAAACTCAAAATATAACTTATAATACCAATTTTGAGGATACAGAATATCATAATTTGTAAGAAATATAACAACTGTAAGCATTGTTGTGTTGTCTGAAAGATATGAAGTAAATTTGTTATTTACCGCTCAAACTAAAGGAAATAACAACTTATTCATAAGGTCAGAGAACTAATGAGTAAGATGGAATTTCTACTGCCAACAATTTTTACAACAAAACATCACTCTATACAAACTCATAATCAGAAAGGTTCTTTTCACGCTATTAAAGAAAGAATTTTGCTAACTCCCACTAAATGAGTGGCGATGCATCTTGCAGGTTTTATATACATCATTTGGTTGATTATTATAGAACTTTTATTTAGTATCATAAATATCACTAATCAACCTTACGAGTTAAGTGTCTAATGAGATCAATTCACTACCAACTGTTAAATTTAAATGACTAGATGCTCAAGGGTTCCCCATGCAGATTCTTCACTCTTAATTAACCGTTTTCAACCATATTAAGAGGAAATAAGAGAATTAGTAGAGAATTATTGTTACTAAGATAAACTCATTGATCCGGAGATTAGTAGAGATAAAAGAATTCATCAGATATATTTTAGAGATAATCAATATAAACAGAGAAAGTAAATGTAAACAAAACAAATAAAATTATAAAAAGAAGTGCACACAGAAATAATAGAAGGAAAATCAGAAATTATAATGTTACAAAACCAAGTTACTTGAAAATAATGCTCAAAAGCAATCTTATACAACCAAATATTAATGTTAAATGCAGATGAAAATCATATAAAATAAAGAAACTTACTCAGGGACCATACATACAGTTTTAAGTTTATTCAACGAATAACAAAATTGACACAAACCTAAACCTAATTTATCTACTATGGACCAACTTATATGAAAGTCAAATCTATGCTGCTCATTAAGGAAGCAATATTTTTCTATAAAATCATGAATCATTTACATGTACCAGCATTATGCAGAATAGGTCCATAAGCATACAGTTTGGTTTCAGGATAAAAATGAATATTACATTCCTCACAAAGAGGTCAGCTAAATATGATGTGAATACCTCAAATGCGGGTAATCAGTATGCTTGATCAAAGGTAAAGTCAAATTTCCCCAAACAAATCAATTCCTACAGTTGCTTCTTTATTGTAGTTTATAGAACAAACCCATAAAGTTCCATATGATAAAAAACATTCAACATTCTTTTTATACCTTTCCAAAAGCAAGATAAGACAAGGACATCTGTCTTGTACTAGGATAAAAGCAAGAAGAATTTATTAAAATCACCTGTAAAGCTAATCCATAGCCACCATTTGGTTCTTGTTCAAAGTAAAGTAGCTGTGACAACAACGAAAAATCCAGAACAAAGTTAGCCGCACAAAAGCATACAAATTTATGTGCAAATGAACAAAGGAAATAACTGGATAAGAAAAAAGTTGCATCTTGCCATCATGCAGCAAATCTATGTTGTTTAAGTAAGTTAATGCCTTTTTCTCACCTTAAATTTACTTTGGGCAGCTGAGGTTACTCTGATAACTACCCCTGATTGTGCTTGTTGATCATTAATTGTAATGCTAAAGAAATGTGCACATTGCTTCTCAACCTGCATCCACAAGGAGAAGATTAGGAAGAGAATAACATTAAAATATGGTTTCATAGCAAGAAAAAATTAGAAAAAGAACCTTTCCATTGGATGATGTTCCAAGAGGAAGTGGTCTAACTGTAACAGTTCCATTTAGAGCTTCTTCCAGAACATTAGCAGCAATGGTAGTTTTGATAGGAACTCCCAGCTTGCTAGGAAATAAAAAATGATGATGAACTTAGAGGGACAATAATATAAACAACCAAGTCAACTCAATTTCAATATCACCTGAAAAGTGCCGCAAACATGGTATTTACAGTTCCAAGGTTGGACAAGTCAATCTCCATATCCATGTTCTCATTTTCTAAAGCCTAAGACAAAGGCAAAATGTTGTTTTAGACCGCTCATCAATACACAAAAAATAAATTCAAGGCTAATGGATTTGAAGACCTGAACAGCAGATGTTATTCATGATAAGGTCCAGAAAACTTATCACTGCTGGTTATGGGCACAGGCAGACCAAAAGTGGGAATCCAAGCTAAATAAAAGAAAAACACAACCAATATTCCAGCAGTTTTCAAAATCTCCAAACAACAGAGTTTTCACAGACCAGTCAATCACAATCAGGATTCACTTGAACCAGTGGTGGAGCCACAAATCTCAGCGCACCTGGCATACCAAGTATTTTAAAATCACTTGACACTTATTTATGCCCATCAGAACTGCTCACAAGACTATCGATATCTTATGCTCCACAATGTATCAATCTAGGGTCATAGTATTGGCTACTCACAAGTGAAAGCATGCCCAGATCAACTGACCCAATTGATCCCTACTGACTCTCAGACACCCCAGGGCTTTAAACATAGATAATTAGAGAAGCCCATATCAGTTACTCCTCCCAACTAATAATCCTGAAACATCTCAGCGTTAAATTTGATAAGACTAGAAAAAGGACAAAAGTGAAGAGAACATAGGAGATGAGTATGAAGAGGGAAAAAATAATGAATTTTTAGCATAATTTCAACGAAAGTTTTCAATTTAGAACAAGCCTTGTGTTGATAATGTGCCAACACACAAACAAGCCAAACAGCATATATGCTGAACCTACCCAGTGCTACATTAGTGTCACCCATTCTTTGTCATGCTGGTTCTTCCCATGTCAACCTAGGTTATGAGCTGAGCATGGCCTGGCAGGGGCCCAGCATAGCCAGCTTTTACAACACTAATGTCCAATGCCAATCCTAAAATTGAACCCAATCTTTTGAACGATTTAACAAACCAATTTATATTGGTTTCAATAATCTTCAAAGCAGCACCAGATGAAAATAGCAATGAGAAAATTGTGTTTCAGAATAAGGGTTTTTCTTTTCCTGCATATATACCCGGGTGAAGTTGCTTTTCATTTATGGTATGCACACACTTGCAAAGTTTTTGCATGTACGCCTCACCAGTCACCATAACTAGGTTTGGTTAACCCATTTCCTAAAAGTTGGTCAACCTTTAAAATTTAATCATTCACTTATGAAATACCAACAATACCTACTACAATATTCTAACAGTTGAATAAAGCAAAAGTGTACCTAGTATTTCTGTCCATACCCTGGAGAAAATGTAGTAGCATCATAACATTTAAAAGGGGCATTACACTTCTCAGCTAAAAATGTTCAAATATTTTACCAATAGTGGACTAAGTTGGGGCAGTGGAAGGAAAGAAATTACAATAAGAGAGATGGAGAAGAGACTATGTATGAGAAAAGCAATTTTAAAGAGGTACACACGTTTGATGACATTTTCATATGGCTATCAAAACACTTAAATAACTACTTAAATCAGACACCAACTTCAAATTTATTGCATGGATTACAGTTAACAAAAATGCTATTAGTTTAAAAGGAATCTCTAACACAAGAGTAAAAAAGGTTTTGTTTCATCATTCGTGATTGACTGGACACAATAATATCAATGGTAACAAGTGCCTCTGAACATAAGTGAGTTTCAAGGACTATTCTCTGGTTGCTTGTGATTGCTTGAAGCTCTAACTAAATGTGACAGTTCTGCTATTTAACTATACAGTCATTTGAATTTGCCAGTTAGCTTTATGGATAAGTATGAAGTGAATAAATAAAGTAATAAAATAAAGATAACTAATCATATGCATCTACTTTTGTCCATTCATCAACCTGAGTTTAGGAAGTACAATACAGTCTTAGGTGCCATCCATTTAATGTAGAAAGTCAAGCTTATAAGCGACTTGAAGACATGACATTCAACTGAGCTATGGTTGACAAACAATATAGCATAACTGAGAATGAGGCTATTCTAATCAAGGAAGCATATTTCAGTAATGAAACCTGCTGATCACTCAGACTAGTACTCGTAACCATACCAGGTGGTACAGTAGCCAGGACTGAAGGAAAAAAAAAGAGGAAAAAGAAGATTAAGAAATGGGATCCTTCAATGAGGTCCATCGAACTTACCTGACAGTTCCTCTTCTCCCTCCGTTTGGGCGTTGGGCAGAAGGGTAGGGAGAGTAGGGTCCCAAGAAACATGACAAAATGAGATCTAAGGTGAGTTATCAAATGTGTTTCATGTCTTTTGAGCTACTTTGGTTCCAACTAATTGGTGCTCAATCACTCCTGACCTAGACTGGCTATCAAACAAACAAAAAAAATAACAAAACCATAAGTCTTAACTATTTCGGGTCAATTACATGAATCTTTTCCCGCTATTGAGATCTGACGCCCCTCGTCATTTTAACCTTCTTGTTTTTACTTTATAAATAATATCCACATCGATCTCTCCATATTATTGAATAATTGATCCAAAATACCTAAAACTTTTACTTAACGGAACTTCTTATTCATCCAACTTAGCTATATTCTCCTGTCTATTCCTAGAATTACTAAAATTACATCTCATATATTCAGTTTTAGTCCTATTTAACCTAAAACCTTAAGTTTCTAAGGATTGCCTCAGTAGTAATTAATTCCACTTAGGCTCTCATCAACTAAGACAATATCATCCAACAAATACATCGAAGTTTCGACACTTCTGCAGTGCGGTATAGTGACAGTACCGAATGGTATGTTTCGACATACCGTTAAGTATATATATATTTATAATTATAAAATTATATATATATAAATAGATATATATATATATATATTTCCCTTAGCGTCGCCCTTGGCAATGTCGCCCGAGATATCAGCAGCGACGTCGCTTTGAAAAGTTTTAAAAATTCTATTAAAAATGGAGCCTCAATGACGTCGCATAGAGGCTTTGGCAACATCTTTGAGCCTTAAAAAACCAAAAAAATTATTAAAAAATAATTTTTTATTAAATTTTTTATTAAAAATATATTTTATTTAAAAATAAAAAATCAGACCGGCCGGTAGCTTGACGGTCCGCGTGCGGTATCCTATCGGACGGTACATACCATCCGATCTTGGCATACAGGTTAAGTATGCAGACCATGATATCATCGACAAATAACATATACCATGGAGATCTATCATGTAAGCGATCAGTAAATTCATCCATTATCAATGTGAAAAGGTAGAGACTTAATGCAGATCTTTGATGTAATCCTATGTTAATATATTCTCTTGACTTAGACTAGCTCAAGGGGTAAAATGTGTGATCTATCCATCCCGAATGCACTGCAGAAAATCAGATGGACTACATATTATTTTCCTGCTAGACTGGCACATCACGGTCTAATTTATTAATTCTAATAACTTAAAATATTATAAACCAATCAAATTTCCATTTAATTTTAATTGAATGGACTAAACACACATTAATAGATGATTTTAGTTACCAATATGCCCTTTCATGTAAACCTTAATCAATTTGATCAACTTAAAACTGAGGCCCAGCATAGGTCATTACCCATAATGTTGGTGTACATTGGTATCCATGTACACGTCTATGCCAATATCATGTTGTATGTATATGCAATACCCATCTTTTGTTTCTCCATTACATTCAGGTAAAAAATCTAGGAATAAATTAAGAACTGAATTAGTATTGTGAAATTTAAGCTCGACCTCAAAAAGACAATTACCTCGAAACCAGCAGTATCATATTGCCTTCTTTTCTCTGGATCCGACAAGATGCTATAAGAATATGCAACTTCTTTGAAAAGTTCTGAAGCTTCAGGGTTGCTTGTGTTTTTATCAGGGTGGTACCTATGCGTATTAGAAACCACAAAATTATTTAATGTAAGTAGTAAAATTTAATAATATCTGAGACAAAATACTATCTAACACAACATTGTCGAGCATTTAGGAAAACATAATCATTGCCCATAAACGAAAAAGATAAATTAACTAAATTATAGAGAATGTTTACGCAACAAGTATTTGATGATGATCCTCAAGAGCAAAAGAATATATACCATAACCAACAATTCCCAAAATTTTTGGTTGGCATCTGAGGATCATCATTGCAGATTGCAACTTTTGAGATTATGTAGCCAATATATGATACAAGATTTCAAGCACTAACATGCCATTTCTATATTCATCCAGGTTTTATTTGTCATCTACAATTATTTATTTAACTTAAGCCACTCCATTAATCATACCCACCTGAAGCTTTTCTATCATGCATGCAGGAAGCCATATAATAAGGGTTCAAAAGCTTTTAATCATATGAAACTAACAGGGTTCAAGACATCACTGCAATTTTATTCGAATATGGTTTTGGTTTCTTTTCTCAGAGCACTGGGTCATGTTGACCATCATCTAGAATCGTGCGTATTATTAGCATGGCAGGGTAAAAGCTATTGCCATCAAAGGTGTGTCAGCAGAAGCAGTCAAAAGGAAAAGAAAGAGAGAGAGAGGAGCAAGAAAAAAATTATATACAAACCTTAGCTATTCCATGAGCTCACGAATCATGGCATGTTACTGAGAGCAGCCAAGGGGGAAGAAGAAAAGAGACGTGATACATACCACCAGGCACGAGGCAACATGATCAGAATGGTAATGCTAAAAATCTTGAACTACAATCATATGAGGGGGTGAAGTTCGATAGCAAATCTGATGTTCCGATGTCAAAGATGCATGTGAACCCGACAGTGAAGAGTCCATGATTCGATACAGAGGCTGGAGCTATATAAACAAATTCAATCAACAACTAGGTCGCTAGAATTTATGGTTGCATATTCAGATCTAAGAGGGTGAAAAGATTCCTGCTTTTCACATATGATGTTCTGCAAGAACGTACCTCATGCACACTATGTTTATTGCATTCACAGTAAGTGCCTTTCGCATGTGTTTATCAATATAAGCAGAATATTTCATGGAAAGAAATTTTCCTTTTTCTGGAATTCAAGAAACTGCGAGCCCTAAAATGGTAGATAAAAGAAACAAGAAGTACCAAAGAAATGGAAAAGATAGAATTCAAGACATACTTGAGGGCGAGTTTCCTGTACGCAGATTTGATCTCCTGGTCAGACGATTCTCTCGTGACGGAGAGCACCTCGTAGGGATCTCGACGGACGGCGGGCGCCGAAGGGCCTTCCATCTTCCCCGACGACATCTTCCACGCTCGATTCACCGCTTTCTCGCTCCACACACACCCCCGCTCTTTCGTTCACCCTCCGCCCACCCTTTGTCCCCTAACCCTCCGCCCTCCGACCTAAACCTCCATATTCCAGGACCCGGACGTACACAACACGCTCACGCAGCTTCCGGTAAAACAAGAAACAGATCTAGCGCCGAAATGCTCACGGGTGAACCGAATGCCAAGATCGTCTTCCTTGGGCGAGGGAAGCTATCGATCGATCCCTGTCGCTCCTATGATTCGTGGGGATCGGAGGAGTGAGATCGAAGCGACCGGCGTTCTAATTTGGAAGCCGAAGGAACCCGGTGCCAGGAAGAGTGAAAATTAATTAAGGGCAACAAAATTTCTCCTACCCACCGTCCCATACCCGCCTTCGCAGCCACCTTCACATCCGAGAGAGAGTGGGTCCCCCGGATGACATCTCTGGCGACGAGTCAGACGGGTCGGGCGAATGGTAGGTTGGAAGCGGGTTGGAGAAGAGCTGCGCTTCGAGGGAAGGAGAATTGGGATCTGGGCTGGGCTAGGGGTGTGCGTTGCACGTGAGCCTGATCACGGAGCCTTACTTGGGCCCTGCGCTTCTCGGGCACCCATTTCTAGGGATGTGAATGGACTCCGATAACCCGGTTCCCGGGCCGGATTCAATTCGTGTTTCGGGTATAATGCATGACCCGTTCAAGTTTAAGCTAGATCCGAAAACAACAGATATATTATCGGGTCGAATTGTGAGAAAATATTGACAGATAAGCATCGGATATTTGAGGAATTAGATCCAAAACAAAACACTTATTTTGCTTTAATATTTGTGGAATTAGTGATAAGCATCGGATGTGAGTTAGACCATGAAAGCGCGTGCATGCATGAGCGGTCACGTCAGCGCAACCAACGCTGCCGGTCGCGGGTCTTCGTCGACGGGCTCGGCGTTCAAGTCCAACTCCCGAGGGATCGGGTCCTCCGCCGCCGGCCTGCAACCACGTGCCGCCCCATCGAAGACGACGCCGCCGCCGTCTCCGATGGCCTCGAAGTCCTCCAAGGTGAACCTCGGCCGCCACCTCGCAGCCGCCTCGGCTTCCTCCTCGTCCATCCTCGCCTTCTTCTTCCGCTTCTCGTCTCGGCGGCCGCCTCCGCCGGCGATGCTCTTCGAGACCGCATGCAACCGCTGGAGAAGGGAGAAAAATTCCTCCACTTCTTCGTCGGTTACCTCTCGGTGCTCTTCCTCCCCGCTTCGGCCTCCGGAGGCGCCGCCCTCATCCTCCCCGTCCTCTTCTGGCTGTTTCCTCTTTGCCATCTCCTCCATTGGACCCAAGCTAGTTTGCTCAACTCGTCAAGGTGGCGGTGGTTTTGCTGAAGCCTATATAGACAGATAGATAGACGGGAGGTCTGTTTGAACGACAGTAGTGTTGACTTGTGTAAATTATGCCGCAAATTATATTGATTGACCAACGTTGACTAAAGCCAGTTCTGCACTAGAGTTATTATTTATTTATTTATTTAGTTACACACACGAATAGTTTATCGGAAAAGGTGGGGAAAATGTGTTACGGCCAGCAATGGAGTCAATAGCAGGAAGCTAGGAATGATGTCCGGCATGGAACGTCATCGATGGCGAAGGAAGGCCTCAAAGAACACCAAGAAAGACCAAAAGCAAGTCAAGGTCTACCCAATAAACAAAGGCATTAAACCTGCCTTGATACCAAGGTCGATTACTTCTAACCTACCTGTCTTATGTTCTTAATCTTCGTGGCCCTTGAAACTTTATTTGTGCTTTCTAATCGTGGTTTTTAAGGAGAAAAAAACGTTTATTAGAGAGTTTAAGAAGATATAAGAGTTGAAGAGGCATCTACTGATTTAAGCATCGATTTCCATGTCAAGAATTGATGAAGTTTGCTGAACATTTGGGGTTTCCATCTACTGAATTATTGAGCATTTGTTGAACATTTGGGGTTTTAGGAAACTACAATGTTAGGAAATGCATGGAGAGAGAGAGAGAGAGAGAGGGTTTGACTCATATTACTCCCCATAAGGATGAACTAAGAATATAATTGCATATATTCTATGAATGTTATGGAAAGATAAGAGTGTCGAGAACAAAATGAAGATGTTTGGAGAGATGAGAACAGCTCTGAAGGGATGCAGAGCTGTGGCACTTCCCATCACATCACTTGTGGCAGAAGGCAGAGAAGCTAGCAAAGAGGTTTTTGTGGCCTTTAGGGCATTGGACCTGCACACACCTTTTATCAGTTAGCCAACCATGGCATGGTCTGCTCCCTTGTTTTGGCATCCATGTCTTTGTCATCTCTTTCAGGTCTCTGAACTCGACCCTTTCCCTTTCACATGGTTGCAGGTCCTTTGTCTTTGCTCCCCCCCTTCTTCCCTGGGGTGGCTTTTCTCAAAAGAGATGATGTTTGGCTACACTTTTCTTGCCACTGAAACTTGTTGACTGAGGAAAGCAGATGTGTGACTTGTGGCACACCTTCTTTCAAAAAAGGCAACCATTTTGATGTCTTCAACAGTCATAGAACACTTTCTTATGTTCACAGACAAAGATGATGAGTGCAATCAAAGCATCATGAGCATGCTTTGCAACTATTTTAACAAGCAATCTGAGCACCCAGCTGAAGAACTCAGTGCCAAGTTAGAAATTTCTGAGCTAGAAAATGTTTACTAACTTTTTGTGGAGCAATTAGTAATCCAAGCAGCCTGATTAATGTTTCCTTCTCTGAGTGGAGAGTTGACATCTTCATTTTCACCAGCTTCATTGTCTGTGTAAATTTAGGTGTCCATTGATGAGTGCAAGAGAGGATGAAATGAAAGGAAGACATCAGCAGAGGTTGACTGCTCATGGGAGACATCCTTGGAACTGATGGAGTTGTCTATTGTTATCAACTATAACAATGCAGATATGGATAGATTCACTCTCAGTTTATTTATGCTTCTACCATAAACAATCATTCATGTTCCTCAAAGTTCATCAACTTCCATTAATTATCATTTGCTCAGAATGTGCCACACAGTGTCTCACATGGGCTGTGGTTATCTTCTCCCTTCTGTCATCATATCCCTTGCACCAAAAGCATGGGACAAAGTCTGCCAGTATACCCCATGTTTGACTCTCTCTCTCTCTCACACAAGCATGGTAATTAGTGCTTGGAACCCCCCAAGCTCAAACTCCTAACCCTACAAGTTAAACATAGGCAAAGCAAGCTATGAGAGAGAGAGAGAGAGAGAGGAGAGAGAGAAGTGAGAGGACAGGATGGCATTGTACTAATAACTGCATGAAATAAATATTCTGGACAGGCATCAGTGTGAAACAGCCCAACATTTAAGCCATTCAGACCAGCTTTTTTCTTACCAGCAGAAAAGAAAAGTGAAGAAACAAGAAGCAATACCACTGCATACTTCATCACATTCCCTCCCTCACACCCCTGCAGATCCCCTCGGAGCTCTGCACCCTTTACATCACCACACAGCTGCTGGTGTTCTCATCACTGAAAAGATGGTCACCATAACCACCACCAGTTTCTGGGTGATGGTGGACATGAGGACTCCTGTAGTAGGAGGGATGGGGATATGGACAGGGATAGGGATTGTAGTAGGCAGTGTAGGGAGGGATTTGGGGTGACCTGTTGTACATCACTTGCGGCTGCATGTACCTGCTCTCGTTCATCAGCATGTTGTTGCTGAGCCCTCTCAGGTTCATCATCATGGAGGATGGCTGGTTCTGGTACCCAGGTCCCAGTGAGTTCATCATCAGGTTTGCTTGGTTGTTCACCCCAAATCCACCATTACCACCAGCTGCAGGGAAACCCGCGGAGAAGTTTGCTCCTGGTTGTTGCTGAGCTTGATGTGCTCCCAACCCACTGCTTCCACCGAGTCCTTGCAGACCTGCACTTAGATTGTTACCACCACCGCTCATCTTGTTGTTAGGTGCAGCAGGGAAGCCTTTAGGCTGTAACCCAGCCGGGCCCTTCAATCCAATAGCTTGGTTTGGGTTTCCTGCGCCCTTCTTCGCTCCTCCGTTGTTGCCATTCCCACCTGGATTGCCATTTTTCTTGGCCGCCGCTGCTGCTGCTGCTGCGGCGGCGTTGTTTGCCTGCTTTAGCAGATTAAGCTGCTTGATCTTGTCACCAATGAATCCAAGCTCGTCATCTTCGTCCTCATCGAGATCATCATCGAATTCGTCGAAGTCGTCGTCGGAGCTCGGGGGCTCGATGCTGCTGTGCTGGTTCTTGAAGGCTTTAAGGCCTTGGATGAGGGACTGGTGGCCTTTGTTGTTGCCCAGACCGCCATGGCCTTTGTTCTTGTTGCTCCCATCCTTTCCTCGATGCTGCTGGTTGCACTTGGCGCCCTGGTTGCCGGGCTTCTGAGGCCACAGCTCTGCATGCTTGCCTGATCTGGCCAGCTTCTTGATTAGAGTACCGGAGTCCACGTTGCCGGAGACTGTGACCTTCTGGTGCTCTGCATCTATGCTCACAGTGTACACTCCTGATGCAAGAGGCAAACGGAGTGAGAACGCTTCAGCTCATTCAAGCAATTCTTTTTTGCAGGTTTAATCAAGATGATACACAATGAACAGATCTGGAGACACAACAAAGCACAGATTACAATCTTCAGAAGTCCCTGCAAATGGGTTGAAGGAAACTGTGGAACATGAATGACAGATCCAGCAAATATCTCAAACAAGTGACGGCAAAAGAGCATCATTGTGTCCGAGAAGGAAAGTTTTGTCATGGTAAAGGGAAAAGGTAAGCATCAGTCCAAGGAAAGATCCAGCAGAAGAAGTTGGATAGAGTTTGATCAACACATACAGGGCCATCTCAAGCCTTCTTTTTTTGATCTTGTCCATTTCAAGAGCAAATAAGCTCCACCACCACCACCACTGCACTTGACTGCTTCTTCCCCAAGAGAAGAAAAGAAACATCAAACCAGAAAAGAAAAAATTACCTTCGATTCTCTGGAGAAGTTTCTTCACCTCCTGCTTACATCCATCACAATGTATGTGTACCTTGAGGATCACTGTCTGCAACAACCAAACCACAAAACCCCTCAGCTGCCTTCACATCACACAAGAGAGAGAGAGAAAGAGAGAGAGTACCTGGATTTTAAGGAGCTTAAACTCTTCACCTTTGTTCATCTCCACTGCTGCTTCAGCTGATCAGTCCAGGAAGCTTGAAACACAAGCCACTGAGCACTGAGAAAGAGAAGCTGAAACCACTGCTTCCACTTCCAGAGAGGAACTGAGATGAGTAGGGAGGGGGGTTGGTGAGGCTTCTCCTCAATATATTCCCTTCACTTCTGCACCATCTTGGGCATGCCCTCATTAAACACCCACATGGCTTGGGGCTGCACCTCATTATATATATGTCATTGAGGAAGGTGGCTGCCATGGCATCCTGGTTGGGAAAGAGCCATCCAACGGCCAGAACAAAAAGTGTGTGATGGAGGAAAGGTGATGTGATCTGACCTTTGTATCAATGAAATTAAAATAAAATCGTATATATATATATGGCTAAATTTAAGAAAAAATTACTTATTTTCTCCTAATATTTTTATTTTTTAAAAAAATAATATTATTCCTAATTTTCATCCCGTATTCTCATTTATTATCTTCGTCTTTGCTCCGCTACCCTATACACACCCTTTACACATCCTACCTTTCATCGGATCTCAAGTTAGTAATCGTAATTCTACTATTTAGTAAAGAAAAGATTTATAGAGGTAGAAGATTGAATCTTTGTATTATTTTTTAGTTCAATTTATCGTTCTTATATTTTTTTTTAATATATTTTTTATTATATTCTCATATTAGATATTTTTTTATATTTAAAGATAAGATTTTGTATCTGATAGAAGTCTCGTGTATTTTTTAATTAAATTCCAGTACACTTGATCTTGAATTACTCTAAAGGTTGGTTTAAGTTGAATTAATTTGATTAGATGTATTGATTCAATTGGATGAGACTGAAAAAATAAAATATAAAAAATTATGATGGTTTTATCTTATTATAAAGGGAGGAACACTAGTAGTAAAGTTGAAGGACAAAAGAATTTTTCTCAAGAATTGGGAAAGGTAAAAAAGAAAGAATAAATATCACTTCTACTCTTAAATTTTATGATGTGAGCAATTCTATTTAAAATGGCTTGTCATGCCAATTGCATGGCTATCTTTCAATCACATCAGCAATGCATGGGCATATTTGGCTGTGATATTGGCAGGTCAACCATGCAAACTAGCATGGTTTGACCAACTATCAAGATTTCATGAGAAAATATGATCCAACATGCATTTATTATTTTTCCTATGAATTAGCACAATAAAGAGGATCCAACAAAACCAAAGACTAATCATATTACCATGACAATTTTGCCAACATACATAGTCTATAATTTTTATGTTCGTAATACTAAACATTTGCATAGACATCATGTTAACACGAGTCTTATGAACGAAGAAAATTTGTTTATACACGAAGAAAAGGAATGACTCGATTAAAAATATTTTTAATCAAAGTTAGAAAAAATAAATAAATTCATCACATATTTAAATGCTTAGAATCATTGATGTATGTCAAAATTATTTGTGTATCGAAATAAGGAGATACAATTGTAAATTGAATCGATCTTATTCAATTTTTTGAATAAATCGATCTTATTCAAAAAAAAATTTGAATATCTCATGATTTCATGTTGGATGTCCTCGAAAATCTCTAAATTCACTGCTATTTTTTATGTCCTATCCTCTTTGTCGTGGACTTTTCTAAATCCAAAAGATAATGCAAAACTAAACAAGAATTTGTCTCTCAAGATTTTTACGATATTTAAGATAATCAATTATGGAAGAAAGTAAATATAGCTTAGAAAAATTTAGAGTAGCTAAGTATACATCGAAAAACTGTCTTTTCATAAACTTTAGCATAGTGAATAATCTTTCATTTTAGATTTCGCGCTAACGAGATATACTTATATATCATCACAATTATCTAGTTGATCGAGCATACTTATATGATACCACATTATCGCTTATTTATTTGGAAATTGTTTCTTCATACTTGATTTAATTTACCCTTCTAAAATGGTCAATTCTCTCAATTCCAAGCACTTATTGAATTACTTATAAAGTTTTATTTATCGATAGCGTCAACTTGTCCACTACTCGTTTCAAAACTAATCGACTTTCTATTTTGATCCTTGGACTATATATAGTTGCCACTTGGCTAACCCTAACTGACGATATGTCACAAGGGTTTCTCGAGATTTAGACAAACCCAACTAAGTTCGAATCAAGTTGACGCTTAAGGATAATTAGCGACTTAGGCAACTCTAGCTAAATCAACTATTTTGCCACAAAGATGCCACACCACTTAAGCAATTCCAACTAAATACATGATAGTACATACCAAACTAATCAAATCAATCGTACATATCACGTATACCAAACAATAAATTACGATATGACAAATCTTGATATAAATCAATATTAGTTAATTTAACATTCTTATTTTAAATCTCTTGTGCAAGGGTTTGAAGATTTTAGCTACTGAACCAGCGCTGTGAAACCACGCCAATAAACCTAGCTACATCAATAATAATCATGCGCTAATCTAAAACAAAATTATTTCAACAAATAATCCATCAAATTTAACACAAATTAACACATAGTGAGCAACGATAATTGCATGGGTAAATGGCATGGCAAGAATTAAGACTGAAACCTTGTCAAAGCATAGCAAGCATCAATAAAGAACGAATTTAGTGCATAATGCTATTGTCAATATATGTAAACCATGCAACATACATATGTTAAAAGCAATCGTGCTGCCATTTCCTACTCAAATGTCTAAACCCTTGTACTTGTGAACAGGACTAGTGTCGTACATGAAGAGTTGCATCTCATAACTCAAGAGCATGGCAGTAAATAGAACTGGATAACAGGGGAAAAAAATGAAAACTGACATCCCAAATCACCGGGTGTTACAGCAGCAGATCATGCAAACTCACATTTTCTTTAACCTAATTTGAGGTGTCTGTTTTCATCCATTACTCCGACAAGAACAACTAATCATTTTCCTCCATGCTAATCTAGTCGGAAATTGTATAAACCATTCAACAGATACACATTAAATCATGAATCAGAAACCAAACACTACATCCTACAGCATTAAAATTATGAGACTAGTAACCTCGCAGTGATGGACAGCCTCTGATCATCTTTCTGCTGCTTGAATCCATTATTCGGATTGCGCCTGCTTATTAATTCTTGAGAACAGTACCAAAACATGGGTACCAAATAAACGGAAAACGGACCTCATTGTATTCGAAATGCATGTAAATTGAGTTGCACCGAAGCCAGTTTACTAAACAGATACAACAGCCAGCAAAAAAATCTTGAGTGCAAATCTCTTTTAACACTAGCCCAGTAAAAACAGAGGACTCATGAATGATGGGTGTTCCACAGGCTTCAGGAGGGCAATGATGCATATGTGAGCAAACAATGAACAGTAGCACATTTACAAATGAATATTGCACTATACTTATCAATTGGGGGGGATGAAATGCTTAACCCTTCTTATCAGAACGGTTGAGGTTGAGATTAAACCATTTCTTTTTGTTTGATTTATCTTTCCCATCAAAACTTCCATCCTCTGCTGGGCTATCCAATCTACTATCATCATTTGGGATTTTGCTACTGCTACCGGTAACACCACTAGAATTGATCATGGTTCGCACGGTTGTAAATGAGGAATGTATCGTATCTCTTTGTTTCAGCAGTTCATCAACCTGGAGGAGAATAGCATATTCATCAAACCAGCACGATCTCCGACACATTTCACGATGCAGCAATGTTACATTAGAAAGTAAAGAAATTAAAATATAACTCAAAAAATAAAACAAGAAAATATCTCCCAAAATAGTCCGCAATATACCAGATAGATGAAGTTTATTTTACTTCCTCAAACTACTAGAATATTAAATTAACAAATCGCATATCTTTAAGGCCCTGATCTTCGATCAGCAATAATGAACAATGAATGGAAAAGAGATGGATAAAAAATGGATAGCAGGTTTGGAAACCTTGTCATGTGGTAAATCATGAAGATATAGATGGAATTCTCAATAAGGTTAGACAAAAAGTTCTCAGTCCATAATCAGAACCTTGTACAATTAAATTTCGACTGCTGAAGATTTGACCATCAAGCAACCATCTGTATTAGAAACATAGAGATCCACCAATAAAATATATGTTTATAGATAGGGTTCCGGATGTCATGATCGAGGACCATAACATTAAGAGATGCATCCCCAGATAGAAAATATCAAACCTCTGTTGTGACAATTATTATGATTAAAATTTGTTCGAAAACAAATATAACAGAGTCCACTCAGTCGGCAGTTTTCATACAGATTCATCCAGATTAACTTTTTAACAAAAATATTTCTGATCTAATCTGAATAAACATTACTGTCTACCATTCATTCAACAGTTTCCATACAGATTCATCAGGATTAACTTCATAAAGTGAATTCTAAGTCGAGAATGATGATATAGAATTATTTAAGAACTTGATACTCAACGGGCCATTCCACACTAAACAGAGACCAACAACTGAGAAAATTTTGTTAATAGCCAATGATGGAAATGTATTAGTACAGATGATACATACAGACTGCTTTTCTTGGTTGTATTTGTTTGTCACTTCTTGAAAGCGTGCCAGTGCCTACATAAAAGGCAAACTAAAATTAGATGGACCATGACATGCCACCTCCATTTTGATGGAGGTTATCAAATAAAAAAACTTACTTTTCTATACTCTATTTCAAACTGGCGCAAATCATTTCTCTTTGCTAAAATTTTAGCCTCAATCTCTTTAAGTCTCCCAGTTGTATCTTCATAGGATTTTGCACACATAGCTTCAATGGTATAGGTAGCTGGCTTGAAAAAATTATCGCCTGAAAGAACCAAGTGAGGTGAAAAAAATTCATTTGAATTTGTCATGTAAATCAGAACATAAAACACATGAACAAAGAAGTGTTAGTGAAACGAACCATAAACAGCAAATATATGGGTTCCAGGTTTTAATTGGAGACTTCACAAGGTTGTAGACCTTCCAATCTTTTGAAGAAAGCAGCCTCGGATCTTTAGCCATTGCTAACTACACGTAAAAGATACAAGATTCAAATGCTCATACACAACATACACCACATCCACATCCACTTTTGTCTATGATCACAAATTACAACCAAAAAAGCCAGAGCTAACACACGCGCTGACTGTTGAATCCATCCGATACACCTGAAAGTGTAGAAAGTACATCCCTGCAGATGTTACCTTGCCAGTCTTTTCGCTATCTTCCTGGTGATACAGAAAACTGAAATTATAATGAACAGAAAAAGCCCTTTCTGTACACCGAACTCATAACGCAGCATATCTTCCTTGTTGTAAACTCAAAATATAACTTATAATACCAATTTTGAGGATACAGAATATCATAATTTGTAAGAAATATAACAACAGTAAGCATTGTTGTGTTGTATGAAAGATATGAAGTAAATTTGTTATTTACCGCTCAAACTAAAGGAAATAACAACTTATTCATAAGGTCAGAGAACTAATGAGTAAGATGGAATTTCTACTGCCAACAATTTTTACAATCAAAACATCACTCTATACAAACTCATAATCAGAAAGGATCATTTTACGCTATTAAAGAAAGAATTTTGCTAACTCCCACTAAGTGAGTGGTGATGCATCTTGCAGGTTTTATATACATCATTTGGTTGATTATTATAGAACTTTTATTTAGTGTCATAAATATCACTAATCAACCTTACGAGTTAAGTGTCTAATGAGATCAATTCACTACCAACTGTTAAATTTAAATGACTAGATGCTCAAGGGTTCCCCATGCAGATTCTTCACTCTTAATTAACTGTTTTCAACCATATTAAGAGGAAATAAGAGAATTAGTAGAGAATTATTGTTACTAAGATAAACTCATTGATCCGGAGATTAGTAGAGATAAAAGAATTCATCAGATATATTTTAGAGATAATCAATATAAACAGAGAAAGTAAATGTAAACAAAACAAATAAAATTATAAAAAGAAGTGCACACAGAAATAATAGAAGGAAAATCAGAAATTATAATGTTACAAAACCAAGTTACTTGAAAATAATGCTCAAAAGCAATCTTATACAACCAAATATTAATGTTAAATGCAAATGAAAATCATATAAAATAAAGAAACTTACTCAGGGACCATACATACAGTTTTAAGTTTATTCAACGAATAACAAAATTGACACAAACCTAAACCTAATTTATCTACTATGGACCAACTTATATGAAAGTCAAATCTATGCTGCTCAATAAGGAAGCAATATTTTTCTATAAAATCATGAATCATTTACATGTACCAGCATTATGCAGAATAGGTCCATAAGCATACAGTTTGGTTTCAGGATAAAAATGAATATTACATTCCTCACAAAGAGGTCAGCTAAATATGATGTGAATACCTCAAATGCAGGTAATCAGTATGCTTGATCAAAGGTAAAGTCAAATTTCCCCAAACAAATCAATTCCTACAGTTGCTTCTTTATTGTAGTTTATAGAACAAACCCATAAAGTTCCATATGATAAAAAACATTCAACATTCTTTTTATACCTTTCCAAAAGCAAGATAAGACAAGGACATCTATTTTGTACTAGGATAAAAGCAAGAAGAATTTATTACAATCACCTGTAAAGCTAATCCATAGCCACCATTTGGTTCTTGTTCAAAGTAAAGTAGCTGTGACAACAACGAAAAATCCAGAACAAAGTTAGCCGCACAAAAGCATACAAATTTATGTGCAAATGAACAAAGGAAATAACTGGATAAGAAAAAAGTTGCATCTTGCCATCATGCAGCAAATCTATGTTGTTTAAGTAAGTTAATGCCTTTTTCTCACCTTAAATTTACTTTGGGCAGCTGAGGTTACTCTGATAACTACCCCTGATTGTGCTTGTTGATCATTAATTGTAATGCTAAAGAAATGTGCACATTGCTTCTCAACCTGCATCCACAAGGAGAAGATTAGGAAGAGAATAACATTAAAATATGGCTTCATAGCAAGAAAAAATTAGAAAAAGAACCTTTCCATTGGATGATGTTCCAAGAGGAAGTGGTCTAACTGTAACAGTTCCATTTAGAGCTTCTTCCAGAACATTAGCAGCAATGGTAGTTTTGATAGGAACTCCCAGCTTGCTAGGAAATAAAAAATGATGATGAACTTAGAGGGACAATAATATAAACAACCAAGTCAACTCAATTTCAATATCACCTGAAAAGTGCCGCAAACATGGTATTTACAGTTCCAAGGTTGGACAAGTCAATCTCCATATCCATGTTCTCATTTTCTAAAGCCTAAGACAAAGGCAAAATGTTGTTTTAGACCACTCATCAATACACAAAATAAATTCAAGGCTAATGGATTTGAAGACCTGAACAGCAGATGTTATTCATGATAAGGTCCAGAAAACTTATCACTGCTGGTTATGGGCACAGGCAGACCAAAAGTGGGAATCCAAGCTAAATAAAAGAAAAACACAACCAATATTCCAGCAGTTTTCAAAATCTCCAAACAACAGAGTTTTTACAGACCAGTCAATCACAATCAGGATTCACTTGAACCAGTGGTGGAGCCACAAATCTCAGCGCACCTGGCATACCAAGTATTTTAAAATCACTTGACACTTATTTATGCCCATCAGAATCACAAGACTATCGATATTGCTCCACAATGTATCAATCTAGGGTCCTCACTGAAAGCATGCCCTCAACATTGATCCCTACTGACTCTCAGACACCCCAGGGCTTTAAACATAGATAATTAGAGAAGCCCATATCAATTACTCCTCCCAACTAATAATCCTGAAACATCTCAGCGTTAAATTTGATAAGGAAGACTAGAAAAAGGACAAAAGTGAAGAGAACATAGGAGATGAGTATGAAGAGGGAAAAAATAATGAATTTTTAGCATAATTTCAACGAAAGTTTTCAATTTAGAACAAGCCTTGTGTTGATAATGTGCCAACACACAAACAAGCCAATCAGCATATATGCTGAACCTACCCAGTGCTACGTTAGTGTCACCCATTCTTTGTCATGCTGGTTCTTCCCATGTCAACCTAGGTTATGAGCTGAGCATGGCCTGGCAGGGGCCCAACATAGCCAGCTTTTACAACACTAATGTCCAATGCCAATCCTAAAATTGAACCCAATCTTTTGAATGATTTAACAAACCAATTTATATTGGTTTCAATAATCTTCAAAGCAGCACTAGATGAAAATAGCAATGAGAAAATTGTGTTTCAGAATAAGGGTTTTTCTTTTCCTGCATATATACCCGGGTGAAGTTGCTTTTCATTTATGGTATGCACACACTTGCAAAGTTTTTTGCATGTACGCCTTACCAGTCACCATAACTAGGTTTGGTTAACCCATTTCCTAAAAGTTGGTCAACCTTTAAAATTTAATCATTCACTTATGAAATACCAACAATACCTACTACAATATTCTAACAGTTGAATAAAGCAAAAGTGTACCTAGTATTTCTGTCCATACCCTGGAGAAAATGTAGTAGCATCATAACATTTAAAAGGGGCATTACACTTCTCAGCTAAAAATGTTCAAATATTTTACCAATAGTGGACTAAGTTGGGGCAGTGGAAGGAAAGAAATTACGATAAGAGAGACGGAGAAGAGACTATGCATGAAAAAGGCAATTTTAAAGAGGTACACACGTTTGACAACATTTTCATATGGCTATCAAAACACTAAAATAACTACTTAAATCAGACACCAACTTCAAATTTATTGCATCGATTACAGTTAACAAAAATGCTATTAGTTTAAATGGAATCTCTAACACAAGAGTAAAAAAGGTTTTGTTTCATCATTCGTGATTGACTGGACACAATAATATCAATGGTAACAAGTGCCTCTGAACATAAGTGAGTTTCAAGGACTATTCTCTGGTTGCTTGTGATTGCTTGAAGCTCTAACTAAATGTGACAGTTCTGCTATTTAACTATACAGTCATTTGAATTTGCTGTTAGCTTTATGGATAAGTATGAAGTGAATAAAAAAAGTAATAAAATAAAGATAACTGATCATATGCATCTACTTTTGTCCATTCATCAACCTGAGTTTAAGAAGTACAATACAGTCTTAGGTGCCATACATTTAATGTAGAAAGTCAAGCTTATAAGCGACTTGAAGACATGACATTCAACTGAGCTATGGTTGACAAACAATATAGCATAACTGAGAATGAGGCTATTCTAATCAAGGAAGCATATTTCAGTAATGAAACCTGCTGATCACTGAGACTAGTACTCAGAACCATACCAGGTGGTACAGTAGCCAGGACTGAAGGGAAAAAAAAAAAAAAGAGGAAAAAGAAGATTAAGAAATGGGATCCTTCAATGAGGTCCATCGAACTTACCTGACAGTTCCTCTTCTCCCTCCGTTTGGGCGTTGGGCAGAAGGGTAGGGAGAGTAGGGTCCCAAGGAACATGACAAAATGAGATCTAAGGCGAGTTATCAAATGTGTTTCATGTCTTTTGAGCTACTTTGGTTCCAATTAATTGGTGCTCAATCATTCCTGACCTAGACTGGCTATCAAACAAACAAAAAACAATAACAAAACCATAAGTCTTAACTATTTCGGGTCAATTACATGGATCTTTTCCCGCTATTGAGATCTGACGCCCCTCGTCATTTTAACCTTCTTGTTTTTACTTTATAAATAATATCCACATCGATCTCTCCATATTATTGAATAATTGATCCAAAATACCTAAAACTTTTACTTAACGGAACTTCTTATTCATCCAACTTAGCTATATTCTCCTGTCTATTCCTAGAATTACTAAAATTACATCTCATATATTCAGTTTTAGTCCTATTTAACCTAAAACCTTAAGTTTCTAAGGATTGCCTCAGTAGTAATTAATTCCACTTAGGCTCTCATCAACTAAGACAATATCATCCATGGTCTGCAATAACCGTGCGAAGTTTCGACACTTTCTAAAACAGTACCGAATGGTATGTTTCGACATACCGTTCGGTATATATATATTTATAATTATAAATATTATATATATATATAAATAGATATATATATATATATATTTCCCTTGGCGACGTCGCCCTTGGCAATGTCGCCCGAGATGTCAACGGGCGACGTCGCCTGAAAAGTTTTAAAAAAATTCTATTAAAAAATGGAGCCTCAATGACGTCGCCGAGGCTTTGGCAACATCGCCCGAGCCTTAAAAAAACCAAAAAAAAATTATTAAAAAATAATTTTTTATTAAATTTTTTTTATTAAAAATATATTTTATTTAAAAAATAAAAAAATCAGACCGACCGGTAGCGGACGGTCCGCGTACCGGTATCCTATCGGACCGGTACATACCATCCGTACTGGGCGGTACAGGTTGGTATTGCAGACCATGATATCATCAACAAATAACATATACTAGGGAGGTCTATCATGTAAGTGATCAGTAAATTCATCCATTATCAATGTGAAAAGGTAGAGACTTAATGCGGATCTTTGATGTAATCCTATGTTAATATATTCTCTTGACTTAGACTAGCTCAAGGGGTAAAATGTGTGATCTATCCATCCCAAATGTACTGCAGAAAATCAGATGGACTACATATTATTTTCCTGCTAGACTGGCACATCACAGTCTAATTTATTAATTCTAATCACTTAAAATATTATAAACCAATCAAATTTCCATTTAATTTTAATTGAATGGACTAAACACATATTAATAGATGATTTTAGTTACCAATATGCCCTTTCATGTAAACCTTAATCAATTTGATCAACTTAAAACTGAGGCCTAGCATAGGTCATTACCCATAATGTTGGTGTACATTGGTATCCATGTACACGCCTATGCCAATATCATGTTGTATGTATATGCAATACCCATCTTTTGTTTCTCCATTACATTCAGGTAAATAATCTAGGAATAAATTAAGAACTGAATTAGTATTGTGAAATTTAAGCTCGACCTCAAAAAGACAATTACCTCGAAACCAGCAGTATCATATTGCCTTCTTTTCTCTGGATCCGACAAGATGCTATAAGAATATGCAACTTCTTTGAAAAGTTCTGAAGCTTCAGGGTTGCTTGTGTTTTTATCAGGGTGGTACCTATGCGTATTAGAAACCACAAAATTATTTAATATAAGTAGTAAAATTTAATAATATCTGTGACAAAATACTATCTAACACAACATTGTCGAGCATTTAGGAAAACATAATCATTACCCATAAACGAAAAAGATAAATTAACTAAATTATAGAGAATGTTTACACAACAAGTATTTGATGATGATCCTCAAGAGCAAAAGAATATATACCATAACCAACAATTCCCAAAATTTTTGGTTGGCATCTGAGGATCATCATTGCAGATTGCAACTTTTGAGATTATGTAGCCAATATATGATACAAGATTTCAAGCACTAACATGCCATTTCTATATTCATCCAGGTTTTATTTGTCATCTACAATTATTTATTTAACTTAAGCCACTCCATTAATCATACCCACCTGAAGCTTTTCTATCATGCATGCAGGAAGCCATATAATAAGGGTTCAAAAGCTTTTAATCATAAGAAACTAACAGAGTTCAAGACATCACTGTAATTTTATTCGAATATGGTTTTGGTTTCTTTTCTCAGAGCACTGGGTCATGTTGACCATCATCTAGAATCGTGCATATTATTAGCATGGCAGGGTAAAAGCTATTGCCATCAAAGGTGTGTCAGCAGAAGCAGTCAAAAGGAAAAGAAAGAGAGAGAGAGAGAGGAGCAAGAAAAAAATTATATACAAACCTTAGCTATTCCATGAGCTCACGAATCATGGCATGTTACTGAGAGCAGCCAAGGGGGAAGAAGAAAAGAGACGTGATACATACCACCAGGCACGAGGCAACATGATCAGAATGGTAATGCTAAAAATCTTGAACTACAATCATATGAGGGGGTGAAGTTCGATAGCAAATCTGATGTTTCGATGTCAAAGATGCATGTGAACCCGACAGTGAAGAGTCCATGATTCGATACAGAGGCTGGAGCTATAATAAACAAATTCAATCAACAACTAGGTCGCTAGAATTTATGGTTGCATATTCAGATCTAAGAGGGTGAAAAGATTCCTGCTTTTCACATATGATGTTCTGCAAGAACGTACCTCGTGCACACTATGTTTATTGCATTCAGAGTAAGTGCCTTTCGAATGTGTTTATCAATATAAGCAGAATATTTCATGGAAAGAAATTTTCCTTTTTTTGGAATTCAAGAAACTGCGAGCCCTAAAATGGTAGATAAAAGAAACAAGAAGTACCAAAGAAATGGAAAAGATAGAATTCAAGACATACTTGAGGGCGAGTTTCCTGTACGCAGATTTGATCTCCTGGTCAGACGATTCTCTCGTGACGGAGAGCACCTCGTAGGGATCTCGACGGACGGCGGGCGCCGAAGGGCCTTCCATCTTCCCCGACGACATCTTCCACGCTCGATTCACCCCTTTCTCGCTCCACACACACCCCCGCTCTTTCGTTCACCCTCCGCCCACCCTTTGTCCCCTAACCCTCCGCCCTCCGACCTAAACCTCCATATTCCAGGACCCGGACGTACACAACACGCTCACGCAGCTTCCGGTAAAACAAGAAACAGATCTAGCGCCGAAATGCTCACGGGTGAACCGAATGCCAAGATCGTCTTCCTTGGGCGAGGGAAGCTATCGATCGATCCCTGTCGCTCCTATGATTCGTGGGGATCGGAGGAGTGAGATCGAAGCGACCGGCGTTCTAATTTGGAAGCCGAAGGAACCCGGTGCCAGGAAGAGTGGAAATTAATTAAGGGCAACAAAATTTCTCCTACCCACCGTCCCATACCCGCCTTCGCAGCCACCTTCACGTCGAGAGAGTGGGTCCCCGGATGACATCTCTGGCGACGAGTCAGACGGGTCGGGCGAATGGTAGGTTGGAAGCGGGTTGGAGAAGAGCTGCGCTTCGAGGGAAGGAGAATTGGGATCTGGGCTGGGCTAGGGGTGTGCGTTGCACGTGAGCCTGATCACGGCGCCTTACTTGGGCCCTGCGCTTCTCGGGCACCCATTTATAGGGATGTGAATGGACTCCGATAACCCGGTTCCCGGGCCGGATTCAATTGGTGTTTCGGGTATAATGCATGACCCGTTCAAGTTTAAGCTAGATCCGAAAACAACAGATATATTATCGGGTCGAATTGTGAGAATATATTGACAGATAAGCATCGGATATTTGAGGAATTAGATCCAAAATAAAACACTTATTTTGCTTTAATATTTGTGGAATTAGTGATAAGCATCGGATGTGAGTTCGACCATGAAAGCGCGTGCATGCATGAGCGGTCACGTCAGCGCAACCAACGCTGCCAGTCGCAGGTCTTCGTCGACGGGCTCGGCGTTCAAGTCCAACTCCCGAGGGATCGGGTCCTCCGCCGCCGGCCTGCAACCACGTGCCGCCCCATCGAAGACGACGCCGCCGCCGTCTCCGATGGCCTCGAAGTCCTCCAAGGTGAACCTCGGCCGCCACCTCGCAGCCGCCTCGGCTTCCTCCTCGTCCATCCTCGCCTTCTTCTTCCGCTTCTCGTCTCGGCGGCCGCCTCCGCCGGCGATGCTCTTCGAGACCGCATGCAACCGCTGGAGAAGGGAGAAAAATTCCTCCACTTCTTCGTCGGTTACCTCTCGGTGCTCTTCCTCCCCGCTTCGGCCTCCGGAGGCGCCGCCCTCATCCTCCCCGTCCTCTTCTGGCTGTTTCCTCTTTGCCATCTCCTCCATTGGACCCAAGCTAGTTTGCTCAACTCGTCAAGGTGGCGGTGGTTTTGCTGAAGCCTATATAGACAGATAGATAGACGGGGAGGTCTGTTTGAACGACGGTAGTGTTGACTTGTGTAAATTATGCCGCAAATTATATTGATTGACCAACGTTGACTAAAGCCAGTTCTGCACTAGAGTTATTATTTATTTATTTATTTAGTTACACACACGAATAGTTTATCGGAAAAGGTGGGGAAAATGTGTTACGGCCAGCAATGGAGTCAATAGCAGGAAGCTAGGAATGATGTCCGGCATGGAACGTCATCGATGGCGAAGGAAGGCCTCAAAAGAACACCAAGAAAGACCAAAAGCAAGTCAAGGTCTACCCAATAAACAAAGGCATTAAACCTGCCTTGATACCAAGGTCGATTACTTCCTAACCTACCTGTCTTATGTTCTTAATCTTCGTGGCCCTTGAAACTTCCATTTGTGCTTTCTAATCGTGGTTTTTAAGGAGAAAAAAAACGTTTATTAGAGAGTTTAAGAAGATATAGAGAGTTGAAGAGGCATCTACTGATTTAAGCATCGATTTCCATGTCAAGAATTGATGAAGTTTGCTGAACATTTGGGGTTTCCATCTACTGAATTATTGAGCATTTGTTGAACATTTGGGGTTTTAGGAAACTACAATGTTAGGAAATGCATGGAGAGAGAGAGAGAGAGAGAGGGTTTGACTCCCATATTACTCCCCATAAGGATGAACTAAGAATATAATTGCATATATTCTATGAATGTTATGGAAAGATAAGAGTGTCGAGAACAAAATGAAGATGTTTGGAGAGATGAGAACAGCTCTGAAGGGATGCAGAGCTGTGGCACTTCCCATCACATCACTTGTGGCAGAAGGCAGAGAAGCTAGCAAAGAGGTTTTTGTGGCCTTTAGGGCATTGGACCTGCACACCTTTTATCAGCTAGCCAACCTTGGCATGGCCTGCTCCCTTGTTTTGGCATCCATGTCTTTGTCATCTCTTTCAGGTCTCTGAACTCGACCCTTTCCCTTTCACATGGTTGCAGGTCCTTTGTCTTTGCTCCCCCCCTTCTTCCCTGGGGTGGCTTTTCTCAAAAGAGATGATGTTTGGCTACACTTTTCTTGCCACTGAAACTTGTTGACTGAGGAAAGCAGATGTGTGACTTGTGGCACACCTTCTTTCAAAAAAGGCAACCATTTTGATGTCTTCAACAGTCATAGAACACTTTCTTATGTTCACAGACAAAGATGATGAGTGCAATCAAAGCATCATGAGCATGCTTTGCAACTATTTTAACAAGCAATCTGAGCACCCAGCTGAAGAACTCAGTGCCAAGTTAGAAATTTCTGAGCTAGAAAATGTTTACTAACTTTTTGTGCAATTAGTAATCCAAGCAGCCTAATTAATGTTTCCTTCTCTGAGTGGAGAGTTGACATCTTCATTTTCACCAGCTTCATTGTCTGTGTAAATTTAGGTGTCCATTGATGAGTGCAAGAGAGGATGAAATGAAAGGAAGACATCAGCAGAGGTTGACTGCTCATGGGAGACATCCTTGGAACTGATGGAGTTGTCTATTGTTATCAACTATAACAATGCAGATATGGATAGATTCACTCTCAGTTTATTTATGCTTCTACCATAAACAATCATTCATGTTCCTCAAAGTTCATCAACTTCCATTAATTATCATTTGCTCAGAATGTGCTACACAGTGTCTCACATGGGCTGTGGTTATCTTCTCCCTTCTGTCATCATATCCCTTGCACCAAAAGCATGGGACAAAGTCTGCCAGTATACCCCATGTTTGACTCTCTCTCTCTCTCTCACACAAGCATGGTAATTAGTGCTTGGAACCCCCCAAGCTCAAACTCCTAACCCTACAAGTTAAACATAGGCAAAGCAAGCTATGAGAGAGAGAGAGAGAGAGAGGAGAGAGAAGTGAGAGGACAGGATGGCATTGTACTAATAACTGCATGAAATAAATATTCTGGACAGGCATCAGTGTGAAACAGCCCAACATTTAAGCCATTCAGACCAGCTTTTTTCTTACCAGCAGAAAAGAAAAGTGAAGAAACAAGAAGCAATACCACTGCATACTTCATCACATTCCCTCCCTCACACCCCTGCAGATCCCCTCGGAGCTCTGCACCCTTTACATCACCACACAGCTGCTGGTGTTCTCATCACTGAAAAGATGGTCACCATAACCACCACCAGTTTCTGGGTGATGGTGGACATGAGGACTCCTGTAGTAGGAGGGATGGGGATATGGACAGGGATAGGGATTGTAGTAGGCAGTGTAGGGAGGGATTTGGGGTGACCTGTTGTACATCACTTGCGGCTGCATGTACCTGCTCTCGTTCATCAGCATGTTGTTGCTGAGCCCTCTCAGGTTCATCATCATGGAGGATGGCTGGTTCTGGTACCCCGGTCCCAGTGAGTTCATCATCAGGTTTGCTTGGTTGTTCACCCCAAATCCACCATTACCACCAGCTGCAGGGAAACCCGCGGAGAAGTTTGCTCCTGGTTGTTGCTGAGCTTGATGTGCTCCCAACCCACTGCTTCCACCGAGTCCTTGCAGACCTGCACTTAGATTGTTACCACCACCGCTCATCTTGTTGTTAGGTGCAGCAGGGAAGCCTTTAGGCTGTAACCCAGCCGGGCCCTTCAATCCAATAGCTTGGTTTGGGTTTCCTGCGCCCTTCTTCGCTCCTCCGTTGTTGCCATTCCCACTTGGATTGCCATTTTTCTTGGCTGCTGCTGCTGCGGCGGCGGCGTTGTTTGCCTGCTTTAGCAGATTAAGCTGCTTGATCTTGTCACCGATGAATCCAAGCTCGTCATCTTCGTCCTCATCGAGATCATCATCGAATTCGTCGAAGTCGTCGTCGGAGCTCGGGGGCTCGATGCTGCTGTGCTGGTTCTTGAAGGCTTTAAGGCCTTGGATGAGGGACTGGTGGCCTTTGTTGTTGCCCTGACCGCCATGGCCTTTGTTCTTGTTGCTCCCATCCTTTCCTCGATGCTGCTGGTTGCACTTGGCGCCCTGGCTGCCGGGCTTCTGAGGCCACAGCTCTGCATGCTTGCCTGATCTGGCCAGCTTCTTGATTAGAGTACCGGAGTCCACGTTGCCGGAGACTGTGACCTTCTGGTGCTCTGCATCTATGCTCACAGTGTACACTCCTGATGCAAGAGGCAAACGGAGTGAGAAGGCTTCAGCTCATTCATGCAATTCTTTTTTGCAGGTTTAATCAAGATGATACACAATGAACAGATCTGGAGACACAACAAAGCACAGATTACAATCTTCAGAAGTCCCTGCAAATGGGTTGAAGGAAACTGTGGAACATGAATGACAGATCCAGCAAATATCTCAAACAAGTGACGGCAAAAGAGCATCATTGTGTCCGAGAAGGAAAGTTTTGTCATGGTAAAGGGGAAAAGGTAAGCATCAGTCCAAGGAAAGATCCAGCAGAAGAAGTTGGATAGAGTTTGATCAACACATACAGGGCCATCTCAAGCCTTCTTTTTTTGATCTTGTCCATTTCAAGAGCAAATAAGCTCCACCACCACCACCACTGCACTTGACTGCTTCTTCCCCAAGAGAAGAAAAGAAACATCAAACCAGAAAAAGAAAAATTACCTTCGATTCTCTGGAGAAGTTTCTTCACCTCCTGCTTACATCCATCACAATGTATGTGTACCTTGAGGATCACTGTCTGCAACAACCAAACCACAAAACCCCCTCAGCTGCCTTCACATCACACAAGAGAGAGAGAGAAAGAGAGAGAGTACCTGGATTTTAAGGAGCTTAAACTCTTCACCTTTGTTCATCTCCACTGCTGCTTCAGCTGATCAGTCCAGGAAGCTTGAAACACAAGCCACTGAGCACTGAGAAAGAGAAGCTGAAGCCACTGCTTCCACTTCCAGAGAGTGGGAACTGAGATGAGTAGGTAGGGAGGGGGGGGTTGGTGAGGCTTCTCCTCCAATATATTCCCTTCACTTCTGCACCATCTTGGGCATGCCCTCATTAAACACCCACATGGCTTGGGGGCTGCACCTCATTATATATATGTCATTGAGGAAGGTGGCTGCCATGGCATCCTGGTTGGGAAGAGCCATCCAACGGCCAGAACAAAAAGTGTGTGATGGAGGAAAGGTGATGTGATCTGACCTTTGTATCAATGAAATTAAAATAAAATCGTATATATATATATGGCTAAATTTAAGAAAAAATTACTTATTTTCTCCTAATATTTTTATTTTTTAAAAAAATAATATTATTCCTAATTTTCATCCCGTATTCTCATTTATTATCTTCGTCTTTGCTCCGCTACCCTATACACACCCTTTACACATCCTACCTTTCATCGGATCTCAAGTTAGTAATCGTAATTCTACTATTTAGTAAAGAAAAGATTTATAGAGGTAGAAGATTGAATCTTTGTATTATTTTTAGTTCAATTTATCGTTCTTATATTTTTTTAATATATTTTTTATTATATTCTCATATTAGATATTTTTTTATATTTAAAGATAAGATTTTGTATCTGATAGAAGTCTCATGTGTATTTTTTAATTAAATTCCAGTACACTTGATCTTGAATTACTCTAAAGGTTGGTTTAAGTTGAATTAATTTGATTAGATGTATTGATTCAATTGGATGAGACTGAAAAAATAAAATATAAAAATTATGATGTTTTTATCTTATTATAAAGGGAGGAACACTAGTAGTAAAGTTGAAGGACAAAAGAATTTTTCTCAAGAATTGGGAAAGGTAAAAAAAAAAAAAAAAAGAAAGAATAAATATCACTTCTACTCTTAAATTTTATGATGTGGGCAATTCTATTTAAAATGGCTTGTCAAGCCAATTGCATGGCTATCTTTCAATCACATCAGCAATGCATGGGCATATTTGGCTGTGATATTGGCAGGTCAACCATGCAAAGTAGCATGGTTTGACCAACTATCAAGATTTCATGAGAAAATATGATCCAACATGCATTTATTATTTTTCCTATGAATTAGCACAATAAAGAGGATCCAACAAAACCAAAGACTAATCATATTACCATGACAATTTTGCCAACTCTATAATTTTTATGTTCCTAATACTAAACATTTGTATAGACATCATGTTAACACGAGTCTTATGAACGAAGAAAATTTGTTTATACACGAAGAAAAGGAATGACTCGATTAGAAATATTTCTAATCTAAGTTAGAAAAAATAAATAAATTCATCACATATTTAAATGCTTAGAATCATTGATGTATGTCAAAATTATTTGTGTATCGAAATAAGGAGATATAATTGTAAATTGATCGATAACTTAACATTGTGAAATTAAATCGATCTTATTCAAAAAAAATTTCGAATATCTCATGATTTCATGTTGGATGTCCTCCAAAATCTCTAAATTCACTACTATTTTTTATGTCCTATTCTCTTTGTCGTGGACTTTTCTAAATCCAAAAGATAATGCAAAACTAAACGAGGATTTGTCTCTCAAGATTTTTATGATATTTAAGATAATCAATTATGGAAGAAAGTAAATATAGCTTAGAAAAAATTAGAGTATCTAAGTATACATGAAAAAACTCTCTTTTTATAAACCTTAGCATCGTAAAAAACCTTTCATTCTAGATTTTGCGCTAACAAGGTAGACTTATATATCATCACATTATTATCTAGTTGATCGAGCATACTTATATGATACCACATTATCGCTTATTTATTTGGATTTTTATTGTCATTCTTCATATTGGATGTCCTTGAAAATTTTTAAATTTACTATCCTTTTATGTCCTATCCTTTTTGTTGTGAACTTTTCTAAATCCAAAAGATGATGTAAAACTAAACGAGGATTTGTCTCTCAAGATTTTTATGATATTTAAGTTAATCAATTGTGGAAGAAACTAAATATAGTTTAAAATTTTAGAGCATCCAAGTATACATCAAAAAAATTCTCTTTTTATAAACCTTAGCATAGTGAAAAATCTTTCATTTTAGATTTCGCGCTAACGAGATATACTTATATATCATCACATCATTATCTAGTTGATCAAGCACACTTATATGATATCGTATTATCCTCTATTTATTTGGATACACATAGTCAATCAAGTAAGTCACATGGATTTATTCTCAAATATAATCATATATTCATACTTATATTTTATTTCAAGTTATGATAATATATATTTTTTTTCAAAAACAACATCAAGCTAGAAGGATTAGAAAAAGAACAAAGATGATTAGCTTTCACAACCTGATCATCATCATCATCATCATCATCATCATGAAGGTTGGGGGTAATGTGGAGTGGGTCCAACTCAAGCAAAAAGTCTCATCTTCTCCCTCCAAGTCCTTGCTTTTGGACATGGGAGTGAAGGTTGGAAGACAACCGTTACCGAGGTGGTGAAAAGGACTCGCAATGTTTCCACTGAGAGGCTTGCTTGGGTGGGGATTTCGAGGAGCCTTTTGTCCCACTCTTCCTGTCTTTTTATCGTGGGAATTTTTGCATATGCAATCCCCTCAAAGTTGGTCAAGAACTCGTTAGCTTCCAGATGTTGAGATCCTCAACCTACATTCAAATTGTCCTCGGTTAATGCGACCGATTACAGTCGGTATTAGCTGATCTAAGTTAACATATATTTTAATATTTTTTTTAAAAAATTATTATCATCATTTAAAGTTTTAGTTTACTGTAAGAATGTGTTTTGTTAAACTTAGATTTAGATTTATGCATGCATATGTAGTTTTTGCCATTGTTTTATTGTGAAAGTTTGATTGCTGTCTTGTTTTGATACATTTCTTGTCTCTACTTTGGAACAATTGTTGGATTTATATATGAGCATGAGTGAACTTACACTGCAATAATATTTGATCTTTCTTAAATCTCAAATTCTCATGAGAAGGAGGCAAATGATCATATACAACATCATGATGAGCAGTCTCTCTCTCTCTCTCTGCCATGAGCAATGAATGCTGATTGCTAATTCACAGGATATGTAGTGTATTCCTCAGTTCATGTCATCAAATATGCATTTAATACTTGGACTTTGGACGCCAAAGTATGGTGGCCATCTATAAAGTACATTAGCAAAATATTTTACAGCACACAAAGACTGGCAATGAAGTCCTTCACCAACCCAGAGGCTCGTCCTCTCTCCTCTCTCTCTCTGCAGTGACGGGGGCTGCTGGCTTAAAGTTGTCAACCCACCACCATCATTACGTGACAGCTGCAACTCTGCATGCGCGTCACCGAAGCATTTAATTCTCCCCCTTCCCCCTTTTGTTTTGTTCTCTTACCTCTTCCTCTCTCCGTTCTTGATGTTTCGGTTTACTGAGCCATGCCCTGTTTTCCTGCTCAGAGATTAGGAAAGCAGCAGTAGAGTCAATGCGAACAGTGATCACGAGCTTGCAGTTTACCGAGCCAATTGTTCTCCGGAAGGCCATGAGAGATTAGGATTACGCGCACCTGCATCATACATGGAACACAGATGGCGCCGATGAAGAATGATCAAGAAGCGCAGTTGACTGAGCCATTGTTCTCCTCTGGTGCCTTGGAAGATCATGAGTGCAGAGCCTCCGGCATCATACTTGAGGGGGCACAGATGACACTGATGAAGAACGATCAAGAAGTTTCCTTGCCAAATAAACTGTTTGCTGAGCCATTTGTTCCCCTGGGATTGCCATGAAACCATTAGGAGTGCAGAGACAGGGCTCCTGCAGCATGATTAGGGCACGGATACTGATGCTACTCCACCCAAATGATCAATACTTGCTGAGACACTGATGATGCTGCGTTCTGCTTTCCTTGACGACTGCAAGGAATGATCAAGAAGGCCACGATTCAGTTGACTGTGTGTTCACTTGTGACGTTTTATGATCTCTCGAAGGAGTCCGGCGCCAGAGGTGTGACAGTACTGCTGCAGCTGCCGAGGAGGAGGGAGCAACAGGATGGGTGAATAGGACATGAGATGATGTGATCTTCCTGGAGCTTTTGGAGGAGGTCTGTGTTGGAAGAAGAAAAGGCATGGATTTCTGGCTCCATGATGAACAGTGGAAACCTTAAATGCCATCATAAGAGCACAGATGTTAGAACTCTGGTCAGCAGTGAATCTCTAATTAAATCAAAAGTATGGTTGTGTGAAATAAGCATGCTTCAATAAGATCATGAATGAAGGATCTGCTACTGTCAGTGCAAAAACATGCTACTGTTCCTCACCTGCTCCACTTTGGCTTCATCTGGCCTGCATCCAAGTGTGAGAGATTCTTCTGTGTGGACCATTCCGGGACTTGCTTGCCTAAGTTTCAGCTCATGAGCTGGTCCAAGAGCAAGCTGGGTTCTGGTGATTTCCCACTCACCATCCAAAAGTAAGCTCCCAGGGTTAGAATGATCAGCTCCATCTTCTCCTTGGCATCTCATTTCAACATGGTGATCCTTGCATCAACTTTTCCCAAGGAAAAATTTAACCAACATGGCATATGATTTGTGTGTATCTGCAGAAAAGGAAAATTCATACTTGGCATATGTCAGAAAAAGATTAAAATGGCACAACATATTACAGTGACATCTGCAATGAAACCTACTAATTGTGGCATGACTTCAATTAGTGTCGGTCACCGACATGCCCAATAAAACAGAGGAGTGGGTTCCATGGATCCCTAAACAAGATGGTCCATGAGAACAGTGCCAAAACAAGAATATTTCTACTTCAATCAGAACTATTCAATTTTAGGTTTATCTTAGATGCACATAAAGATTGTCTCTCTAATGAATTGTCCTTTTCCTTCCCTTGCTATCTTTATGACAATGCATCTGCAAACTAAACAGAATTCCAATATCTACTGATGTCTGAAACCCTATTGGTTTTATCGAACTCTTTCAAGACATTTCTTTTTTGTTCTTTTTAATCAGTCAATCAATAACAACAAGACCAACAAAGCTGTAAAGTCTCAAATCAATGATTCAGTTTTTAAAACAGTGATGTTTGTGCCCATTTAGTCATTGGTTTAGCTTTCATGCAAGCAGATCAAGCATCATATGTTTGGATCAAAAAACTGTGAGATCCCATTACGTTGTCATACACCATGTCAGTGAAATAATCCCACAATTTTCATACTACCAACAAAGCAACCTACGTGAAACACAGTTGCCAAATAATGTCATCCACTTGGAATGACATGAAAAAAGGAAATTGATTTCTTTCTCATGACCAATTGGACACAAAACTGTAATAGCAGTAATAACAAGAGTAACTACAGTTGCTCATTTATAGTCTTATGCTGTCAGCATTATCTCAATACAGGTTCATAAAATCATGCAGAGTTCTATGTGCTAGGAAGCAAGTTGTTATGGAATATTATAGAATATAAGAACAAAAATTCACTATATGAGGATAAAAATATTTTGAGAAAGACTCTTTTTTATATCAACTCGAACTTTAAACTTCTTCTACATCTTCTCACAAACTCAAGAATTCTCGATGAAACTTTGTAGATCTATTAGAAAGAGAAAAATCCTAGGAGCACAATTTTTTTCTTTCTTCCCACACACCATAATCATAAAATATACAGGGTATTTATATAATAGTTAGTTAATTGTTAATTTTATATTTTTCTTTAAACAAAAATATTTTCAAATAAAAAAATTCTAGTTGATCAAACAAACTCGTCTCTTAAATTTTCTCTGCAAGAGAATATATGATCTATTGAAACTTTTTGAATGTAAAAGTCGAACCAAACACATGTCATGTAACTGGTGATTGGTAGGAGGAAAGAGGGAGAAAAAAAAGATGGAACTTAGTAATAAAACCATTAAACTGGTGATGCAGAGTTCCTTCTCTGTAGCAACACTGGACACAAACCAAATTGTGTCCTCGTGCATTAGCTTTCTTCAAAATAGAATTCAACAGTCTTCAGTCCTCTGCATGATATCCAACCGCTTGTATTTGGCTTTACCTCAGAACGAATCAATTCCATGTATAGTTTGCTCCAAGAACAATTCCCATCAGTGATACCACTTTGGCTACTTGAATCAAGGAGCAGCAAGCGGAAGGAGAAAGAAAATTAATTTAGGCAGATAAAACTACTCAATGCACGTGATTTTTCTTCAACTTGAAGAAGAAAGCTGCTATAAAGTTTGCTGCAAATTGATAAGATGAAACATTAACACATCTTGAATTGCACAAGGTGTTCTGTTTGCTGGTTTAAGGAAAATGAGAAAATCCATTGGGAAAAGATGTAAGAGAACTGAAGCAACAAGCTGTGGAAATCTGTTGGAAAAGATACCTAATATACAGAAATAATAAATACCAGAAATTTTTCCTCTGTGGAAATTAAACATTAAGGTCTAAAAAGAGAGGCCAATCAAGTAAGCGACAAATTAATGAGAAAGATTAAAAATCACAAGACAAAAGATGGTGAAGAGAAAAACCATGTACAATATGAGATAAAATTCTTTCACTAATAAGAATCCATATGATTACTAGTTGTCTTCTCTAGATTAACTATACAATACCATATATAATCAAATATAATTTTGGCTCAAATAATAATCACCCGAACAAGTTCCAACAACAAACAAAGGAATAAAATCAGCTCTTGCAAAGTACTTGGGCTTGTGGTGAATGCCATGCATGACAAGATTATTCCTTTGTGACTTACATGATCAAGATAAATGCGAATTATGAATTAAATCTTTTTTATTTAAAGTTGTATCACTATATATATATAGACACACACACATATAGATACATATACACACACATATATACATATACATATACACACACATACACATATACATATATATATATATATTCATACATATACATATATACACACATACACATATACATATATATATATATATATTTGTGTGTATTATATATGTGTATATATGTATATATGTGCACACACACATGTATATGTACGTATGTATGTATTAGTTAGCAAGCATTCGAACTTTTTTCGGACTCCAACTTGTAGGAGAATGATTAGGGACTGGATGGGTCGAATCAACCATCCTTTGCGGTCCAATTGAACAAGTCCAACCTGACCCGTTCCTAACCCTAATATCGAGCCAAACCTTAGATTGCCATCCATACAACAAACGCCCCTGTCCAGACTCAGGCTACAACTTGAAAAGAGTGACAATGGTAATGGGGCCAGAATCGACCCAAAACAAAACCCAATTCCAGTTTGAATACAAGCAGACCTAATTAAACCCAATCCCATCTGAATATAACTTGATCTGGCAAGATGAGATGTATGTGTACTGTCAAAACCTTCATGTTCTTCCTTGATCTCCTGCCGTGAAACATTTCATTTATTATAATCAAAACACATATATGGTGGGACTTGCTCTATCATTTCTCCAACAAAAACTAAATAATTTCCTAGCATAGCGTAGCAATATTTGCTGCATAGTCCAAAGCATTTCAATCTAACATGTTCTCTCAATTCCGGATGATTTCATGGAATCATGTAGACCATGAAAGGCTAAGTTTTCTAGCAATGTTAGGTTAAGAACAGGGACCAGAACCTATCGCTTCTTCAACCCATTAAATGAATGATCTCCATACAGTTCCCAAGAACAGAAATTAAATAGCACCAATACCAAATAAAACAGGATGCAATCATCGAAGTCACGTCCAAACGCGACGAAATCGCTACGATGGCATACCCAACTATAGCGTTGCAAGTCAAGATTTGTTCGAGGATTACCGAATACCTGAGAGATCGAGTTGGGAGCTCGAGACGCATCGACCAACGCATTCAAGAGCGGAAGCAGACACCTGCGTCGCAGTCCACGTGAATCAAACGAGAAGCAGACCAAATAATCCGCAATGAAAAGAAAGGAGAGGACGTGAGGAGGGAGGGCGGCTGAGGCATCGATAGCGCTGCGCCCCACCAGCAGAGGAGGCGGAGTCCGCATCCGGTGTTTCGCTCGTCTTCTGTTCGGGGGGTTTTGTAGTCCGAGCTCGAGAACCGTTATATTTTTCGTATCGGCCGTTATAGGTATGATTAGATCCGATAAAACACCGATATATAAAGTATTAAAACGGGAAACGCGTTATATTAACGCATAAAATGAACAATGCTTTGCAAAACTAGGGTTTGTGCGTGCTTCCTCTGCTTTCTTGGAACCGATTTGGAGGTACGGCGCCGATATTTTCTCAGTTCTCTTGATCTCCTCGTGTAATTCCGGGCAATTTGAAGCCAAATTCTTTCTTTTGGCCTTCGATTTCGATACTGATTATTTAGTTAATTGGGAGTTCTTCGCTCTACTGCATTCGATTCGACGTGGAAAAGGAGGAAGGAAGAGAGCCGATAGGATGAGTGGCCTTCCTCACTTCCTTGGAATCCGGATTACCGTCGTTGCAGGATGAGTAGTAGTTCTCTCTCTTAGTTCTATGTGGTTCTTTGTTCTTAGATAAGAAATGGGTTTACGTCAACACTTGGGTTCACTGCCAAAAGCAGCAACAAAGAGAAAGCTCATAGCTTTTCGCACTGTGATTGGCCACCCTGATTTTTTAGTTGCTTTTGTCGATCGTTTTCACAATTTGTGTGGTCCAATACAAGATGTAGAGCTTAAACCCAGCAGGAAGGATGTATGGCAACCTAATGGCCAGCGCTTTGCAGCCCGTGGATTGTGGTATGCAATGGGTTTCTCAAGATCCAAACATGGTTCAACAGAGACAGAATTTATTGTCGAGCCTGCCACCGAGAATGAGGCTCCAACTTCCTCTTCCGTGCGGATCTCGGAGGAAGCTGAGAGGATTTGTAAGATACTGTCCAACCAGCCGAATTTGAACAATGCCTCTTGTCTAGATGAAGCTGGAGTGACTGTCTACCCAACCTTGGTGGCTGAGGTCGTGAAGAAGCTAGGTAATGCAGGGATGCTTGCAATAGTCTTCTTTCGCTGGGCTGAGAAGCAGCAAGGTTTTAACCATACGTCTGAAATCTTCCACCATCTAATCGAAGCACTCGGGAAGATCAAACAATTTAGGTTGATTTGGAGTTTGGTGGATTTTATGAAGCAGAGGAATTTGTTGAAGAAAGAAACTTTTGCGTTGATTACGCGGAGATATGCCCGAGCTAGGAAGGTCGATGAAGCAATTGAAACTTTTGTAAAGATGGAACGTTTTGGGTTGAAATCAGAATTATCAGACTATAACTGCTTGATAGATATTATAAGCAAGTCTAAGCATGTTGATAGGGCTCAGGAGATTTTTAATGAAATGAAGAGAAGAAAAAGATTTACTCCTGATCTTAAGACATATACCATTCTTTTGGAAGGTTGGGGTCATGTTCGGGATTTGTCAAGCCTGAAAGCTGTTTATCGTGAGATGATTGACGAAGGCTTTAAACCAGATGTTGTCACCTATGGCATACTCGTAAATGCTTTCTGCAAGTCTGGAAGATGTGATGATGCTGTTAAAATCTTCCATGAGATGGAAGCAAACAATTGCAAGCCAAGCCCTCATATATACTGTTCTCTCATCAATGGACTAGGTTCAGCGAAGAGATTGGATGAAGCTTTGAAGTACTTTGAGCTTTCTAAAGCTAGTGGTTTCCCCCCTGAGATACCAACTTACAATGCTCTTGTGGGTTCTTACTGTTGGGTTATGAAGTTTGAGGATGCATTTAGAGTGGTGGATGAGATGAAGAGTTGTGGCGTTGGTCCAAATGCTCGTACCTATGACATTGTTCTGCACCATCTTATCAAAGCACGAAAAACCGAAGAGGCTTATGAGATCTTTCAGAGGATGGGTAGCGACATTGGTTGTGAGCCCCAGCTAAATACATATACAATGATGGTCAGCATGTTCTGTGGCGTGGAAAGAATTGACATGGCCTTGAAAGTATGGAATCAAATGAATGCTAAGGGAATTCTTCCTTGTATGCATATGTTTTCAGCATTGATTAATGGGCTGTGCTTTGAGAATAGGTTGGATGATGCTTGCAGATACTTCCAGGAGATGTTGGATAAGGGAATCAGACCTCCTGGTCAATTGTACAGTAAATTAAAAGAGACTCTTCTAGATGGAGGAAGAAGGGATTTGGCTGTTGAATTTGGATTGAAGCTGGATCAGTTAAGAAAGACACCGCTGAGAGGTTAAGGGATTCTATTCATGGGTCATGCTTGACATTTTATTCTCGTAGAGCGCAGAGAAAAAAAAGGATGTCTGATGCCAAAAGTTTCATGGAAGTATCAGATGTGAAAAACTGGAAGATGCCAAAACCCTTGCAAACGGTTTATCTCGAGATCGTACCACGGCACACCAATATGAATCAGGATGTCAGGCACAAAGCTCCGCTATGGCAGCGGCGAATTGCATTGGCTTCTGGTTAAAGAAAGATGATTCTTGCTCTTTTTTGTTGCTTGAATAGTTTACTTTTGCTTTTACATGGAAGCTGCCTGATGTATGGCATGAGCTATCCTTGTTTTGGAGAGCTCGGTCATTTTTGGAAAAAATCCAGGAATTTTGAGGTTCAGCACTGTAATCAGGAGGAAGCGGTAGTCATAATTGACTGTTTTCTTGGAAGTTCAACACTGCCATTCTTATTATACCTTGAATTGTGGAAAAAGTTCATGTTATTCATCATCACCATTTAACAGCGTAATTGGTTGTGCATTATTGTTATGAATCCTAATTAATTATAAATCTGTTCCTACTTTGCTACTCTCTGTTGCTGGAATTGCTGTGACATCTTGCGATACATACTGTATAAGATTTGTAGAATACCCCCAAGATGATGGCAAATATGTATAGCCCGTTTTAGTTTAATATAAAATGGATTAGTGGCATTGTATATTCACATAAATGCGACCATATCACAAAACTATCTTCATTCTCAAGTTTTTGGAATGGAAAAAAAAAATTTCTTCACTTCATTTTGTATTTTGTTTTTAACTTATATTCTATCTTAGATAGGTTTTGATGTATGTTCTTCCCGTTCCGCCGCCGACGTACTCATTTCACCCAAACGATGCTCGAGAGATGTTTTCGCTTCCATTTTACCTCTTCCACCATGTTCATAATAAAAATTATGTGTTTGCTATTGTTGAGCCAATGTTTTGATTTAAATCCTAAAAAATTTGCTCTTCTCATTCGATTTTTTCATATATTTTGTTATGCGTCGATAAGGATGACATACAACCCTGAGAAGAACAAATGGAACATGAAATTGATGGCAATAAACAAAAAAGGCACCAACGTAAAAGATAACAATAAGAAAATAAACAGGTTTTTGACAGAATCCAATGGATGATGAAGAATCAATCATGAACCATGTTAATTCTCAATAGCAATGTGAAATATGCCAGTAAAAAATGACTTTGAGCATCCAATTCTCCGTGAAGTGTTTCACCATTGACAGTATTGGTTGGAAAGGTAACTTTCCGGCATCACTTACATTGCGACTCGACATGCCGTAAAGCTCAACTTTTGGAGCATGTACTAGATAGGCACTCACTCATAAAACGAGTGAGTTGTTCTAGAGATTGAGTGCAACCATGGGGGCAAAAAGCTTGCTTTGTGTTCCGTTAGCTATGCATTTGCATCGTTCTTGCAATGTTATTTATGGACCGTACCTCGATGCATTTTATATGTCAACATCACCACCTGTGCTGGCTGAGTCATCATCGCTGCCATCGCTGTCGCTGCTACTGCTTCCGCTCCCGCTGCCGCTGCTACTGCTTCCGCTCCCGCTGCCGCTGGAGCTGGAGGTCTCCTGCTGCTGCTCCTCCACAGCATTTGCCTGAGCTCGTAGGGCCTCGGCAGCATTCAGCCCCTCATCTGCCTCGTCGCTCACATCAACGTCCGCAATCTCGTCATCCGTATCATTCTGATTCGATGTATTGATGTCAAATCCTGCATCTTCTGCCTGTCCAACGATCACCTTGTTTGGTGTCCCTCCGTCGTCGTCCCCAAGGATATCCAGGTTTTCCTCGGATGATTTTGGATCAGGAGATGGGAATGGATTAACAGGCACCGAAGGAAGACCAGAGCCCTTGTTCATGGGTCTTGGAGCTGTGCAGGCCAAAGATGACACATTAATTTAAGTTGACTGTGATCCAAACATGCAAATGTTATACAAAAGAACAAGACTAATGGCACCTGAAAAAAATTATATGGAAATTAGAAGTAATAGAAATTACATCTACAGAGATTCTCTACTGAAACATGTTTCAACGCTGCAAAGCAGCATTGCCTGTGGACTTTATTATGATATTCATCAGGTATCACAATGTCAACTTGCATTCTAGCAGTGTATATAATTTTCTGTAATCAGTATCTGCATCTTATAGCAATCCTTCATTAATTCAAAGCCAAAATAACTGGAAACATCGTGAATGATCATAAGATAGGAAGGCCAATATCTTCTTGTGAATATTATACACTACACAGAAGAGGGAAATTGCTTCCAACAAAATCAACAGTATATTCATATCATCCCATTCCAGGAAAAAAAAAAAAAATCCTTTTGAGGTTTAATCCAAATACTTAAAGGACATTAGTGAAAAACATATGTCAGTGAAACAGTATGAAACTATGGAGAGTTTCAATAAAGAGATGCCAATCTAAGATAATAAGAAAAATAAGAGATAGGCGATGAAAAACCTGAGGTCACTGAGAAAAGGAGGAAAAATCCTCCTGAATACCAATCGAGGAATGACCAGACAATGAGAAGTGCGGCCAGATTTTTAACAGAAAGCTTTATTTATTTATGTTTTTTGATTTGCCTCAAATGCTGTTGCTTCGTAGGTAAGTTCTAACTGGTACAAAGAGGCAAAAGTAAACACTGCTAAAAAACTCAAATAAAACATGGTAACTGATTATTCAAGATGAATTTGTTTCTTGGTTAAGAAAAGGGAAAAACTCATATGACCCATCAGCAGTTGCAAAATGGCATGAAAAGATATCAGAACATTCTGTTGTTAGTTATACAACTAATAAACCTACAGAAATTATAAGCAAACAATTCTTCAATATTAAAATTACATAATGGAATTCATAACTACTGGGAATAGTTGATAAAAAAAGGGACAAACAAACATACATACATACATACATTTATACATACATACATACACACACATACATACATTTCTGAAATTATGCAGGATGATTCTTCAATTAGTTCAAAATAAATAAATCCCACAGGAGGCAATACCTGGACTTTCTGGTTCACCAATATCAATTCGTTCTACCTCAACCTATACAACAATCAAACCACATGGAAAATTAAGATAAGACATTCTTGAAGGAGAAGCACTAAAATTTTACTATTCATACATGAAAAATGATGCAATCTTAGGTAAACAATTAGATGATATCTATATAATTTAATAGACAAATAGAATGAAATATAACATGAGCATCTCAATTTGCCAGCAATGCCAAAGCAAGAAAAGGAAACTTAAGTTGCAACTTAGATGGTTACATCTAAAAGATCACTTGGCAAAGTTAAAAAAAATTAAGAAATTGACAGAAAAAAAAAATTAAGCCAGGTTTTTGCTTATATACATATTCTAGCACATTGCTTTGTAATTTTATATCATAATAAAATTTTTATTGGTTTAACATAGAAGGATCACCCAAAATGGACCAGTATCCCACTGGACCCATATATACCAACTAATAAGCAAAATCATGTTCACATCTATCATCAGATTTCAGAATATACATGTTGCATAAATAATCAAATTTGCAAACTTTAACAGTTTCATTTTATATTGGTACTTACAGGCACCGGATGCATTACTGTTTTGTTCAATGCTTGTGCTTTGGAGATCTTCCCAAGTGGAGGAGAACGAGAATCTGTGGTTGTCCCAGCTGGGGGTGCAGCTGTCATGTTAGATGCAGCAGCATGCTCACCAGGCAACCGGACATGCCTCAGCCTCTTTACTGCCCGATGCAATCGCTCCAATCTAAAAGTCTCTCCATCAAAAAACAAAACTGCATCATTGTCCTTGTAGTCTTCACTGCTCCCCTCAAAGGAAACATTTGACTTTCCAGGTTGATTATTATGGAACTCTACAGTGACCCTATTTTCCTTGTTCTTATGCAGTGATCCAGGTTGGCTCTTGTCAATTGATGCTGGCTTAAATTCATCTAGTAGTTGCAGATAAAAACAAAACCTTAGTTCTATATCTTAGTTAAATAAAAGAGAGAAACAAACGAAGTTCAGCAAAAGCAACTAATGGTGAATTTTTAACAACTAAATTTTAATTCTGCAATAAAATATCTTTGACAGTGGAAATAACTTCAGATACATGTTATCCAAGAAAAGGCCGCTTTCTACTTTACAGGAGCACCTTCTGTATAGCACCAAATGTCACTAAGTTCCTTCGTTTTTAAAGCTCCAATACTATGTATCATGCTCCTTAGTGTAAAAGTTATCCTTTAACTTTCTAAGGCTTTATACTGATGCCAAAAATAACCAACAACATCAAAAGAGCAATGTTATAACCTAAAACTTGGATAAAATATTCCTGGTATTTTGAGCTAGTTGGTGAGAATGACACTGGGCCCTGTAGATATTTAAATTCCTGTAATCACATATATAACTATTTGTATATACTTTGTTTTTTTTTTTATTTTGAGACTATCAAAGGTCAAGTAATGTGATAATTTCCATGAATACGCATTCACAGACAACCTTCTCTTCCTAAGTGATGTAGATGAGACCAAGGTGATAATAACTACTTCTGAGTTTGTAGGTAAGAGACAGAAATGAATAATTAATCAAGAGAATGGAGAAAAGCAAGCATTCCATTTAGCCTAATGTTTTTCTTCAAATTGCAAAACAAGCTCTTTCGTCAGTTTAGACTTGCTTCTTCTGCTGCTTGAGTCTTCTAACAAATTCTAGTTCTACCTGCGGTTTTCCAATAGACTTAACTATTTGATCAGACACTCGTTTTGACTGGTAATAATTCTAGGATTGACCTTATGTTGGAACTCTGAAAGGAACTGCATGAATATCTTAATTGTTCAAAGTTCAAACTTCAAACTTCAAATATATTTCCTCTAATTTTATTCCTTGGTGCCTAGATGGAAAATTTTTGTTATATTCTCCAGTCGTGCCCGTTGTGCCTACTACATTTTTGATGCCCTCTTGCTATATACGCCTCATCCCATCCCAATCCTGAGTCCCTAAACACATTTTTATTCGGTGACACTTCGAAACATAGCAATGCCCTGATTATCCCTACGTCTAACGTTTCAATTTGGTAATGAGAAAGCACGCCTGGATCCCTATGTCAAACGTTTAAGCTTAAAAGTTAAACAAAATAGCTTTTTCCTATAACAAAACATCATTGGGTTCCTTTTCAAACAAAATGCATCTTCTCTTCCAGAATTACATTAATATCATGAAGGTAAGGAACAGAAGGTACAGATCCCCTCTTTTATGTACTTACCACTCAAATTTGACGATAACAGCCAAACAATAAGAGAGAAAAAAACCCTAAAAGCGACTTTTCACAGTCCAAACGAACATCACAACATAAATAATCCAAAAAAAAGCACAAATTCCAAGAAGTCCGCCACAAAATAATCTTTCTTTTCTCAATAATCGCTATAAAAGGATTCTTTCAATGCCCAAATTCCACCCAAGAGACAATCCAAAACAGTTCAAATCCCACCCAGGGCCAAGAATCAGGCGATTCCAGAGCACCATCAAGAACAACCAAAGGAAAGATAGGCATAATCAAAGAAAATCCGGAGTTGTTCTAATATAACCTACATCGAAGCGTGCAGAACTTGGTAGTCGAGTTGTCCTTGAAGGAGGAACCCAATCGTATGTCGTACCACCGATCCGGCTGCGGGGCTGAGGTGGGCTCGTCGTTGTTGTTCGCCATCTCTGCCGCTTTCCGATGCCTACGCTTCCTCCCTAACGATTGGGTCTCCGACCGAAGCACGAGGAAACCCAAACCAAACGCTCAAACTAGAGCAATAGGAAAGGGCCAGCACTATATATGTTAGTACCTATCGGATTTTGGATTCGGATCTTAGGATCCGGATGCCTCGGATTCTTTTAATGCGAATAAATCTGTGTTTCATCGGAACCGGACCGCGAACAAACCGGTCAAGATTAAATCGAGTCATTGATTAGGACCGGCGGTTCAACCGGTCGAGATGTGATATTTGAACTACGTCATCACCATCCTTTCGCCCTCACTCCGATTCGGCGAGATGAGCGGCAGCGGAAGCGGTGAGGCCGAAGCGATCGCGAGAGCGTCGGCGGCCGCGGAAGAGCTCTACCGCCTCCGCGACACTTATTTCCCTCGAGACCCGGAGGAGAAGACCTCCAGGCTTCGTACCCTGGCCGACGCGGCGCTCGCCCTCCTCGATTCCCTTCCCTTAGGTACGACGATAACCCCTTTGTCTTTTGTTGCTTGCGTTCGGTTGATTCTTTGTTTATTCGACAAAGTGGTAATATCTCGCTTGAATGGAGGTGATTCGATGTTCAATTACAGGATGATGCCTCTATAATTTGGCTCGGGGTAATGCCCAATTAGTGAAGTTAGAGGTCGTTTAGGGCTGATCCCATTCTTGCTGGCTGAGTGAGGCCAAAGATAAACTTAGACGTAGAGATAGGTGTTCAAGCAAACAACTTTTTACCGTGACCTCGGGGTGGGCGGTTTCAGTACCGGGGTAAGGTTCGGATCAGGCGAGAGGGTGGTTCTCCGACCGAATTCCGTACGGCGAGAGGGAAGAGGTGATGGACTCCACCGGAGGTCGTCGTTGTCGGCTCCTATCCCTGCACAAAGGTTGGGCCGGAGGATACTCCGCTTGACCCCTCCGACGCCCAAGTTAGTCCGCAGCGGGGAAAGGAAGAAGAGTTCCCTTGCTAGAGTTCGAGAGGCTCCCCTTTTACATCGTGGCTTTCAGTGGCTTATAAGGATCGGGAGACTGATATATCTCTGATTGCGTCTGGAAGCATCGTACGAACTTGATTTCGTACGCTGATGCCGTGCTCCAGCCTCCTACGGAACCGGGGAAGAGCAGAGGAAGGTGACGTCTGCGAGTCAACCCCTGCCACAGTCGGTTGCAGGAGGGGCTGAGACGTCACCCTGACGCGAACCACAAGGGCTCGCGTCACGTCACTTTTATTACCCATAACAATAGGTTTTACCCTTGTGGTATTTCCAGAGATTCCAAGTTCATTCGTCCTTTGGGCTTTAAAGGAGAGCTTTTTGTAGCTGTGGGCTTAATTAAGTACCATTAAGGTTAATTTCACTCAGCACACTAACTTCTTTTATTTTTGGCTAGATTTAACCACAATGGAATTCATTCTAGGAATTTGAGTTTGTCAGGGTATTGACTCAGTTTGACACTTTTAAGTGGTAAATATGTAAGCAGGTAATATAGAGACTTTTTGAAAACAAATTGATTTAACTTTTGAACTGTTTCTAGACTGGAAATTGGATAATTATTTGTAGTTAATGTTTGCAGTGTACACACATCTCAAGATTCTGAAGTTGCAAGAGTCTACAAGTTTCTTATTCATAAGCAACTATCTTTTGAGGGATAAGTCCTGAATGATGATTTGTTAAGCGTATGGAACTTGTTAACTCTTGAAGGATGATATCATTGTATTGATCTAACCTTTCTATAGGATTTAATGATTAGAATGTCAGGACACCAATATGCAAACAATGCAACCATCTGTTATCCGTATCAAGTTGATAATTTATTGTGTGTACTTTACCTTCTTATAAATTTTTCTTCTGAAAGAAAAAGTTCAATGTGATTGTTTGCTAATGTATTTTAATGGCTTGGAGCAGCATGTCATGTTTATCCGAGAATAGTTTTTTCTTCTTCCAAATTATGCAGAGCAGAAGAAGTCACCATTACAACGTGCAAATTATGAATACTTGAGGGGAAAAATGCTAGATGTATTTCCTGACTATATAAAAGAAGCAGAAGATCATTTATCAAAAGCTGTATGTCATAGCAAAATTTTTTTGCTGATATAATGAATTTAAAAGCAGGCTTTGTTTAAAATTGGTGTTGTACATTTCAGGTTAAGTTGAATCCATCTCTTGCAGATGCTTGGTTATGCTTGGGCAATTGCATTTGGAAGAAAGGAGATCTGCCCTCAGCAAAAAACTGCTTTTCTTTAGCATTAAGCAAGGTATTTATAGAAAATAATCGACTGTTGGGAATTTTTATTACTTGTACTACTTACTTGAATAGCTTGACCTTTCATTACATTTTTATTCAGGATCAAACTTGAATTATGCAGGGCCCTAACAAGAAAATTCTTTGTCAGCTATCAATGCTTGAAAGAAGTTTGGCTCAAGGCAAGTATAGTATCTCATGGCTGCACAATTTTTCATGCAAATAATTGGTCTAAGTAGTCATACAAAACATGATATCTAGTTTCAGACATGAACTGATTGTTCTGACAAGGTTATTCAAGGAGACAAAATGACGCGTAGGGAATTATGGTTTTGTTTCATGTGTTTGAAGACTATGGGAACTTGAAGTTTTAGGAGATGCACTTACAGGAAGCCTTAAAAACATGAATCTACACTGGTAACTGTTTAGTTTCGTCATGCATATGCAACAAATGGATGTATGCACAATAAGGTCTATGATTTATCTGTAAAGATTGTGTTTCGCTTCTGAGTTAATTTATAGCTTTAATTAAGTTTGTTATAATACATCATTTGATTTTTTCTTTTTAGTTGAAATCAAAATAATTAATGCTGGTGGTACGAGGAGAGAGAGGAAGACTAAAAGACCTTAGTAGACACTATAAAAAAAGATTCAAGTACTCTGGACTTAACTAAGTATATGGATTTTTATAGATCTCAATGACGGCAAAAGATTCATGTAACTCACCCCAAATAGTTAAGACTTATGGTTTTGTTGTTGTTGTTGTTGTTGTTGTTGAATATCTTTACGCACTCACTTGTAGGATTGTGATGAAATACGTATTTCAAGTAAATTGATCTTGTATTTGTGCTTTCATGTACTTCTTTGCATGCAAATTCCTTAATAACTGCATTTACTTTCATGATATCATTCCTTTCCAAGACTCTACAAGATCCACAATGTCACATTACCAAAACAATTCCTTTCCTTTAGACCTTGATGCTTGATTCGAGTTCTTAGCTTAGTTATGTTGCATCCTCATGTTCGTAACATATGGCTCAACATGTAGTTTGATAGCTCTAATCAAATTTAAGAAACATTAAGTGAACTCTTTAGTAATTGAATCTTGTCATGTCAAATGCTCCCCATTTATGGCTAGGTTGACTTTTGGCGAAAATTGTTTTATTTGTTTTAGTTTTTTATGCGAAATGCTAGCTGCTATCTGTTCTAAGATAATGTTGTTTCTATTTAAGATTGAATGTGTCTGTTACTTTTACATATAGGTGCAGAAAATAAAGCAGCCTCTATTGAAGAAAGCATTAAACATGCAAGAGAAGCTGTATTGTTGGATATCAAGGATGGAAATTCTTGGTGTAAGGTTCCATTTTCCAATAAAAACAAATATCATTCAAATTATATCTATTTGAGTATCCATAATGACATTTACATATTGTTTTGCCCAACTTTGGACCAAAAAGTAGTTCAGAGTCCCGATCTCATGAGTTTGGAGTCCTTTCCTTGATCCCATGGTGGTTCTGGTCTGGCATTGTGGAAAAAATTTGTGAATCACAGCTAGTGAAAATTATAGGAGGTTTGTGTGCATGTCTGGGAAGTGGGTTATGGGTCACGGATGAGGAATCAGCAGACACCAACAATTGCACTGCCAGCTGCTATCTCACGTGGTTAGAAAAGGATATCTGAATCAACTATTAAATGCCAGTATAAGATACAACTAAAACTAAGACTAAAACTAGAGTTGCCAAGATAATGCCAAATTCAGCAAGTTGGCAACTGGGAAGCAAAGGACAGAGTTTAATCATATAAGCTCCAAAATCAATGTAAACAATGTTACTTACGAATGGTGACATGGAGGCATGACAAAATCATTTAGATGACAAACAAACAAGAGACAGAGGAAAGAGCTCTGTCTAGATGGTAGAGGCGTCTTTGTTGGTGATGACACTGTCCAGAGTTTCTAAATCTGGGAATTGAGACCCTTCTACTGATGATGCAAGCATTCAATCTAAATTCTTCTTTGTGAATCTTGAATCCCATTTCTTCTTTAAGATGTGGACACAATTTCAACTCTCTTTATGGACTCTTGGCCACAATGTGCCACTTGTAGAATAACTGAGAACCTTAATTCTCAATATAGGTCCAATATTTAGGTGAAAAAACTATGCCCCTTAAAAGCTTCTGCTTCACTATGACTAATATATTTTAACTAACTATCTAATTGCTCGCTGGATTCTGGATCTGAGATAAATCATTTAATGAGTTGCTCCACTTAAATCATAAAAGTTAACAATCTGAAATGAGATGCTTCAGGACAAAGTGTAGTTCCATAGTGATTAGTTGGAGTTTTGGGGAATGGAAGTTATCGAGCACTACTTAATGGTTTCTTTCTGATTAGTTTATGCATATATTCGTGCTGCATGTATCTAGTGGATCTGAAATTATATTTTTTTGCAATATTTTCTTTTGATGTTGTCATGTCATCACTGTTAAGTTGCTGATGTTCTGTGGTGTTTTGTTTTGTATATCAGGGTTCGCTATTTTAGGTATCGAACCCGTATTAGAGATTTGTCAGGTTGGTACATATTGGTCTTTACCGGGTGTACTGACACATGGTGTGCCAAGGCGTGCTAGTGGGTAATCAGGCGATCCGCGTCTTGGTTGCTTGTCGGACCAGTATGTACCGCCCGTACCATATTATACCAACTTGGGTGGTACAGCTAACCTTATTTTATATTTTAGTTAGTTTAAGAAGAACTAATCCTTTGATTACACAAAGAAAGAAAAGATAAGGTTGAGTTCAATCATTAAATGAAGCTGATGTAGGACAACGAAAGGATTATTGGTCTTGCTTGTTACAGTCATTTGTGTAATTGTTTTCATTGTGTTAAATCTTTTTTCCACCTTTTGGTATTAATTCAAGTCCAATAACTTGAATTGAACAAGCCTTAATTATGTTATTTAATATTTTTACACAAGTTATTAGTATTAGGCCTTCCTAGTGTTTTGTACCAACCAAATCATCATCATCTTGTCTGATATATATTTGAATGTCATGGCTTTTCCTATATAAAGGTTTGATGTCCTCGTTAATATAGCCTAGAATTGTTCCTATTTGCATGTGGAAGTTGTAGAGCCAATGTTGTTCCACCCTGCAACCTTGTCCAGCATGCTTCTTATACCATTCATGAGGAGCCCACTGTTACTTTGGCCCTTAACATATTAGTTCTGCATCTGCTTTAATTAAGTTTTCAAATACCAAACTGTTTTGACCATATTGAGTGATGTTTCCCAGTTTGATCCAATACTGATCCAATACTGACCATTTAGAAGTAATTCTGATATGAATGCAACACTTACCTCAGGTGTCCAATAGAGGAACAATATTTATCACAAACTGGTTTATAAATTCCTGGTTGTGATACCAATTATGATGACCCAACATACCCAATAGTTCGGTGATGTGGATAAAATGGGCCTTACCATTTGAACATAAATAAATGGTTAAACTTAAGTTACTAGTGTAAACCTATTTGATGTAAGGTATGCAATTTCGAATGGTACTGATCCGACAGGATACCGATGTAAACTTAAGTTATTACTTCTCCGGTCCGACAGGATATCGGTACGCGAACCGCCCACTACTGGGCGGTATTAGATTTTTTATTTTTTAATAAAAAAATTATTTTTTTAAATATGCGGGTGATGTCGTCGAGGCTCTGGCGATGTCACCAATTTTTTTGATTTTTTAATATGCGGGTGATGTTGTCGATTTATTTATTTATTTTTAATCTGCGGGCGACGTCGCCGAGGCTCGGGCAACGTCTCCCGAGGCGACATCGCCCGAGAAGGGAGGTGACGTCTCTCGAGGCGACGTCGCCGACACCGCGAGGCTTTTTTTTTTTATATATAAGCAACGTCGCCTCGGCGACATCTTCGAGAAAAGAAATATATATAATATTTATATAATATTTATAATTATAAATATATATACTGAACGGTATGTCAAAATGTACCATTCGATATTTGGTACTGTACCATATTGGATAAGTATCGAAACTCCGGTACGGTACGGTATTGCAGACATTGATTTGATATATGTTAAAGTGAGTTATTTATTTTGACTGTATGACTTGGTATCTTCTATTCTTGCTGTATTACTTCTTGACCCTTTCTTCTGGTGGCATATTATTAGGATTATAGGCCATTTCATTCATTTATATCTGGGAATTCTGAATCTCCTTGACTTACATGTGCCCCATTTTCAGACAATCTTGGAAATGCATGTCTAACGAGTTTTTTTGTGACTGGAGCATGGGACCATGCAAAACTACAGCAATCACTGAAAGCTTATCAAAATGCTGTAAGATTTACAATGATGCATGTTATTGGTTGCTGCATAGGTTTTTCAAAGGAATGCAGTTTCTTTTTTTCAATTTTTGATTTATAACCAGTTTTTGTTGCTAATTTTTTGTAAAAAAATTGTTTGCTGTATCTGCAAATGCACATTAGGAGAAGGATGAACTAATGCACTCTAATCCAGACCTTTACTTCAATTGTGCTTCTGTAAGTATTTAGCATGGTTTTTATCCGTCAACTATTAGTTTAGCTTATATTGTTAACTCAAATTGCTTGAAAGGGACACAGAATTGTATTTCTATGTTGGCATATGTTCGCATTCTGAACAATCTCTGTTTTTCTCTTTTTCAGGCAAACAAGTATCTAGAAAACTATGAAAGAGCCCTTCATGGTTTTGAAGTTGCTGCCTTGAAGGATCCTGGCCTAAATGCTGATGATGAAGCTCAAAAGATCACTGGTCTTCTGGACAAGATAGAGAGTTCGTTAAGGGTAATGCATTTTCTCTTATTTATCATCCTTCTTTAGTTCTTAAGGAGATGCAGAATTCTTATCTCTCAGTTTTCTGTTACTGGGTACTGGGAACATTGTCATGTTATGGAGGAACCAATAAAAAATGAATCCTAGGCAGAAGCTTTTTGACTGTACTTTTGAAGTCTCTAGCAAATAGCATGAGGTTAAAGATAGGTAGGATTGTCTAGTTAATGTACACATAGTATCACCTGTGATGTCATCGTCACCCGTCTTTTCCATTTATACGAGTTGGCTATAGTATACTGCTCAAAGTCAAGACCTCTTAGTTGAAAGTTACAGAGGTTGAATCTATGACTAGTCATTCATCAGGTATTCTCTCTCTCTCTCTCTCTCTCTCAAGCAGGAGCCAAATTGCTAACTGAGATTTTTCGGCAAGGGTGAGATTACCTTGTTAAAGTGATATTTGATGGATAGGAAGATTTATTTGTTTGGTCGCAAGTCAAAGTGATGCAAATAGATCAGAGATTGAATCTATAAGTAGGCTTGATATGAAAGAAGTATCATTGAGGAAACACCAAATTTTCCATGGGGAATAATAATCCTCTTAATAAGCCAAAGAGACAGCAGAGCCCAGTGCCAACTCACGTTAAATATGTACTTTTAAACTTGATATCAGTGAGACAACAGATTGATTATAGTGAAGGCCTAAATATACGGGCTACTTCTGTTTGCCTTTGGAGGTGGATATTTACTTTGTTCATTGTTCTTATATTGCTGCTTAAAATCAAAGTAAATCTTGGTTCTATCTGCATGTCTTGCAGTTATGTTCCTGTAAAGCATGTGTCATTGTCTTTCAGGGAATGAGAACCTGATTAACTTGTTTGTGCTTTATTTGATTGGGTTATGTTTTCAGAACCCCTTATCTTTTTTTCTGGGGTTTTGTTCATGGTTATTAGACTAAGTTCAAATCAGGAATTTTTTTTCATTATATGAATGTTTAGTATTCACCCATGTACTTACCTATTTTCTTGGCATATGGTTTATTTGCTAAATAATAAATGGACTTATTATGTAATTCTGTAGTACCTTTAACATGTTACCCCTGATTACATCCATAACACAATCAATATTGTTCTTTTAGGGGTTGTCAAGGTCTAAACGATTAGCATCACTTGTATCAACCTTAGGCGAAGTTATTTGTAAGTATTTTGTTCAGTGATTGTATAGGACTACACTTAATCTCAAGAATTTTTGCTTAATGTTTGTTTGTTTTTAAGTGAAATCATCACATGGAAAAGCTACTGTTAATGTCCTGAAGGAAGGGCTCAACAAAGCAGTTGCAATAATTGGAAAAGTACTCCTCTTCATAAAACATGAGAACATTGCTCCACTGTAAGTTTTTATAAACTCAATCAAATTCGTTCTTTTCTATATGGCACTCAATCAATGATTCCATAGTTCTTGCTGTTCTACCGTGTCTTAAAGGTCATGAGATTCATAGCATGTAAAATAAAGCTACTATGTCCGACTTAAAACATGAGGAAAGGAGAAATATGCTTTATCTCAACTAATTAAACAATATGCCAAAATGATTAATCTAACATATAACTAGATATTCAAGGATCAATTTCCAATTAATGTTGTTTCCATGGAATCTTTTATTAAATTAATAATTCTATAAGAAGGCTAAAGGGGAAAGGAAACATTAACACAGTTCATAACCATGATTTTGAGCAGCAAATGGTGTTTATGTTAGTTTTTAGTATCCTCTATGCTGTCCAATGTAACTTTTAAGTTAATCATATTTTGCTATGTATACTGGGGTGGGAACTGGAATGGGAATGGTGGCCGATGAGAAGCACCAGTTCCCATTCCCATTATACTAAGCCTTGAAAAGACACAGAAAAGAAAAGTGGGGGGTGAGAGGAGGCGGGGAGGGGTGGGGAAGGTTGTTGAGGACATTACTTTTTGGTCAGGTTCCGTGACATGTGGTAGGTTGTGCACAATGTCATGGGACCCAAAGCATGCCTCATATCTGTGGAGCTTCCTTGTCTCTCCTGTTCTTTGCACTAGTACTTATAACTATAATGGAACCGACTTCATTGAGTACAATTCCTTTTTCTTTCAGGTATTATCTAATATGTGATTCAGATCAAACTTGTTTTGTCCTGTCAGTATATGGGCTTCATAGTGATGCTGTAAGGATTTCTACTAAACTTCTAACTTTTTTTCCAGCCATCTAATTTAAACTGAACCATTCATTTAGCATCTTGAGAAACTTTTTAAATGCCTTGTTATCATATTCACTCATCAAGTATCATAAATGTGGTCTAATTATTCTCTCAAGCTTGAGAGGTTTATTTAACTTGCTCGGTCAATATTAGAATCATAAATTGTGATACTTCATATATCTTGTTTATATTTTACAAAATAATTTTTTTTTGCAGATATGACTTTGCATATGACCTTTTAGCTGGCACATTAGCAATTTGATTTCATTAAATTCTTCTTCTTTCCAGATAATGAATCTTAAGTCAGTTGGACTTCTTAATGTAATGTAAACTCACTTATTCAATTTTGGTGTCAACTTGGCAATTAATGGGTAATTTAATTTTTTTCCCCTGTAGATTAAAGAAGGAGATCGAGTGATCTTGATGGAACCACATTACCGAGTAATTGATTTTTCATGGAAAGGCAAGGTAGGGTTTTTAGCTTCTTTAAATATTTATGATTCATGCCTGATATTGCTTGTTCTTCCTTGTTTCTTGATTTCCCTGTATGCTATTTGAAATTTTAATTGTAGGACTGATTCTTGTATCCAGCAATTCAGGTTACAGTATATGTGATTCCATGTTATCAAAGGCAACACACACTGATGTTAAACTTTGTACCTTGCCTTGGCTGAGGCTTCATATTCCAACGAGGCATGCTGAAGTTGCATGTTTATGTGCCTTCTGGGTGCAAATGCACACCTGATCGTACATTTATATATTTTTTTGCCTCTCTACTTATGTTCCTGTCTGTCAGTTAAAATTTATGAGGATAGATTGACTGATAGGGATTTCACTTTGTATCTCATTTTCTGGTTGTGCTTTCTGTCACCTGTTTTTTCATTATGTTTATCCATCTTTTTCCACCTTATTTTCTTCTTTCTTCTGTGTTTCGTTCCATGTTGTTTTTTATTGTTATTTTTTGCCTCTTCTCTTTCATTCTTCTTTGTGCTTTCTTCTGTTATGATCATTGTCTAACTATTCATCCCCTCAATTTGTTTCCCTATGCTGCTATTTAATAAATCTAGGTGACCCAGTGGTTTCTGCTTCTCCTATTTTTCACATCTTTAGTGTTTTGTACATCTGTTTTATACTGGATGATACTACTGAACGGTAGGAACATTCTTTTCTTGTTCAGCACTCGCCATAAATGTGGACTTCTCAAATGTGTATGCCTCTTACCTCACACCCAAGTTCCATCAGAGCTTACCTGATGTGTCATGTGCCTTTGATAACTTCGTTATAGTTTGTTTATATGATAAGCTTTTTTTGAAGAGGATAGATCATGCAGTCGTGCTTGAGTGCAAGTATTTAAATGGTGATTACACTAGCAGACTAAATCTACTGCTGTAAGTGGCACTTGAAAGTTTTATCAATTCGTATGGTTCTATGTGAAGAAGGACATGTTTTAACTCGCTACAGTCGTTGCACACATCATTCAGGGTTCTCATGTTTTGGGGCAATGACATGGTGTATAGTTATTCATGCTTGGCTGTATTTGAGGGTCCTACTTCTTTCTTTTCAGGTCAACAGGACAAAGGTTTTTTGTGATTTTATTTTATATAATGACGATCTGGAAGACAATTGATTATTTGCATGCGGTGAACTGCTGATTTCAGATTTGTTTTCATGTTGTGAATTCAGACTAGTCATTAGGAATTAATTGTTCAGGTTCCTTAGAACCTCAGCTACTTTTTTTTGCATTTTTCATATCTACTTCTAGTATTTTAGAGATACATCGCTTTCTATAACTGATTTAATATGATTAGGAGCTGGTAAAATAGGATTCTATAGGCATTGGATGACACGTGCGTGTTGTTTCAACCTCTTGGCTTGGATTTGTTAGCAGAACGTTGTACTGTAGTTTCAGTAACTTTATCCTCTTTTTGTCGTTTTGATAATTTGTTTGATGGTGAAGCAGCATCATCATTTCCAATCTATCCGTGTCGATTTCGTGGAGCAAATTCTTGTTAATGAAAAAGTACCAGCTCCCCATCATCTCGTGCGGGCCTGCATTCATGCACAGCACAAAGCTTGAGAGAACTCAGACCAGCATCGAAATTTTGTCGTGTGGTATGTATTCACTATGGTTCTTGATATTTGTCAAAACTTGCAGCATATGAATGGAGGAGTTCAGCTTGGTTTCATGTAAGCGAGCAACATCTTCCCGATGTCTAGTCCATGCGCGTCATCTTGAAATCGCTTTTGTGCTTTTGTTTCGGTTGTAATATAGACTACTAATTTTGTGGAGAATTTGGTTGGACACTAGCAATATCGGAAGTCGAGTGTTATTAAGATTGTGTGCCATATGATAGGTCGTGATATAATTCAAGGGAGAGTTGAGGCAGCTACTGCCACCCTTAAAAGGTACGCTCTCATGATTTGGGGCTCTCTTTTCTTAATGTATTAATTATGGAGAAAGTTAGTTCAAAAATTTAACCATGGTTAGGAAACTATGGTCTGATTGAGTTGTTGCTGACTGATTTATTGCGTTGCTGCAAGACCGAGAGATTAAACCCTTTCAAAGTAAATTAATACAGTTCACATTTTTTGTTCTAATGCTCTGCAGCTTTTCCACATCAATCCTTAATTCTCCAGAGAGAGAGAGAGAGAGAGAGAGAGAGAGAGAGAGAGACAAGTGGCTGCTACTTCCCAATCACCAGTTTGAATGTTTGACTGTAGAATGGTCGGAAACCAACCATTGGCCTTCATCAATCTGTAGAAACTCTCTGCAAAGACTTTTGACTTCACATGTGAAAGGAGGGTGGAAGTCGCGGGAAGCTGGCAACCACAAGTCGGGAACATGAAAGAGATACAAATGTAGACATACCCCTTCGATCTTGTTCATCCAACTCCCTGCCCCACCCACCGGAGCTGCAGGAAATGGAGCATCCTATCGCTGCAAGGACTCTTTCTTCCATGTTCATGGTTGTCCTCCTCTTGTCACCTCTCCTGATCCTTCCATCCGACTCGAGGGAAGTCCCAACTCACACAGGTCTCTTCTTCTTCTTCTTTTTCTTCTTTTTTCCTTTCAAGTAAGAGTGGGTGATGGAACGAGGAGTCATGTGCACAGGTGTAGGAGGCACGGCGAGTCCACGGAGCTTTGCGAGCTTGGCAAGGCGGACAGAGTTTGCACCACCTTCGCCCACAGCTAACAGCAACGATGCTCCTGGTCACGGCTGATCCGAGTGAGGTTCTTCTTCTTCTTGATGCTCAGGGATGAAGCTACTTCATCCCATGTCTCCTGTTCATCTTGTCTCTCTCCATAATGCTCGTCTTCAGTCTGGTGTGTGTAAACAATAAGAGTCTTTCATGGCCATAGTTGCTATTTATTACGCTCAGATCTCATCGTTAAAACATGTTTTGTTTTGATGCCTATTTCCTTTAGTTCCAAAATGAAAAATATCTTAGTTTAACAATATTATCATTTTTCGATGATAAATCAAAAGTAAATGCGGAGGAGAGTATTATATTATAAAAAAATTAAAGAAGATAATGTGTTTCTAAATCACTATGATTGAAACACAAGAAAACTAAATACGGAAAAAAAATTGCATACCTTCAGTCATTCTTATCGAGAAATTTTTGTATTTTGATTTTTCTCAACACAGAACTATCACTTTTGATAACGTAGGAAATCCAAAAAACTTGAAAGAGAGAGAGCTAAGGGACCAAAACCTCTATTTATATAATTGCTCTCTCATCAAGAACATTTATTATTACTAAATTCATAACGTTCAAAAATTAATTCAAGTTTGTAACGTTTGGACCATAATTAAGAATTTTAATGATAATAAATAAAAATTCAATAATAATGATTAATTCATAATTAAGGAAAAAATAAAATATTTAAATCATAATAAATGAAGAAATGAATGATAAACTTAATGAAAACGATTATATTCTCTAAAATTAATAAAAATTAAATAAATAAGGAACGATTACATTCTCCCACTTAGTCCACATATTTAACTTAATAACTTGAATTAACTTTATTGAATAATTTTCTTAAGAAATAAATACATGAATCATAGCGTTGAGTCTTCTAAGAATTAGTATTATCATCTATGTATCATGATGTATTTAGTTTCTTAAGAATTAATCTTAATATGGTAATATTACTTAATGAATAAACCTTATATTTATTCTTGGTCCAACATAAATATATTTTCTCAAATTAATGTGCACATGAATGAAAAAATATCACAATATATATAAGAGTTTTAATATAATTACAAAGTGGAACCAAGTCCCATTTTCTCTACATGATCCTTGAATTTCAGAGGTGACATACCTTTAGTCAAAGGATCAACAATCATCAATTCAGTGCTAATGTGCTCAATGACCACTTTCTTTTCTTTTACATATTCTCTTATAACTAAATACATAATGTCGATGTGTTTACTTCAACTTTCATTTTTATTGTTCTTAATCATAAAGACAGCAGCTGAATTGTCACAGAAAATCCTTAATGGCCTAGAAATAGAATCCGTAACTCTAAGCCCTGAAATGAAACTCTTAAGCCATACACTATGTGAAGTAGCCTCAAAATAGGAGATAAACTCAGCTTCCATAGTAAAAGTAACAATCAAGGTCTTCTTAACACTTCTCCAAGAAATAGCTTCACTAGCCATCATAAAAATATATCATGATGTTGATGTATGAGAATCAACACAATCGGTGAAGTCTGAATCTGAGTAGCCAATCATATCCAGATTATCTGTATGTCTATACATAAGCATGTAATATTTGGTTCCTTAAAGATACCTCATTATTTTCTTTGCATCTCTTCAATGGCCCATACATGGATTACTCTGATATCGACCTAGCATCCCCACAACAAATGCAATATCAGGTCTAGTATAGACCTGGACATACATAAGGCTTCCTACGACAGAAGCATATGAGATGTTTTTCATTGATTCACTCTCAAGATTATTTTTCGGGAATTGGTTCAAATTGAACCTATCACTTTTTATAATGGGATCAACACTTGGTGAATAATTCTTCATCCTAAATCTTTTTAAAAGCTTGTTGATATAGGTTTCTTGTGATAGATCTAAAATACCTCAATGTCTATCTCTATAGATCTTAATACCAATGACATAAGATGCTTTACCCATATCCTTCATATCAAAGTTTTTAGAAAGGAATTGTTTCACCTTATGCAGCAAACCCTTATCATTAGTAGCAAGTAAAATATCATCTACGTATAAAATAAAAAAAATATATTTTACTCTCACTGACCTTCTGGTATATACATTGATCTATGAGATTTTTAACAAATCCAAATGAAGAAATCACTCTATAAAATTTAAAATACCATTGGCGGAAGGCTTATTTTAAATTGTATATAGATTTCTTAAGTTTACAAACTAAGTACTCACCAACACTAGAGGAGAAATCTTCATATTGTTTCATATAAACCTCATCCTCCATATCTCCATTAAGAAATGTCATTTTCACATCCATTTATTGCAACTTAAGATCAAAATGAGCAACCAATATCAAAATGATACGAAGAGAATCTTTCTTAGATACAGGAGAAAATGTCTTCGTATAATCGATTCTCTCTTTTTGAGTAAATCCCTTTGCAACCAGTCTTGCCTTTTATCTCTCAATGTTACCTAATGAATCTTTCTTAGTCTTAAAGATTCATTTACAACCAATAGTCTTTGCTCCATTAGGCAACTCTACAAGGTCCTAGACTCCGTTGCTCTTCATGGAATTTATCTCCTTCTTCATGGCATTGTACCATAAATCTAACTCTTCGCAACTCATAGCTTGTGAAAATATTTCAAGATCATTTTCGGCTCCAATATTATAGTCAGATTCTTATAGATATGCAACATAATCACTAGGAATTGCTGATCTTTTATTTCTAGTAGATCTTCTTAATTTTGTACTAATATTTCCCTAAGGAACTTGTGGTTCAACTAATTGTTTAAGAGCTTGTTGTAATTCTTGAACTGCTTGATCTATTAGAATACTATCAGCAACTTGTGGAATCTCAATGATTGATTGTTCAATACTAGTTTGTACTTGAGGAGTGCTATGAACTATAATCAATCTATCATTTGATGTGAAAGGTTGAGATTCTATATGATCATGTGCAAAAACTATATTCCTGAATTGATCACTCCCACTGATCATGTCATCCTCAAGAAATTTAGTATTTATTGATTCCACAATCCTAGTTGTATGAGATGGACAATAAAACCTGTAACCTTTGGACTTTTCACAATGAAATATTCACTAATAGTCCTCAGGTCCAGTTTCTTCTCGGATTATATATCCTGACCTCAGACAGATATCTCCAAATGTGCATATGTCGCAAACTCGATTTCCAACCTTTTCATAATTCAAATGGTATATTTGGGATAACCTTGGTTGGAACTCAGTTTAATATATACATAGTCATCTTTAGTGCTTCAGTCCACAAGAATTTAGGAAGATTTGAGTTGCTAAGCATACTTCGCACGATGTCTAATAACGTTTGATTTCTTCTTTTTGCAATACCATTTTGGTCTGAAGAACCAAGCATGATGTATTGGGCAATAATCTTATGTTCTTAAAGAAACTTAGCAAAAGGACTACGTGCTTGTCCATTCTCACTATATCTACTATAATATTCTTCATCTTTATCTGATCTCATAATTTTAATTTGCTTATAACATTGGTTCTCAACTTCAGTCTTAAAAACCTTGAAGGCATACAATGCCTTCAAAGTTGCTGCTAAACTGAGAGATTACGGAAGGTTCACACGACCAACTCTTTCGAAGTAAATTGATACAATTCACTTTTTTTTGTTCTAATGCTTTGTAGCCTTTCCACATCAATCTTTTTTCTCTCACTCTCTCGAGTTAGAATGCTTGACCGGGCAGAATCCAACCATTAGCCTCTATAAATCGAGAGAGAGATAAAGAGAAAGAGGAATAATGCAATGGGAAAAAGAAGACTCCATGGGTTACTTCCCAATCATCAGTTAGAATGCTTGATCGTATAATGAGCCGAATCTAACCATTGACCTTCATAAATCGAGAGAGAGAAAGAGAAATAATGCAATAGGAAAAAGAAGATTTTGCTACTTTCTAATCACCAGTTAGAATGCTTGCCCATATAACGGGTGGAATCCAACCATTAGCCTCCATAAATCGAGAGAGAGAGAAGAATAATACAATGGGAAAAAGAAGACTCCACGAGCTATTTCCCAATCACCAGTTAGAATGTTTGATCGTATAATGGGCGGAATCTAACCATTGGCCTCACAAAGAGAGAGAGAGAGAGAGAGAGAGAGAGAGAGAGAGGAATAATGGAATGAAAAAAAAAAGACTCCTTGAGCTACTACCCAATCACCAATTAGAATGTTTGATCATATAATGGATAGAATCCAACCATTGACCTCCATAAATAGAGAGAGAGAAAAAAAGAGAGAGGAATAATGCAATGGGAAAAGAAAGCCTCCACGAGCTACTTTCCAATCACAAATTAAAATGCTTGATCATATAATAGGCAGAATCCAACCATTGGCCTCCATAAATAGTGAGAGATAAAGAAATAATGTAATGGGAAAAAGAAAACTTCACGAGCTACTTCCCAGTTATCAATTATAAAATGTGGCAAAATTCATTGGCCTTCATAAATCAAGAGAGAGAAAAATAATGCAATGGAAAAAAAAAAATCCACGGGCTACTTTTCAATCATCAGTTTAAATGTTTGATCATACGAGGGACAGAATCTAACCATTGGCCTCCATAAATCTCTAGAAACTCTCTGCCAAGACCTTGACTTCACATCTGAAAGGTGGGCGGTAGCGGCGGGAAGCTGGTAACCGCAACTCAGGATATCCACACCCCTTCAATCTTGTTCATCCAACTCCCTACCCCATCCACCGGAGCTGCAGGAAATGGAGCATCCTATCGCTGCAAGGACTCTTTCTTCCATGTTCATGGTTGTCCTCCTCTTGTCACCGCTCCTGATCCTTCCATCCGACTCGAGGGAAGTCCCAACTCACACAGGTCTTCTTCTTCTTCTTCTTCTTCTTCTTTTTTCCTTTCAAGTAAGAGTGGGCGATGGAACGAGGAGTCATGTGCACAGGTGTAGGAGGCACGGCGAGTCCACGGAGCTTTGCGAGCTTGGCAAGGCGGACACAGTTTGCACCACCTTCGCCAACAGCTAACAGCAACCGTGGTCCTGGTCACGGCTGATCCGAGTGAGGTTCTGCAACTACTGCTCCTCCTCTTCTTCTTCTTGATGCTGTGCTGTGTTCATGCACAGGGATGAAGCTGCTTCATCCCATGACTCCTCTTCATCTTGTCTCTCTCCGTAATGCTCGTCTTCCGTCTGGTGTGTGTAAACAATAAGACAGTCTTACATGGCCATGGTTGCTATTTATTATACTCAGATCTCATCATCTTTGACTACTACTGCTCCAACATGTTTTGTGTTTTATGCCTATTTCCTTCGGTTCCAAAATGAAACATATCATGATTCGATGAGAAATCAAAAGTAAATGCGGAGGAGAGTATCATGAAATCTCTCCTGTGATCATGTATCGATTTTTTTTTTTCTTCTTTCTAATTTCCTCCAAGAAAGGTGCAAATTATCATGAAATAAAAGCAGCAACCTCATGTTTCTTCTTCATGTTGATTACTGATATCATCTCTCCTTTCGACTTCTTGTATTAATAAGCACAGAGGCAATACCTACAAGAGTCATGCAAAAAAAAGTCAACCTCATAGTCTCCACCAAGAACAAATGAATGTTTCGAACAGTCATCGAAACTAGACAGTCCAAGAACAATCCATTGCGCATCGAGTCATCGTGTACTAGTATCGATGCAACATCATCTATCAAATCGAGTGACGATCCACATGAAGTTGTATCCTAACATATATGAGAGGCTCCAATAGAAATGATATTATTTACTTTCATTCCCAAGTTGATCCCATCCATTATGAAAAAAAAATAATGATCAACACTATTTTTTTTTATTTTGCACGAATGGAGAATAATTTACACGTAATAGCTTGTGAATATATATATATATATATATATATATATATATATATATATATATATATTGATTGCAAGAGTAAAACCATAAAAAATCCAATTACAAGGCCAAAGGTTTAAGTGCCCAATGATCGATTATAACATGATCCACCACTATCTATAATGCAAAAAATATTTAATGTCAAAATCTAAAATCAAATAGGAATGAATCTAAATAATATTACGATGTGTACCTTTCGTTGTTGTTGAGAGAAATAAACTTTATATGATTTACAAGCACATCATCGTCAGATCTAAAATATCAATCTACAAGGAGAATTAGACTCACATTCTCCTCTCTTCCTATCCTTTCATAGTATCATTTAGATTAATAGATAGGGAAATTGAGAGCGAAACTATAATAGAGAGATTGCTAGAGAAACCAAAATCTCTCAACTGCACTCATATTTCTTCTCCACATATTTTTATGTCCTTATCTTATGCATCCTTAGAGGTTCTATCTATTTATAAGCCATAGCAAAGGGTCTAGGATAAGATATTATGAGATTTTCTTCCATCAAGAAATAATATTTTAATTGGACTTCTTTTCTATTAGTCGATAACCATAACAGAATCCAATCATATCCTTAATATATCTTACCTAATTAAATAGGATCACACAATCTAACACCACTTATCTATTTCTCCCATGATTCCACCACCCTTCTTTTTCTGACGATTTAGCTATAATTTCTACTTGTCTAATTCAAAAAACAATCACATCCATGTAGTGAGGTATTATTATTATCATCGTATGGCTTATGAAGTTGGGATTGGATCTCATTGGCTCCTTGTGTTCTTCCCAATTAAAAGTCCAAAAAAAAAAAAATCTCTGTTCTTGGCCACTACTCATCCTCCATCTTTTTTCGTTGTGTGCTAAGCTTTTGATGGAAAGCTTCTCGTATCCGTACGCAATCATGCCCACATTGCAATGTCTCATAATAATTGGTATTGAAATATTTATTTATTGTTGTATCCATGCAATTTTGTTTTGTGTAGAATAATATCCTTGATTAGTTTTTTTATTTATTATTTATAGTAAAATCTTCCTGTATATTTGCACATCTAATAATAATTATGTCTTCCCATCTAACCACAATGTTTACATGCTTTCTTAGAATATAGTAGTTATAACATCTAGCTATTTGGATGTTTTCATGTATTATTGAGTTGATGTAAAATCATTTTCTTGGTTAATTAAAATATTATATATATAGTAAATTATTCTTACGTCTCCGTTTATTTTCTAATATTAATTTTTTTACCCATTTAGTCTTCCAAGTCGGAGGTGTTCAAATCGATATTTGGTTCGAGTAATTAATTCAAATCGACTTTAATATCAAAAATATTAATCCGATTTGATTCAATTGAATTGAATTGGTTCATTCAAAAAATGTAGACTATTTAAGTTACTTAAAATTATAATCGATTAATCAAATTAAATCAATCGATTCTGAATCGATTCAATTAAGTAGCTCCGATTCGAACTAATTTACTTTAATCGAATCAAATAAAAAAAATGTTCATAATATCATAAATGATTAAAACCTTTTTTTTTTATCCTCCGAAGCGTATGCCGAGCTTTAACCCAAGTCATAATCCAGTCAACACAAGTCACACTCCATCTTCCTCGTCTTCTCCTAACACACACACACAGTCCGGTCAACAGCAGTCTCTCTCTCTCTCTCTCTCTCTCTCTCTCTTCGCTTCCTTTTTGTAGTGGTGATGAGTTGCTCTTGGGAATCCCATTTCCCCACATACGTATGCATTCACTGACCCCAACGAGCTTTGAACTCCGTGTGAGTGCGTTCTGCACTCCCCCGTAAATATGCTTTCCATCCCCACCCCCCTTCAACTCCACACACATTGTTCTTCCTTTTTGTTTCTTCTTCTTCTGCTTCTTCTTCTTCCAATCCCTTCACTACTTGAGCTTTTGTTGACCACCACATTGTCTTCCTACCTTCTTCTTCTTCTTCTTCTTCTTCTTCTTCTTCTTCTTCTTCTTCCCTTGATGGGTACAGCTCCGTGGCAGCAGTTTGGTGACCCCGTTGGAGGACTCGGATGCCCAGTGAAGAGCAGACTTGCTTACATGTGGGATGCTTGTTATGATGTGAGGAGATCAATGGCTGACAGCTTTGCAGTTGCCCTCTCCTCAACCTGCTCCTCTCCTCCCTGAGCAGTAAAGCACTGAGAGCCACTTTGCAGTGCTGGGGAATTGAGGTTTATGGTCCGAGATCTCTCTCTCTCTCTCTCTCTCTCTCTCTCTCTCTCTCTCTCTCTCTCTCTCTCTCTCTCTCTCTCTCTCACCCTCTTCTTTCTTTTGTGGTGAACTTGGAATGTGAGGGTGCTACGATTAGTATTCAGTGCAATACTACTAGTTGCTTGATTAATGTTTTCTGATGATGTTTGCCCCTCCCTTTTTTTTTCTTCTGAATTTAAGTTCAATTTAGTAGTTGGGATAGATTTGGCAACGTCAAGGTGTAGCTCATTTCATCTGTTATGCTGCTTCAAAGCTGGAGTTTGGACATGGCCTGCAACATGAATGAGATATCTTATCTATATGTTTTGGGTGTGTGATGTCCTCCTCTGTGTCCATAGGAATTAAACTTGGCTTGATGACAACAATGTAGGTGAAACACAGTGCAATATATGCAGGATGCAAGGATAATGCTGGTAACTTGAGACATTATAATGCTCACTTGATCTGTATATTATCTTTGGTTCTTCCAAGTATTGATCAAACAATATAACAGTTTCTGATTCAAGGCTGAACAAATGCTTGTTCTCTTGTTAATCTGAACATTGAAGGATATAATATATGTCAACACCTAATCTTGGTGGCACTGTGACAGCCTTCAGCATATGATTGTTGAATATGGATTTTGTGAAAGATAGAATTAATGTGCTTCAAAAGGTTTTAGAAAGTAGAACAGAGTCAAACATTTCCAAGTCAGTCTGATTGAATAATAATATGTCTTCAGTAAGGTTTGGTGGACAGCATGTGGTTTGTGGGGAGACAAACTTTGACTCTCTTTTCTGTGGCCTTCTCCACTGGGCAGTGCATCTGCTTCACACAAGCACAAGACACAATAAATAACCAGAGTGAGACACAGCAATTCCACTCAAAAAAGTATCACTGTGATGTGGAACACTTGGTTCATGAACTCACTAAAACTATAGGAGGTGAAACACAACAGGCTTCTCCTTTGACCATCTTTTTTTGTTGGAGACAAATGCTCAGATCATCTTGGATGGTTCTTCTGCTGGTAAAAGCAGGAGTGTCAGACTCTGCCTGTTTCATTACTTGCAGAGAGTTTCTTTGTGAAGGTTTGTGAAGTGTAGGGTGTTGAATGAACTGGTGATTTAGAGAAACAAACAGACCTTGATATCTTTCTTTTTCTCAAGGATTGTTGACAGTGTCCAAACACATTTGTTGAAGTAGTGATCATAGTGATGCAACAGATCCAGGCCAAGTTCCAACTCAGAAGGCATTTGCAAGTTGTTGATGCCCACAATCTATTTCTCTCAGATCATCAGCCTTGCTTTCTGGTCATCCAAATATAATAAAAGTCAGAAGCCCACAAGCTACTTCTCTCAGATCAGAGCATCAGCTCTACTTTCTGATCATTTTAAATATAAATTAATAGATCATGTCTGATCACTGACTCAAGTTCAAAAATGCAATGTCATGGTTGAAAAATTCAAGAGAAGATGAACAGATTCAGAGAGCTAAGAGCAGCACAAACTGTCCACCAGTGAGGAGAATTCTTCATATAACAAATTTAAAATCTTCATGTTTTCTAGCATAGTTTTGTCACTGATAATAATCATCACACCTCATATAATTAATACATGTCTATACCATATTAAACAATTCTTCTCAGCTCATTCTTTATCGGAAATACGTTTAATTGTTTACGGATGAAAAGGTCTTATTTTTCTAGTACTATTAAAAATATATGGAGTTAAAACAATAGTGATAAGTTACAATGATGCATAACAAAAGTAGAATTAAAATGCATAGTGAAAAAGAAAATTAGAACATTTTAAAAGATGAGCCAACTTTGTGTCTTTTTATATATGTCTTACTTTATAAGGAAATAGAAGAAACACCTTAGAATGTTCCAAATTATAAGTGCTTAATTGACAAAACTCTATTTTGATTCATAAAAATTTTGAAAACACAAAATAAAAATGAAACATTAAATGATTTTTTTTTAAAAATTATAAAAAAAATATAAAGAGTTAAATCTTATAGTTTAGAGACAAAGTGATTTCCTTTTATGGTGGTTTTCTATTTGTCTTTGTGTAAAAAACAAAAGAAAGAAGATAAAAGCCTCTTCACTTAATAGTTATTCATTGAATGAAATAGTATGGAGGAAAATATATTAGAAGAAAAGTTAGGCATATGGAAAAAAAAAAAAAACATAAGAGCACTTTGGAATGCATTTCATAAAACAGAGGAGCTTTACACTAATAATACAAAGTTAGGGACCTTTTGGCAAAAAGGTTCCCCTAAGGGATTAATACAAACATTACATGCATTTATAATCCTAAAATAAATAATGGATTTTACATGCCTTTCTTTAGAAATTTGAGGAAATTATATTTACCCCTTCAAATTTTAATATTATATTCCTCCAACATTTTATATTTTACATACACATTCCTCCAAATAATAAAATATCATAAATATCATAAAATCAAGGAACTCTAATGCCGAAAAGCTAAATTACCCAAAACATTATAGGCACAATTATCGAATTGTATTTATTTTAAAGAGTGTTTCGTTTTATATTAATTTTTACATTTTTATAGTTTAAAGATATTTTCTGAAATTACATGTAATTTTTAAATTATTTATATATTTTAACCTATTTTTAAATCAAACATATAGTTTAACCAATTGACCTATCGGTAAAAAAAAAGTAAGATAATTATAACTATGTTTATATAAACACATATAAAAATCATTAACTTTAGAAGGATTCATATGCCATTTTACTCTTAAAATATGAGAAGGAAATCTTTGCATGTGTGTAAAAGAGGAGGTGAAAAATTGTGAGATATAAAAGAAAAAAAAGAGAGAAATTAGCAAAATCCAAAAATATTTTAGGACCTTTGCGCTAATAATATAAAGTTTGGGACTTTTAAGTAAATTGTCCCCAAACAATGATAGGGATCAATACATAAATGATCGACTTCGGTGGATGTATACGTAATTATTCCCAAAGATATAGATTTGCTCCCAAAGCCTCTCCGGCAGTCTTCCGTTACCGCGATTCATCGCTCCACCGAGGGAGGATTGGGTGTTGCGAAGGCGACGCGCATCCGGAATCACCTTCTCTTTGGTCCCCCGGGAGACAATCTTTTACTCGGTGCCGCTTCCTCCGCGGAGAGCGCCGGTGCTTGATCCGAGGTTGACGCCATTAGCCTCATCTCCTCCGGTTACCTGATCGCCTCGATCGACCGCTTGATCGGTGCTCTGGTGAGACCGAACACTTCTTTCTCCGGATCCCGCCGCTGCAGTTCGTAGGTCGTTAGCACGAAAACTCTGCACATTTTCTTTTCCTTGTCGTGGTCTCCGAGGTCGCGAATATGCCCTTTCTTTTCCAGTCTAGATCGTAATGCGCGTGCACACGACAGAGCGTTTAACTTGACGAATGGAAGCTTGGTACTGAATTAGGGTTTGTTGGATAGCGGTATATCGAAATTTTATTTCTTGTAATGGCCTATTAGTCTTGATAGAAAAAAGCCTTAAGGATTATTCTTCTAAGACGACCTCAAACGCAACGATACTTCAAATGAACAATTTATGCGGCTGAATAGGTTAATCGATAATTTTTTTAATATTATTACTTTTTTTTTTTTTGTTTGGATATGTTTGGGAATTGTAATACACAATAAAGCAAAAGAGGAAATGTAAGTCTATAATTTTCAATTCTTGAATGACTTCTATGTTTTCATATTTAATGTAACATTGAAATCATGAATAGGATTGCAAGATTAGCCTATGCAGATTTAGTTACATGTTCCAGCAGAATATTTAGAAATCAACTTAGGATAAATTAATCAAGTTCGAATTTCTTTAGACATTTATGTCGGGCATATCATGTTAATCATGTATGTATTTGTCTAACATAGAATTTGTTAATTGTTATACATGATGGCTATCCATAAATATATTAGAAATATCTTGAACGATTTTTTTTACTTAATTTGATTCTGTTTATTGAATCGTTGAATTCTTCTACCCCTTATTTCTAACTTTTAATGTTCATATCACTATTGTTGAATTTAACTTCGAACCTAGCTTATTTCATTGTGGCATGACTCAAAAGAAAAAGGTTGGTACAGGTGGAGATCAAGGAATAAGCTTGGTGAATAACAAATCTTATTATTTTTCCTCTGTTGTTTGTTGCCAATGACAACCATCCGCCGGTTTTGCTGCAATGATCTCCTCCGCTTTGCTTCTGTAAATCTTGACCACCTAACTGAGACTGTAAGCTCTCCTATATTAATTGTCTTAATTTTTTTTTAATCTTTATTCATATCTTACCTCCTATTCTTTCTGCTTATCTAATTTCCCCCTTCTTTCTTTTTGAATCTGACTAGTTCAACATGTCATTCTACATGACATACCTGGCTCGGTGGCCTGATTACTTTCATGTTGCAGAGGGCCCTGGTAATCATATCATGGGGTATAGTAAGTCCTCTATTATGTGTTGCTCCACAATTCATCAATTTCAGTTTTTTGTTTTGCAAAACCATCGACCATACCATAGGATCTGATGCCCTTTTTATCATGGAAATTTAAGGAAACAAGAACCAGATTTCTACTAAGGGTTCATATAAATCTGTAATTGTCAATAACCAAGATTGTTTTTTGAGTTGTAGCATGCCAAACTCCTGTTTTAGTATTGTTGTATAGAAAAGCCGATCAACTTCAGTGTTATTTCTTATTTCTTGATTATAGAACATGAAATAGAGCCCATTAATGACAACTATCCCATTTAGGATTGCATGTGATTGATCAGTTATTTAATGAGATTCGTGGTATAGTTCTGCTTTCTAAGGTTGATACCACCAAATTTAAGTTGATGCAATATGTGCAAACAAACCAATGGGTACTATGAACTCCTAGGAGTGCTTACTGCTCGGACCAACGAGCCATCAAAATTTCTAATTCTTAGCAAATGCAAGATTTTAGATGTATGATGCAATACTTAAGACATGTATGGAGAAGTTCATTATGGTATTTTAGAAATGGCTTTGAATTATGTGAAAAACCATGATTAAGCAAATAGACCCCACCTGAAGCTTACATTTAGTGTATAAAATGACAGCTATGTGCAAAGGCCTCTAAATTGAACTAACTATGATTAGCATTTCTTCCGTCAATCTATTTCTCTATATATTAATATATCCTTTCCATCTAAAATTTGAGACTTATGATTCTGATCCTAAATTTGGAGTCTCATTTTAGTGCTAAAGCATGTAAACATACTTTTGTTACTTTTATTGTTCTGTTTGTACTGACAAGATTACTAGTATTTGTAGTGATGTTTGACAATCCAGTCTCTGTTTTCAGTTATGGGTAAAGTCGAAGGACAAGGTGAATCATGGCATGGCCATGTAACTGCAGTTACTGTTGCTTCTGAGTATCGAAGACAACAACTAGCCAAAAAACTCATGCACTTATTGGAGAACATCAGTGACAAGATGTAATATTGTTTCCTTTCTTTCTTATTTTCTGCTTATTAATCTGTCATAACTGAGTCCTAGTATTTCTGCTAAAGCACTTGAATGAGTGTTGCACATGATTCTTGATAATTGGTCACTTCCAAAATTAAAATTTTGCTGATTGTTTTACGGCCACATGTTGGTGTAGTTGGCCAATTAGTCCGGAGCATACCAAGGTTAATAGGACAATAATATTTGCTACTTGTATTATTTTAGATTTTTGACATTCAGTTTTGTAATTGTGTGTTTTAGTTAGTTACCTCAAGAATGTTATTCCATTTAGATTCATGATGTTTATTCATTCACTTGTTCAGCTGCTCTATAAGATCAGTACTTTTTGGGAAAGGTTTCCCAGTGCAAAAAATACATTTTTTTTCTATATGACAGATTTTGATGCTCGCCAAATCTGAAAAAACCCGGAGGTTATTTGTATTCCTCGGAAACCTCCACCCACATCACCATTCAATATTTCTTGACCTACTATTGGCCAAACTACCTGGGCACTGGGTGCAATGTGAGTAGGATCACTTAGCCATGCTTCATAATTGGAAAAACGGGCGTCATGGAAGTTCGTGAAGCTTATACGGGAGATGGTTTTCATTTGCATTCATGACTTCTGAAAAGAGTAGCTAAATCAAATTCTAGACTCCATGAAGGAAGCATGACCACTTTATCGATAGTTGAGACTCAACAAGGAGACGTTTCAGCTTATTTTCCTACTAATGTAATGTCCATACATTCTTATCTGCCGTTCTATTCAATGGTACTTTTGTTTGTTCTGATCATGATTTTGGGATTAGATACCACTTTATAACGCTGTTCTTTTTCTTTTCTTTTTTCTTTTCAGATTTTGAGTATTTGTGTTTGTCATGTTTCATTCTCTTGTACTCCTTGCAATGGACAGCGGATAACGTTGTTTTGTATGGAATGTTGTGATTGTACAATAATGATATTTTTATCAATAAGATGAACATGGTATAAATGACAAGATGGAGATAAAAAATGAAAAGTTTTATTCAAAGATAACATGGGTAAGGGTCACACAAGTCCAGAATTTTTGTGTTTGAGATGATCAATGGAGATCCTAAATGACCCTGAGACATCAGTGTTTGAAATGTATGGATGTACATATGGTTATACATAAACAATATAGGAGAGTGGTGAAGTCCATGTTCAAATTCCTATTTTATGGGTATGCATAAACAAGCTGGGGAAACCATTAAGGAGAGTCCGGTGAAGTTCATATTGAAGTGTCTTAAGAAAGGGAGCTTTGGTTAAGTTGATATGGTAACACTTAGCATAAGCACCATGGGCAAAACATTAAGCTGACTCAAAAAATGGAGCAGGCCTTGATGGATATAGATAAGGCCATCGTATCCATTCTTCATTATTTTTTCTGATTTTATGATCTTTCTCTTTTAACCCACCAAAAAGGTTACAACATTGTTGCTGTCGCAACTTCATTCTAAGAGACCTTAATGAAAGAAAGCTGAGAGCATCATAAGACATGGAAAAGAAAAGAAGAAATTTGTTTCTAACAAGGAGAATTTCGCATGTTGCAATGGTCTTTAAGTCAACGTATGCTGTTCTCTGTTATGCTTAAATTAATATCATCAGAGCCTCAGAGGAATCACCTGAAGCCCGTATCAATTATTATTTACCCCATGGTTTCTGTTAATTGATACAGTGTTTGTCTCCAAGAGAAACTTTACGGCTTAACAAGATGAACTAAGGCTTGATTATTAGCCTAGAGTCCCATTACATGAGGTCGTAATTGGCATGACCATAATTTTCAAATCCATAGAATTGTCTTATGAACTTATCTTCCAGTGGAAATTTTACTGGTTTGAATTTTTTCACTATTCTGGTGGAGACAATGCCACTAGTCACACTGTTGGATTTTGACAGTTTATTCTTGGTGTTTCTGATGATGTTTTTATTGCTAATATACAAAATTATCCTGTGCAGCGATAAAGCATACTTTGTGGATCTATTTGTAAGGGCATCCAACATGCCTGCTATAAAAATGTATGAAAAGGTAGGCATTCCATCGCATCCATCTTACCTTTGGCAAAACCATTTCTGTTATATGCCATTTTGGTGTTGTGCTTTGAAAGACAATCAGATTCATGTGATCTTATCGGACAGGCTAGTCATGTTTTGCAGCATTTGTACTAGTCATGGTTCTGATTTCTGGATCTTAACTTGGAATGATGGATTCCTTGCTAGGGGTGGTTTATGCATTAGCTTTACCCAATAATGCTATGTTGGCCATTACCATTATGCACATATACAGTGGTAACGAAAATGCACTTTTTGCTGGAGCGAGAATTACGAGGTATTTATTGGATTGTGTTGGTAAATGGCCTCATCTAGTGCTTTTTAATGGGTGGAACGGTTTGGTAGCTTCTATTGCCAATCACACCTGTTCTGCCTTTTCTTCCTTTTTTTTCGTGTGATATGTAAATATATAGAACTTACAAGCAGGGGCTCTGGCCCAAAGACCTTCGAAGTGAAAATAATTCATTCATTTATGAATATACGAGGAAAATAATGTCGTTAATAATTCTAACTGGCATCCATTTTGTTAAAGAATGGAAATGGAGCCAAACTTATAGTTATTGTTTAGTGATTTGCATAGCTCACCATTTCTGATCAGTGGACTGTTGTCCTATCTGAACAAGTTGGTGTTTGTCCGAAAATTCATGATGCATCATTAAGCATTATTTACCAGTAAAATCATTGGCTGCTTTGAAGATGGATTGGTTCGAATCAAATGTTAATTATTGTTGCTTAGTGATATCAAGTATCAATTAGACAAGTTATTGTCATTGTCATGATTTATTTGCATTTTTAGATAAACATACTTGTCCTTTCTGAACAAGTCGGTGTCAGTCAGAAAATTCATGATGCATCATTAACCATTATTTACCAGTAAAATCATTGGCTTCTTTGAAGACAGATTGGTTCGAATCAAATGTTAATTATTGTTGCTTAGTGGTGTCAAGTTTCAATTAGACAAGTTATTGTCATTGTCATGATTTATTTGCATTTTTAGATAAACATACTTGTCCTTTCTGAACAAGTTGGTGTTAGTCAGAAAATTCATGATGCATCATTAACCATTATTTACCAGTAAAAATCATTGGCTTCTTTGAAGACGGATTGGTTTCGATCGACTGTTAATTATTGTTGCTTAGTGGTGTCAAGTTTCAATTAGACAAGTTATTGTCATTGTCATGATTTATTTGCATTTTTAGATAAACATACTTGTCCTTTCTGAACAAGTTGGTGTCAGTCAGAAAATTCATGATGCATCATTAACCATTATTTACCAGTAAAATCATTGGCTGCTTTGAAGACGGATTGGTTCGAATCAAATGTTAACTATTGTTGCTAGGTGGTGTCAAGTATCAATTAGACAAGTTCTTGTCATTGTCATGATTTATTTGCATTTTTAGATAAACATACTTGTCTTTGTTGATCACATTCATTCTCCTTTCCTTTTCATTCTACAGCTTGGCTATGTGATATACCGAAGAGTGCTGCGCTACTACTCTGGGGAAGAAGATGGGCTGGGTATGTGGCTTCACAAACAAGATCAAGTGGTCATGTTCAAAATCAAATCGATTATGGTGTTAATTGTGCTTCATGTTTTCAGATATGCGGAAGGCACTGTCTCGCGATGTTGATAAAAAATCCATGATACCCCTGAAAAGGCCAATCAATCCAGACGAACTCGAATATGATTAAGTTCTTCATCAAGTGCTTCCAATGGTTAGGTGATTATGCACTTTATGATATGTAATAGTTGGTAAATCTTCATACCGAGCAAAGTCTGGTTGTTTGTTGAATCATATGAGGATCTGTATGTGAAATTTGCTTGTCTTTGCAAGATTGTGATAATCATGTCTTGTTTTACAAAGAGCACCTTGGAAGTGTGGATTTTAAGGGGGCATTGTTTCTGGAACATTTTCTGAGAAAGTTAAAGCTATATTTCATTCCAGGAAACTTTTGTTTGATTCTAATTTGGTGAAACATGTCGAAATTTTTACCATGTTCAGCTAGTTACAATGTTTCTGCTTGTTCTTCAATATTTTCGAGCTGTATCTTTTTGTTCCTTTTCTGCCAATGGGAACACAATCACAGTCGACTGATAAGCCAGAGAAGAATTAATGAGCATCTCAGGTTTGATAGGGAAGAATCCCTTTCGTCAATCTTCCACACCAGCTTTTCTGTATCTTGGTTTACTTTCCAGCTGAGTTGAATCTCTTGGTTCTGGCAACTTTATTCCCCATGAGATAGCATGCCATGATCTATGTTGACTCTTAAACAAAGTAGCTACTTCAGCAAAGATTTTATATCATGAAAGCCAGAGCTGCAGAAGTCCAGCACAAGGTACATAGCAAGTACAACTTTTCATCATGCTTCTTGCAGCACTGGGATGCTATTCCAATTACTTTCTCTTACTATCTTGGTTTACTGTCCAACTGAGTTGAATCTCTTGGTTCTGGCAACTTTATTCCCCGTGACATCTGCATGCCATTATCTATGTTGACTTTTAAGCAAAGTGGCTGCTTCAGCAAAGATTTTATATCATGAAAGCCAGAGCTGCAGAAGTCCAGCACAAGGTACATAGCAAGTACAACTTTTCATCATGCTTCTTGCAGCATTAGCATGCTATTCCAATTACTTATTTGTATTGTTCTACAGATACTCCAAAAGAGTGTTCCACTGTCATTCATCTGGTATTGTTTTGGAGAGAGAATACAACCAGATCTCCCCTTCCATGGAGCTGTAACAATTGGAAGCACCAGCTAAGTCTTCAAAGCAATCTACTGACTCCTATGTAGTACTTGTCGCAATCCTCCCCAAAGTTTCAGCAAGCAATTCCTCCAGTCCACCCAAAGTTTCCAGCTCAATCAACTGCCCACCTTCATCCAAACAATGCTACCCATCAACTCAGTCAACATTTGGGGCCCAATCGAAAGGTATGCATCAAGTAAGCAATGTTTTTTCTTGTTTTGAAGGAGATGGGTCTGAGAAGCTCAATCAACTGCTCTACTTCGTCCATGCAATGCTACCCATCAACTCAGCCACTATTTGTAGCCCAATCAAAAGGTGCGCATCAAGGAACCAACATACTATAAGATTTCTCAGCCAGCAATTTACAAGTAATGTAATGCATGTTTTTTTCTTCTGAAGGAGGAGAGAGAAAAAGAGGAACAGCGTTGGCGAAAGAGACCAGATCAGATGGCAGTAGACGACCACAGACATCAGCTTCACCTTCCACTCTGGTCTACGAATTCCTGTTCGAGCCAATCATGCCGCAAAGCAGATGATGCATTTCACGGTGCGTCTCAGTTTCCGTCCCTCTCTCTTTTGGTAGTTCCCAGTTACTTCCATCTTTTTCCTCCTTCCCTTGTGCATAGTCCAAATGCGTTTTGCGACAAACACCAACCAAGCAGCAGCTCATGCAGCTTCCTTCCAATCGTCTTCTGCCTTATCAGCGGAGGGCTAGTAATCCATTATTAGTTCATAGCTTGTACAGTCTCCAATGAATCGGTCCATGTTAGATTCATCCTTCCTCTATGCAGTCCCCAATGCATCAATTCCTTCCAGATTCATGCATCCTTGCTCTTTTTGGTGTCTAAATATGGTAGGATAGATCACATGGATGCAGTAAAAAGAAACAGGATCTGTGTACAGTGTCAAGTTAAGGCTTTAGATTAACATATAATGGTGATTTGGTGAGGCTTATCATTGGAAAAGTCGCTTCATAGGATCCTCGGATGCATCCTTTATAGGAATCTCCTGCGGTGGTGGAGTTTGTCTTCATTCCTCCTCCCTCCCTCCCTCTGTGCTTTGCCTTACTCGATTCCTCGGCCGCTTGTTTGTTTCCTGCCTCTCTCGTGTGCAAAAAAGCCAAGGCTGCCGCCTCCAGACCGCACCCGACCGCTGACACCTGGCCGTCTCCTCTTCGGCAGCGGCGACGACGATGACGACGACGATGGCCGTCGGCCCGCTGGCGCTGCGACCTCGCTCGCCGACTGTACCAGGCACGTCCTTCTTCCGCTCCATCCCCCACTTCCTCCTTTTCCTTGCTCGTGTCACTTAAAGCTTCATGTTCCTGCTTCATGCCGGGTTGCAATCGAGTGCTTCGATGCATGTGAGGGGTGGGGGGAATCACCAGAGGCACCTCATGGTCCTATATACAACATGAATTCACGCCACCTTTCCCAGTGGCCTTTCTTTATTTCTTGCAAAGCGAAAAGGGAGGACTCCGCTAATGATTTTGCTGCTGTTTGGGTCCATGTGTAACAGTAGGTCCGTGCAATCTGGGCATCGCTCGGAGAGCCGAGAAGGAGGTGCGCTTTGCGCGGTGGAGAAGCCATGCATTATCCAAACCCACCACTCCAGGTACGTACCAGAATCCCCTTCTTCCTCGCTGCTTCGATCCGAACATAAACACTGGAAGAGCAGCTTCCTCGATGAAGTGGGTGGCTGTTGCCGCCGATGGATCTCCTCAACTACGTGGAATTTCCAGCGCAGACTGGCCTTTCATGGCCGGACACAAAACTGCGGCTAACCGCTCTGCGCAGCTGCAGACGGCCATGGCATTCAGATCACGAGTGATCTACGGTCCACTTTGCTGTCGTATCTACTTGCAGAATACGGCGTAGGCTTGATTCGGAACGGATTGCCCGTTCTTCATCTGCCAGAGCATGAGCTGCAGGACGCCGCCGAGGACGAGGACGACGATGATGGATTGCTCGAGGTAATTTTGTTGTATTTGGAAGCTGTCGATGATAATGAAGTGCCCACCGTAAAGGATGGGAGCCGAAAAAAGGTGGTAATGATTGATGGATCTTCTTCTCTAGCTCTGTGGATCGAGAGGGACATGGCGGATGGTGGGTGACGTCAGGGCGATGTTGCGGCGGATGGGTGATGGGGAAATAAGCATCTCCGCATACGACACGGCGTGGGTGGCACTGGTCAAGAACACAGACGGAAGTGGTGGCCCTCGGTTCCCGTCCAGCCTCCAGTGGATCGTCGACAACCAGCTGCCGGATGGCTCGTGGGGAGACGCCGTCACCTTCTCCGCCCATGATCGGATGATCAACACCCTGGCCTGCGTCATCGCTCTCAAGTCATGGACCATCTATCCGGATAGTTGCAGCAGAGGTCAATCGCAATAGCAGTGGCGGCACTACCATCAGACACAACCACGCCAAACGCACACACACACAAGAATGCACATAAGATTGTAGCTGAAATGGCTCTCTTTCGACTTCACAGGGCTGGCATTTATCCGTGAGAACATGTGGAGATTGCGTGAGGAGGAAGCAGAGCTGATGCCCATCGGCTTCGAGGTCGCCTTCCCCTCCCTCCTTGATATAGCCAAAGCGCTTGAGCTGGAGATTCCCTATGGTGACCCTTCTTTACAGGAAATCGACGCCAAGAGAAATCTGAAACTGAAGAGGTACTGCAGCAAAACCCCAGTGTTGCATTCACCTGGTTTGCTGCACCTTTCCAGGCATTGTCGCTGAGCTAGCTGATGTGATGTAGGATTCCAAGAGATGTGATGCATGAAGTGCCCACCACGCTGCTCCATAGCCTGGAAGGAATGCCGGGCCTCGAGTGGGACAGGCTGCTTCGCCTCCAGTGCTCCGATGGCTCCTTTCTCTTCTCACCTTCCTCCACGGCTTTTGCTGCGATGCAGACCGGTGATGGCAACTGCCTCAATTACCTCCAGAGAGTCGTCCATAGATTTGGTGGGGGGGGTAAGACCATTTTGACGACACTTTCTCCTCGTTCCACATGTTCCTCTGCCTTCACCGTCATTGATCGGATTCTACTCTCCAGTGCCCAACGTTTACCCCGTGGATCTCTTCGAGCACCTGTGGGTCGTCGATCGGTTGGAGCGTCTCGGGATCTCTCGATACTTCGAGCCGGAGATCAAAGACTGCTTGGACTACGTGTACAGGTCGGTAATGATTTAGAGTCCACCTTCTTCTTCTTGCGCGTCTGAGAACGATCGCTCGAACCACAGATTTTGGACCGACGACGGCATCTGCTGGGCGAAGAACACGAGAGTGCACGAGGTGGACGACACATCGATGGGGTTCCGACTGCTCCGGCTGCACGGCTACGACGTCTCCGCCGGTGAGTAACAACGCATCCCCGGTTCAAGTTTGGAGGCATGGTCTCAGACAGCTGTGCTACTTGGCCGTCGCCAGGCGTGTTCCGGCATTTCGAGAAGGACGGTGAGTTCTTCTGCTTCGCCGGGCAATCGACCCAGGCGGTGACCGGAATGTACAACCTGAACCGGGCGTCGCAGGTGGCCTTCCCCGGGGAGGAGATACTGGACCGGGCCAGGAGCTTCTCCTACCTGTTCCTGCGAGAGAAGCAAGCCGCCGACCAGGTGGTGGACAAGTGGATCATCACCAAGGACTTGCCGGGCGAGGTACGCAGACGACACACTCCCTCAGCTGCTTACCTGCTACTCTCGATCGAGGTCGCATGACACGATGGGGTCGACCTCCATCAGGTGGCGTACGCCCTGGACTTCCCCTGGTACGCCAGCCTGCCTCGCGTGGAGACGAGGCTGTACTTGGAGCAGTACGGGGGCAGCGGCGACGTCTGGATAGGGAAGACGCTCTACAGGTAACGCCACTCTTCCCATAGGTCGTCATCGCCGGCAGGGCCCCTGGTTCTTCCCAAGGGACTCATGGCTCGCGGACCAATAGGGGGACCGTCCTCAGCCTCATCCGGATCTTAAGCTATTTCCTTTTCCTACTTCCTATACCACGTGGGAGCCACTTTTAGGGATGCATACTCGTAGCGGAGAGCGGTGGTATGAGATAAACTAGAGCTAACAGGAGTTGGGGTCGTCGTCGCAGGATGCCATTGGTGAACAACGACGTGTACTTGGAGTTGGCCAAGTTGGACTATAATCGCTGTCAATGCCTCCATCAGCTCGAATGGTTCGACCTCGAAAAGTAAGTGAAAGAGAACGCCCTCTGTTTTCCCCCAGCATAGATAGATTAACTCTCCAAAATGTCCTTTTTCTATCACTTTCTAGTCTCCATGTTCAAGGCGAAAGTGTACGTTGACCCTTTTCTTCGGTAAAAAATAATGATCGTTCGATTGGGATCAGATGGTACGAGGAGGCCGGTCTGCGATGGCACAGAGTGAACCGGCGGAGCCTGCTGAGGGACTACTTTCTGGCGGCCGCTTGCGTCTTCGAACCGGACCGCGCGGTCGAGAGGTTGGGTTGGGCTCGGACCGCCGCGATGGCCACGGCCGTCTCCTCGTACTTTAGCAGCGCCACGTGCACGGACGAGATGAGGCGATCGTTCATCCGCGACTTCCTTGATGATCGAAGCGACGGCCAAGACATTAGCAGGTGATTTTTTAATCTGAATTAATGGAACAAAATTGCAGTGCACTTTATGTTGTCTTGCTTTCTTAAGATCCTGATGGAATCTTCTCCCGGATCATTGTCTATGCGGACTCCCTCAGCTGAGGTGATTAGTTCTTGATCGTGGAGATGGCGAGTGATGTTTCTGAATTTGAACGCAGGATGGGAGGGAAGAAGGCAGGAGAAGTGTTGGTGGGTCTGCTCCGGCAGCTGATCGAGCGGCTGGCGGCTGATACACGGCCGGCCTTCCAACAACAGCTGGTCCGCCACCATTTACAACAAGCTGTAACATCTCCATCCTTCTCCGCTTCCAATTCTACTAATAATAATATTTTTAATATTTAAATGGTGATCTTATTTTTCTCAGTGGAAGGAGTGGCTGATGGAATGGCATAGCGACGGGTCCGACAGATTCGGAAGGGAAGAGACCGGGTTGCTGCTCGTCAGGACCATGGAAAGCTGTGCAGGGAGGTTCTGCTCGACGGAGTTAATGGCGACTGGTCCTAATTACAGTCGGCTTGGTCATCTACTGTCTTCCCTTTGTCATAATCTAAGGCGACGACAGATGCTCGTCGCTGAGGTATATTTTTTTGTTTTTCTTCTTAGTTATTATATATATATATATTATGTGGATAATTTGGAACACCGATATCGACATTCCAGCTAGTTCCTTAAGAGTGGTTTGTCTTCTTCTCAGAGCATCACGGAGGAGTGCGCTATCACAAGCAGTTGCAAGGACAAGGCAGTGGAAGCAGAGATGCGAGAGCTGGCTCGGTGTGTGCTGCAGGCTTCAGATGACGTCGACCACCTCACCAAGCAAACATTCCTTCTGGTGGCGAAGAGCTTCTATTATGCCGCTCACTGCTCACCTTCTGCTCTCCACACCCACATCTCCAAGGTGCTCTTCGAGCCTGTGGCCTAGTTAGCTTCAGAAAATATGTGAACGAGCAGTGATGGAGCTCATCAGTTTAACAAATTGCACTTTCTTCGTAATCGTTGGGAATTCTCATCATGAAAGATAGCAGTCCATTGCAAGGGAACCTGTGGTTTATCGTGAATGAATAATCGATGTAGTTTGTCAGGTTTACATGGCATCTCCGTAAAAGGATGCACCGTCTTCTTAATCTTTGGAAATTCTCATAATTTAGCAGGCAACCTCAGTGACTTTGCTACGTATCTTCAAGCCTAAGATTTTAACTCCTGCTGATCTCTACAAAAAGATGTGGATGAGTAACACGAAAAGATACTCGGCACATCCTCGCTGAGTTCGCAAGATAGTTTACGTGGGAAGCTGCCAAAGGAATCGAGTCAAATGCATTTACGTGCAGTACTTTGGATTCTCTTCTATCCGACGACCAAAGTACCATTCGGGGACGATTGGATGCCCAACTTTATCTCCAAGTCAAATCCGGTTTGTTGAATTATTGGATCCCAGTACTTGGAAGCTGCCTTTTTGGATCTCATAAGATACGCAGCCGGAAGCTTTTCATGTGTTGCTTTATTTTTTATTTATGATTGCATCAGGAATACTTTACAAATGGATGAATAAATCCATAAGCATAATGACATTGTAAAAGAAAAAAAAATGGATCAGCCTAATTGCTGTAGTGCTAAGAATTAATATATTTCATTTTATTTGCTGGATGGTTAGGACTCGATCGAGCCATGAGGATTTCATCTCAAAATATATCATGGCAAGCTTAGCCCTAATCCATTTGATCATGACCGGGTTTCTCTTACCGTATGCAGCAGCAATTTAACTTTGAAGTTCCAATAGATTATAACTTCAAGCCTAAGATTTTAACTTCTGCTGATCTCCGCAAAAGATGTGGATGAGTGATTCTCTCTCTCTCTCTCTCTCTCTCTCTCTCTCTCTCTCTCTCACACACACACACACACACAAAAGCCTATTATTTTTAACTTCTGCTGATCTCGACAAAAATGTGAATGAGTGATGATGTCTCTCTCTCTCTCTCTCTCTCTCTCTCTCTCTCTTATGTGGTGAGAGATTGCAGTCATATAAAGCACCCCACCACCGGTGGGTGGAAGAAGCAGTGGGTCGCAAGGATGGTCATGGTTTCCGATGCGCCCACAAATAATGCTGTCCGACTCGGCATCTGGAAATGGCAGACACATTCGAGACGAAAAATCCTGGGCACATCCTCGCTGAGTTCGCAGGATAGTTTAGGTGGGAAGCTGCCAAAGGAATCGAGTCAAATGCATTTACGTGCCGTCCTTTGGACTCTCTTTTGTCAGAGAACCAAAGTATCGTCCCCGTACCCAACTTTAGCTCCAATTCAACTCCGAGTTCCTTGAATCATCCGATCTTTTTTTTTTTTTTTTTAGGATCTCATAAGTCAATAATATTTTTACAAATGGATGAATAATTCTAAAAGCATAATGATGTCGTAAAAGAAAGAAAAAGTGAGGAAATGTATCGGTCCAATTACTATGGTGCTAAGAATTAATCCATTTGAACACGACCGGGTTTCTCTTACCGAATCCAGCAACAGTTTACCCGCAAAGTTCCTATAGATTAGAGAGAGAGAGAGAGAGAGAGAGAGAGAGAGAGAATGCAGATCTACCTTTTCTTGGCAGTCGTCTTATCCGAAAGTTGGTCACCAAAAGAGGGAGGGGAACACTGAAAGTGAGAGGAAGAGCAGTCTCTTATCGCACCTCAACGCGTGCTCATCCCGAATCACGAGCTGCCCTACTCGTCCGAGCATGGCAACTCCCACACCCACCACAAGGAAACGCATCGATGCATGCAAAGCGCAGATGCAAGGCCGAGGCGTACTGATGCGGACCGCACGAGAAGTAGTGGTTTCAATCATGTCCTGGCGTTGGTAATGCCTCGCACCCGGCCGCTCCACTTTGCTGCGGGTGGCCGTCGTCGTTGGCATGCCGTCAAACCACGTGCCACCACATCTTCGTGTCCATCGGTGGAGGTCGAGGTAGAGAAGATAGCAGCTATCACAACTCTGGGCAAGATGAGGCCTCTTGTGAAGTCCACGTACCCCGGAAAGGAACGGTCTGCATGCTGTTCTCGACATGTGGCGAAGATGTGTCATGGTCCAGACTCGATCAGAAATTACTGTTGGATTTGATAGAATATCATGATATTATATGATAAAAGATCATGATAGAGATATATATAGAATAATATTTTATTTTTTTTATCTTTAATTAATTTATGATTTGAAGATCGATCAAAATTTAAGTAGCTCATTTGATTACGGGATTTGAGTGCATGATTGACGAAAATATCTCTATCATATAAATACTCATTTACTCAATTCCTTTCATAATGTATTCCTTAAGTTTACATATTATTCAGAGCTTCCCTTACGTAAGACTTCTCTTTTCTGGTTGGCCAGTGATAATAATCTACCGTTGATCTGTCGGTGACAACAAGACTCTTGTTCGATGGACTTCAAGCCACCATGCTCGGTGGTCTTTCTCAAACTATCACATCTTACTCGATGGAAGCAAACTTAAGCCACCATGATCGTTGTGCTACCTCTCCTCTGTAGTTGCTCCCTACAGTGTCAAACCCCGCTTTCCCATCTCTTCATTGACCGATCCCACATCCACTCCCCCACCGTAACTCCTCATATTGTCACTTGCTCCTCACCTGCAACTCCTCACTCGAAAGATCTTCTAGTTCCCCTTGTTCCCTTGTGTGGGGTTGTCATTGTTGTCTACCCCTAGAAGTGACACAGGGCTCTACTCATATGGTTCATTGCCTCAACCCCTCCTGTGAGGAACCTCTCTCTTCTTCATAACCAGCGAACCTCCTCCACCGCCGAGTGCCCGCCTCTTCTCTCCTAATCTACCTTGTTGTAGCTGTCTTCCTCGCTTCCTCCTTATACTAACAACCTCTTTTGCCTTCCTTTGTCGGTATCTTTCTCTCTCCTTCCTATGCCGACAGTTTTCTTTGCGATTGCCTACTTCGACAACCTGCTTTTGATAGCCTCGGTTCACTTTGCTGCTTCGACAACCTCCTCCATGAGTCAACAACCTCGCTTCACTGGGACCCGCCTGCTAGCCTCCTCTTACTACTACTCCTTCGATGGTTACAATCCTCCAATCATGGGATGACCTTTATCGAGTTCTCTAGCACCTAGGCTGTATAATAGGAGGTCGAGCGCTCCTCGCCTCCTCTCGACCTCCTCATCCTTGGAGGTCGAGGAGAACCTAGCTCAATAATAAATCATGATAATAAGTTATAGTTTTAACACGATCGTCTTATTCTACAAACAATTCAAGCGCCAGTTGCTGGCTTCATAGTACCACTAATATCTTTATATAGCACTACAGAAAAAAGCATGGTCAAAGTTATAAATCACCCTTACCAATCACTCTTGCACTTGCATGATAAGTCTCTTGTCTATTTGATGAAAACAAGACAAGAGTAAAGTGTTATTACTGATTATATGTAAAATATAAAATTTATCATAGATAACTTGATTTTAATAGTGCTAGTTATAAGTATCTTATAAGTCAATCACGTGAATAATGACACATATAACATGTTATATCAATCTCTTTGCTTATGATTACTAGCATTTTCTCATATTATCTGGATGTATATTATGATATCCTTGGATCTGTATAATAAGAATCAGATCGTGATGAGATCACGATAATGAGACCGATTTGCATTTAAACACAGATCCTAAATAATCCCGGTCATAGGTTACTCGATAGAGACATCAAGATAACCAAACAAACTGGTGTGTTATATACCTATCCATATAATGGAGGTGGCTAATTTCATAGCTGTCTGTGTGGGGATACTAAGGATACAGTGCAGATGCTCATTGGAGAATGAGTTTATCGATTGATTCGCTTATAAAATGTTTGATGGTTAATAATACCTAACGTTAGACAGTGATGCCGTAGTCCCAATTGTGTATCTGATCCTTAGATTTAAGACATCAAAGATGCCTTGTATGAGTACTTCATTCTTTGACATTAGACTTACAGGTTTGGAAGTTTCAGATCTGGTACAATCGGTTCTTAAGAATGGTAGGCAACCTTACGAAGACAATTGAGTGTCGATAGAGGATCATCCACTCTTAGTATCATAAGAGAAATATCTCATGTGTTCTTACTCAGATAAATCCCTAGTTATGGTCATTCGGATTGGGAGAGAAAGAGTTATCCGGGAGAATCTGATTAGAGCAAGACTCGAGTGAAAACCGTATGGGCCTGACAACACCATGCCCAATATACGATCTCTGAATTATTTGATGGATGAGGGACTATAGGTACATGTTAACTGAGGATAGATATGTCCTCATTATAGCCCTTGTCGTGTGGATCACCGCTAGAAAGGAGGACACTTAACCTCCTTCATCCTCTTTATCAGATATGAAAATTTCATGGATATACGATCTCCCTAGTACTATCTTTTTTATATGTAGTTTTTGGTTTCGTAGATTTTACATAGCAATCTTCGTATGATGATAAAAATAAATTTGTGAAAATCTAGGATTTTGTTTTATGTTCTTTCATTGCGCATGTGATGTTGCCCCTAGATTTTTCAACAAATAGGTCATCCTCTGAGTGATGAAGAAGTCATTATCCATATTTTCAATGCCCTAAGAGACAAATAAAAGAAACTGGTGGCAGTAATTCAAGCACAAGACTCATCGATATCATTTAAAAAATTATGACATGTCGATTAATCATAAAACATATTGAAAATAGAATAGAGAATGACAAGACCAACAATCACATCTCAAGTTAGTAAAAAATCTAAAAGAAAGAGCAACCAGAGCAATAAAAACTTCAACAAAAGATCGAATAAAATGCATGTTGAATGCATAAGTAACACGGAGATCTATCATCCTCTTGTTGAGAAATCTGATTAGAGTATCACATGAACAATAGAAGAACAGAAAACAAAAGATATAGATTTCTCATAAAAAGTATCTCATCGTCATCCGAAGATTGGTGTGTAAAACAAACTATAAAATCAAAAACTATACGTATCAAGTAAGATTTGTTACCTAGAGAGATCATATATCCCTAAAAAATATTAGATTTATAGGAGTGGATGAAGGAGATCAATTATCCTCCTCTCTCGTAGTGATCTACATAGTAGATGTGACAAAGACACTCCTCAAATCGCTGCACGATCTTTCTCTCTATGTGCACCACGTCATTAAAAAGGGGTTCACCCTTCTTGCTATCCACACATCCTTAACTGGTGCTAGTGACTGAGAAGGAGAGGAAAGGGAGGAGAATATGAGGAGTAGCCAAGAGGTGAGTAGCCTATGCCACATTTTGACCCCTCCTATTTATAGAGGTTTTTGTCACTTAACTTTAATGGATCTTGCGTTATTGGGTATTGAATCTCTATCCAATTATACAAGCCTCTTTTATTAATGGATCTCTATCCAATAATCTCTATTTAGTCTTATGATGTCTCACCTAAAAGATCCAATAATTTAGGGGCTTATTGGATATCAAAAAAGATAGGGGCTCTGGCGGATATCTCATATCCTAATCTCTACTCGTCGCAACACCTACTATATGTATAAGACCCTCTAGGCCCAATATCGAGTTGGCCATAAGTTATACATATTAGAACTTCTTCTGTCTTAGTGAATTATTATTTTCACAATAATTTACTCAACTCATTGATTACGGACATACTAGACTACTATACCATAATCTCCAAATGATACAGGGGGATCTAATCCATTGGACCTGTATGTCTTTAGTTATTATACATCTATAGTCCATCATCCATATAATATTCTAGAGATTGTATATCAGGCATGGTACTATTAGGCTCATACGAAATCTACTCGAGTCTCGTTCTAATCGGATTCTCCCGAAAAACTCTTTCTCTCTAAATCCAAATGACCCTAGCCAGGGATTTGCTTGAGCAAGAACATATATGATATTTCTCTCATAACACCAAGAATTGATGATCCTCTATCAACACTTAATTACCCTCGTAAGGTTGGTCGCCACTCATGATGACTCCTCATAGTATTTATCTCTCATATGTCCAAACATTTTATTTACAATAAAAAAATTATCATAATTTATGTATTAATCTTCTACTATATATTTGTTTGTAGTAAAACGAGTCTTGCAATATTTAAAAGGGATTCTTAATCATGGATTTTTTCTTTATAAATACTTATCACTTTATCTTCATACCTTTATCGTTATTGATTGAGCAAGCAACATTGATGATAAAATGTCTACGTTAGCCTATATTGTCTTTCTTGAAGCAAATTTAATTAGTTGAAGTTTCAAAAAACAAAAAGCAATCGCAAATTCCACCATTGAAGTTGAATATTAAGACATTATCACCGCCATTGTTGAATTCAACTGGGTTACCAATCTACTATAGGAACTTGACATTACTTCCAAATCCGCTCTATAATATACTGTGATAAGCCACTTATCTATCCACTAATTTAATATTCTACTCACGTATAAAACATATTGGCATTAACTTCTATTTTGTTAAAAATCAAGTTGTTAGACATCAATTATGTATTTCTTACATACATACTTCTAATTAACTAGCAGACTCTTTCACAAAGCCTCTCACCCATTAAACATTTTAATTGCATCGTTCCAAAATTGACATCCTTGATAGAAGCTCAATCTTGTCGATGTATGATAAAAAATCATGAAAAAAGCACACATAGAATAATATCTATGTTTCCTTATATCCCCAATCAATCTATGATTTGAGGATCAATTATGAATTTGAATAACTGATGTGATTATTTGATATGAGTGCATGAGTGAAGGAAATCTCACTCTCAAAATCTATATAAATACTCATCTTTGAACGACTAAAATCAATCTCTTTGACAACGTATTCCTTGATTTATAAGATTAAACCTCAAATAAATCATACTAAGATATGATTATATGTAATATTGAATGATTTATGAAAATATTAAACCCTCTAGGTCTTTTGAATATACTATTATTAAATTAGATTTAAATATTTTCCATAAATAATTTAGACTCGATGAAATAAATAAATCACATCGTTAGAATAATAATAATAATAATAATAATAATAATAATAATAATAATAATAATAATAATAATAATATATTATTATTATTATTATTATTATTATTATTATTATTATTATTAAAAACAAAAGTTGACAAATGGTTGATCGATTGCTATGACTATGTAATTTTCAATTCCATGTTTTATTGCTTTTGGATATCATATCTATTTACTTTATATTAGTTTTTATCATATATATATATCATACTATTGTTACAATTTGGATCTGAAATAGCTTGATCGTCACCTTCATCTTCACCATCATCGTGTGGGCGTCATTATTTGTCTTAGCACGAATCCGAACCCAAGCCTCGTTTGGGTGCACAATTGATAGATTGGGTTGGGTTTGGGGCCTGCAAATCGATCGAACCCATTGTGAGGTGGGGTTTTATTTCACTCGACCCAAACAAGCCCAAGCGGCCGCCTCCAAAGGCCCAAATTCATTTGAGTAGTTATTTGGCCCAAATACGTATCGCTATAAATGGGCTCGCGGCCCAAAAGAGAACGGCATATTTTTCTGGCGAGCTTTGTCCGCCAAGAAGAGAGAGAGAGAGAGAGGGGAGGAGGAAGCGACGAGGACTTCTCGGCGAGTAAGTAGACGAAGTCTCTTGCATCAAATCTCGATGGATGTTTGATCGAAAACGGGCTTCTCGATTAGATAATTCGATCGTTGATTGGGTTCGAGAAATGTAGTATATGTTGATTAGGCCATCTGATTTTTCCTCATTTTCGTGTTCCTATTTCTGATGTTTCCTCGAGGTTTTATTGTGTTCTTGGTAGGGAATGTTGTCTGGGAGCAAGATCTCATTTTTTGGTGCTGGTTACGGTTTGAGAGTTGCACTACCAAATAATCGAGTCTGCACTCTGCACGAAGTTTCATTAGGAGAGTATGGAACCCAGACAAGTTTATGTAGTTGGTTGAAATCTAAATTTGGATAATGAACATTAAAAAAAAAGAGAGAAATAAGGATGTATATGAATGACATCCAGCTTGAAAGTACGAAATTAGCAATTGGATTTGTCTGATTGTTACTGAAGATACGACTGCTAGATAATAATCTCATCTCCTTTTGTTTTTTGCATCTCTGGCTTTGCCTATTGATTGAAAGCTAGCATGCCTATCCACTGAAAGAAATTCTGCGCCTGATTCCATTTAGCTGGTTACCTCAAGAATGTGATTCCATTTAGATTCATGATGTTTGTTCATTCATTTGTTCGGCCACTCTATAAGATCAGTACTTTTTGGGAAAGATTTTCCAGTGCAAATCTGAAAAAAACCCGGTGGTTATCTCTATTCCTCATAAACCTCCACCCTCACCATGCAATATTTCTTGACCTACTATTGTCCCAACTACCCGGGCATTGGGTACAGCGTGAGTAGGAACACTTAGCCATGCCTCATAATTGGAAGAACGGGCATCATGGAAGGTCGTGAAGCTTATATAGGAGATGATTTTTATTTGCATTTGTGACTTTTGAAAGGAGCAGCTAAATCAAATTCTAGTCTCCATGAAGGAAGCATGACCACTTTACCGATAGTTGAGACTCAACACGGAGACGTTTCAACTTACTTTCCTACTAGTGGAATTTCCATACATTCTTATCTGCTGATGTATTCGACGGTACTTTTTGTTTGTTCTGATCATGAATTTTGGGATTAGGTACCACTCTATAATGCTGGTTTTTTTTTTTTTTTTCAGATTTTGAGTATTTGTGTATGTCATGTTTCATTCTCTTGTACTAGTTGCAATGGACAATGGACGACATTGTTTTGTATGGAATGTTGTGATTGCACGATAATGATGTTTTTAGCAAAAAGATGAACATGGTAAAAATGACAAGATGGAGATCAAAAATGAAAAGTTCTATTCAAAGATAACATGGGTAAGAGTCACACAAGTTCAAAATTGATGTGTTTGAAATGATCATTGGGATCCTAAATGGCCCTGAGACATCAGTGTTTGAAATGTATGGAAATGATCATTAGAGATCCTAAATGGCCCTGAGACATCAGTGTTTGAAATGTATGGATGTACATATGGTCATACATAAACGATATAGGAGAGTGGTGAAGTCCATGTTCAAACTCCTATTTTATGGGTATGCATAAACAACATAGGGAAATCATTGAGGAGAGTTTGGTGAAGTTCATATTGAAGTGTCTAACAAAGGGAGCTTTGGTTAAGTTGATGTTGGTAAACACTTAGCATAAGCACCATTGGCAAAACGTTAAGCTGACTCAAAAAAATTGGAGCAAGCCTTGATGGATATAGATAAGGCCATTATTCATTCTTTTTTTTTGGATTTTATGATCTTTCACTTCTAACCCACCGAAAAGGTTGCAACGGTGTTTCCGTCACAACTTCATTTGAAGAAACCTTAATGAAAGAAAGTTGAGAGCATCATGAGACATGGAAAAGAAAAGAAGAAATTTGTTTCTAATGAGGAGAGTTTCGCATGTTCCAGAGGTTTTTAGGCCAGCGTATGCTGTTCTCTGTTATGCTTAAATTAATATCATCAGAGGAATCACCTGAAGCCCATATCAATTATTATTTACCCCATGGTTTCTGTTAATTGATACAGTGTTTGTATCCAAGAGAAACTATACGGCTTAACAAGATGAACTAGGGCTTGATTATTCGCCTAGAGTCTCATTACACGAGGTCATAATTGGCGTAACCATAATTTTCTCATCTATAGAATTGTCTTATGAACTTATCTTCCAGTGGAAATTAACTGGTTTGAGTTTTGTCACAATTCTAGTGGAGATAATGCCACTAGTCACACTGTTGGATTTTGACAGTTTTTATTGCTAATATACAAAATTATCCTGTGCAGCGATAAAGCATACTTTGTGGATCTATTTGTAAGGGCATCCAACATGCTGCTATAAAAATGTATGAAAAGGTAGGCATTCTATCGCATCCATCTTACCTTTGGCAAAACCATTTCTGTTTTATGCCATTTTGGTGTTGTGCTTTGAAACACAATCAGATTCATGTGATCTTTTGGACAGGCTAGTCATGTTTTGCAGCATTTGTACTAGTCATGGTTCTGATTTCTGGATCTTAACTTGGAATGATGGATTCCTTGCTAGCGGTGGTTTATGCATTAGCTTTACCCAATATTGCTATGATGGCCATTACCATTATGCACATATACAGTGGTAACAAAAATGCACTTTTTGCTGGAATGAGAATTACGAGGAATTTATCGAATTGTGTTGGCAAATAGCATCATCTAGTGGTTTTTTAATGGGTGGAACAGTTTGGTAGCTTCTATTGTCGATCACACCTGCTCTGCCTTTTCTTCCTTTTGTTTTTTTTTTTGTGTGATACATAAATAGATAGAACCTATTCATCTATGAATATACAAGGAAAAAAATTATTCATTCATCTATGAATATACAAGGAGAAAAATGTCGTTAATAATTGGAACTGGCATCCATTTTGTTAAAGAATGGAAATGCAAGGAGCCAAACTTATAGTTATTGTTTAGTGATTTGCATGGCTCACCATTTCTGATCAGTGGACCGTTGTCCTATCTGAACAAGTTGGTGTTAGTCAGAAAATTCATGATGCATCATTAACCATTATTTACTAGTAAAATCATTGGCTGCTTTGAAGATGGATTGGTTCGAATCAAATGTTAATTATTGTTGCTTGGTGGTATCAAGTATCAATTAGACAAGTTGTTGTCATTGTCATGATTTATTTGCATTTTTAGATAAACATACTTGTCCTTTCTGAACAAGTTGGTGTTAGTCAGAAAATTCATGATGCATCATTAAACATTATTTTCCAGTAAAATCATTGGTTTCTTTGAAGACGGATTGGTTTCAATCGACTGTTAATTATTGTTGCTTAGTGGTATCAAGTATCAATTAGACAAGTTATTGTCATTGTCATGATTTATTTGCATTTTTAGATAAACATACTTTGAAGATGGATTGGTTTCAATCGACTGTTAATTATTGTTGCTTGGTGGGATGAAGTATCAATTAGACAAGTTATTGTCATTGTCATGATTTATTTGCATTTTTAGATAAACATGCTTGTCTGTGTTGATCCCATTAAGTCTCCTTCTTTCCTTTTCGTTCTACAGCTTGGCTATGTGATATACAGAAGAGTGCTGTGCTGCTACACTAGGGAAGAAGATGGGCTGGGTATGTGGCTTCACAAACAAGGTCAAGTGGTCATGTTCAGAATCAAATCGATTATGGTGTTAATTGTGCTTCATGTTCTCAGATGTACGAATGGCACTATCTCACGATGTTGATAAGAAATCCATGATACCCCTGAAAAGGCCAATCACTAACTCGAATATGATTAAGTTCTTCATCAGGTGCTTCTAATGGTTAGGTGATTATGCACTTTATGATATGTAATAGTTCTTCATCTTCCCGTTCTTTCATGAAGGCACAAACCAGATGGGTCTTAAGAACTTCTCAACTTCATCCACACAATGCTGCCCAACATCTCAGTCACTATTTGCGTATTAATCAAAACGTATGCATCAAGAAACCAACATATGGTTAGATTTCATCCATCAATTTATGACAAATGTAATACATGTTTTTCTTGTTTTGAAGGAGATGGGTTTGAGAAGCTCAATCAACTGCCCACCTTCATCCAAACAATGCTACCCATCAACTCAGCCAATATTTGTGGCCCAATCAAAAGGTATGCATCAAGAAACCAACATGTTGCTACATGCATCAAGTAACCAACATGTTGCTACATTTCAACCATCAATCTACAAGTAATGTAATGCATGTTTTTCTTGTTTTGAAGGAGATGGGTCTCAGAAGCTCAATCAACTGCTCAACTTCATCCATGCAATGCTACCCATCAACTCAGCCAATATTTGTGGCCCAATCAAAAGGTATGCATCAAGAAACCAACATGTTGCTACATTTCAACCATCAATCTACAAGGAATGTAATGCATGCTTTTCTTGTTTTGAAGGAGATGGGTCTCAGAAGCTCAATCAACTGCTCAACTTCATCCATGCAATGCTACCCATCGACTCAGCCAATATTTGTGGCCCAATCAAAAGATATGCATCAAGGAACCAACTTGCTGTGAGATTTTGAACCATCAATTTATGACAAATGTAATGCATGTTTTTTCTTATTTTGAAAGAGATGGGTCTCACAAATTTAGTCAACTGCTCAACTTCATCCATTCAATGCTTCAGACGATCCTCGCATGCATTCCTTATTAGAAATCACTAGCGGTGGTGTTGTTTGTCTTCATTCCTCCTCTCCCTCACTATTCCCACCCTCTGCTTTGCCTTACTCGCTTCCATGGCCGCCTGTTGGTTTCCTGCCTCTCTGGTGTGCAAAAGCCAAGGCTCCTGCCCCCAGATCGCACCTGACCACTGACACCTGGCCGTCTCCTCTTTGGCAGCGGTGGCGACGATGACGATGGCCGTCGGCACGCTGGTGACGATGACGATGGCCGTCGGCACGCTGGCTCTGCAACCTCGCTCGACGACTGTCCCAGGCACGTACCTCTTCCGCTCCACTTCCGTTTCCTTGCTCGTGTCATTTAAAGCTTCATGGCGGGTTGCACTTGAGTTCTTCGATGCATACGAGGGGTGGGGGCAATCAGCAGAACCTCATGATCCATATATGTTGGAAATATTATTATAGTGTTATCTTTTTGTTTATCAAAATAAATTTCTCATCAAAATATTAATTTATTATGAAAGATAAATATTAACTACAACAGCATAAACAATAGAAAATAAGAAAAAAAACTATAAGACCGTAGTCCACTTCAAATCTCTACTCTCACCAGATGATAGGTTTACAATAAATCTTTTCCAGAATAACTAGAGGATCACAAGAATATTAAGAATACAAATCTTGACTTAACAGTAATATTTATCAACTCCATACATAGATTTTATGAAAAGAAAAAGTTTCGATCTCACCAAGTAGATATAGCAAAAAAACACATCAGAAAAGAGATTGCATATCAGCACCATTAGAATTATAAAACTTACTGCAAGGATTTTTTACATAAAATTTAGTCAAAGTCGATGAAATTTTGTTACTTAATCGTCTAGTAAAAGCCTAGTAACTTGGTTTTTCTCTCTCCTCTCTTTCTCTTTCTCTATTACCCATTCTTTGCATCACCATTGTTTCTGCGAACATCTCCACTTCCCTTTTTTTCTTTATTTTTAATAAATTAGATTTGGGCTTAGTACCCAAATCATCATATCCAAGCCAACCTATAAGTTGGACCTAACAATTCTCCCTCTCCAGCTCATGTGGTGGGTGGTACGAAACCCACTTTTCGCATATATACTTTAAGCTTCTCCTTAAGCAAAAACTTTATCAATATATCTGATCTATTCTCATTATTATGTACCTTTTCTAAGTATAATTCTTTCATCTTAAGCACATCACGAATCCAATGATATCTTACATTAATATACTTGGATCTAAAATGATATATTAATTTTTTTAGAGAAGTGAATGACATTTTGACTATCACAATTAATAGCATATCCTTCTTATTTTAAAAACAATTCATATAAAAACTTTTTCATTCATAAAGCTTTCTTGCATGTTTTAATAATTACTATGTATTTTGCTTCTATAGTTGATAGAGTAATACAATTCTATAACTTAAGACCGTCAAAAGATTGCCCCCCTTGTAAATGTTATCAAAAACTTCGAAATGAATTTCCTAGAATAAGTGTCGTATACCATATCTGCATTGGTATATTCTTCTAACACAAGTTTACCATTATCGAAACATAAACACAATCTAGAAGTACTTTTTAGATATCATAATATCTATTTCATTATTGTCCAATGTTCTTTACTAAGATTAGAGAGAAATCAGCTAACAACTCCAACTGCATGAGCAATGTCTAACATAGTACAAATCATAGCATACATCAAACTAGATGAGTAAGGTACTTTGGATATTTCTTTTTTTTATCACTTGTAAGACATTATTTCGAACTAAGATTAAAATGATCTACAAGTGGAGAACAAACTGCTTTGGCTTTACTCATTAAATCTTTTAAAAATCTTTTCGATGTATGTCTTATAAGATAGCAAAATCTTCTCATTCTTCATATCATAAAGAATCTTAAAACTAAGTATTTATTTCATTGATCCCAAGTCTTTCATAAAAAAGACTTAACTCTCTTTTAAGTTTCTTAATTTCATTAGTATTATGGCCAACAATTAACATATCATCAACATATAGCAGAAAAATAATAAAATTATCATCTAAAAACTTCTTTAAAAATACACAATGATCAGATGTAGTTCTATTGTATTCATGGCTCATCATAAAGGAATCAAACTTCTTGTTGTTGAAAAATCTATGATAACAACATATGTGTAGTGGAAGAATAGAAATAAAAATAACAGATTTCTAATAAAAAATAGGTTCTTATTATCATAAAAAATTGATACACAAAACTCATAAAATCGAAAAACTTGCATAAGAGAATTACCTAGGGAGATCATATATCCCTGAATTCCTTTAAATCTATGGGACTGGATAAAAGATTTAAAATTTCCTTCTCTCTAATGGTAATCCATACGGCAAGGGTTGCGACAACGCTCTTCAAATCACTGTCAAAAACTCTTCGCTGTGTACACTATGCAATCAAGAAGAGGTCAGCCTTCTTGTTGTCCATACACCCTAAATTGGGGCTTCTGGCTAAGGAGAGAGAGAGAATAATAAAAGGTGGCTATCAAAAAAACCTTAGCCTATGGGCCTTTGGTTCCCTCCAATTTATGGAAGTCCTTTGTCAACTTAACCCTAATGAATCATACCATATTGAGCATTAGATCTACATACAATTACTCAAGCCTCTTAAATTAGTGAGTCTCTACCAAATAATCTCTTATCAGCTCTTATTGAATCTCATCTATATGATTCAATAATTCAGGGGTTTAATAGATATCCAATAAGATAGGGGCTCTGGCAAATATCTCATATCTGAATCTCTACTCGTTGCAACACTTGCCATATGTGTGTGACTCTCTGGGCCCAATATTGAGTTAACTGTGAGTCATACTTGTTAGAATTCTTTCTGGCTCAGTGGATTATTATCTCTATAATAATTCACTCGACCCATCGACTACGAGCATACTAGGCCATTACGCCGCAATCCTCAAATGATACATGAGAATCCAATCCTTTAGACTTGTCTATCCTCAGTTATTATATATTTATAGTCTCTCATTCATCTAATATCCCAAAGATCCTATACCGAGCATAGTACTATTAGGCCCATACAATTTCTCCTCAAGTCTTGCTCTAATCATATTCTCTTGGAGAATTTTTTCTATCTTAATCCGAACAATCTTGGCCAAGGATTTGTTTGAGCAAAAATATATGGGATATTCCTCTCACGATACCAAGAGCGGATTATCCTCTATCGACACTTAATAGTCCTCATAAGATTGGCTACTACTCTAAATGATTGATTATACTAGATTTGAAACTTCCAAGCCTATAAGTTCGGTATCAAATAATAGAGTACTCATAAAAGACATCCTTGGTGTTTCAAGTCTAAGGATTAGATACACTACTAAGACTACGAAATCACTATCTGATAATAAGGTATCATCAACCATCCAGCATTTCGTGGATGGATCAATCAATAAACTCATTCTTTAATAAGCACTTGCACTGTATCCTGAGTGTCCATACATAAGTAGATATGGGACTAGCTACCTCTATCATATAGATAAATATATAACACACCAGTCTGCCTAGTTATCTCGATGTCCTTCTCAAGTAACCTATGACCATGATTATTTATGGTCTCTATTAAAGGTAAATCGATCTTATTATCATGATCTCATCATGATCTGACTCTCATTGCATAATTTTATAGACATTACAATATATGCAATATGTAAGATAAAGTGATAAAATATCAAATAATAATAAGAAAAAAGAGTGTATGTCAAGTTACACGTGTCATCACTCACGTGATTGGCTTATAGGGCACTTATGACTAGTAATTTCTCACTTGACCTAAAGTTAATTACTTATGTGTTCGATCCCTATTAAACCCCTGTAATGCTTGAAGATAATATGAGATAATAGTTTTGTTAGTGGATTTATAATATTATCTTCGGATAGAACTTTTTTCATTACTACATCTCTTCGGGCATCAATCTCTCTTATCAAGTGGAACTTTCTCAAAACGTGCTTTGACTTCTGATGAGACCTGGGTTCCTTCACTTGAGCGATCGCCCCATTGTTATCGTAATATAAAGGAATCGACTCCTCGCTATTTGACACAATTCATATATTTATGATAAACTTTTTTCATCTTGACTCCCTCATTTGCTACCTTTGTCATAGCAATGTACTCCGCCTTTGTGGTCGAGTCAATAGTAGTGTCTTGCTTGGAACTCTTCTAGTACACAGCTCCTCCATTCAGGGAGAACACATATCCTGAATCAGACTTACTATCATCGATATCGGATTTGAAGCTCGAGTCCATATAGCCCTTAACCCTAAAACTATTACCTCCATATACTAATAAAAGATTCTTAGTTCTTTTCAAGTACTTAAAGATACACTTTACTACTTTCCAATGCTCTAAGCTTGAATCTGCCTGATACTTGTTTGTGACACTCAGAGCATGCACTATATCAGGCTGGTACATAGCATAACATACATGATAAATCCTATCACTGAAGCATAGGGTATCATATCTATGTCAGTTATTTCTTCATAAGTCTTTGAGAACATAATTTTAAAAAGTGATATTTCATATCTCATTGGTATAAGATCTCTCTTGAAAATTTTCAAGTCAAACCTTTTGACAATGGTGTCTATGTACCTAGACTAGGACAAACCAAACATCCTCTTGGATCTATCTCTATAGATCCGAATTTCCAATATGCAGGATGCTTCCCCTAAATCCTTCATGGAGAAGTATTTAGAAAGTCAAGTCTTTATTGTAGAGAGTATTCATATATTATTTCCAATGATTAGGATGTCATCTATATACAACACCAAAAAGGTGATAGTGCTCCCACTTACCTTCTTGTACATACAAGGCTCATATTCATTCTCAACGAAGTTATAAGATTTGATCACCTTATTAAATCTTATATTCTAACTTCAAGAAGCTTGCTTTAATCTATAGATGTACCTAAGCAACCTGCACACCTTATCTGGACTATTCTTTGATATAAATCCCTCATGTTGTATCATATATATCACCTCCTCGAGGTTATCATTGGGGAATGTAGTTTTTATGTTCATTTTTCAAATCTTATAATCATAGTGTGCTGCAATAGCCAATAGAATTCGGATGAATTTTAGCATGACTACGAGTGAGAAGGTTTCGTTATAGTCAACACCTTGCCTTTGACGATACCCCTGTTGGGAAATCGGGAGATTCGGCATCTCATGTACAATGAAAAAAAATAAGATCGAATTTTTCATAGTTACGTACTTTGCCATCATGTGACGATTAGTATACAAAAATCATAAATCCAAAAAATTCGCATGTATCATGTCAGAAGCGTTACTTGGGGAGATCGTATATCCTAGAAAATTTCAGATTCGATGAAGAGAATGAAGAAGCACTAGCGTACTCCTCTCTAGTGGTAATCCACACAGCGGATGTAGTAATGATGCTCCTCAAATCACCATGGGATCTCTCTCCATATGCACCACAAGGCTACCAAAGCTAAATAAGAGGAGAGAAGACTGAGAGAATAGGAGGATGACTACCAAGAGCTCTCAGCCTATGAATAAGAAGGTTCCTCCCATTTATAGAGGTAGAGGAAGCTTATCCTTAACAGATCCTATTCACATTGGATCTCTATCTAGTTGGATCTCATTGGATCTTATCCATAGGATCTAATTTGATCTCATCCAATTGGATCTCATCCAATTGGATCTTATCCAATTATTTAATTGGATCTTATCTAATTACCCAATTAGATCTCATCCATAGGATCCAAACTATGGGCTTCGTAGATATCTCATATCTGCATCTCTATTTGTCGTAACATCCACCTTATCTGTGTGATCCTCTAGGCCTAATACTAAGTTGGTCGTGAGTCGCTCCCATCAGAACTCCTTCTGACTCAGAATACCTTCTGATATAGTGAATTATTATCTCTATAATAATTCACTCGATTCATCGACTACGGACATACTATGCCACTATGTCATAGCCCTCAAATGTCAAGGGGGATATAATCCATCAGACCTGTTTATCCTCAGTTACCATGTATCTATAGTCCCTCATCCATCTAATATCCCAAAGATCATATATTGGGCATGGGAAAGTCAGGCCCATACAGAATCCTGTTCGAGTCTCGCTCTAATCGGATTCTCTCGGATAACTATTTCTCTCTCAATCTGAACGACTCTGGTCAGAGATTTTACTTGAGCGAGCACACGCGGGATATATCTCTCATGATACCGAGAGTGGATGATCCTTTATTGACATACAATTATCTTCATAAGATTGGCTACCATTCCCAAGAACCGGCTATACCAGATCTAGAGCTCTCCGAACTTGTAAGTCTGGCATCAAAGAATAGAGTACTCAAACAAGGCATCCTTGGTGCCTCAAGTCTAAGGACCAGATATACTACTGGGACTACGAAATTGCTATCTAACATTAGGTATCATTGACTATATAACATTTTGTAAGCAGATTAATTAGTGAACTTATTCTTCAATAAGCACATGCACTGTATCTATAGTGTCCCCACACAAGCGACTATGAGATCAGTCGCCTCCATCATATAGATAAGTATACAGTACATCAGTCTATCTGGTTATCTCAATGTTCTTATCGAGTAACCTATAATCAGAATGATTTATGATTTATGTTTAAAGGTATATCGGTCTCATTATCATGATCTTGTCACGATTCGATTCTGATTGCACAGATCCATTGACATCATAATTTTCATCCAGATAATGTGAGAAAATACCAATAATAATATGCGAAGAGATCGACGTAACATGTCATAAGTGCCACCACTTACATGATTGGCTTGTAGGGCACCTACAACTAACAATCTCCCACTTGACCTAAAGCCAATCACCTATGTGTCTGATCTCCATTAGACCTTTGTGACGCTCAAATATAATCTAACTCAACGGTTTTGTCAGTAGATATGCAATGTTATCTTCGGATGAAACTCTTTCCACTGCTACATCTCCTCGGGCCACGATCTCTTTGATCAAGTGGAACCTTCTCAGAACGTGCATAGACTTCTTGTGAGACCTAGGTTCCTTTGCTTGAGCAATTGCTCCATTGTTATCGCAATATAAGGTAATCGGCTCCTCGTTGTTCGACATGACTCCTAGATCTATGATGAACTTCTTCATCCAGACTCCCTCCTTTGCTACCTCTATCACAGCAATGTATTCCGCCTCTATGGTCGAGTCAGTAGTAGTATCTTGCTTGGAATTTTTTCAGCATACTGCTCCTCTATTCAGGGTGAAAATATATCTTGAATTCGACTTGCTATCATTGATATCGGACTAGAAGCTCGAGTCCTTATAGCCCTCAACTCTGAGGCTATTGCCTCCATATACTAGTAAAAGATCCTTAGTCCTTCTCAAGTACATAAGGATACACTTTATTATTTTTCAATGCTCCAAGCTTGGATCGACCTGATACTTGCTCGTGACACTTAGCATGTGCTACGTCATGCCTAGTACATGGCATAGCATACATGATAGATTCTATCGCTGAGGCATATGATATTCCATCATATGTATCCTTTCTTCAGGAGTCTTTGAGGACATACTCCTAGAAAGTGATATTTCATATCTCATAGGTATGAGATATCTCTTGGAATTTTTCATACTAAACTTTTTAACAATGGAGTCTATGCACTTGGACTAGGATAAGTCAAGCATCCTCTTGGATCTATCTCTATAGATCTGAATCCCCATAATATAGGATGCTTCCCCTAAGTCCTTCATTAAGAAGTGTCTAAATAGCCAAGTTTTTACTATGGAGAGCATTCCTACATCATTCCCAATTATTAAGATGTCATCCACATATAACTCCAAGAAGATAATAGTGCTCCCACTTATCTTCTTATACACACAAGCCTCATCTTCATTCTTAACGAAGTCATAAGATCTGATCATCTCATCAAATCTTATGTTCCAACTTCGGGAAGCTTGCTTTAGTTCATAAATAGACTTAAGCAATCTGTACATCTTATTTGGACTGTGCTTGGACATGAACCCCTCAGGCTGTATCATATGCACTTCCTCTTCGAGGTTACCATTAAGGAATGCATTTTTCATGTCCATCTACCAGATCTCATAGTCATAATGTGCTACAACAACCAATAGAATTCAAATAAATTTCAGCATAGCTACGGGTGCAAAGGTTTCATCATACTCAATACCTTACTTTTGACAATAACCCTTAGCCACTAGTCTTGCCTTATAGGTCTTCACCTTTCTATCTACGTCGATCTTCTTCTTAAAGATCCATTTGCTACTATTGGGTATGATACTCTCAAGTGCAACAATAAGGTTCCAAACCTTATTAGAGTACATGGATTCCATCTCAGAATTTATGGCTTCTTGCCACTTCCCGGAGTCTATGCTCATAATAGCCTCCTCGTAGGTTTAAGGATCAATATCCTGAATATTCTCTCCACTAATATGTCATATATATCTTTCAGGAGGGTGTGGACTCTATCAGTCCTACACAAAAATGGAACTTATGTGTTAAGTACCTGAACAAACTCGATCTCTAGAATGGTGCTTGAGCTAGGTTCTCTAACCTTGCTCAATTCTATTATGCTCCCACTGTTTCCACTAAGAATGTGTTCCTTCTCAAGAAACATTGCTCTCTTAGTAACAAAGACCTTTTGGTCCTCAAGATGATATAAATAATAACCACAACTTTCCTTAGGGTATTCCACGAACTTGCACTGTTTCATCCTGGATTCTAACTTATCGAGGTCGTGTCTTTTAACGTGGGAAGGGCAGCCCCAAATCTTAACAACCTTACAATCGAGCTTCTTCCCTCTCTATATCTCATATGGTGTAGACACTACCGATCTAGATAGAACTATATTCAAAAGGTAAATTACGATCTGTAGGGCATATCCCTAAAATGAGATGGATAGGTCAGGGAAACTCATCATAGACTGCACCATATCTAATAATGTGTGATTCCTTCTTTCTGATATACCATTGAGCTATGGTCTATAAGGATGTGTCTATTGGGACAGAATCCTATGATCCTTGAGGAACTCGATGAATTCTGTACTCAAGTATTCTCTTCCTTGATCTAATCGAATAGTTTTAATACTTTTTCCAGTCTGGTTCTCTACTTCATTCTTATACTTTCTAAATTTCTCGAAGGCTTCAGGCTTATACTTCATCAAGTACACATATCCATATCTAAAGAAATCATCATTGAAAATAATGAAGTAGGAATAACCACCTATGACATAAGTTGACAAAGGACTACATACATCAATATGTATGAGTTCTAGTAACTCAATAGCTCTCTCTCCAATTCCACTAAATGGAGAGTTGGTCAATTTTCCATGAAGGCAAGGCTCGCAAGTTGTATATAACTCATAGTCAAATGGATCTAAATATCCATTTTTTAATAACTTTTGAATCCTTCCTTCATAGATATAACCTAGCCTACAATACCACAAATATGCATTGTTCACCTCTTCTCATTTCCTCTTGGCCATGCTTACATTCATGATGTGTGAAGTAGTATTTAGCATAAACAAACCATTATACAATATCCCTCTAGTAATGATCTTATTATTTTTACTAATTGAATAACAATTATTCTCAAAATTACTTTATAACTATTTAATGTCAAACATGAAATAGAAATAATATTTTTGATAATAGAGAGAATAAAATAACATGCATTTAATGCAATAATAGCTCCATCAGGTAGATGTAGAGTGACCTCATCGATAACAACAATGGTAACTCTTGCTCCATTTCCCATCTTAAATTCTATCTCGCCTTTTACCAATCTGATATGCCTTGTTAGAACCTTTAACGAATTACAAATATGATAAGCACTACCGGTATCCAATACCCATGCATTATCATAAGAATTTAACACATGGAGACTGATCATGAAAGTACCTGAAGCTTTTCTAAGCTTCTATTTTGCTTTTTCTACAAGATACGCCTTACAGTTCCTCTTCCAATACCCATCTTGAGCATAGTGGAAGCACTGGCCTTTGTCCTTTGCTAGGTCAATTTTGACAATCTTTACCTTACCCCGTTTGCCCTTGCCCTTGCCCTTACCCTTCTCAAGGGTCTTGCTAGCCTTCCTTTTCCTTTTGGTCTCACCAACATATAGAACTAATTTTTCTTCTTTGATTGTACTCTCTGCCTCCCTCAACATATTGAGGAGCTCAGGGAGAGATATCTCAAGTTTGTTCATATTAAAATTTATGATGAACTGAGAAAAGGAATCTGGTAGGGACTGAAGTATAAGATCAACACACAGGTTATCATCTAGGACCATTCCTAAACCTTTGAGTTTTTTAATCCACTTGATCATCTTCAGGACATGCTTCTAAACCAATGTCTCCTCAGTCATCCTGGCACGGAAGAGACTCTTGGATATCTCATATCGTTGAGTTCTTTCCTATTCTTCAAATAGTTTGTGGAGGTGCAAGAGTATGGAATGAGCATCCATGTTTTCATGTTGTCTCTGTAACTCAGGAGTCATATATGCTAGCATGTAATACTGAGCGAGAGTGGAATCATCTATATACTTTGCATATTGTGCAAACTCTTCTTGAGAAGCTTCTGCCTCAGGTTGGGGCATGACCGTATCTAGGGCATGTGATTTTATTTGCTGTAAGAACTATTCTTAGGTTACGGAGCTAATCCAAATAATTTGGACCAGTGAGACAGTTGGCATCAAGTATGCCACGTAGAAGGTTTGATGACGATATTTTTCTAATAAATAGGAGATATAGCATAAGTGAATAATACGTAGATTTTGTAAAAATAAATAATCAAGATATAAACTTCTATCTTGACATGTTCCCACTAATTTTTCTAGCGAGTCATATGACACCCTCATGCATGTGAAATGGAAGTCTCTTATAGACTTTTAGTAGGGATCGAGATTTAATCAGCATCTTAGTGCAATCTTGAGGGACTCGACCAATCACAATAAGTACAAAAGGTAGACAACTCTTGCTAATCACAACTCCTTGTGATTTCCATCATATTTGGCCTCCGAACCACTATGGTCTTGAGGAACTCGACCAACCATGATGTCCGGTTAAGTCATCACCATCGTTACAAGATGAGTCTGATTCGATGATATACCCTCAAGGAACTCGACTAAGCATACCATGTCCTCAGGTCATCAGTGACATCTCTATGCCGAAGACAAGATAGTGAGATGTGAAATAGGTGAGCCTCGAGGGACTCAACTAACTCAGCCAACGTCGGGAATTGGTTCCTACCCCTAACGATGGAAGGCCACATGGGTCAATCGTATTGCCTCACGCTTACCAATTTAATATTATAATATAAGAGGTTTTAGGTTCGGTCTCATGATATGACGTGTAACACACATACATATTTAATAAATTTATATCGCATGCAAATATATATATACTTATCTAGTAGGTGTAAAGCATTCACATCCACAAGCACACTAGATGATCATGGACTTCAACCTAATATGATTAGGCTTGAGCCAGTAGGTCTAATCACTTACATTAGGATTTATGTACATATCAGCGTATCTCTATGCATGGTGATCATCCATCTCGTCATCATCGGATCTGCCAGCACCTCGACACATCTCTATATGTTGTGATTATCTGAATCGACCTCGGGAGTCCCGCTACCACCTCCATGTTGAATCTCAGATTTTAATGATGAAACTAATTAAATATGTTTTATTATCTAACTGTGTTTTGAGTTACGTAGGTCTACTATCGATCAGGATTAGACAATTGACACTGGAGGAATTGACGTTACACCTAGTGATCATATCAGGATATTGGATTTCGAGCCGGAGGTTCGATCGACAATCGACAGAAGTCTTTGGACATTGGGCATCGAGCCAAGAAGAGCGGGTTGCACTAAGGATATCGGGGTTACTGAGGTCAACCGCTGATTGGGCAACAAAACACAAGAGAGGACGATGTGTTGAAGAATCAGATGAAGTGCCAACCAATGACGTGTTAGGCAATTGAATGTTAATTTGTGTTGTAATAACTGCCTAGATCGAAGTAGAGTTTTTGTTTATATGTATACAGGATTAACTATGATAACGATGAAGACGTAAAGTGAAAAAAGGTACCGGAAGACAAGTGTGATGGATCATTGGGAGTTCGAGAGTTCGACGAAAGTTTGAAGATTTGTTGGGAGTGTTGTCAGAATTGGCCAAGAACAAGTAGGGGAGCTTGCCGAAGGGATTTCGGAAGTTTACCGAAAGGTTCGTCGAAAGTTTACGGAGCTTGCCAAGAAAGATTGAAGCTTGCCAAAGAAGCTTGTTGGAACTCGCCAAGATCATCATGAAGTCTAGGAGCTTGCCGTGATTCCACAGAATGGTTTCTAAGGCTTCATCGAAAGATAATCGAAAGTTGGTCGAAAGCTTGCCGGAAGAAGTCTTGACTTATCGAACTTTGTAATAGCTTAGGAAATATCTTTAATTTCATAGTTAGCACATAATTTAGTTTAGGATTAAGTGTTAATCCTATAAACCAAGTAGGGGCCAATTGGGCCCGATATCAGACTGGTTTGGGCTGAGTTTAAGGCCTAACTAATAAGTTGGAAATAGCCCAAGCGGTGGCACCGCCCAGTGGCTAAGAGCCTGATGGTGGAACCGTTGCAAGCTGGGTGGTGGCACTGCCCAATGGCCGAGAGCCCAAGTAGTGGCACCGCTGGTTGGGCGATGGCATCGCCTAGTACACTATCAGTGTCAGACATTGACAGGCGGTGGCACTGCCAACATGGGAAAATTGAAAGTGATTCAAATTTGGGTTCTAAATTTGAATCCTCTTAAGGCCTATAAATACCCTTCTCATTCATGGTTGAAAGGATGCCTAGAATTAAGAAAGAAAAAGGGGAAACTTTATTGAAAGAGTGTCAAAATCTTCCCTATAAGCTTTGAGTGTGTTCTAGTCTAAAAGAGGGGTAAGAGGTCTTATAAGGGTAACCTTCTAAGCTCGTCCAAAGGAGAGAGCTATAAGAGAGTTGATCCTCACCCGTTGGAAGGAGGATAGCTAGTGGAAAATCTGGCAGCCTCAAGTGAAGAGGAATCGGGAGTGGACGTAGGTCGTATGACCGAACCACTATTAATTGATTTATGTTAATCTTATTGTCATTTACATTACTGCAAACCATCTTCACTTTGATGCTCTACTTTGTCTCCTCCTTACCTATTCCTTCAAGTTAAAACATAATCGAAATAGATTTAATTGAAACGTTATTCTTTTTTATGAAGTTTTCCGAACTTGTTTTAAATTGTCAAAAGTTTATCATTCTTTACCGCTGCACTAATTCACCCCCCCCTCTTAGTGTCGCTCAATCCCTAACACTCCAGGCTTCTGTCATACCTCCAGGATAATTACAGCATAATTACAGGCATGCAGGCCCGACAATCAATGAAAAATAAGGGCTCGCAGGCTCCAATAATCACATACACACATCACAAAGTCCATGATAATCTTCCCACATCACATCACATGTATATACCATGTAGGATTACTAGATAAAATAATAATAGTTACTTAAACCTTTTAAATAACTAAAATTTGAAATCAGAGACATGTAGGGAATCTTCTAAATTTTGAAGGGTATTTTGGTTATTTTATCATATAATCGTCGCCACCCTATCGGCGGTGGCCATGCAAGCGGGGCACCAAGGAGGGGGGGGCACCGCCCATGCCTGTAGGTGGCTCGCTTGTAGATGATGCCGTGACTGCTTGCGGGCATAGCACCCCCAGGCGTTACCTCTACGGCGTTGTCCCGTGGGCCTCCCTACGGACGCCACTGCAACGCTGCCCTTGCGGGGCAAAGCCTGCAAGCGACGCTGGTGCTACCCTCCCTTATGGGCAGGTCACTTGCAAGGCCAACACCTGCAGGCACCGCCCCTGCTGGGTGTGGCGTTGCCTCCGCGGGCTGTGCCCACCCCTGTAAGCTCCCTGTGTTCATGCGGCTAGTGCTGCCACCATGGGCAGACAACCACTGGCGGCCCTACGCATACGGCCATAGCTATAAGAAGCCTTAGCCAAACTATGAGGGCAGCAATAGTTGCTGCCCTCTCTCGTCTTTTGCATCAATAATTTTGGCATCAAAAGTGCATCCATAATATAACACATGCAATTTATAAGTCAATCATCACACGACGAACTTGGCTCTGATACCACTGTTAGGAAATCAAGAGATTTGGCATCTCATACATAGCAAAAAATAAAAACAAGATCAAATTTCTCATAATTACGTACTTGGCCATCGTGCGATGATTGGTGCATAAAAATTATAAATCTGAAAAATCCACATGTATCATGTGAGAAGCGTTACTTGAGGAGATCATATATCCCTAAAAATTCCAAGAGGATGAAGGAAAACTAGCGTACTCCTCTTTAGCGATAATCCACATAACGAACGCAGCAACGACGCTCCTCAGGTCATTGCGGGATCTCTCTCCACGTGCATCACAAGGTTGCTAGAGACAACGAGGAGGAGAGAAGACTGAGGAGAATAGGAGAATGACTATCAAGAGCTCTCAGCTTATGAACAAGGAGGTTTCTCCTATTTATAAAGGTGGAGGAAGCTTATTCTTAATAGATCCTGTTCACAATGGATCTCTATCCAATTGGATCTCATTGGATCTTATCCACAGGTTCTAATTTAATCTTATCCAATTGGATCTCATCCACATGACCCAAACTAGGGGCTTCGGAGATATTTCATATATGTGCCTCTACTTGTCACAACATCCACCTTATGTGTATGACCCTCTAGGCTCGATACCGAGCTGGCCATGAGTCGCTCCTGTTAGAATTCTTTCTGACTCAAAACACCTTCTGATATAGTGAATTATTATCTTCATAATAATTTACTCGACTCATCGACTATGGATGTACTAGGCCACTACGCCATAGTCCCTAGACAATACAGGGGGATCTAATCCATCAGACCTGTCTGTCCTTAGTTACCATATATCTATAGTCCCTCATCCATCTAATATTCCAAAGACTATATATTGGGCATGGCAAAGTTATACCCATATGGAATCCTATTCGAGTCTCGCTCTAAACGGATTCTCCTGAAGAACTCATTCTCTCTCAATCTGAATGACCTTGGCCAGAGATTTTGCCTGAGCGAGCATATGCAAGATATATCTCTCATGATACCGAGAGTGGATGATCCTGTATTGGTACGTAGTTGTCTTCGTAAGGTTGGCTATCATTCTCAAGAATCGACTATACCAGATCTGGAGCTCTCCAAACCTATAAGTCCAACGTCAAAGAATGAAGTACTCAAATAAGGCATCTTTGGTGCCTCAAGTCTAAGGACCAGATACACTATTAGGACTACAAAATTATTGTCTAACATTAGGTATCATTAACTATATAGCATTCTGTAAGTTGATCAATCAGTGAACTCATTCTCCAATGAGCACCTACACTGTACCTTTAGTGTCTCCACACAAGCGACTATGAGACTAGTCACCTCCATCATATAGATGAGTGTACAATGTATCAGGCTATCTAGTTATCTCGATGTCCTCATTGAGTAACCTATGACTAGGATGATTTAGAATCTTTGTTTAAAGGTATATCGGTCTCATTATTGTGATCTCATCATGATCCAATTCTCATTGCACAGATCCATGGACATCACAATATTCATTCAGATAATATAAAAAAAACCAATAATAATATGCGAAGAGATTAACGTAACATGTCACAGGTGCCACCACTCACGTGATTGGCTTGTAGGGCACCTACAACTAACAACCCCTTAGCCGCTAGCCTTGCTTTATAGGTCTCTATCTTTTTATCTACTCCAATCTTCTTTTTGAAGATCCACTTACAACCAATGGGTATAATACCCTTGGGTGCATCAACCAAGTTCCAAAACCTGTTGGAGTACATGGAATCCATCTCTGAATTCATGACTTCTTGCAACTTCCTGGAGTCTATACTCATAATAGTCTCTTGTAGATCTGATAATCAATATCCACAACAATCTCTCTTTTGATATGTCCTACATATCTTTCAGGAGAATACAATACTCTACTAAACCTATGTAAGGTCGGAACTTATGTGCTAAGTACCCGAATAGACTCTGGCTGTGGAATGGTGCTTGAGTTCGGTTCTCCAATCTCGCTCAACTCTATCACACTCTCACTATCTCCATCAAGAATGTATTCCTTCTTAAGGAGCATTGTTCTTTTGGCTACAAAGACCTTTTGGTTCTCGAGGTAATAAAAATAATACCCATAAGTTTCCTTGGAGTATCCGATAAACTTACACCGTTCCATCCTGAATTCCATCTTGTTAGGGTTATGTCTCTTAAGTGAGCAAGGCAGCCTCAAATCTTAACAATCTTAAGATCGGGTCTCTTCCATTTCAATATCTTATATGGTGTAGACACTACTAACTTAGTTAAAACTCTATTCAAAAGGTAAGTTGTAGACTCTATGATGTATCCCTAGAATGAGACGGGTAGGTCAACGAAACTCATCATAAGTCACACCATGTCTAACAATGTGTGATTCTTCCTTTCTAAAACACTATTAAGTTGTGGTGTGTAAGGAGGTGTCCACTAAGATAGAATCTCATGGTTCTTGAGGAATTGAGTGAACTCTTCACTCAAGTACTCACCTCCTTAATCTGATTAAAAAGTTTTGATACTATTTTTAGTCTGGTTCTCTACTTCATTTTTAGATTCTATGAATTTCTCAAAGGCCTCAAACTTATACTTCATCAAATACATATGTCTCTACCTTGAGAAATCATTAGTAAAAGTAATGAAGTAGGCGTAATCACCTATGATACGAATTAACATAAGATCACATGCATTATTATGTATGAGTTTTAACAACTCAGTAGCTCTCTCTCCAGTTCTACTAAATGAAGAGTTTGTTATATTTCCATGTAGGCAAGGTTTACAAGTCGCATATAACTCATAGTTGAATTGATCTAGATATCTATCATTTAATAACTTTTAAATCCTTCCCTCATGAATGTGACCTAGCATACAATGCCACATATATATATTGTTCATTTCTTCTCATTTCCTCTTAGACTTACACTCATAATGTGTAGAGCTATGTTTAGCATAAATAAATCATTATGCAACGTTCCTCTCGTGATGATCTTATCATCTAATGATTTGAACAACCATTGTTCTCAAAAAAATAATTTATATCCACTAACTATTAAATATGAAATGAAAATAATATTTTTGATAATAGAAGAAACATAATAACATGTATTTAATTAAATAATAGCTCCACCAAGCAAATGTATGGTGACCTCACCAACAGCCACTACAGTAACTTTTGCTCCATTGCCCATTTTAAGGTCCATCTTGTCTCTGTTTAATCTCCTAGGTCTTACTAGAACCTGCAATGAATTACAGATATGATAAACACTTTCAATATCTAATGCCCATGTGTTATCATAAGATTCTAACAAATGGAGACTGATCATGAATGCACCTGAAGCTTCTGTTTTTCCCTCTTTGCAAGGTACTCTTTGCAGTTCCTCTTTCAATGCTCATTTTTATCGCAATGAAAGTATTAGCCTTTGTCCTTTGCTAGGTCTTTCTTAGCAACACTTCCCTTACCCAGTTTGCCCTTACCCTTGCCCTTCTTAAGGGACTTCTCAGTATTCCTTTTCTTTCAGGTCTCACCAGCATAGAGAACTAGCTTCTCTTTCTTGATGGTACTCTTTACTTCTCTTAACATATTGAGGAGCTTTAAGAGGGTCACCTTAAGTTTGTTCATATTGAAATTAATTATGAATTAAGAAAAAAATATCTGGTAAGCACCATTCCTAGACTTGTAAATTTCTCTATCTACTCAATCATCTTAAGGACATGGTTTTGAACCGGTGTCCTCTCAATTATTTTGGCACGAAAGAGACTTTTTGATATCTTATATTGCTAATTTCTTTCATATTCTTTAAATAGTTTGTGGAGATGCAGAAGTATAGAACTGGAATCCATGTTTTCATGTTGTCTCTGTAACTCAGGAGTCATAGAGGCCAACATGTAATATTGAGCAAGAGTGGAATCATCTATGTACTTCACATAGCAAGCAATATCATCCTCGCTTGCCCCTTCATTGGACGTAGGGATCATTGTATCAAGTATGTATATAATTTTTTCTGCTATGAGAACGATTCTCAGGTTGCGAGCCAATCCGTATAATTTGGACTAGTGAGGTAGTTGATATCAAGTATACTTGCCACATAAAGGATTTAAAAGTGATATTTTTCTAAAAATAAAGATGTAGTAGAAATAAATAACTTGCAGATTTCATAAAACTTAAACAATTAAGATAATGACTTTTATCTTAATCTACTCCTACTATTCTCTCGCGAAACACATCTCTCTCCGGTATGTGTCTATTTTGATTCCTATCTTATTCAGCCTTTGAACCACTATGACCTCAAGGGACTCGACCAATCATGATGTTTGTTTAAGTCATCACCATTATTACAAGATGAGTCTGATTCGATGATATGTCCTTGAGGGATTCAACTAAGCATATCATATCCTCATGTCACCCATGACATCTCTATATCATAGGTAAGATAACGAATCACAATATATGTGAGTCTCGAGTGACTCGACCAACTCAACTTATATTAGGAATCAGTTCCTACCTATAACGATGAAAGACCACGTGGGTCAATCTAATTGCTTTACATTTATCGACTTAATATTATCAAGAGAGGAGATTTTTTATTTGATCTCTTATGATGTATTACACATATATTTAATATATATCTACATCGCATGTAAATATATATGTATCTAGTATATGTATATATAATCACTAATCACATGAGCAATCACACCAAATGATCATGGACTATATCCTAATGTGATCAAGCCAGAGCTAGTGGACCCAATCATTCACATCAAGATTTATGTGTGTAGCGGTGCATCTCCATGCCCTGTGATCGTCCATCTCATCCTCATTAATTCCGTCGGCATCTCAACACATCTCTATACATCGCGATCATCCATCTCGCCCTCATGGGTCCTACTATTACTTCCACGCTCCCGCTGCACCTCCTAGTATGATTACAACTTAATTACCAGTATGCAGACCCCATAATAAATGAGAAAAATGAAGGTTCATGGGCCCCAATAATAATAATCATATGTATACACATCACATGGTCCATGATCATCCGTCCACATCAGACATCACATGCACACATCATCATCATATAGGACTATAAGATAATAATTAATTAATAAATTAAATTATTTAATTAATTACTGTATTACCCTTTGGGATACCCTACCATAGGGTGTCCCCATATGGCAAGAAATCCCTTATGTGGCTAGGAAATCTTAGCTACTAAGGACTCCCTTGTGGCCAAGAATCTAGGCCATAGTGTTACGCACTTAGCTAGAATTACCTAAGTGGTGAAGTACCCTAGCGGCAAGTCATGAACTTAATTGGAGTTGTCTAAGTCCCGAAGCACCCTTACGCCCACTTCGATTAGACTTAGTTGAGATTGCCTAAGTCTTGAGGCACCCTTGCGACATACGCGTCCACTAAGGGTCAATCAAATTGCAACCTCGTACAAGTCCCGTAGAACCTGAAAAATAAAAAGTTGATTAGCTTTGAAACGAGCGATGGACAAGTCCCGACGTCTCGCCAAGAGGGAAACTTTACAAACAATTCAACGAGCACTTGGAGTGCATAAGAGAATAGAGAGAAAGAAGGAAAATAAGGACTTTAGAAGGGTGAACGAGTAGCTGCAAGTCCACAAACAACTACTCCTCGAGTGTCGGGCGCGAAAGCAAGTTTTCGTCAGGTTGATGTGTAAACTTATGAAGATATTCAATGCCCGACACTACCCCAAAGTCCTATCCAGGCTGGTACCACCCAGGGGGTTCTAGGGTATTGAGATGGTTGACATTTCGTAAGCAGTTTTGGTCTGTAGAAAGCAAGCTGCAGCATGCAAAAATAGAGACTTTTTGTGGTAGTTTTACCTAGTGCGACGAGCAGTCATACTACAACACTGCAAACTACCATTTCTTATATTTTTCATAAGCAAAACACATCAAAATTATAGTAAAACAGGTTGCTAAAGATATGTACAAGTATGTAAAAGTGATAAATAGTTCATTAAACGAAGTTGCTGTGAGTGTGTGATGACCGTTCATGACAATAGGACTACCTTGTGTGGCTAGGAATCCCTTGCCACCAAGGAGTCCCTTGCAGCCAAGAAACCCTAGCTACAGAGGCTTCCATGTAGCAGGTTGAGAGTAGCCTTGCTGCTCTCGTTATTACTGCTTTTGGCCAGGCCAAGAGCAGCAAGAAAAACTCTCGGCCAAGGCTATTAGCAGCCTTTGGCCAATCTAAGGGTAAGCAACAATTGTTACCCTTTCTTCTTCTTTTGTACCAACATGGCTTTTGTAAAACACCTCATAACAGAGAAAAGTTTACAACACAGATTTGATTATCTATAATAAAAAATTATAATAATTGTGTAAAATAATTCTTACATGATTAAACACAACATACGTAGTTTAAAAGCTAATCTTTTACATAAGCAACATGGCTCTAATACTACTGTTAGAAAATTTGTAGTGATGTCATATACACAGCAAAAAAATAAAAATAAATAGTCATAAATTTCCTACAGAAAAAGACTTTCTCATCGTTGTGCAAAAGTTAGTGCACAAAACCCGCGAAATCGAAAAACTACGCGTAAGAGAATTACCTAGGGAGATCATATATATCTGAATTCTTGTAGATTTATAGGACTGGATGAAGAAGTTTAAGTGTCTTCCTCTCTAGTGATAATCCACATGGCAAGGGCTGTGACAGCGTTCCTCAAATCGCTATTCAAAACTCTTCACTACGTGCACTATGCAATCAAGAAGGGGCCGACCCTTCTTGCTGTCCACATACTCCAAATTGGGATTACTGACTAAGGAGGAGAGGGAAAGGAGAATATGAGGTAGCTACCAAAAAAACCTTAGCCTATGGGCCTTTGGTTCCCTCCTATATATAGAGGTCCCTTATCAACTTAACCCTAATAGATCCTATCATATTAGGTATTGGATCTTTATCTAATTGCCAAAGCCTCTTAGATCAGTGGGCCTCTACCTAATAATCTCTTATCAGCTCTTATTGGATCTCATCTATAGGATCCAATAATTCAGAGGCTTAATGGATATCCAATAAGATATGGGCTCTAACGGATATCTCACATACGAACCTCTACTCATCATAACACCTACCATATATGTGTGACCCTTTAGACCTAATATCAAGTTGGCTAAGTCATACTTGTCTGAATTCCTTTTAGCTCAGTGGATTATTAAGATAATAATCCACTTGATTCATCGACTACAGATGTACTAGACCACTACGCCATAGTCTCAAGATGATACAGGGGAATCCAATCTTTTGAACATATTTATGCTTAGTTACCATGTACCTATAGTCTCTTATCCATCTAATATCTCACAGACGCTATATTGAACATGATATTGTTAAGCTCATATGGTCTCTCCTCAAGTCTCGCTCTAATCAGATTCTCTCGAAGAACTCTTTCTCTCTCAATCCGAACAACCTTGGCTAACGATTTGTTTGAACAAAACATATGAGATATTCCTCTCCTGATATTAAGAGCGGATAATCCTATACTGACTCTCAATAGGCCTCGTAAGATTGGCTACTACTCCAAATGATCGACTATAGTAGATCTGGAATTTTCAACCCTATAAGTCATAGGTATAGTTCTCAAGTAAGGATCTTATCTCTTCTTACTTGGCTTTAACCCACTCATTCTTATGCTCATATAAAATAACTTTTTGGTAAGTTTCTGGCTCTCTCCTATCAGTAAGTATAACATACTCATATGAAGAATATCTTATAAATAATTGTCGCTCTCTTGTAGATCTTCTCAATAGAATCTCAACTGGTGGTGGAGGTGCTTGCTCAAATTATTCAATTGGTTTAACATCATCAACCGTAGAAGCACCATCGCTGAATTCTCATCGCAATCTTCTTGTTCATCTCCGCTATGATCATCATGAACTATAGGTGAAAGAACTAGACCTAAACTTTCAGGAATATAAATAATTGATCAACATTGTCACCATCATCAAATAATTGATCTTCAAGAAATATAATATCTTTACTTCTAATAATCTTCTTATTCACTAAATCCCATAATTTATATTCATACTCTTCATAACTATACTCCAAGAAAATACATGCGTTTACCTTATTATCAAGCTTGGACCTCTCATCTTTGGGAATATGAACAAATGTTTTATACTCAAAAACTCTCAAGTGATCATAAGATACATCTTTCTCTTACCATACTTTCTTTAGAATATCACCTTTTAGAGGAATTGATGAAGAAAAAATTATCGAGTCAATTGTAGTTCTTATAGCCTCCCCCAAAATGACTTAAGTAACTTAGCATGGAAGAGCAGACACATAATCCTTTCTTTAATGATTTTGTTAATCCTTTCTATCGCACCATTTTACTGAGGAGTTTTAGAAACTATTTTCTCAAGCCTAATACTATGGAACCAATAATAATTCTTAAAAGGACTCTTGTATATGCCACTATTATTTGCTGTAACACACTTTATCTTTCTATCAGTATCTCTTTCAACACTAATATGAAATTTTTTGAAAACATCAAGTAAAGAGCACCTCCAAGAGTTCTAGATAATGGATATGTATGAAAAGTAACTCTATGTGTTTTTTCAACTAAGTAATAATTACAAGATTTAAGAGATGCACCTTGTAACTCTAGTAAAAACTATTTTCTAACAAAAGTTTGAAGTCCCTTCTTGTTGATATGACAAAACCTCTTATGCCAAAGATCAATGTTTTTACCCTTTTGAATTACATTATCTCTCCTTTGTGTAGCTTAGTTTCTATGATATAGAAAAAGTTTAGCTTCTTTCCTCTTGTCATAACTGAAGAACCTTTGGTTAGCTTCTATTTGCTTTTACCAAAATAGTATGTAAATCCCTTATTATCAAATCTGTCTATAGATATCAAGTTAAAATAAATATCTAAAACATATTTAATATCTTTGAGTATTAATTTACTCCTAGTACTAGTCTTCTAGCAAATATCTTCAATATCCATAATCTTAGATGTACTATTATTTTCCATTCTAACATTGCCAAAATCACCAACAGTGTAAGATCTGAAGAAATCATCATGAAAAGTAACATAGAATGAAACACCAAAGTTAGTTACCCGGTTACTATCTTGAACTACAAGACTGATACATCTGTCATCACAAACAATAATGATATCATCTTCAACAGCAATGTATTGGTCTCTTTTTCATTTTCTTTCTTTTATTTAGTTCTCACTTTAAAAACCTATACTCTTTCTTCATGTTACCTCATCTGTTGCAATGAAAATGCTTAATATCTCTTCTAGTCTTGGATCTTCTCATATAATTATGTGGATTTCTACTATAACTTCTTTCACGTCTTTCTTGTTTTTCAATAACAAGTGCACTAGAAGAAGGTTCTCCTTATTCTTTCCTTTTGGTATCTTTATATAACAAATTGTCCATAATTATATCTAGTTAGAGTTCTCTTTGGCATGAAGTTACAAATTGTCACCACATACGTTTCTCAACTTTCTAGTAAAAAGCTAAGAAATAACAATCCTTGCATCTCATCATTTATATTCATTTTCATAGTAATCAACTTATTTGTAAGACTCTGAAACAAGCTTATGTGCTCAATAATGTTATCACAATCTTTATACTTTAAATTAATAAGCCTTATAAGGAGAAGAAAAATTCTATTTCTCATTGTCTTTTTCATAAAAAGATTTTCTAACATTTGTCAAATACCATCAACTTTGGTTTCATCAAAAATATACTCATGCAAATTTATATATATCCATCTTCTAATATAGGTAATAGCTTTTTTATATTAAACCTCTCATTCCTCATCTTCTATAATAAAAGGTTTATCTTTAACTTTGATGGGTTTATACAAATCTTTACAATATAGTAAATCTTTTATTATAATCTATAAGTGAAATAATTTAATAAATTTAATTTAATCACACTGTCTAACTTTTCTATTTCAATCACATAAGAAAAATTAGCAGCAAACAACCTGATGCTATGATAACACTTATTATGAAAAATTATTATAGCGAAATAATTATTTTCTCTCTTTGTGTATCAAAATAGGTTGCAAATCAAAATACCAATCTATTACCGAAAATAAATATTAATTAAAATAATATAAATAATAGAATAATGAATTAATTACAAAGTAAGATAACAAATTTTTTATGTGAAAAATTTAATATGAAAAAAATTATGGAACCGTAGTTCACTTCAAATCTCTATTATCACTAATAATAATAATAATATATTTACAATAAATCTTCTCCGGCATAACTAAAGAATCCTAAGAATATCAAGAATATAGTTCTTGACTCAATAGTAACATTCATCAGCTCCATACATAGATTTTATAAATAAAAAAATTTAAGTCTCACCAAGTGTATATAGCAGAAAAACACCTTAGAAAAGACAGACTATAGATCGATGCTATTAAGATTTATAAATTTTTTATTATAAAAATTTTTCACGTAAAATTTGGATCAAAATCGATGAAATTATTTAATCCTGTTGTTTGCGTCTAAAAGGAGGCCCGTGCAATCTGGGCATCAATCGGAGAGCCGAGAAGGAGGTGCGCTTTTCTTGGTCGAGAAGCCATGCATTATCCAAACCTAACACTCCAGGTACGTACCAGAATCCGTGTAACGGATGCTTTCTTCCTCGCTGCTTTGATCCGAACATAAACACTAGAAGAGCGTCCTCGATGAAGTGGGTGGCTGTTGCCACCGATGGATCTCCTCAAGTACGTGGAATTTCCAGCGAAGACTGGCCTTTCATGGCCGGACATAAAACTGCAGCTAACCGCTCTGCGCAGTTGCGTACAGCATGGCATTCAGATTATGAGTGATTTACGGGCCACTTTGCTATCGTATCTACTTGCAGAATACGGCGTAGGCTTGATTCAGAACGGATTGCCTGTTCTTCATCTGCCAGAGCATGAGCTGCAGGAAGCTGTCGATGACGACGACGATGATGATGGCTTGCTTGAGGTAATTTTGTTGCATGTAGAAGCTGTCGATGCTAGTGAAGTGCCCACTGTAAAGTTTGGGAGCCGAAAAAGGGTGGTAATGATTGATGGATCTTGTTCTCTAGCTCTGCGGATCGAGAGGGATATGGCGGATGGTGGGTGAAGTCAGGGCGATGTTGCGGCGGATGGGTGATGGGGAAATAAGCATCTCCGCATACGACACGGCGTGGGTGGCACTGGTCAAGAGCACAGACGGAAGTGGTGGCCCTCGGTTCCCGTCCAGCCTCCAGTGGATCGTCGACAACCAGCTGCCGGATGGCTCGTGGGGAGACCCTGTCACCTTCTCCGCCCATGATCGGATGATCAACACCCTGGCCTGCGTCATCGCCCTCAAGTCATGGACTATCTATCCGGATAGTTGCAGCAGAGGTCAATCGCAATAGCAGTGGCGGCACTACCATCAGACACAACCACGCCAAACGCACACACACACACACACACAAGAATGCACATAAGATTGTAGCTGAAATGGCTCTCTTTCAACTTCACAGGGCTGGCATTTATCCGTGAGAACATGTGGAGATTGCGTGAGGAGGAAGCAGAGCTGATGCCAATCGGCTTCGAAGTTGCCTTCCCCTCCCTTCTTGATATAGCCAAAGCGCTTGAGCTGGAGATTCCCTATGGTGACCCTTCTTTACAGGAAATCGACGCCAAGAGAAATCTGAAACTGAAGAGGTACTGCAGCAAAACCCCAGTGTTGCATTCACCTGGTTTGCTGCACCTTTCCAGGCATTGTCGCTGAGCTAACTGATGTGATATAGGATTCCAAGAGATGTGATGCATGAAGTGCCCACCACGCTGCTCCATAGCCTGGAAGGAATGCCGGGCCTCGAGTGGGACAGGCTGCTTCGCCTCCAGTGCTCCGATGGCTCCTTTCTCTTCTCACCTTCCTCCACGGCTTTTGCTGCGATGCAGACCGGTGATGGCAACTGCCTCAATTACCTCCAGAGAGTCGTCCATAGATTTGGTGGGGGGGGTAAGACCATTTTGACGACACTTTCTCCTCGTTCCACATGTTCCTCTGCCTTCACCGTCATTGATCGGATTCTACTCTCCAGTGCCCAACGTTTACCCCGTGGATCTCTTCGAGCACCTGTGGGTCGTCGATCGGTTGGAGCGTCTCGGGATCTCTCGATACTTCGAGCCGGAGATCAAAGACTGCTTGGACTACGTGTACAGGTCGGTAATGATTTAGCGTCCACCTTCTTCTTCTTGCGCGTCTGAGAACGATCGCTCGAACCACAGATTTTGGACCGAGGACGGCATCTGCTGGGCGAAGAACACGAGAGTGCACGAAGTGGACGACACATCGATGGGGTTCCGACTGCTCCGGCTGCACGGCTACGACGTCTCCGCCGGTGAGTAACAACGCATCCCCGGTTCAAGTTTGGAGGCATGGTCTCAGACAGCTGTGCTACTTGGCCGTCGCCAGGCGTGTTCCGGCATTTCGAGAAGGACGGTGAGTTCTTCTGCTTCGCCGGGCAATCGACCCAGGCGGTGACCGGAATGTACAACCTGAACCGGGCGTCGCAGGTGGCCTTCCCCGGGGAGGAGATACTGGAGCGGGCCAGGAGCTTCTCCTACCTGTTCCTGCGAGAGAAGCAAGCCGCCGACCAGGTGGTGGACAAGTGGATCATCACCAAGGACTTGCCGGGCGAGGTACGCAGACGACACACTCCCTCAGCTGCTTACCTGCTACTCTCGATCGAGGTCGCATGACACGATGGGGTCGACCTCCATCAGGTGGCGTACGCCCTGGACTTCCCCTGGTACGCCAGCCTGCCTCGCGTGGAGACGAGGCTGTACTTGGAGCAGTACGGAGGCAGCGGCGACGTCTGGATAGGGAAGACGCTCTACAGGTAACGCCACTCTTCCCATAGGTCGTCGTCGCCGGCAGGGCCCCTAGTTCTTGCTATGGGACCGACCAATGGCTGGCGGACCAATGGGGGCACCGTCATCAGCCTCATCCGGATCTTAAGCTACTTCCTTTTCCTACTTCCTATACCACGTGGGAGCCACTTTTAGGGATGCATACTCGTAGCGGAGAGCGGTGGTATGAGATAAACTAGAGCTAACAGGAGTTGGGGTCGTCGTCGCAGGATGCCATTGGTGAACAACGACGTGTACTTGGAGTTGGCCAAGTTGGACTATAATCGCTGTCAATGCCTCCATCAGCTCGAATGGTTCGACCTCGAAAAGTAAGTGAAAGAGAACGCCCTCTGTTTTCCCCCAGCATTGATAGATTAACTCTCCAAAATGTCCTTTTTCTATCACTTTCTAGTCTCCATGTTCAAGGCGAAAGTGTTCGTTGACCCTTTTCTTCGGTAAAAAATAATGATCGTTCGATTGGGATCAGATGGTACGAGGAGGCCGGTCTGCGATGGCACAGGGTGAACCGGAGGAGCCTGCTGAGGGACTACTTTCTGGCGGCCGCTTGCGTGTTCGAACCGGACCGCGCGGTCGAGAGGTTGGGTTGGGCTCGGACCGCCGCGATGGCCACGGCCGTCTCCTCGTACTTTAGCAGCGCCACGTGCACGGACGAGATGAGGCGATCGTTCATCCGCGACTTCCTTGATGATCGAAGCGACGGCCAAGACATTAGCAGGTGATTTTTTAATCTGAATTAATGGAACAAAATTGCAGTGCACTTTATGTCGTCTTGCTTTCTTAAGATCCTGATGGAATCTTCTTCCGGATCATTCTCTATGCCTCAACTTAAGTGATTAGTTATCGATCATGGAGATGGCGAGTGATGTTTCTGAATTTGAACGCAGGATGGGAGGGAAGAAGGCAGGAGAAGTGTTGGTGGGTCTGCTCCGGCAGCTGATCGAGCGGCTGGCGGCTGATACACGGCCGGCCTTCCAACAACAGCTGGTCCGCCACCATTTACAACAAGCTGTAACATCTCCATCCTTCTCCGCTTCCAATTCTACTAATAATAATATTTTTAATATTTAAATGGTGATCTTATTTTTCTCAGTGGAAGGAGTGGCTGATGGAATGGCATAGCGACGGGTCCGACAGATTCGGAAGGGAAGAGACGGGGTTGCTGCTCGTCAGGACCATGGAAAGCTGTGCAGGGAGGTTCTGCTCGACGGAGTTAATGGCGACTGGTCCTAATTACAGTCGGCTTGGTCATCTACTGTCTTCCCTTTGTCATAATCTAAGGCGACGACAGATGCTCGTCGCTGAGGTATATTTTTTTGTTTTTCTTCTTAGTTATTATATATATATATATTATGTGGATAATTTAGAACACCGATATCGACATTCCAGCTATCAATGATTTCCTAAGAGTGGTTTGTCATCTTCTCAGAGCATCACGGAGGAGTGCGCTATCACAAGCAGTTGCAAGGACAAGGCAGTGGAAGCAGAGATGCGAGAGCTGGCTCGGTGTGTGCTGCAGACTTCAGATGACGTCGACCACCTCACCAAGCAAACATTCCTTCTGGTGGCGAAGAGCTTCTATTATGCTGCTCACTGCTCACCTGCTGCTCTCCACAGCCACATCTCCAAGGTGCTCTTCGAGCCTGTGGCCTAGTTAGCTTCAGAAAATATGTGAACGAGCAGTGATGGAGCTCATCAGTTTAACAAATTGCACTTTCTTCGTAATGGTTGGGAATTCTCATCATGAAAGATAGCAGTCCATTGCAAGGGAACCGGTGGTTTATCGTCAATGAATAATCGATGTAGTTTGTCAGGTTTACATGGCATCTCCGTAAAAGGATGCACCGTCTTCTTAATCTTTGGAAATTCTCATAATTTAGCAGGCAACCTCAGTGACTTTGCTACATATCTTCAAGCCTAAGATTTTAACTCCTGCTGATCTCTACAAAAAGATGTGGATGAGTAACACGAAAAGATACTCCGCACATCCTCGCTGAGTTCGCAAGATAGTTTACGTGGGAAGCTGCCAAAGGAATCGAGTCAAATGCATTTACGTGCAGTACTTTGGATTCTCTTCTATCCGACGACCAAAGTACCATTCGGGGACGATTGGATGCCCAACTTTAGCTCCAAGTCAACTCCGGTCTGTTGAATTATTGGATCCCAGGAGTTGGAAGCTGCCTTTTTGGATCTCATAAGATACGCAGCCCGAAGCTTTTCATGTGTTGCTTTATTTTTTATTTATGATTGCATCAGGAATACTTTACAAATGGATGAATAAATCCATAAGCATAATGACATTGTAAAAGAAAAAAAAATGGATCAGCCTAATTGCTGTAGTGCTAAGAATTAATATATTTCATCTTATTTGCTGGATGGTTAGGACTCGATCAAGCCATGAGGATTTCATCTCAAAATATATCATGGCAAGCTTAGCCCTAATCCATTTGATCATGACCGGGTCTCTCTTACCGTATGCAGCAGCAATTTAACTTTGAAGTTCCTATAGATTATAACTTCAAGCCTAAGATTTTAACTTCTGCTGATCTCCGCAAAAGATGTGGATGAGTGATTCTCTCTCTCTCTCTCTCTCTCTCTCTCTCTCTCTCTCTCTCTCTCTCTCTCTCTCTCTCTCTCTCTCTCTCACACACACACACACACACACAAAAGCCTGTTATTTTGAACTTCTGCTGATCTCGACAAAGATGTGAATGAGTGATGATGTTCTCTCTCTCTCTCTCTCTCTCTCTCTCTCTCTCTCTCTCTCTTATGTGGTGAGAGATTGCAGTCATATAAAGCACCCCACCGCTGGTGGGTGGAAGCAGCAGTGGGTCGCAAGATGGTCATGGTTTCCGATGCGCCCACAAATAATGCTGTCCGACTCGGCATCTGGAAATGGCAGACACATCCGAGACGAAAAATACTGAGCACATCCTCGCTGAGTTCGCAGGATAGTTTAGGTGGGAAGCTGCCAAAGGAATCGAGTCAAATGCATTTACGTGCCGTCCTTTGGACTCTCTTTTGTCAGAGAACCAAAGTATCGTCCCCGTACCCAACTTTAGCTCCAATTCAACTCCGAGTTCCTTGAATCATCCGATCTTTTTTTTTTTTAGGATCTGATAAGTCAATAATATTTTTACAAAATGGATGAATAATTCTAAAAGCATAATGATATCGTAAAAGAAAGAAAAAGTTAGGAAATGTATCGGTCCAATTACTATGGTGCTAAGAATTAATCCATTTGAACACGACCGGGTTTCTCTTACCGAATCCAGCAACAATTTACCCTCAAAGTTCCTATAGATTAGAGAGAGAGAGAGAGAGAGAGAGAGAGAGAGAGAGAATGCAGATCTACCTTTTCTTGGCAGTCGTCTTATCCGAAAGTTGGTCACCAAAAGAGGGAGGGGAACACTGAAAGTGAGACGAAGAGCAGTCTCTTATCGCACCTCAACGCGTGCTCATCCCGAATCACGAGCTGCCCTACTCGTCCGAGCATGGCAACTCCCACACCCACCAAAAGGAAACGCATCGATGCATGCAAAGCGCAGATGCAAGGCCGAGGCGTACTGATGCGGACCGCACGAGAAGTAGTGGTTTCAATCATGTCCTGGCGTTGGCAATGCCTCGCACCCGGCCGCTCCACTTTGCTGCGGGTGGCCGTCGTCGTTGGCATGCCGTCAAACCACGTGCCACCACATCTTCGTGTCCATCGGTGGAGGTCGAGGTAGAGAAGATAGCAGCTATCACAACTCCGGGCAAGATGAGGCCTCTTGTGAAGTCCACCCCGGAAAGGAACGGTCTGCATGCTGTTCTCGACATGTGGCGAAGATGTGTCATGGTCCAGACTCGATCAGAAATTACTGTTGGATTTGATAGAATATCATGATATGATATGATAAAAGATCATGATAGAGATATATATAGAATAATATTTTATTTTTTTATCTTTAATTAATTTATGATTTGAAGATCGATCAAAATTTAAGTAGCTCATTTGATTACGTGATTTGAGTGCATGATTGACGAAAATATCTCTATCATATAAATACTCATTTACTCAATTCCTTTCATAATGTATTCCTTAAGTTTACATATTATTCGGAGCTTCTCTTACGTAAGACTTCTCTTTTCTGGTTGGCCAGTGATAATAATCTACCGTTGATCTGTCGGTGACAACAAGACTCCTGTTCGATGGACTTCAAGCCACCACGCTCGGTGGTCTTTCTCAAACTGTCGCATCTTACTCGATGGAAGCAAACTTCAAGCCACCATGATCGTTGTGCTACCTCTCCTCTGTAGTTGTTCCCTACAGTGTCAAACCCCGCTTTTCCATCTCTTCACTGATCGATCCCACATCCACTCCCCCACCGTAACTCCTCATATTGTCACTTGCTCCTCACCTGCAACTCCTCACTCGAAAGATCTTCTAGTTCCCCTTGTTCCCTTGTGTGGGGTTGTCATTGTTGTCTACCCCTAGACGTGACACAAGGCTCTACTCATATGGTTCATTGCCTCAACCCCTCCTGTGAGGAACCTCTCTCTTCTTCATAACCAGCGAACCTCCTCCACCGCCGAGTGCCCGCCTCTTCTCTCCTAATCTACCTTGTTGTAACTGTCTTCCCCGCTTTCTCCTTATACTAACAACCTCTTTTGCCTTCCTTTGTCGGTATCTTTCCCTCTCCTTCCTATGCCGATAGTTTTCTTTGCGATTGCCTACTTCGACAACCTACTTTTGATAGCCTCACTTCACTTTGCTGCTTTGACAACCTCCTCCATGAGTCAACAACCTCGCTTCATTAGGGCCTGCCTGCTAGCCTCCTCTTACTACTACTTCGGTGGTTACAATCCTCCAATCATGGGACAACCTTTATCGAGTTCTCTAGCACCTAGGCTATATAATAGGAGGTCGAGCGCTCCTCGCCTCCTCTCGACCTCCTCGTCCTTGGAGGTCGAGGAGAACCCAGCTCAATAATAAATCATGATAATAAGTTATAGTTTTAACACGATCGTTTTATTCTACAAACAATTCAAGCCCCGGTTGCTGGCTTCATAGTACCACTAATATCTTTATATAGCACTACAGCAAAAGCATGGTCAAAGTTATAAATCACCCTTACCAATCACTCTCGCACTTGCATGCTAAGTCTCTTGTCTATTCTGATGAAAACAAGACAAGAGTAAAGTGCTATTACTGATTATATGTAAAATATAAAATTTATCATAGATAACTTGACTTTAATAGTGCTAGTTATAAGTGTCTTATAAGCCAATCATATGAATAATGACACCTATAACATGTTATATCAATCTCTTTGCTTATGATTACTAGCATTTTCTCATATTATCTGGATGTATATTGTGATATCCTTGGATCTGTATAATAAGAATCAGATCGTGATGAGATCACGATAATGAAACCGATTTGCATTTAAACACAGATCCTAAATAATCCCGGTCATAGGTTACTCGATAGGGATATCGAGATATCTAAACAAACTGATGTGTCATATACCTATCCATATAATGGAGGTGGCTAATTTCATAACCGTCTGTGTGGGGATACTAAGGATACAGTGCAGATGCTCATTGGAGAATGAGTTTACCGATTGATTCGCTTATAAAATGTTTGATGGTTAATAATACCTAACGTTAGAAAATGATGTCGTAGTCCCAATTGTTTATCTGATCCTTAGATTTAAGATATCAAAGATGCCTTGTATGAGTACTTCATTCTTTGACATTAGACTTACAGGTTTGGAAGTTTCAAAGAAGTCAAGATCAGATCTTGAATAAAGTTGCTTAAGTAAAGGAAATAGAAATGAACTAAGCGATTTGTAGTACAATCGGTTCTTAAGAATGGTAGGCAATCTTACGAAGACAATTGAGTGTCGATAGAGGATCATCCACTCTTAGTATCATAAGAGGAATATCTCATGTGTTCTTACTCAGATAAATCTCTAGTTAGGGTCATTCGGATTGGGAGAGAAAGAGTTATCCGGGAAAATCTGATTAGAGCAAGACTCGAGTGAAAACTGTATGGGCCTGACAACACCATGCCCAATATACGATCTCTGAAATATTAGATGGATGAGGGACTGTAGGTACATGTTAACTGAGGATAGATATGTCCTCAGTATAGCCCTTGCCGTGTGGATCACCGCTAGAAAGGAGGACACTTGACCTCCTTCATCCTCTTCATCAGATATGAAAATTTCATGGATATACGATCTCCCTAGTACTATCTTTTTTATATATAGTTTTTGGTTTCACAGATTTTATGTAGCAATCTTCGTATGATGATAAATTTTTTTTGTGAAAATCTAGGATTTTGTTTTATATTCTTTCATTGCGCATGTGATGTTGCCCCTAGATTTTTCAACAAATAGGTCATCCTCTGAGTGATGAAGAAGTCATTATCCATATTTTTAATGCCCTAAGAGACAAATAAAAGAAACTGGTGGCAGTAATTCAAGCACAAGACTCATCGATATCATTTAAAAAATTATGACATGTCGATTAATCATAAAACATATTGAAAATAGAATAGAGAATGATAAGACCAACAATCACATCTCAAGTTAGTAAAAAATCTAAAAGAAAGAGCAACCAGAGCAATAAAAACTTCAACAAAAGATCGAATAAAATGCATGTTGAATGCATAAGTAACACGGAGATCTATCATCCTCTTGTTGAGAAATCTGATTAGAGTATCACATGAACAATAGAAAAACAGAAAACAAAAGATATAGATTTCTCAGAAAAAGTATCTCATTGTCATCCGAAGATTGGTATGTAAAACAAACTATAAAATCAAAAACTATACATATCAAGTAAGATTTGTTACCTAGAGAGATTATATATCCCTAAAAAATATTAGATTTATAGGAGTGGATGAAGGAGATCAATTATCCTCCTCTCTCATAGTGATCTACATAGTAGATGTGACAAAGACACTCCTCAAATCATTGTACGATCTTTCTCTCCATGTGCACCACGTCATTAAAAAGGGGTTCACCCTTCTTGCTATCCACACATCCTTAACTGGTGCTAGTGACTGAGGAGGAGAGGAAAGGGAGGAGAATATGAGGAGTAGCCAAGAGGTGAGTAGCCTATGCCACCTTTTGCCCCTCCTATTTATAGAGGTTTTTGTCACTTAACTTTAATGGATCTTGCCTTATTGGGTATTGAATCTCTATCCAATTACACAAGCCACTTTTATTAATGGATCTCTATCCAATAATCTCTATTTAGTCTTATGATGTCTTACCTAAAAGATCCAATAATTTAGGGGCTTATTGGATATCAAAAAAGATAGGGGCTCTAACGGATATCTCATATCCTAATCTCTACTCGTCGCAACACCTACTATATGTATAAGACCCTCTAGGCCCAATATCGAGTTGGCCATAAGTTATACATATTAGAACTTCTTCTATCTTAGTGAATTATTATTTTCACAATAATTTACTCAACTCATTGATTACGGACATACTAGGCTACTATACCATAATCTCCAAATGATACAGGGGGATCTAATCCATTGGACCTGTATGTCTTTAGTTATTATACATCTATAGTCCATCATCCATATAATATTCTAGAGATTGTATATCAGGCATGGTACTATTAGGCTCATACGGAATCTACTCGAGTCTCATTCTAATCGGATTCTCCCGAAAAACTCTTTCTCTCTAAATCCAAATGACCAGGGATTTACTTGAGCAAGAACATATATGATATTTCTCTCATAACACTAAGAATTGATGATCCTCTATCAACACTTAATTGCCCTCGTAAGGTTGGTCGCCACTCCTGATGACTCTTCATAGTATTTATCTCTTATATGTCCAAATATTTTATTTACAATAAAAAATTATCATAATTTATGTATCGATCTTCTATTATATATTTGTTTGTAGTAAAACGAGTCTTGCAATATTTAAAAGGGATTCTTAATCATGAATTTTTTCTTTATAAATACTTATCACTTTATCTTCATACCTTCATCGTTATTGATTGAGCAAGCAACATTGATGATAAAATGTCTACGTTAGCCTATATTGTCTTTCTTGAAGCAAATCTAATTAGTTGAAGTTTCAAAAAACAAAAAGCAATCGCAAAATCCACCATTGAAGTTGAATATTAAGACATTATCATCGCCACTGTTGAATTCAACTGGGTTACTAATCTACTATAGGAACTTGACATTACTTCCAAATCCACTCTATAATATACTGTGATAAGCCACTTACCTATCCACTAATTTAATGTTCTACTCACGTATAAAACATATTGGCATTAACTTCTATTTTGTTAGAAATCAAGTTGTCAGACATCAATTATATATTTCTTACGTACATACTTCTAATTAACTAGCAGACTCTTTCACAAAGCCTCTCACCCATTAAACATTTTAATTGCATCGATCCAAAATTGACATCCTCGATAGAAGCTCAATCTTGTCGATGTATGATAAAAAATCATGAAAAAGACACACATAGAATAATATCTATGTTTCCTTATATCCCCAATCAATCTATGATTTGAGGATCAATTATGAATTTGAATAACTGATGTGATTATTTGATATGAGTGCATGAGTAAAGGAAATCTCTCTCTCAAAATCTATATAAATACTCATCTTTTAATGAATAAAATCAATCTCTTTGGCAACGTTCTCCTTAGTTTTATAGGATTAAACCTCAAATGAATCATGCTAAGATATGATTATATGTAATATTGAACGATTTATGAAAATATTAAACCCTCTAGGTCTTTTGAATATACTATTATTAAATTAGATTTAAATATTTTCCATAAATAATTTAGACTCGATGAAATAAATAAATCACATCGTTAGAATAATAATAATAATAATAATAATAATAATAATAATATTATTATTATTATAATTATTATTATTATTATTATTAATTTTCAAATTAGTTGGATACATATCTATTTAATTAGTTTTTTGACAAATTGATTTTATTGCAATTTGGATATATACTATGTAATTTTCAATTCCATGTTTTATTGCTTTTGGATATCATATCTATTTACTTTATATTAGTTTATATATGAACCCAAGCCTCGTTTGGGTGCACAATTGATAGATTGGGTTGGGTTTGGGGCCTGCAAATCGATCGAACCCATTGTGAGGTGGGGTTTTATTTCACTCGACCCAAACAAGCCCAAGCGGCCGCCTCCAAAGGCCCAAATTCCTTTGAGTAGTTATTTGGCCCAAATACGTATCGCTATAAATGGGCTCGCGGCCCAAAAGAGAACGGCATATTTTTCTGGCGAGCTTTGTCCGCCAAGAAGCGAGAGAGAGAGAGAGGGGAGGAGGAAGCGACGAGGACTTCTCGGCGAGTAAGTAGACGAAGTCTCTTGCATCAAATCTCGATGGATGTTTGATCGAAAACGGGCTTCTCGATTAGATAATTCGATCGTTGATTGGGTTCGAGAACTGTAGTATATGTTGATTAGGCCATCTGATTTTTCCTCATTTTCGTGTTCCTCTTTCTGATGTTTCCTCGAGGTTTTATTGTGTTCTTGGTAGGGAATGTTGTCTGGGAGCAAGATCTCATTTTTTGGTGCTGGTTACGGTTTGAGAGTTGCACTACCAAATAATCGAGTCTGCACTCTGCACGAAGTTTCATTAGGAGAGTATGGAACCCAGACAAGTTTATGTAGTTGGTTGAAATCTAAATTTGGATAATGAACATTAAAAAAAAAAAGAGAAATAAGGATGTATATGCATGACATCAAGCTTGAAAGTACGAAATTAGCAATTGGATTTGTCTGATTGTTACTGAAGATACGACTGCTAGATAATAATCTCATCTCCTTTTGTGTTTTTGCATCTCTGGCTTTGCCTATTGATTGAAAGCTAGCATGCCTATCCACTGAAAGAAATTCTGCGCCTGATTCCATTTAGCTGGTTACCTCAAGAATGTGATTCCATTTAGATTCATGATGTTTGTTCATTCATTTGTTCAGCCACTCTATAAGATCAGTACTTTTTGGGAAAGATTTTCCAGTGCAAATCTGAAAAAACCCGGTGGTTATCTCTATTCCTCATAAACCTCCACCCTCACCATGCAATATTTCTTGACCTACTATTGTCCCAACTACCCGGGCATTGGGTACAGCGTGAGTAGGAACACTTAGCCATGCCTCATAATTGGAAGAACGGGCATCATGGAAGGTCGTGAAGCTTATATAGGAGATGATTTTTATTTGCATTTGTGACTTTTGAAAGGAGCAGCTAAATCAAATTCTAGTCTCCATGAAGGAAGCATGACCACTTTACCGATAGTTGAGACTCAACACGGAGACGTTTCAACTTACTTTCCTACTAGTGGAATTTCCATACATTCTTATCTGCTGATGTATTCGACGGTACTTTTTGTTTGTTCTGATCATGAATTTTGGGATTAGGTACCACTTTCTAATGCTGTTTTTTTTTTCTTCAGATTTTGAGTATTTGTGTATGTCATGTTTCATTCTCTTGTACTACTTGCAATGGACAATGGACGACATTGTTTTGTATGGAATGTTGTGATTGCACGATAATGATGTTTTTAGCAATAAGATGAACATGGTAAAAATGACAAGATGGAGATCAAAAATGAAAAGTTCTATTCAAAGATAACATGGGTAAGAGTCACACAAGTTCAAAATTGATGTGTTTGAAATGATCATTGGGATCCTAAATGGCCCTGAGACATCAGTGTTTGAAATGTATGGAAATGATCATTAGAGATCCTAAATGGCCCTGAGACATCAGTGTTTGAAATGTATGGATGTACATATGGTTATACATAAACGATATAGGAGAGTGGTGAAGTCCATGTTCAAACTCCTATTTTATGGGTATGCATAAACAACATAGGGAAATCATTGAGGAGAGTTTGGTGAAGTTCATATTGAAGTGTCTAACAAAGGGAGCTTTGGTTAAGTTGATGTTGGTAAACACTTAGCATAAGCACCATTGGCAAAACGTTAAGCTGACTCAAAAAAATTGGAGCAAGCCTTGATGGATATAGATAAGGCCATTCTTCATTCTTTTTTTGGATTTTATGATCTTTCACTTTTAACCCACCGAAAAGGTTGCAATAGTGTTTCCGTCACAACTTCATTTTAAGGAACCTTAATGAAAGAAAGTTGAGAGCATCATAAGACATGGAAAAGAAAAGAAGAAAATTGTTTCTAATGAGGAGAGTTTCGCATGTTCCAGAGGTTTTTAGGCCAGCGTATGCTGTTCTCTGTTATGCTTAAATTAATATCATCAGAGGAATCACCTGAAGCCCATATCAATTATTATTTACCCCATGGTTTCTGTTAATTGATACAGTGTTTGTATCCAAGAGAAACTATACGGCTTAACAAGATGAACTAGGGCTTGATTATTCGCCTAGAGTCTCATTACACGAGGTCATAATTGGCGTAACCATAATTTTCTCATCTATAGAATTGTCTTATGAACTTATCTTCCAGTGGAAATTAACTGGTTTGAGTTTTGTCACAATTCTAGTGGAGATAATGCCACTAGTCACACTGTTGGATTTTGACAGTTTTTATTGCTAATATACAAAATTATCCTGTGCAGCGATAAAGCATACTTTGTGGATCTATTTGTAAGGGCATCCAACATGCTGCTATAAAAATGTATGAAAAGGTAGGCATTCTATCGCATCCATCTTACCTTTGGCAAAACCATTTCTGTTTTATGCCATTTTGGTGTTGTGCTTTGAAACACAATCAGATTCATGTGATCTTTTGGACAGGCTAGTCATGTTTTGCAGCATTTGTACTAGTCATGGTTCTGATTTCTGGATCTTAACTTGGAATGATGGATTCCTTGCTAGCGGTGGTTTATGCATTAGCTTTACCCAATATTGCTATGATGGCCATTACCATTATGCACATATACAGTGGTAACAAAAATGCACTTTTTGCTGGAATGAGAATTACGAGGAATTTATCGAATTGTGTTGGCAAATAGCATCATCTAGTGGTTTTTTAATGGGTGGAACAGTTTGGTAGCTTCTATTGTCGATCACACCTGCTCTGCCTTTTCTTCCTTTTGTTTTTTTTTTTTTGTGTGATACATAAATAGATAGAACCTATTCATCTATGAATATACAAGGAAAAAAATTATTCATTCATCTATGAATATACAAGGAGAAAAATGTCGTTAATAATTGGAACTGGCATCCATTTTGTTAAAGAATGGAAATGCAAGGAGCCAAACTTATAGTTATTGTTTAGTGATTTGCATGGCTCACCATTTCTGATCAGTGGACCGTTGTCCTATCTGAACAAGTTGGTGTTAGTCAGAAAATTCATGATGCATCATTAACCATTATTTACTAGTAAAATCATTGGCTGCTTTGAAGATGGATTGGTTGAATCAAATGTTAATTATTGTTGCTTGGTGGTATCAAGTATCAATTAGACAAGTTGTTGTCATTGTCATGATTTATTTGCATTTTTAGATAAACATACTTGTCCTTTCTGAACAAGTTGGTATTAGTCAGAAAATTCATGATGCATCATTAACCATTATTTTCCAGTAAAATCATTGGTTTCTTTGAAGATGGATTGGTTTCAATCGACTGTTAATTATTGTTGCTTAGTGGTATCAAGTATCAATTAGACAAGTTATTGTCATTGTCATGATTTATTTGCATTTTTAGATAAACATACTTTGAAGATGGATTGGTTTCAATCGACTGTTAATTATTGTTGCTTGGTGGGATGAAGTATCAATTAGACAAGTTATTGTCATTGTCATGATTTATTTGCATTTTTAGATAAACATGCTTGTCTGTGTTGATCCCATTAAGTCTCCTTCTTTCCTTTTCGTTCTACAGCTTGGCTATGTGATATACAGAAGAGTGCTGTGCTGCTACACTAGGGAAGAAGATGGGCTGGGTATGTGGCTTCACAAACAAGGTCAAGTGGTCATGTTCAGAATCAAATCGATTATGGTGTTAATTGTGCTTCATGTTTTCAGATGTACGAATGGCACTATCTCACGATGTTGATAAGAAATCCATGATACCCCTGAAAAGGCCAATCACTAACTCGAATATGATTAAGTTCTTCATCAAGTGCTTCCAATGGTTAGGTGATTATGCACTTTATGATATGTAATAGTTCTTCATCTTCCCGTTCTTTCATGAAGGCACAAACCAGATGGGTCTTAAGAACTGCTCAACTTCATCCACACAATGCTGCCCAACATCTCAGTCACTATTTGCGTATTAATCAAAACATATGCATCAAGGAACCAACATATGGTTAGATTTCATCCATCAATTTATGACAAATGTAATACATGTTTTTCTTGTTTTGAAGGAGATGGGTTTGAGAAGCTCAATCAACTGCCCACCTTCATCCAAACAATGCTACCCATCAACTCAGCCAATATTTGTGGCCCAATCAAAAGGTATGCATCAAGAAACCAACATGTTGCTACATTTCAACCATCAATCTACAAGTAATGTAATGCATGTTTTTCTTGTTTTGAAGGACATGGGTCTCAGAAGCTCAATCAACTGCTCAACTTCATCCATGCAATGCTACCCATCAACTCAGCCAATATTTGTGGCCCAATCAAAAGGTATGCATCAAGTAACCAACATGTTGCTACATTTCAACCATCAATCTACAAGTAATGTAATGCATGTTTTTCTTGTTTTGAAGGAGATGGGTCTCAGAAGCTCAATGCACTGCTCAACTTCACCCATGCAATGCTACCCATCAACTCAGCCAATATTTGTGGCCCAATCAAAAGGCATGCATCAAGAAACCAACATGTTGCTACATTTCAACCATCAATCTACAAGGAATGTAATGCATGCTTTTCTTGTTTTGAAGGAGATGGGTCTCAGAAGCTCAATCAACTGCTCCATCAATGTAGGACCATATTTTTTCATCTATAATTAAATTAATTATATAATATCATGTATGACCATATTAAATATGGAATGTCAAAATTAATTAACCAATCATCTTGAATGCCCTATCTAATCTCCTTCTTCAAATAATTCATGTTTACTTTTGTTTTTCTTTAATCTTGTCATTCTCTTTATCATGACAAATTTTCCTTTCATATTTCCCATATATTTTATTCCTTTCATTTAATGGTAATTCAACAATTATGTATCTATATCAATATGATAAAATATAAAAATTAATTAATCTATAGTACAATATAGAATTCTTTTTTTGTGAAAGAACTCAAAATTTAAAAAAAAATCCTAAATCAACAATTTTTTTAGATTTGAGTTAATTTTTTTTCATAAAGACATTTCTCCAATAAAAAATATCTTCAATACTAAGTATTATTCTAACTGTTATCAAATCCGTAAGGTCATCTCATTTTCTAACGTAATTTCCCTATTATCATCTCTTCTTATTATTGTATCCTTATTATTAAAGTATTATTCTAGCTATCGTTATATAGGTAAGTTATATCTACGTCTCAAGCAATTGAATTTTATATTCAACTTTGAATATTTTATATATTATCATGTGTTGCTTAGTGTGCATAAAGGTTTATGTTTATAGGGCAAGTGGACAATATTATTTTTATCATACTTTATGTGATTGAAGTTTTGTTTATATTTGTTTAAGTGTTTTATTTTTTATTAATTATGATATTTTAAATTATTTATATGTTTTAAAGTATTTTCATAATTAAACATGAAGTCTGACTTGTTGACATAACGTTTCAACTAGTGACCAAGGGCTTAGTCAAATAACAACTCGGTAATATTGATAACTATACTTTGTAGTTACAATGTCACTAAAATTTAATCTCTATTTTTCAGGAAAACATGATACTAACTTGAGATATCCATGTTCTATGCATGGGATGTCATTTTACATGTATTTCAATTTCTTTATTTCTTTTTCCTTTCCTGGCACAAGGTATACACTTAATGTAACAAAGAAAAAGCAGAAGAAAGTAGGAAGAGGAACAATTGTGTGGAACAATTCATCACTTTTGCCTCACAACCCAATAATACGAAATCAGATGCAGGGGTCGGGTTTCACATTGCCATTGGAGCTACCGTAGACATGAACACAAATAGAAGCATTTTTGGCTTGCGTTCCATTGCCGTTGTACTTCAAGCTAATGTCACTGAGCTCCACGCCCTCACACGGAGCAGCCTCGCTGCACACTAGATTATAAGCCACCGGCGAGAGAAAGGTCCCCATGATGTTCCTGTACTTGATATCTGTGATCTTAACCAGAGAAGGACTCTACATGGAGAGAGGGAGGATGCACAAATTTCATGGCCGAGTTCAATTAAGAACTACGATGATATATGTAGCTGTAGTAGGAGCAATGAGGCATACCTTTTTGGGACAGTTAGCAGATGGGCAATAGTTCTGATCTATGATGATGGGGTTATAGACATTGTTCATGATGATTTGTTCAAAGCGGAAATGACTGGCCTTCAATGTAGATGGAGAAGATTGTAATGTCTTGATCCTCAATCCATTTGTCGTACCAGTAAGATTGCATTTGCTCACGTACAGCCCGATGACATCTTTCTCACCAGCATTTTTGCCGAGACTACCAACGCTAATGCCATGGCCAGGTCCACATAATACACGAAAAATGGTCAAATTGGTGCAGCCTGGGCCAATGGAGATGCAGTCATCACCGGTGCCGATGACTGAGTTAGAAACCTGGATATTGGCCGAGTTGGCGATGTGAATGCCATCAGTGTTGGGGCTATCTCCAGGAGCACTGATCTTGATGGAATCAAAGGTAATGTTTCTTGATCCAAAGATATGAATGTGGAAAAACATGCTGTCGATAGAAGATATGCTTTTGACGGCTGCGTTCATGACAAAACTGAACACCAAGTTCTATACAATAGTATTGTAATGGTTGTCAGTGCATTTCAAAGTAAGAATGACGTAGTGTTAATTTCTGCTACCATACCATGGGTAGGGGTTTGCAATCCTGTGTCTTTTTGCATTGGTTATAAGGCCATGCAGAAGCTCCTTGTCCATTGAAACTTCCACCACCTGAGATAACCAATCCATTAATGTACTGGAAATGGAGCCAGTATTGGTTGTAAGCTTCGAGATGGGTGGATGCCAGTAGCTGCCCTATCACTTGCATCACCATTATGCCATTGCAAGGCCCTTTGAAGATTGTTGGACCGAGCAGGTATGCTCCCTCCGGGATCACTATCGTTGCCTTCCCTTGCACGGCGCATGCCACACTCCATGCCTCTACGAAAGCCTACCATATCCATAATCGTGACAACTGTAAGTATGGAGTTGTCATGATAGCAAATACAAAAAAAGTTTCTTATGTTTCTGAGTCATGATAACAAATATAAAAAGTTTCGCTCGAACTTTTTGCAATTTAAGTTCATGAAGATGTTTAAATTCATAGGAACGAAGGCAAAAACTATTGGTTACAGCAGCAACCTATGCTAAACATGAAAAGCTACCTTTGTGTTATCAGTTTGGCCATCTCCTGCTGCTCCGTAATCCTTCACATTGTAAACACCGACAGCTATGGCTACACTCGCACCACTTATGATGAAGAACAACAAGCCAATCACAATAATTCTTAATTCTAAACCCATTATCAAAAGTCTTCTCCTCGATCGTCGTATTCTCTAAATAAGCACTTGTGTGTGCATGTCAATAGTTTGAATTAAGCAATCATTTATAGTGAGGGCATGCAAGAGTTTTCTTCCCATGTAATCAACTTGTACAAATGGTTTAAGCAATTTTTGGCTATCAAGGTAACGATCTCTTGCTATTTATATGTTTACGGTTGAGAAGGATGTGTATGATTACTGGTTTGCCATTTCACAATTCTATTCATGGCCTATATTTAATTGGAAATAATCTCTTTCTTGGAAAGGTGTTGCCTCCATAATTATAATTTGTGAACTTTGTGAGCAATGTTGAGTGTCGAATATTGAAGACTTTTACTTTTATGCTAGATGTCTTTGTGTTCAAAATATTTATATATATGACACAAAATGATAAATTAAGAAAAGAGCATCACAATCAACTGATTATGTGTTTGGTTTATATTTCAAATTTTTGTATGATATATATACATTTAGAGATCAGATGATAAAATTTAATCTGAATACGTTCAATATATATATATATATATATATATATATATATATATATATATATATATATATATATATAATAAAAGAGGCTTGAGCTAATAAGGTTATGGGTTTGATTAAATTAAGATAAATAGCAACAACGGGTAGACATGGATGAAATGTCCGTTAATTTAAAATTTAAACCCTTAGGGACAAAGGGAATGGTGGATTGAATTGATATCCAATTTGATATATTTTAGTTGTCATCTCAAAAGCTCAAATTCTAGAGAACATAAAGTAGGAATGATTGTTTATTATTATATTAAATCAAAAGAAATCATACAATTATTAAAACTAATAATATAGATTTTTTTTATTATATTTGAACGAATGCAATGTTAAAATAAATACTAAAACCAAATCATACTATAAACATAAAATAATTTCATTTGTTAAATGTGAAAAATAATTTATTTTTGGTTTAAAAATATATAATTTTATAATATTTTTAAAATAATAAAATATTCTATAAACTTACAAATAATCATGTATGCTATATACGTCTACAAATTGCACACATATACATGGATAGAAAACATATATGTTGTTACTTTTATAAATCGACCGAATGAAATCTGCATATACTTATTTTTTATTATAAATAATCGATAAAAATATATAATTCTCATACACTTTTTCATAGAACATTCAGATAGCACAAATCCATATGAATATTTAAAATTCTAATGATAATTAAATTAATAACGAAATATTGTTCTTATATTCTATGTTTTCACCTTTTTTTTTTCTTTTACTTTCCCTATGTCACCATCAATGTAGGACCATATTTTTTCATCTTTGATTAGAACCATTTTCATTCGATGACTAGTAGCAGTTGTGATCTTACTTCTTCGTATTCCCTTTAGGATCACTAATTCGAAGTCTTCCAAGGGTAGCAAAAAGAAATCCAACAACAGTTTTTGGTCCTGTATAATCAGTTTTATCTTTGAACATTTGCTATCATAAGTTAAAGTTCGTCCATCAACGATCTTTACTTCGAATTTGTCATAGTCTTCAATATGGTAGGCCAATCAATTAACAACTTTACTGTTCATGAAATTATTAGTGCTACTAGTATCAATCAGAATTGTAACAGATTGATGTTTCAAAACTCTCTTTAGTTGACATTTGGTTGATCATTTGCTCTTTAATTGGCTATGTAATATTCAATTCAATGTTTTATTATCTTTGGATATCATATCTCTTTCTTTATATTATTTTTTTATCATATATATATATATATATATATATATATATATATATATAAAGATCATCGTTATAATGTTTCGACTGAGATCATCATCGTCACCATCATCCTGTGGACGTCATTATTTATCTTAGCACGAATCCCAACCCAAGCCATGTTTGGGTGCCGCAATTGATCGATTGGGTTGGGTTTGGGGGCTACAAATTGATCGAGCCCATTTTGAGATGCGATTTATTTGACTCGGCTCAAACAAGCCCAAGTGACTGCGTCTACATGTCCAAATATTTTGGGCTACAGTTTAACCCAAATACCTGTCGCTAAATGGGCTCTCGGCCCATCTAAGAACGGGATATTTTTACAGCACGAGCTTTGTCCGCCAAGAGAGCGAGAGAGAGAGAGAGAGAGAGAGAGGAGGCGAGGAGGAGGTGGAGGAAGCGACGAGGACTTCTCGGCGTGTAAGTAGACGAAGTCTCTTGCATCAAACCTTGATGGATGTTTGATCGAAAACAGGCTTCTCAATCGGATGATTCGATCGTTGATTGGGTTCGAGAAAAGTAGTATATGTTGATTAGGTCATCTGATTTTTCCTCATTTTTCATGTTCCTCTTTCTGGTGTTTCCATGAGGTTTTATTGTGTTCTTGGTAGGGAATGTTGTCTCATTTTTTGGTGCTGGTTGCGGTTTGAGAGTTACACTGCTAAATAATCGAGTCTGCACTCTGCACGAAGTTTCATTAGGAGAGTATGGAACCCAGACAAGTTTATGTAGTGGTTGAAATCTAAAGAGAAATAAGGATGTATATGCATGACATCAAGCTTGAAAGTATGAAATTAGCAATTGTATTTGTCTGATTGTTACTGAAGATATCTCCTGGGTGACTGGTAGGAAGATAGCCCAATTAATCTTATCTCCTTTTGTTTTTGCAATATGACTGCTAGATAATAATGACATTCAATTCTCCGCATATCGGGAACAATTGATCATCAGAACAATTTTCTATATTTTTATGCATAGTCTATATTACCTTATTACTAGATGTTTGGGCAAATGATTAGAATAAGAGAAATATCAGAAACCATCACTATTCCAAAATCCTATAATCTGTGATCATGTATCTGCCATATTGACTTTTAAAACAATGCCAACAAACATTACCATACCATAACCCTAAACCCTTTCATAGAATTTTAAATTCCTATAGCCATGCCGTTTCACGTTTTTTATCTGGTCATATGTGTTGCATCTCTGGCTTTGCCCATTGACTGAAAGCTAGCATGCCTATCCACTGAAAGAAATTCTGTGCCTGAACTTTGTTAAACCAGCATGCCATGTCACACATTGGTATTTATTGTTGATTTTCACTTGAATGATATTTTTTTCTTCGTGACCAGTTTGTTATCAGCAAAAACATCTTGAAGAGGGTCATTAACGATGTTGTCTTGATATTGTAGAAATGGAGGCACTCCTTGTAAGGCATCTCGTTCCTTCTACTCATGCTAATCCTTCTGCAAGGAGACGTTTTGGAAATTGTACATCAGAAGGCTCAAAATTGCTCCACATTTTGCCAGTACAATGGGGAGTCAACAAGCATATGCATTTTTCTCATCTCACTACACGATCAAAATGGGCTCCAGTTCAAGGCATTCAACTATTGTCCAATACTGCTATATGTTGGAAATTTTTTATTTTATCACTAGTGTAGTTTTCATAATTCATAGTTTAGCTTTCTTGATGAACTCGCATTGGCTGTGTGTGGTAGAGTCAAATTCTTGACAACTGAAATGGCCAGTAGGTGGTCTCCTCTGGGCAAGCCCCATTGGTAGTTCTACTAACGAGCTGATCCAGGTAGAAGGGTGATTAATGTTTGAGTTCAACTAAGTGACAAGTTTGAAAAGCTTTGCTTCCCCACTTTTGATATAGGTCAGAGTGTGACAAGGATGATGATTTTGTAAAAAACAGCATATTTTAGGATATGTATCATGGATTTCAATTATCTTTGGTGCAAAACGTTTTTCATATGAGTTAAAAAGTAAACATAATTCTAATGGACATGCTTGAACTTACCTTGTTGCAAGTGTTGGAGCTGCTGTTTGGATAGATACTTTATGATTGTTATGTTAAAAGGAGAATTATTCCTAGTTATCTTGATTAAATTGTGCGGAGAGTCAGGTGCAACAACATGCTAGAGTTGAAATAAATCATAGGTTTACACTGTTTAAATTGGGGGCATTTTGTCTTAGAAAGTATCTTTGGTGGATTTACACTCTCCAACTTACATAAGATTCCTGCTTGCAGATAAACACACCAAATTGATTAAAGCTGCACCATGATTATAATTTTTTTCCTATCAACTAATTTGGGATCGACATCCATTATTGTTCTCTTCTATTCTTCATTGCTGTCCCTTCAGAAATTGTTCACAAAAATTATACTTATCTATCCAATCTGATGCAAGTCAAAATTGTTGCTTTAAGTCCAGATAAAGAATTCACGGACTTGGTTGAGACGGCTATTACTCATTGCTCATTTGGTACTTGGGTATTTATTTTAGAAATGGAATGCCTTCTTGCCAGTGAAAATTTCAAAGTCCTTCTAAATGATCTCACATTCTCCAAAACTGGTGGGTAGTGTTAATTTGTATCTTGTGCAATCTTCGCATCTATTAGAACAAAACCTACTCAGTCTCTTTATCTTTCTCAGTTTTTTTTTTAACCTTTAATTTATCTTTTGTGTTTCCCACATGCGTCGTGCACAAATTTTGCTTGTTACATAGTTTCATTAGTCCTCTGGTAGGTCCTTTCGTTTATCGTCTATAGAACTTGCAAACATTGATCAGTTGTCTTCAGATTTTCAGGATTTTGCAAATCCTTCACGTCTTTTACAAACGACCAAGGCAAAATTGCAGACTAAACATGTTCCCGAAGACGTACTTTCTTCCTTGGAGTTGGACATATCTAGCTCTTACTACATGATTGAGCTGTGGACAAGTAAAGATTTTGGCTCTTGTTTGAGGGACGTAAATGCCGCCATACTGCTTTGCTTGATAGATGTTAATGGTGATGCATTACTACAGAGGCTATCTGCAGTTACGTTAGACCACCCTATGCAAGGGAAGTACATGGATTCCAATGAATCTGTTCACTTTCAAAGAGGTTCAGTTGATATTGTCACCTTCCAGGGCTCCAAGCTAGGGAAAATTGAAGCATTTTGGATTGGTCTTGAATCAGGTATGTCCAGAATCTACTTTCTAATACTATCATATCACTAGCAAACCTTTTATCACACTTCATAAAATGAATCCATTAGCTGTGAGTAGCAAAGTTCTATTATCTATGGCTTGAATGAAGTTTGATGTGGTCTGGATCTTTCATCTTCAAGGTCAGGTTCTTGGAGGCTTGATGGTGTAAGCTTGACAGTGATCAGTGGGCCAGTATATTTATCTGCATTTACTGAAAGTGGAGATGAAAGTCAATTTGATTGTGTGCAATATAAATTTGAAGCAAATAATGTACTTCTTGGAGAAGGTGGGATATCCATTGTTGAGCTGAGGCCACTCTGCAGTACCGAGTTATCTAGGATTTCTTTTACAACCTCACTAAATATGCAGTCCTTGTCACAAACCCTATTACTGAATAAACAAACAACAAAGGAGGATAGCATGAGGGAGTATGCAGATCTTAAGTTCTCATTGCTAGTTTATGACCTCATTCTTATTTCAAGTGGTTCATCGATTTTAAATTTCGCTTTCAATGAGAAAGCTGCTTATGCATTCTTGGCTGGTGGAATTGGTGGATGCTTGTACCTCTTGCTGCTGCAAAGGTCGGTCGACGGATTGTCTGCACCAGGAAATCAGTCTGAGAATGGTGAGAACTTCTTGCAGGCCTCTGGAGGTTTTAAGAGGCAATGGTTAACTTTGGCATTAGTCATCGCCCTTGGTTCCACTGTATTGAAGTATCGGATAGGAGGAACAACTATAGCATTGTCACCAACCGAGCTCTTCATTGGGGTTGCAGGCTTTCTTACAAGTAAGATAGCTGTAGTGCTGGCAGCATTTAGACCTCTTGAAAGGAGTTCAAAGAACAAGTAATGGACAGATGGGAGCTGATCGATTTGCAACTCTATTCAGCATTACAGGCCCCACATCTACACCAAGATTGATACCAAGTACAAAGTATATGACTAATTAAACCGAGTTGGAGTGGGTTTTATTGTTTAGGTATGTGATTTTACCACCAGAAAGCTGAATCCGTTCCTCCAGCAAATGAAACTCAACTTTAATATTGGAAGAACCTCACAAACCATAGATTATCAAATGGCATGTTTAATGTTTAAGTGGGTGTGCATGTTATAGTTGCAAAAAAGATATTATCCAAAGTGTTATCACCAAGTTTTATCCTTAAGATGCTTTATATTTGTGAAGTTATCATTGGAATGTACTACCAATATTTGTTTTTGAGATGCACAGTATCGTCATTTCGTGCTATGTTGGCATGTTTTTGGCACTAACACAGCGATAAATTTTTTTTTTTAAAGATGTTTTATGTTGGTTGGCATGTATGGACACCATTAAACATGGATTGTCATTTCGTGGCACATGACATGGCACGATTATTGTGTAATATATCATGATGGTCAAAATAGACTTGTGTTTGGTTTGTATGAATAAAAATTTGTTCTAGCCATATATTGTGACCTTGGCATGTGGCCTGTGAACATGTATCGATTGACATGACAATCCTTTAGGCATTAAGTTTTATCTCTACAAGTAATTCCTCAATCGTGATATCCAAACTTTGCAGGAAGATCCGCAAATGCAGATGACACATAATGGAGAGGAAGGCTTGTGTGATGATGAAGGTGAGGAGCTTACTACAAAAGCATAGCCTGCGGTTCTCTCGTTGCGAGGGGCGAAGGTCAAAACCTCACCTTTTGCAGGAGCAGGATATGTCATCTTTGATCAGATAATATCGTTCTTCTTGGATGCTATACCCTTTACTGTTTCTTCTCCCTTAAAAGAGCTGAAAGCCTTCAGAGACGATCCATCTTTCATCTGCATCAATTCTGATTCCAAACAATTTATACAGCTCCTATAAGATTCTAGCTTTTTCCAACCAAAAAGAAAAAAAAGATGATGACCCATCATGCCCTTGATGTGGTACTACTACACTTGAATTTATTGAGCACTGTTTCTCATCTACCATTTCTCCTCTTCTTTATGGCAGTTTGAAGTGTGTTGCTTTCCTCTTTTTTGAGAACTGGTGCTATGGGAAATGGTTGGATGAGGGTTCTCAGTTAGAAAGCTTCTTCTTCTGGTATGACCGAGCTACTATTGCCATTGCTCTCTTCTCAATGTAGGATCATATAAATGTCTCGGAATAGGATCATATTGTTGGAGGGTAATAATGTTCATCAGCCACCAAGCCCTGCTACAAAGCAGAATGCAGGACTATTTGGGATGGACCTGCTAAAGCTTCCTAGCTCTGCTTGTCCAACATCATCATTAAATTTGATTGTCCAGAGGATGTGCTTATTTGAGGTGCCAAATTGGAAGGAATTCAACTCCTATAAATAGAATTTGACTCTTAAACTTTGATCCAAATACTTAATGTGTTATTCAAAATATAGTTTTTCCTTGAAGAAATTTTGATGACTATCTATTGAGCATGTTTATTGAAAGAAAAATAATTCGGTTAATCCCATGGTTAATCATGCCCACAAGATTAGAATTATGTTTTTTTTGGGAGAGGGAATTGATGTTTTCGATTTCTTTTACTGGCTCACTCTGACTTAAACGGGTGTTTTTTTTTTGTACTTGTAATATGTTTTTTTTTATTTGAGTGAAAAATTAATTAAATGTTATTTATTTTCTAAATTCTAAATTAATTATGATAATAGAAATATTCCATCTTTCCCTTTTGCGTCCTTCCGGCCCTAATGGACGGCTGAGATGGGGCGGGCTCTCGGCATCCGCAAAACTGTTCGCTCCGCGTCGCCTGACGTAAACGAGCAAAACATACTCGTTCGAGTTCTGTGGGACCCACCGAGAGGGCAAGGTGCGGTCGGTGCTCCTTCAGCCAGGAGGCTGGTAGGTTCCGGTAGTAGATCTCTTCGTGTCGATTTAACAGAACGCGAGTCGGGCCGCAACAGCGGACGGCTGAGATCGACTCCCGGAATCTTCCACTCGCCCTTCCGACTCCCCATCGTGTCCTACCCCTTCGTAGTTACGCAGTCGTCTCACTTCCTAGCTATTGGTAGAATTCCGTGGGACCCACCTGGCTCCGCCCCGAAGGCAGACGGATACCGGCGGGGAGGGAATCGGCGTCCCTCGCGACGAGCGACACGACCCCGATCGGGCCATAGATCAGACAAATGGACGGTCGAGATCGACTCCTGGCATCTACCGCCCGCGCTCTCCGCTCCCGTCGTCTCGCTTTTCCTCCATGGCTATTGGACAGAGCTGCGTGGGACCCGCTCGGAGTCCCAGTCACGAGCGAGCGACGACGCACGGGGCGCTCTCGTTGCGTCTCGCACAGAGGAACACGATTAATGGACGGCTAGACGGGACTCCCGTCATCTACCCAACGGCACCCACGCCGATTTCATAAGAAAGCGATCGGATAAGTCTCTGAGGAGCCCACCGAGGCACCAATTCAAGAACGGGTATGCCGTCACCGGGTATGAAAGCATGTTTTGCAAAATAAACCCAATAATAATCCAAGTAATGTAACCTAACATATGTAACGCGATACATATCGCTTCTCTTCGCCGCTCCGCCCATTCTTCTCCCCCCTTCACGTCGCCCCCCCCCCACCCTTCTTTCTCTCTCTCTCTCTTCGCAATAATCCCCTCATATTTCCCCTCGGCTTATTATTATTATTTTTATTATCGCCCAATTCCTTTTCAAATCGATCACAGGAGCGAAACTCCTCCCCCGCTTTAAACCCCCAACATCGCGTCCGATCCAAATGGCTTTCCACATCGCTTGCCCCATCACTTGGTAAGTCTTCTCCCCCTCCCTTCCCTTCTCCCTCCCCACCTTCTCCCCTGTCTTCTCCCCCGCTCTCCCCTCGCTCCCTCCCTCTGGCTCGCTCTCGTTTGGTTGCGTGACGATTGGATCGACGATTGGTGACCCGCAGCCGGCGGATTTGCGATTGCGAGCTCGGATTCCCCGCGGCGCTGCGCGGCGAGGCGGCGAGGGGCGCGTTCTTGGATGAGATCGACGCGCTCGAGGAGTTCTTGAGGGACCCATGGACCGTCCGGCCCGCAGACGAGGAGGAGGAGGAGACCGTTCAGGTCTGGGTCCCACGCGTGGCGCAGGTCGCGGCCCCGCCCACGGCGGCCGTGGACGACGGGGGTGGCGGCGGCGGCGGTGGCGGCGCGGGGGATGAGGTGAAGCGGGCGCTGTTGCAGCGGCAGGCGCTGGCTGCTTCCCTGGCGGCTGAGGATTACGTCCGGAGGTTGGAAGCTGGGAATGGTTCGGTGAGTGGTCCTCTTGTATCTCTTTGCTAGGTTTAGTTTAGCTTGTTGGCTCGCCCTTGTCTTAGATTTGGGCAGTGACACTGTTGCTTTAGGGTCTCGTGCTATTCTAGAATTTATGTCCAAATTTCCACCTTGGTTTTCTGAATTTATACCATAGTTGATGTTTATTTCTTTAAGAATTAATGTATTTTGCTTGCTTAATTTTCTACCTTGTTTCTTTCAGGTATACAACTATTGATTTTTTATAACTGGATTCATAAATTATCGTTTTTTAGTCATGCACTTTTTCTCTGTTTTCTCTATTAATTGTGCTAGAAGTTTTGGTGGTTGTTTAAGGCAACTATATGATGGAACCAGTATATGTTATACATTTCTTTTGCCATTAGTATATATCTGATTATGATACCATGAAAATAAAGGAATTGAATTGTGGGTATTGAACCCACGCCCATTTGCTAGCCTGACCGTTACAGGTCCAATCTATTGTTGGAGTACCAAAACATGATACCGAGAGGGGAGGATCAGGGTATCAGGACATTCACTAGGAGTTGATGTGCTACAGGCTACAAGTGATAAGCGGCATGCAGCGGACGACAGGTGGTAGAGAGCAATGAGCTCATGGCACAGGCAAGAGAGTCATGAGTGTCCATGGCACTTGTGTTCATGCATTGCAAAATGAAACCAGCCTTAAAAAAAAAATGGACCGGGTTGCCCGAAAGGGCCAGTCCACATCCTGGTTCATGTTCGGGCCAAACATTGTCGATTTGGAGATCTGAACATTCGGATGCCAAAATCTGAAAAACCTGTTAGAATATCCCCATGACAATATCCTTTTATTTGATGTCATTATTTGAGCAATATTTGATGCTAATAATATGAATACAGGCTTAGGGCTTAGCTTCCTCCCAAATCTTTTGTAACATTGTCCTTAGTGAATAATTGCATCTCATCATCATATCTTATATTACACTTGAAAAACTAAAGGTCTATTGTTTCATATCAAACTAAGCATTTTTTCTCTACGTTCCATGATATAACTGTAATTATTTAAGTTATATGGTTTCCATCTTTGCTCAATTGATTGATCACTTTACGTTAGAGGATGTATTCTGTTTCTCTATTATTTACTGGCATTAATATGTATTCCCTCACTTCATTTTTAGATATCAATTAATTCAGCTTAGTATTATTCAAAAGTTTGTGGATTATATTTTATGCATCTCTGCACTTGTATTCACCATCTCAACGATAACTATATAATTAGGATTTTCTGACAATTTAGAGGTGCCAAATGAAATAGCGTACATGGCACTAAATTTTTTACACAAGAATTTTTTTCTATATTGTGGAAAAAATCATTAGATAATAATGCTTGAATTATCTCAGGAGGTACTAGGAGAGGCAATTAGCAATCTTGCTGGAGAAGATCAAGGCATTTCTACTATCAAAGTTATGTGCCGTATATGTTTTTCTGGGGAAAATGAGGGTAGTGAGAAGGCTATGAAGATGCTATCATGCAAATCATGCAACAAGAAGTACCATAAGAGTTGCTTGAAAACATTGGCTGAACATAGAGGTTTCTATTTACAACTCTAAGAGTACAATAGAACCATTTTTCCCCAATGATTTCGTAGCTAAACATTTTTCCTGCAGATCTATTTCATTGGAGTTCGTGGTCTTGCCCCTCTTGCCGCATATGTGAGGTACTTGCTTTTCCTGTTCTAAGTTGGCTACAGCATTTTCTTGAGAAAGGGTAACAAAAATATTATTAGATATTTGTGTTTTATTTTGGACCTTTTTTTCTCAAATTTTATTTCATGGAATACTTTTTGGTAATTATGGACTTGTCAAATTATGTTGTCCGTATATGTTCTATATTTCTTTGAACACACAAAACAAGTTCTATCATTGTTGGAGTGCTGGTAGAGCCAACTAAATTTTAGTTGTTAAAACATGCTTAGACAAAGTTCTACGTTCAGTATTCTGGGGCTGCTGATTCTTGAATTTAAATGTTTGTTCTTATTGAATCTTAATGCATCCTTTTATTTTGTGGTAAGCGTGACATTGCGTGCATCTCTTTTAATTCTTTTGACCTCAGAAACATGCTGATCTTAATTCCATGATATTGACAATTTACAACTGAAACATTGACAATGTTGGGAAGAAAATTTCATCATGTCATCCATCTTCTGCTTTCTAATATGACTATCCATTTATCTGTTTTCATGCAATCTATTTCAAATTGATTTTGGCATTGATCTGGTTGCATCTAGAATGCTAACTTTTATTTCTAGTTGATAACTATTAAAACATACTGTTTCTCTAGTGAGACCGAGGAACATTTTTAATCACAAATGACCATTGCAAATGCTTGCCAGTAGCAGACACTTGAAAACATAAATGTATAATTCTTTGCTGTACTTAGGTTGTCGTATGCTTGCATTATATGTGTTGGTATGCTGTGAATTTTGATAATTGACAGATTTTTTTTAATGTGATGTCTAATCTGAATGGATAGTCAAGTCAATGGTGGCCTACAGACATTTAATTATCATCATATGAACCTTAAAAGATAACTGCCGTAATTTCCTTGTCCATGATTACAAGTTGCATTTATATTAGCAAATTAGTTTTTTCCTAATTATGTTCTTGAGGTGAGTCTGGGCATCACAGTGAAGTTACTCGTATATTTCAGTTCATATTGCAAAAACCCTTCTTTGTTTGAAGGAGTAAGGTTGGACACATTGTAGACATCATGATGACACAAGCCTTGTGCATTAGGCCATCTTTTTTATGTCTTTAAAGAACTTGCATCTAAGAGGGAAAATGGTTTCAGTGAAACAGTGATTCAAGTAGTAATTATCTGAAAAAAAAGTAGTAGTCATCTGAAACAGAAGTTGATGCAATGTACATGTATTAGCAGTATGGACTGGCCCGGGAAAATTGCAAACCCTCTAGTGAAGTTCATGCTTACTGCATTGCCATAAACCAAATGAATATGAATTCTGAACAAATCTCTTGGTAACCTCTAGAAAAATAACCCAATTCCAGAATGACAATATGTTCCTATTTCAAAAGAATTTGATGTAGTTGTTATCAAGTTTTGGCTGTAGTAGTGGCGATTTAGTCACAGATTGAAAGTGCTAAGCCTCATTTTCCTAATCTTTTAACCTTCTTTTTCTGCTAAAATTTCTTCCCTTGAAAGTTGATAACTAGTTTTATACAGCAGAAAATCATTTTTTGTTTTCTTTAATATTATGAAATCTTTTCAAATAGGTATGTTGATTCAGGAATCATATCTTTGAGGGTCTGATTGATTATGCAACTAAATTTAATTGATGAAAAATATATTTTAGAGGATCTACCAAGTTCCAAGTACTACTGTCGTAACAGTTAGATGGCCTTGGTGAACCTGCCACTTCTTTTGAAAATTTACAAAAGTTTTGCACATGGTTTGCCTTGCTGGTCCATACCGATGTACTGACTAGCCTTCGATATGATATGTACTAAACCATACCGATATAGTACGGTGGGACACACCAACAAACCGGTATGTGCTGTATGTATCGATCTCCTATCAGATTGATATTCATCACCCATATAGAGCGGTATGCCATGGTAGGACGAACCTTGGTTTTGCATTTATTGATTCTAGAAACAACTTGTTGAAAGTCAAATCACTCTGTAAGAGCTTCTGAAACTTTTATGAGCAAGGTTTGCCAATTTAGGTATTGGACTTGTGCAAGTCCATGATAGAATCGGTATGGGCAGGTCTATCATAGCATACCAACTGCCAACACATTTTATGCTAGTACATACTGTGATATTGAGAAGGGAAGAAGGAGATGTGTGTGTATTTGTGGAGGATAAGAAGAAGAGGAGGTTTGTGTAAGAGTACTACCAGGAGGGTTGACAGTGGTGCATCGTGGGTGGCGGCGTGGGGGAGGCAAAGTGAGGAGTTGTGTGAGACAGAGAGATGAGAGATAGGTGGCAGGTAACCCTAGTAAAAAAAATAACTGGGTATCACACATGAATCACCCAAAAAGAAGTGGTCTGCATCCCAGTTCATGCTTAGAACAGAAATATTGGCTACCACATGCTGGTCCAAGTGAAATGATAAACCTTGGCTGTAAGACTTTGATCACTTTGTGAGGATAATTTTTCCGTACCTTGACTTATTTTTGTTGTATCCTAACTGATTGATAGGCTTACCCTGAGCATTGGTGTGTTTCTTAAATGGAGCCGGTTACAACTGGAACACCAGACAATCTTTTTTGACGATTTCAACTCTATGGTTTTCAGAGCTATGCTGCAAAATATTAAGATTCATTTCTAGTAAATGTAACTGTATTTCAGTAACTTTATGACTATTTTCATTTCTAATGACATTATGAAATTCGGCTACTGGTTTTCAGATGCTAGTTACTTTAGAAGATTGATTACTATTTTCTTTTCAAATGTTTCACTGAAAAGAGATGCATTTGTTGTCGAAAATGGAAAATGCTGTCTGATGCAAGTAACCAATTTACTACATTGATCCTTCCCTTACTTCACATTGATGGGAGCCTTATTTACTTGCTGCCTTTTTTTAAACTGATTGTTTCTGTGCTGATTGTTTTTTATTTTAATCCATTTCAGTTGGCTATAAAATACATGCAAGTGCATTGTGTGATGTGTTTAATGTCTTATGCTCATTTTTGTCATGGTCTGGTTGTCTTCCCTGCTTGGGTTGGTGATATCTCTACCTGATTGTTTCAACTCCAGGTTTGTCGAAGAACCGGTGATCCCAATAAGCTGATGTATTGTAAAAGGTGTGATGGTGCATATCATTGCTATTGTCAGCAGCCACCACACAAGGTATGTGTTATATGGTTGATTTCTGGATAATCTAGTTTTCTGTCTTTGCAATATCAGCTCAACAATTGAACTTGCAGAATGTGAGCCGTGGACCTTACTTGTGTCCGAAGCATACAAAATGTCACAGCTGTGGGTCAACTGTCCCTGGAAGTGGTCTTAGCACAAGGTACTTTAAACTTTTGCTGTAGTTTTCTGCATGGTCCACCTTACCAGTCCATACTGGTATACTGACTGGCCATGGGCATGGTACATACCGATGTATCAACATATGATACAGTGGGGTATAGCGATAGATTGGTATGTACCGCCTATACTGATTCTCTGTTGGACCGGTATGTACCACCTATACTGAGCGATACATCGTGGTATGGCGAACCTTGGTTTTTTGAACATAATTAAACCACATGGTCTAAAATTAGCCTATTGGATTGGCATCGTTCTTCTTCTAACATTGATTAATGGTTCACAGGTGGTTTTTAGGCTATACCTGTTGTGATGCTTGTGGCAGATTGTTTGTGAAAGGAAACTACTGTCCAGTCTGCTTGAAGGTACTGCTTTATTATACACAATTTTTACCTACTAAGAGGAAATTGTGCATTGTAAATTACATACAGATTTACGTAAAGATTGTGGATATGACAAAAGTCATAGACTTGCCACAGTCACCATGTCCGTGTTTAATGTTGCATATGAATTTATTTAGCTGTTAGAATATCCTTGAGTTCATTTAATATCATTAACAGTATTGGAAAAAGTGCAAATGTGGCATGATGCTATCGAAAGTTTAATTTTGCAAATGAATAATCAGTTAGTGGTAATGTTCAGATTACTGGTAGTCAGTTATATCTGAGTAATTAGATCAAAAAAATTCTTGTTGTGTGAGAAAAATGGCATATGGCATTGCAGTGATAATATTTGTCATTAATAGTTTCTGAAGCTTTTTCCTCTCCATAATTTGCCTTGAGACCTCTTAGGTAGGTCATAATCTTAAAAGATTAAGATTTTTGTAAGATTATCTCATCAACCTAAACCGTCCTCCCGACTTTTCATTCATGAGGGAAGAGAGTAGACATTATTTTTGTGAACATGTCTATGGAATAGGACAGGTGGTCACCCAAAGTTTTCGATACTGGCTTGTGTGTATTCTGTATATTTTGTGTTGACTATGGCTGTTTATCATGAATATATTCTTTCTCCTTTCATTTAGATGGGTTCTGTCACCCCATTCCACCTGGTACAGTTTAGCATGACACATATTGAGCTGAATTTTTGTATCTTTTCTTGCTTGCATAGGGTGGTTGGTTCTATTTCTACTGATGATCTCTGCAATTTATTGTGCTAATTTCATTTTTACAAAATATATCTTTTTGTTTGGCTTCATGAAGTTTTTGAATATGATGGGATTTAGTCATTTTGGTGCTGGAGTAAATCATCTTATGATGCATTATCTATACTTCACAAATCAATTTGATCCAACCTTAAAATTGTTTTAGCCTTTTAGGTTTGCCTCAAAAATGGAGTATTAACTCGTAAATAGTTGCATTGTGGGAGTAAGGAATGACTTTTATGTGTCCATGCTACGGCTTGTTGTGAAGATCCTATTGTTGGGAGTACATCACATAGGCAGAGTAATTGTTTTGGACAATCTTTTCTCTTTTCTTGACTTGGTACATTGGAATGTCATCTAATGGAAAGGTACCTTCACCATTGCCCTTCTAATTTCACCAAGGAAGCGAAATCAATTGTTGATTCTGTACGTATCCTAATGGAAAGGTACCTTCACCATTGCCCTTCTAATTTCACCAAGGAAGAGAAATCAATTGTTGATTCTGTACGTATCCTGACTTTTCTACTAGAAATTGATTATCCTATTATGGTGAAGTTGTTAAAATTTATCAATCTCAGATTGAAGTCAAACGATTAGGTGCTGTACTATTTATATGTTATTTTCTGGTGTTCTGTACACTTCGACCAGAACTGTATCTCACCCATGGTTCCAAATACTGGTTGGTTGGTACAGTGTGTACCAACTGATATTTTCTGTTTTGAGCAATGACTGATATCGGACCGAACCGCTAGTATCTAGTTTTTTTTAAAATAATTTTTTGGTTCATATCAGGCAGTATGGGTTGATTTACCATTCATTACACCAGCACCATGCCGATCCAATAGACTACTGAAATTGGTACTGAACTGAGATTTGAAACCTTGGTCTCACCATCCTCATTATTTTAGTTAATATTCTTAACAAATCATTTTAGTAACTGTATTTCTTTCTTTTCTTGTTAATTTTTACACACATGCACACACATAGATATTTGTTGTCGTGCCATTAAGAAGGTGAAGCAATTTTTGTAGGTCTATAGAGATTCTGAAGTAACACCCATGGTTTGCTGTGATGCTTGCGAAAGATGGGTCCACTGTATGTGTGATGGGATCAGGTGATTGTCAGCATATTTTTATTACTCTCTTAAGAATAATGTTTCATTTATTATATGTTTGGTTATGCAACATAATCCAAAAATTTCTGCACCTAGGTAATTTGTATTCTATTTCACATGTTATATTGACGTTTAGTTGAATGACTTCCAAATTAAGAAATTATAGTGAAGGATAAAATTGCCATGAATCCCACCAAAGTAATGCTCTGCTTCACACATTGGTGACGGAAAGGATCCAATTATTTTCTATGTCAATTTTAAAAGCCACCCAACACTATTGTGTAGCCAATTGGTTTTATTGTATTTCATCTCTTTATCAAAAAGTCCAATCTAAATAATTGGGAATCTCCAGACCAACTCCATGTGCAAACTAGCTCAAAATAGTGCTGCCTAGACTCAAAATGTACTCAATGAACGTGTAACCCTATGTTGACATAGATTAGAGAAACATGGCATGCGATGTACATGTGCTAGAGAGAAAAAGGAGATAGAGAAGGAAGGGGAAGAGTAAGGTAAGAGGGAGGAGGCAGATGTAGACACAAATAAATGAAGGGGTGGAGAGGGAACTCATTGTGCTGTATTGCCAGAGCTGTTGAATCATTTCTGTGACAAAAGAGTGGTTCCTCTTTGCTCTGTTTCTTCTTGCCCTCAATGCAATAATGTTGCCTGTTAGTGCTCACACAAGGTAAATAATATGATATCTTGTTTTTTTAAGTTTTTGTTAATAAATTTTAAAATTAATTCTATTACATGATCTATGTCTCTCAAAAATAGTTTTTTCATCTAGACTCATGCAAAGCTCATCTTAATATTCCAATGACTTATAAACTCCTGCAATATTGATAGTAATATTAATATCCAATGGTGTCCATTGTCCACAAAGGTGGTACTGCTTGGAGGAAGCCTTGAGTTTCAGAAAGTGTGTGCAGGGGCCGCATGACATGGTATTCTTGTACTGGAGAAGTAACTGATATATATGAAGTTTTTGACCTAACTGAGGAATTAAAGCTTCTTAGAGAAAATGAACTTTCTAATGGTGACAGCTTTTCTGATTTGTAAATAAGACATGGGTGATTTTGTATTGAATTCTAGTCTATGCACCTTCTTTATGAAACATGACATTGATATTCGCAATCGTCCTGCCTGATCTTTAGTGGTTGCAAATATGTTATATACTAAAACTAGAACTTGATATTGTGGAATGTATACACAATAAAGGAAGGGGACATGTGTAGGTGCATTCTTCTGTGGCTGCAATCAATATGATGCGCATGAGGATTATCTTCCTTAAGGTTAGAGGACATAAATAATATGTTAATTGTCATAGTTGCCCTTTTTCTCGGGGCAGTCACTTGAAGATGAATATGGTTCCTTGGAGATAGATATTGTTCAATATGTTAAAACTTGTATTTTCAGTTGATTTCCACTTATGTACACCCCTCTAGTCTAGAAGAACCTTGGAAAACTTAGATGACAATCAACACGACAAATTTTGCTGTGGATTGGAATCTTGCACACATTTAGAGTTTCATCGTGGAGTTTTTCATGAAATTCTTCTTCTTAGCTGTTAGTATTAGTGATAGCATGGTTATTCTTTAACATTGTGCCAATTTTTATTTTTTTTGTTAGTTTTGAGATTAACAGTGCATGTTTCTCTTTTTATCCAATCAAGCATCTTTATATTTCTTGTTGCTGCAACACTAGCATCATATGTTATAGTGTCAGCAATATTCTTTTCTTTTCATTCCAAAGGTTTAATTGAAGTTGGCTTAATACTGTTTTTTCTGGTTCTTGTTTGAAGGACTTTGCATTTATTTTACCATATGCTTTCTTATATTTTTATCCTTTTCTTTTTTCCACATGTTGCAGTGATGAAAAATATCAGCAGTTCCAAGCTGATCAAAACCTACAATACATATGTGCTGCATGCCGTGGCGATTGTTATCAGGTGTCATTTGCTATTTGATAGACTTCTGGGGTCTTTTTGTACCACGTGATTTGATAAACTAACATTCGCCACCTTAATCATTATAATCAGGTTAAGGATATACATGATGCAGTTCGAGAACTTTGGAAGAGAAAAGATATTGCTGACAGAGATCTGATTGCAAGTTTGAGGGTTGCTGCAGGGTTGCCATCTCAGGAAGAAACATATTCAATATCTCCGTATTCTGGTGATGAACAAAGTGGTCCAATCATACTTAAAAATGATAATAGCAAGCCCCTAAAATTCTCACTCAAAGGGATTAGTGATAAATCATCAAAGGATTATGACAATATCTCCTTAAACAAGAAGCAAGCAAAGAAGAAAGGGTATCGGATTAAGTTGGTTGGGAAAAAGGAAGAGACATATTCTAATCTGGAAAGACAGAATGAGGCAAGATCATTAGAGAGTTCTTATAGAGATCAGAGAATTGATCAGATGACCTCTTCTAGACCTGATGGACCAGATGTGCTTTCTTCATCTACAGCTAGAAGTCCCAATGCTAATGGCATGAAATCCAATCAGCTTGGTAATTGTGAACAAAATACAGTCAAAGATGTAGCAAGGGATAATGCTGATACAGTACCTAAAGTCAAAATAAAGAGCAGTAAATTACAGGGTTTGCATTTTAAAGAATGTGCAGGTAAAAGTCCAAACAAGAATGATACTGCAAGAAGTACCAAACTAGTTATACATATCGGTTCAACAAACAAAAATGCATCTAGCTCTCCAAGATCTGAGACTTCTAGCTGTCATAAGGATCAAGAGTTAGCCGCTTCCTCTGGTATGCACATTATTATGTATATGCTGCAAATCAGTTATTTTTGTTCATTCTGGAAATCTTGAGTTATTCTGTATTATTTTTATCAAAGATTGATAAATATGATTAGATTATGATGCGGCTCTAGGTTTGGTTTAGTCTATATCTCAAATTCATATTCTGGGAATTACTGCCTTGTATATTGATGTCATGCACTGGAAGCACGTAAAGGCGACTAATTTTCACAAAGTAATGCCATGTAGATTGGAGAACTATATATTTATCTTTAAAAAATAAAATGCATTTATTTGTGTTTTGTCTAATTGTTGATTTTATTTGCTTGTATACCTCACTTATTGCCAAAAGTTTAATTTTTTTTATTACTCCTGCTTTGAAAAAAACACTGTATATCTGTTTGGTTGTCAAGTGTGTATTTCTGTTTATCTGGCATTTGGGCTAGAGGCCGTTAAGTCTCATCTCTGTTAGGATAGATAACATTTACTGAAGAATAGAAAAAGTTACGGGCACAAAGGACTAGATTGTAGAATTTCCGGTCAAAATGGATAATGGCTTTTGCCTCAAACAGCACTTATGCTTCCTTTGACTTTTCATTTCATAAGATTGTGTCAATCTGAAGTCTATAATCCTGCCAATATGGTTGTTGCAAGTCTTGTACATTTATAACTGCATATAACATCCTCATTGGGTTCTTCAATTGATATTTAGTTTGGTGATTTCTTGGAAATAAAACAATTTTATAATGGTGAAATTAAAATTAAATTCATTCTCAAATGGCTTCTTGGTTTTTTTATGTCTTATTTCCCCATCTTGATTTTCCATGCCCAAATGCTAAGTTTAGTTCTTGGTCACATCTGTGATAAAGTTCTTTCTAAAACCTCTTGTTATTTGTTCTAAAATGGATTTTAAGGCTATTTCTTTGTCAAGAATCCCTTTCAAATATTCTTCTCTGTAATTTTTTTATTTGTCTTAAATCTAAATAACTTTCTTTATTGTTTTTTAGCATAAAACTATTCTTTATTTTAAAAGAAATTCCTTTCTTCCAGAATTTAATAGTATGACATTTATGTTTAGTCTTATGATACTTTGAGTAGCTAGAATGTGTCCTTTGTTTATACATGAGTATCATAATGTTAATAACTTATTATTAACATGAGTTCCAAATATGTTCTATTACTGCTGTGGAAGCAGGTGTTGATGATGCCATAAGTTAAAGGAGAACAACATAATATGCTAGACTATCATGGTGAACATTGTAATGTGATCTGACTTGTGCTTTTCTTCTTGTTTAACCTTTAATTCTTCTGCTCTATCCAATGTCTGATTTTGAGTTTCTCTTTAGAATGGTTCTTCCTTCTGCTTATGTAGAATGCTGAAGAATAATGTAATTCCCTGTTATTTTAAGGAGCTAAAATGGATAATTCAAATACAAAGAGAAGTCCAGAGCATGGAGTTAAAGGCAAAACTATAATAAAGATTGGAAAATTTCATGAGAAGCACCAGAAAAGCAATGGTAATGTGACTGATGCACGTGAACTTAATACTACAGATATATCAGTAATGAGGAGGAGTGAGATAACTGCTGCAGCAGAAAATGCATCCACAGAAAGAAGTGATAAGGTTCTCCAGAAAAAGCAGACTGCTGATATATCTGTTAGGTCTCAGAAAGATAGCAATGAGATGTTACCCTCAAATTTTACCTCCAGTTCTTCAAAAGACTCGAAGACTTTGCTAAAGCTGAAATTTAAGAATCCATATTTTGAGCAGAAAAGTTCTTGGGCTCCTAATGGCGAGGAAGAAAACTCTGTTAAGGGGCAGAGATCAAAGAGAAAGAGACCTTCAAATGAGAAAATGGGTGGATGGCAGGATGAGAGATTATCGAAGTTGCACTTGGAGAATCTTATTGATGAAGCAATGGATGCAAATTGGATATTGCAGAAATTGGGTATGGATGCAATTGGAAAGAGAGTTGAAGTCCAATCATCTGATGGTTCTTGGTTAGTATTTAACTCCTATTAGTTTCTAGCTTTATAATCTAAGAGCTACTTTCATAATAGCATGGCTGCATGATTTGGAAATGGTAGTTTGTTTTCCTTTATAATATAAAAGGATTGACATACCCATCATATACTTTTTGTAGTTCATTCTAATTGTTTTTTCCTGCTCACTTATTTTACCTTCTTTTAGTTGGCCCATATGTGGAACCAGACTTCACTGTCTATTGGCCTGGTTCAAGGGTTTCTAACTGTAATGTGCTTTTTTGTATGTTGAGAAGAGATATATTACTTTATAAAGATTCATCTGATGTGGATGCTTCCAATGTATTGGAGCCCTAAGAAACCAAACAATGTCAATATAAATTGCTTTCTTATGGGTGAGATTTTTTGGAGAGTGGTGCTTGCTAGTTGGGGCTTAGCAACTTGCCTTGCTCTCTCAGTTACTTGCCTGACCCCAATTTGGTAAGCTATAAGCTTGTGGATCCATGCCTCAACACTATACGCTAAACAACTTCTGCAAGTGATTTCTCTGATGGTGCAACATTCTTAAATTTCTGCATGAGAGGATCTTGTTTTGTTTATATGTATATACATATATATATAGTAAATATTTATTCTGGGATGACTATTGTAAATTTAGCAACTGCTTAGTACCAAGATAGAATAGCTGGATGATTTATGCATCATTATTGCAGGCATCAAGGAGCCGTTATTGATGTCAACCAAGATGCTTCATCTTTGTCCGTCCATTTGGATAATGGAAGATCTACGCTCTTGGAGCTTGGGAAGCAAGGAATTCGATTTATTTCTCAGAAACAGAAAAGGGCAAAAACATGAATTCAGTGAAGGATCATGGCGTTGTAGGTGAACCATATAAAGGGGAAGTTCAACTCGCTCTGGCCTAGAAATTTATGAAATTTAGAGCTTTTTTTTTTTTTTTTTTTGTTTTGGCTTCCTTGATGTGACTATTCATGTGGGGGCGTATCGGTCTATGTATATTTGAATCGAAATTCTATGTTGAACAAGAAAAATCAACAACTGCTGAACGATAGAGTGCCCCAGTTGCTAAAATTGTATCATTTGTATCATCTGTGCCATTCGTTGCTTGAGGAGTCATCCACTCTATTCATCTTTGCTTTGGGACCTTGTTGATCAAATTGATTCTTTGTGTTGGTCAGAATGCGGCAAAGAATCCCTGATGAATTTAGTGGTTGCTCTCAATCGAGTTTGATATTGTAATGCTGACTGAGAATGAACTCACAAAAACAGTTTTCCCGAATTTATGATTGAATGTGATGTACAGGTTCTCATCAACTTCCCCCAGAAAGAGCCATTATGGATTGTGTTGAGGATCAATTCTTGTAGTAGATCTAAACCTATCGTTTTTCTTTTTATTCTGGGGAATGCTGCATGTTTGTTGGCTATTAGTCTGATGGTACAAAAGCAGGTATTCAAATTGTTTTTTTATGTGTATTTTATTTATTTTCATTTTAATATTAAAAACCAATGATGGTTGTAGGTCATACTTTTTGGTAACCTATATTTTAAGTTGGATATATATATATATATGTATATATGTATATATATATATATATATATACAGTCGTCCACGGTCCCACTTCTCCATTGTTCATTGTTTAATTAAATATAATATTAAAAATAAAATTTAAAAATGGAAAGCCGTGTTATTAACCATGCGGTGTGCTCACCGCAGCTAAAACCCCAGTTTTGGCATCCGCCATCGCCGTATAAGTCTCGCCTTTTCCCTCTCTCTCTCTCTCTCTCTCTCTCTCTGTTCCCTAAATTCTAACCTCAACCATCCCAAGCCTCATGGCGCCGCGGTGGCGATCGTGGCGGCTTCGGGCGCGGGTTTGGCCGTGGCGGTGGGTGGCGGTCGACGCGACGAGGAGGAGAAGTGGGTGCCGGCTACCAAGCTTGGTCGCCTCGTGGAGGGAAAGATTACCAACCTCTAGCAGATCTACCTTCACTCCCTTCCCATTAAGGAGCATCAAATCATCGACGCGCTCCTTGGTGGCCGCATCAAGGACGAGGTCATGTAGATTATGCCCGTCTAGAAACAGAGCCATTCCGACCAGCGCACCCGGTTCAAGGCTTTCGTCGTTGTTGTTGACACCGACGGCCATGTTGGCCTCGGCGTCAAGTGCGCCAAGGAGGTCGCCACCGCCATCCGTGGCGCCATCATTCTTGCCAAGCTCTCGGTTATCCCTGTTATAAGAGGCTACTGGGGAAACAAGATCGGGAAGCCTCATACAGTGCCGTGCAAGGTCACCGGAAAGTGTGGGTCCGTGACCGTCCGGATGGTGCTTGCTCCGAGGGGGGCGGGGATTGTGGCTGCCCGTGTGCCAAAGAGGTGCTTCAGTTTGCTGCGAACGAGGATGTGTTCACCTCATCGCGTGGGTCAACCAAGACTCTTGGGAACTTGGTGAAGCTCAGTTTTCTTGTGGACTATTATTTACTTTATTTGAAGCGGTTGATTTCTATTGGTAATGAGAAAAAAGATGCGATTTTTAGTAGCTTTACTTCTTTTAAGCAATTGGCGATGTTAATTGCTGATCTAGGTCTATCTATGTCTCGTGATGATAGATGAAAGGCTTTTCAATGTAGTTCTGGATCTCGATGATGATTTGTTGCATACTAGCAACGGGTAAATCTTTAACTTCAGTTCTGGTATCATTTATATTATCTCAATTAGCTTCTGGTGACTGTATTTGAAAAGAATTACTACCTAGATATCACATGATACTTTTGAATCAGCCTTTTTTTTTTTTTTCTTTGTAGATACAATCAGTAACACATCAGGATTTTGGTATAGATTTATGGCACTGAGCAGTTGCTATATCGTTCCTTATTGATATTTATTTCCTTGATGAGCAATGAGCTTGTTATAACGGAACTGTTCATACTAAATGTTAGAAAATGACAACCTTTTTATACTATTTGAAGTGGCAATTCCAAATCTTCTAGATGGAAGCAAGATTAAAGTATGTTGGTGCCATTCCTTCTAAATTTTTCCTGAACTCTATCTACTGCTTGCATGTTACTTCTTGTTTCTTTATTTCTTAGTTTGGGCTATCCAGGTAAGAGAAACTTGAACAAGTTTTGTTCTGCTATTTTTGGATATGGAAAACTTTCCAGTTGTTTGGTTCTGCATGATTAAAGTATTAGTAATAGTATTGTTAATTTCTGAGGGAAGGAAAGGAATTAGGAAAGAAAGGTAATTATTTTGATTAGTACCAGTACCCTTAATTAGGAAATAGAGCACTGATTGTACGCGAAGATCCAACCACTTAGTCAAGTATTTGTCACTAGTTAAATTCAAGCTCTGCAAAGTAGGTTATCACACGCTATTATTGGCTGAATCTACTAGCTTAGCAAACTCAAATCAGGTCCCTTTTCACTGATCAACTAGTTGGCATCCAATCTGAATAAAAATATTTTATGACTCAATCTAACAACTGTATGGAGGGTTAGGAATACTTACTGTGGTGAATCAAGCACCATATGGGTGTTTGGAAATAGTACATGGAAATTGTTGGTTCAGTGTGAATTTACATTTTTTTAATCCTCCATCGGCTTTTTTTAATATGTACTTTGTTCAAAAGAAATAAATGAGACTCATACTGATTAATGTCATTGAATTGCACCTAGGTGCAGGCACACAAAGGTTGAATCTTGTGTGTTGAGGCTAAAATGGTTGTTATGGAGATTTGTAGTTTGTCTACCAACAGAGTTATGGAGACACAAAGAGGACTACTCCTTCCTGCTTAAATAAACTAGAAACCACAAGAGATGTCAATGTGAAAGCTTTATTTTAGGTGATTGAGGATGTTCATTGCATATGATCTCCTGATGACTGTTGCAAGATAATGTATGCCAATGACTTGTTGTAGAGTCTTTTTTGGTTAGCTGCGAGATCACAAGGATTATATGCTGAGAATTATGTTGGTAGTGAAAAACAGGAAATTTGATGACTTCTTATCTCTGCGCAGGCAACCTTTGAGTGCCTAATGAAGACATAGATTCCTGACACCTGAATTCTGGATGGACACTCGCTTCAGCAAATCCCCCTGCCAGGAGTACACTGACGTACGTGCAAAGCCGACTAAGGCAATACTTCTTGACAACACCGAGAAGGATGAATCTTAGGATGATGCTTGGGAGTGAGTTCTTTCATAGCATTTACTTTGTGTTTTGTCACTTTGTTTAGAACCTAGGTTGAGAACTTTTTCACAACGGTATTCTATGATGAATCCTGTCACCATAGTTTTAGTGTTCCTGCTATGTTTTTCTCTTTTTCATCGTTGTACACATCAAGATGCAGTTAAAAAAGACATGAGCATGAGGTGCTTTAATCAATAGATCAAGATCCTTAAATCATCTCGCAAATTTCTTGAATGGTGGTGTCATTCTTGATATGTTAAATTTCTTCAAGTATTATGTGCCTCAAAATGACTCTATTAATATTCTTTCTTGAACATGAATAGGATTGAAGTCTTATGTGCCTCAAAATGACCCCGTGAAGATGGGCTGTTCTGCTCTCTTCCCCTTTCCTCTTCACCTCACACTCTTATTCCTTCTCCTTCACTTGAATCTCGTCCTAAATTCTCTCAAATATCTTTGTAAAACCTCCCAAATTCAAGCAATCATTGAAGGGAAATTACTAGTATTTTCAAGAGAACATTGAAAGTGAAAATCTGGTTAATTTTTTCTCTAAAAATTAGATAAATTCGAGCATATTTGTGTTAATTTAATGACTTCAATTTCGATGCAATTAGATCAATATTAGAGTCATTTCTTGTTGTATCTTCTGTTTGCACTTGACTGATCCACAAAAAGCAAGTTTTGAGGAATTGAGATGTAAATCTTTGCAGATTGAGACTTCATTTTTGCTAGATTAAGTTAGATTTGCATGGACTTATTCCCCCAAAATAAGTTTGAGACAGCCATGCCAGCAATCTCTCATATTTTAGTAAAATGGTGGGCAGATTAGCTACACCTTTTTATGATGGTTCTGGATGCTGAGCTGCTTCTATGCATTCAGACATGTTCTCTCTCTCTCTCTCTCTCTCTCTCTCTCTCTCTCTTTGTTACCCCAATGTACCAAAAATAGAATAATAATAATAATGATAATGATAATAATAATAATAATAAACAACTGATATTTTTGAAGTCAATCTATAATGAAAACAATGAGGGTGCTCTTTTGCGATCTAGATGACCAAAGCTTATGAAAATAGCTGTATTTTTTTGTTGGAAAAGTGTGCGTAAATTGATCTTCCTATAACCATAAGGATGCTCTTTTGCGATCTGGATGACAAAGCTTAGTCTTTGTGCTATGACAAAAATGTGTCTATTGACTATCCTAGATTAGAAAAAATTAGATAATCAATTGGTAATTATGAGCTGTAAGTTTACTCAAAATTGATAACACTGTACTTGTAGCGGTAACACTTGGTATATTGATCTTCTTTATCTCCATGGTGATAAGGCTGTGTATATTTATTTGTTGGAGGAAGTCTCATGCATTGAATTTATCCTTTTTGATTGAAAAATAATAAAAATGTAATACTAAAAGTAGAACTTAGGGAACTAATGTTGACAAACATTGTCTGTCCTGGTCCACAAATTAAGTATTTATTAGTGCATTGCCTTTGAAAGATAAAAGCAATGTGTTGTGACAAGCAGGTAAGAAAAGGGCAATTCCTGTACTGCTCACAATCTCTCTCCTCACAAGTAGCCGGCTTAATCTCAATTCTTAACATGGGATTAAAGCCCATGGCAGCAGATTACTCGATACCAAGTACTTAAAAATTAGAACAGGACTAAATTGACATGATAGAGATTCACATACATATCCTGAAATTAATCACAATTTGACAGATATTGCATACAGTTTGTAATAATTATACATTTACAGAGAGGAGTGGTGAATTGAAGCTGGGAGACTATATATGCCCACTCACTGGTAGCAGACTGTAGCCACTGGTCCACATACTCCTGGAAACAAACAACCAAATTGGAACCACCACTGCACAGAAAAAATACACCTGTAATGTTAGAACCAAGCACATGCACTTGAGCTCTGTCAGCTTCTTTTCCTCTTCTTGCTTGTCTCCCTCATCCTCTTCTCTCCCATTCTTTCCTCCATTTTCCTGATGAGGTCTTCTGCATTGTCTGCTGAAACTACAATCTGACTTGCTGAGTCCTCTATGAAGCCTTCCTCCACTCCCTTCTTGAATAATGCTAGCAAATCATTGTAGTACCCATCCACATTCAATATCCCAACCTGCACAAAACAAGCAAAACCCACAGAATTTGGTGCGGACTAAGAGGAAGAATGAGAAGTAGTAGTAGTAGTAGTAGTAGTAGTAGTAGTAGTAGTAGTAGTACTCACTGGTTTGCCATGGATGCCAAGCTGAGACCAAGCTACCATCTCAAGAAGTTCCTCCATGGTTCCATAACCACCTAAAGAGGTCAATGTCGAGAAGTAGAGTTAGTCTCAAGTGTTGGCAAATTGAGCACCGGAATGGTTCACTTGTGTTTCACCTGGAAGCGCGATAAATGCGTCGGCATTTTTAGCCATTTCTGACTTCCTCTCATGCATGTCTGCAACTGTTTTCACCTCTCCAATGGTTTCTCCTGATATCTGCGCACTTTCTCTGCTTAGTTTCTTGTAGGAAGAAACATAAACTATTTGAACACTTGAAAGCTTACAAAACAACATAGAGGAAGATGAGTTGGAACTGCACCTCACTTGGCAAGAGGGCAGTAGGAATGACCCTGTAATTGAGTTAAGTATGAGTGTGTACCAAATTGCATGCAAGTCAGTCACAGAAAGAAAAGAAAGTTGAGGGGTTCTCACCCAAGAACATTGCAGCCACCATCAAAGACTGTTTTAGATATCAACCCCATAAGGCCAACACTTCCACCACCATAAACCAGGTCTATTTTCCTCTCTACCTGAAATGAAAGAGGAATCAAGGTCATCAAGTATTGGCAGAGAAAAGGAGACAAGCACAAGAAACAAAATCCCGAGCAGATCTTTCTTCATAAATATTCTCCTTAGGACAGAATGAATATTCTCAGTGTCATCCTGAAAAGAGAAATCAAGTACAGATGCTTCTGCTAGTTGTCTCCTCTCATGTTCTTGGTGGAGTCTTAAGAAGAGTTGAAACTTGGACTGATTCCTCACCAGTTTCTTTCCGAGGTCAAGAGCTGCTTCACTGAAGGAAGTCCTGTTTCCGTGCCTGCTCCCGCAGAAAACACATATGCTCTTGAACCTCCCCTTGTTCCCTCCTCCCACTGCATTCTGCTGGCTTGCTTCCATCCCCTCGAGAATGAGAGTCCCAAGGGGAAGAAGCAATGAACACAAGCTAGCAGACAGTGAGAATTAAAGGGAAGGTAACGCTAGAGGAGGAAGAATGGATTTAAGCAATGTATCAGAAAGCAGGGAGCCCATACTTTTCCTGCTCAAACAACTGGTACTTTGTGTTGTAGATCATAGCAGCATGAATCCTTCTCCATCCTCCCCTCTTTATCCCCTACTCTCTCTCTCTCTCTCTCTCTCTCTCTCTCTCTCTCTGAATCTGATGAAATTTTACCATAACAGTATGTTTCCTTTTGTGCCAATCCAATCAGTGCAGTTTTCCACATATACTGTTGTTTCCTCTTGATATAATATATTGCAAACTGATATTATTCTATAAGAACGCAGACAAACCTTGTGCTAATTGGCTTGTGTGTCTGCATTACTCAGTGCTTTTTGTATGTCCCTACAGTCCTAGATTCTACAGCATTTTGGAGCCACATAGCCAACCAGCACCAGACATCTCCTTGTCACCATTAGCTTTATTCATCTCCAATTGCAGCAACCTGTAATGATCAGGAGGATGATGGGATTTTGATCCATTTTGGTGGATATCAAATGGATACACAGCACAGTCAAGTCAAAGATGTGCAGTTTGGTGATGAGGCCTCACCAGAAAGCTCTGTGCCACTTCTACAAAGCTTAATTGGTGACAGGAGCATCACTAGATCATTTGTTTAAGTGTTGTGTTGGTTAAAGGAGGCGTCGGTGAACCACTCAGGCTCATATAATATGTTCTATCCTTGTTAGATCTCGAGTGCTCTTGTCAAAATTGTGAGTCATGTAGCCATTGGAGAGTAGGAGGAGCTACAGCACAGAATCAAAGGCTTTTCTGTTTGATGTTGATGACAAGCTTGCTGCAGCAACACCAGAAGCAGTGTGATTTGGGTGGGATGATGTGGGTGGGTTTGACAAAGAGCTTTTGCTGAAACACACTTCTTTATGGTGCATCAAACAAATGTGCTCATTTGTTTCAGCAACACCTCTCTCTGAACTTGATTAGCTCAATGGCACTGAGAAGATTATAATCATGAACAGTAGTATTCTACAGCTAGAAGAGTAGTAGATCCAAAGGTTTTGATGTCCATTTGTCTCCTGGTGATCAAAGCAAACAACTCATGTCTACTGCCCTTTTTTTTTTTTACTGCCAACTCTTCTTGCCATGAGCTTCTGCTTATTAAATTCAAACTTGCATGTCAAGTACAGTTCGTGCTTCCAATCTCGACATTAAAATTGTTGAGAAATGTGTTTTGTGATTTTAAAGATATCGTGATATGACCATTATTTTTAGTTAACAGACACTTAATACTTGGAATCCAATCGATATACCACACTAATTATCGGAGTTCACAAAGAGCTTGCTCAAAATATTCTCTTATTAAATTAATGATTGTATACACCATATTCTATGCTATAGCTATATTTTTATTTCAAACTTACGAATGCCCGAACGCATCCTGATTTGATCATCGGAAGGATTTTATCGAACAAACATGTCTATTTTTGAATGATTCCCCAATTATATTGTTGTTCTAAAAACCTTGTCGTGATTTCTCACTACAAAAAATAAAATTTCATCTCTTCATGCATTCGTTATGTTTTATATCACTATAGATAATTTATGTCACGCATAGTTAGATAAACAAAGAGTTAAATGTGCACGACTCTACTCCCCGTGAACAACCATATCAAAAAAGAGAATCCCCCCCCGAGATCTTGTCCGGAGCGTGATTTGGAGCTACACCGACATTACAATCTTAGTGCCGATGTCATAAGATTCGAAGGTTGACTAATTGCTCTTAATCAAATAAATATTACTTGCACTTAAGCTAAGAGAAAGCAGCTGTTCTGAGAGATTTGCGCGGCGAGAAAGATGAGAAATGCCAACATATGGAAGGCATGGGGAGGAAGAAGATACGGGCTAATCTAATCCATCATTCCTTGGATTTGTGCGGCTGCCAAAAAGATCGATCACCAACCATGGATTCCCCAATCCGTCGGTTGTCTCTTGGACCAATTCTTCATCATGTTCCTTTTGACCACGAGTCAAACGTTGCGTCTCGAGTTCTCCAATTAAATTTGCACAAGTATTTTGGACTCCACTCGAGATTTAGTGTTTTCCATGTTTGCATGCAAGTTTAGTGGAGTTACAATGATGAGATCGCTTGTTTCGGATGTACGACATGGATCTCGAAAATAATCTTCTCAAACATAAAGCTAAGATCGTGTGTATTCTCTTCGTAAAACCTACGTTGATGATAATTTCGTGTACTATATTCGTCCCAAGTGAGTTTTTTTTTTTAATGTGAATAATGTACCTAATCCACTACTTAAACCGGATGTAATTATTAATCGAGTTTTGTTTGAATTTAGATAAAATAAAATTTCATGGGTACCTCACAATAGGAAAATTCCTGTGTTGAAATTTACTTAATTTATTTAAAATTCAATTTAGATATCAGTTTTGAGATAAAATTAATAAAATATATAAATGCTGGAACCTTTGTTTTGACAACAAATGTGTAGAGATAGGCATTGTTGGAAGAACAAGAACTGACTTCTTTGTCCCTATTCACACAGAGAGAGAGAGAGAGAGAGAGAGAGAGAACACAAATCCTCAAGATAGATTTATATGAACAAAGAGAGATGATATCTTCTACAATATCTTATAGGGATGTTCTTGCATACACACATGACTAACTCAGCCAAACAGTATCAACCTAATTAATAGTCTCCGTGAAACATTTGCAATCTGGACCGAACTTTGGCTACGCTGGATTGAGATGAGGATTAGACAGTTGACGCAGGAGGAATTGACATTGCGCTGGAGGAAATCGCGTCAGGATATTGGACGTCAAGCTGGAGGTCCGATCGACAATCGACAGAAGGCTTCGGACGTCGAGCATTGGCCCAAGAAGAGTGGTGTTGCACCAAAGATATTGAGGTTGCAGAGGTCAATCGCCGATTGGGCAATAGGCCACAAGAGAGGATGACGAGCCGAAGAATCAGACGAAGCGCCAACCAAAGATGTGCCGGGCAACAGAATGTCAATGTAGAGTTAAGGTTTATGTGTGGAGGATTAACTACGAAGACATAAAGTGAAGCACTGTGCCGGAATCAAGTGCGATGGATTCGTTGGGAGTTCGTGAGTTCGTCGGGAGTCCGAAGATTCGTCAGAGTATTGTCGAAACTGGCTGAGAACGACTAGGAAGCTTGCCGAAGAGTTTTTTGAAGTTCATCGGAAGGTTCATCGGAAGTTCACGGAGCTCACCGAGAAAGATCGAAACTTGCCGAAGAAGCTCATCGGAATTCACCAAGATCAATCGTGAAGTCCAGGAGCTAGCCGGGAGTCCGCCGAGGGTTCGCCGGAAGACCGCCGGAAGCTCGCCGAAAGAAATCTTGACTTTTCGGACTTTGTAATAGCTTACGAAATGTCTTTAATTTCATAGTTACCACATAATTAAGGTTAGAATTATGTATTAATTCTTTAACCCTATTAGGGGTCAATTGGGCCCGGTATTGGATCAGTTTGGGCTAGATTTAAGGCCCAACCAAGTGTGTTAGACACTGCCTAGCGATGGCACCGCCAGACTGGAGCGGTGGCACCGCATAGGTCCAACTTCCCAGGTAGTCTAGGGCGGTGGCACCACTGGATGGGTGATGATACCACCCAGTACGCTGACCGTGTCAGTGTGGCAGCCGGTGGTACCGCCTAGTGTCAGAGTCAGACTGGCGATGGTACCACCAGAACTCGATTGACCCAAGATGGGATGGTTTTTGGCTCCAAATTTAAATCCAATTGGAGTCTATAAAAACCTCTCCCATTCCAGGGTTGAAGACATAAACACACTGAACTTAAAAGAGAAAACATTGTAGAATTCTCTTTAGAAATCCCTCTTTTAGCTCTCATTAGTTTTCAGCCTAAAGAGGAGTGAGTGCTTGTAAAAGTTACCTCCTAAGCACGTCAAAAAGAGAGTGTTGTAAGAGAGTTGGTCCTCACCTGTTGGAAGGAGGATTGTTAGTGGAAAAGCCGATAGCCTCAAGAGAAGAGGAATCGAGAGTGGATGTAGATCGTATGACCGAACCACTATAAAAATTTTGGTTTATATTTCTATTATTGTTATTTATACTTCTGCAAACCATCTTCGCTTTACTTCCTCTATTTCTCCTTCTTACAATCGGATTCAAGTTTAAAGTATCATTCCTTTCGGGGTTCAAATGAAACGTTGCTTTTAATCGTATGAAGTTTTTTGAACTTATTTAAATCACCAAAATTTTATCGTTATTAACTGCTACACTAATTCACCCCCCCCCTCTTAGTATATCTCTAGATCCTAACAGTAAGTTGAGCCTATTCGGAGTTATACGAGAATTAAAATGACACCAACACCTAACCAACTAATATGGTGGAATCTTATATTTTGATGATGAAACCAATTGATTGTGATTAATGATCTAATTATATTTTGAGTGATACAGGACTACTTTCGATCAAGTTTAGACAATTGAAATAAGAATAATCGATGTTGGGTCGGAGGAGAATATGTTAGAAGTTTAGACGTCGAGCGAAGGATCGATCGACGTATCGACAGAAGGCTTCGGACAAAGAATTCGAGCATCGGGCCAAGAAAAGTGGAGTTGCGCTAAGGAGATTGGAGTTGCGTAGGATAACTGCCGATTGGGCAACATGCCATAAGAGAGGACGATACGTCGAAGAATTAGACGAAGCATCAATGGGCCAATGACATGCGGGGCAACAAATTCGATTAAGATTTGTAATAAATTGTCTAGATCGAAGTAGGATTAGATTTAATTGGGTTAGAATTTGGCCAACTCAGTTAGGAGCCAATTGGGCCTATACCCGAACTGGTTTGTGCCAGACTCATGGCCCAAACAATGTTGCTAAACCCTATTTGGTGATGACATCGTTAGACTGGGGCGGTGGAATTGCCCAGGGTTCAGTCTCCTAGATAGTCTAGGTGATAGTATTACCTAGGTCTAGTAGCCGAGGCTCTATCTGGGTGGTGGTATTGCCAGACTAGGCAATGGTACCACCCAGTGTTAGGCTTCCCAAGTGGGGGTATCACCAGACTGGGCGATGGTACTGCCCAGTGTCAGGCTGCCCAAGCGATGGTACCGCCTAGTGGCAGAAAGCCTATGCGGTGGTACCATCAGTACTCGGAAGACCCGGGATGAGACCTATTTTGGCTCCAAGTTTGAATCCATTTGGAGCCTATAAATACTCTCTCATTCTCCTCTAGTGAGAAAACATTGTAAAAATCATTGTAGAAAACATTATTATGATACATAAACATAGAAAGTTTACAAGTGAGAAAACATTGTAGAAATTACTTGAGAAATCTCCTCCTCTAGTGTTTACTTACTTTCAGTTTAAAAGAGAGGAGTGAGTGCTTGTAAAGGTTCTCTCCTGAGCTTGTCAAAAGGAGAAAATGTTATAAGGGTGTTTAATCTTCACCCATTAGAAAGAAGATCGTTAGTGGAAGCTGGTGGCCACGAGTGAAGAGGAATCGAGAGTAGACGTAAGTCGAATGACCGAACCACTATAAAATCTGGTTTGCATTTACTTCTTGCTATTTATTATTGCTATAAACTTTTTCATTTTACTTGCTCACTACCCTACTTCTTCTCTACATCATTTACTTGCAAACGCTTTCAAGTTAAATATATTTCCGATACGCTTTTATCGAAACGAATCTTTCATCATACGAGGTATTTCGAAATCACAAAAATTATCATATTTTAATTCACCCCTCCCCCATATTAGTATCATTTCTGATCCTAACAATTGATATCAGAGTCACGGTATTTCTCATTCGGACTAACACCCAAGAGAAATGTCTCTTTTCGGATTTCAAGAGGGTTTTTCTATCGTTCGTCCTCCCATGTTTAATGGGACAAACTACACTTATTAAAAAAACTCGGATGAGACTTTTTTTACTTTCTATGAATCTTGATTTATGGAATATTATCGAATACGATTTTCAACAACCGTTAAATCCTATGAATGAATGGACGAATTTTGAGAAAAAATCTTTTTCGTTAAATCCAAAGGCTATATAAATATCTTATTTTGTGCATCGGATAAAAATGAGTTTAATCAAATTTCGACATGTGAAACCATTTTTGACATTTGGCACACTCTTGAAATCACGCACGAAGGCACTAGTAGAGTCAAAAACTTGAAAATAAACTTTTTGATGCATGATTTTGAGTTTTTTCGAATGGAACCAATTGAGACTATTGGAGACATGTACACCTAGTTTACAAATGTCTTCAATAGTCTAAAAGCCCTTGGTAAATCTTTTTTGGGTTTTGAACTTGTAAATAAGATTTTAAGATTCCTTCCAAAAAGGTGGGATCATAAAGTGATGGTGATACAAGAAACAAAAAAATTAAATAATTTTCCTATTAAAGAACTTATCGGGTCTTTAATGACCTATGAAATGATGTTTGTTGAACTTGACGAACATGAGAGCCACCTTCTATAGAATAGGAAGGTAATTATACTTAGAACGGAAGAAGACCACTTAAGTGATAACTAAAGTGATGATGATGAGAACTTTAAACTTTTAATAATAAATTTTAAAAAGTTCATAAAACAAGAATTAAAGAATAAAAATGAACTCAATCCGGACACAATTACTTGCCATAAATGCAAAAAATCGAGGCCATAAAAGAAGAATAAAAGACTCAAGGCAGCATGGGACAAAACAAGTGCATCCGAAGGCGAGGCGGCAAATTGTGCTTTGATGGCTTTCGACAACAAAGTTAGTAACTCACCTAAAATATTTTTACAATATTATGAAATTACTTGATTTTTTTTATAAGTTGCTTAACTTAGTTTATAGGAAATAAAAAATTTTACAAAAATATATTATGTTTTTCTTTCTAGTGATTTTTAAAAATTAAAATTATAAATGAAATTTACATGTTTTATTATAAAGAAACAAAATGTTGATCTAATGCTTATACACTAAATTAGATTAAATCTATATATGTCTTAAGAAGTGTTTATCTTGATGATTTCCGTATCGTTTTTTCGTTTCAAACATTATGCTTAGCTTTTGTATGAAAAATTTGGACATACCTTATGAAATCTTGCTTGATAATGATGTGATGTAATGAAAATATTAAAAAAATTTATATCATACTTAATGATTTTATATTATGGTATCATGAGGATTTGAAGTAGTGATGATTTGAAATCCTATGTTTTGGAAGTGTTTGGTCTTAATCATTTTTATGATATTTTTTTTAAATATTATATTTTTGGTCTTGATGACAAAACTTGTGTTTCGATTTTAAACATGATGTACATCTTTTATACGAAAAAAACTTAAGCATGCTCGTATGCAAACAATCAACTTAAAATGAAACATATAAAAAGAAAATACATTTTCTGTTAAGGATCAAGTGGCACTAAGAGGGGGAGGGGGGTGAATTAGTGCAGCGGTAAAGAACGATAAATTTCTACGATTTATAGAAATCACGTTTTTGACTAAAATCGATTTTGATTAAAGCATAATGGAAACGTGTTTAGCTTGATAGCATTAAGACAAAAAGGAGGGCAATGAACTTAGTAAAGTAAAATGTTTGCAGAAAGATAAATGCATGAATATAAACGTAAATCGTTTTTATAATGGTTCGATCATCCGACCTACATCCATTCCTGATTCCTCTTAGCTTAAGGCCACCGGCTTTCCACTAGCTATCCTCCTTCCAATGGGTGAGGATGAACTCCCTTACAGCTCTTCTCCTTTTGACAGGCTTAGGAGGTAACCCTTACAAGGCCTCTCAACCCTCTCTAAGGCTAGATCACACTTTAGAACAAGAGGGAGGGTTTTGACACAATTTCAACAAAGTTTTTCCTTCTTTTTCAGTTTTTGTGTATCTTTGAACCATGGATGAGAGGGGTATTTATAAGCCTCAAGAGGATTCAAATTTGGAGCCCAAATTTGAATTACCTCAATTTTCCTGATGCTGGCGGTGCCACCGCCCAAGCTCTCGGGTGCTGAGCGGTGCCACCGCTTGGCTCATTCCAGCTTACTGGTTGGGCCTTAAACTCAGCCCAAACCAATCCAAAACAAGACCCAATTGGCTCCTACTTGGGTTATAGGATTAACACATAATCCTAACCCAAATTAATATGCTAACTATGAAATTAAAGACATTTCCTAAGCTATTACAAAGTCTGACAAGTCAAGACTTCTTCCGGTGAGCTTCCGACGAACTTCCGGTGGTCTTCCGGTGAACCTTCGAAAACCATTCTGCGGACTTCCGACAAGCTCCTGGACTTCACGATGATCTTAGTGAGTTTCAACAAGCTTCTTTAGCAAGCTCCGATCTTTCTTGGCAAGCTCTGCGAACTTTTGATGAACCTTCCTATCATGGATAAATTGTAAATGACTTGTTCAGTGTAATGCTTATGCATGTCCGTGTCTTTTTGGTTTGTTCTAACTTTGAAAAGAATGTAAAGGGCTAGCCAAAGACTAAACAGCCCTATTTGAATGAATTTGGTGGTCGTTTCAGGCTTATACATAATGATGGTGTCATGTGGACACTTGTACTAGATTTCGATCTATAGTGGACCAATTTAATACCTTTGTTGTATAACTCTTTTGAGCTTGTGATGTATATAGTTGGAATTTGCATTGGCTCTAAAGTGTTTGCTAAAAGGATGGCTTGTGAATCCCGTGTGAAGCGTTTTCTCTGTCTCGTCTTCTTTTTCGCAGGTCCTAAGGGATCGTAGGAGATTTCGGGGAGGCTGACCATTGCGGACTGACACGCAATGGTGCCGCACGGCTTAGACAAAACCAGCTAAGTCCGTGACAAATGATATCAAAGTGGGATAAGCACATATAGAAACACTTAGCATGCAAACGTGGGGGACCTAGCGGGGCTGCGTTGAGGGCAACCAACATGCGCGATCGTTTGGGAAACGGACATGGAATTGTAAGGGAAGGAGTCGCTCAGAGGAGCGAGCATCCGAGAATGGCATTCAGAAGAATGGCCAACCCTTCATGCAAGAGGCACCATGAGGACAAACAAGCTAAGAAGAATTACATAGCGCACAAAGGTTGGAATGGCTGAGTTCGAGTAATGGCTCGACATTGGCACCCAAACCTGACGGTGCTCAAGGCAAGTGGGATGCTTGGCAAAGGATGAGACCGTGCAAGGTGGATTGGGTTGTTCAACGATCAAAAGAGTTATGCAAAACTCACAGAGGTGAGGGGAGTTGCAAACTCAAGGAATCTGATACTCATGCAAGGGCTTGCATGCGAACGATGGACTGTCCTGGCCATCCCAAGGCGGCCGAAGGTTGGCGCTATGGAGCATTGAAACTTTCTCTTCAGTATGTGCAGGATACTTTCGTAAGAGGCTGAAGTGTGCAATAGGTTTAGCATTTTGCTAGACCTAGAGGGGTGCATTGGGAGCTGTATTGGAGAAAAGTTGTAATCTAGTAGGTGCGTTTGCGGAGGCAGAATAGTGCACCATTTGTTCAGCAAAGGCAGAGTGGTCCAAAGGGATGGTGGTCTCTAAAACTTCCAGAGGGAAGGATGCGAAGAGATAAGTTGCTCCAACGGGATAGATATCCAGGAGGGATAAGTCTCGATGCTCCAGAGGGAGAATTATATGCAATGAACCGCACTAGTTGAGGAGTACCTCAAGACAAAGCTCGATGGATCGAGCGAGCGACGAGGAGTCGTCGCATGATCTCGCAAGAGGCAATGCATTGGTGGACGCATATCGAGGTAAAGTGGGGGAGCGACCCAAGGCAACACCGAGTGAAGGCACACTTGGAGTCGATAGAGTGATCAAACTTAACAAAGGGCTGACCCGTGGAATGGTGGGTGCGAGGACCACTATTAACGTAATATAAATCGAGAAGCGGAGCAACTTGGGGTAACTGGCTGATACCCAAGCCGCATGAAGAGAGTTGGCATAGAAGATAGAACATGGAGCGGAGGCTTGGAGCTTTCCTTAGACATAGGTCAAGGGTATGGACTCTTGCAGAGATAAGAGTAGGATCATGTCGTTCCATGGGATTCTTTATTCTGATGAAGCAGACTCATCTTGCATGGTGCCAAAGACGAAGTGAACTTCAAGGCATATGCATCTTATCTCGGTAAAGTATTTGACGGAGGAACTAAGGCGACACAACTTGCAGTGACGAAGTTGGTGTTAGAAGGCCTTAGCACGAGGCAAGAGCATGCAGATGCAGATACTCTTGAAGAATATACCATAGTGTTGCTATTCGAGCTGCCATGAGGAAAGCGGTGCGTAGTGGAGATTATGCTGGTAGGGGCAGAGTCCCAGAATCCAGACAATGGTACACCAATTTCAGCGAAGTTAGGGGACTTCATAGGACCTGCTAGGCGATGGACTATCCTAGAGCTAGGCTTCATCCGAGTGTGACCCGAGAGCGGGTGGACGAAGATCGATTACTAAAGGAGCAAATAGAATCGAAGGTGGCCGAGGCCCTACGATTTGTTGGCGGAGTTCACACATGGAGAGATCGTAGTTCGAGTTCATACCACAAGGATCATAATGCAAGGAGATATCACCAGGAGGTGACATGATGCAGCGGATCATGGTGGAATAGTTCGTGGCAAGGCGACACACACAGTGTGTCCCGTAAGGGACAAGGCCATATGGAAGTATGATCGGGAGTGCGATTGGGAGCTCCACTTCGGTGAGTGACATGACGGCAAGAAGAGCTATGGATTCAAGCAGGGAATGCCATAGTACCGCAGAGGTGGGTCTTCTGTGTGTGCATCGAAGTTTGGATTGAATGAAAGCCTTGGACATCAGCTTATGGGGGTTGTGCACTATCAAGGAAGAAGTTCAGATGTAAGTACCAGTGAGTCCCATGGGGGGACTAGATCATGCAGAGGTATGATCGGAGCAGCTGAAGAGTTGGACTACTTCAGAGCTCACATTTGCTTAAGGGAGCCCGGCAAGTCAGAGGACAAGGTCGAGTAAGCGAATTTTGCGACCAATGAAGCTAAGGAGAACAGAAGCGATACAAACCCTGTAACATGATGGCAGAGGCCATACATGGGAGTTGCAGTCTGTCTTTCCATCGACCAAGAGGAACTGTTCAAAGAACACAGAGGTGTTGAAGCAGGTGGTCGAAAAAGGGCGAGGAAGCAATGATGAGTCCAGAGGGACTCAACTACCCAAAACCAAGTATCGGTTAGAATGAAGGTGGACTCAGATAAGTGCCGCAGTGCCGCAGAGGCAGATCTACCGATCACGAAGAAGGGACATAGATGTGAGACAACGGATAGTAGTGCCATGGTACCGCAGAGGTGGGACTTCCGGGGAGTCATCGATCCCTTGCTCTCATAGAGAGAGAGCGCGTGGTCATGATATGGGCCGTGGAGAAAGAGAATGCATTGACAAACTTTATATACCAAGACAAGGCTGAAGAGCAGAGGCCAGAGAACTTCGTAAGACCAGTGTCAATCGACTTTTTATCAAAATAGCCGTAAGTGAAAGGCTTCGGGTCGATGCAAGAGTGCATGACTAAGGATCGAAGTATGCAGTACGTGGTGTTGTACCTTTGCTACTTAGAGGAGTAGGCGACAGAAATGATAGAGAAGGCGGTACAATCCCAAAGGCGACCAAATCTATCGGAGACTTACTCCAAGTTAGAGTAATAACTTCTTGCATTCCAGAAGTTCAATAGCATTGAGGTGAATCATAATAGCTAACTCAGCGCAAGGATTGCAAACACTTCAAGTGCTTCGGAAGTGTGAGCTAAGAGCAGGTGAAGTCTAGTAACCAGCTTGACACACGAAGTACAACCTCGAGGAGGCGGGCGAAGTCAAGTAACCTTTGCCTTCTCAACTCTTAAGAGAATGGGTGAAACCGAGTACCCCAGCTCACTTAGTTATCCAGCAGAGGAGCTCTGCATAGATTTGAAGACCTTCGAAAAAATGAATTGAAGACAACATTTGTCAAGTCCTCACCAATGGTGATCAGTATTACTGGGAGTAGATTATCCACTTCATTTCTCAACTGAATGTCAATCGAAAGTGGAAGTAATGCGAACTTGCCTGGACGAGACAACTAAGTGGAAGAAGATTTGATGGAAAAATTTTGTGAAGGAAGGACCTAAAAACTTCAAAGGTTACGAGGTGATACTCGTTAAAGCTCCAACAAGCATCTATCCAGTTCAAGAGATAAGAAGAATTTGAATACTGACGCATATCAAAGATGGTCTTTTCCTTCATCAGATGAATCCGTAAGAACTAGCAAGGATCAGCACAACTCTGTCAATCCCACACCAGAGTCAGAGTCATTGGCAAGTTGAAGCAGCATGACGGATTAAAGTTCGACGACTCAACAACAAGCAGAGAACAACTAAGAGCCAAGGGGCGCATCGCAGTAGGAGCAGAAGATTAAAGATCTAGCAAAGGCAAGGAGTTGCAACGTCAATGAAGGCTTGGACGAGGATGTCAAAGGAATAAGTGGGGAAGAATGTCACGGACAAATTGTAAATGACTTGTTCGGTATAATGCTTATGCATGTTCATGTCTTTTCGATTTGCTCTAACTTTACAAAGAATGTAAAGGGCTGGCTAAAGGCTAAATAACCCCATTTGAATGAGTTTGGTGGTCGTTTCAGGCTTGTACATAATGATGGTGTCATATGGACACTTTACACCTTTGTTGTGCAACTGTTCTAAGCTTGTGATGTATATGGTTGGAATTTGTATTAGCTCTAAAGTGTTTGCTGAAAGGGTGGCTTGTGGATCCCGTGTGAAGCGCTTTCTTTGTCTCATCTTCTCTTTCGCATGTCCTAAGAGATCATAGGAGATTTCGGGGAGGCTGACCATTACGGACCGACATGCAATGGTGCTGCACCACTTAGGTAAAACTAGCTAAGTCTGTGACATTCCGGCGAACTTTCGAAAACCCTTCGGCAAGCTTCCTACTCGTTCTCGACCAGTTCTGGCAGCACTCCCAATGAATTTGCGAACTTCCGTCGAACTCTCGAACTCCCAAAGATCTATCACATTTGTCTTCCGGCACTTTGTTTCATTTTACGTCTTCATCCTTATCGTAGTTAATCCTACACATATACAAACAAAACTCTACTTCAATCTAGATAATTATTACAACGTGAATTGACATTCAATTGCCTGACACATCATTGGTCGGCGCTTCGTCTGATTCTTCGGCGCATCATCCTCTCTTGCATTTTGTTACCCAATCGGCAGTTGACCTCCACAACCTCGATATCCTTGGTGCAACATACTCTTTTTGGCCCGATGCCCGACGTACGAAGCCTCCTACCGATTGTCCAATATCCTGACATGATTTCCTCCAGTGCAACATCAATTCCTCCAGCGTCAACTGTCTAATCCTGATCGATAGTAGACCTGCGTCACTCAAAACGCAGTTAGACAATAAAATATAATCAATTAGTGTCATCATCAAAATTTGAGATTCAATAATCTCCCCCTTTTTTATGATGACAACTAATTGATGACTAACGGAGTTAACCAAAATTCTCTAGAGTTTAACCAAACTCCCCCTATCAATATGTCATTGATAGAACACTTGGATTATCCCAAATATAAGCAACATTCATCACATGTTAAGAGAAACATCAAACCATCATGCAAATATATAAAATATTCAATCAATACATGAAGTCATCAATCTACTTCTCCCCCTATGTCATCAACAAAAAGGAGAAGTTGCTCTATCTATTTTACTAAATATGTAAGTCAACAAATAAGCTAGATTTATAATATTCACTCATAGTAGGTTTTTTAAGGATGTCCAAGTATAGCAATCCATCACTTGCTTTTTGCAATTCATCATAGCAAGTTTGCACTTTTCTTCTCTTTAGATTGCAAGATTGTAATCGTTACTCCCCCTTTGTCATTGACAAATAGAAGTAGAGTACAAATAGTCTTTTACATCAATGCTTTGATCATGACAAAATAATAAATTTGCAATATGAATTTTCAACATATTAAGCCATGAATTTAAGGGAGTTAAAAACCATAATATGAGAGAAAAATATGATAAGCAATCAATCAATAATGATAAGCAAGCTAACATACTTTGCGATACGCAAGCTAGCTTCCTTTCAATTCTTCTCTTTTGTAACTAAGTTTTTCCTTTGCAAGCTATCAACTTTTTGTTTGTAATGAGCTAGTAATTTTTGTAAAATTTACAACATTTTTAACCATGTAAGCTCATGAGTTTAAAAAATAATATAACTTTGTATTTTCTTTCTTCTCATTTTGAGAGGTGAAAGTTTTATCTTTTTACAATTTCTAGCTAGCTATGTTTATCACTTTCTCTTATGATATTCAAGCTAGTATGCTAACTCCCCCTTTGTCGTTGTCAAAGGGAAGAAAAGACTCAATGGCTAAAAATTTCAATCATTATTTTACATCAACCAATATTTCAAATTTTTGCATGATGCATACAAGCCATAGATGCAAAGAATTCATGAAAGTAAACCAAAGTAATCATGTCATTTCTAAGTCATGAAAGATATGAAATCAAAGCTCAAGAAAATCAAGAGGGACATGATTCATTTGACAAATCCTTTTAGTAATGAATAATCATAAAGCAAATTTCTCTTACATTAAGGCAAAGAAAGATCATGTCAAAAATTCCAAAAAGTATTTCAAGCCAACAATATCACATTTGAATGATAAAATATATCACAATCGTAAATGTCGATAAATGATTCATTGGAGTGCAAAACCACTTGATTCATGCATAGGAATTCCAAGTATCAAATATCAAGATATCAAGACTTGGATTGTGATAAAGTTCATTCAAGTTTGAATCATCAAAATCATTAACATAGTTTATGAGATTCATAAATGACATGGATTTGAATTGTTTTCCTCTTTGGTAAATGATAAAAAGAAGCAATCATAAAATTATTCAAACTCATTTTGTCAACTCGAAACTCATAATCAAATTATCAAAATCATTCTCGAGATTCAAGAGACTTATATGAACATAGTATACATGAATTCATCATTTGTTTTTTATGCCAAATCAAAATAAGTATTCAAAAATGAAAGGTAAGCTTCATTATATATATCATCAAGACAAAAATGTAACACATTATTTCAAGACATGAGATTCAATTTATCATGATAATGTGTTTCATTTTAAGTTGTTTGTTCCATATATGTGTACTCATGTTTCAAAAGATGAGTATCAAATTTTAAAACCAAACATGAGTTTGTCATCAAGATATAACACCTTTAAATTCATTAATCATGAAAATAACCTTTTAACATTATTATTTTATCATTATCAATGATGATTTCATAAGGTATGTCCAAATATTTTCATGAAAGCCATCATCATATAAATTCAAAATACAAGTTTTATCATTAAAGTTATCAAAATCAAATGCATTAAACATCATGGTAGTGCATTTTCTCATCTTTATGAGTTTCAATTTAAGTGATTTGATCTTTCATAAAAATGTTCAAATTTTTCATATGAAAATGTCATGCATCATATTTAAAAACGAAAACATCATCAAAATCATTTTAATTCTTTCTTTCATTAGTTATAACAAGATGATTGATACTCAATTTTTGCTAAAATTATTTTATAAATTTCATCATAAAAATGATTAAGACTTATTAATCCAAGATAAAAGTTTTCAAATTATAAACAAGATACACACATCTATCATCAAAAGACTTTCAAGAAATTCATACATAGATATGTATCATGTTTAAGATCAAAAATTGATATGGAAAGTATACATTGAATTTTATCATCTCAAAATGTCATCTTAATTCGTCATGAAAATAATTAGACCAAAAACACATTAATCCAAAACATAGAGTCAAATTAACATTACTTCAAAAACTAATGCATGTTATAAAATCGTCAAGCATCATGTTTAGAAATGAAAAGCAATATAAAATATCAAGATATACATGCATGGGTTAATCCTTTTAGGTGTACAAACATTATCACAAATCATACAATCATCATTCATATTTTTAATTTTCAAAAAAATTTAGAAGGAAAAACATAGTATAATTTTTTTAAAATAATTTTTATTTCCTACTAACTAAATTAAGCACTCATGAAAAACATCATATAATTTCAAAATAATTCAAGGGAGTTAAGTTGCTTACCTTGTAGTCGAAGCCCGTCAAAGCCTAATTCGCCTCTTCTTTACTTTATTCTTCTTTGCAAGCCGCCTTCTTCTCCTTTGGCATCTTTCTCCATTCAAGTTCATTTGTATTTTTTAATTTTTATTTATTGAACTTGTTAACATTCATTGTTATATGTTCAATGTCCTCATCACTTGAGTTATCACTTAAGTAGTATTCATTTGTCCGAAGTTTCAAATCCTTCATGTTCCTTGGAAGGTGGTTCAAGTGTTCAATGAGTTCAAAATATTCTAAGAGGCTTATTTCATATGTCATTAGTGAGCTAATTAGTTCTTCAATAGGTAAATTATTTAAATCTTTAGCCTCTTATATTGCGGTTACTTTAGGATCCCACCTTTTTGGAAAGGATCTTAAGATCTTGTTTACGAGTTTAAAATCCAAAAAAGATTTACTAAGTACTCTTAGACTATTAATGACATCCGTGAAATACGTATATATGTCATCTATAGTCTCCCTTGGTTTCATTCGAAAAAGCTCAAAATCATGCAATAATAGGTTTACTTTTGAGTCTTTGACTCTACTAGTTTCCTCGTGCGTGATTTCAAGTGTTTGCCAAATTTCAAAAGTCGTTTCGCATGTAGAAATATGATTGAACTTATTTTTGTCTAAAGCGTAAAACAAAGCATTCATAGTCTTTGTATTTAAAGAAAAAGATTTTTTATCTAAGTCCGACCATTCGTTCGTCGATTTAGAGGGAAGTTGAAAGTCATTTTCAATAATATTCCATAAGTTTAAATCTTGAGAAATCAAGAAAATTTTCATTCAAGTTTTTCAATATGTGTAGTCCGAACTGTTAAAGAATGGTGGACGAACAATCGAAAAACCCTCTTGAAAGTCGTTAAAAGTCATTTCTCATAGGTGTGAATCCGAAAGAGAAATAACGAGGCTCTGATACCAATTGTTAGGGATCGAGTGGCACTAAGAAGGGGGGGTGAATTAGTGCAGTGGTAAAGAACGATAAATTTCTGTGATTTAAAACAAGTTCGGAAACTTCGTATAATAGAAATCACATTTTTGACTAAAACTGATTTCGATTAAAGCGTAATGAAAACTTGTTTAGCTTGATAGCATTAAGAGAAGAAGGAGGGCAGTGAACTTAGCAAAGTAAAATGTTTGCAGAAAGATAAATACATAAACATAAACGCAAATCATTTTTATAGTGGTTCGGTCATCCGACCTACATCCACTCCTGATTCCTCTTAGCTTGAGGCCACCGACTTTCCACTAGCTATCCTCCTTCCAACGGGTGAGGATGAACTCCCTTACAGCTCTTCTCCTTTTGACAGGCTTAGGAGGTAACCCTTATAAGGCCTCTCAACCCTCTCTAAGGCTAGATCATACTTTAGAACAAGAGGAAGGGTTTTGACATAATTTCAACAAAGTTTTTCCTGCTCTTTTAGTTTTTATGTATCTTTGAACCATAGATGAGAGGGGTATTTATAAGCCTCAAGAGGATTCAAATTTGGAGCCCAAATTTGAATTGCCTCGATTTTCTCGGTGCTGGCGGTGCCACCGCCTGTTAGTCTGACACTGACAGTGCACTGGGCGGTGCCATCGCCTAGGCTCTCGGGTGCTAGGCGGTGCCACCGCCTGGGCTCTCAGCTCCTGGGCGGTGCCACTGCCCCAGCCTGGGCGGTGTCACCGCCCATCTCATTCCAGCTTACTGGTTGGGCCTTAAACTCGACCCAAACCAGTCCAAAACAAGGCCCAATTAGCCCCTACTTGGGTTATAGGATTAACACATAATCCTAACCCAAATTAATGTGCTAACTATGAAATTAAAGATATTTCCTAAGCTATTATAAGGTCCGACAAGTCAAGACTTCTTTTGGCGAGCTTCCGACAAACTTCCGATGGTCTTCCAACGAACCTTCGAAAACCATTTTGCGGACTCCCAGTAAGCTCCTAGACTTCACGATGATCTTGGCGAGTTCCAACAAGCTTCTTTGGCAAGCTTCGCGAACTTCCGGCGAACTTCCAAAAACCCTTCGGCAAGCTCCCTACTCGTTCTTGACCAGTTCCGGCAGCACTCCCAACGAATCTTCGGACTTTCATCGAACTCTCAAACTCCCAAAGATCCATCACACTTGTCTTTCAACACTTTGTTTCGCTTTACGTCTTCATCATTATCGTAGTTAATCCTACACACACACAAACAAAACTCTACTTCGATCTAGACAATTATTACAACGCGAATTGACATTCAGTTTCCCGACACGTCATTGGTCGGCGCTTCATTCGATTCTTCGGCGCATCGTCCTCTCTTGCGTTTTGTTGCCCAATCAATGATTGACCTCCGCAACCCCGATATCCTTGGCGCAACACGCTCTTCTTGGCCCGATGCCCGATGTACGAAGCCTCCTGCCGATTATCCAATATCCTGACGTGATTTCCTCCGACGCAACGCCAATTCTTCCAGCGTCAACTATCTAATCCTAATCGATAGTAGACCTGCGTCACTCAAAACGTAGTTAGACAATGAAACACAATCAATTAGTTTCATCATCAAAATCTGAGATTCAACATTTTCTATCCTATCAAGATTAATGAATTCATTTTATGAATCTTATGAATCTCTTGAAAATAATTATGATGAATGTGTGTATCATGTTTGTTTGATGATTTTTACATTTTGAAACTATGTATGATAAGTGAATATTATATTTTGGATCAATGTGTTGTATATGTTTTTGGTCTTAATGATTTCTCTTGAAACTTGCTTTTCGGATCTATACAATGATATATAAATCTAGCATAAAAGACTAAGATATGTCTTCAATTGAAACTAAAAGAAGAATATATTTTTCTTAAATATTTTGCCATATTTAAAGCTTTTTGATCTTTCAATAAAAATGAATCCATGTAGACTATAGTGAATCTCTTGAATTATGAAAGAGATTTTGATGATGTATTAATGAATCTATTTATGATATTTTATTAATCTCGAAAGTAATTTTGATAATGAATTTGGAGTTGACGAATTGATTTGAATAAGATCTTTTTTCAAGCGAATCATGAATTTTTTTTTGATTTCTTGACTTGAGATATCTTTTATGGGAATCAAAATCTTTTTCCTCTATGATTTTTTCTTTTTACCATTTACTAAAGAGGAAAACAATCCAAGTCATAATCTTAATATCTCAATATTTGATACTTGAAATTTTATTTATGAATCATGATCTTGACACCTAAGATTAAGCATCTCCCGCACGTTTGGATGCTGACCAACTTTTCATTTTAAAGCCACATCTGCAATATCACGTCGGGCATGACCTGAAATCATGGAATTCCATGAGAATTTGTTTCTCAAATTTGTGGACTCATAAAAACGTGAAACATGATCAATTCTTCAAGGCTTAGCATATATCTCAATCAGCCACTAGCCATGAATACGCCAGTTTCCAAATGAGACCTTATTACAAAAGTGTATATATCCATCCCACACTTCAGTGCAGCTACAGAAGCCACAAATACTAAAAGACAGGCAAAAGTGAAATGGGCAATCTTTTGTCCATAGAGTATCATGAACTTGACAAAGTCCATGGCTTCTGAAAAATGATATATTTTAATTATATCCAGGCATAATTGAATTCCATTGCAAATCATTCCTCATACTGCCATTTTAAGGAATACACTCACAACAAATAATCTCTCCACACCTTGCATAGCTCGATAAGAGGGCATTTGACGCAACAATATCACCACACATTCCATGTTTTATAAACTTGCTGGCTCATCTAAACATCTGACAGTGTAGAAAGGGCAGCAAAACTTTGATGATGGTCTTTGTTTTTTTTTTTTTTTGGGTGAGAATCTTACTGACACAACAAGGAATGCCTCATTGCCCACCAATGCTTTAATCATAATGCCTTATGAGATCTAAGCATACTTGGTCATATAGTTGAGGAGTCTATGCCACTTGGACATTCTTCATACATTTGAATTCAGTACATAAATATCCATATCAAGTCCGAATCTGGTTCCGATACTGTGGACCTGCACATCCCCTGTACTTATCTTTCATCGCGGACTCTCCAGAGAGGCCATTATGATCAACACCGGAAATGATGGTATTCCATGGTGCCCTATCTTTCGCACTCGTAGTAAAAACCTTAGAACCTTAGCAGCATTGTCGACTGCACCAACTTGGCATACGTGCCAACTAGCCCATTTCCAATTGCAACCTTTGAGACCATTAGACCAGTTCGGTAACATGACCATCAATCTCCCTTCACTTCTTCTTACCACTCAAGAACCCAGAAGTGCAACCAGCAATACCACATCTAAATCACTACTATACTTCTCCAAATGCAATCGATGAAACAGTGCTCTTCTTGCACATTTGCTGAAATGACTCGATAGCTCTGTGGAAAAATTGAATCGAGCACATGCGCTAACTAGTGCTCTATCCACATACGTATCTTTCAAGAAACTAGACTCAAAGACATCAAAAAGAATTTGCTCAAGTATAAATTCACTGTAAGAGCAAGAAATAGCTGAATTCAACAAATTGCACATGAACTCACTGTGTCTCAAACGGCGTACTGAACTCCCAGTTTAAATTCCTGAGAACTGCTCAAAGGCAGAGATGACATCCCTTCTCAGTGAGTTCGCTGACATGATTAAGATCCACTTGATGGAATTCTTTGCTGGTGTCTGACGAAGCACTCACCGGGCATCCCATGTGAAATCCAAGTATAAACCATTGTGCATCGAATTCAGTGCATGGAGACACCAAAATGATTGCAGAATGCCAGGTGTTTGAGTTTAGCCTACGCATTTGTTTTCCCAGACAAGCTTGAAGGACGACGCTGCCAAAAGTGAAGTAAGCAGGCCTAAAATCGAGACCGAGATCATCAAGCAAAACAGTCGACAGACCCGTCAGGGGGGACCAGTTCCAAGCGCATCCAGCAATGAAGCAAGTCCGAGGAACCACGATCTTCTCCGGCATTTGATCAAACAACTTACGAGCGCATGCCAAGCGGTCAGCTCTCCCGTAGAGGTTCAACAAACTGCCGGACGAAGCGAAGCTTTTGGTGAGACCTTCGGGCATGACGTCTTCGTGAGCTTCGTCACCGGGTTGCCGGGATGTGGCGGCGTCGATGCCTCGGTGCGGCGCTGAGGAGTTCACGACGGACGAGGATGCAGGCCGGGGTTTTACGTGGGATTTGGCAACGTGCTAATCGTGTGGAGTATATAAGACATATATATATATATATATATATATATATATATATATATATATATATATATATATATATATATATATATATATATATATATATATATATATATATATATATATATATATATATATATATATATATATATATATATATATATATATATATATATATATACATATATATATACATATATATATATATGTATATATATGTATATATATGTATATATATATACATATGTATATATATATACACATATATATATATATATTATTTTTTATAATATTTTTTATTTCTCTTTACATATCTAAAGCCCACATGAAATTCTTTCTATTCATCATGCTTATCTTTTTCACATATATTATATTTAAGTACCTAATTTAGTATAAAAATTATCATAAGTCTTCTATTTTATCATACTTATAACTTCTTCTGCCTCTTTTACATGCTAAATATTTTTAATTTTCTTCTTAGTTTTATAATTTCAATGTTCTCCAAAGCACAATTTATAATTTCTTCTCACATCGCCACCAACTCTCACTAAAAAATACACCTCGATCTTTATTTTTTTTAAAAAAATATGTTTTATTTTGTTTCTAATGATACATTAGGCATTAGAATCTCCTCCTTTTATTATTATAAAATATAAAATTTTATATTATTAAATTTAAAATTTCACCAGATCTTTCCATTATCTTTTTCCTCTTTTATTTTTAATAACAGATATCTAATATTATTACACTAAGTTGATTGGTTAAGATTTTGTTATGTATAATTATATTGACCTTTCACATAAATTTATATACTTTCTAATGAGAAAGAAATCCATTTGACTTCTCTTATTAATAACTAATATTTAAATCTTTTCATTAAGTGGGTATTAATAATTATAAGATCATATAAAATATAAATAATAAAATATAAGACTCTTTTGCACTCCTTGAACTTACAATTTCTATTTATAACTAATTATAAATAGTTACATGATCATATCCTTGGTACATAACTAATTATAAAAGTTATCACTCTTCTATTTTTCTCATATTTGCAGTAGTTTTCGCCTCTTTTTAGTCTTTATATATTTTTAAAAAAATTCATAATTTTATGATCTTATCAACCTCTAAAGCATGATTTTCTAGTAATGATTATATTTTGAATCTATAATCTCTTAAAGATGTGCCACTGTCTTTATTTTTTGAAGAAAAATCTTTTTTCTTACTCCTAATCTTATTAATCATCAATCTATTTTGTGTTAATATTATCTCTGTCAATGTTCCACACCTCTTTATCTTAATTATTATTTTTAAAATTTTACCATCTAATCCTAGTAAAAAAAAATTACTGTATTTTATTCTTATATTTTTAGCAATATATATCCAATACAATTAATATATGTTGATATGTTAAACTTTCACCATATATAACTTTAGGGATTTTGCTCATAACTTTTATATATCTTTCTATAAAGAAAATATTTGAATATAGTTATAACCACTATCATAAGTCCCTAAATATCCTTATACTTGATTCCTCTTCCCATAACTAAATCCCTTCATGCACTCATTTAAATTCATCATATCTTTTTATTGCATGACTATAGCCTTGTATAAATAAACCATCATCTTGATTCCTTATATTTTCATGAGGTAGGTAATTATAATATCATATTAAATATAAAATATAAATAAAGCATCATCTTTGATTCCTCTTCCCATAATTAAATAAATCCCTTCATGCACTCCTTTGAAGTCACCACATCTTTTTCTTGCATGACAATATACTTGGTATGGAATTAATCATACAAACCATCATAAGCCTTCTCGTCTATCATTCTTGTAGTACTTTTCGCCTCTTTTTAGTTGCAATGTTTCTTTTAATTTTTTTTCTCTTAACTTTATAAATTTTTTTATCTTTAAAACATGATCACTTAGTATAGATCATAAAAAAAAATGACTATCTTTTGAATCGTCTAACATCATCATCAACTCTCTCTTCAAAATAAATATTTATTAATATGTTTTTGATTTTTTTTTGTTTTTAATCTCATCGTTCATCATTCTATATTTTATATTAATATTATCTCTATCCAAGTTCCAAACAACTTTTTTTTATTTTATACATAAAAATGCTTACATTATTATTTTTGATATTTCACCATCGTCTAGTAAGTCTATTCATTATTTTTTCCTCTTCTATTTTCAGCAACATGTATCTAATACTATTAATCTTTGTTGACTCATTAAGATTTCACTATATATATAATCTTACTGTCCCACATAACTTTATATATCTTTCTTGTGAAAACATATATATACATATACATATATACATATATATATATATACACATATATATATATGGTTAAAATGGTTCGAAAACTTCATTCTATGAATATATATATATATATATATGTTGGGATTAAGAGCGGCAATAAGAGGGGCGGTAAATTAGTGCAGCAGATAAAGATGACAAATTTCGACGATTAAAGGAATAGCGTTTCTATTGCAAACGATTTCAAAAAAAACTCTAACTTAAACTTGAGAATGTTTAGAGAAGATAAAATGAAACAGCAAGAGAAGATGGTTTGCAAAAATATAAATAACAATAATAGAAATACAAGCCAGAATTTTTATAGTGGTTCGATCATATAACCTACGTCCACTGTCGATTCCTCTTCTTTTGAGGCCATCGGCTTTTCCACTAGTTGTCCTCATTTCAATGGGCAAGAACCAACTCCCTTACAATACTCTTTTCTTTTGACGGATTTAGGAGGCAACTCTTATAAACACTCTCTCCTCTCTTCTAACTTAAATATAAGTGAGGATTTGAGGAGAGGATTTCTAAAGATTTAAATAGAGTTTCTCTACTTTCAAAGTGTATGTGCTTGTTTCTTCTAACCAGGGATGGGAGGGGTTTTTATAGGCTCCAATTTGATTCAAACTTAGAGTCAAAAAACTTTCCATCCTAGTTTTTCGGGGTACTGATGGTACCATCGCTAGTTTGACTCTGACATTGGGCGGTACCACCGCTCAGTCTAGCGGTACCATTACTTGACACACTAACACGGTCAGTGTACTGGGCGGTACCACCGCCCAGCCAATGGTGCCACCACTTAGGCACTCTGCCCAAGGGCGGTACCACTGCTCAGTCTGGACGATGCCACCACCTCAAACTACCTGGGAAACTAGACCTGGGCGGTGCCACCGCCAGACAGTGTCTAGCACTCCTAGTTGAGCCTTAAACCTAGCCCAAACCAATCCAATATCGGGCCCAATTGGCCCCTAATAGGGTTAAAGGATTAACACATAATCCTAACCCTAATTATATGCTAACTATAAAATTAAAGATATTTTCTAAACTATTACAAAGTCTGAAAAGTCAAGACTTCTTCTGGCGAGCTTCCAGTGAACTTTCGACGGTCTTCCGACGAACCCTCGGATACCATTCTGCGGACTCCCGGCAAGCTCCTGGACTTACGATTGATCTTGGCGAGTTCCAACGAGCTTATTCGACAAGCTCCGATCTTTCTTAGCGAGCTCCACGAACTTCCAATGAACCTTCCGGCGAACTTCCGAAAACCCTTCGGCAAGCTCCCTACTTATTCTCGGTCAATTCCGACAGTACTCCCGACGAATCTTTGGACTTCCGTCGAACTCCCAACGATCCATCGCACTTGACTCCGACACTTTTATTTCGCTTTGTGTCTTCATCATTATTATAGTTAATCCTGCACACACAAAACTTAACTTACTTCAATCTAAATAGTTATTACAATGCGAATTGACATTCCGTTGCCTGGCACGTCATTGGTCGGCGCTTCCTCCGATTCTTTAGCGCATCGTCTTCTCTTATGGCCTATTGCCCAATCGACAGTTGACCTCCGCAACCCTGTTATCCTTAGCATAACACCACTCTTCTTGGCTCGATGCCCGACATCCGAAGCCTTCTGCCGATTGTCGATCGGACCTCCGGCTCGACGTCCAATATCCTGACGTGATTTCCTCCGGCACAACGTCAATTCCTCCTGCGTCAATTATCTAATCTTGATCGAGTAGACATGCATCACTCAAAATGCAGTATTATCTTTTAAAGTTTCGATATGTGGAGAATTAAAAAATATTATTATCTTTTAAATCAGCTTGCATCGCCATTAACTTTCTCTTAAAATATAACACTTTAATTCTTTTCATCTTATTGGTCATTATTATACATTTCATATTAATCTCATTCCAAGTTCTAAAATCTTTCTTTTAATTTATATATATATGTTACATTATAATTTTTGAAACTTTATCATCTAGTCTGGTAAATATTTTTCATTGTCTTTTATTATCTTTTATTTATTAAAATCTCATTATATATAATTTTTCATCAACTTCCATTAACATGTATATATACACACAAATATATATATATATATGTATATATGTATGTATATGTATATATATATATACGTATGTGTATATATATTCATACATACATACATATATATATATATAGTTACGAATAGTAGATTTAAGATTTTTAATGTAGCAAAAAGTTCATTATAAAAAACTACAATTAAAAACATGCTTCAGACTTGATAATCAAACTTAGTTAATATAAGAAAATATATAAATTTATCTACTTATACATTCCTAAATGCAATTATATATAACTTAAAATCTTGATTATATACAGGGACAATTCCAAAAATTAAATTGTGTTTGGATTTGGAGATTTCTAGAGATTAAATTGGATTTAGTCTTCTATCTTATTTCAAAATATCATTCAGTTCATTTCATTTGAAATATAAATAAATGTATTCCCATTTCAAGGGAAGATGAATTTGAGATACCAAGACTATAAGAAAAAAAAATATATTTTCTAATAGGAGATATCCCAGTGGGGTTAAGAGGTTATGTATACAATAAAGCTATGGATTATGTAATGTTTAAATAGAACAAATAAACAAAAATAAAAAATACTAACCTTTGGGCTACATATAGATTTTTTAAGGAAATCCATGTTAAATATACATATAGTTGGATGTATTTTTCAAGGACATATAAATTATTTTTTTTTTAAAAGGGATATATATATATATTATTATTTTTGTATATATACAGAGTCAATTTTCTAGAAAGTGGCATTTTGGTCACCAAACACCCTGTTTTCTGGCTTCTGTCAATTGGGGAACATACTCCTGTTTTCTCTCTCTCTCTCTTGACCTAAAATTTCAAAAAAAGAGAGTTTGGGAGGAAGAGAGAGAGAGAGAGAGAGAGAGAGAGAGAGAGACTGTTTGATTTGTGTTCTTCCCCCTTTGTTACCTCCTTTGCCTTCTCTATCCTCCCTCTTTTTGTAAGAGGAGAGGAAACACACACACAGAGAGAGAGAGAGAGAGAGAGAGAGAGAGAGAGAGAGGAGAGAGAAGTGGGAAGAGAAACAGAGCTTGAAGCTTTGGCCCTCTCCTCCTACCTCTTTCATGGCCCATTCCTAAATTCTCTCCCTAATCGTTTCCTCTCCCCTTTGTCCCCATTGACAAAGCCCTCTGGTATTCTCCCAAGGTCACATCTTTGGCTCTTTCAGATCGTAAAAATCCTTCTTTTCTATTGCTCTTATTGTCGCGCTTTTCTTGTTCTTATTCTCCTCCTGATAGTTGTCTCCGCGATTTTAACCTTGTAGGTTTAATCCTGCTTCTTCTTCTTTTCTTCGTCCCAGGAAAAAAAAAAAAAAAAATCCAAACTTGTCTTTCAAGCTGCAGGAAGCGACCTTTCCTTAGTGTTTTGGAGTTTTTCTTTGAGATTTGACGGAAAGATCTTATCTTGCTGCTGCCTCGGTTGGATCCCAGAATCTTTTCGGGAAGAGCTCGGTTTTCGGTTTCATTCTTCGAAAAAAGATCGGATCTTGGTCGCAGAATCTCCAAAGTCCCAATGGGGAATTGCTGCATGGCGCTCGCCGATCCGGAGAAGAAGAAGCGGAAGAAGAAGAAGAAGGAGAAGAGGCCAAATCCCTTCTCGTTGGACTACAACCGCGCGCCGGCCCCCGGCCTCGTCGTCCTCAGCAACCCCACCGGCCGGGACATCGGCAGCCAGTACGAGCTCGCGCAGGAGCTCGGTCGGGGTGAGTTCGGCGTCACCTACCTCTGCACCGACAAGGCCACAGGGCAGCACTACGCCTGCAAGTCCATCTCCAAGAAGAAGCTGCGCACCGCCGTGGACATTGATGACGTGCGGAGGGAGGTGGAGATTATGAGGCATTTGCCCAGCCACCCCAACATCGTGAGCCTCAAGGACACCTACGAGGACGACGGCGCCGTCCACCTCGTGATGGAGCTGTGCGAGGGAGGGGAGCTCTTCGACCGGATCGTAGCAAGGGGGCATTACACCGAACGGGCGGCTGCCGCTGTCACACGGACCATCATAGAAGTCATTCAGGTCTCCTCTCTGCACTTCTGCTTGCTCTTTTTACCCATTCTTGTTCTTTTACTTAGTATTTGCATTAGATATTGTTCTATGATATGCTTTTTTTCATTTGTAATGTCTCAACATCCCGTGAAAGCGCATCACCTTTTGTTCTTTAGGGAACTTTATGTTTGGCTTTGTGCGATCACTCATGTTTATTGGCAAGACATTTATGATATCAGTTTTTAGCATCACCTGAGCTAAAACGTTTTTGTATCACCTTCCTTGAAAATTCCAGCATTAGCAAAAGGTAATTCTGGCCTCCTTGCTACAGTTCTCACATTTGCAAAAGTGAAAGGTATTAAATCTTTGTAGATTCTTTAACCACATGGAAAGGCCATTGGTTCTAAATGTGTTCATATTATTTGTTTGAAATCGACTTACCTTTTACTGTTAAATGCTTGTGGCTCCTTGTTCCTTCACTTTTTTGAGCTCCATCTTCTTTTCATTCATCTAAGCTATTTTTTTTTTATCTCTTTCTGGCAACAGTAAGCCACCTTTATGAATGCGTAAATATTTTTTATCAGCGGTAGTTCAATCTGTCTACGTACTTGCATTTCAGATTTTGTTGTTTCCTGTATGGTTTAGGATTTATATTATGCCCGTATACTTCTGCTGTGACCATGTGTCAAATTGTTGCTGGATATCCTTGCTTTAGCTTCAACTTTAATTAAGTAATATACTGGCATAATTTAATTTTACCTGCTTCATGTCGCGATCAGGTGTGTCACAAGCATGGGGTCATGCACCGGGATCTCAAACCTGAGAACTTCTTATTCGGGAACAAAAAGGAAAATGCACCATTGAAGGCCATTGATTTTGGGTTGTCTGTGTTCTTTAAACCTGGTAAATTGCGGGAAGAAATGCCCTTTTGCTGCTATCTTGGCTCTTGCGTATTTTTTTCCTTGTTAGCTTCAGATTTAAATATGCTTGTGGATCCCTGGCGATTGATATTTGGCTTCACGTGTTGCAATTATTAATGGAGGAAAGACGCTGAGCATATTATATAATCTGTTCTGTAAAGTCTTCCAAATTGTGATGCGTTTTTTTTTCCCTTATCAGGTGAACATTTCTCCGAAATTGTTGGCAGTCCTTATTACATGGCACCGGAGGTTCTAAAGAGAAATTACGGCCCAGAAGTTGATGTCTGGAGTGCAGGAGTGATCCTATACATCCTGCTTTGTGGCGTGCCCCCATTTTGGTCAGGTAAATTTCTTCTACTAAAGGATGAAAACCGTTGGAAACTTTACGATATCTTCTTTGGCTTTCCTTTATGTAACACCAGTGTATCCAAAAACTGATGTGTGTGCTCGTTAACCATCAAACTCTTTGTTCATCTGCAGAAACTGAACAAGGTGTTGCACAAGCAATTCTTCGTTCTTCCATAGATTTTAAAAGAGATCCATGGCCAAAAGTTTCTGATAGCGCTAAAGATCTAGTCAGGCATATGCTTGATCCAGATCCCGAACAGAGGTTCACAGCCCAGCAAGTCCTTGGTAATTTTCAAATTTGCATCCATTTTGCTTAGTTACTTGTTCAAACTTACATTTTTATTTTACTACCTTGTTACATATAATAACTGCTACCTTTTTATTATTTATCTTAAGATGATTGCAGGTCTGCATCATTATATTATCTAAATATAGAATAATCAATTTATTCTTTGTACTTAATCAAGAATCAGTGGCTGATATTGAATCCTATTTGACTTATTTCAGTATGCCTACAAGTCCAGGAGCCGGTACTATTTATTTTTTGCAAATATTTAGTGCAGTTGGATAATTACTAGATACCACTTTTCTCATTGGTTTTCATGCATTGCCATATGTGCTCTATGACAGCAACCCTCAACTTGTACCTCATATTTGAATGAGTAAGATGTGTTTATTGAAAGACATCAAGGACACTGGATTTGAATCGAGGTCTGTTACGCATTCTTATTTTCCTCAACAGGAATATTTGTTGGCACATGAGCTGGCCAATTTTTGTCGTTGAAATGAGAGAGTGCTGTGGTCGGGAGCTGAAGCTTCCGACTTTTTGTCTTCAAACACTTTTAGACTTGTTTCTGATGGTTGATTAATGAATGTAGTTTTTTTTGTTTTTATATAGAATTCCTTTAACGTCACTGTATGTATGTCTTCTTTCTTTAACTGATACAATCCTCATAGCATGCATCATAACTTCGAATTATGCCTTGATGTTGCAGATCATTCGTGGCTGCAGAATGCCAAGAAGGCTCCTAATGTAAATCTAGGTGAAACTGTGCGTGCAAGACTCCAGCAGTTCTCTGTGATGAATAAATTTAAAAAGAAAGCCCTAAGGGTAAGAACTAAGAATATTCATTATTGTATTGGTTGAGTCCATTCCACATACAAAAAATATTCACATTTGGCTTCTGATACTGTACGTGACTAAGAATTTTCTTGTTAGCTGTTCTCTATCTATGCACTTTTATCAATGTTCCTTTTCCAGCCACTGATACATTCAGACTTGTCATCGCAGGTGGTGGCTGAATATTTATCTGTCGAGGAAGCAGCAGACATAAAGGATACGTTTGACAAGATGGACATAAACAAAAATGGAAAAATAAACTTTGAGGAGTTGAAATTAGGTTTGCATAAGCTTGGTCACCAGATTTCCGATGCAGATGTACAGATATTAATGGAAGCAGTAAGTACATAATCGGATGTCGATTGACATTTGAGGAACTTCTTGTTTGTGTCCAACTTGTGGTCTTGTCAGATTCTTTACTACAATGTACACCCGAAAGCAAAGATGCAAACCTTGATGGAAAATTTATTCTGTGCTTAATCTACCCCTACCTTGATGGAAAATAGAAAGTAGTTGGAAGAAAGTTGGTTGCAGTAAATGTAATGTATTGTGTCATAATCTACTCCTACATATGTTATAATAAAGTTATTTATTTCGAAGATTGTTGAACTGATCTTATATTGTTGATGACAGGCTGACGTTGATGGAAGCGGCACCCTGAACTATGGAGAATTTGTTGCTGTATCAATTCACTTGCGAAAGATTGGAAATGATGAACACCTTCATAAGGCCTTCTCATACTTTGATCGGAACAAGAGTGGTTACATAGAAATCGAAGAGCTCAAGGACTCCTTGGTGGATGATTTAGGTCCAAATCATGAAGAAGTCATTGATGCTATCATTCGTGACGTAGACACTGACAAGGTCAAATATCATAGTCCTTTCACGGACAAAACCCTATAACCTATTACCTACTTGCATGCTTCTTCTAATCTCTCATGCAAAAAAAAAAAAATTCATCATTTTTGTTTAGCATACAATTAAAACATGTTTATGAACTTTATCGATAAGATAAAAATGTAGCGGGCAAGAATCTGATCTTTTCTCTGATAATGATGATGATAATAATAATAACGAGACGATGTTGGCATTTGGTTGCAGGATGGGAGGATAAGCTATGAGGAGTTTGCAGCGATGATGAAAGCAGGAACGGATTGGAGGAAGGCGTCGAGGCAGTATTCAAGGGAGCGCTTCAGTAGCCTCAGCTCAAAGTTGATGAAGGATGGATCTTTCCAGCTGAAAGTTGGGGCAGATTAAAACCAAAGAAACATATCTTAGAGTATTTTGAAATTGGAAATCCTGTTTTTGGCATTCTTGCGTGTTGATTTCGATTTAGGACTCAAGTCTGCAGCCACATCTTTCGGTTTGGTCTTGTTGGGAACGACGAGCTAATTGCGAGCTACGTTCAGATTAGAGGGATGTGTTGATGGGGCTTATGGCTGTAACAATGTGACTAGTTGTAGGATGCTGATGATGCAGGAAGGTGGATGCCGCTATGTCGGGGAATGGCATCTTAACCTTTCACGCATTCGGTCTAATTATTCTCTGTAGATCTTGTCTGATTGAAGCAAACTTTGAATATATTATGCCCTCCTTCCAATCCAACATTGTGTTTACTGCACCGTACCATCTGATGATGAACACTTGTTTAGAGTCTTGTTCGAACAGCGATGTCGTTTCTTTGCGACCGAGTCTAAGTAAGTTTTATCGACTCTTCCACAAGTGTGTTCATCGCTACCAATCCTGAGCTTCTTCTTGTCATGCTGTGCAGTTTTCTCGACGGTGTTCGAATTCATTTTCATCTCCATATTTCAAGCACATTCAACATCAGCATATCGGACGGTACATCGACCAATATTATTGAATGTGATGATACAAAATTAAAAATAAATAATGTATTTATTATGTCGTGTTACATATTTTGTAAATACCAATGTTGGCAAGGATGTCGATGATATTTAAATCTTTGGTATATATATTATCAAGGATATTGAAACCTATAAAGTTTGATACAGCAGATCTGAAATGGGAGCCACATTTCACCATCACCATAAGTAACACACGAGGTGTTGAGGGAACTTATCACCATCACCATCATCATCGTCCTCATCCTCATCCTTGCTATGACTTGCATGGCTGTTTGACATACGACGGAAGCAAGCGGGAGGATGGGGTGGTTGAGGACATGAGGAGGCTATTAATTGCTTTGACTCTTCCCTTCTTCTCCGACCACTCATTGAGGTACCTTTTCTTCCCCGGCTGCAAGCAAAAGCCATTCGATCCGGAATTAGAATCTGCTAAAAATTTTGAAGTCCATGGTTTCTCTAGAAGACCAAACTTTTCTCTCTCTCTCTCTCTCAACAACAAATAATATAAGAGGATTATTTTTTTTTATGAACCGAATAAACAAAATTGGAGTTACGAAAATATTAATACTTTTTATTTATAAAAAGATACAATTTGATATAGATTTTTTTCTCTGACAAAATATTGCAGTATATATCACTGAGTAATGTAAAGTTATATTCGATCTCAAAAATATAAATTTCTGTAAGCAACCTTTACATTAAAAATATATATATTATCGAGAGCAAATAAAAATATTATCAGATTTCAGAGACATAAAATTTAATAAGTAATTCATATATTTGGGAGAGAAAAAATATATATATCAATTGAGCCGTTGAACTTTAAATTTTAATGGTATTATTAATCATTTCTAATCCTGTTAATATCCAACAAGTTTAGAAGGCATTAAAATTTCCCAGTAACTGAAACACTCACTTTTAAACTTAATTCTAGAAGAAAAATTACTAATTCACAAGGGATGATAAAATTTTGAAGTGCACCCCATCGCGATAATTATACTCTCATCCCATCAATCAAAAACAAAAGGAAAGGAAATCCCAAATAAATTGTCGGTGCTTAGCTTCGACAGTCCTCCATCCATAGACACAGCAATCGAGTAGTAGTCTCCTGCCATGGATGGCCACCCTCCCCACTCCATTCCTTGCAAGTGATGATTGTTTGCGTGCTACTAAAAGTGCTTTGTTTGATGAGCAACTCCCATCATGAGTTATCATCACTTGATTCTTCATGCTGCAAATCCCTCCCACTAAATATCATGATGTTAGAAACATCATTATAAATTGTCGATTGCTCTATAAATTTTAAAAAGAAAAAAAAAATTTATACATGGTACTATAGTATATAATTTACTTCCAATGGTTACAGAGCCCTGAATAATCAAAAAATTAATATTCCTTAAATTGAGATTTTCTATGCCAAGAATGTTAGACAGAAGCAAACAAGAGGATATCCACACTAACCTTCCAGAAGGGTTACTTTACTTGATCGGCGTCAATTGTTGCTTGTATTTCATCTTGAAGAATCAAATATAGGTTGTGCTGAAGCTTCGAATTAACATCAGATCTTCATTCATAACGGTGTGTTCTACCACAAATACTGCAGTGTCCACGCACATGAAAAAGAAAAAGAAACAGGGGATCATTGAATGCATTTCTAGTGAGGATAGACAACCTATTACAACAACAACAACAACAAAAATAGAAAAGAAAATCCACCAGCTTTTTCCCCACAACGAGCATCCGACGATTCCTCAAAGCAGTGGATAACCTAGAACGAATATATCTTAACGTGTATTTCACCTGTCAATGCAAAGCAATTAACAGCATTCCAATTGGTGGGGGGATTCAATAGTAATCTGTTCCTCCTGAGTGTACAACACCACCAAAAGCAAAAAATACTGATTACTCCTGAGTGTTCTCAAACTCGATGCACTGCTCGAGAATGGCTCTCACACGAAGCTGCAATAAAGGATTTCTGAAAGTTGGAATTTTGGAAAACCATTGACCAAAACAATATAGTTTTGCATGGCCATTTAGATTTTAGACCTTGCAGTCTGAGTAGGGATCATTAAGCATGACTTTTAGCTGAAAAATCATCCCTGCTTCTAGGAAACTTGCGACCCTTCTGGATAAACCACACTAACTGGGAATGTTAGGTTCACTAAGCACCATAGAGAAGCCGATTGTCCTTACCATGCAAGAACTTAGGTGCAAGTGAGGGAATGTTGCAATCTTCTCGAGGCAGTACAAGATACTTCATCACTCTTTCCCAGACTCGCTTCCAGCCGTAATGTTATTGAGCACAATCATTCCCTGAAACACAGTTTTATATCATAAAGCATATACATTAAGCTAATAATAAAGAGATTAGATGCGTCATTAGTTCTTCTTGAAAACAACTACATTTGAATCATGTCTGAACAAAGCCAAAGCATGCCATCTTCTGGGTGAAATTTCTCTTGATGGAACATCAGAATCATCACTTACCAAAAAAAAGGCTAAAGATTCAGATAAATTTTAAATATAGAATTTTATATTATTGTTTGTCCATATTTTTCTCCAAAGCTTTTTTACAATCCGACTCTTTGAAACCTGATGTCAAATCTACTGAGATGCAAACTCTGTTTAGAATGCCAGACATGAAAAACTGAGGAAGTTCATTAACTTTAATACCAGGACGATGCAATATTTGAATTTATATACGCCATTAGTCTAAAAAACCATCAGTGAGGTATGGCCACGAGTTTTTAGTAATAACTACAAGCTGGCGAAGGAATATAGACAACTTATAAGTTAGTACACTCCGATTTCACTAGCACTGATGCATGACTAATGATCATGCATGAATATATGACTGAGTCAAAAGAAGGAAACAAAAAGGGGATGGTAGAGAACAGCAGGAATTTGGCAGAAGTTATATAAAAGTAGACAAAGATGGCACAATTGAACACACACCTGAGAATATACTCCTACAGATGATGCATTCGACAACTGTCTCACAACAGCATCTACAAAAAACATTGTCTTCTAGATATACATTCTTGACATTGTCACATCACAATTATCAAGAATACTATTTACGAGTGCCAAGGCTTGCTCTTGCACAGAATATTCAAAATCTGCAGTATAGTATATTTCCAGTCATTTACATTAATAACCAGATTTCATGATGTTAACTCTTTAAGAATGTATTCTTGATCAGTTATTGCCCCACAGAACATCAGATTCCTTAGAGAGCATACAAATTTTAATCTGAGTGTTGAATCCATGGAATTCGTCAGTTGGACAATTCATGAGACAACTCCATGCCAGATTAGTACATATTTTCACATAGCACAGTTGGCAGCAGCGTTGCAAAACATAACTAAGCTCCGCAATCTACAAAAACATCAAAATCTACTATAGAACTGCACTGTCACTATTGCAAAGCCACTAAGAGGTTACGAAACACACGTCTTTTTTAATCCACTTTTGTACACAATAAAATACTAGATGTACAACAAATAGATTACAGAGATGTTGACAACAAAAAACCAGCAGACACTAGTATTATAAATCACAATACCAGTAGGACTATATCCCCCTGTAAAATCAAATGACACTTGCTTCTCTTTTATATAATAATAATAATAATAATAATAATAATAATGAATTGGCCACACGATATGGTAAACAAATAAACATGCAGATACCATCCTTTGATATTGAACCCAAGTAAACATGTAGCTAAAAATTTAGTTAAACTAAGAACTTTTATATTTTATAATGATGATAACATCAACTTATTAAGCTGCCAATATCGACCTACAGCTTCTTGTTAATGTAATGATCATAATTCATATATTAAGCTCTATTGCAACCTAATCAGTGTACCTAATCTGAAGATCCAGATATATTCCTACACAATCACATTCTTCCCTCAAGATAAAAAAATTGCCCAAAAAATTTGCAAGTTCCTTGTGATGACAACGGCGCAAGATAAGGAAGGCCAGACTAACTTCTGATACAAGTGAAATTTATTGTCCATGTAGACAAACTCACCTGAACCGATGTAGATGAGTCTTGCAAAAGTCGGACCACGTTACCAATAACTGCCTCACTGTAAAAATAGCCTTCACTTAGGTTCTGCAGCGGATCATAACTTATTAATAAAATTCTAAAATATTTGAATAAATACTAAAAGAAAAATATTTCCAAACAATTCTAAAATATTTGTTAATCCATGATATCAACTAATTAATTGGTATCACGTAAATCATCCTAAACTAGCAATTCATAAAATTCGTACAATAATAAATACGAACTAATCATGATTAAATGATTTAAACCATGCAGTGAATAATAAATAAAATATTATATTATAAAATCATTACTAAATAAAATCAGTCCAATCAAGTCAAAGTATGATCTAGATCTAGTCAAGACCTGACTAGAGGAATATCACATGCAATTCTAACTAAGTCTGAGGTTTTAGTTTCCCCAAACATGCTAGTAGACACACTAGGTGTCAGATATGCTCTATGCCAAATATTGAGGTGGGAATCCCTTCCCTTCAAATATCTGGGAGCTACGATTGCACCAAATAGAGTCCCTATGTCAACTCATGGAGAAATACTTCATAAACTCAAGTGCAAGCTTGCTAGCTGGCTAGGAACTTACCTTTCATGCTGGTCGAATTGTACTGATTAGTTTGGTTCTTAATTTGAAGCCTCTTAATTTACTTACTGTGACATGGATGCTTGAGCAAATCCTAAAATTGAAGCTCATTATGGATTTTTTGAGACAAAAAGAATACACCTCGCCTAGGTTGCATCTCATTGCTTGGGACAAGATCACTTCTAAATCTAAAAAAAGTCTAAGGGTGCACGATCTTTGTTACTCTAGATTTGCGATGCATGCCACTTGGCTTACGATGTAGCTAAACCAACATAATGGGCTATGGGTTATTGTGATGTGAAATGTAATCCTGTGCATCCATGAAATACATATGTATTGAGGAATTAGAGTTGGAGCAAGAGGTTCTTCCTACGATCCATGTAGATGCTCCATGGGGGTTTCATTAAATTAATTGATGGAGCCATGACCTGCTTTCTCAAGGCTGGCTAGAACTTTCATATGTTTGTTGGCAGAAAGCTTACTTCTATTAATATAGAAAGAATATGATCAGTCTTTATGCAAGGTAATCATTTTAGCCATTCGGTTGTTGGAATACTTAATTGTTATTGGACTTAAAATGTCCTGATACCGTCAATCGAATGGAGATTGCACGAGCCCCTTCCGATGACCATGTCGGGAAATCCAATTCTAACGGTGTTGCCAATGCTAGGACCACCTACAGATATTTGATAATGTTCATTGTAAGGATACAACTATAAGCTGGTTGGATAAAATTCATGGTGGATTCTCATATCCCATCGGGTCCAGACATTTTGCTGAAAATTGCTTCATAAATGACAAACAGACTAGCTCAGATGCATATTATGGTTGAACAATCATGTCCTTCATGTGGGTCTTTCCATGAGTAATCTCTCCATTTATTCTTTAACTTTTCTCTAGTTTGAACTTTGAAGGTCTATAAAGAGGAGTATAAATGTCAAAATCCAGCAATTTGAGACTTGGATCGATGGCAGTTGGCTCGAGTAGGGAAAGGATACTTCACAACTTTGTGATCCTGAGTGCTTTCATTACAGACCTTTTATCGTTCATTTGGAGGTAATGTTCGTTCATTTGGAGGTAATGTAATTTTTCTTTTTTTTACAATAGGTAGCTAAATCTTACATTTACCTGTTCTTAAACATCAGCATTCACCAACTACTATGCTAGAAAACAAGTTATTATAGGACTTATCTTGTGCAACCCTACCGTAGTTTTGATGGCATAAATAACCCACAGGATGGATAAAAGTTAATATTGATGGGTCTGCTTCTCAACAGGATCAAGAATTGGGATTTTTTCTGTGTGATGAATATGGTGTAATTGCTAGGTATCAGTTTATATCAACACAAATTTGTTGTTTATTGTGAAGCCTCATCTGCAAAGGAAGAAAATCTAAGAAAGGAGAAAGTTTTCCTCGAGTCCAAACCGGAGGCTAATTCAAGTACTCGTTTTGCTGCTCGAGCTCCTCCTTGGATACTACTAAACATCATATTGAACAACAAGCATTTGATTCACCTTTTTGGGCAGTTTTCAAGTATTCACTGTTATAGGGAGGGCAATCAAGCGACCAATTGGGCTGACATACAAGACACTCTTAGATGGAACAATGCACTAAGCACCATGAGGATTTCCAACACCAAGATCTTGTGCACCAAATCCACCATCCCATCTTGAGACTTCCTCCTTTCCAAGAAATACCTTAAGTATATGACGTTATTGGTTGAGTTACCTACCTCTCCTCTTGTTATTGAAATCCACATGACATTAAAGTGTTTATGAAAGGACGAAAGCCCTCTATCAATCTCGATGAGAGTATGCCCCTAATAGAGCCTTATGTCCGTTCTGTTCCTAGTTATACTTTAGAAGACTAGATTTCATGATATCTTCCCTGCTAAGATTTTCCAAGTAAATCTCTTGGTGTTTTCCTCTTTTAAATTCTACTTTTACTTGGAAGCTTTCTTCTCACTGATTAGCTTTGGCTATAAAATCACTCTTCATACTTGCAATTTCATCAGTGAGCAAAAAGGAGCACTTGGTTCCCCGACAACACAACCCTTAATCTAACAATCACTTCCATACTTTTCCTTCACAGCAGTTCTTCGTAAAACATGCCACTTTTTACCTGTCTACGATTAAAGATGACCTTGCCGAACATTAAACCAAAATCTGCATGCCAGCAAACCCTCGCACCTATCCTACGTCCTGCAGCTCATAATCGACCCTCGTCGAGCGTAATTTTCCAAGAACCTCTCAATTCATTCCATTGTAGGATAGTAAAAGAAAAGAGCAAGAAACCACAAGGACACTTGGCCTCCTAAGTCAAATTTAGAAATCGAAATCAAGAAAGAGGAATCGCCAAATCATCGTGCACCTTATCATCGGAACGGAAAAGGAAGCCGGCGGCCGTTCGCTGCGGAGGAGGGCGGGCTTCTTGGTCTTGCGTTTGGGAGCGTCGGTGGCTCTCTCTCGAGAGAGAGAGAGAAATAATTAGATTTAATTTTTCCACCCACCAGCAAAACTCTACCATTCTTGCGGTTGGAGATCCATATCGGGGCCCACATGAAACTTCAGAACTCTCCAATCAGATGAAAGGTGGACAAAGAGTGAATGCCGCAATATGTAGCAAAAAAGTTCTCGGTTCAGAGCGCTGATTTCTGGCTTTCTGTTGGCGAATACTGCTTTATTTTTATTTTTGGAAAATTACTGCCAAATAGGAGGCTTAGAAATTTAATAAATAAATATTTTCAGTAAATTAAATGATCAGATTATATTTCACTGTAAGAAGAATATTTTTGGAATTACTGTACATTAAATGTGGCAGCAGCTTGGCATGTTTATTTTTTAAAAATGTTATGAACAAAACCAATTGCCAACATCTCTCAAAATTTATTGACAAGCCAGTAAACTAATTAGGATCCTAAAAATATGCTTAAACTTATAAATAGAGAATTTACTATAAAAGCTTAATATTTCTCATATCAAATCATAAGGATTCTAGGAAATCAGAGTAATTTGAAGAACATCTCTCATGCATTACTACTGGATGTATTTATTTGTTCACAAGTTAAAATAAGATTTTTTTATATAAAACAATAATCATAAATTTGATATCATGATAAATTTATTTTTTATGATATTTATTAGTATTGATCATTTACATACTGATGAAAGTTTTATGCATCCAGGCATAGTAGTTTCATGCATTTAGTCATCCATATCTAGTTTTATCCACTTGGATTATGTATATATTTTTTTTATCAATCATAAAGAACAATTCATGGCCTCATTAAGTGTCTTTTCTTTAAGAAATTAAACTCCAAAACATTTCATAATCATAATGAGAAGAACATTTGCAGGAGCATGGATATGATGTTACCCAAACCAATGTTCAAGTAATCATTGTTTTATTCAAAGTAAAATTCTTTGTCACCTTTTCTTTGAGGAAGTCATATGTTGTTATCATACTTTGCATCATCGTCCTCTTCAGCTGATGAATGCGACACAGTCTTTTGTACTTGCTCTACGTCTAATCTTCCTCGAAATGTAATCCACCTTTCATCCAAGTACACAATATCATATGCTGGTTTCCCACTAAATGTCACTCATCATCATCGTCAAACAGGAACTGCGAGTGCTGAAACAAAGATCCATGGACACTAACGTCAAACTCGGTCATCTCTACTATTTCTCTCTCACACACACAGTGCTTGTGCTTTGGTTGTTGGATGCCCGCTTCTGTGTCTCAGAAAGCGGAGAAGACATTGGAAAGAGACCCAACACTTGGAAGCAGCAGTTCTCAGGTCCGGTTGGTGAATGAAGCACACAGCTCACGGATGTTTGAAAGGAAGACGAAAAGAAGGGACCATCTGCTGGAGGAAGACGGTGCCGACCTGACTCCCTTGTTCTTTTCCCCCTCTTTGGAAACCACAATGGTCGATCTTGTTTGGAATCGAAGCAGCAATGGAAGGAGTGAGCTCCAGGTGGGGATGAAATGATTTTGATTCCCAAATTTGATCGACGATCTTGAATTTGGTGGAATCGAAATCGATGATTTCAGAATTGCTCAACATGAGTTTATAATTTGCATTTAATCACTGAGGTTGGAGAATTCTACGTAAAATCTTAATTGAGAACGAGGGAGTTTTCTGCCGGTGCGCCCACAAAATGGCTGGACCCACAGGTGGGACCCCAATTCACCCATCCCGAGTAGGTGCAGCAGGTAACGCGGCGAACGGTGAACGTGGCGGTTCTTGAATGGGTGCGGATATTGTGGTCCCCTTTTTACTGTGGGTTTCCCTCTTATCCGAAGACGCATACACATGGTGACGATACCCACGCAAATACCCACGGAAACGCGGATGTGGCATCCTTCGGAGACGAGGAGATATTTTTGGGTGGGTTCGACACGTACAACCGAGCAATGCTCGTGGGAACAGGCGCGGGGCCCAGCCACTTTTGGAGCACCGGCGGTAACTTAGCCCGCAGAGTTCGTCGTATCTTAAACTGCTCCCTCGAATATCGTCGACGGCCCAGGTCCCTCCACCCGTCCCATCGTGCCGTCTCTCCCGGGAACGATTCCTACCAGGCTGCTAACTGGACAAAACAACCGCATCTTGTGGGTCCCACATGGAATCCCTCGCCCTTTCCAATCGCCAGCAAGGTGTCGTGGACGCGGAACGTTTTTCTGGTAGAAAAAAAGTTCCATCCTGCGTCCCGTTGACAAGTAAATACCCGAATCACCCTTCGCTATATTGGAAATTCACGTCCAATGTACATATGTGCTTCTAATTCATCTCTAAAGAGTATATATGTAATTTCGCCACTCCACGAGAACCGCCCCGGGAAATTTCGAGAGCGGGAATAGGCCGCGCATTATTCACCGGTCGTTGCATCTTCTACCCCTCATCGCACGGCGACCGGCTGCCACCTGTCACGCCCGCAGCACAAGCCAGCCGACGGACAGTCCATTCCGCAACCTGGAAATAGCACTGCGATACTTGGGGTGTTGTCTGAGTCACCCCTGAAAACTCCGGGGTTACGTCAGGTACGTGTTGTAGTGGGGCCCATCCTCAGGAGATTGCTAAGGCGCCACTTCACCATGAAGCGCTTTCTTGGGCGATTCAGTCGACCTGTACGGCGTTTGCTTTTCCCCCTGACATGATTAGCTGGCGCGCGTCTATTGGGAGTCGACGCATCGAGGCTCTTTAGCCACCGGAATCCACCGAGCTGTGAGCCGGATTTGACCGCTGTCTCGAGTCCGAATCGAACCGTGTTCCAATCGAGCGCGGTCACCGAGGCTCTCCCCACCGGCTCGGCCGGTGGCCACGAGTTCGATTACTGCCTGATGTCGCTGATTCTCTGTACCGGGTCTGGACACCAAACAGAAGAAGCCGCCTTTTCATTGAACGGAGTGGTGGAACCCACAGAAAAGCTTTATGAGGTCCACCTTCATCGAGCGACGGGAATGGTCGCTTCGATTTCGGTGGGCTCAGCCGATACACGTGGGTTTAACAAAATTCTCCTGCGATAAGAAAGAAGAAACGAGAGGAGATGAGGTAAGACGGGAACGTTAAATTCTCGTTCCCATAGTTTGGTTCTCATTTCATTTGACGAGCGTTTCGTTTCAATTTCCGGGCTTCCTCTTCCCCCCCCTCTTCTTCTTCGGCTCCTTGTTTGCTCACTGGACCAGCCGGATCGGTCGCTGTTCGATGGAGGTTTGGCTGCGGCGTGGGGGGTTTCCGCCCGTTCGCTGGGTCTTGGAGGGTCCTGTCGCCGCCTACTGGTTCTGGTGGTCGGATTGGTGAACGATCCGAAGGGGTTCGAGCTGATCCGTGGTCGTTTGGCTGTCGACTCGATCCTATCTTTGCTGATCGCTCTGCAACAGCCAAGGTTTCTGCGTTCTTGGTTTGCTTTCTTTCTTTTTGTGATTTGTATTTCTAGTCGCCAGTCTATTCCAGTGTACTTGTTGGTAGAAACCCCTCTTTGTTGAAATCTGTTTCCTGATTTCAAGAACTACCAGGGTTTTGATCTTGGAAGGCTCTGTTGAACTACCAGAGTTACCCTTCTTTTCTCCTTCTTTGTCCAAAAGCTTCATTCTTGAACTTTCTGATGCCGTGTTCTCTTTCCTTTTTGTTCCTTAACCTCAAAAGATAGGTCGTTTTCAGAGTTCTCCATACAAATTCCGCGAGTAAATCTCTCTGTCGTTAATAAATCTACATAAGTTTATTTCTTTATAATTTAATTCGATCCTTCTCCCCTTAGACTGTGTTTGCAAATATTTCACTATTTTTTTCCCATAAAACTTTCTGAACAAGAAAAAGATTTCATCTTGTCTTCATTTCTCATCTTATGAAGCTCTTACCGGCCCATCTCCGGCTAGCCGGAACATGTGCGGCGGCCCCGAACGCATAAGGCCTTCTTCGTCGTCAACCTCGCAAGAAGAGAAGTTCGGCAGCAGCAGCAGAGGTCGTGGGTTTGCTGGCGAAGGAATGAACCACCTCGCCGTGGAGACCGACGACTCGTCCTCGAGCCTTCTCGAGCTCGCGGCGAACAACGATATCGGCGCCTTCAGGCGATCGTTCGACCGCGACCCCTCGGCCGTCGATGAGGTCGGCCTCTGGTACGGCCGTGAGAAGGGCTCCAACCGGATGCTCCTCCAGCACCGGACTCCGCTTATGGTCGCCGCTACTTATGGCAGCCTCGATGTCCTCGAACTTCTCCTCTCTTTGCCTTCTTCCGTCGACGTCAGCCGTGCTGCCGGGCATGACAGAACCACGGCCTTGCACTGCGCTGCCTCAGGGGGTTCTCCCAACGCTGCTGATGCTGTGAAGTTGCTACTTTCTGCCGGTGCCGACTCTAACTTGGTCGACGCCAGTGGCCACCGGCCTGCCGATGTGGTTGTCGTGCCCCTAAAGATGCCTGATGTGAGGACTGTGCTGGAAGAACTTCTAGGGAGGAGCTCTAATGGTACATGCAGTGATCACCATCATCGTGCTCTTCGCACGGTTACGAGGCTATCGAAGTCAGATTCGCTGCCCCCGTGTTCCTTTCTCGACGAGGACGGAACACCATCGTCGGACTCGGCTTCTTTCCCTGCGACAATTGCCAAAGCCCCCGAACTCCAGCCACCTGCCGTGGTGACTGAGAAAAAAGAGTATCCAGTGGACCCGTCGCTTCCAGACATCAAGAGCAGCATCTACGCTACTGATGAGTTCCGAATGTACTCGTTCAAAGTCCGACCATGTTCGCGAGCCTACTCCCATGACTGGACCGAGTGTCCTTTCGTTCATCCCGGCGAGAATGCCCGGCGGCGTGACCCAAGGAAGTATCACTATAGTTGTGTTCCGTGCCCTGATTTCCGAAAGGGAACTTGCAGGAGGGGCGACATGTGTGAGTATGCGCATGGGGTGTTTGAGTGTTGGCTTCACCCAGCGCAGTACCGCACTAGGCTTTGCAAGGATGGGACTAACTGCTCTCGCCGTGTCTGTTTTTTTGCCCACACTCATGAAGAGCTCCGTCCGCTGTACATGTCCACTGGCTCTGCTGTGCCATCGTCTTCTGCTGCTATGGAGATGGCTGCTGTTATGGGCCTCATGCCCGGGTCTCCATCTTCCATCTCCACTGTGATGCATCCTTTCACATCACCAATGTCCCCATCTGGAAATGGTATTGGTCACTCTTCATTGGCATGGGCTCAGCCGAATGTGCCTGTGCTTCATCTTCCTGGGATCAATCTCAAGGGGAGCAGGTTACGCACATCTCTCAGTGCGAGGGACATGCCTTTGGATGATTTTTCTGCAATGCCTGAATTTGATGCTCAGCAGCTGCTAAATGATCCGTCCCACACTTGCCTGAGCCCATCAATGGGGAATTTGATGGCGCGACCAAAGATCCTTGCTCCATCAAACCTTGATGACCTTTTCTCAGCTGAGATTGCCTTGTCTCCAAAGTATAATTCTGATCAAGGTGCAATTTTTTCTCCATCCCACAAGGCTGCTATTCACAGTCAATTTCAGCAGCAGCAGCAGCAAGGCTTGCTCTCACCAATTAACACAGTGTTCTCACCCAAAGCCATGGAAAACCAGCTGCTTCCGGGACGCCCTACCCTGCTGCATGCTTCACTTGGTGTCTCCTCACCTGGCATGATGTCCCCTAGAAGCATGGAGCCTGCTTCTCCCAGGAGCTCTCATCTGGCTTTGCTTGGTCAGCAGGAGAAGCAACAGCAGACACTTCGGAGCCTGAGCTCTCGTGATCTTGGTTCTGGAACATCCCTGGTTTTTGGTTCTTCTGGTAACTCTTCATGGTCAAAGTGGCCTTCACCTTCTGGGATTCTTGACTTGGGAGTGAATGGCGAAGAGCTTGGTCGTCTCAATCGATCATCTTCCTTTGAGCTGCAGGCTAATGGCGAGGAGCCTGATCTCTCATGGGTCCACTCTTTAGTGAGAGAATCGCCATCTGAGGAAGTGGGCACTGCTGCTTCAGTTGCTCCAGCTTGGCCTTCCAGCTTGGGTCCTGCTGCTGATGGAGTTGAGGATTCCAATTGAGATGGCCAGTCTGTGACCTTGATCAAGCTGCAGTCCTTGGTGCCTGGCTTTAGCAGATGCAGCTTGATTGAATGGTACCCCAACACGACTAAAATTTTTGCTGAACCTCTTGGACAGGCATTCGGGAGTAGCTAATGATCTAAGTAAATAGTATTTTTTTGGTTTGTTGGGAAGGTGAACTAGAGGAAAGAATCTGAAGGTTTAAATTCCATAGATTCATTTTCTTGAGAAATGGATTTATTGTTACTTCAAGAGAGGAGTTCTAAAAGGTCAAAAACATTGGAAGGCATCGTATCTGGGTTATTTCAATTCTGCCCAGGTGATCTCCTCCTATATTTTGAATTTTCTTTGCTTTCTTTTTCTTTTCACAATTGGTTGTTAATCTCCAAAGCCCAGGCCTACAGGCTTCATGGCTTTGAAACTTGTGTAGCTTCTAAGTCTTTTGGGGGTTAAAATCCCATTCCTTTGTTATGATGATGGTTATCTTGGTGGGTCGCAAGTAGACTGTTGGGGTTTCACCTGTTCTGCATGTGACTATATCAGTGTTTCTGGGAGAAGGAAAGAATGGAAAGCGTGCTCAAGTGCACCACATGGAGCTTAAAAAATTTTGTTGTCTTGATGGATCTAACGGTAGGGAAAAAGTGGTAGTTGTGTTCTTATGTAATCTGATCGAACTTCAATACTGTAATTTCAATTCATTTTTTCTTGTCTTTTCTTCATTCTTTCTTGTGCATTATATAAAGTCTCAATTTGTGCACGTATCTTATGCTTCTTGCATGCATATGGGCTTTCACTTCCTTGACTGTGGTGGTATTCTTGATCCCTGAATTCTGGGGAAGTATTGGGAACGGTGGTGTTTAAGCCCTAATTGTCAGAATGAAAAAGGTCATGCGGATTGAGAAATTTTTTGGCCAATAAAAAGTGGATACCAGTCTGAATTGCATCAAGTATGTGTTCCTTTACTGAGTTTGTTGTTCTTTGGAAGCTTATAGGGGAGACTCTAGAACTTCCATTAAGCATATTTCGATTGTGAGCATATATTCAAAGTTGTTTCAGGATTCTCTGTATTCTTCTGAAATTTCTTTAAAACACTGTTGAATAATGAGCAGCGACCATGTAAAGCTCCTCACCCATATAGATGTTGCTTGCTTCTCTGTACAATTTGAAATATACTAGAGCCAATTCATTCTTGTTGAGATATGAATGCTGGAAGAACAAATATCATCATGATCTGCCTTTTCGTCCCGTTCGATTTGTTGCTGTTGCTTTTGCTTTTCCATAATTTACAGAGGAATTCTGGGGGTAAGCATATGGTAATGTTGATGCCGAATGCATATGGAAATCCAAAATTTAGTAGCATCAAATCTGCTTATCCATGATCCTTTGTGATCACTCAATGGTGTTTGAAGCTTGTGATGCCAAACTGAGGTGGAACATGGAATCCATTATTGTGGATTGAAAGCTTTGCCAAGTTATCCTGTGCAGAATGGCAAAAAGCCATTGGCTCAAGTAGTTGTCATACCCTAGCAGGATTGGCTTTAAAGCTTCCTTGCTTTTTGCTGGAGACTGCATCACCTGCTGGTATTGGATCAGTGGTTTTCATATCCTCCATGGATTGGATTGAGAACTTGCTTGCTTCTTTGTCATAAAGTTATATGCTGCTGCCAATGGTTGAGGATTTTGGTGCTTGTAGGCTTATAGCTGAATATTGTGTCATTTGAGCTTTGCAGGTTTCAACCAGAGCATCTCATTCCTCACGATGGCATCTGCGACTGTTGCTTCTTCCTCTTTGCATGACTCAGGATTGCTGCATGTAGCATCAGAACCTGTTCTGGGAACTGTGTTACTTTGCTTTTGTGGATCTGAGCTATTCCCATATTCCTACTTTTGGTACATGATCAGAGAACACAAAGATCAGATGCCCTGATCGCCAAAGAACATTGATGGGCTGCGCATCTATGCATACTTTTTATCTCTAAGGAATTATCAACACCAAGTTTGGGATGGTTTTGTTCTTTCCAGTGGATTTCATAAGGTGTGTCCTTTGGAGAAATATCATGTGATGATGTGAGTTCTCTTACCAATGAGAAATCACTCTCTCTGGGATGTATTCCACATGGTTTTGTCATTGACTCTACATAGATAGATAGAGAGAGAGAGAGAGAGAGAGAGAGAGAGAGAGAGAGAGAGAGAAGAAATAAATATTTGAAGTGATATATAAAATCTAAAATTTTGGAAGTATGTATATAACATTAGATTTTGAAGGGACAAACATGTTATTTTTCAATGGTTGTGCAGGATGGCATTTGCTAGCGGTCTTGCAATGGTTGTAGGGGGAGACTTCTACAGTTTCCCAGCCTGTTTCTATGAACTGTTCATGAGCAGCAGCAGCTGAAGCTTTGGAGCTTTGCTAGAGAAATCCTGGGAGGATCAACAGACAGTGGCAATCCTGCTGCTGTCCAAGCCACAAGGGAATTAATGGGCAACTCAACACTGAGTTGAGCTCAATGCTGTCATTTATGATGGTGCACCAAAACCACTGGCAACAACTGGGGGAGAGAAGGGGGCAAACAAGTGAGTTGTCTCATCTCCCCCATCATCATATGGAGTGCTTATGTTTTCTCTTGGATCTCTGCATTTGGTCTCTGTTGGTTGGATCTGTTTGACCATCTACTTCATTGTTCAGCTACTGCCTTGATAAACCTTCATTCATCCCTTCTTCAGCTTCTCTATGGTGCATCTGATGAAAAGTTCACCAACTGCAAGTATTGGCTTGATTTTTTAGTGAGGTCTCACAAGTCCAATGTTGATTGGAAGTGAGTTCTTATCATGATCAGGAACAGGATTTTGATTTTGACCCAACAAGCTTTCCAAAATAGTTTTACTGTTTTCATCACTTCTGCAGCTTATCTGCAGTTTATCTGGTGAAGAGTTCACCAACTCTGAGTATTGGCTTGATGTTTCTGAGGTCTGAAGAGTCCACATTTAATCAGTGATCTTGACACCAAAATATGCAATTCTTGTCATCAATGTTTCTCAAAACTAAACAATATATGTGACTTTAACCAAATGAAACAAACAGTACTCACATGAATTATAATTCTTCTAAAAATTTTACATATTATTTTAATCCATCACACAAGTATTTTACACTAGTATGCCATGCATTGCACATAATCCTTATTTCTGTCATAAAATGGCCATCATCTTTTCATCTATGCATACAAAACTGCTTCCAAGTACATAAATGGCAGGTATTGCAAATGAATGCTGAGAATTAAGCTAAGCTATGGGCATGACATATAATATATAATAGTCTCCTTCACATCCTCCAGCAGAGATTTGAGGTGTAGTACAAGAGCTGAGAAGTACAAGATGTTGATTAATGATCACATAGCAGCACCAACTCAGCTACAGATAACCTATAAAACAAGCTCTACCTCCACTGATCCCACTCTCTGCTCCAATAACACCCAGTGGTACTAATGCACAAGCAAGTGCTCCTTCTTTGAGCAAAGCAAGAGCTCCACCACCTTGCCTGGATTTTGGCACTCGGTTTGAGAAAAAAAAGTGCTTCCTTTATGATCAGGGAGTGGATTAGATTAATGTTTCTTTCTGCTGCTGAAAAGAAGTTCATCTTTGGTGGAGTTTCTAGGTGCATTCATGCATGTCGTCTCATCTCCTGCTCCTTCTTAATCCCTTTTCTGTGAAGAGCACCAGCAGAACAAGTCTGGTTGTAGTCTCTGCAGCATCATTGAGCTTTGTGAAAACTCTGCTTTAACATCCAACACCACATTTACACATCAGATCAGCAATATGAGCTGATTTGTGACTCTCTGTGTGCCTCGATTAGGTAGAGTGGGCAGAGAAAACAAACATGGAAGTGTGGCCCCTGCAAAATCTAGGGGTAGAACGAGCAAGGCTGCTCCTTTAAATGAGAGGAGCAAGGGGGAGTGTTGCTGCATGCAGCAGCTGGTGGTGGTGTTAGTACCTGGGAAGAAGAGCTTGTGCACACAGGTTGGATGATGGTTATAGGCTCTGAACACAATCTGGTGCATGTCCATTGGAGCAGATAAGGTACTTGATGAAAGAGTTCACTCAGTACATGTTCCATAATTATTAAGATTAGTTCCTCCAATGTTAATAATGCAGACTGTTGTGTTTTGGATTGGTGTCTTTGCTTCTGCTATAATTGCTGCTGCTATAACTGTGTTGTTCTTTGTCATTGTTGTCACCATCATTGTTCTGTATGCTCCAATGACCAGTTTAATCTTGGTCATGCCTACTGGATGCATGTCATATTAAACTTTCGACCAATAGCTCTCTCTTTCACTCACAGCACTCACTCTTTTTTGCTTAGAGGATGGTGGAATGGAAATGAGAAGAAACCAATTACCAGTACACACTGCAATTACTTGTAGAACAGACAGCTACAGATTTACAAGGCTGACATGTTTATCAAACAAAACAAAGGCAAATTTAGAAGGAAGAGATATGATGAATTGCATCGAATTGATGAAACATTCACAAGGATTTCTTACACTCTTGGATTTTAGTGTCTTTAGATCCTCTGAGGAAGATTTAATATTCCAGCTCTATGCTCTACACCTTGTGCACAAAACTTTTTCTCTAACAGTTACTATCTTTCTCTCAACTTATGCATCCTTGCAATGGAGACCTTCTTCTGATGTAGTCAATCCTCTTCAGCAACCCACCATGGAATAGTGAACAAAAGCATCCATCATAAAGGTACAGTTTCAGAATAAAGTAGTTCCTTAGTCTCCTGATGGAAATAAAGAATGATTAGATAAAGTTTTAGGACTTCAATGTGGAAGACAATTCTAGGAAGCCAAATACTTTTGAGGAGACAACAGAGCCTGGAAACTGCAGAGGTGGCTAAGGACAAGTGTTTACTGGCATCATCTTTTGCTTGTTCCCTATTCTGAAATCTAAAGTCTCAGTGGCTTCAAGGTATGGCCTGAAGTGGAAAGGAAAATATAACATACTTTCACTGATGATGGCTTGACAGCTTCTAATTGGCACTTTGAGCAACTCTTTACACTCATCATCATCTTTTGCCATGAACTTGGGAAATCCATCCATATTTGGATGAATGTGGCACTTGGCAAAGTTAACTTTCATAGTTTATTGAGTTCAGTTCAAATTTAGCTACTCCAGTCTCAGAGCTTTGCTTTGGATGGTAGAGCTCCTTTGTCATCATGATTACTATATCCATCTCTCCATTTCAATTGGATCCATCAGTCCATTTGGTTTGGTTTCAGCATCATCAACACAAGGGCTGTGGAGTACATCTTCCCACTTGTTTGGTAATCCACAATGAATGCAGATTTTACAAGTGGCCTACATCTTTTTATGCTTTGCAATTGCTTTCAGAGAATTGTGGTTCCAGTGATCTTTCACCTGACACATTCATCATCACCACATCACCCAATCTCTGAACTTGTTCTTCACCTCAGATTTTGGTGAAACCTACAACACCATGGCCCCCATACCAAAACCTCTGGCTTCCTCCCTCAGGAGCACTCATTGTCAGACACCTGTGAGCTGAATCCAATTCCTGGATTCTTAGCATCTTAAGCAGCCACATCTCCCAAGTCTCCTCCACACATGTAAAGACCCAAGTCTAGGAGATGTTCATCATCTGAGCCAATTCCATGCGTGCACGCAACTCTGGTTCAGGTGAACTACCACATGCTGATCCTTGCAACAAGCCAAAATGTTTAGGAAGCCAAAATGTTCTAGCTTTCCTTGGTCAGGAGATTGCATCATTCCAAATTTTAAAGGGTATATTGCCCATCATAAGCTGCAAATGGAGTTCATCTGCAGCACACACTCAACATCAGCAAAGGTAATAATAAGCTCATAGTAAGTTTCACATCTACTTAACCTAATTTCTACTTCATCTGCTACAAGAGAAAATAGTCGAATGACATATATTAAGTTTGATTAACAGCTTAACAATTTACTTTTCGAATCGATACGACTTGAACTAATTCGGTAAAACGCGACTAGAAAATTCGATAAGTTGCATAATAGTTTGAATTTACCATTGCGAATAAGGCGGGAACTGTTCTTGATTAGTTTGACTCAGACTCATCTTATTTGAATGAAATCTTTGGCTGTTTCTCCACCAACTCAGGGAAATTTGATGGTGTTATTGACTGATCACATCACCTTTGAAATTTTTTTTCTCATCAATTCTGTGAAAAATCACATCACCTCTTTTTCTTCTCTCTCTTTATCTATCTCTCTTTGGTGTGTTTCATGCATCCTGAGTAGGATTTTGCTTTGCTGACTGTCTTCCTTTGTCACACTTCTCTCTGTCTCTTCCTCTTCTTACTTGCCATCATGAGATTCTTCTTAGGACAAGTGGATGCAATCACTTGGTGAAGTTGTAATGTCATTTTTCATCTTTTTGGAAATATTTTTGTCATAAAAATGCTTTTGCAATGTGATTTTTTGTTTTCCACCTCTGTGGATGGTGCTTGAGAATTCCTGAGCTACTGACTGTATGAAACATTGTTTTCTTCCCCTTCTTCTTCCTCAACAAAACACATTTCCATTATGGCATACATTCTGAGAAAATACTTAGATAACATTGATAGGTAAAGGGATAAAAAAAAAATTTAATGTATCTATGAACAACACAATGATTGTATCATGTAAGTGGAGATCCATGATTATAAATATGTATGAATATTTGTTTCATACAATTTTATTTCTTTTCTAACCTGTGGATTTTAATATTACATATATAATTTATCCCTTCAAAATTCACATTTATATTCCATATGTACTACCCCATTAACATCTGCCCTGTACACTTAGGTTAACTACTATAAATCTTAATAATCACCCCATTTGAATAAAATATTAATATTTTAAATACCTAAAATTCCCTTTATTATTTCCACAAATCATTTGACCTCACAACTTATTTTACATTTTAAAAGTAATATATATATATATATAAATAATTTTACCGACATTATAGATGAACAAAATTGCACGTGTTTAGCTCTCACGTGTTCTTTTGGCTGTTCTACCCGTCACGTAGTTTGGATAGAATGTTCTCCGTTCCCTTGGCGCGCTCACCACCACTCTACGCCACCTTCCTCACGTAATCTATGCGCACGGCGGACGTCATTGCATGAGAGATCGCACGATGCCACACTGTTGGGAGGCGGCTCATCCGACGCTTGGTCTTTGCCGCCCCGATCGAACACCTTTGAATGCGTTCGATGTGACGATGATTGATGTTGGCATCGCAACTGCGATTCCAAGGTTCATAAATTGTGGTGTCTGTTTGCTCACGAGTGGAAAGTTTGCAGAGTTCTCCTCCAGATTTTGACGCTGTTCCTCACTTTTCATCGATCCTTTTCCCAGTTGAATGATTTCGCAGTGTTCGCTGTCTTCGGTGGTAGCCGTTGACGCTGTCCGCGAGAGTAGAGAGCAGTGAGTGGGCGAGCAATGGAAGCAGCGCCAGGTGACTCCGATAAGGGAAGGGCGGGTTCTGCGGATGTTTCGAGCATGACGAGTTCGGGGGGTGAACGAAGAGAGAAGCCGAGGAAGACTGGCTTCCATATCTTCTTCTTGGACATCAGGTATGCCATTTCCCGTCTTTTGCGGTGGAGGGGGTGGCAGCACGAGCTCATGCTTTGTTCCTCGATCGCCAGGCGAGTGTTCAGGCTGGACGAGCTGGGGCAGGAGATTCTGAGGATTGCGGTGCCTGCAGCACTGGCTTTAGCTGCTGATCCACTTGCTTCTCTGGTTGACACTGCATTCATCGGCAGACTAGGTTTGCCCAATCCACCCTTTCCTGTGTCATTTAGTCTCATGATTCCTCTTCGCCTGATCAGAGATATCAACTTGCAAATGCTTCTCATTGTCTGTAAATGTTCAAAATTATGAAAACCAATTGTTAAATAGTTTGCAGTCCGGCAAATTTTGGATGAAATTTTCTTCCCCAAATTGTTGGCTGAACATGTTCTTCAGTTAGCTTAATTTGGTTGACTTTCCAGTTGCAATCTGAAGTATGAATAATTATCTTCAACGTTTTTCTTGTCTCAAAAGTCTTTGAATTCGTAAATCAAATGCAGGCTCGGTGGAGATCGCTGCCGTAGGCGTTTCTATTGCCATTTTCAACCAAGTTTCAAAGATATGCATCTACCCTCTTGTTAGTGTCACAACATCCTTTGTGGCAGAGGAAGATGCAATCATGAGCAGATGTGTTGAAGAAGTGAAAGGTGAAGACTTGGAAAGGGCATGTCCTGCAAATCCTGAAACAGAAGAGCTCCCTCCTCGCGATGGTATCGATATCTTGCAATTTAGTAGCTCAATTCTTACACTCAATAGCTCAAGAGAACAAACTGCCATCACTTCCAGATTCTGAGAAGATAGGGTGCACTGCATCTTTTGTTCCGAAATTTTGTGGGGGATTTGGCGGCAAGCGCAGATACATTCCTTCGGTCTCTTCAGCCCTGATTGTTGGTGGAGTGGTTGGACTTCTTCAAGCTGTTTTCCTTATTTTTGCAGCAAAATTGGTGTTGAGAATTATGGGTGTGAATTCTGTAAGTATATATGCATAATAGCTATAACAAGGGTTAATTTGTCATGCTGCTTAAATTAATTTTTGGCTCTTTAACAAGTACTAATACGGAAGACTTAACATTGATGAATCAGATAAATGCTGATCCTTCTTTTACCACTCGATAGACAGTTTAGGAAAAATTGCTGACTAATTGGAATTCCTTGCTAGATCACCAAATCACAATTTTCAAGCTCTTCATCTGCAACATTTTCTTTTCTTCTGTAAATATAGCAGCTGAAATATTGTAACCACTGGTGAATTGCTTCTGAGCTTGCTCTTTTTTCTCAAACAGGAATCACCTATGCTTGCCCCAGCATTGAGGTATTTGACATTAAGGTCTCTTGGCGCACCTGCTGTTCTCTTGTCATTAGCAATGCAAGGGGTTTTTCGAGGATTTAAGGACACTAAAACTCCTCTGTATGCAACCGGTGAGCGAATCTTTCTCACTGCAATTTAACCAGTGGAAGCTTCCGCTTTCAAGTTGGAAAACTTGCACACCGAATAATGAGATTCTGCTCTTGTGATTTTGTATTAGCTACTAAATTCTAGCTCCCTAGATTCAACAAATATGAATATTGATCACATGATATAGGGACCTTATCTTGATTCCAATTTATGTTCTAAAGTCCACCTTTCTCCTGTTCTTCGCATTGTAGTTGTGGGAGATGTCAGCAACATCATTTTGGACCCAGTCTTGATGTTTGTCTTCCATATGGGTGTCAGTGGTGCAGCTATTGCCCATGTTATTGCTCAGTAAGTTCTAGTCTTATATGTTCTTGCATTTTCTTGTGTTGGCTTAAGCAAACAATTGTTTCCTTCCTCCTTGTAGGTACCTCATAACACTGATACTACTATGTAGACTAGTGCTGAAAGTTGATATCGTGCCGCCTAGTATAAAATCCCTGAAATTTAGTCGATTTCTGAGATGTGGTAAGCGCTTTGTAGAATCCATGATTTGGTAGCTTCGTGCGAATACATCTTATGCTTTATTTTATTGAATTTGTATTTGAGATGAAATTAGCTATCTACTTAACATCCTCATATTTATGCTGGATGAAGTTATGTACTCTTGAAATGCTATAGCATGTACTTTCCAAAGGTAGTTTGCCCTCTATTTCTATCTAACAGAATGTTCTTGAATTCTCTGATTAAATTTGGTATTCTTTTCCCTCTGGAACTCAGGATTTCTGCTGCTGGCACGGGTGATAGCTGTAACATTTTGTGTCACACTAGCAGCATCATTGGCTGCACGCCATGGACCGATTTCTATGGCAGCTTTCCAGGTCTGCTTGCAGCTTTGGTTGGCAACATCTCTTCTTGCTGATGGATTAGCTGTCGCAGGGCAGGTAAGAGTATAATCCCCGGAAAAGAACCTTGACTTGCACATTCTTTCTGAATTTTTCCTTAAGGATCATGGAAATAGCATATCTAGTTGCATACAGAAGAACCTAAGATCTCTTTTAATCACAGAAAACCCCTAGTGGTTCATTGGCCTCTCTTCATCTTGAAGAGATTCTTAGCTTAGATATTGTTGTATCTGATGCTAATTATCTGTACGGAAGGTGACCAACTTTGTATTATTCTTAAAGAAGTTGTACTCTTAAAATCTACTGAATTTTGATACTGACTTGAAACCAATGTAGGAAATCATACATTGCATATGACAAGTTATATAATAAATGTTTGTCAAACAATTCAGTAAAATTTTGGCTCAAAACACGATTTTTGTAGGCAATACTTGCCACATCATTTGCGAAAGGAGATCATGACAAGGTTGTCGTTGCTACAGCTCGCGTCTTGCAGGTATCAAACGTTCTTATAAGAACAACACTTAAATGTCTTCGACCCTCAGCTCATAACAGTACAATTGACATTACAGTATAGCATTCTATTGGGGATTGGCCTCACGGTTACGCTTGGAGTAGGAGTTCAATTTGGATCTGGCATATTCACCAAGGACATGAATGTGCAGAAAATAATCCACAAAGGCCTCCCAGTATGTCATCTTCCTGGATATAATAAGCATAATAATCTGGATAAAATGCTTATCGAGTGTTGGCTTGGCACATGTTTGAGTGCGATACCTTTTAGCTGCATATTATGTGATTTTTTTTCGCCTCACTACCTAAAATGTTTATACTTGATTTTGCAACTCAGTTTGTTGCCGGAACGCAAACAATCAATTCCTTGGCCTTTGTATTTGATGGAATCAACTTTGGAGCATCTGATTACACATATTCTGCATTTTCTATGGCAAGCTTCTCCACTTTGCAATCTGCTTGCTTACTGTCTGCCTTCTCTGTCTAACTTGATCCTGTTTTCAGGTTGTAGTGGCTTCTATTAGCATTCCCTGCCTTATATACCTCTCCTCGACTCATGGATTCATAGGAATCTGGATTGCATTAACAATCTACATGACCATAAGGACATTTGCCAGTGTTTGGAGGTATGACAGACCATTCAAGATCATGGCATCTGGTTATTGTATAGATGGAAATTTGTGATAGATGAAACAGATGAAAGAAAAAGGAAGAAATTGATGTCAAGTAAAATTTTTTGCTCTCTTGCAGGATGGGAGCAGCAAGGGGGCCATGGACTTTCTTGTGGAAATGATGCTTGTCCAATCTCAACAGGATCAACTTTTTGTTTGAAGAAGGCAGCTGTATACATATATATAGAATAAAAAGATTTGTGATTTCCACAAGAAAAAGGAAAAGAAAAGGAAGAAAAAAGAGATCAACAACATCATAGCCATGCTCATTTGTGACTTCAGCTCAAAGAGTAGCAGCACAACCTAATGAAATCTTCTACTTATCTTGGTGAATAAAGCATCTTTGTGCTTGCCTTGTAAGAGTGACATTGTTGCATTCACATGATGGTTTCTGTTCTCTGCTTCTAAGATTTGCCTTCCTCTGCATGGAGGCCAGCAGAGTTTTCCTCTCTTCACTGATCATTATTGCTTGGTTCACTGCACCTCTCACAGTTCCATCTTCAACCACAATGTATCATGTCACAACAATATCATTGATACAAATTGCTGTCTGATGTATCAAAATTGAGCCAGAAAATAGCACTTGATACATGGAAGTGGCCTCTAACTAAGAGAGATTAAGAACCAACAATTCTCTTATCTTCTCCATCATAATGTCTTTCTGCATTCTTTAATCTTCAAGTTCATTGTTCATAGGAAAAGGATAATGTTCACTTACAATGTGATCATGCAGTCAACTTGCCTCTATCACAACAGCTTATGCTTCCTAATTACCTGTGCTGTATAAACCTTCTAAAACAAATTATTTCTGATACTCCATACTAGCATCATATTTTGCATTATGAGCATAAGTTGTGAATCTAATCAAGGAATTTTTTTTTTGTCTGCAATTGATTTGAAGATGAACTCATCCACTTATGCCTATTTATTAATACAAAAATATAAATAAAAAAAAGATGAACCATTGCGGAGAAGATTAATACACAATCTTACTATAAGCAGCGTTATCGTTATACCAAAGCTCATCCTCAATTTTGATAGAATTATATTCTTCAAAATACATTTAATTAAATGACAATTTACATAATCCAAGATTTCATGAACACTTTAAGAGAAAAGAGTAAACTTATATTTAGAAAAACAAAAAAGAGGAAAAAACAAAGAACATAAAATGGAATAATATAAAAAAGGAAAAATGCTATATATTGATAAGAAGAAATGGAAATGGATAGACCACCAAAGTTTAATTGAATATGATACTAATTTTGATCAATCAATGATATATAGGTGAAAAATAATTTGTATGTGAGCTCTAGTAGCTGTAAAGCCAAATGTGGGCCGGAAATGGGCCTAATATTAAAGCTATTTCCAATACATGAACAAGAAGCGGGTTGGGTTGCAATAAGTTTAAACCCGGCCCACCGGTTAGGTAGGGTTTTGGACCGGACCGGCAGCTCTTCCCCGGCTCTAATCGTCACCGCTTCAAAAACCCTCCCAAACGCCACTGGGTCTTCCTCTCTCGTTTGGTGGCGGCGGCGGCGAAGGCGAAGGCGACGACGGGGGAGGAGGCTTTCCTTTCTCCTTTCATCTCCTAAAAGATGCCGAAGCACTACCGGCCCCCGGTAATCCCTACGGCGCATTCTCTATCTGTCCTTTTGGATTTTTCCCTTCCAATCTGTAGGTCTAGCTGAAAGATGTGTTTTTTGCTCCGTTTTAGGGGAAGAAAAAGGAAGGAAACGCGGCGAAGTACATCACGAGGACGAAGGCGGTTCATTATCTTCAAGTTAGTCTGTCCAACTTCAGGTGAGCCGGGGTTTCATCACTTTGTTGTCCTTTATCTTTGTCTTTTCTTCTTGAGTTCTTTTCATTTAATTGTAATCAAATACGATGGATATTGGTTTGTTTGTTACGTTTCTTGTGTTCTTTTTTCTAATCTGTTTTCCCTTATCTTGGTATTGGGCAGGAAACTATGCATTCTCAAAGGTATTTTTCCACGGGAACCGAAGAAGAAGGTGGAAGGGAACCACAAGACTTATTATCACATGAAGGATATCTTGTTTCTCGCCCACGAGCCTCTACTCGAGAAATTCAGGTACTGCTCCTTTGAAAAAGGGAGCTTTATGCATTACCAAAACGAACAGTATAGAAAGTAAAGGCAGTGGCAGCTTAAAATATGTATAAGCAGAATTTTTTTTATGAAAAAGAATAATAAGAATGTAGTGATATCAAAAGATCAATGGTAAGAGAAGATCAATGAAGCCTAACCTAAATAGTTGGCTCTTCACGCATTCGTAATTGTTGTATATATTTTGTCTCTACTTGGTATTAGCTGCTTGAGGATCACAGACACAATTTTTAGCTTGGTTCTTCTTTTGCCTCTTCATTTTTAACTCATGCCTCTCTGCTTGAGAGGCCTATTCACATTTCTTGAAACTGTGTATACCCAGGTTGGTGTATTTGCTAAACATTGTGTCTTAAGGTTCCCTATTAATCCTGCTTAATCTACCATACTTATCTGCCAGTGATTTAAAAAAGCACTCGGGCGCTTGCCTAGGTGCTTGGGTGAGACGAGGCGAGGCTTGAGCGCCTCGTTTAAGGACCAAGTGGCATGCTTCAATGAGGTGCGCTTGGGCCTGCGCTCGGGCGCTTCGGTCGGTTGATACAAGGCGATCGAATTGCTTAAATTTGTGCTAGTTGGTTTGATTGAACCAACTAACGCACGCAATTATATCAGCGTGCGACCCCGACTCCCAACCCTACGCACGCTTCTCTCTCTTTGTTTCTGCCATCGACGATTTCTCCCTTTGCGTTCGCCGTCGAAAATTTCTCCGTCTGCCTCTGTTGCTGATGGCTTCTCCCGCTGCCTTCGAGTCTTCTTCTATCACCGACAGAGTCTCCTCAGCTTTCATTGTTGTCCGCTGTTTGCCACTGCTGTCCACTGCCTACTGCTGTCCACGACATGACTCTGCTACCGCTGCTGTTGTCCGTCGCCTCTTGCTGTCCGTGACTCTGCAGCTTCCGCTATTGTCTGCTACCGCTGCTGTTGTCCGTCGCCTCTTGCTGTCCATGACTCTGCAGCTTCCGCTATTGTCTGCTGGCTGTGACACAGCTTCTCACCGTCGACTTTTCACTACAACTTCTTCGGTCTCTACTCTTCCCTATTGCTGTTAACAGTAAATATACTATTAACAGTAGATTATTAATTATTGCTCAAAATAATCTTTATTTATTAGATTAATAATATACTATTTAGATTGTAACGCTGCTAGTCTTTGTTTTTAATTTAATATCATATTTTTATTTAAATAATTATATTTATTAATTATATTATATATTTTTTATATTTTAATATTTTAGAGCATCTTTCTTTGCTCGGACGAGCGCCTAGCGCCTCGGGCGTTTTGAGACCTTGGTGTCTAGCGCTTTTTAAATTACTGTTATCTGCATGCCTTTACTATGTTAATCTGATCATGCGAAGCACATGTTCAAATTTTGACATTCGATATGGTGAGTACATTGAATGTACTCACTGGCATAGTACGTGTGCTGATAACTTGTAAGAAGCGTAGTGCCTAATATATCATTGGCATATTTTACAGAATTTGGTTATGACACTAGGTTTAACGTAAGATGGTGGTTATTTTATTGTGCTTCAGTATTTGTTGCTGCTTATTGTTCTTTGAATGAGATACTTTTGCTTTTTTTTTTAACATGTCTTTCTTTATCATCCTCCAGGGACATAAGGGCCCATAAAAAGAAGGTTAAGAAAGCTTTGGCAAGGAAAAACAGGGATCTTGCAGATCGCCTTCTGAACCGTGAACCTACTTATAAGCTTGACAGGCTTATCTTAGAAAGGTTTTAAACTCTAACTTTTAGAACTTTTTTTAGAAGCAAACATTAGCTGTTTAGCGATACTACTCCTTGTCATTTAGGTACCCCACTTTTGTTGATGCACTAAGAGACCTGGATGACTGCCTTACTATGGTTCACCTTTTCGCTGCATTGCCAGCCGTTGAGGGTGAGCGGATTCAAGTGGAACGTATTCATAATTGTAGAAGGTTGGTTCTTTTAATTACTTTGACACAATAGAAACAGTGTGCCTTGTTTCTTAGATTGCAGATTAATAAGGGCAGACTATGTTTTTTTTTCTTAAATAAACTACATGCTTTTACTTTTGGGGGTGATCTTGTTGGGGAGCTTGTAACTTGGTCTTTTATTTGTTTCGTGTTGTCCTGTGAAGCTTTTTAAAAAGTTTCAACAACAACAAAGTATTATTCATTTATCTATATCCTGAGCAATTTATTACAGATGAGAGCACACTTTCAGTTTCTTGGGTAAAAAATGCTTGTACTTGAGTGATGCAGTTAGCAGTTTAGGTTTTATCATTCAGCCAATGTTAAGAAGCAGTCTTGTTTGTATTCGAGATAATCTGCATCTTTTGAGACTTATGATGCTTTTATTTTTTCACCTTTCAAAACTTTTGCTAACATAGTGCATTTGTTAATGCTAGTTTTAAGTTAATGATTGATTTTAGCTAGGTCTGTAATGGATTATGATCCAGATAAGATAGCTGTCGTATAGATGTTTAATAATGCCTTTGTAGTTTGACTTTGGAACATATTTAATGATAACAATAGAACAATAACTGGATTTTCCAGTTTCCTAAATTTGTTTTACATAGTAGATTGAGTGACTTGAATCTGGGGAGGATTCAACAAAAAATAGCAGTATGGTTTTTTAGCAGTTCTGTTGCAAAAGGTTTTTCCTTGATAACACTAGGATCTCCTAGTAGTTTTGGTGGTAAGGTCTTTATTTTATTGCAGTGTTAATGAAATGGCAAGTTGATTAATCATACTTTGGTAGTAGCACATAATGAAGCTGTCTGAGGCCTTTTCTGCCAGAAGTTGTCTTATAATTCTTTGGACAAACTGTTCAGTAGAGAACATGTGACCTCATGTACTAGCAAAGGATATGGGCACAATGAATTTTGAAGAGATTTATCCCTTTATAGAGGAATTGGTTGGAGATTGTATCATTGGCTTTTTTTTGAATTCAGATGAACACTAGTGCTTCATTACCATTTTCTCATGCCTTTCCAAGTATAGTTAAATATGGTAATTGTTTATTGTATGAGCTTTAAACCAATAGAAATCTTTCTTCTTATTTCTTAGTCACAATTTAGATTTTCATGTAAGTACCTCTGTTGTCTAAATTTACCTTGGCCAATAATTTGGTTAAAACTTCACGGGGATGATAACATGATAACAAATATTCATAAAGTTCTGAAATATCTTGCACAGGGAAGATTCAAATATTAAGTTTCTAAAAAGTGGAAATATCATTTGATCACACTAATTCTATTTTTTTTCTTTTTCTTCATCAGTGTGGCTCAATTTCTAAGGTTTTGTTTATTTTTCAATTTTCTGATAAAATATTGTATCCCATGAGGAAAATCTTGTATGACATTACAATATCTAAGAGAAATAACAAAGAAAGGATTTTGTTATTTGAAGTTTTTCAAATATGACATTAGGGATAATCCTTTTGAAGTAATTGGTGTGCCTTTCTATAAGTAATTGTATATAATATGATAATTCCATTGAAACACTCTGGAATTTCAATTGCTAGTTTAGAACTATGACTTTATCTAGGATATGAGATGATTTCCTTTGGACTAAATCACTGGTCAGAAAACTCAACGCCTGTGATGAGAAGGGGAAAAAGTAATACAAGAGGAAAACCTATGATTAGTTTCTCCAGTGACATTACTAGGTTAAATAATAATTTGTTCATCTTAGTCCAGGTGAAATCATTTTAGATTCTAGATTTATTTGTAGTCCTAAACTGGCATTTGACTTTATGACATGACTAAATTAAACAATCATTTGCTACAGGAAGACTCGGTAATTACTTTGGAAAGATTATCTATAAATCATATCTGAGTTTCAAAAATCCTAAAATCTTTTCTGTATGTTGAGCTTCTACTGTATTGGTATTTCTCCTAAATACTGTAAATATCTTGTAAGATTTTTTTCATAAGGATACCATACTTCCTATCAAAAAAAAAAAAAAAAAAAAAGAAAAGAAACTAAGCTACATTTACAAAGAAAAAAGGAAATTCTAAAACTTTTGTGACCAAAGAACTTCAAACTTGTGATAGGAAGGGAAAATATAAAGAGGAAAGCATACAAGGTGAATCTTCTAATTTTTTCTTTTTTGCTGGTATGTAAAGAAACCTTGTGGAATGCGTACAAAGACCAATTTGTTACTACAACTAGGAAGTAGGGATTAATATAATAAGAAACAGTATGTGAAATAGATCTGAAAATTGCCTTTTAAAAAGTGTCTCAAAAGTCCAAGTGCCAAACTGAAGCTGGGATTGCAAAAAGATAATAGTGATCTAAAATCTGCTTTTAGATCAATGCTTTCATTTAGCTAAATATTTAGGATTTGAAGCATATTCAACATGCTAGAGCTTGAGATGTGAGTTATCTTATTTCCCTTTGGTAATACCCTATGTGCATTTGGTTATTTTCTCTTATTTGTGTGCAAGATTATAACAATAATAAGATGCGTATGACTACTAAATAGGTTAAGTCATGAATGGCAAGCCTACATTTCTCGAACTCATAGCCTACGGAAGACTTTCATATCTGTGAAAGGTATTTATTATCAGGTAAAGTTATCTTGTGTAGTTATGGTATAATAATTTACATATTTTTATTTACTTATATATGTATATATTTAATATGAGGTTTTGATTCTTAATGATGCAGGCTGAGGTTGAGGGTCAGAAGATCACATGGTTAACTCCACATGCCTTGCAACAGGTTTTGACTGATGATGTCGACTTCAATGTCATGCTTACCTTTTCAGAATTTTACGTGGTAATTCACAACAATTATTAGTGCATCTTGCATAGTGACCATATCCATCTTTGAGGACAGTTTGTACACTAAAAGCATAACTTTTTAGAAGCTTATGAATGCCATTGTGTTGGACAAGTACATTTTGGTCTATTTTCGACAGGGAGACGAGAAAAAAAGATGCATAATTTACAATAGACTATTGTCTTGAAACATGAAATTCAAACAGTTTCTCTCTGATGTCATTATGATGATCGTGTTTATTGTTAGTAAGTGTGGGAGAGAGTTGATAGATGGTTGGTATTTTTAAAGTGTGTGTGACCAAAAATATTCACCTATGATGTTGTTATTATGTTTGTGCTCAATTGCTAAAATGATAAACTCCTGTGTCACATTTGAGTACCATGATCAATGATTTAAAAAGCGCTAGGTGCCAAGGTCTAAAATCGCCCGAGGCGCTAGGCGCTCGCTCGAGCGAAGCGAGGTGCTAAAATATAAAAAATATATAATATAATTAATAAATATATTTATTTAAATAAAAAATTTAATAAATAAAAAATTCTGTTATTAGTATATATTTAGTTGTATACTATTAACAGTATACTGTCGAAGCTAGGACTGAGAAGGAAGACTAAGCCTGTTGAAGTAATGGCAAGCGAGCAAAGCGGCAGCTGATTGGTGCAATTGGAGTGGGTGGCGATAGCTGGAGCGGGAGCGGCAAGCGAGAGTAGGAAGTGGCAACGGGAGCGGCAGCAGAGACCAATCGCGAGGGTTAGGGTTGGGGAAGTCGGTGAAGTCGTGAGAGAGGCTGATATCGATGATTTAGTTGATTCAATCAAACCAACTAAATCACCGGAGACCGAACCAAACCTAAAATTTTGGTTCGGTCGCTGGTTTAACGGCGCTTCGCCAAAGCGCCCGACGCAGGCTCGGCGGCGCCAAGCGGCGCCTCTTTGAAGCGCGCAAGTATAGCGAGGCGCTTGGGCCTCGCCTCGCCTGAGCGCCTAGGCGAGCGCCCGAGCATCTTTTTAAATCACTGACCATGATGGGTGTTCAACTGTAGGTATTTAGAGTACATTCATGTTTTCAACACTAGTTTAAAAGATAATAAATAGATCATAGTAATTCAAAATTTGGCATTAAGAAAAAAGATTTTGTTAATAATTTGCTTCAAGTTGATTTACTTTGCATTGTTAAATTCTAGCAGCAAATCGTGTGCAAATTGGTAAAAGAATGGGAGTACCTGGCATCCAAGCCATGCATACCCTATGTACAAGAAACCAAATAAAGGGGAAAAAAGAGAGGAAACCTCTGAATGGATAGACCTGATTCATAGATCTGCCCAAACCATTCATATTTAGGGAATATATGAAGATTAATTTCAAGTAAAGTGGAACAAAGAAGTCATGTCTTGTATGCTTGAGCTGTGATTGCCTATTAATTTAAGGGACAATGTTGTGAGGCTGCAAAATGCTGATGTAATTGAGCTGAGATTTGGACAGTAAGGTACATGGTTTTTTTTTTAGGACTCTCAAGGCTTTCATGTCAAGGAAAAGCCGGTTCAGCTTAAAAGTCACAAGATGGTCTTCTTAGTTGCAAGTCATTTCAGTCTGGTTTGTTTATGTTGTTTCTGCTATTTTACAGCTGGTTTGGTTATTCCGTCACCTCCTTGTTCCTTTTTTCTCCCTATTTCTCAGTTTGATGGGGAATTTTCCATATTGTCTATATGGCCATATTTCCATTTCTGTCAACTCTCAAGCTGTACCGACCAATTTGGTGCATTTCACTCAACGAGAAACATGATAGAGCTATACACTTCATTTTTTAGATAGTTACATCTGTGCATGTTCTTACTGTACATCATTTTATTTTGATTTTCCTCTCTTCTAATTCTTTCTTGATGCAGGCTCTTCTAGGTTTTGTAAATTTCAAGCTTTATCATTCAATAAATGTGAAGTATCCCCCTATTCTTGATCCTCGGCTGGAAGCTTTAGCTGCTGGTAAATGTTTGACTGATGAAACCTTCAGTTTAAGTAATCTTTTTTATTAATCAGACAGAGTGATGTACATGCCTCTTATTTTTTATGATCTTCATCTTTTTCACTCTAATGCGATGTTTTCTTTTCTAAATTCTTAACTAATAAGATTAACTATGTGTTTCTTAATGTGTTAAGAGCTTTATGCATTGTGTCGCTACATTTCTGCTGGATCTGGAAGGTTATCCGGGGATCCTCAAGCAATTACTTCGGTTGAAGATGGACAACATGAGGTTGAGAAAACAGATACACGAACTGAGGAATCTGAGCTTAGGCTTGCTCAGCTGCAACATCAGCTTTCGGCCAATGAACCAGGTGCCCTAATGCATCTCATGGAGAATACTGATGACATGGATGATGAGGATCATGAGAAAAAAGAATGCAGAAATCTTTTCAGAAACTTAAAATTTTTCTTAAGTCGTGAGGTGAGTGCATGTTAATTATATTGTGTCAAAGAACTTTTAAAGATATTATATATCTTTATCTTGTTAAGTATATGGATCTTGGATTAAAGTTTGAATCTATTTTAGAGCTTGAAAGTTATACTCGGAAATATTCTGTCTCTTAATCTCAATATCATGCTAATTGGCTGTCAGTGACTTTTGCTGATGCCTGACGGTATCTGTTATGCTTGTATTGCCCTAGGTTCCAAGAGAGTCATTGCTGTTTGTAATTCCAGCTTTCGGTGGGGTGGTCTCTTGGGACGGCAATGGTTCTCCATTTAAAGAATCAGCTGAGGACATCACTCATCAGGTAAAAATTCATTCACCATTAATGCATGCCCTATATCAGTTGAGATTCATGCTGCTCCAATTTTGTTAAAACATATTTTTACATAAGAATAAGCAAACATTTGCCTACAATGTCCTCAAATACTTGACGCATGAAGAAATATAGGGATACTTGTGGACCTGATGCCATAAACTCTTCTGAGCTGCTTGCAGCTCCAATTTAACTTTTTTATTGTTCTTTTGACTTGTAAAATAGAAATCAATTTGTCTGATAATCCATCATGAAAATCCCTGGTGAGACAAATTAAAATGTTAGATGGTTTGAAACAACTTGTAACATATTTTAGGATATGACTGGTGATTTATGCAACAAAAGATACCTATTTTGGCAAATTTGTAACGTTGGGGATGGGGACCAAATTGGTTCTAGTATATGAGTTCTTGGTTGGGATCATTAGATTGGGTAATTAGTGAGAGCAAGATGTTGACTAAGTCGTGCCTTTTCTATATTTGTTTCTTTTCCTTTCAAAATTATGTTGAAAACCTCATGCATTGTAATTCATACCGCTGATGTTTGTACCAAGGTTCCAAATCTCGACCCATTACCAGTTTCTATAACCTATCAAAGTGGTGTTGCCGCTCGGTATCTTTAAATAAACATAATAGAACTAAAATAATGAATGGTATCTCATTGGTACTGAGCTTTTCTTTGATAACAATTCTTGGTCAGACTCATAAATACTAATAGGTACTTAGAACCATGATTTATAGATATAAAGATTGGTTCCTCATATTTGTTGAAGAATCTGGTGAAAATTTTCTTACAGTAATTCAAATTCATTTCTTAAAAAAAGAACAAATAGGGATACATGCTAGCTACTTTTGTTTATGTATCATCTAATTGTTCTCAGTTGTGCAATTGAAAACCTTTGCTGGTAACTTTTTCAAGATTGTTGTGCTTTTAAATCTTTTTATTGCCACCTTCGGCTAAGGAATTTCCTTTTTGTGAATTTTCTTGGCATTATACAGATTGTTGATAGGCCAACACAAGGACATGTTTTCCTTTCTAGAGAATACGTTCAGCCACAATGGGTGTATGATTGCATTAATGCTCGGATTATATTACCGACAGAGAAATACTTAGTTGGAAGGTAATTTTTTTCAAGTTTAGTTCCACTTTGTAGTTTTACTGAATCAGAGATCAGATCTGACTGGTTTAAAGGATCTACCATGCTCTTTTTCTTAATTTTTAACTGTATTTGATGAAATCGAACATCTCATTGTTGTGTTGTGTGCATCTGAAACTTCATTGAAATTTCATGCACATTTATGCTGCCAAACTTGTTTTCCTAGGCACTAGTCAGTCTTGCGAACCCTCCAACAAGAAACTATCTATAGTTTTGCTAGTAGTTATTGATTCACATAGATATTGATTGGAACATGTGGATGTTGTATTATATGTGTGAATATATCTGCTACTGATGGATTTCTTGGTATCTCATTTATATTATTGGGTGTGTGGCCAAATGGCTGGAGCATTACATTCCTGATTAGCATTATCAAGGCAATGTGCATCAAAGGCTATGGTATATGCGGAACTACTATTGTGCCTTACCAGTCCAGCCACTGACGAAAATCGGCACTGGACCAAGATCTTATGCATTGCTCTCAGGGGAGCTTTTTACGTAATGGAATATTGTTTATATGTAAAATGCTTATCAGGGTGGTGGAAGATTTCCCCTTTTTGATAATATGTGATGGATAGAAGATATATGCATGACAACTATACTTGAGCTGCTATTGTTCTTGTCCTGGGTATCTCAGGTTGTCAGGATGTTCTTTTTTTTATTTCTAAGAACTCTGGAGTTCTGCTGTGATGTCTTGTGCATGATTGCCAAGATAAAGATCAAGTACAAAATTTTTCCACCACAATTTATTAAAAGATTAATATAGCTGCTTGAAATGCTGGTTTGTGTACCAATAAGAAGATTTCACTTGAGTGTCTACCTGGATTACACACTGAAGTATTAAGGCCCATAGTGACAGGTTTCAACCAGAGTTGACAAATTTTGGTTTTATCCTTTGATTTTGTATGATCTGTTCTTCTCTTGGAGACTAATTCCAATTTGCAAAACTTGGTTATATTCTTAAGGTTCTCGACATTTTTGTCCCTTTAACTTTATGAACATCCAGCAACTATCTTATTGATCTGTTGTAATAGTTGGACATAATTACATTAGAGTTGACCTTTTTCACCAGAAGATACTACTGACAGGATGCTAATAAGCCTCTCTTTATAGAAGTTTCTGAAATAATTCTGACTGGTGACAAGGTAAAGCAGTGTGTGAAGGCTTTAAAAGTTAGCTGTATTGATGTCTACAATCAAGTTTAACAGCATTTTGATGTATGCTTCTACTGATTCGCATACATAAATATGTTTGTACAGTAATTTTTTCGTTTCATATTACAGGGTTCCACCACCACATTTGTCACCTTTTGTTGACAATGAAGCTGAAGGATATATTCCTGAGTATGCAGAAACAATCAAGCGCCTTCAAGCTGCAGCCAAGAAGCAAGTATTACCGATGCCAGGCGTTGAAAGTCAAGATTTAGATGATCCACAGACTCTTTTGGTTGAAGGAATCATTGATCGTACTGAAGCTAATGAAGCTGCTGAAAAGAAGCGCAAGGTACATGCTCAATGATCTTTTGTCTTCTTTGATGGTATGATATAGTTTTAGTTCCTACTGTATAATGATATGAGCTGACACTTAGGCAATGCTTGTTACAGTTGACGATGCTTGAGAAGCAGTACCATGATGAGTTGAATATGGAACTCCAGGGAGTAACATACTCTTCATCTTTGTCTAATAAGAACTTGCAAAGCTCGGCTGAGAACCTAAAAGAAGATACTGTGACTACACTGGAAGAAAGTGAGGACCTTTCTAAGGTTTCTATGTCACGAAAAAAGAGGAAGCTTTATGAGGCTATGAAGGTACTCACTTGTTCCATTTACATATTTCCTTATATCATTTACAAAAATTTTTTGTTAATGGGGATTGGTTCATGTAATTTTCTTAGAAAACTGTCATCAAAGTATAGAACTGAAAGGAAAGGAACCAGTACCTAGTTCTTTTCCAATCAGACCAACTGGGTAGGTCTGGTTCTGATAAACAGCAGAAGACAATTAATTTTAGGAAGACTAGTGGCTGATGATTTGACACGAATCTTAACTTGCATTTAATCAGTTTGATCATTTTACTAGAATGGGCTTGCAATACGTAGTCTGCAATGTAATAGTAAAGTTTCTGTACTGCCAACATGTGATGTTGCCCATTACTATTTGGCATCTGATAGGCTGGTAATCCTTGCTCAGAATTAGCTTGAATAAAGGTAGTATATATAATCAATTATGGAATATGGAATCTAATTTATGTCTGAAAGCACCACGGTTGTAACTTAACGCTGATTTGTGGTCGGAATGCATCTGCACTATTAAACTTTCGTATATTAAATTAGTTCTCTGTTCTCATCTGATTAAGGTGTTAATGTGAGTATGATCTTTTTACTATTGGACAAATCGTTTATCATATTTTTTTAATCTTTGTTACCTATTAGACAAATTCCTGCTCCCTCTTTTGTCTATGATCCTACCCAAGGATGTATTAGACTATTAGATTAGGATGCAAATCATGTGCATTTCGATGACAAAATGCTCAAGCCGTTCTTGGAGTCAAAAGCACTGTTCATGAGCTTCAGGCAAGAATGGGTTAGGTTTGAAGAGGTGGGCATTGAACAAATGCTTCACTATTCATCTTCGTGGTTCTTTACTGGCTGACCGGATATATAGTTTTCATTTCTCAAGTGCTCTATCATATTACATTAACATGATTTGATTGCTTTCGGAGATATCTTATGGCTTCGGTGCCTTGGCTTCCTCCCGCTCAACAGATTGGTCAAGAACGGAAAAAGGAAAAGATCAAGCTCCTCAAAGAAAGAAAGAAAAACGCAGAAGCCAGTAAAACCGGCTGACCTACTAGTTCCAGTCTTCTGCTGCGGCCATCAAGAGATCTGCTATTTGCGGCCGTCGTGTGCCTCTGTCAAGTTTCCAAAGTATTAGAAGAAGAATTATCCTCACCTGCATGGTATAACACAATACAATATCCTCAATTTTTTTTCCTATCATTTTTTGTTCCTAAAGAGGCTTGACTACCAGAAAGTGACTTATGCAACATCTTTTCATTAGACATGTATCATTCAAGTACTTTGTACCATCTACAGAGACTTCAGTTTGACATTCCTGTGAGTGGTTATGTGATCAAATTCTCTGCCTTATTTTTTTGTAGAAATTTCCATATCAACCCTTAATTTGTGATCAGTAACAATTTCCTTCATTTTTTTTTGTATGTTATATGCAATTATCACAAAATTCCAACCTTCATAAAAACTGTCCTCACTTTATTTCACTGCTCTCACCATCTTTTTTATTTATGTGCAGTCCAAGGCTCCCTTCACATTGTCATCTTTTATCTATCTATCATTCCTCATTTCTTACTCCACCATATATATATATATATATATATATATATATATATATATATATATATATATATATATATATATATATGATGGAAGTAGGTTAGTTAAATGTGAGGAACAACAACATGATGATGAGGTTGACAAAAAAAAAAAAAAACAACACTTTAATGCTTGTGATGTCTCACTGGATTGGTAAAAAAGGACTCCACAAGTTCCACACAACAACTTAGCATCTCCATTATATATAAATTACATAAATTCTATATTTTTTTTTAAAAAAAAATATTATTATTATACTAAAGAATGGATTAGGAGTGCAACAATTAATTATAGGATGCTATCATTCATTTTCCTTGTGTGGACTAAAACAAGAAGAAATGATAATGATATTTGAAATACCAGGCCAGAGTGGCTTCCTCTTGAAATGATGATGGCAATTGCCATCAAGAGCAGCAGTACCAAGAACATGGTCCATGGTACCACAGCAAATGAGAAAAGTCATCATCCCACACTCCATACATACTTTTCACTACCAACCATGGTGGCGAGAAACATATGTCGCATTTAAAACAAAAGAGCAGTACAAAGCTTTTCATGGAATCCTCCTTTCCTTCATGTGGAAACTTGTAATCATGGATGCCTCTACTATATGCAAAACCAAAAAAAACAAATTTAATTTCTATCTTTCACCAGTACACATGATTTCCTCAATTGCAAACCACCTTCCATGAACAAAGAAAGAATCATATGTATATATTTCCTTGTCATCCCCATGAACTTATCTACATTAACTCCATCTGCGGAGGTGAGGAAGGAGAACGAGGATCAAACGTCGCCTGAACTTTATTGGTGAGTATGGATTTTGTGGAGTAAGGCTTCAAAGAATTGTGCAGCACAATCGAGTAGCTCGACTGAGTATTCTTCTTCTTCTTCTTCTTCTTTATCTGAAACGTATCTGGCATGCTGGATGTGGTGGAGTGGCAAGAGAAAGGAAGGCAAGCAAATGTAAGGAGGTTGAGGAAAGGAGAAGAAAGAAGGATGGGGATGCGGAGGTGATTGATATACCTGTGGACGGAATGCTCCATCATTCGACTTGGAAATCAAGGAAAGGAAAAGAGACATCCTTCATCAAGTCTCCCAACTCCCACTCCCCCACTCTGATGTCCTCGTCCTCCCAAAACATTCCGCTTTGGATCTTGTTCACGTCACCGCCGTTGCTGAGGTCGGCACTGCTCACCATGCTCCCTGCGCCTCCATCGTTCATGGCGGTCTCTTCTTGACTGCTCTCGAGAGGGGGCACGAAGAGCTCGCAGCCTCCTTCCACCGCCATCACTCCCTGGCCATCCCCGTAGAACCCACTCTCCATGCCGGCTTGGGCTACGGTCGGCGGTCCGTGGAAGTAGGAGCTGTCTTCGACTCTGATCACGCCGCAGCCGACCTCGGGGAGGGGCAGCAGGTCGTACTGGTTGGCCATGAACAAACCACCGGGCATCGACGAGGAGGAGGAGGAGGAGGAGGAGTCCACGTACACGCCCTGCAGTTGATGCTCGTTTACGCGTGCGAGGCTCGCGGCTCCTCCTCCTCCTCTGGTCTCCGCGTCTCCACCGTTGTTGGAGTTCTTTAGCCGCTTCTTGATGGTGGAGTTCCAGAAGTTTTTTATTTCGTTGTCAGTTCGACCAGGCAAGCGTGCAGCGATCTGAGACCACCTGCACGCAGTGGATTAGGGTCAGCGTCCGGTGGGACGAAGGCACGCAAGGAAACCCAGTGTGGAGAAGAGAGAGAGAGAGAGAGAGAGAGAGAGAGAGAGAGAGAGAGAGAGAGAGAGAGAGAGAGAGAGAGAGAGAGAGAGAGAGAGAGAGAGGGAACCTATTGCCGAGGATGGAATGAAGGTGGATGATGAGCTCCTCTTCCTGGAGGGAGAAAGCGCCGCGCTTGAGATCAGGGCGCAGGTAATTGATCCACCGAAGCCGGCAGCTCTTGCCGCACCGCAGCAAGCCGGCATTCCGGGCGACGTCGCTCCAGCACCCTTGCCCGTTCCGGAGCATGTAGTTCATGAGCTTCTCGTCCTCCTCGGGCGACCACAGCCCCTTCCTCAGCTTGTTACCTGCACCGCCGGTGCTGCCACCGGGAGGAGCGTCCGGCTTCCTCATTGTCGCAGATCTGGCCGCACTGTGTGGATCACTCCATGTGGACCGGGAAGAAGGCGCGCATTTATATTCACAGTTAAGCAGAAGGTGATGGAAGAAAAGAAGAGAAGGAAAGATATGCAGTGATGGTGATGGTGATGGCTGTGAACTTTGCTTAGAACTCGGGGAAGGGAATAGAGAGGGGATGGGCACTGTTGCTGTTGTTGGTCGGGCAGGAAACGGTTTGGACATCGACATTGCAGGTCTCCTCAAACCTCCATGTCTCTGCGTGCGTGCATACGTGTGTGTGTGTGCGAGAGAGAGAGAGAGAGAGGGTGGGACTTCTTGTCTTTGACTCCAGTTCTTGTCTTTTTCGTTGCATTTATCTTCACTCACAAGGTAATCATGCTAGGGTTGGAAGAGAGAGAGAGAGAGAGAGAGAGAGAGAGAGAGAGAGAGAGAGAGGATTGTTTTGAGGTGAAGCTAAGCCCATTTGCTTGGACTTCACATAATCTCTCAGCTCTCTCTCTCTCTCTCTCTCTCTGAGCCATCATGAACAAGTATAAATTTGGAAGGGGAAGAGAGAATAGAGTATGTACGAGTACAAGCCTTTGCATGGAGTCTACGCATGGATTTCATGACTGCCATGCATTCCAACTCCCCAGTTGAATACCCAAAAGTCCACGTAGTCCGTAAAGAAAGATGCATACAGAACCAACCCTGGGGTTGCTTCCATGACACATCTAAAGCCAAGCCATGGATGGAGTCAGTCCTGTGTCACTCAGGCTTTGCCCTCACTGGTTGGTGATGTTGTTTCTTGCAATCTTGGGAATGTGGTCATTTCAGCTATTAAATTCTGAAGGTTTGCCATTTTCTTTTTCTTCATTTTTTTTATATATCTTGATCATCACATGATTTACTTTGATTTTTAGATTCGCTAGCATTGATTAAAATGTGCTACGGTTAATGTTTTCGGTCGATCGTAACTTGACATGTAGAGTTTGTTTAGCGAAACTTATCGTATCAAGAGAAGATGTATTTTTTTTTATTTTAGGAATATTCTTCTTGCCGCTCTATAAAGAGAAGAATTAGATTGTAAAATTTTATTTTTGACCCTTCGGTAAAACCTCAAACTAATTTGCCATCGATACTAGTTTTATAGGTGACGCTCGTGATACGACAAACTTGTTTTAGGGAATTATACTCCTTTGAAGATGTACCGTCGAAAAATTGACTCTCGATATGAATCTACGATCGATACGATACGATACGCTCCCAACAAATACACATTCCTTAGGATTTTACACACAGCTCATGTGTTAGAACATACATTCCCAACAAATTCAACTTTGAACTTTGAGCTGAGACAATCCAGTAACAGGGAGTGACAAGATCACAATAATATTCATAAAACATAAAATTGAAGTGATGCCCTGTGTCCTAAAGACAAAAGGAAAAAAGAGAATTTGGTATGAACAGATGAGCATCTAATTCTGGCACAGTGTTGGCTGTGAGACTGTTCATGACATCAATTGTTTTTGACTGATCCTCCAAGTTTGATCCCTGTGGAAGAAGCATCTTGAGTGAGCTAAAAGCAACAGATACTCTTCACATGGTCCTCTTGTACCATGGCAAACACATGTAGCTTCAGTTAAAACATATCTTTTTGGTGACAGTGTATGGAGATCAAATCTTATGACTTTTGTGCAGTACCAAAGACACCAACTTTTCACTGATTGGCCAAGGAATTGGACCAGATGAGGCCAGCTTCTCTTTTATCATCTCATTTGGGTGGAAGATCATATGGCAGAGAGCAGCCATGACAAGATGGCTCACCAGTGATCATTAATGGCTTACTTAACATGCTTGCCCTTTCATGCATGCAACATTAGAGTCATGTGTGAGGCCTGCAATTTGTAGGTACTGAAAGATGTGAGATCAAAAAGTCTATGCATCCTTGCAAAATTCTAGCTTTTACAGCACTCAAGTGTGATTAGGAAACTTTTGCATGCTTTTGGTTGCAACCTCTGGTTTAACATGCACACCATTGTTTCAGTTCATGGAAACCTACAGCCTACTCCACCAGTTTCAGCCAAGGAGGAGGCAGCAAAAGAAGCTACACCCACAGCCAAGAAGAAGGAAGGACAAGTAGGAGATGGTGATTGATGGCAGGAAGGAAGCAGTAAAAGAAACAGTAAGCAAGAAGATGGTAATAATGGGGAAGCAGCTGTGGAAGAAGAGAGGAGGAGGAGGAAAGAGGATGGTGATGGTGATGAGGGAGCAGCTGCAGAAGAAACAGAGAAAGAGAAGAGGAGGAAGATGATGAGGTAGCAGCTGCATCAAAATTAACATAGAAGATAAGAGTTAAATCAAACCAGTAACTTAGCAACTTAAGCTTTTAGATTGCATCAATGTTCCATGGTGGGGGCAAAGCATGGAAAGAAAGGTGTGGTCATTCATGGTTGGAGTTCATCAAGGTCTTTACTACCCCAATCATCAACTCATCACAGCTTCTGGCTGTCAAAACTTCATATTTGAGTTGAACTGATGTATCTAAAACTCTTATTCTGGATGACAACCAAATTAAATGTTTTCTTAATCTTACACAACCATGATGAAATAAATTTCCTTTTTTCAATATTACACACACACACATATATATCTTTAAATTTTCAAAAAATTCATATTTACCTCTCTGCATTTGAGTTGAACTGCTGATGTACATGGCTTTGCGCACACACACACACACATCCCTTTAATTTATTTTATAAAAATTCATACATATTTACCAATCTAGATTTAAGTTGAATTGATGTATACAATTAGTTTTGATCAATTATAATTAAATTTTAATATCTAATTTGATCACAATAGACACTTCACATGTGGAACCAATAACTTATATAATGAAGTGTGTATGTCATGTCCAATCCTAGAGATGATCAAGTGTCATCTTGACATACCATATCAACATGATATCAGCTAATTATGGTTATATTGAACTAACTAAACTAAATTAGAGCTCTTTACAAGTATTTTTTAATTAACTAAACAAAATTATAAGAAAGATATCGCCGAATGTATTTCGCACGTAATCCTTTGTATGAACGAGAACTCAAATGAAATGAGAGCATTTAGAGGTACGACTATATTTCATGTATATTCTTTTGTAAGAATAGAGACTCGAAAGAGAATTTTTTTTTTTTTACGATTCATGACTTACGGATCACGTTCGAAGAACTTTTTCTAAGTGTGAATACTCTAGAAATGGATTCGACCGGATCAAATCGGTCATGCTGAGTTGATAAAAATATTGTGATACTAGTAATATTAAATTTTTAAAAAATATTTGTATAATTAAATTTGGTTAGATGTTAATGAGGTGTTATTTCCATGTTTGGCAAACCTTCTCATTTGCCATCCTCGAAACGATTCCATGCCGCAAACGATCACGGGAAACGGGATCTTGGGAAACCGCGTTTCTCTCTTTCACGGTGTTTTGAACCCTCGTCTCTCTGACCGCCAAAGCAAAGCCCTAAAAGGCCCGCGCGCTCGCTCTCTCTCCTCGCGATCTCATCGACGACGGCGGCAATGGACGCCACCCCTCGAAAACCTAAGCCCAGATCTACTCCCTCGAGGCCCAAACCCTCGCCGCTCGTCCCTCCGACGCCGGAATCCGCCACGCCGCGCCGCTCCCTCCGCCTGCACCGTTCCGCTTCCGGCCTCGCATCACCTCTCACCCCCGGCCCGGCCGCTGGCCGCCTCGACATCCCCAGATCTGCCCGCAAGGCCAAGCGGTCGCTGCAGATCGACGAGGCGCCGTGTGCCGAGCCGCCCTCCGCGTTCTCCCCCGTCACCCCGGAATCGAAGAGGAGGAGACGATCCGAGCCCTCCAGAGCTTCGAACGGGCGGGTGTACTACAAGAAGGTGGTGTACGACGGCGGAGAGTTTGAGGTGGGGGACGACGTGTACGTGAAGAGGAAGGAGGCGCCGGAGTCCGCCGACGACGACCCGGAGGTGGAGGAGTGCCGGATTTGCTTCCGGACAGGCAGGAGAGTGATGATCGAGTGCGATGATTGCTTGGGGGGGTTCCATCTCGTGTGCTTGGAACCGCCGCTAAGGAACATCCCGGAGGGGGACTGGATCTGTGGGTTCTGCCAGGCGCGGAAGATGGGTATAGACGTGGAGCTGCCGAAACCTCCCGAGGGGAGGAAAACGAGGAGGACTGCCAAGGAGAAGCTTCTTTCTAGTGATTTGTGGGCTGCTCGAATCGAGAGGTAGTGCCTGATACCAGGGGACTACATATGTGTTCGTTGTTGGTTCTAAAGTTACCATTGATGCCTTGAGCATTATCTTCTAAGGTCTATCTTGTGTTTAAACTGCTATTTAGTGCTTGTCAAACTAAGTGATAGCATTCTGTTTTTTTTGTGAGATTTGAGCAGCTTGTGGAGAGAACCAGATGGTACCTATTGGCTAAAGTGTCGGTGGTACATAATTCCTGAAGAGACTGCAGTTGGGAGGCAGCCACATAACCTGCGGAGGGAACTATACCGTACAAATGATTTAGGTGATATTGAGGTATAAAATGCTACTCCTCTGCCCTTTCTTTCTTTTGATATCTTGCCTGGCTAATGCTCTTGCTGCTTCCTTCACTTGGGTCCATCTCTATATTCCTGATGAAATCTAAAATGAATATATACACTTAGGGCTCGCTGGAAAAGAGATTTTTCATTAACCCAAAAAATGAAATCCATTGGCAAGCTAAAAATGGCCTCACAATCTCTTATCTATTCTGAATTACAACAAGATTTCCAAGGACCCAAACAGTCATAATTAAATCGATTGATTCCTTCTGCCATATTAGAATGATTTTTGGCTTAGAAATCAACTCAATTTCTAGTGACTTTTGATTAGGGGGCAAAATGATCGGGTGGAATGTCATATTCAGTTAATAGGCCAAACTTTATGAGTGATTGAATGCCAGTATCAAAAGTAAATTACGATCAAATCAAGCCCAATTGTGCAATGTAGAACAAGAATAATATTGGCGTTCTACAAAGTTGGAGATGCTACCTGGACTCAATATACTTGATCCTAGTCAAATCACTAGTTGTTCTGCACTTGAGCCCCAAAAATTCCACCATGTTAACTTGTATAATATTTTATTATTTTTTAGACAATCCCGTTTTCTTTTCAATATGTATTTTGGATGATAAATCTTCTTATGACATGCATTAATTACTCTTTGGTTGTTCTAAGGACCTGAAACTCTGGTTGTCTGCAGATGGAGTCTGTCCTTCGGCATTGCTATGTTATGAGTCCAAACAACTATAAAGAAGCCAGCAATGAGGGAGATGATGTATTTTATTGTGAATATGAGTATGATGTTCACTGGCACAACTTCAAGCGTCTAACAGATATTGATGATGGCATTGAGGTATGCTTGATCTTGAATAAAGTAGACATCTTGGAGAAAACTAAACTGTTATTAGCATGTATAAAGCTTGAGCTTCTTTTATTTATCTCATGTTAGAATGACAAAGGAGTTGAAAGTGATGAAGATTGGAAAATTTCCAAGAATCCTGATATAGATGAAGAGTCAGAGTGTGAAGAACTTGCCAGGGCGAACCATTCTGCTCAGAGGGGACATGAGTCGGCAGCTGTATGCTTTTTTCAAATGTACCGTAACTGTTTCGGCATACTATTCAAATGATTTACTTTTTATTTATCTTTCAGAACATACGCAAGGGAAGGACATTTGGACTTCAAAAGATTCGTATAAAAAAAATTCCTGAACATGCACGATGCTCTAAGCAGACTGATTTGGAGAAGGCCAAAGCCATGCTGCTTCTAGCAACTTTACCCAAATCACTTCCTTGCAGAACAAAGTAATCATGACCTGATTAATTTGCACTTGTTTTAACACCCTTTTTAGGCTAATTATAACTTGGAGCTTATGTACCAGAGAAATGGAAGAGATAACTGCATTCATCAGAGGTGCTATTTCTGATGATTATTGTTCAGGACGCTGCCTTTATATTCATGGTGTTCCAGGAACTGGCAAGGTAGGCAGTTTGATTTAATGGCTTTCGCATTCTGTTAATTTTGTTTAGTTTGCCAAAAGTAGATGGTCCAACTGTTGATTTTATTTCAGTGCCTTGATAATCCACATAAATCTAATTGTTTTTTGACACTTGACATGCATCAAACTGCAGACTATGTCTGTGCTTGCAGCAATGAGAAATCTAAGGTCAGAGGTCGATGCAGGAACTGTGAGGCCCTATACATTTGTGGATATTAATGGTCTGAAACTAGCTTCTCCAGAGAATATTTACAGAGTATGGTTTAGCTTTTCTTCTAACCATTTGATCTTATTGTACGATCTTGATCATTAAACTAAACATGCCCGTTAAGTTCAGGTAATCTATGAAGCACTAAGTGGTTACAGGGTTGGATGGAAAACTGCTCTTCATCTTTTGAATGAACGTTTTTCCAAGGGTGGTGGAGTCAGCAACAATGAGCATCGACCGTGTGTTTTGCTTATAGATGAGCTCGATCTTCTTTTGACTAGAAACCAATCGGTAACTCTTGCTATTGATGTATCTATTTCTTTTTAACATCACAAAGGTTGACATTGGATGAAGAAGCAGCCTTTTAGTATACTTTTCTAGTTAATTTGGTTCATAGATAGTGTATTAAAACTTTAAATTATGTCTTTTACACAGGTTTTGTATAACATTCTTGATTGGCCTACTAAACCACAATCAAAGCTCGTTGTGATAGGTATCAAATGGTCATTCTTCTTTTTTTGCTTTTACTTGATTTTCATCTCAATTAATTTTGTGAATGCATATTTTCTTTTGATAAATTATATTCAGGAATAGCAAACACTATGGATCTTCCTGAAAAGTTATTGCCACGCATTTCAAGCAGAATGGGGATTCAGCGACTATGTTTCGGGCCTTATAGTTATCAACAATTACAAGAAATCATTTCTAGCCGTCTTAAAGGCCTTGATGCATTTGAGGAGCAAGCTATTGAGTTTGCTTCCAGGAAGGTAATCTCATGACCATCATACACCATTTGGAGGTCTTATTAGTCAGAAGTTTACTTAAAAATCAATGCTTGGATGTATGGGTTCACAACTGATGCTAGTAGTCACATGTCTGACGGCATGGTGTTGACATGGGGTTCTTTGATGTACCAAGCAACCATTTTCTAGGAACATTCCTTATTTGCCAGTATGCATGCACTCAACAATAAGCAGAGTTAGTATCGGAAGTATGGAATTTTGAGCACGCTCATTATGTGGACACTGATCAGTGCATTGTTGATTGCTGCATTTTGTACTATAGAACAATGCATTCCATACATGTATTAGTTAATTAAGAACAAAAATAAAGCATGATGTGACTTTGCAGAAGGTTAAGATCCATGCTTTTGCAACCTTACTAACTTTACATCATCTGTTACGGCCTAGCATAATCTTCTTCCTTCCATGTTTGGGCTGACGGTAAGAAAACACTGGAGCTCGAGGGTTGGGTTAGGATGCCAACAGCTACCTAGAACTTGTCAGATCTCATGAGCATAGATCTTATTCGATTTCATTATAGATTATGTAGTTGCTAAGCTATCATGATGGATGTTGTTTATGCTTTTCCAGTCCATCATATAACCTTTAACATTTCTCTAGATTTGGGAGCAATAAGCCTAAAAGGGTAAGTCCTAATTTTTACTTCATCAAGATATATTCATTTGTATGTCATGAAAATAAGCCGAAGCATCAAATGAAAATTAGGTAAAGAATGTGTTATTCATTAATGTGTCAGTGCTTTGGACTAAAATAATGCATCTAGTGATATCAATGCATCCAAGTTTAGTTCTGCAGTTGCTTAATCTTCACAATTTTGTTATATGTGATGCATAACATTTCATATACAATCAGGTTGCAGCTATGTCAGGCGATGCTAGACGGGCACTGGAGATATGTAGGCGGGCAGCTGAAATAGCATATTATCAATTCAAGCAATCACCGTTGTGCAAACAGCCATCAGAATCTGTTGATGGTTCTTATGAAGGTACTTAGAGAAGTAGGCATTGAATTATCTGCAAATAAAAAATAAAGAAGTTTCTCATCTTAAAAAATTCATACCTCAGTATCTAGGTAATGCTTTATTGTATGTAATTTTCAAAACTTGGTTATATTTAGTGTGTCTGTTGTCTGGTTGAAACTGCTTGGATACTTAAATGTTTTGCTTTTTTTTGGTTAACACTTCAATTTCAAAATCTCAGACATTTGTCAGTCACATATATCTTAGTTTGAGCTTCATTTGGTTTTACATCTAGGAAAACGGCTTGTTGGTATGGCTGATATAGAGGCTGCCATACATGAAGTGTTTCAGGCACCACATATTCAAGTAAGTCAAAAGTTTCAATGCTTGAACATATATTTTCCTCTTAGTCACAGCTATGGTTTTAAGTGGTAACTGGGGTGGATATTAATTTGAGTTGACATGAATGTGCCCAAGAATAATATTCAGGATTCAAATAGTTTATTGCTGTAAGTCATGATACCATTTTAAATCTGATATTTATCTGCCTCACAGATAATGAAAACTGCTTCAAGACTCGGCAAAATTTTCTTGGTGGCTATGGTCTATGAACTTTATAGAAGTGGATTGGGTGAAACAAACTTTGAAAAGGTCTGTCTTTTTCTGTTTGTTTTGTGTTAAGATGAAATAACCTCTATATTTTAATTAACATGATCTTAACATCTTAAGAATACTAGTAATATATCCATGTTTACCCTGTGGCTGCGAATATTTTTTTAATTATTCTTTCATGTGAATGGTGTTTTAATAATGTTGTCTTTCTGTATGAAAATTGGTTGATATATTCATCGTTACCCTGTGATAGGGAATGATGTAGCAGTTCTGGATATTCTATTAAGTTGAACTAACCTTCCATAGATCATATGTAGAGGGTGATCTATGACAAAGATGCACATTATTCCATTCAATTTTGCTCCTGGTTGCTCTTTTTTATTGGTGCTTTTGGAAGGTTTAATTTTGTGGATCTAGTTATTGATGAGATCATTGCATTGAAATTTATTTATTTTTTGACTTTTTATTCTACATCTTTATTTATGTTAGAACTTTATATCTTCTTGATAAACAGTGTAGTATGCTAATTCTGATGAGTGATGAATAAGATGCATGTTTTTCACGTGTGCAGCACTAGTTAATAACTTAATATCTAGCAAGTCCAGCTGCTTTCAGTAGTTTGCAAGTACAAGGTGTTTTATCCAGTGATGAATACCATCTTTTGTAAGAATATGTTTAGAGAATCTAATTGCAGTTCAACTTATAATAGAGAAGCAGATCGTGCATCTTCTGCTTTATATATATATATATATTTTGCTTTCTAATGTGTATTATACTGTTAAGTACTTGCCTTGAGCTATTCTTTCTGCTTGCAGTTTATGCTTTAGCCTTATACAGTATCTCCTTGCTGCAGTTGGCTACCACTGTTGCCTCTTTGTGCACGAGCAATAAGGAAGCATCACCTGGATGGGATACACTCATGAAAGTTGGGTAAGGATTAATCAAAATTTTGCGTATGTAGCTTCCTAATCTTTGCCCAAAGTATTTGCATGCTATTAGTGCAGAAAGGTTGTCTTGAAACATTGAAAGTGGAAAATGATAGATAGAACATAACACATGCTGCAACAGACTGCTAATTCTACAAAAGATACCGTCAATGAAAGTGTGCTTATTTCTGTAGGAAGATATAGAAGTTGATATTTGAATCTGCACTTTTAGAACTGCATATCCGTCATTTTGCACCTGTTTTAAGTTAACGTCTGATTCTCATGCAAGTTATGATTATTGGAGTCGTTCATTGAAAAGAGAGCTGTGCAAAATAATGCCAAGTGCTAGGCCGCTTATGTAAGCTTTTCTAATCTGGAAATTAGAAGACAAAATGTGGAACTATGATGTGAAGATTGCTAATAATTTCAATTGTTGTTGTACGGTCACGTTAGCTATATCAAGTACTTGTTCATAGTAGTGGACCTGCTCATTTATCTAGAAAGTTAATGTTCCAAATTCTGCTGGATCTTATTGCAGCTGCAAGCTTGGTGAGAGTAGAATAATACTTTGTGAGGAAGGCACAAAGCATAGGTTGCAAAAATTGCAGCTCAACTTCCCAAGGTTAGCTTCTGTTGCCTGAAAATTTTGGTTTGTTTTTAGGAGAAGATAAAATTATGTAGATATTGTTTTGCAGAACATTGAATGAGTTTTGAGGGAGGCTGGTCTTTGGCCAACATGTTACCCTCATTTATTATAGTTAAGCTCCCTTCACCTGGTTGGACCAAATATTGATACAGAAGTTGCAAGTCATCTTGCTGGCTACAAGGATGGCTCTGTCTGTTCTATACAGTGAAAATTGTATGCAATTTTGTAGGAATACAAAAGTGCAAGATTGCTTATGGCATCGTAAGATTGGGCGTGTTGGTTCAATTGACAGTTTTAGAATTTATGTGAAATTAAACCTAGCATGTAATTCATTTGCCAGTATTCCTACAATGCCATTGTCAGATGTTTATCTCGTGAAGCACAATTATTGAGATATTTGATGATCCTACATAAGAACTCCTAAGGATGCTAATAGAGGGCAATAACCAAAGGAAAGGTTTAGTTGTTCATGGTTAACAGATTTGATGAAGATGATGTCGATGCCCTTGAAATTTATAGGACACACTGTGAATGGTATAACACTTGTTTTCTGTCCAGCAAATGTGTCTTATAAGAAAGAGTTATATGGTCTTTTTAACACAACTAGGACAGTTATATCTTTGTTATGAGCACTTTATAAATCATTGATGTAATTGTCATAAATTTGGTACTCAAGGTTTTGTCTGTTTATTGATTTTAGTTTGGTTGTACATATGTGTGTGGAAATGTTTTACTGCTGCATGTTTATCATCGAACAATTCTGTAGTGACACCAGTACCCCCTGAAACAACCAGCTATTATGACCTTTGGATATTAGACTCTCAGCTATATTCTCATTTCCTTCTGCCTTATTATCTTTGATTTGACCCAGGGTCAAGCATAGAGCTTCCGAGAGTTTGTATTAATTTGTAAAAAATAAAATAAAATAATACAATAATAATGCTGAAGAAAGTAGCTTGGATACATTTAAAAACAGATGTAATACTTGTTCTATCTTTTTGATGACAGCGATGATGTCGCTTTTGCCTTGAAAGATTGCTCCGAACTTCCTTGGTCGTCAAAGTATTTATGATTACTCTGGAAAGAAGACAGAGGTGCTACTTGGTTCCACTATTCATTCCCAAAAGGCTGGGCTCTTCTTTTTTATTAAATGTAAGTTGTATCGATTTCAAAATTGTATGTTACGATCTTAGAATTTAATTTTTGCAGAACACAATTCCTGAATGCTTTATTTCTCTACATTCGTGATGCTTTGTTGAAGTACCTGCTGATGGAAACAAGTCGGTTGTTGTGGGGACTCGAAGGTATATTTAATGTATACTTGTGAAGAGGGATCAAACATTGAAAAAACAAAAAATCAAACCTTTTGGGTGATGCAGAAGATGGATTATTTTGATGTCGCTAGTATCGAGCATTAAATTTTGCTAGTTGGTCTGAAATCAACAAACACAGGATCTGGAACGTGTCAGGGAGTAAGGCTTTGGCGGTAGTATTAATGTCTGGTAGCTGAGACCAGCGGCATTTGTTTCATCGTAGACCGTAGTAAATCCTTGTGGGGTTTCTCTCTCTTTCTCTGTCTGCAGAGATGGCAATTAACCTTTCATCTATTGGTTTCATTAATGTTGGAAAATTATATGCAATGTTAGGAAGGAGTTTTAGTGCTTATATCCGCTTTTTGTCTTGCAGGTTGTGCTGCTGTGGAAGACGCCGGATGGAGGTCGACACTTGATGGCGTTATGACTTGTTTGGTTACATGGACGAGAGGGAAATCTTTGAAGCTAAGAGCTGTTTGAAAAACTCGTTCTAATTTCCATGCATCCCAAGAAATGCATATTTTTGCAGAATCAAATGCCCCATTCTGAAAGGTGGAATGTGTTCCCCCGGCCCCATGGCTTGCTTTGAAGAACTCATTTATACGAAATGCGGATCACCTGTTGTTGGGTTTCCCACTGCTACTAATCAATATCAACATAAGGCCTACTACCCATATTTAACAATGCTGAGGAGGTAAACAAACAATCAGAATTTGACTTGTAGGCAAAATATTTTCCAGATTATTTGATCATTAATGCTTTAAAATGTGTGTTATGATTAGTAACTTGAAGATTAATTTGGTTTTTATTATTTTTTTGGATCAATTTGGAATCCAACCAAAGTCGTCGGTTTAATTCCCAAGATCAGGTGCTTTTCCGAATTATGGGCATGCTTAGAAGAAAATTTTAATAGTTAACACGCGCGCGATGGGCACAAGTCGTAGTCTGATTAATAATACTAGACTGAGAAGAGACACACTTTAGACCCCTCAGCTCATAAAATATGGTGAATGATTGCGTGGCGATGGCTTTTGGAATGGTCTGGTTCTTCGTTAGAACTAATTAACTTGGAACAAATGAGACTAGTCGAATTGATCGTGCAGTCATTATAGATTAACCCAAAGGGATAAGAAATTGTAGATTAAACCAGGTTAGAAAACCTCTTCAGACTCACACGGCATCCCGATTGCATAGGAAATTATGAAAGTGTATATACAAAAGGCAAAATAATCTTCGCCAAAGGGCTGGAAATTGCCACTTAAAACCAGGTAGATGTTGAACCAAATTTTGCGACATCACAGAATTCAGACGGTGAAAGGATTCAAAGATACAGGGCCGCTATGGTACTCACCACCACAATTCATTCAACCAATTCGGACAGGACATGTTTCTTCGTATGTGAGCCAGAGATTTGGTAGGGGTTAGAAGAAAACCAGCATGAGATACCTTCTTCATACTCATTCCATGCTTGCTTTGCTCTTTTAAGCTGATCCCATAAAATTAACTCTCGCTGTTGAACAAACAGAGTCGGAGCAAATTATCTGGATTCCAGCTTTGCTCAAGACAGGGAGGAGGTCTTCAACCACAAATGCCTCCCCAGCATGGCGTTTCCATGAACGGCCAGGTATTGAGCGTTCAACCTAGAGTTTAATCCGAAAAAAAAAAAAAAAAACTATCAGGTATCATCATGTGGGGGAAGTTAAAGAAATGTAAAACTACTGACCTGTCAACGTCAGGTATGGCCAAGGGATCGTAGTTCTCCTCCCTCTGCTCCATGCTTGGAGCTGCACCAACCATGTGTGTCATTTCAGGTACAGATTCTACCTGGAAGAAACAACACCGTAGACGATGTTAAGCGGTGAAGGCTACACGATCCAGAAATACAAGTGAACAAGCATTATATGATGTGCTTTTGATGTACGAATGGCACGATAAGAAAGAACCACCAAAAGAGCATTAAGTCACGAGTCTCTTTCGGGCAATTCCGTGCGCGCACATATAAATACTGGATTGAAGGTGAACTACTTTTGGGATGATGATGAACCTAATCCTGCATTTACCTGTTCTCTTACCAATACCCGAACAGGCAGCACAGCAGCAGCAGACCCCTTATTCCTTGCCCTTCCGAAGGTCAGACCCCACTTCCTAGCCACATCAAAATTGAGTACCATGGGACACATTGTTGTTTATGTAAGGATGAAACAAAGGATCATGGCATATGCAGGCTTTGGATATTGGTTCGATTGCATTGCAAGCAGATGGATTGATATGGTACCGTTATAGCAGGGTAGTCTACTGACCTACATCGAAAATTGATAAATAATCAAATACCAGCCAGTACCTAATCCATATGGTCTGTTCTTGGTCCATGGTCAAACGGGTAAATAACATCAAAATGGGAGACAAAGGGAGGGAGAGAGAGGGATAGAAAGAGAGAGCTATCGATTTGTTCACGTTGCATGTGGATCCATCAACTTACTGTAACGAATAATTTATTATAAGAATATTAATCCTGAACTTAGACGAATGAGTTATTATTAGCAATGATATGTTCCGAAAAAGCATATTAAATATCTTCTAATGTCACTTCAGTAAAACTCACGAGATAACAGACAAGTATCTGTGGAAGTAAGACAGTGGAAGAAAACATAGAAGGTGGTTAATCTTGCCTGTTGAGGGTATTGACCGTATCCAGCATAAGCTCCATATGCATACAAGGATGGGTCTTGAGCCGCTCCATATGCATATGCATCGTAACCATATCCATAATAAGCACCTGCCCATTGATTAGGATCCGCTTGCTGACTCCATGCCGTGGCTGGGTCCTGCATAATGATTGGCTAGAACATAAGGACACATGATTTGACACTTGCCTCTGAAAAAAGAACACTTCAAAAGGTGGACACACAATTTTATTTTGTCAAGAAAAAAAAGGAAGAAAAACACTAGATAATTTGACATGCTACTACAAGATGATAACCTAAGTAAATCAAAAGCATGAAAATGAAAATATTCAAATATTTCCATTTTAACTTATTATGATGGTGGATCTTGCAGCACTTGCTATAGCACAACAGATTAAAACAAATGCACCTATGATTCTCTGCAATTACCAGAAAGGAAAAAATTAACTCACATCTCAAGCAAAGGTTCACAACGTATCTTCTACTATGTCAATTTCTATGAAAAAAATACATAGTTTCTAAAGCTTGTGATAGGCTATGTAAACCTAAAGAAACATCAATATGCCATGGCAGCCACATCAACTATTAACAACTCTCTCCTTTCTAGATGTGAGCGTTGTTTCCTTAGTTGACTGGTCATACTGATTGATATATAGTTGCCTCAAAAGACTAGGATAACTAAGTATTTGAACATCACATTATAAATTACAGTATCCCCCCTGTTTAGATGTTTTCAAATCAGAAATTGAGAGTTTCCTTCATGTTTCATCAACTTAAACAGCAACAAACTAGACCAAAAGATGAAAGTCTTTTAGTTTCTTTCTTTTTTTCAATTAGGAAACTGGAATTAGCTCTTTTGAAGCTAACATAGAGATTGACTGAAAAATGCAAAAGTTCTGCTCAACTTTCTACTGTGGCCTTATCATCTTAAACTAATGGTCACAGTTGCCAACCTCACATTGTTTGGTGCAAGCCCAAATGAGAATAATGAGTTATGTCAATCAATTCATTTACAAGATATTGAGGATTAGAAACCATAGACAAAGAGCTGGAGTGAAGATGATAAGCCTTCAATTGACAACCTCATGGCTGTTGGGAATCAAAACCACTGTAAGCATAAGGATGTCAGAGAAGCTCTCACAGCACATCAAATATGCTATCATGCTTATCTAGAAAATAAAGAATTTGGAGCTATCTTTCATCAGCACCATGACAACTGCTAGCATACATTGATGTAAGATGCCTCTGTAAAAAGCTTGATGTCTGTTAAGAAATTTTAGATGTCAATGCATACCATGATTGTCAATGCTGCAACAAAAGCAATCACACTTGAGGATAATCTAGTTAACAAACTGCCAAATGAAACTATCATGCATGCTTCATTCAATTTCCCAAGAAAATGAAACAAGAATTAGAGTATAGTTGTTTATAGAAGTACTATAGGCTAAAGAACTATATTTCTTAAGTTAGGGATGACCGACTTATGACCAGGATAAATGACAACTTTTGAAAAAAAAAAAAGAAGTTAAATCACACTTATCCTTGACAAAAAGGTAACATAAGTCGGAAGCAATAACCACATGATTTACCTGCTTACTTGCTGGACTTCTACCCCATGAAAGCCTGACGACTTGTTGACCAATCATGGATCCATGAAGCTTCTGTATTGCTTCCTCAGCAGATGCCCTATAAAACAAAACGATGGAATTTTTTTTTTATATTTTATTTGTGAAATGATTAAGTTTCATTAGAGAATTTATGAATTCATTACCAACTGAGATGACATTATATGATGAGATACAGACAAGTGAATCAGATTAGGATATATAATGTCACGGGAAGCATTAGATAAAATAAGTTCATAAAGTATATCCATTGGCAGTGTTAAAATATCAAATAGTTTAACACTATACTATAATCAATACAATATGTAGAGGTGGATGTGAATGCCCCTGTAACTCTCCTATAATCATAAAATAGGAAGCAGGGCAAGAAACAAATTAGTTCAAATATGTTGTCAAGAGACTAGGTATAATTCTCCAAGGTCACAACCAAGGTTCAAAATACTAAATTTTGTTTGTATTTTGACTCAATCCTTTTGATAGTTTTCCATGTTACTAAGATAAAAAGGGCCCGCTAGTGCACAAGGTTCCTATCAATTCAGGTTGCAGCAACGGCCAATTCAAGCAAAGTGATCCATGAAGCGGATTAGCTGCTTTAATGACTCAAAACTAGGTCATCCATATCATAGTGGGTTTACCTTGGCACCAAGTCTATACTCTTAATCATTCATAAATCTGTTCACTAATTTATATTTTAATGTTCACAAAAGCTTTAAAAGTTCATAAGAAATACATACATCCAATTTCATGCTCAATACATAAATGCATTCTAAAATGGTGTGGTTTCACTTACAATACTCCACTCGGAATATTCAAAATGTTTCGACTTGATATTATTCGAAGATATTTATAAAAAAAATCCATGAGTACCAGCTGCGGCAAAAAAGTACCAGTTATACTAAAAACTTATTGAAACTGACCAATACGGCCTTGGTCCTAAAAGTACCAGCTATATTAAAACTTCTTGACCTGGGAACCATGAGCGCTTGTATGACACTAATGTGTTTCCTGGGACATTATTGCAAGTAGAATTGTACAATTGATAGTAAGTAAATTTTCTTACCAAAAGATTTAAGAATTCAATAATCTGAATGTTCAGGTCATAATTAGATTTAAGATTGTAGTACCGTTTTTAAGAATGTTCCAAATTAGATGATACTTAAACCTAATGAAGCAAGCACATAAACAATGTTGATGGTCATCTTATTTAGATTAGTGCGATAACAAATAGATAGATGATCATCTTGTTAAAATTAATGCAATAAAGACAACATGATGCTTCACACATTTCCAGCCTACCTAGCTACAAACTGCACAAAGCCACATCCTTTACCAGCTGGAATCTTCACATAGATAATATCACCAAACTGAGAACATATTTGTTTCAGTTCCTCTTCTGTAACGTTAGGGTCCAAACAACCAACAAATATCTGTGACAGAAACAGAAAAGTTAAGACTGTTCCAGTATAGAAGGTAAATAAATTCGGAAGATGATACAAATTACATACAGTTGTATTTGTGATATCATTGTCTGGAGGAACAGGCGGCAGCTGTGCCACTGCATACGTCGTAGCTGGATATAAAGCTGCCAAAAAAACATGTATACATAAAAACTGGCTGGCCTTGTCAGTATAAGCATGACATAAAAGATTGAAATGCCAAGATCGCAGATCAAGATTAGAAGGAAAGTCAACGAAAACACCGATGTAATCAGCAAAAACATACACGACAAAGTTACATCCATTTAAAAATTTAACAAGCATACCAACCAGCTATATACCCAGGTTGCCACTAGTTGTGAATTCTTTGCATACTCCTTATTTTCTTTCTAAGAGTTGTGTTGTAGTGTTGCTTTTGCAAGGTAAAAAAAACTCCATGTCACAAAACATTACCTTTTGCAGCTGGATACTGTTGCTGGAGACCAGTAGTTTTCTTAGGTGTGGCTGCACTTATTCGCATGGGCCGTGAGGAGCAATAGACACCATTCATTTCAGTCATTGCACGATTTCTTTCCATCTCATCAGCAAATTTAACAAATCCATAACCCTTTGAGCGTCCTGTATTAGGATCAGTGACAACCTTGGCACCTCTAACTGATGGATAGTTGGCACGAAATGTCTCTTGCAACAAGTAATCTGTCACATCAGATGCTAAATCTCCCACAAAGATGGAATGGTCAGGTCCAGCATCAGGGCGCCTTTCTCCAATTCCAAAGGAGGCCCAATTCAGCCTAAAAGTCTGTTCTGTGCCAGGCATTTGAGCTCCATTATATGTCTGCAAAATTCTTTCAGCAGCCGGATGTGAAACAAACTCTATAAACCCATACCCTTCAGGAAGCCCTGTTATCTTGTTGCGAATAATTTTTACTGATACTACCTGCAATTATGTAGACAATTTTTCGCCAATTATAAAGTAAAATATTTCATGCATAGAATCCTAAAGTCACAGAGTATAGGCAATAGCCGCATAAACAAGGATAACAGTGACACCTGTAGGTACTAACAAGAAACTAGAAGTGTGCAACCGAGTAACCTAGCCCCATGCCAACTGAACCAGACACCAGTTATCCAAGGTTTCCCCCATCAAATACAGAAGCATGAAGATGAAAGAAAGAAGGTTGTATCGAGAAGGAGGAAAACATTCACGATCAATTGACAATTAACATCATAACTCCAAAGCAGATGGTTTGAATGATGAATTGCTAGGCTAATCTAAGCAAACGAGGGACTTTATGCATGCCTAAAAGTCACAATTCACCCAGACAGAAGAAGAATCTACAGGGATTGACAAACTTAGCTAAAGAGACGGACCAACATTTGATCCAAGGACACGGATACCCTGTGGAACCAAATAACGACAATTACCATTGTTTCTCAAAACTACCACAACTTTAAATCTTGAACAAGTGGAAACATTTAGCATCAAAATTAACAAAGTCCACATATCATGAGCGCATGGTGTACACAAGAAAAACGTCCCTTGACCAAAATAATCAAGTGCAAAGAATGGCAACATATAAGCAAACTAGAGATTTAAGCAACCTAATTTCTGAGTGTTAATCTCGTGTTTCACAGTTCGTACACCCTAAGTAAACTTCAAGACCAAAAACCTATCAGGGGGCTAGGCTAATCTCTAAAGAAAATTACGAAAGGACAGGTCGAGAGTTACCTCACCGTGTACGATACAGAGGATGGCAACATATAAGCAAACTAGAGGCTAAGTAACCTAAATTTTGAGCGTTAATCTCGTATTTCACAGTTCACAAACCCTAAGTAAACTAAGACCCGGAACTCGTTACGTGTCAGGACTAAACCCTAAAGGAAATCTTGAAATGAAGGGAAGAGAGTAAACTCCCAGATTTAATACAAAGAATGGCAACATATACGCAAACTAGAGGCTGAGCAACCTAAATTCTGAGCGTTAATCACGCAATCCATAGTTCGGTACTTCGGAAACCCTAAGGAGACTTCAAGACCAAAAGCTAGACAGGGACCAGGGCTAAACCCTAAAAGAAATCAGGGAAGGAGGGGACGAGCGTTACCTCCCCGGTGTGGGCGAAGCAGTTGTGGAGGTAGCTCTCGTCGACCCAGTACTGGAGGTCGCCGATCCACAGGCTACGGACCTCCTCGAGGGTGGCCGGCTGGTGGTATCCGTGGGAAGAAGTGGTAGGGGGGGCTGCGGCGGCCCAAGCTTGGTGGTGATGCGATTGCACCCACTGTTGCTGCTGCGAAGGATCCATTCGAGGTTTCGCCGGGTACCTTCCACTACCTCTCCGGCCCCTTATGTTGATCCCTTATTTTCTAAATTACACACATACCCCTCCAACTATATATATATATATATATATGTATGTATATATGTATATATGAAATATATGTATATATATATGTACGTATATATTTACATATATATATATACATATATTTCATATATACATATATACATATATATATATATATATATATTGATAAACCGGATTGTTGATAAACCGGCCGGTCCATCGGAAGATTCGACCGGCTGTTCAAGTTAGTGGAACAAGATATTATCAATGATATTGTAATTAGCAAATAATAGCACTTCGTTGAATTGTGTGAAATTGATATTTAATTATTGCGTCATCACGGGTTGACTCCTCTGGGACCCGCAATTCCGACCAATAGAAATCCGAGACTCGCGTGTTGTATCATTCGGCTGTGACAGCGGAGTGTCGCCCCTCCTCTTCCCGTCTTCCGTCGTCTGGTAAATCTCCAACGTCCCCCCGATCTCTGCGTGAGATGGCTGCGTCGGAGCCTGATGTCGGCGGGGAGAATTCCCAGCGAAGATAGCGCAAGAAACCCAAAATAATCCCTGGTTTTATCCCGTTCTTGTTCGTTCGATTGATTCCTGACAAAAGCGGAAACGATTGTTGTTCTTCCGCCGGATCTCGGCCATGGCAATGGCTGCGGCGTTGGTGGTGGTGCCCCTCGGCCTTCTGTTCCTCCTGTCCGGGCTAATTGTGAACCTCATTCAGGTGGGCCTCCTTTTGCTTTCGGTACCTGATGTTATCGTATGAGGGTTTGTGCTTCCTTTTGTGCTGTTTGGTGGTTTGGATTTGATGGATTCTTGGAGTTCTTTCTCGAACAGCTATGGCTCGTAGTTGGGGTTAGGGCTTTTAGTTTGGTCTGGCACTATGATTTCCTTGCACTTTGGTTATAAGATGAATTAGAGGCTGATTCAAGTGCATATTTCCCCCTGGTTTTGGACTGTTGAGTATTTTTCTCACTGTTTTTCCCATCTACTTCTGTTCTTTTTATTGCTATGTTAATTTTTCGAAAGATTTGATTTTTTTTTCTTCCATATTCAGATTTTTTGCGAGCGTGCTTGTTTTCTACCTTTGATTTCTGCTCCTGCAGGCTACAATTTACATCACAATACGACCTTTCTCGAAAAGTCTCTACAGGAGGATTAACAGAGTGGTGGCTGAATTACTATGGCTCCAGCTCATCTGGCTTGTCGATTGGTGGGCTGGTGTTAAGGTAAACTTCCTTGAAATTTTCAGATATCTTTGGTTATTGTTTGTGATATGACCATCTCTGGTAGTACCATGACTTGTTTGATGTGTGAATTACTACATTTTTTGGTATATTAGGGTCATCCCCATGAATGTTTGCTTCAACATCCGAAGCAAGGGACTCTCTCTTGCTATTCTTGACTAGTAGGATTGTCCCTTTCTACCTTGAGTGATGATAGGCAAAGAAGTGGACAGGAAGAAGGAGCGAGGAAGCAAGAATAAAGGCTGAGTAGCACAGCATTTCAGCATAGTTCAGGGTCCTTTAAAGGCTGATTAGCAGCTATAATTTCCACATCTAGGCTGGGTTGATGTGGCAAAAAAAATAGCAGTTAAATCTAGCACAAGTTATGGTTACTTAAGCAGTTGACTTGGCTACCTTGTTATGCCCTATTTCTGAAAATTAATGCAAGTGGTGACCTTCTATTTAGCTTGGTCCAGAGGATTTTCATTACCTTGTCATGGTTTGTTAGTTACAGCACTGATGTAACATAGTACTGATAATTTTGTTGTGCTATGTAATTTTTATACTTGTTTATAACCAAGAGATTTATGCTGCTCATATCTATATCTAAAGGTTTATCACATATAATGTATTTTCATGGTTGCAGGTCCAATTATATGCAGATTCTGAAACTTTTGAATTAATGGGTAAGAACTTGTTTTTTTTTTTTTCTGTTCTTCTTAGGAAAGTAAGGATGTTCTCACTGATCAGAATGTGTTTTTTGGGGGGTCTGATCTGTTGTGTAGTAATATTATTCATAGTCATTAACCTTAAAATGTGTTACAGGTAAGGAGCATGCACTTGTCATTTGCAACCACAAAAGTGACATTGATTGGCTTGTTGGTTGGATTTTATCTCAGGTTTGTATCTGTTTGTGCATTACACAAGATTAAGCATAATTTGGGTACGTTTAATCCAATTATTCATGTCATGCTTTTGTTGGTCACGAATTTATGTGGTTGAAAAGAAAGCACTAAAGTATTTTGTCTGTCATTGTTGATTGACATGTATTTTTTTCTTTTAATTATACCTTACCTCAGCGCTCAGGTTGCCTTGGAAGCACTTTAGCGGTGATGAAGAAATCATCGAAGTTTCTGCCAGTAAGTATATAAGTAACAAAGTTTGGCATTTTTCTCTTTCTTCACATTTAAACCAGTTCTTCTGGACTAGTTCATCTATGATGAAGCTGTTGTCTTTCTTAGCCAAATTATTATAACATAATCAATTTTTGTAGGCATCATTGGTTTGATCTACTGGACCAGCCTTCTGGTATAGATGTCATTTTGGCTGATTGTCAAGACCAAAAAAACTAGATTTCATCCTGCAGCTGAAATATGAAAACAATTAATAATTTGAATATCCAAGAAGTTTTAATCTTTTTTTCTCTTTCTTTCTTGCCACAAGCAAATCACGAGAGAGAGGCAAAATGAGACTTATGCCTTGAAACGGCGGTGGCAGCTATATAACATGAAATGAGTGATAAGAAGAGAAGTATCTGGTTGTTTATATTGTTTTATGTTATTCTGTTCAGCTAGATTGATGTTTTTATAAAATTGAACCATAGTGATCTTGGATATTTTTTCAAGGAAATTCAGTCAGGACATGTTACTGTTTATGGCAGGGGCTTGCTATGGCTCTAAGTAGTCCTTTGAAAAAAAGCTTGCACTCTTAAATGATGTTTTTATGAAGTATCATGCTAATTCACTCAACTTTACAAAAGTAAATGTAGGTGTCTCCAACAACTTTATGATTGAGTTTTAAATTTATTGAGTTGGCCACTCTGTCAATATTGAACAAAAATACTCTTTGAAGTTTAAAATGTACTCCTGTATTTTTGACCATTGGCTATCCCTGTGCTTTAGTACAATTGCATCATTCTTTTAAGCAAAAACTTTATTGTCAGTTGTCAATCTTGTGCTTCGGGAGAGTACTGACTACTGACAGGGTTACAGTTTCATTTTTCCCATCATCAATAACCCCTGGATATATCTAGACCTGTTTTTTTTATCTATTTGGTTTGTGTCCCTAATTTTCTGGTTTTTTTTTTTTACTTTTTCTTATATTTTTAGTCTGTTTTGCTTGGTACCCACAAGGCCATTAAATATAGATTTTTTTTTTTTCATAGCAAAGTACAAAGTCATTTTGTTATGTATCCATTTGAAGTTTCTAGAGTAATCCTCTTATTACATAATAGTCTGTGTTCTGATATTAAGTTCTCTATAACCATCATTGCAGGTTATTGGTTGGTCAATGTGGTTTACTGAGTACCTCTTTCTTGAAAGAAGCTGGGCTAAGGATGAGAACACACTTACAGTACTATTTATTTGCATTTTTTGTACTCTGTTCACTTCTCTTGATTTCATTCTTTTTTATTTCCTTTGAGTTTCTGTGACATGCAGTTGGGTTTACAACATTTGAAGGACTTCCCTAGACCATTTTGGCTGGCTTTGTTTGTTGAGGGGACACGTTTTACACCAGCAAAACTTATAGCAGCACAAGAATATGCAGCTTCACAAGGTCTTCCTGTCCCTAGGAATGTTCTCATTCCTCGGACCAAGGTTGTTTTTAGTTTTTGACAAATTACTGTCGCAATGCGAGTCTGTTTCCTTTTGTTGGTTTTATCTCTGTGTTTGATGATCTTGAAACTAGCTCTATCACTTGAATATCTTAGATACAAGATGGGGTGATATGCAAAAGCAGAATAATCAGTATTTATCTCCTATTGTGATAGCAAACTCTTTTTGTATCTCTGTGGTTTGATTAGTACAGATTGAAATATGTATTGACATGTGTTTAGTCTTCAGGGTTTTGTTTCAGCAGTAGGCCTTATGCGCCCTTTTGTTCCTGCTATCTATGACGTAACAGTAGCTATTCCTTCTGATCAACCTCCACCAACGATGCTTAGGATTCTGAAAGGGCAATCTTCAGTGGTATGTATCCTAAATTATGCACTTTCATTGTGTGTCTCCCTTACCCAGTTCACCATTGCATTTAGACAATGCATCTAAAAATACTTGGATTTATTTGAATGCCAAGAAACTCAGATTCTGAAATTTTGGATATCAAGGAGCAAAGAATTATTGATAGGGCTACACTGAGGAACATGTGATTGATATGCATATGTTACTTCTGTATCATGATTATCAATTCAAGATAAGTTCAAGGCTTCCTAGGGAAAGAGATGTTTAGTTAATTTATGAGAGAACTGTTATCAATTTAAGATAAGTATGTGTTTCCATGGAAATTGATGTTTAGATAATTTATGAGAGAACTGAGTTGTGGGTAGAACTAATGGTTGATCTCATTGGAACTGCTTAATCATTTTGATCTACAGTTAATTTCTTATGCTATTTGTGACAGCTACTGGATGCATGATATTTCTATGTTACATTAATAGCCATATTGTAGATTTGATGTAAGTTCAAGTATATCAGAAGGCAGAAGGCATGGACTAAATTCTTGGTTTGGTTTCAATACTGGTCCATAGCTAGACAGGTATAGTACCATACACATGGGTGTATCAACATTCAGTAACGGGTTGGTACCAGTTGGTATTTGGTACTGCCCTGGCTCTGCATGCGCACATACACCCAAGGGGGTGGGGTGGGGTGGGGTGGGGTGGGGAGGTAAGAGGGGATGAAGAGGCAGCAATGGTGACACCAACAAGGACAAAGTGGCGATGATATGAATGATAAAAAGGCGCTGACAATCCGGAGGTAGAGGAGGAGGTGGCAGCAGAGGAGTAGAGGACTAGAAGAAGAGGAGGGAGCAGAGAAAAGGAGGAGATAGTGAAAGAGATGGAGAGGAAGATAAACAGGAGGTGGAAAAGGAGAAGAATAGGAGATGGTGAAGGAAGAGGAGTAGGCTAGGGGAGGAGGTGAGAGAGAAAGCTATTAGGATCTATCAATGATTTATTAAAAACAGAAAAATAAGGGACTGTTATCATGTAATAACAAAATCTGTTTTCAAGTTTGTTCTTGTCTAAGATTTATGTGATTGCAGGTACATGTCCACATGAAGCGGCATGCAATGACCGATCTGCCTGAAACAGACGAGGGAGTGGCACAGTGGTGTAAAGACATATTTGTGGCTAAGGCATGTATTCTTTCTCACGTTGCTTTATGAGAGTTCTGAGGATCTTTTGTTTCTATTAGGTGATTAAAATGTGCAATTTAGTCACATATTCTTGGTTTCACTTTTGTGTAATGATGTCCTGCTTTACGATTCTTATCTGTGTTCCTTTCATTGTATCATCAAACTTATTTCTCTGGCAGGATGCTTTGCTGGATAGATACAAATCAGAGGGTACTTTTGGCATTGAACAACGACAAATTGGTCGGCCGATAAAGTCTTTGCTGGTAACATATTACTCATCTTGGCAGTACAAATAAAACAAGTTATATAAAGAAAAAAATATTTGGTACAAGATGAGACCGTTAACATTGTAAACATGCAACATCATAATGTGTTCGTCAAATTGTTACACTCTAAGGTGAAACTCTCCTCAACAAGTAGAAAGCAGCTTTCTCCTGTTGCATTGTATGTCTTTGAACAATGCCTCTGTTGATAGAACGCTAAGAAGCTGCAAATGTCAGCATAGAGTTTTAGATGGATCCCAATTGCCTTCTTATATTACGATGGTAGATCTGTTTTTCTCATCTCTGTCCCATTTTATATCTGAAGAATAACAGGACTTTCTTTCTTCATGAGTGCATTATAAAAAAAATAAAATCATATAATGATCAAATCGAGGCTCTATCCAACTTTGTGTTTTTTTTTTCCAAGTTGAAACTTTGTTCAATGAGGCTGCAGTGTAAAGCAGCTCTCTCATGGTGTATTAGTCTAGATAGCTTTTGACCTTGGAGGATAATGAGGTAGCTGAAAATACTTTTGCTTATGAGAAGCTCAAAATTTGCAGACTTTACATTCCAGTCTAATATTGCAAATATCGTGATATGATATGATTCCAGGTGTTTTTTTTTCTTCTTCTTCTTCTTCTTCTTCTCTATTTGCTCTGAACTTTGTCTGATTAAAGAAGCTGAACAATGGAAATCATCTTTGCACAAATGAATGGATTGTTTAATTGAGGTGATAAATTTGTTCTCTAAAGATGCTAGTATTCCTACTGAGTTTGCCATACAATGACTTACTTCGGATCTCACTTTTACCTTGACTGATAATTTAACTTGAGTTGAACAGGTCGTGGCATTTTGGTTTGGTCTCCTGTCATATGCTACCTTCAGATTCTTCAAATGGACCGAACTCTTGTCAACATGGAAAGGAGTTGCACTCACCACAGCCGTGTTATTAATGGTTACTATGATCATGCACATTTTTATCCGGTTTTCTCAGTCCGAGCATTCAACCACGGCCAGAGCTGCACGGAACCGAGCAAGGAAAGAGTAAATGATCATCTTAGCATTGAAACACCTAGCCAGTCCATCAAAAAATAGAAACCTTGTTGTACCTTCAGTTGTGATTGGTAATATATTCTCATACTTTTTTTTTTTTAAATCTAAACCTTCACATTTAATCTGCAGATGTTCTTGTCATTCAAATGTAGGCAATTGTGGAAGATGCAGTTTTAAGGGCCACTCTTACTAACAGCATGCTGTCATTCAGATGAGACTTCATCAAAACTTCTTCTATCTCTGGTATGTGAAATCAAAGCTGCCTTGCTTTTGAAATCTTGGAGAACAAATTGGTAGCCAAAACTAACATTGCAATGCTACAGTTACATAGAACCTTGATTTCATGACTATGGATGTGGTCGCAATTAATTATTAACTCTAGGAATGTGTTATCATTAGCATGAATTTTAATGTCATTACATGTCTTTTATTTCTTCAGGATGTCTATTAACATGGATATTAGCTTGTGTTTCTCCTCTGAAATATGCTAGTTTTGCTTATGGAGAATACTCTTAGATACTTTCATGTCTAAGTATTGCAATAAACCACCGAGTCTATTCAATTTTGATGGATCGTTCATTGCGCCCTAAAAGATTCCACGCAATGACCCATTATGGCTCTAAGAATGAAGCTAAAATGGGAGACAAATGATAGGAAATAGAAACTCTCAAACATTCTTTAGCTGTAACATCACAATTTACCTACAACCTGAGTTCGATAGGCATCCAAAGAAACCGGATCTGATTCTTCTGATCTTATCAAGATGGATTCGATTCAGTTGGATCGTGATGGAAACCCTGTAACAAATTGTCCGAATCAAATAAATTTCAATCATGCACAAGTAAAAAAGGTAGGCTTGGATTCAGGACAAAGATTACTGAGTCTATACCGGCAGGGTCAATTGTAGCTCGACTTGACTTCAATAAAAATAACATAGAACACACTACAGTCATGGATAATGCAGTGTTTGTCCTGGCAACCAATTTGGCACCTCGGATTTATCTCCAAGACCAATCGACTCTGGAGCTACAGATCAGCAATGAGATGGACGATTCAACACACAAGATTGATATTATGAACTGATACCACCAAACATTAGGGCAGATGGAGGACATCTGCTTGTTAGAACTTTATTGTGACGACTCCTCCGTCACAAGCGTTCCCTGATGCAGAAATGAATTCAGGAATCTTTAACTTCCTTTACTCATCAGATGGATTGGCGCGCAAGAACTGTGGAAATCATATCCTAGTAAAAAGATAACACAGAACTAAAGCAGCAGGATCTTTTGGGGCCAAACAGAATCCAATTAGCATGGCCTACATGCATTTGCTTGATCATAACCTACCATGATCCTTGTGCCTCACAAGGCACAAGGATAATAGTGTAACTGGTCCAGTTCCATGTTTGCAAACATGAAGATGAAACAGAAAAGAGAAGCAAAAAAATAGAAGAAAAAGAGATGCAATTCTAAGTGGTGGGAATAGCCAAAAACTTCCGTGCTGAGTCGCCGAGTAGAATTCATTGGCGCCTAGGCTCCTCGACTGAGACCTCCACCAAGCAAACTGGACATGCCTACAAGAGGAAAAAATCTGATCGGGTCCACCCGGGCGACACACAAAGTTGCATTAACTGACAAAGTGAAATCCTTGCTAACCTTGTTTATGCTAAGCCACTGTGTCACGCAATTAGCATGATAGACATGCTTGCATGGAAGTGTAATTTGTCTATCCCCTCTCTTGTAGTTCATCTGGCAAATGATGCATCTGGCACATATAAAGTAATTTTAGAACTTTCAGATATTTCATATAAAAATTTGGTCCACTTCAAGAATAAACGTAAAGCATCATAGTTAACCAAAACCAAAGACGAATTACAGATGGCTTGGTAATCTTCGTGTCTAGGTTATGTTACAAGGTCCAGGAAGGCTGATCCTATCACTTAAATCCATCTTTATACATGTTCGTACAAATCAACATTCTGCTCCATTTAAACGGGTGCTAGAAACAAAATTTTGGTTCGAGAGACATGATCCGGTGGAAACAACAAAAGAATGCATGGTACATTGCAAAACACCATGAACAGGTCTTCAGAGTAAAATCTTGGCATTAGTACCCTTCATATGCTTACAACCACGTGCTACTCCTACAAGTATTATGTTCCAAGCTAATTGTTGCTTTTACCAAACAATGCGATCCATAATGGCAATGAGGTGTGGATGTCTGGACTGATGAGTACAGCATTAGTGGGCTCACAGTGAATCAACAAGTTGCAAATCCAACACAAAAGATTAGGCACTATTGTTCTGTTTCCTTTGTTCCTTTTTTCCCCAAAAAACTGCTAAATGTCAAAATTAAGATTGATCCAAATGCAATACCAGCATTACAGGCTGGGATTATTCCTAGCAAAAAATATTGCTAAAAGATTTTAAATCCAATAAATATGAACCAATGCAATAGGAGATATGAAGTGAATCACATTAAACCAAGGATTTAACTCGGGGTCCAATGCCGGTTTTGGTAATCTATCAGACTGGTCCAATAACAGTAAACCGGGTAGTCTATCAACTTGCTCTGTCCAGTGTCCTCCACAAAAATAACAAAAATAATATGGTATGGAACCATATGGTCCGATACTGTAGTCCAATACTGCTCCTTGGTTAGACCAGAAAATACCAGTTGTTGCTCACCGTATACAATTGGAATCTGCCATTAAACTACATGTACAAATCAGGAATCATATGGGAGTTCGAGGCGCTTTTTTTTTTTCTTTCATGTGTAGCAAACAAAGACAAAAATCTTAATAACTTAAAGAAACATATGAACCAGAACTTTACCTCTCCTCCTGGGATTTTTTCCTAGAAAAGAAGCCACACTTGTACTTTGAGACAGGAAGTGAAGAAATATGTTCTTGAGAAAGACCACGGCTTTGTGTTCCAACTGCCTCACCCAAATCAAGTAACTCCTGTTTATTATTTTGATAATTGACAAAATGTTCAGATATTTTTATCAAGGGGAATAAAAAGAACTTGAAGAGTGACCAACAGCTTATTGCATGCTAAATTCCAAAGTTCAAATTCGATATGCCAATGTGAAAAGTATACTCCAAAGGAAAATTACTGATGCCGGATGAGAATGGCAAAAACTTTGAGAAAAGTTCTAACAATACCAATAAATATGAAACACTATTATGCTCTGAGAACAAATAACAGGCCCCATAGTGTCATGATATGTCTCTACCCATCATTACTTGTATTAACAATAATTCTGTTAAACATCTTACTCGTTCTAAATGGTGCTCCTGTTTTCAATAATGACCAAATCTGTGTCCTGAATATTAGTGTGCATGCAAGTTCAACTATAATGATATGTATATGCAGTAAACAGGACTGGTTGAAATGAGAGATGGACATGTAGATTTACATGTACTCATCCAACATATGGGCATTACATGAGCTCTTCCAAATTATTGAAGAATGACTATAAATAGGTCTCTTGCAAATGCAAACTAACACAAGATTGAAATATAAAGAACATCAGTGTAAACTACAAGGCAAATTTAATATTTGGCCATTCTTACACCTCCAGAATACCATTAAAATTGACAATGCATAATCTATTATAAATGGTAGAAATATCAAATGCCTACATATAAATTAGATTCTCCAGCTGGATGATTGGCTTGGATAGCAACTAAAACATTAGTCAATATTAATGTGGTGAATGTCCTTTACAAGTGTCATGTGGGAGTGACAAGTGATTAAATCAGCAAATAGAATTGACTTGTATGGTGTTATTAACAGGATTAGTCCAGTCTAGCTTTATAGATCAATTTAAATCTCCTTCCTATCTGATATGGGACTAAATTGTGGTGTCACCTATCATCTGAAGACATTCCTTCCGCAAGCATTCCACGTAATATTTAAACCAAAAAACATAGAACATATGTAAAATGTCAATGTAAACTTGTCATTAGTTGATTGGCGAACATTCTTTCATCAGAAAATTATTATCTTGATAAATCACATAAGTGGATACCAAGATCTAGTATGTTCATAAAGGAATATAAGACATTAGAAAAAATCGATGAGATCAATCGAAAACCTCATATGTCATGTTGTCTGGGTCTATGTTGTCCTGCCAAACAGCCTGCAACCACAAAAGAATAGGATTAATTAGTTAAAGTGCACAAGTAAAGCTATGAAAAAGGAGTACAAAACATCCCCTTATTTAACAAATGAAAACAAAGTTGTGCTTAAAATCATGAGAATAACTGAATATATACTAAGCCAAGCAAAAGCAACGAGAAAATATATTTGCAAATCTTACAGAACCTTGATGCAACAATAAAGAAAGCAGCAGCATTTGTTTCGCGTGATCTCATGAAGCATTATCAGCCTTCATTTTCTAGTTATCTATAGTAGAAAACTATGATGAGTGTTCTTTAACTACAGTCGACGAGGAAGATGTGTTCCTTGTGAAACTAGCACATATATCTCCTGCAAGGTTCTAATATTCACCACATGCAGCAACAGTAACACATGCTAGCACAAATCAAATTTCTCATAAAGATGTGCCAGCATGCCGTCAGTACAGTGTAAATTCTCCAGGTGACATGTTGCAGTTGTACTGCACAACCCAAATGAACTCTCTGAAGCTCAATCATGTTTTTCAGCTCTCTTTTAAGCTTTGATGTCTCATGCATTGTCACCATGATGTCATTAATCACAGTATGCTCCCAGAACGATAATTAGGATAAAATTTGTTTCAAAGGAGATGAAATTGAACCTTGTAGTTAATTCTCCATTGCTTTGTACTTCATCTTAATAGATTGATAGGATGTTGTCGACTACCTCCATTCCAACGACTAAGAAATGCACATCTAAAGTCACAGCATCAGAAGTTGGATATTAACATTCTCAATGGTCATATCAAAAGTTTTCTAAATTAAGGCTATAGGATACAGTCCTACAGTCAGTTTTTGCTCTTATAACCAACTTGTCTTTTCTTCTCGATAATCAAATTTTGGCTTCATATATAATGATCTTGAGCATGAGATTTAAGGATTAAAAATGTTGTGCCAGGTTGGGTGATAATCTAATTTAGTGAGAAGAAACTAGTACAGTGAAAGTGTCCTCATTAGATGTTGCTTTTTAATTTTAATCTGAAAGGCATCTACTTATTTGATGTCCTGCAGATCAAATTCGTTGTGTGCTGATCAGACTGTGTAAACAGAGCCTAAATCTATGATTAAAGACATTAATTCTCTAGGTATGCTAACAAAAACAATAATTAAAAATAAATAAAATGCTGTTGGCTCTTCTGCACTGAAATTAGCAAAACACTGGATATACAAAGGTGGGTTCAGAAGTGTGAAGCAGTGATAAGTTACCACCTAATCCTAAGGATCAAACTTCCAGGTTTTGTGGAAGGAATTAGCTTAATTGGGTACAACCAGCCAATCGACAATGAAGAAAGTTTATCATAGCAACATATAAGCCGAATTCAGATGATCTATTTCATGATGATCAGAAAAGCAATAATCTGATGTCATAAGCTAGTTGCAACAATCAACAAATACTCATATTTTTTAGACGTTTCATCAATATTTAAAAAACAAATGCAAAATTTAGTAATCATCCAGTTCTATCTCAATTGCATAGCAAATGAATAACCAACAAGCAACAGCAATAATGAAAATTGATATATACTTTGATAGCGTGGAAGTTGGCAATTATAACCTTTTTTACTGACAACCCTGATGAAACTAATTAAAGAATAGAAATGAATCTTGATTCTCAGCTGAAATGGACTTCCAGAGTATGTGAGACTTGGTCCAAGATATCCTGAGTGAATTACAGAAATCTAAATTTTTGGGCAAACAACACAACTAGAGCTTCATAGCTAACGGTATTGGATGAACAAAAAATATCAGCATTAACTGATTACTGAGGTATGAAAGAAGGTACAAAAGAAGTTCCAAACTAAAAGATTTGATAATAACATAATTAGTTGTAACTACAAAGCATATGAAAGAGTTCCTAACCTGACCACCATTTGCACCATCATTTGTATTCTCTCGCACCTGAATGCCTATGATTAAAAAATAAAGAACTTAGGGCTTTATGCATATAAACTAATGACTAACAGACCTTCAATTCCATCACTAGTTCAGTGGCCAAGAACTTGTTCAGATTCACCATGCAGTCACAGTTTTCCAGGAACATGACAAAAAAACAAAGAAGAAAACAAGCACCGAGTCCTTAATCACCCTTGATACTACATCATCATAACTATCCAAAGATGGACTTGCATTTTGCATGTTGGTTCATATTGATCAGACTTTTTCAGATTACTCATGTTACCACTGATAGGTGAATGATGTTAAAATACAAGTCACCTTAGAAAGGACATGAACTAAAATAGCATTGCTCAATGTGCTCATCCTTGTTCAATCATTTTCTAAGCAGTTTGGAATGCCCTCTTTTTATTCTGATAAAAAAATTTGGATTGACATGCCAATCTAACATGGATTTACAGGTCTGATATGAGCTTAGATGTGCTGGGCCATAAATAGGTTTACATGATTAACCCAAACAATAACAAGTTATGTTCAGGCTAGAAAACTGATTTGACTTACCCAAACTGACCCTTTTAATAGCCGAGTTCAATGTGAAACCATTTTTTCAGGATATGATCTCAAATGTGTCTGGTTTAGGTCAATTAACTCTGGACAATTCATGTCAAAAGTAGTTCAATGGTGTTCAACATGTCAAGCTAGGTCATGCAAGTGAAACAAATCATGATGCAAGCCATTAATTGTGCTATGTTTTGGATCAGCCAATGGGACACAATCTGTTTAATAAATAGGTCATGTGATCAGGTAAAGTTACTCTGCATTAGGTGGGTTGGGTTCAATTTTAAGTTTTCTACACCTCTAAAGAACAGGTTAGGTTCAACTCAGGTGAGATTTATCCAATTTTGATGTGCTCCAGCTTCATCTCTGATGACCATATGTGGTAGGGTGGTGGGTAGTCCTTTAGGAAGGAGATTGTGGTTGCGCAATCTTTCAAATTTCTGACACATAACCATAGCGTCAAAGACTCGGAACTCAGTTCTAAATTATAGAGAACTGGAGTGGACTCAGAAAAGGTTTGCTTGGTTTAAAAGGTCCAAATTTCAGATAAGGGAGCAGACTATGTAACAAGAACCAAGACCCCTTTGTTTCAATCTGCACAACCTATCAAAACAGTAAGTTTCATCCATATGAAGTGAAAACTGTCAGGACTCCATATGTGAATTTAGTTTTCTTTTCAAGTATTTTCAAATTCCTATATCATATGCTAATTCAGTTCTCTTAGATGATGCCTTTAGCACCCTTCCAATGAGTTCTATAGTCAGTAGATTCCTTTTCGGTAGGATTTACAACCAAATCTCTGAGTATTTGAACAACATGAACATCTCAATACATGCATTAAACAAAAAGAGAACTATATATATGGAACATCCTTGATGGTTCATAAACAATAGCAAATTCACATGGATATGATATGGTTGACACACAATAGCAACACACAGATGGTAGATATATTACAGGCATATGAAGTTGTATGTTTGGTGAGTAACACAAATCAGAAAGAAGACATCACTAAAACAGCATGTAAGTTGCATGACTGGAGATTTCACTATTCAAAAGGAGTTACTTGAAAAGCACATGCAGCCTCAAACCAATACAAAAAAAAGTATTAAGCATTAGATCAATACTACAAAGTATCATCACGGATCTCAGAAGTGGACACATAATCCCAGAGTTGTCTCCATGATTTAACAAATTTCAAGCAGGTATACTAAATGGATATGGCAGACATGATACACAGAAAAGCCAGGTCTAACTTACACTCTTCAGCACTAGGAGTTCTTGTTTCCACACCTAAATTCCCATGCAGAAATAGTTGTGGTGAGTCAAATATGTTCAATGGGACAGGGTCATCCCACATCCTCCTTGCTGCGTCTAATTGTGGAGTAAAACAATTTATCTCATATGCATGGCCGAAACTGTAATATGAATCACTAGCTGCACTAGAAAACCCATACTTGAATGAGGTTGTATGAACTGTTGAGTGGTATGCATTTCCCTGCATATGATCACCAATTTAAGAATTATGCAAATTACCACAAATCACCAAATTGCTATTGATTTACAAGTTTTACTCCTAAAATATGTGAAAGAAAATGAAACCAATTCCTCCAAGAGTGAGAACTGGATGAAGCATAAATTGATAAGTTTGGTAATTAAGATTCACAGTGACATTTAAGTGATGCAAAAAACATCATCAAGAATACACTAACTAAAACCATAACCCACATTGGCTGGAGCCTCTAGGCTAATACAAATATCTCCGAAAATTTGTATCTCCCTTCAGAAAAGGGAAATGGATGAATCCATGTGTTTTCCTTTTTGCAAGCCAAGTGATCATCAATTTGAATAGAAAGGTGAAAAGTTAGCTAAGAAAGGATACAAAACCATTGTTTCTTTTTTGAAACATCACTATATTGGCATTAATCAATTCATGATTGCAACAAATATAGTGCCAAAGTAGTTTAATCTTCCAAAGTATTTATAGATATTTCAATCCTAATAACACTTAACCATTGAATTTACAGAATTCAAAAATTAAATGCCACAAAAACAAAATTAATCTGGAACAGCTTAATCTGGAACAAAATTAATCTGGAACAAAATTAATCTGCAATTGACAAAAAAAACCAAATATCAACTCTTAAAATTCATGCATTCAGTAATTGGTGTGAACAAAGAATAAGATCAATTTTAGCTAATACGGACAGCCATGGAACTGCTACATTCCTTTAACTACCTGATCCTGAAAAGCTTCTGCTGAATTGGCATCGGTCTGAGGATACGTAAGGCCTTCAAACAAATCCATAAAGCTCTCTGTAACAGTGTAGGGAAATCCAGTATCTATATAATGAACTTCCATCTGGCGACCATGGCTCATGTTTCCTCCTATTCTACTGGAATCCTGCCAAAGTGAAGCCAGAATCAAGTGAATTAAAATACCAAAAACTAAAGATTAACATAAGAACAAAAAAATAAGAAAGAGAATGGCACCTATATACCATTAGTATTAGAATTAAGAAGTTTCTTGCTTCATGAGGAACAAGACAGCATCAAGTCCAGCAAATCTGCAGTAAGGCACAGATAAATAAGTTGAGCTTAAACATGAATTTGTCAACTCAAAAATTGTGACCTTAATTTAGAAAACTCTGCAAGGAGTCTTAAAACGTGTTCCTACAACAACAGAAAGCTACAACAAGCCGTCATGTCCCAACTTTGTGGAATGCTCTTACAATGTAATCCCCTTCAAGGAATTACAAGGACTGCCAGGACAAAAGGTTCAGATCAAAAAACAGTCGTCGTTTGGTTGGGGCTTACTGTTCTAAGCTGTCAAGATTCCTCACGATATAAAGAAGCTTTCTGGTATCAACCTTACGTTTGTGTAAGAATGCGTCAAAAACTCACGAAGCTTTTAAGAAAAGAAACATAACGTCAGGTTCACAATCCTACGGCGCGGCAATTTACCATGGGAAGGGCGATTCGTTTCTAAGAGTTCAGAAACAGAAACTTTTGGGAACTATAACCGACATTCATCGCCCTCATTAGAAAAGGCAGCCGAACTTATTCTCGTGCAAGTTTCGATCGACTCCCAAACCAAGTTTTGGAGCAACAAAACAAAGGAATAGCTGATTTACCACACTTCTACCCATCTATGTCAAGCATCTTCTACACTCTGCAAGCCATTCCCCAAAGGAGCGACAAACAGATCATGATCTTGAACCAAAACCCCGAAGTAGACGCGATGTTCGGCGACCTCAGCACCGAGAGAGCCCAAATCTCGACGCCTTCCAGCGCGACCGGCGAAGGCGGGCGGTGATCTCCGATCAAGGACTCGGGTTAGATCAATGCCGTGGTGAAGAGGGGAATGCTGGGATTAACAACGGACAGGGATGCGGAGTTCTTGTGAGCTTGAGAAGGAAAGGATGCTCTGCAAATCTGTGAGCTAAAGGGGGAAAAGAGCGATCTCTCTCTCTCTCTCTCTCTCTCTCTCTCTCTCTCTCTCTCTCTCTCTCTCTACACTGCGGTCTTCTCTCTTGCTTGCAAGGCGTGAGGAGAGAGAGATGGCAAGGGGCTCGGGATTCGTGTTGTGTCCGTCTGGGGGTTATATTTTGGCCGCTCGAGTCGCGTCTTAAAATAAGACAAGATTCAAGTTACGGCATCCGGACGGATGGCTGCCGTCGAACATGCAGTGTAACTTAATTGGTTCCTCCCAAACACTCACCACTGAAGGTACGATTTCTAAACCATGATCTGTCTTACGATTCGAACGGCGACACACCAGCTTGGCACGTAAGGACGTTGAGAGTGCGGATGGATCGCCTCGAGCCGTGACTTAAATGGTATCATCGAGTATGTTGTTCTTCCTACGTGACGTGGGTTGTAATTTTATAATTTTATAAGTATATTATATATATATGGTGATTCCTAACCAAATCTCATAATTTTATGGATTTTTTTAGAATGTTCTAAATTTGAAAATTCTCACAGGTGTCCTCTGCGATGTAAAAAGATCATTTTACCTTTATAATTTTTAAAATTTTTCGTTCTAACCCCCTATGTTATATATATATATATATATGTGTGTGTGTGAGTGATAAAAATGTATAAGAAACATCTTCTGCAAAAGAATTCTATTGTTAAGTCAAATGATTGTTTTTTTTCCTTGATTTTAAATCATGAAAATTTCTTGTGTATTAATTTTAAATTTATAAAAATATAAAATTAGGATATCAATTTTTAAAAAGACTGATACATCTTAGTTATTTGTCTGTTTGATTAAATTTTAGTTAAGGTAAATCACATGTTTATAGAGCATCAGATGATCCAATCAAACGATAGCTAAGTTTGAACCATATGAGATTGAATCTCTTCGGTGTGGAGTGATCAGTTTTTAACAAATAAAAAAATTATTTTGGGGTCACAAAATAATTATTAATTAGATTATCAAGGTTTTGACTTCGTCTTAATCAAGTATATTTTATTTTGCTTTCATTTCAAGTAAAAATTTATTATGGTAACAAAATAATTGCATATATAATTTAGTACAATTTCTATCATCTTAAGATTTTACATAATGAGTTATATACGATCTAACAAGGCCTCAATAGATTTCGAGCATTTTTAGGTCGATGCTACATGATATCTTTACCAATCGGATTACGAGAGTTCAAGTCATGAAAATAGTTTCTTTGTTCGTAAACAAGTAAAACTAGATACATTGATCGTCGTCGCATTCGATATTGACACAGTTTCATATAAGTTGCATCATCAGCTATTTCCCCTTGATTTCATATGAACAGATTGGAAGAGGTGAGGACAAACAAAGAGAGCAGCCTAACCACTCTGCTAACAACAACAGCAGCAGATCAGATTAAATAGAGTGAAAAAAAGGGAAAAAGAGGAAGCTTGTTCTTCCAACCAACTGCTATTGGAAGGAAGAAGAGGAGGCATGGAGGATTGCTCAACCATGCTTGCTTTGGTGGCATGCAAGGATTTGAAGCTTTTTACCTTTGACTTGTGTTTCATTCACCAACTTTGAGCTACAGCCAAAAGTTTACAATGACAGACACATTGTTTGAAGCAGAACAGGTGAGGCAAAGTTGGTGAACTTACAAAACAATCTAGTAACTAAAGACAATGTAGCAGTGCAGAATTCAACATTTGGTCTAGGTTTGTGATGATCATTATGCTAAAAGTCAACTAGCAGCCATCAGTAAATTTGTGTTGGATAGAGATGGTAGGTTTGTGATGATCACCACATGTCAGGATTGCTTGGTCAGTCTAATATGCTGATCTTTTCATGTGTTGTCAGCTTGTCCTTTTCAGCAAAGTAGGTGACATCTTCTTCCTTATTCTTTACACCTCTGCAAGGCTTTTCTGTTTTTACTCTGCAGATAATTACTTCATTACACCTTATAAAGTTCTTTTTTTCTCTCCTTGACCACAAAAAAAAAAAAGAAGAAAATATCACTTTGCTAAAAGCTTAATTTGAAGTCTGAAAGTGTTTTTATCCATGAAAGCTGTCTGGTAGCTAAAATTTATCTCAAGCAGCATAAGTGTTCTTCCTGCTAAAGACTGTTTTAGGGATGTAGAAATTTAAGGAAAAAAAAAAACTGTTGAAAATATTCAGATAAATATTGAAGTAAAACACACTAATTAGTATGAACATGTAATTTAATCCGGTATCAGCCATTATAAACAATGAAACCTTCAAGTCCTTGAATAAATTCCAGGCTATCAAATGAACAAGTCAGCAATAAATGTTGAGCAGCACCATTCATGATGCTTCAAAAGCCATGCACTTGTAAATCTTAAGCACCAAGGTTATCTGATGTAAAATCTCAGTTTGGTGCCGATACCAATTAGGCCAAACCGGTATAATACTAGTACAAAGTTACCGTATTGGCACTTGTTATGGATCAGTATAATTCAGATCACCTATAAAAGAAGAGAGAAGAGAAAAAGAGGGAGGAGGAGGATGAGATGAGGATACCTATCCAAGGAGGAAGAGAAAGTGGAGATGAGGTATTCAAAAGCTTGATCTTTAATATGTTGATCACAAACAAGAAGTAAGAGAAGGTAGGAGCATCTAATAGTCAATGGCCCCTAAAATTCAAAGACTGGATTCAGAAGCAGAGTTAGATTATCAAGCTGACTTTGTGATCATAGCCAATCATCCAGTTGCTGAATTTGTTTCAGACTTGTTTCATGCTTTGTTGCTATTGCTATATATTGCTGGATTTAGCTGGCTTGGAAATAGTCTACATGGATCTTTTCAGCAGTTACAATTCAGCTTTCAGCATTCAGCATTCCACCTTGCACTCATAATTAACAAGACAGAAATGATCAAGTCCTCAATATGAATCAGATCATATTATTATGATAAAACTCAAAAAGAGTAGAATGCATGTAAGCCTAGAAAAATAAATAAAATAACTATGGTATCAATAGTGCTCTCTCCCCTAAACATGCATATGAACACAACCAGTCCTCATAGCAAAGAGGGATCTCCAAGCACACACAGCCTGCATTGCAAGCCAGGCTCTATCTAAGCCACCTGATACTGCCTGACACCATGGCCATTGACACCATTGGATCCATGGTGTGACTTCTCGGAGCTTTTAGACCTCCTCCTGAGGACTACAGCCCAAGTGATCACTTCCAGGACAAGTGCAATGATAAGCAGTAGCACAATGGTAGCAATGTAGGCATGTTTCCACTTCCTGGCAGGGAGCAGTATCTCAAATCCTTCGAAGATGTTCGCAACACTCAGGATTATGACAAGGTATCCGACCGAGTGGTGGTATATGTTCCAGTAGATCCTGTGCTTGTTCTTCTTGTCTGGCCTCAGAAGCAATGCAAACACCTGCAGAGACAAGAGACGAGGTCCTCAAGGAGTTGTACACTAAATCTCTCTCTGTGTAGCTTATTTTGAGACCAGAATCAATGAGCTTCTGCCTGGTGATGCTTCATGGATGAGGGAAAACATGGACTCCGAAGAAGATGCAAAGTCTTCAAATGCAGTCACTCTGTGCAAGATACTGAGAGGACCTGAATCGGAGTACCTGAAGTGTGGCGAGGCAGAAGAGGGCAATTCCCATCATCCTGTGCTTGTGGTGAACAACACCAGCAGATTCACTTCCTAGCTTGAGGCCAAGACCCCATCCAGAGACCCCAACTATGTATGCTGAGATCTGGCAAGCAATGTGGAGATAATACCAAGCAGGATCAGCTGACTGAAACACTCTCAGATACCTGGCTATGATGGCTCCAATTGGCATCATGACACCCCAGCTGACAGCATTCAACACCCCATGAATCTGAAATCCAACTCAGTAATGTTCAGTAACCAGTAGATGATATATCATCATGATAGATCAAATATTAGCAATTGAATCCCTGTTGTCAGCTAAAAAAATTTCCAGTTTCTTTGTTGGATGGTCTAGAGAATATTCAGATTGTGATGGTCTACTGAAGCTAATACTGAAACAAAAGAAGCAAATGGCCAAAAGAAGGGGACTTCAACTCATTAATTCCATGATGTTCTGCTTAATTCAAGCATATAAAAGACTCTGGAGAAGTCAAAGTTGCAGACAAATTAAGATGCAAAATATGCAGCAGGGAAGATGAGGAAAATGGTGGAAAAGATCCCAGAAAAAAGCTACCCAACATAGCTGGTGTTGAATTTGTGCCTTCAAGATATCTTGAACGGCCATGTAGTCAAAGAATTGAGACCAAGTGCTCATCACCAACATCATCTTCATCAGAGCAGGAAAGAAGGCAAAATAAGATGCATTGAGCTAAACCTCAAGCAGATTATAGCAAGTTTCTCACATTCTTTCGGCGCTGCTTCGAATTATCCGCAGCAGGTGCTGCATGCCCCGACAGCAGATCCAGAGAGCTCTGCGAGTTGACGTTGTCGCCGAGGGTGGAGTGGCCGTTCGGCACTCCATTCTCGAACTGCGTCGACGCCTGCCACACTACGTTCACCTTCGTGTTGTTGCTCGGCACCTCCAGCGTCGCGTAAATGGTGTATAACCCGTTGGAGTACTCCGCCGCCTTGGTGTACACGCTGAAGCTCAAGTTCTGGTTCTGCACGGTGGGGGAGTACGAGGACAGCTGCGTGGTCCAAGCGGTCACGGCGCCGGTAGCAGAGTCCGGGAAGGCGAGGAAGGCGTTGGCGCCGATCATGCCGGCACCGGAGGGGTTGATGGCCCAGGCGACCCAGCCGGAGGATGACTGCGGCGCGCGGTAGGCGACGTCAACTGTTCCATCGGAGGCATGGTAGGTCCAGTGCAGTGAGGCGCCGAGGTAAGGGAGGGAGTTGCAGGATGAGTACTGCCTGTTCCCGGAGAAGCTCTCGCTGGAACAGTTTTTACCTTCAGCCGAGGAGGACTGGATGGAGATAGATAGTAGCAACAGGCAAAGGAAGATGGCCTGCACCATTGGAACTGACACTGAAACGACAGCTTATGGGAAGAAGAGATTGGAGCAAGGAAAGGAGTTGGAAGGAGACAAGGCGCTCATAAGCTTGTGGGATGAGGGTGGTGGAAGGTAGGAGAGGGAGAGGGAGAGGGGGAGGTAGAAGTAGAGGAGGTGGTGCGGTTGGTGGCTGGCTTCGGACGGCAAATTTGGAAGCTTCTCCTCTCAGTGTTTGCCTTTTGCTGATGGAGTTCAAGTAAGAGAAAGTGACATGTGGAACTCCCAATGTCACATTCTTGTTCTTATCTCTCTAAATAATAATTATATGAGGATTGGTTGCAAGTCCAGCTATCACTCGTTGTTGACCCAGTCAAATCTCAAATGACTCGATTCAATTGATGGATTTATAATATGGTGAATGAAAATGATATGAACATAATAGTCTCATTAAAATATAATCCTGGTAGACCATTTATAAAGAGAAAAAAATTAAAATATAATTGAGTTTATGTTTAATATTTATGACTTTTAAATATCTTTTAATTATAATTAAATGAATTCTTGAAAAAAAATCTTCTACATTATGTTTAATATTTCAATTTTTTTTCACTTTTAAGTATTGTAGGATTTATTTTTTGAAAATTTGCCCATTATAATACTAAGTTGGAAGTGCTTTTAATTTATTTATTTTTCGTAGAAGCTTTTAATTACATGTAAAAAATTTGCCACTCGCCCCCTTGCGTTCCCAAACCCTAAACCCCCTTTCCCTTCCACCCTCCCACGATACATGCGCTCCATGCTGAGGTCTATCCTTCCGTGCCACTTCTCTCCTCCTCCTCCTCCTCCTCTTTCCCATCACCACCTTCTTCTCAAACCCACCCCGCCTCTCCTCTTTCCTTCGTTTCGCACGTTCCACTCCCCCAAATCGCTGGCCAAATCACCTCTCGTCCGCCTTCCACAACCTGCCACTCATTTCACCTCCTTCAGACCCTATTGTAGAACGCCCCTCGGAGATCATGAGTCCGATACGCAATCGCGCCTTTGTTGCGGCGAGATCCATGTGATCGTCGGCCCGATGTTCGCCGGAAAGACCACCACACTCCTCCGTCGAATCCAAGCCGAAAGGAGTAGCGGAAGGTCGGATCCTCCTCCGCACTCCTCACTTTGCGCCGTAAATGAGTTTTTTTTTTTTTTTGCTTTAATGTCCTTTTTTAATGCAAGATGTAATCTTGTGTTTCAAGATTGGTTACATTATTCGCTGACTTTATTGTCGTTTTCAATGCAAAATGTGATATTGTGTTTCGAAACCAAGTGTTCACGTTCATCGGTCAGAGAACTCCATTCGATCAGTGATTGAACACGGGAGTGCTATTAAAATTTCTTTTGTTTTTTTCAATGCAAAATGTAAGAATGTGTTTTGAGACTGATTTTTTACACTCTTCAGTCAGAGAACTTCATCTAATCAGCAACTAAGCATCGGGTTGTTGTAAATGTTCAGGATTTGCTTTTCAATGCAAAACGCTTGTGTTTCGAGACTTTTTTTTCTTTCTTTATCTGATGATGTGATATTAATATTTACGTCAAACGTGGCCTTGATGCAAAATGTGAGGTTAATCTGATAACACTTCTTAAGCAGAACTGTGGCCATAATTAAATCCGACAAGGACACGAGGTATGGGGTGGATGCAATTGTGACACATGATGGTACGAGAATGCCATGCATGGCTCTGCCAGCGCTTTCCATGTTCCGAGAAAGACTAGGAGCTGAGGCATATGATAAGGTATCCAAGAGTTATGCCAATAATCTTCATGCTATTTTTACAGGAAAAATGGCGAGTTTTGGTCTCCTTGCTTCTAGTTTCCAATGGTTGAGGAGTTCCGAGTGTTCTTCATTGCATTTATAACTATAGCATTCAGTTTATATTGATATCTGCATGGTTGAGGATGAAGAAAATGCAGCTGCATATTTTTTCTGTAGGCCAATAAAGGATAACTGGAATGTGTTGTTATTTTAATCTGTTTATTAAATTGCTTACATCAATATGCTTTGCTAGATTTTACGAATCAATGATGGTCATAATTCAGTCTCTGTGTCCACGTTCTAAGAGAATAAAATGACCCTCTTAGAACTTTTGTTTGTCTATTACTAGATAATCAGAATTAATTTGAAGATTATGTTTCCCGAAACCCATTGTTGTTGAAGTCCTGACTGCTTCTAGTTGCCCTTCTCCTCTCTTCTGTTATTTTAGCAGCTGATTTTTGCCTTTTCTTTTTCTAACAGTAACATCGTTGTCTGGGTTACTTATGTATGCTGGCAGTTGGATGTCATAGGGATTGATGAAGCCCAGTTCTTTGAAGATCTTTATGATTTTTGCTGCAATGCGGCTGATCGGGACAGGAAGACTGTTATTGTTGCAGGCTTGGATGGTGACTACCTAAGGTACTCTCCATACGTTTATGCACCGTGCCTAGTCATTTTATGTAAAGAGATTGCTGTATTTATAGAGCAATATTGGGCTTTCGACATATTCTACTTTGGCCTCCTTATGGCTGTTTGCTTCAAACATGCAGTTCATTCGCAAGATCCTGGTGCAAAAGCACAGAGCATGATCTCGGATGGCCCTTTTAACCTGACCAAATTTACATTTTTTTGCAGAAGGAGATTTGGCTCAGTGCTTGACATCATTCCGCTAGCTAATTCGGTTACCAAGCTAAGCGCAAGGTGTGAGGTGTGTGGTGGACTTGCATTCTTTACCCTGAGGAAAACAAAGGAAAAACAAACAGAACTAATTGGTGGAGCTGATGTTTATATGCCTGTATGTAGACAGCACTACATAGATGGACAGATTGTTGTGGAAGCCACAAGGATTGTGTTGGATATGGAAGGTCCCGTGGTGGTTTAGACTATGAAGTTGCTGCCATTTGAGCATTTCATGTGCCTCGATTCGCATAATTGTATGTCGAATCGGCTTGTTGCTCTGTTTCTTCCACAAGATGTCTGTGTAATTACATTAGTGAAGATGTGCATGGGTTGTAATGGATATTGATTCCATGGGTTAAAATTGGGTGGAAGAATCAAACCGATAGCCTGCAAACAATCTGATTACTTAGCATAGTTTTATTAATTGCTCGATAAGCTGTATTATTAGTGGATGCCAAAGACTAACAGGAGTAATGTTGAAGCCCAATTTCCAGGTTTTGCAGTCTGCCACCTTTATTTGCAGTTTGTGTGATCAATTATGTATTCTTTTATTCTTTACAAAGTTGGCATATTTGTATCATGTCATATGGATTTATTGTATTTGTATCCATGCATCACTGTTCAATGAAAGTGACATGCTCGAATGGATCCCTCGATTTGAAGTTAATGGATGGAAAAGTAGTGAATGATTCTTTTCTTAGTCCCAAAGTGATTCTTTGCGTGAATTCAAAAGAAAGAACTCAATCATCATTGAAAAATATCTCATGTTTGACCCAATTATTATCGGCAAATTTTATGCATATGTTTCAGTACAAAACTCAAAAGGCAATGTAAATATCATTGTAGTTAATCTTCATCAGATGATCATTGTCATGTTTCATTTAAATGTATTTTCAAAAAAATAATTTTCATTTGTACTTCTTTGCATTTAATTTTCGATGAAAGTATTTTTTTTAATTAATAATAACTGCAGTTAATGATAGCTAACCTAAGTTATTAGGATACATCCTAACCAGAGTTGTATACATGAAGAATTGAAATGTTTAAAAAATATATGTGCAAATGCATATTTATTAAAAGTTGAACCGCAATGAAGCCCCATTAAAATATAATAAAAATAACAGTTGGTAACAATCTTGATAAATTATTGTAAAATTCTAAGTTCCAATCACCACCTTCATCTATTACTCTTTGTAAGAAAAAAAATATATTAAGAGCATCAAGAAAGCATATTTTACTTTGATACAACAAATCCCCACCTAGCTTACATATCTTTTAGCTGCTCATCTCTCTGAACAAGAATATCTAGTAAATTTCCCATTCAGGTCACAGATCTAACCCCCTTCATCTTTGCTCCATAGAACTCATAAATGATGAAGCTTTTGCTTTGGACTCACTGCAGATTTTGTTCAGAACAAGGGAAGAGATAGATCTCTCTCTCTCTCTCTCTCTCTCTCTCTCTCTCTCTCTCTCTTCCATTGTTTCCATTGTCCACCATGAGGTAACATACTTCCTACAAGGCAAAGGGATAGAAGACAAATCCATCACCAAACCCCATATTCCCCCTAACACCTTCTTCCAAGTGCTAACCTCCATGCATCCTTGGAGTACTCTCCCAGCCCCATCTCCCTCTAAAGACTGCCGCTGGCCCTGCTCCCGTCTGCCCACCAAACTCCTCAGATGGACCCCAAAGCCTTTCCTTCTTGGATTTTGCAGCTCCCACTTTGATTCTCTCTCTCTCTCTCTCTCTCTCTCTCTCTCTCTCTCTCTCTCTCTCTCTCTCTCTCTTACATCATTCATAGGACACAAAATCATATGTGAAATAGTGCAAGAAGGTAGCAGCCAACCAGTATAAATTGGCATCCATGGCCAGCCGACAACCACGCACGAACACAAACACCCTATCTGCATCAACAGCACCTCACCACCCACTGAGCTACTACTCCACATTGGTGCTTGAGGCTGAGCTCATGGGGAGGCAGAACGGCGACCCCTTTGCCCTCCACGCCTCCATCGCGCTGCTGCAGGAGCGGTTCAAGCAGCTGCAGAGGGTGAAGGAGCTGAGGGAGCAGCGGGAGCTGCAGAAGGTGTGGAGCGAGGGCGAGCCACCCACCTCGAGTGCTCAGTGTGGGCAGCAGAACTGGCTCTTCCACCCCGACCTGCCGTGGCCTCCGTCGCGCCGCCACCTCGGTGATCACGTAGGACCCCATGCACCCGAGAACGCACCTTCCATGAGCCTGCGGCCCAGCAGAAGCATTGCTCAGAATGCAATCCCAGGACATGAGACAGACGTTGATACTTCTCTTCACCTGTAATCTATACCTCGCATGTTTGGTGCATCAGCCTGCAATTTCCTAAGCTTTTTCTCTGGTTTTCTTGGATTGTTAGCTGTCTTCTGTACCTTCGATTTGTGAAAGTGGTGTGTTAGAAGAGTGAAGAAAGATTTGTGGTTGGCAGTCAAGACTTTGCGACCTCAATGCATCTCTCCATCTCATTCTTTTCTTTTCCTTTTTCTTTCTCATCACCTCTCAACCAGTGCTTATTTCCATCAAATTCTCAGTTCATCTCATTATCATACTATTCACCAACTCCCCTTGGATTATAATCCAACATCAACATGAAGAAAGAGCCACCAAAAGATTTAAAAAAACTTGAATGAATTTTACAATTCAATTAACATAATAAACACTTTGAATAAGGTTACCAAAGTTTCTAAAGACTAGTCTTAATCAGTATCATGATAAAAAAAATCTAATTGGATGATCACCAATCCCCAAAACCTAAACTTTTATAGAAAAAAAAGACCCATTGTACATGAATCTATGACATAACCTGTGCTCCACATCTGAATATTAAATATATATGACAAGAACTGGGCACAACCCACAGTGCTGCATGAATTTGAACAACTAAAAGATTTGATTTCAATTGCTTGAAAGATGATGAGCAGCAAGCCTCCATGCAGCCTCCTGTTTAGCTCTGGGGGGTTGTGTCTGATAAGAACACAAAGTTACAAGCCATGTCCTGTGGGATTCAATCATGTAAAATGTCCTCTAATGGTCTCTTCCACTGTGCATGAGCAGATCACAGTGCAAGAAGCATGCAGCTTCATCAGAGGCTACTGACTTCTTTCACATGCTCTTCTTTCATGTGGGGTGCTGAAGCCATGTTCTATCTCATCCTTGGAGCTGCATGGGGATTATTGAGATGTACTTGGGGTTGCTACAACAACAGTAGTAATAAAAGTTTCCTTGCCATTTCCAGTGCTAGGGTTGGACAGGCAATGATGCATAGTCAAAATTATGTACCATATACAACCAATGTGACATGCAAGATTAATATATTTTGTCAACGAAATATACAATCAATTTAAGTAATACAAAGAGATGAAATTTTAGAAAATGTAATACGAAAATACAATCATTGTCGTAAGATGAAATCGGTCTTTTACTGAATTTTTGGACACATATAAAGGGACCAAACAACACCTTTTTTTATTTTTTTTATACTTGTAGCAATTGAATATCAAACAAAATGATCCATAGTCAATGTTCCAAATCTTGATATATAGGCATTGTTTTATAACTTCTTTGGGAAAAAATAGCCATAAAAACTGCAATGGTCATAAAACTAAATAAAAAGACAAATGGAACAGCTTGAATGTTTGATTGGATCAAAGAGCAAGATAAATGTGCCAAAAATTGAGTTTTCTATAACTTGATTCTTTGTCCAATGTTCTATCAGTATCTGATCCATTTGCACCACTAAAAATGGTCAACTTATTGCATGTATCTTGACTTGCTTCCACTCCAAGCAACAGCCACTTCTCATGATGTGTATTATGACTTGTCTTGTTTGATTGGAAACCTAATCTTGTCCATTTGTGGTTTTTCTATATGTCAAATCAAATTCAACAACTTATTCCACACAATTTCTTGTCTTCTTGTTGGTGGATGGATGGAGCTTGGTCTCTTGTCTGGAAGCTATCATACCTATCAACAATGGAATATCTGAAGAAAAAGGTGAAATGAAGCAAAATCACATAAATTTCTCTTGTGCATAAATATGATTAATTTCCCTCCCCCCAAATAAAAGACTTCAAGCAACAAGTACAATTTTTTTTTCTTTTTAATCCTTTGCCATAAAGGAAAGAAGAACAAGACAGAAACCACATTGTTACAACTTTCAACAATAATATAATTTTAAATTTAACTTTATAATATCTTCATATATATATATATATATATTAAAAAAATATCTACAATCATTTAGAATTTTTTTAGATTATGCAAAACTGTTACAACCCATATGGGATTATAACAATAATAATGTCTAACCTTCATGAAAATAACATTCTTCTCATGACATGAGACTTTACATTGCATGTCTTCCTTTGTTGGTGGAACAAGTGTTAGTATTCAAAGATATGATCAACAAAATAGGTTAAAAATGTTTCTTATTGCCAAATAAAAGAGAAATGCTCTTTTGATACCTACTAAAAAAAGCTAAATAAGAAGATCCAAATGATGATCCCATCAATTTCATGTCCAGATGTGAATGAGACCTTCATCTTTTTGGTCAAATTTCTATTTGGAATTTTATTTATGTATACATAATGAAATGCTGCAATGATAATAATGAAAATTTGAGAGGTAAATCTCAGATTTGTAGCAGCACATCTGTTTGTCCTGCCGGGTCGAATCATCCCTGAAAATTATCGGGGTGACATTATTTGTCATTTCGTGTTGGATGAGGATAATCTGTCTTCAGTAAAACAGGCTACAGTGTTCAATGACGTGGCAGGTCTCCATTGGACGTGATCTGGCCCCCATCGTTGCCGGCTATTATCATGCGCTGGTCATCTCATTTGACGCGTCGAAACCCGAGCACTCATATCACGACACGAGTTGACTCACGGATACGGAATCTGACGGCGGGATGAGGTGGAGCAGGGCGAGTACGCTTTTCGATATGCGCCACGTAATTTGACGCAAGTTAAGTCGTGACATGTATCATCTTCTGCTGTTTCGGGAGGGAGGACTTCCAGCGCACGAGCGAGAGAGAGAGAGGGAAAGAGAGAGAGAGAGAGAGAGAGAGAGAGAGAGAGAGAGAGAGAGAGAGAGAGAGAGAGAGAGAGAGAGAGAGAGAGAGAGAGAGAGAGAGACCTAATCCCTTTCTTCTCTCTGTGTTACTGCGATCGCTTCGTTCACGAGGCTTCCCGCGTTCCGCCCTCTGGGGAGATTCAAGCTCCAGGTAATGCAACCTTGCTGTTCATTCGTATTCGTCCCCCTTTGGATCCGCCGATTTCCGGCCGTTTTCTTTTTGTTATTTAGTTGAAATCATGTTGGAAGTGTCGATTCTAATGCGAATCGCCTACTTCGTTTTCGCACTTCTGAATCGCTTTCTGTTTCTACTTTAGATTAGGGTTCTAGAATCCAGAAACGTGCACTTTTTAATCCTCCGGCCCTCTCCAGAAATAAAAGATTGGATTTTGGCGGCATTTATCGGCGAAAGTTAGGATCTTGAAACGTGTTAGTTACTTAGTTTTTGATGCGTACTTCTTTTGCTAGTTGCATCAGTTGGATTCAAACCCTCAAGCAAGGCATTTTTGGTGATGCACAGGTTGCCGCTGAAGGTTTAACAGCATACGAAGCAATTGATTGGGGGCACGTCTTCTGGTGCAAACCATCACCAGCAAGCCCCACCGGCAATGCTTCCTCCCACGCCAGCCTACGAGGCCGGTCCCTGGCTTCGTCCGACCATGCAGACTCACCCGCATCCCAAGAACCACGATAATATTCTAATGGCGAAGCTCCCCCACAGAGAATGCCAGCTCGCATGAGGCCTGGCCAATCGAGACAAACCGCCCAGATGCCGTCACGGGAAACCAAGTAGAGAAGGAAAAGCAAGGGGACAATGAAACCACTGGACTGAGGATGAAACAGAGGCTAAGATGTTCCAGCTTGAGGCCAGTGAGGCTACAGGGCATTGCACTTGCTAGATCAGAGAATGCTGAGCAGCACTGTGCCAGTATGTGACCTGAAGCCTTGTCTTGAAGAAGCAGAAACTGAGAAGCCATATCTGATTGAAAAGATAGAGCTTCAGGAGATCAGCAGTGGAAAAGTAAAAATCCAGGATTTATTGAAGAATGTGCATAGCATTCGATCAAAGGCAGCAGGGTAAAAGTAAAAAATGACCTGCTGCTGACTGCCCATAGAGATTCCTGGTTCTATTTTATGTAGTAATTTACAGCCAAGGATTAGTAGTACACAACCAAGGAGTGTTGATATTATCATCTGGATGTTGATTGATATAGTTCCAGTTGGTCTTTTGAACCAATCTTCATCTTTATATGATTTGATGCTTACAATTAATTGTCTTTACTCAGGTCTTTGTATTGAAGTGGCTTTCAGTCTTTCAGAATGTGCTTGACATTTCTTTTGTAGGCTCATCAGGGGAAGTACCAATATTGCAGTTTGTTGTTTTCTGGATAATTTGATGGTGTGGTATTTAGCCTTTGGTAGTGCATCCTATTACTGTTAGGTATCTACTAATAGTTTTGAGCTGCAGATTTGGAATCACTTATTCTCTTTAGGTTTTTTGGTTGCTTGTCTAATCTTGTTTTTTTGATCTGAGATCATTCACATTATTCACTCATGAAGACTCCAGTTCTTTGTGCATCATTTATTTCTGCTGTTGAATCTGCTCTTAGCTTCAAGGGCTTTGAACATCCAAGAAGGAAATAAGGTAAAAAGTGGCATCTTAAAGCTGACCTATTGAGGATCCAACTTTGACAAATTGAGCTGCAAAAGTGCAGATAAAGTCCAAAAAAAAAAAGGTCCTTTTCTTGTTCATCCTTGGTGAATGAGGATCAATTTTGGCTTGTGAGTTAAATTTGGTGCACACTGAACTGCAGAAATATGGATTTTTTTTTTATCTAATGCTAAATTAACAGGGGGACTTCCTTTATTATGAGATTGTTTGAGACTCAATGGTGTACATATTAATTGATAGTTTTGCTTCAAAGGTTGTCTTTACCTGTTTCAATCTTAAACTAGAAAAGCCATGACAGTATCATGACAACAAAGGCATGAGCACATTATTATGTTTAAGTTCCATGAATCTCCATTAATAAAATGCAAGCCTTTAAAGGTTCTCTTTCCACCACTTCCAATGTCAACTTATGCTTCACTTCCTCTTACTACCATGGGCAGTCTCAGAATGACATGAGAGCTCAACTCCAGCCATGAGCCAGCACTGTTGCATTTCAAGTTCACTGTAGACTTCTTGCAGGTGACCTTAAATTAACTGGTTAGCAAACACTTATCCAATGTTACTTGCATTATGTGATAATAAACAGAAAGTAATCAGGTCAATTTATGCCCAAACTGGTTTTCAACTAGACAATTAGACTGGATCAATTTATTGATTGGATCAAGGGAGGGATCAAGAGATTTGAGATTGGAGCAGGTCATACAAAATCCATTGATGAATGTGGTGATCTATCCAGCAGTTCTTTTTCTTCTTGTTCTTTTCTGATCATGCCTATCCCCACAAAACTAGTGGATGATGATAATGGATGAAAAGGACATCCTCCATGCTGACAATAGAGAATATTCAAATTAACATTCAATGCAATCCCAATGCACCAAACTGTGACCTAAATTTTAGTATATCTTAATAAAGAGATGGGAAGAACCTTCTATCACATATTCCAAAATTTATTTCTCCAAGAATTGGGATCCCAACACAACCATATTCCATGATTGTCACTGGCCCAGCAACTTAATGTTTCCAATTGCCACCAGGCTCCCATCATCATAACACAAACCCTTTTTCCAGTCTATGATTTCCATTGTCAAATTTGGAGCTTGCTTCAGCTTTCAGTGACTGCCACTAGAACAGAAGAGATGATTACAATCAATGGTTCTGGATATGAGTGACAGGCAAAAGATATTGGTCAAAAGAATGACAAGTTCTTGATTTGATGGAAAGATCTCCACACAAGGCCAAAATATTCCCTCAAATCTGATCCCTTGTCAACATCTGTTATCTATCTGAAATATAAAATGTAAATGATATATTTGGTTTGCCATAATCCCTCTGTGAACTGTGGACTTGAATAGATTTAATAAATCCTATACTCAATTTAGCTTCTTTTTTTTTATTTTTTCATTTTGATCACATAGAACAAAAAGACATATGGACAGATATAAGCCATCTTTAATTGGCAGACACCATGTAAATGGAGACTATTACATAGTAATCTTCTCTCAATTGTACTGCACAAGCAAAACCATTTCATCTTGTCAAAAATTACAAAAGAAAAATCCTCAAATTACTTTCTCCAATATCATAAATGAATTTATTACCTTCTAACACTTGCAATTTAGCTATCACAAATATCCTAGTTTGGAGCATCGTTTATGCACATGTCTATTAAAATATTTTTCATTTAATATTAACTTTATTATCCTCCAAATCACCTCAACATCCAACACCCATGGACTAGACTGAAGGTTGAATGTTGAGCTTGCATTAGTTATCTTTTTAGTAATTTACATATATTTACTTTTTGGGCAAAATTGTCCTTTACATTTGTGTCAATGTCCCTACTACAATCAAAGAACAAATAGTGATATGGTATATATGGCCTTTCAACTGCTAATAAAGCAAAGCAATACACAAAATTAATAAGAACATAAGTATCTTGTCAATCTTAACAATAGAAAATATATGCATTTTTAGTTTCCCAGAACAAATTCTCATGGAATTTTCAAACTGCACAATTCTAAATGAAGAAAAGATGAAGTTTGAGTGAGATCTATGGAGTTTAAGAAAAAAAGTTAGTCTAATTTTTATACCAAAACATGGCCTCAAGATGTGAGACTAAAGAACTAAAAACCAGCTATTATATATGTATATATATATATATATATATATATATTAAATACACACCACCAACCATGGATTGGCTATCACCAAACAGTCAAAACTTGGCTAAGAATCACACACTACTTGCTGGCTGTAATGAAAGATTCCACTGACTCCCATCTTCCACACTGTTTCCACATCAAAAGACAGTCATTACCATGCCACATGTCAATGGTCTGAGGTACTGTTCATGCATCAGTCCTTGTTCCTTGTGCTTGCAGAGGTGGACCTCAAAATGCACTCACCATGCCCTCTTGAGTGGGGCATCGGGCAGCTCCCTCTTCAAGTTCCCGAGTCTTGTATCAAGCAGATTGACCCCCCTGCCTTCTTTGTCGAGGTGCGGGATTGGGAAGCTCTGGCCATAAAAGGTGGGGGTGACTGTTCTTCTTAAAGCTTCACTGCCTTGTGTGTTGTCAAGGATTTTGGAGGGAGGAGATGAGGCCAGAGGTTGGGGTGAGCCCTGGGACTGTGCCTGTGTACTACGGAGGTGGGAAGCTGAAGGCTGTGGAGAGGAGGATGAAGGTGGCTGAGGTTGTGCTCAGGTGTCTCTCATGTGCGTTCGGGGTGATTGCTGCTGCTCTAGTGGGATCTGACACCCAGGTTAGGGAGTTCTTCTCTGTGGAAAAGAAGGCCAAGTTCACTGACATGAAAGCTCTGGTGTAAGACCTTCTCTTCATCCTTTCTATTTCTTTTGTGGTTATTTCAAGTTCATTTCTGTGTAGATCTATGAAGAAACCCCTCTCTTTTCTGTTTCTAATTCTTCATAACACAGAAGATTCAAATGGTGGTGTTTGTCAAGTCTATATGTATATTTTTTTTATACTGTTATAGCATAAATCTCAGATTTCTGAGTCCATGTATGGTTTTGGTTGGATTGACAGGTTCCTAGTGGTAGCAAATGGGATAGCTGCAGGCTATAGTCTGCTAATGGTGGTGAGGAGTGTGGTGAGCATGATGAAGGGGAGTGTCCTCTTAAACAAGGCCTTGGCTTGGGCTATCTTCTCTTGTGATCAGGTAGCTGGTTAACCCATGCCACTGTTGCTGCATTAACTTAAACTATGCTGCATTAAATGAGAATCTCTACCTTATCAACTGAAGTTTTAGTTCTGGTGGTGGTGACATCTGTGGCCAAAGTTGTTTGTTGAATAATCAGCAACTGGTGTTGATGTTTTGTCTGGCTTGTGAAGTAGTAGACAAAGTTCTGCATTGTTGACAATTGATTTACAAAATTAAACTTTGTAGACAGAAAAAGGGCATCTGCCATTGCATCTAATACTTGTTTAGCTAGAGAAAAGTCACCTCTGCTTCATGTGCTCTTCATAGTAGATTTTGTGCATAGGCCAGAGATCCATCTGAGGCCCTAAACTTGGCCTCAAGTTCATGATTTATCTGCAGAGTCTGGCAGGCTATGTGGGCACTACAAATTTATATTTCAGATGATCTTAGCAATCTATACACATTAAAAATAAGTATCAGTGTTACAAAAACTGATACTTGTATACTTTCTCCTGCCAAGCGTAAAAACAAGTAAAAATATGATCTTGTAAGCTAAGAATGACAGTGATAAAAAGCTATGATGTCAAAAAAAGTTAATGATGGCACGACAGCGGTGTCCAAAAACTACTCCAGATCATGCATTAAATATATATATTCGATCAGTTCAAATTTTGGATGTTAGGGTTGTGCCAATCTCCCCAAGTACATGTAAGGTAGGAGTGTCATAATATAAATTGTCTCATCTAAGGCTTAGGCTTTTAGATAAAATGATAGTGATAAGAAAATATATAAGACCGTATTCACTATTTTCATGCATGGTGCCGCTTCAGGTCGTGGCATATCTCACATTGGCGGCGGTGGCGGCGGCGGCACAAGCTGCAGAGCTCAGTGAGTTCGGCCAGTCAGAGCTGCAGTGGATGAAGGTATGCAGCCTGTACCATAAATTCTGCAACCAAAGTGGGGGGGGCTTGGTGAGTGCCTTCCTAGGTAGCCTCTGCATGGTGGCTGTTTCCTCCATGTCTGCCTTCGGCCTCTTCCGCTTGTATGGCAAAAACAAGGGCAAGAGTAGTGGGAATTTGTAGGTGTTCTTGCCTCAGAATGTTCAGCTCTTGACTGATAAATCCAATTTGAATGCATGTCAGCCTTGTAAATTTTTCTATCAAGATCTAATAAATGATGAGACAGATCCTCTGAGAATTTTTTCTTCTGACCCAATGATGGATTGAGGATGAACACAAGATCCATGGTATCAGAAGGGAGAATGTGATTTCTTCCACATCAACAAATTATTCTGTGTACTCTTCAAACCATCATCTTAAATCACATAACCAGGGAGGATCCAGAAAGCTTGTGGTGATAGAAGGATGATGTTTGTCTCTCCTTTCATAATCTTTTCTTTTTCTGCATCATTTTTCTTCACTTTATTGTTTAATGCTTGCTATGTTTCAAGCTCCATGGAAAATGAAAACTTGGCTAAATGCTAAATCATATTGTTTTATGATCCCACTACATCACTTTAACATGGATGATGGCATAGTATTTAGTTTGATATTGATATAGTGTAATAAATAAATAAAAGAAGTGTTTGGCACGATATATTAAATATATATATTTAAAGTATATATATATATATATATATATATATATATATAAAGTATTTGACACAACCAATTAGTTTAAATCATAAGGCGTTTAAAATATATTTCCTAATACATAATGATGTGATTATTATTTTCGATCAATCGCAACTCGACATGATGCGTCAATTGAGGAACATTTTTTAAAGTATATGTTCTTTTATAAACGATGATAATTTTAAAATAAATCATATATAAATCTATCTCTAGATGTGTGTTTTCATGTTGAATTAACTAAATTAAAATTGAAGTTTAGAACACCTTATACTTTTTTTTTTTTTGTACACAACAAACTAAAATTTAATCATCAGAGCAAAATAAAACGCGATGCAATATATGAATATTTTCTAATCTCGAGTGGACTTCTTTGACTCACAGATCGCACATGGAAGATATTTTTTTAATTTTTTGGATGCAATAATACTTAAAAAATAATACTTAAATTTGATGATCAAAATTGATCATCGAGAAACGTTTTGAGTGGCAAAAAAACACCGACGAGTGCAAGGAAGAATTTGACGGCCCTGATCACGACACGTCGGCGGAATTGTTAAGCCTACGACTCCGTTTCGTCCGGCCCATTAAACCCGCACGGCCCGACGACGAGCTCCCAACACTTCCTAGGGTTTTCCGAACCAATAAAACGACGACTCCTTTCGCCCACTCGACGCGCATGAATCGATCCAAGAAGCACCGCGAGAGAACGGCTTGACTTTCCTCTTTGATCCATCTTCCTCTCTCCGTTAGCTCGAGGTATCCATGGCAGATTCCTCGGCTGAGAAGGCACCCAAGCTCCCGATCCCCGGCCGCCGCAACATCCTCATCACCAGCGCGCTGCCTTACGTCAACAACGTCCCTCACCTCGGCAACATCATCGGATGTATACTTTCTTTTTTCCTTGATAATTGCGTCTAAAGTTGTTGTCTTTTCATTTGTTGGGATGAAAAATTGGGTTATTTTTGGGAGTATTTGGTGGTGTGATCGAGAAAGTTGACGGATTTTTGGTTTGGTTAAGGCGTTTTGAGTGCGGACGTGTTTGCTCGCTACTGCCGACTCCGGGGGTACAACACGATATATATGTGTGGGACGGATGAGTATGGGACTGCCACTGAGACGAAGGCTATGGAGGAGAAATGCTCCCCGAAGGAGATTTGTGACAAGTGAGTGAAATGCGATCCATACATCTGTTTTGATTGCTTAATTGAATAGTAAAGCATCTGATAGTTTAGTGATGGCAGTTATATTTGTATGTATGTAGTCGATTTGAGTATTTTCCTTAAATATTTCTGAATCATTGTAATTCCTGAAATTATATATGAGTGCTTCTGTCAAAGAAAAAAAAAACAGAAAAAGGATTACATTTTAGGTAATTTACCATGGCAATCTTTCGAAACTTCCATCAAATGTCCATTGTCACATAGAACGACACTGTTTTTTGTGGATGCAAGTGATAAGAAATGGGAATCAATCAAGATTTATTCTGCATTGTTTGTTATGGTCTTTGAAATGTATTTTCTTCATATTTCTAGTGACCATGCAATCCACATGAGGTTGATGAGTGGTTAAAGTAGTCTTCTATGTTACTTTTGGTCTAAACTTACACCGTTATGACCTTTTAAATATAATTTTCTGCATGTTTCTAGATACCATGCCATTCACAGAGACGTCTATGAGTGGTTTGATATAAGCTTTGACAAATTTGGACGCACATCCGCTCCTCAGCAGACCGAAGTCTGCCAAGCAATTTTCCATAAACTGCTGGATAACAAGTGGCTTTCTGAAAATACCATGCAGCAGGTATATTAATAGCTTTGTAATTACTGTGATTTGAATTAATCGGATGCGTTTTACAAGTTATGCTTGTATTTGATTTTGTCATTTTTGGCAAAAATTATTTACCTTTTGAAATCAAATGCAGCTATATTGTGACACATGCCAACGCTTCTTGGCGGATCGGCTTGTTGAGGGTACATGTCCTACATTGGATTGTAATTATGATTCTGCACGTGGTGACCAATGTGAAAAATGTGGAAAACTGTTAAATCCAACTGAACTGAAAGATCCCAAATGCAAGGTAATTGTCTGCTAAGATATAGCAAGTTTCAGCCTATTGTTTTGACCTTCAAGTGTAAGTAGTATATTTTGTGTCAGATTGCTCTTACTAAGAATGTTGTATCTGGCTTGTTTATACACCTAAGTGGAGTTCGTATCATAATAGGTGTGTCATACCACTCCTCGCATACGTGATACAGATCATTTGTTCCTAGAGCTACCCTTGCTGAGAGAGAAGCTGGAAGAATACATTAACACCATGTCAGTGGCTGGATCTTGGAGCCAAAATGCTATTCAAGCGACAAATGCATGGCTGAAAGAAGGTCTGAGACCTCGTTGTATTACAAGGGATCTTAAATGGGGAGTTCCGGTGCCACATGAGAAGTATAAAGATAAGGTACAAGAAGTCCTTGCAATTTAAAAGCATTTAGATTGACATCTATAATGGAAACCGATTGATTCTTCATGCACTTTTCAGTTTTATGCTCTTAAGTGATCTAAGAGATAATGTCATATTGGTATCAACTCTAACAATTAACTCTTGGTATATATCTGTGTAGGTGTTTTATGTGTGGTTTGATGCCCCTATTGGATATATTTCTATCACTGCATGCTACACTCCCGAGTGGGAGCAATGGTGGAAGAATCCTGATAATGTGGAGTTGTATCAGTTTATGGGCAAGGATAACGTGCCATTTCATACAGTAAAATTCTGCTCTTTTCATTCATACATTAGCATTCGAAGACACAATCTATATCGTGTAAACCTTTGTATTTATATTGTGAAAAAAAATTGAAACAATCTCAACTCTATTCTTCAAGTGCCTGTGCTCTAAAAAGTATTTACTTTAGCATGGTGAATTTGGGATTTTGAGTATACCACTTAAGTTGCAAGAGATATATATTTTTATCATTACATGGATTCATTATGCTTGGTCACCAACTGTAGGGTTTCTGTGACAATTTTCTTTTTCACATTCATAGCAAGTTTCCATTAGTATGGGGCATATGGGCAACGTAAATCTGAGTTTATTCTAGTGTCTAATATAGTTGGGAAATGAGCACACATAGATAAGCTTTCAAAAAGTTAATTTTTGTTTCAACATTGTTAAAATGTGAATATTACAAGTAAGTTCATGAGGCATTTCTGTATAATGATGTCTAGTTGAGTGAATACTGACACCATCAGAGGAATAAGACACCAAGTGTCCTGATAGTAGCATCATGGTTTTTGTAACACCATGAAATCCCATGATATGTTCTTAGAATTTTAGGGAATAGTTCGTCTTTGCGTATATATTAGCATGGAGGAGATATATAAAATGCCAACTTCACATCATGCTAACAACAAGCCAGCTATAAGCCCTATTACCTCCCTGTGTTTTTGGGTTATTTTAAAGTCCAAAAACTTATTCAAAGGGTCTGTCACATTATGAAATAGTTCAGTAGATACTTGTACTTACATGGTTAACCACTCGTAAATTCTTACACTTTAAGTGTTGAACCACTAATTTCAGGGTGAATTTTGCCTGCTGCTGTATTTTTGGACTCTTTATTCTGACCTGGATGCACATACATTGCTATGTGTTTGTTATGTATCTGAAGTCACTCCTTGACAGAAAGTATTTCTTTAGATATTCATATGCTGTTGTGTTCTAGGTAATGTTTCCTTCGACTCTACTTGGAACTGGTGAAAGGTGGACCATGATGAAGACAATAAGTGTCACAGAATATTTAAATTATGAAGCAGGTACTATTGACTGCCTATTCATAGTTATGTATTTAGATTATTGAACAGGTTATTTTTATGATTCTTCTTTCCATATATTTGATTTATTTTATATGCATCTTTTGGGCAAAGTATATTTAAAATAACAATGCTTGGATTTATCTGTAACTCTTTAGAACCTGGTCATGAGATGATCTATGAAGAAAAAGTAAACCCCAAATAGTTACGTTTATGGTTGAAGCTAAGGATTGAAATTTCGTATCGTGCCGGTATACCAAGCTCTACTCAGTATGGTATGGTGTACTGAGCGGTACACTAGGCCGTACTGATTTAGTACTAAGCGGTACTCTCTCTCTTTCTCTCTATATATATATACACACACACACATAGATATGTACCTTCAATGGCATTATTCCACCTTATTCCTATCCTTTGTGCATTGATGAAGACAATCCATCTAAGTCCTACGTGGACAGTGCCTGAATGTGAAGTTAGGCATACAAGATCACTAAAAAAAATCTTTTTATATAAAAATAAAAAAAAATAAAAAATCAATATATAAAGATATAAAATGATACAGATATGGCGTACCGAGCAGTCGCCTCGTCCTTCTTCTCCTGTCACCTCGTCTGCGGCCTTCGTCGTCAAGGAGGTGGGGAGAAGAAAGACGACATCGACATCAGCATCAGAAGGTTCTCCATGCGACGGCTGTGGACGAAGGAGATCGTTCAGAGATAAAGAAGGCCAAGGTCTTCGTTGCCTTCCTTGCGGTCGCCTCTTTCGCTGCTTTTGTTGTCGCCTTCCCTGATCTCGACGCCTCCAACTCCCCCTCCAAAGAGGTATGACTCTCCTCGTCATTACCTCCTGGATCGGGACTGTCGAGAGAGGGTGGCGTCGGATCGGGATCGAGAAAGGGCGTGGAAGACAAGATCGAGAAAGGACATCAGTGACTCTGCAGTACTCTTTCTCGATGCTTCTCCCTGTACTTTGATGCTTCTCTCTCTTCTTTGAATGCCTTCTTCTTCCTCACCTCGCCTCGTTGCAGTCAGGCTGATACTGTCTGGTTGCGGGCGATCCGCGTGCTGGTCAGTTGGCGGACTGGTACGTACCGCCCATACCGGGCAGTACGAAACAATATTAAAAACCTTGGTTGAAGCATCTGGTGCCTATTGGCAATCCTGAGTGGGCACCTTTGGTTGCATGATGTATACATGTATATTTATAGGGAGGAAAAAAGAGAATTACAATATTGTCTTTCAACAATCATAAATAGTCAAGAATTTTTAGATGTCTATTAACCTACAAATATCCTTATACATGTCTTTTCTATATTTCTTCTATCTTCTCACCAGCCACATGTTACTCTCAGCTACACAGTTTCAAATGGGGCACTGCTGCTAGATTTTCTTCTGACATCACAGAGATTGCACCTCACTAACAAACTCTCTAAATTAAAGGTTACATCCCAAAATGGCCAATACAAGAGTTGTTGGAGTCGATTAACAAAAGGAAAATTGGTAGCAGTGGTGGTTTAAAAAAAAGTTTGGTAAGGAACTAGGTTCTTTTATCACAAGCTAATAAATATTCTGTCTCTTCTCACCAACCACATGTTACTCTCAGATTCACGTAGGTACAACTACAGAACTACTTCCTTTTGTCATCAACATTGAACTGTCTGGATTGGAGTTGATTAACAAAAGGACATTCAGTGGTAGTAGATGATTGGTTGATAATGTCATAGGTTTTTGTATCACAATGTCTAGTAGTAGATGATTGGTTGATAACTAAGTAGGTTTTTGTATCACAATGTCATTTATTCTGCCATCAACTTAAAATTGATATAAGATGTGCGGCATTTTTGTTCGGGTTCATGGTTTCAAGTAATGACATCAAAATACTTGGATTAGCATAACCACATGGTAAGAGTCATTTTCTAAGCTGGACCCCGAGTAGCTGAACTACTTGAATACCAATGTACAGCCAAAGAGCCATTTCTAGATTTCTCAAGATTCACTGCAAAATTTCATGAGTTTGTTACTAGTGAATACTATCACCCTTACAACCTGGTGAACCTCCATGCTAGGAAGAATATTGATGATGACCAATTAGCTGCATTCAAGCTAGATTCATAACCATATTCAGTTTTGATTTCAGGTAAATTCAATTGAAATGAATCCATCAATTATTATAACTATGTTGGTTCTGCTATTTGTGATCAACAACAATAATTCATAATAATCCCAAATAATTGGAGGAGTTATATGGATTTTTTGCTGCTATTGAACTTTGTGCGAGGCAATATCTTTAGTTAAATGTAAAGCATTTTAATTATCTTTTTTATAATTATCATTCTTAGGTCTCCTCATCTCTTATGAAAAGTTTCTTCTTCTATAAAAGCACTCAACGATCACACCCCTCTCCAATTTAACCACCCGACTTTCGTTCTATGTGTAGTATCCTCAATCTCTCTACCATGTTGATTGATTGATCCAAGGGACCTAACTTCTATTACAGGAATTCATGTCCATCCAGCCTAATAGTATTTTAGTTTTCTCTTTGTACTATTAAGATTGAGTTTGAAGTAGATTCCATCTGAACTCTTTAATCATAGCAACGTGCAGAACTTTTGTACTTAATATTTTTGGTAACCTTATAAAGTTATGTGGTTGTAATTTACTGTATGACAGTTTTATGCTCTTAGTACATAGAATATTCTGGTTTATTTACCTGTTTGTGGTGTTTCAGGAAAGTTTTCTAAAAGTAAGGGAATTGGAGTTTTTGGTAACGATGCCAAGGATACAAAGATTCCTACTGAAGTATGGAGATACTATTTGTTGACGAATAGGCCTGAGGTGAGTCCTAAGATAAACTGTAGTTTTGATTCTAAATGCCCATAAAATTTTGCCAATTAGATCCAGTACTTATTGCCGTATGCAGTGTCCTGATTAGTTTTTGTGAATCAGGTATCGGACACATTGTTTACATGGGTAGACTTGCAGGCTAAGCTGAATACTGAGTTGCTGAACAACTTAGGGAATTTCATCAATCGTGTTCTAAGTTTTATTGCAAAACCAGAAGGTTGGTTATTGAAATCATTCAAACTAATATACTTGGAGTCCCCTAAGCATTATGAAATAGTTTGACTTTATTTTGTATATAGTCTGAATTTAATGCTTTTACATTCACTATGCTACCAAATTGAAGGCTCCTCTTTTTGAAGTGAAGGCAGGCAATGCATTAAACAGTTGAGGTTTTATTTTTTGGGTGGTGTTTTTTTTTTTTTTTGACCTACGGTGTACTAGATTTTAGATTTGAGATGACTTGGTTGAAGCAAAGAGAAGTTTCCTGCCCTTCTAGGGATTATGCCTAATAATATCATTGTTTCACTTGTTATGACAGTTTCAGTCATTGACTTCTCTATCTAATCTTTTGACTATTGCCAGCTACTTGCAATCTTGGGAGGGCCTTTCCTTGGTTGTATAAGCTTAATCTATTATTAAATCTGTTCGTATGCAAATGAAATTGATTGAGAATTGGTTTTTACCACAAGATGAACATGTTCTTAACAGGTGTCAAAATTAGCTCAAAATATCTAGCCTTTTTGCTTATAGTTTTATTAAAATTCTGTTTGTCTTATGGAAATTTTATGAGATACCTTCTCCAGTCTTCTAATTTACATAAAAAAATTGTTGCTTTCCTATCCAAATATTTAAATGTTCAATCATGACGGAGATATTTAAATGGCAACATCATGTGGGAAGCTACACAGCTAACATGTGCTCACTATTCTTGTGCAAATATGAAGTTATTAATTTGCTTTATTGATTTGCCATTTTGAAAGCACCGATGGTGTTTCATGATACAATGATTTCTCAGTAAATGCCATTTGTGATTTATTGCAGGAGCAGGATATGGTTCAATCATTCCTGATGCTTCAAATCCACAATCTCAGCAACTAACAACATATTTAGGAGAAAAAGTTGGTAAATTGGTTGACCAATATTTGGATGCTATGGAAAAGGTGATTATGTGAAGTTTGATTTCGACCAAGATACAAAAGCCTATGCACACACACACATCTCAATTCAGTGATTAGTTTGTGTGATTTATCAATTACTGGAGAAAATATTTTGCTGTCTTTTGCAGGTTAAACTAAAACAAGGTCTAAAGATTGCAATGAGCATATCCAGTGAAGGAAATGCATATCTCCAAGTAGGTTCCATTGAATTTTCTTTGTCAATTGTGAGTACTTGTATGCTAGTTTCTTACCCTTTTTTTGGGTATGCGATATAGGAAAGCCAATTCTGGAAGCTGTACAAAGAAGATCCATCTTCTTGTGCCATTGTGATGAAGACCTCGGTTGGGCTTGTCTACCTTCTTGCATGTTTGTTGGAACCATTCATGCCTTCATTTTCTGTTGAAGTAAATTTTACTTTCTCTTTATTACCTTCCCTTGTTTATGTTTGATAAGCACCTTCTGCTGCTTAATCTTTGGTTTTAGGGTTCTCTAATGAGATCTGGATTATGTTTCTTTGGTGTGCTAGGTGCTAAGGCAGCTCAATTTACCTCTGGAAGCCAATCTCTCCTTTTGTGATGAAAATGGAGAAACTGACAAAGCAAAGAGACCTTGGGATTTTCTGCCATCTGGTCACCGTATAGGGAAACCTGAACCACTGTTTAAGGAACTGGTGTGCATTAGTTTGTTTATTGCTTGATGGCTCATTTTTACACATATTAATTTTGTGCATGATTTTGTCAATTGCATTTCACTCACTTGGATATTTATTGATTGCTCTTCCGATCAGAAAGATGAAGACGTGGAATCCTTCAGGGTGAGATTTGCTGGTAGTCAAGCTGACAGAATTGTGAAGGCCGAAACTGATGCAAATAAAGTTGCTGAGCAACTAAAAGCCACAAAGATAACAGGTAGAGTGTTTCTGTCCCATGTTATAAAAAATCTCCTATTTGTTCACTATGAGCTATGAACTTTTAGTAAACCAGAAAAAAGTCATAAGATGCAATAAGCAATTCAAAAACATCCTTAATTAATTCATGAAACTCTGACTCGATAAAAGAATTGGTTTTAATTTGTCATGGACTTTGAGACTTAAGAGTTGGGATTTAAAAAAAATCATACATTTTATACTAATAAATAACATTTGGAAGAAGGTTCATAAAGTTCACAAAGAAGTTGATGCCTAAGATTCAAGTTTTACCGTGTTCTGGACTATGACTGTCTAAATATCTTTCCTCAATTTGTATATTTGATCTTTGTTTCTTAGGTAAGTTTTTAGCAGAATGAATCAGAAAAATGGCAAAAACAGGTAAATTGAGCTACAGAAAAACTTAGGCAATACAGCTCTGACAAAGCATTTATATAATGCAGAATTTTAAATCACAATAACATGATTTATTTGTTTATAGATTTAAATGTAGTGGTACATCTGCAGTGCAGTGGAGTTGCCATGCAACTCTTAGACTAGAAGAAAAACATCATGAGTTCTTAGATAATGTGTGGGGATTTAAAAAAGATAGAATAAAAGATATTCACATTTGTGGAATAAAATAGGTGTAGTTATGATTGAGGATATAACAGAAAAGACTCTTTAAGGTAATTTGAACTGATCCAAAAACCTGAAGGTGAGGTGAGACAATTCAAATTAGTGGCACAAGCAGAGGGAGACTTGTGAAGATATTACTAGTAACAAGTTATTTGATGACTCCTAGTTTGACTAGTCATATTATCATCAACAGTCATCAGCAGTAAGAACAACTCTATGTAACAAAACTCCACTAGTGGTGTTGGAGCTGTGCAAAGTTTTGGCTTTTACTGAGCTGATGAGAACAGGTTTTATTCAATTTAAAATTTTAGTCGAAAAACTAAATTGAGATTACATGTTCGGATCCAGAGGCATTGTTCTCAAGTGCTTTCATAGGCATCCACACCCAAAGCATTCTTATTAATCATAAGTTTGCACATTTTGCACAGATGGGTCTTTTCCAGATTGGTAATGTGTATGATTTACGCGTGGTGCATATTTCATGACAGTTAAAAGTTCAAATGAAACTGTTCCTTTCGAGCTCATGTCGGCCTATGGTTGTATATTTTTCTTTGACAATAGCATGTTAAAAGTGTTGCATGTCATTTGTGTCGTAGGTAATGCAAAGAAACAACAAAATAAGCCTTCTGGCAATACAAAAGCAAAAACTGCTGAAACAGAGATTTCGGTTTCGAAACTTGATGTACGTGTTGGCCTCATAAAGAAGGTTCAGAAGCATCCAGATGCTGATTCACTTTATGTAGAAGAAATCGATGTAGGTGAGGAATCACCAAGAACTGTCGTTAGTGGCCTTGTGAAATATATTCCTCTTGAAGAAATGCAGGTTTGTTGCCGTCTACTTTTTTTTGTTCCTGTTGGATACGATTCTCTATTTATTCTACTACAGTTACTCCTGCAGAATCGGAAAGTGTGTGTTCTGTGCAACCTAAAGCCGGTGACCATGCGAGGCATCAAATCACATGCAATGGTCTTGGCTGCATCAAATGACGACCACACAAAGGTAGGCCACGGTGCTTCCTCTTTTTTGTTTTGGTCTATCTCTTGTTCAAGAAAGTTAAACGCAGTTTTAAGCCGTTCAAGACTACAAGTGTATGATCATGCTTCTGGCAATTGTTTAATTTCTGATATCGGTGTTACAGCAGTTACTTGATGGATAACTGATGTGTTTAATACCAGGTGGAGTTGGTTGACCCACCTTCATCGGCTGTAGTGGGCGAGCGAGTAACCTTTCCCGGATACTCGGGGGAGCCTGATGGCGTCTTAAGTGCCAAGAGCAAGGTGTGGGAGAAGGTGCAGGTTGATCTGCAGTCCAATGCAGAGTTGGTAGCCTGCTACAAGGACGTTCCCTTCACGACATCGGCTGGTGTTTGCAAAGTATCGTCCATTGCAAATGGAGCCATAAGGTGAACAACACGGCTTTTCAATCGATGATCACAATTTTCAGAAGATTTTGGTGTTCTGCCATCACCAATTCCTTTGCCCATTGTATTAATCCATGTAGCTGTAGTTTGATACCCGAATTCAGTCCTCAAGAACTCAGGAATTTTGCATTCTCTATCACCTTATTTGGAATTCAGTGATTGTAGATTCGAAATGGAAAATGCTTGTGATGCAAGGAATGTTGCATCTCATGCTCGATTCAATTGAAACAATTACAAGAGGGTTGGTTCTCTTTCCAGGTTTATTCAGCCTGTGAACTTGCAAAATAGTTGGTGGTGTTTCTTATCCTCTTCTTGAATAGTCCCTATTACCGAGGTGAATGTTACCCACAATTCTTTGCTACGCCATTCATTGTTTGGTAGTTGTAGATTTTTTTTCTTTTTTCTTCTTCCAATAGTTGTAGATTTCTTTTCTCCCAATGGTCACGCCATTTTGGGTAGGGACGACTTCAATAGACGTTCTAATAGGAAGACATCCTATTAATCTCAATTTTTAGCTCATAAAAAATTTATATTAAAATATCTATAATTATGAAAGTAAACATTTGTTAACGTCATTGGTTTTATCGATGAAAATATAAAAATAATGAATAAAAAGATAATTTTAATGTTCTAGTGGGTGATGATGATAGATGATGGTGTTGTTGGAGGTATGAGTGATTGTTATGGATAAGGAATGAAAGTGATGTTGAGAGATAAGGATCGTTCGGCAACTACGTCGAAGTTAACATAGTTGCAGAGCAATCCTCCTCTTGTCACTATTCTTCCTCCTATCGTCCGCCACCATCGACGTCGTTGATCACCATTAGCTAAAATATTAAAATTATTTTTTTATTAATTATTTTTATGTTTCTATTGATAAAATCGATAACATCAAAAATAATAATAAATTAGATATTTTACTGATTCCGTTACAATATAAATGAATTCTCTCTCATTTCCATTTTCTCTCTTTGGTGTCCTTTGACTCATATGACATATCAGGTAGTACACAACGTTCCAACAACGGACTTCCCGATGACATCTCGAAACAACGAGAACAGTATATTGTCAACAAACCCCCATTTCTAAGAAAAAAAACCACTATATTGTCAACGAGAACAGTATATTGTCAACGCATGTGCCCATGTGCGGATACATCCACATGTTAGGATCTGAGGGGTGGGGTGGGTGAATTAGTGTAGTGGATAAAACTCATAAATTTCGAAAAGAGTTATTCGTAAAAAAATTTCGATCCGACGAATGAAATTTGGAGCAAAATGATTCAAGTGAATGCGATTGAAAGTAGAAAGAAGAAGATCGAAAGATTTGCAACTAAGTAAAAAATAAGATGCAACAATTAAAACTCACACATTCGGAGTAGTACGCAATGATGTATAGTGGTTCGATCAAATGACCTACGCTCACTTCCAAAACCTCCTCCGATAAGGTTCCCAACTTCCACTATCAAATCTTCTTAAAGGAGAAGAACCAAACACCTCTTTTACAAACTTTTTACAAGTGGTTCATACTCTTACAGAATTTTGACAAAGTAAAAAAGTGGGAGAACACTCAAGCTATCGAACATGATTTTGCTATAACTTAGACTTAGTTTTTACCATTTTTCAATGTGCTTACCCAGCTGAGAAGAGAGAAATATTTATAGACTCAATTAGCTTCAGAAATAAAGCAAAAAAGAGTCACATCTCAATTAGCTTCAGAAATAAAGCAAAAAAGAGTCACATCTCGAATTTTCAAGTACTAACGATACCACCGCTTGGCACTGGCGATACCACTGCTAGTTGACTCTGCTCTGTCAACGTACTGAACAGTACCATCACACAATCTGACGGTACTACCGCCTAATAGGGTCTTCAAACTTTATGGATCGACGATACCATCGCTTGTCAAGTAGTACCACCGTTGGCAAGTAATAACTGCCAACAATACCACCACCCAAACCACTTGGGAACTAGTTCCCGAGACAATGCCACCGCCATACATGATCCAACACTACTGAATTGGCCTGAATTTGACCCAATTCAATCCAAATAAAATCCAATTAGGCACTATTAATATTAATCAAGATTATTACCTAATATTAATAATTAATAACTTCAAAATTGAAAACATATTCTAAGCAAATTAAAAATAAAGAGCGACGAGCTTTTCGACAAACTTCCAACGAACTTCCGAAACACCCTCAAATTTCTTCCAATAGACTCTCAACAAGCTCCTAAACTTTATGACGAATCTTTGACAAGCTTCCGAACCTTCTCAGTGAGCTCTGTGAGAGCTCACCTTCAACGATCTTTTTAACGAACTTTCAAAAACTTCGACATGTCCTCGATTCTTTCTCAGTTGATTCCAATAACACTAGTTGATTCCAATAACACTTCCGATGATCCTTCAGACTCTTGAACTCCCAACATATTTAACTCCGACAATATTGCTATCATAATTAATTTGATACACTTATCTCAATAATATATATTAAATCAAATAATCTATTAATCCATGTACACTCACGTATGTCTCTAAAGTCTCAAAAGTATCATTTTACATCATCATCATATTAATGAAAATATAATATCAAATGAAACATTAATGAAAACAATTTACAACATTATCGTCATCAAACACGTAGCGTTCAATACGATAGCACAAGAGCGTAAAAGAGTATTTGTAGCCCACAAAGACTGCATTTGTACCTTTTATTAGCACACACACACACTCAAAGGGTGAGTGCGTCAAACACTTTACATCATTGTCGAGGAGCCCCCAAACAGCATTTGCACACATTAACGGTTTCAAGACAGCACTTGCCATTCGCGCAACATTATTGCATATTCCTAACATGGCTTACACTATTCACTTTCAACCATTTCCAAATGCTACAACCACCACCACCACCACCACCACCACAAAACACAGGTGTTTTGATTGGACAAGACACGGAAAAGTGACTTGTGAAGTGCAGAAGCTTTTGCAGATGCACCTGTTAGTACTTACCAGTATCTGCTTGATCAGCTAATAGAATGCAAAATAAAAGTGTGACATCTGCAAACCTACAGAGATGAGTTCAAAAATATTGGATGAACACCAGATTGATCCACAACAGATCTGTAAAATGTCTATAAGGAGATTGCATTGCACAAAGAAAGATGTTCATGATTGCAAAACATCAACATGCAGCCCAAATGCATAAATGCCAGAAAAAGTTAAGTGTTAGAAGCAGTATTCCCATGCTGAATACCCGATAAATACAATTTGGATGACCACTTGCCATGGTTCAATGCTTCTTTGAAGAGTCACGTCTGTAGATACCAACCAATGTAGCAATATTTTCACAATGATAAAGGAAGGACAGTTAGTGAAACATGCCTTTGGCATACAACTCTAATCGACAAAAACAACAGGTATTAAGACTTGGGTCACCCCCGCAATGTATGCAAGCAAGAATATTTCTTGAAGTGCTGATCTTTGGAAACAAAATGATTACCGAAACCTTGGAACGTTGAGCTTAGATATAAGAATGCTGCAAGGTTCACACCCCAAGGAGACTAAACATCTAGTGGATAAATCTGATCATACACAATGAACATTTATAAAACTTTTTACATTGGTTGGTCATCTCGAACCAATTTGAGTAAACTCAGTTGTCAGCATAACCAATTGACTCGAAAATAATAGAGATACCAAAAGACACTGAAACAAGTTAAGAGGCATCAGATAATAAGCGGAGTTATCTGTCCACACAGTGTTTTCGGTGTGTAGGATAAGATTTGAAATCACATCATTCGCCTCCCACTTGCAATGAACATTTTTTTTGGACTAATCTCACTTAGAGAACAATTAGAGGCTAAACTCATTACCTTTAAAACACCAACTCATAGAAGAAATCAAAGCACCATTGTTAATGGAGGTTTGTGCTTGGAAGATTATCCTATGCATAAAAGTCCATTGATGGCTCTGGTCTACAAAACTGTTTCTTTTTAATAAAGCAAGTAAACTACAGATAAATCACCATCAAATCAGTAACAATTATACACGCACTTAGTTACAAGATAATGCTAAGATAAGCAGCCAGAAACACCAAGACTGTTCTAGTACATAAATATAGGCCACGATATACATAATAACATCAAATTACTACTTTATTAACAACAAAATCAGAAATTGAGATATAGAACATTCGGAAAAAGGGGCATCAGATAATAAGCGGAGTTATTGGTCCACACCGTGATTCAGTGTGTAGGATAAGATTTCAAGATCACATCATCTGCCACCCTTTTGATCGAAAAAAAATCCAGAAAGAAAACAAAAAAACATCAACTTGATATTTGACAAGCATTTCGATTGGACCATTTGACGCCAGAGCAACCAAATCAAATGCCATGGGCTGGTAAGCCAACCATCTAGATTTCTGCACCCGTTATATCCCCTTAGATCGAAAACACATGAATGGACATCTGAGAGGAGGGTAACCGATGCACTTACTCGACCATCATAAACAAAAAAGAATCGAACTGATGCTGCTCAGAAAAAGCAAATCAAGTCATCGACACAGAAAAAGGATCTCATCTGTCCAGACACAAGTATTCAGCATCTTCATCGCAGCGGATCAGATTCATGTACAAGACCAAAACTAATACCAGACACCAGCAAAACATGTACGTAACGCTAGATGTTAGACCGATGATGAGTGGAATCTCTCTCGGACGCTTTCCAAGGAAAGCCGATGAGTGCTGCAGACATTCAACACGGCATCAGGTTCTGACCGCCCGTCTGCTTCGTTTCTCGTCATCGAGAGAGCCACATTTCAATCGGAGAAGTGGGAGTAAGATCAAAAACGACGGATGGAGAAAGAAAAAGAATAGTTCGAACCGCAGAACAAGCGTTGGAGGGATACGATCATAGCAACGGCGGAGACTGGATGGCCGTTAAATAGGCCTCGCTTTGGCGAAACCCTAAAACCGCTCGGTCTAGGGTTTCTTTGAACCTGGCCATTTATGGGCCTGTGTGGGCTCCATATTTACGGGCCAGCCCAAATATGCCTTAAACCCATTCTCTAAGGTGTAGACATAACACGTCCGTGTGTATATATATATATATATATATATATATATATATATATATATATATATATATATATATATATATATATATATATATATATATATATATATATACACGCGTTGGATTGGAGTCTGGAAGATTATTATTTAATTTGATTTTATGCTAATATTAGATGAAATTTCACTGAATATTAATTATAATGGTATATTTGTAATTTTTGAGCTTTATAATAGTATATCTTGCAAGAAGGATATTGATCTCATTATTTTATTCTCCTTTTTATAATTTATTCTTCACTAGTAAATACCCATGAAATATATCGTTCACAGCATCGCTGCATACATTACGTATCTATTTTTATTGTAATTGATCTTCTTTATATCTACTTTTCCTAGATCCATCATAATAATAATAATAATAATAATAATAATAATAATAATAATAATAATAATAATAATAATAATAATAATAATAATAATAATAATAATAATAATGTTATTGTTATTGTTATTGTTAATTATATTATGTTATTGTTATTATTATTGTTATTAATATTGTTATTATTATTATTATTATTATTATTATTATTATTATTATTATTATTATTATTATTATTATTATTATTATTATTATTATTCAAAGTACTCTATATTTCTTTCATATAAGTGGGAGGAAATCCTCAATTTTGTCACTCGCCATACACAGATGATTCAATTATAATACGATCCAAAAACTCGAATTACCCCCCAATCATATCTATCAATTAAATTCTCGAGGAGGCATATATTCAAACAGGAACTGGAATACCCTTGCTTGTCATACACCATCAAATATATCTTTAAATGCTTGACATAAACCTGCAATCTGCATGTAGTGAAAAAAAAAGGGGTTAGATGTCATGCAACAATTAAATGTTTTAATCTATAACAAAATCCAGCCCTAGCTCCTTTGCTAAGTGATAGACATGTTAACGTATCATCTGAATTATTAATATTTGTTCTATCATTTACTTAGCAAGTGCAAGTAAGACATGCCTCTTGATCCCATTGTCGCAACTCGTCGGTATCATCCTCAAAATGTATGACAGCTTCAACCTGGGCGAGAGAAATGTGTAACTTAGTAGTCATGTTGATACATCAGCAAGATCTTACTAAAATACACAATATAAGGGTACAAAAAGGTGGCAAGTTCCCATTTGAGTGATATTAGAATAATGAATTTGTGTAGATAATTCTGTAACAGCTTGCTGTTTAGTATGGCCAAGTGAGCTTGTGCCAAAATGTGAATCTCTTTTCCAACTAAACTGTTGCAGTCGCCTTATGATTGTAATTATTCATATCTGGCTGCATTACTTCTGTTGTTTTATTGCGTCTCTCGATCTGGGGATAAGCACGGTATGCTAGAACCCAGATCAAGAAGATTCTGGAGTAAGTTGCCAGTTTTATCCTTAAATTACATAGCAGAAAAATCTTCACCTGGTCGATTAATCCTCTCATTCTATCTTCATAGATCATTCTAGCTGCTATCTTTTCAGCCTGCAAAAAATCATAGGTCAAAGTAAGATAATTGATTTTTGAAACATTCCAATATAATCAGACAGAAATAATAACCGAAATTTTACAATATGCCAAAAAATAACGAGGTGGTAGAATAGCAGATGACAAGTCACATTTGATTCGAAAATCTAAAATTTGATATGCTTGTTCTGGAAGCCATATAAAATCAAGCAATAGGAATTAGCATCATAAATATAAAGAAAGTCCTGAAGCACCAGCAGAAACAGTATCTGAACTTTCCAGATCTGGGTGATGCATAAAATCATAGCAGATTTTGTTGTTCTCTCAACTGATGTTAGAACCAAGATTGGTCGATAGTAAGTGTCTAAGGTGTCTTTATCCTTCCAAATGAACATAGCTCAAACTATGCCAAAAAGACTTCCCTCCAAATGAACATAACTAAACCATCTTGATGAAAGAAGGCTGTGAATAACAATGATAATGGAGACAATCAGCAGTCAATGAAATTGATGACTTTACTATTAACATCATATAGCTATTCCAGGTAACAGAATCATGAGTTGAGAACCAGCTAACTATAATATGGCATAGTAGTCATGTAGTAATGCTCAAAGGATAACTGGTGAAAACAACAGTGTAGTCATGAAGTATTTTACGACCACTGGAAATTTTCTGTGCCAATATCAAGAACCTGAAAAGGGAAATAACATTCAGCTGTATTTCTTTTTGGCAACTAAAGAAAGGGACTTAATATAATAACTAGTTATGCCATACTAGGAAGCACATGACATCAAGCATATAGTTCTTGAATTGACACATTAATATAGAAGCAAACTTCAGCACATGACGAGAAGAACAATTTCAATACATGACAACACAAGTGATCAAAGAGCAAAAAATCTGCATCACAGCTGGCAACGTAAATTCGATTAACAGAAAGCAAACCTTTTGAGGAGGAATACCCAATAAAGCTCCTAGCTCCTCAAAACTGCTCATCAGAAGAAAAAATCATTTTTAAAATAAATCATAAGTTAATAAGAATCTACAGAATAAAGTTTATCTCTTTTTCAACCTTATATTTGCATATAATTTGCTGGCACTCAGAAGATTATGCTCAATCATTGCACGATCCAGCACAGTAAAATTGTCTGGTAAAAGAGCTTTCTGTTCAACGACAAAGATTAAATGTACCATATCAACAAGATAGACAAGAAACATGAAATAAAACTAAGAATAAGCTTACCTGGTGTGCTTTCAGTTCCTCAGCAAATGCATCAATTTCTGGTTTCTTCAAAATTCTCTCAAGATTCACCTAAAAGCATTTATAATTTTATATTAATCAAAATTCTTCATTAGACTAGGAAAAAGGTAGTGGGGGTCTAACCAAAAGTAAGAGGCCCATAAAGAGGGGAACAATGGCTACCTTCTGTAAAATGGGATAAATTTTCAGCTTTGAGCATCTCTCATCCTGATAACGAAAAGGAGCAATATCAAGTTTTCAACAATATCAAAATCCATAAGGCAACATGTTACTTAATAAGAAGAAACAGCTCTAATTTACAAAAGATTTTAATTGCTGAACTCCCTAAACAATTTAATTTGAAAGAATGACATCAACACATTACACATTGACTCATCCCAAATTAAGCTTATAATGATATAGCCATATCCTAGCTATGTACATTTGATAAGGATGACCAGATCAACCACAATCTCCGTTAAAGCAAGTGTCCATTCAATCTAAAAGAAGGGTCCAAAAGTGTACTTTTACTATTCTTGCCGAAATTTATTTTTAAAATAGAATACTACAAAAACCATGAATCAATAAATGGTAGCATGGTTTCGAACATTGTGGTATACCAAACACACCATTCCAATAGACCAGTGTAACACTAACACAAATCAGTATTAACAAATGATTTTTTTTTTTGTGTAATTGTTATTGGCACATCAATGCATTCTGTACTATATCAATCAGTATGCACTGGTTCAGCAAGGTTCCAGTATGGGTACCGGTATTGGTGTTCAAAAACTTGAATGGTATTGTGGCTTTTGCTTTAATCAGGAGCCACATGTTATGCTTTAGCTAGCTAAAAAGGGATGACAAAAAAGATGATGGAAAGTACACTATCAAATTTGATGTCCCATGGAACTCCGTTATGAATTTGCAAAAGGAGGAAAAATTGACATTAAATACATCAATTATGTCAATCACTTGATAAAGCTGAATTTCACAGTTTGAGAAAATAGTCATGGAAAACACATTAAGTTTGCCAATTAACTGAGGCGAAGGAATATGTTTGCAGCACGAACTAAAATTTCATGCTAAGCGACCTAGATACCTTGTATAAGGTAGCAAGAACACGGGACCGTTGGGGTCCAGCAGCAGCCAATATCGTGCACGTCACAGCAGCACTGAGAGCTTGCTCCAATGCATCCTCATCAATCTCCCTGAGATCCAATTATACAAAATTTGCATTATAGACCAAATAACCCAGTAAGAACAGTTGAATATAAGAAGAAGAAAGAAAAATGAAAAAACCATGTGAACCACATGTTCATTAAACCTTGCAACTTTAAAAAAAATCTGACAGCACATTTTGTACATGTATACTACTTGGTGCTTACTGGAAAACAATAAAGCACATAGGGCTCCATCATTTGTGGTCTGATGGATCAACTGTATGCAGCCTCACCACAGCATCTGAAGAGGCCATTTCAACAGTTCAAACACAATATACAGGTAGCAATGAAGCAAACCTTACGGTACCAGGGAGGGTTCCTCTAAATATTGCATTTATGCAAACCCATAATATATGTATATAATATACATGTCAAAGAAAAATCTCAAAAAAAAATTTAGGCACTAGGAAGGGTTAAAAGTTGCTGAGAAATATGCAATGCCAATAAAGTAAAGACAGTGTTAAGAAAAGGAAGCCTAAGTACTATAGAAATAAATTCCAGTATATCTGTTGAAATAGACAAAACATAGATATAGAGAATAATCATTACTAGTAAGTCAACAATAAGATCAATTTTTTATCCCAAATTTTAATCTACAAATATCAGTAAGCAAAACTTACTCATCTCCAATTTGACGTTGCTCAATCTGGGAAATACCATAATACTGAAGTGCAGCTTCAAGAAACTTCCGCTTCAAATCTAATATCCTAGCATAAAAAACCTTTTGGAAAAAATAGACAAATAATGTTAGAAAATAGTGTCAGATAACAAAGAAACCTAGCGTTCCAGAGCATAATCACCTTGTATTGTAAATTTAGCACTTCATGCTGGCTATTGTTCACTAGAAAAGAAGCTTTATTAATAAAAGCCTCTGCATTAACAGCATCATCATCCTAAGAACATGCAGCAGAATTCAGATAAACTGTAAGATGTATATTCTGATAATCCTCACTTAAAATAATTATAGTGATGCTAACAAACCTCAAGATAAAGGCGAGCAATTTGAACACATTTGGAGAGCTTATAGGTATCATCAAGCATCCTGATAGATGAATTCCAAGTACAAAGATAAGACTTTTCGGGTAAGCTTGTCAGACAAATATATATTTTAAACAAAGAGATTTACTTGATTCCAGAGTCCAAATCAATCCTGCTCAGCATTTGTGCTGCTTTTGACCATTGTTGTTCAGATTCATAGAGTTCGGCTAGTTTCTCTCTGATGATTAGCACCTAAGAGAATCGAAGGTACACAATAGCTCCAAAGGATGAAAAAGGCCATTCCAACAAGTGCACATATATATTCTTCACAAAAGACCTATTCAAGCTTACTCAAAAAGAATCTAGAAAATAGACATACAAATCAAGAATCAAGATGTTCTCCCTAGTATAAAAAAAGGTTTAGTATGATGCAAAAGTTAATTCACAGATTGTACAGATACTAGGATTCAAATGTAAAGGATCGGCATGAACTATCACATTGCATGTCATACAACATGTTCAAGCAAATGAAATCTTCAAAGTTTGCCATGAATACAGTTTCATATTTTGTTTTCCAACAGAATGAAGAAGAAGAGAATTGGACCCTTCTAGATTATTATTAATGCCAACAGGCCTAGGAAGGAAAAATCCAGCCAAAGATGTGATCTAAATTGTGTTTAGGTTTAACTCGATTAGAAAAGAAATCTAGAGAAGTTTCCCCTACAGACCAACAGAACAGTCCTCAAACATGAGTAGAATATACATTAGAACCCAGATAAAATAAATAATAACTCCTTCAACATAACTTGGAGATGAATACCTACATTGGGAGCAGCTAGAATTACTGCAATCACAATGATCATAGAATCATTTACAATGTTACATGAACTCTAGCATCGGAACACACAAATCATGACAGATATTTTCATGTTCATGAGTTGGACACCTGTCAGATGTTAGAATTTTTTTAGTTGCATTATCCTATCATCAAACAAACATAAGATATTGATCTTATCACAATTTTAAGGCCTTTTATGCTATTCTTGATTCTTCCTCTCACACCATCATGCATGTTGCACCTCCATTCCTCTCCTTGGAAAATTGGACAGTGCCACATTCTCATGTCCATGCTCATCACCAATGGAAGCTTAATCCAACAAGCAAACAGTTTTAAGACACTTAAAGAAGCTGTCACTTTGAGAAGGGAATCTATCTTGAGTAGCGGAAATTAAGAATGATATGTTGCTTCCCAATCCCTTTTCTATTAAAATTATAAAAGCAATCCGACCAAATAACCAAATTTTACAGTGAAACTATCTGACTTGACGTAAATACGGCACAACATTAGAGGCTATGTTAGAAAAGGCTCATTAAAAATTGCTACAAATAATTGAAAATATATTGCAAAGAGATTCCTGAAACTCTTTTCAGCCTTTATATTTAAAGGCAATGAAAAATTATACCATCGATCTGTAGTCCAGATTCAGATCGAGAATCCTAGTTCACTGAAAAAAATTAAAATAGAACTTTAAAGAGGAAATTCAGTACCTTCTCAGCTGACTTTGTAGTTCATCATAAACAAATAGCATATACGAGCACTAAATTCCATTTTTCTCTTGTGTGAAATAGTGTATATGTCAAATGAACGATCAAGTTACCTATCTTCATTCATGTTAACAAGACACAAACTACCGAACGAATAAACATGCATCAAGCCCACGATACCACTATTTACTCCTTACTTGAAGACTGCTAGTTAGCATGACAAGAACTTGGATTGTAACAACAGATGCCGTTCTCATCATTTGTTTGTCGGACCTCACAGCATGTAAGGTCAAAGAAGAGGTTTTTAACGAGTACCAGAATTCAAAAGCCATACCTGTTCCTCAAAAGACAGAACCCTGGGTTGAATTTGAGCTAGGCCATAGTGAGCGATCTCCTTCTGAACGTCCGTCTCAAGCCTTCCCAACTCCTGTGCGAACGTCAGTAGCAACTGCCTCGAGACCACCAACGGAACCTCGTCCGACACCACTAAACACCAACCAGTGAGGGGAGAAAGAGCCGATCAAAAACCACAGAGACGGGGGGAGAGGAAGAAAACCCTGATCTAGAGGGAGGGGGGAGCGTACTGTGATCGATGAAACGCTTGGCCTGGGTGACATCAGTGGACGAGGAGGAGAGGACGGAGGCGAGGATGAGTTTATACTGCTCGATCTTTTGCCGCTGGTCCGTGATGGCCGCGGCGGTCGCGAGAACGCTCTCCATCGCTGCTCTTTGTCGAGATACTGCGCTCGTCGGAACCCTAAATCTCGGCGGCCTAAAAAATCGTAGTACTGCTCGCCAAGAACCGTCGACGTCGTCTTCATCCAAAATGATGGAAATGCCTCTTAATGAAATGAAGTTTTATTTTTTTGTATTTGGAATATCAATATTTTCCAACGGCACACTGAATAATTATTATTTCCTCAATAATTTTTTAGCTCTTAAATAATTGCTTTTTTGGATATATTTTTTTCTTGAATTCATTATAAAATTAATATATGAGGCATTTTAGGAATTATGATGAATAAGAAATGGACGATTTCTCTTTAAACTATATTTTTATTTTTCCACATATGATACCCTCTATTTTTATTTTTTATTTAGTATTTTTATTTTTCTCTAATATCTTAAATATTTCTTATCTCTTACCGTTACTACGGAGAAAAGAGGAAAAGTTCTATCATAATCACTTTTTTTTTCCTCCCCAAAAAGATATTTAAAATATTAAAAAAATGAGAATACCGAATGGCTTAATATTTTTTTTAAATCGTCTTTGAAAAATATGAAAAAGAAGAATCTTAAAAAATTTCCTCTTAATTCATCTAACTATATTCACTTTAAATTATTTTATATATTTATTATTTATAAATTAAAAAAATTATATTAGACCTACAATTTTAGAATTGCGACAAAGCAACAATGTTCCGACGGAACATATTAACATGTTTGCATCATCCCCTACGAGGAAGTATTGGAGATACGACATCAGAATTATGACTCGACCCAGAGACATCACCGCTCACCGTTCTAGCATTTCTCGAGTATCTCCTCGATCTCTTCTTTCTTGCTGGATAATATGTTTCTTTCCGATTAATTGCTTGCTCTGTAATTAGTTTGAGTTGGCATTTCCGATTAATTGCTTCTTCTGTGATGTCCATCTTTACAATTGGGTTTTGCTTCGAGGACTGCTTGTAGGATCGGATTGGATTGGGAAGTATAGCTAATTTAAACATTTTAAGCTTTCAATGGTAGGCTTCCTGGTGATTTGATTCATGGGTTATGTAATGAGCAATTATAACTAAATTTGGTGGTAGATTTAACATAATAAATCTGGATCAAACATGATCCAAAACTAAATTTTGAGAATGTTTCCATTTAACTTATTAAATCTATAATAATAAGTATAAAATCCTACAACAATTATGAAACATATTAACATGGAAGCGTACCTTTTGAATCTATCGAAATATTTTTCTGAATTAATCGGTAATTTGACCTTTCAATTATAGAGTATCCTTAAGAACTTTAGTTTTTTCTTTGACGGGTGAAGAAAAACTTCATTTGATGATGATGATATTGCAACCGATTATCATAACCCTATTTATAGTCATAACTGATGAATCTATAATTATGATTATATTCATAATTGATGAATCTGCATTTATGCTTCAAGAGTTTCATATTCCTAACTTATCCGGTCATTAAGTTAGAAATATGACTTATGACATCCACATAATTAATTTTCATGACAATTATGTTCCTTAGCTAAATAAATTTACTTTAATTAGATCATTTTAATTTTGGCTAATCAGAATAATGACTTAACACATTTAATTATACATGTGTGACCCTTAAAATTCTAATAATCTCCCACTAGGTCACATATGTATTCTTATAAACGTGTTATACTTTATGAGTTCAAAACTGTTGTCATTATTAAATAAAACATACAATACAATCTCATATATTGGCCATATTAATATAGGACTAAAGCGGTCTTCACTATATCAATCATAGCTAAACCCATCAATGATCACTAGAGGTATTATAACAGATTTTTACGTCTAAAGTGTAGCAGATTAGACGTAAAAGATAAGTGGCTTTTATTGAGAATTTTTCGACAAAACCAAAGGGAAAACCACTGTTAGGAAGTGTCAAAGCTGCCGTAAAAATTTCATAGAGATTTGGATAGAAAAAAATGTAGTAGCAAGATGCATATGCTATAATTTGAAATTTCAAAGGCGACTTTTGTTGTAGAGATGAAAACTTTACGACGAAAAGTTTATGTAGCAATTATAGGAACGAATTTTTTGAATTTTTGAATAAGGATAACTAAATTACAAAGCAAGAGGGTAGATAACTAACTGTTGCAATTCACGGAAAGATCCAAGGATGATCTACGGTGGTGGAGATGACGGAAGGCCGATGATCTTCTAAGCAATTGTGGGAATTGCTTTGCACGGTTTGTGGAGGGTGGTGGATGGTGTGGAAGGGATGAAATGCTTCGATACCAAGTGTTAGAACCCTCCGTGGATTCTAAGCTTGGGGTTGATCTCTATAGGGGATCGGCCTCCTTGGAACTCTATAGGGTTCCTTCATCTCCAAGTTCTTTGCACTTTGCTAAAAGATTGATCTATTCATTGATTAAAGAGGATGAATATATGGCTATTTATAGGGCTTCTAAGCCCCAACTCCTAATAGGACTCTTACTCAAGACTCCTACTTCTAACCAACTTCTAATTAGGACTCCTTCTCTAGTAGGATTCCTAATTTTAATATGACTTTTTCCCTAATAGGAATTCTACTTCTAATAGAACTCTTTTTCTAATATGACTCCTACTTCTAATAGGACTCTTTTCCTAATAGGACTCCTACTTCTAATAGGACTCTTTTCCTAATAGGACTCCTACTTCTAATAGGACTCTTTTCCTAATAGAACTCCTACTTTAATAGGACTCTTTCTCTAATAGGACTCCTTTCCTAAGAAGTAACCTAACCCTAACCTAGCCGACCTCTTCACCTCTTTAATAAGGGTCGGCTAGATAGGATTTACATGAATGCCCTTATCAATGAAACTAAATTAGGACTCTCATAGCTAGAGTCCTAACAATCGTATATCACTGAATTTCTATAGATCCATGGGGTAGATGAAAGAGGTCAAGCGTCCTCCTCTATAGCGGTGATCCACATGACAAGGCTGCGAAGATGCACCTCTATGGGAAGAGGAGAATAGAAGGTAACTACCAAGAAGTTTCAGCCTATGGACCTTTGGTTCCCTCTTATTTATTAATGAATCCTGCCCTATTGGGTATTGGATCTCCATCTAATTACCCAAACCTCTTAGATTAATGGGTCTTTACCCAATAATCTAGCTCTTATTGGATCTTATCTATGGGATCCAATAATACAATGGCTTATTGGATATCCAATAAAATAGGGGCTCCGGCGGATATCTCATATCCGAACCTCTACTCGTCGCAACACCTACTATATGTATGACTTTCTAGACCCAATATCGAGCTGGCCGTGAGTCATACATGTTAGAACTCCTTCTGACTTAGTAAATTATTATCTCTTTAATAATTCACCCGACTCATCGATTACGTACGTACTATGCCATTGCGGCGCAATCCCTAGACGATACAAGGGAATCCAATCTTTTGGACCTATATGCCCTCGGTTACCATGTACCTATAGTCCCTCATTCATCTAATATCCCAGAGATCATATATCGGGCATGGTGTTGTCAAGCCCATAAAGTTTCCAATCGAATCTCGCTCTAATCAGATTCTCCCGGAGAACTCTTTTTCTCTCAATCTGAATGACCCTAGCCAGGGATTTGCCTAAGTAAGAACATATAAGATATTCTTCTTATGATACTGAGAGTGAATGATCCTCTATTGATACTCAATAGCCCTCGTAAGATTGGCTAGCACTCCCAATTTTCAACTAGTCCAACTTTATCTTTATGAGATCATTAATCATAATGTATAAAGTATAACAATCAGAAGCTTTATTTCTAATCAGAAAATATCTGACATAGAATATTTAACATACATATGACAAATTCCCACTAAACTGAAGTTTGCTCAATACACCCATATGAGACCTTTGGTGGTACACGTTTGTGAGAGGATCTGTCAACATAAAGTTTGTTCCCAAGTGTTTTATGAAAACTTGTTTACCTTGTACCTTTACTTGGTTGACAAAATTTTTCAACCAAATTTCATGATTGGACGCCTCAAAACATGCTACAAATTTCACTGCCATGGTGAAAGAAGTAATAAGGGATTGCTTGGCACTACGCCAAGAAATGACCATACCAGCCAATATATAAATGTAGCTTGAAGTTTATTTCCTACTGTCTTAGCATCCAGCAAAATCGAAGTCAGAATATCCATTGATCTCCAAATGGTCTAGTCTCCTATATGTGAGCATATGATCTTTTATTTTCTTTAAATATCTTATAACTCTTTTTGCTCCCTTCCAATGATCAATTCTAGGATTGCCTAAGTATCTGCCTAACACTCCAACAATGTACGCTATATCCGGACGCGTACAAACTTGTGCATATATTAGACTCCCTATAGCTGATGCATAAGGAATCTTTTAAGTTTCTTGAGTTTTCAGATTTTTTTTAAGACACTGATTAAGATTGAACTTATTTCCCTTTGCGATAGGGAGACAAGTTAGCATTTATTAAGAATATAAGTTGCAATCTTTATTGCTTCTCCCCAAAGTGATTCTAACAAAGTAGATTGAGAAATTATACTTCTTACCATATTTTTAAGTATGCGGTTTTATTTTTCAACTACACTATTCATGCTAGGTGTCACTAGCATTATATACTGAGAGACAATTCCATACTCCTCTAGGTATAGAGCAAATGATCCTGGATGTTGTTCACCTGAGTCGTCATTTCTGTAGTAATATTCCCCTCCATGGTCAGATCTGATGCTTTTTATTATTTTGTTGAGTTGATTTTCAACTTCAACTTTAAATGATTTGAACCCTTTCAAAGATTTGGACTTTTCATGTATTAGATACAGATATCCATATCTAGAGTAATCATATATGAATGATATAAAATATCGTTGACCATTCCATGAAGGTGTAGGAAATGACTCACAAATATCTGTATATATCAATTCTAAGACGTCCATAGCTCTATATGCACCTGATCTCTTAGGCTTAGTTTGTTTACCTTTAATGCATTCAACACAAACATCTAAACTTGATAAGTCAATGGGATAAATAATCCCTTCTAATATAAATCTTTCAACTCTATTTCTAGATATGTGATCTAAACGTTTGAATTTTCAATTTTACGTTTAGTACTTCGCAATTCCACATTCGGGGATTCATGATAGGATGCTATAGTATCAAGCAAATATAGATTATCATAAGCCATAAGTAAACCAGTTCCAATCACATTTTAATTTAAAGATAAAGTAAATTTATTATTTCCAAATGAATAAGAATAACCAGATTTATCCAAATAAGAAACATAAATTAAATTTCATCTAAATGCCGGTACAACAAAAGTGTCTTTTAAATCCAAATAGTATCCGGCACATAATAGCAATCTAAATGTGTTTATAGCTTCCACTTCTATTGATTTTTCGTCCCCCACATAAATGCATCTCTTAGCATCATTGGGTTTTCGGTAGCTAGGGCAATCCTACATTGAAACACTGATGTTGGTAGTTACACTAGAGTTTAACCACAAAGTGTTTCTAGGTACTGAAGTTAAATTGACTTCAGAACAAACCGAAGTATGAAATGTATCCTTTTTAGCATACCAGGCATGATATTTGGAACAATCCTTCTTCAAATACCCAAATTTCTTATAAAAGAAACATGTATCAGCCTTATTTTGTTTCTTTTGTTCATGACCTTTATCAGTCTCATTCTTTCTAGATTTATATTTCCTTATATTTCTTTTATCGTTGTACCTCATGGAAATCAAGCTTTCATAGTACTTTATTTTTAAGAAAACTAGGATAAGAAAATCTTTGGCCTTAGTAATCCCTTTGGATATGTAGCTCTAAAGGCCTTTATTGTCACGCTTAATGATCATGACATGATTAGACTTGTCCCACTTCTCATATAGTCTCTTTTCATCAAAGTACTATTATCTTTAAGAGAAGCTTTAAGGTCCAAATCCATACAACCCAAAACGATTAGAATATTTTCTTTCCAATCCTTAAAGTTAGTTTTATTTAAAACCGATATCTGAATTAAGGTTAGTAGATATTGAAGCAAGAGAATCTAAATAAGAAAATTGATGCTCATATATATTGTCATAAATATAAGTAAATTTAAATAATGATATCAATGCAACATTAATATCTTGTCTTTGTATTAATTGTCAATGGTAGTTTTATTTAATGATGATAATAAGATATGTCAAATAATAAACTCATCTTTGGATTGTTATCATTCACATCTATAACTTTATAATTATCACGTGTTTATCCACATATGTATAAAATCTGTCAATCATTAACTTTCCTTTAGGTCGGTTAATTAATGTAAATACATACTACCATGAGAAATTTACAGACTTTAGCAACTTCATACATTAAATTACTCAATCATCATTAATTAAATTTAAACTATATTCAACTGATCTTAAGACTCAAATATTTATACATAAAAACCATTCAATCTATATCAACAAATAATTTTATATAATCAATAAGATGTTTAAACCAACATAATACATGAATATTATAACAATATTATTATTAATTAAATTTTAATATTGAATTTTCATAAATTTAATTAATTTCTTGAATTGGAGTGAAAAATAAATTTGTATATTAAAAAAGAAAAAATCCATAAAATATGAGATTTATGACTTGTAGTATTTGCATCACCTAAGGCACGAAGAGAAAAATACATCTTTAAGTGATCTAACATCGAAAAACACATTAAACTCAAATCGAATATGCTATATGATTACATAAAACTATCATCTTCCTGTAGATAAAACCAAATCACTTCAAAATATTGATCTTTAATCTATATATTCAATAAATAGATGGCTACGATCTAGTATTTTCAAATATAAATTGGATCAAACAGCTTTTAATGAATTAGAATATTTCTATTTAACTTATTAAATTCACAATAATAAACATTTGAAATCCTACAAAATATGAAACATAACAGTAGCTTTTGAATCATCAAAATAGAATTTTCCATGATTTGACCTTCCAATTATGATATCCTAAGAACTTTAATCTTTGACAAGTGAAAGAAATTTAGATAATAATATCAAATCGGGATAACCTATTTATGGTTATAACTGATAAATCTACAATTTGATTATATTCATAATTCTGAATATACAATTATGCTTCAAGAGTTTGCTAAATTATAAAGTATCCATATAATTAATTTTTATGATAATTATGTTCCTTATCAAATAAATTTATTTTAATAGAAATTTCCTAAAGAATAATGAATTAACACATTTAATTATACCTGTATGCTTAAAATTTAACAAATTTTCTACTTGCTAACAAATTCCCATCCTTGCATTATAAATGATAAGAATTTTTAAGAAATTGCTTATCCTTCTTGATCTGTATTCCCATTATGGTTTTTGTCTGGTTGTATTGGAAAGGAAGATTTTCAATTTTAGATCTTGATAAGCTGATTTCGATATTTTATAATTTCATGGATTTCAGCATAGTTTCTTATCTTTCAAAACATGATCAATACCTTTACTGACATGGATTATAGCAATTTTCTTTCAACCAAAGCCAACGCCTTTCACAAAAAGAGATCCATGCCGTTCTCAATATATAAATGTCATCAAACTTTGGAGATTTCTCTATGACTGCCATGCATCAGTAAGCCCAAATCAAGTTTATCTACCCAATGATTTAATGATAGAAATAAAGTTCTTGATATCTTGCAGGTCTGTAGTTTTATTTGACCAATCAATTTATTTTGTTTAAACTAAGCCAAATTATCTTATTAAAACGATGCAATCATTGATCTCCAAGCAATTTTATTTATTAATTGCATATATCACAAAATTATTTTCTTTAAATACTCCTTTAGAATCACATTTATGATTTTGACTTGAACTATATCAATTTTTAAGCTATTAAAAGCTTACTCTTGAATATCTTATTTTTTAACCCATTCGTGCTTGATCTTATCTAGGAACATTTATTATCTTTGATTTTTTTAAGACTTATACTTCTTGATGCAGCAAATGATTCGAATGTTGGGCACCTCGCAAACGAGGAGATGGCATTTGCAGACACATAATTAACTTCCATTTATTTAGATTTTTATTATTTTCTGCACATCATGCTTTTAAGTCCATATACACCCAGACTTAAGTTTAAACTTGATAAATTGCATGAAATTTTGCCATTAAGTATTAATTGTTTCAAATATATCTGGTTTTATTTACTTTACACATAGCTCAATTATTCTCACAAATATATATCTGATTCAAGTAATATATATTCCTGAATTTTAAATGTTATTACCTTTATGATCATAAAATATTCTCATTAAAGTTATATTTTGTTTTTTCTAATGCATTTGCTTCATTTCCAAACAAAATAAATTTTTAATATTGTCATAAATATAATAAATGGGAATAATGATATAACCACATAGATATAAGATCTTTCAACTCATTTTAATATTCAAGGATCTAAATGGTCAGATTAACTTGGATTTTAATTGTATAGATATTGAATTCAATCTTTATCTAATATAAATTCATAAATATAAGAAATGATCAAAGATAGCATATTCAATATTCATTTAATATTCATATAAATGCGCCCAAGATTCAAGCAAATTCTATTTAACTTGAACTTTTTGTTTACCTTTAATAAACAAACATTAAACTTTTAAATTGTACAAAAAATAACAATATTATTTATAATATAAATAAAATAATAAGATTTCCATACTCATGAAAATAAATCAATTTTCATATTTAATAATAAATTTTAAAATTTATCCAAATCAATAATTACATTATCAATCTAAAATGAATAAATCAATTGATTCAGGCACCTTTATATTTGATAAATATTAAAATTTTAAATAATTAACGATTTCATTTTCCAATTTAAACGTTTATAAAGTAAATTTAATATTTATAATCATATAAGATCATTGGGTATATCTAATCATGCTAGGATATTTAAATTTAAATATTATTTCCAAATAATTAAACTATTAATTATTATAAATGCATATCATTAATATTTCCAAATATTAATAATAATTATCATAAATTACAAAATCAAATAATTTTAATATTTAATAAATTGATTTTTAAACCAATTTAATATTTCCAATATGAAAAGCATAATAGCTTATCATATTATTATTAATTAAATTGGCATATATGTGAGCATATGATCTTTTATTCTCTTTAAATATCTTAAACTCTTTTCGCTCCCTTACAATGAAATTTGCATTACACTTAATAAGTTTAAGCATAAAAAAATCTTTAAGTTTCTTGATATACTGATTAAGATTAAATTGACTTTAATGAAGCATTTATTAGAATTAAGTTCATCTTTTAAATATTCTAGCATGAAAAAATATGTCAATCTATTCATGCTAGGTTCAAGCATTATATCGAGAGAAAAATTGATCCTTTTGTTTATGATCCTCAGAGCAATATCTCATTACGATCGAATTTTATTTTTCTTAAAATTTGAGAATTATAGATACATATCATATATGAATGATATAAAATTATTATCATAAATATTCAGATGAAATATGCATAGGCTTAGTTTGTTTACCTTTAATTTAATAATTATAAATCTTTTATATTTCTAGATATTTGATCTAAACGCTTGAAACTTGTTTAAATCGCAATTAATTAAATTCAAGTATCAAGCAAATATGTAAGCCATTATCCAATCATATTTAATTTTATTTATTATTTCCATAATAATAGTTAAGATTTCATTTGAAAAATCTTTATATTTAATAACAATCTAAAATAGCTTCCACTTTTATAAAGCATATCCATCTTCGTAGATCACGATAGTACACTAAGAGTTTAATCACAAATAAATCTTATTGACTTGAATCGAAATATGAAATGTATCCTTTTTAGCAGACTGGCATGATATCTAGACTTGTAAATACCCAAATTTCAGTATAGTCTCTTTTTAGAATACTTATATTTCTTTTATTATAATGGAAATCAAGCTTTGAAGCATCGTGCTTGTTTCCGCCTTATCGTTTTTAAGAAAATGCTTTTCTATTTCGGTAAGAAAATCTTTGGCCTTAGTAATCCCTTTGGATACTGTAGCTCTAAAGGCCTTTGAATTGTCACGCTTAATGATCATGAGACACATGCGATTAGACTTGTCCCACTTCTCATATAGTCTCTTTTCATCAAGAGTACTATTATCTGTAAGAGAAGCGGGTCGATTTTCTCTTAGTGTAAGGTCCAAATCCATACAGCCCAAAACGATTAGAATATTTTCTTTCCAATCCTTAAAGTTAGTTTTATTTAAAACCGATACTGAATTAAGGTTAGTAGATATTGAAGCAAGAGAACCTAAATAAGAAAATAATAGATAACCATAAATTATGCTCATATATATTGTCATAAATATAAGTAAATTTAAATAATGATATAACCCATCTCAAGATATCAAGTGCAACATTAATATCTTGTCTTTGGATTTTAATATTAATTGTCAATGGTAGTTTTATTGTAATGATCAAACACTGATAATAAGACATGTCAAATAATAAACTCATCTTTGGATTAAGTTATCATTCACATCTATAACTTTATAATTATCACGTGTTTATCATTACACATATGTATAAAATCCTGTCAATCATTAACTTTCCTTTAGGTCGGTTAATTAATGTAAATACATACTACATTTAATATTTTCATGAGAAATATTACAGACTTTAGCAACTTCATACATTAAATTACTCAATCTAATATTAAATAATCATTAATTAAATTTAAACTATATTACACAAATTGGTTTGACCTTAATTTGTTGACTCAAATATTTAATACATAAAAACCATTCAATCTATATCAACAAATAATTTTATATAATCAATAAGATGTTTAAACCAACATAATATTGCATGAATATTATAACAATATTATTATTAATTAAATTTGCATATTGCACTAATATAATTAAACCAACATAATATTATAATAATATTATTATTAATTAAATTTACATAAATTTAATTAATTATACAAAATCCAAAGGAAATTTAAAAGATTTACTTGAATTGGAGTGAAAAAATAAATTTGTATATTAAAAAAAAGAAAAAATCCATAAAATATGAGATTTATGACTTGTAGTGCAAAAAATAAATTTGCATACTGAAAAAAAAAGGCACGAAGAGAAAAATACATCTTTAAGTGATCTAACATCAGAAAAACACATTAAACTGAATGCGAAGTATGCTATAGCATGATTACATAAAACTATCATCTTCCTCGACGATGATAAAACCAAATCACTTCAAAATATTGATGAAAACATCATTAAAATATATAAAAAAATAAGTCTATATATTCAATAATCATTGTTGGATGGCTCTGATACCAATGTTAGTGGATTTAACATAATAAATTTGGATCAAACATGCTTTATAGATCCAAAACCGAATTTTAGAATATTTCTATTTAACTTATTAAATTCACAATAATAAACATGAAATCCTACAACAATTATGAAACATATTAACATGGAAGCGTACTTTTGAATCCATCAAAATATTTTCTGAATTAATCGATGATTTGACCTTCCAATTATAGAGTATCCTTAAGAACTTTAATTTTCTCTTTGACAAGTGAAGAGAAACTTTATTTGATGATGATAATACTGTAACCGGGGACCATAACCCTATTTATGGTTATAACTGATGAATCTACAATTATGATTATATTCATAATTACTGAATATACAATTATGCTTCAAGAGTTTCATATTCCTAAATTATCCAGTTATTAAGTTAGAAATATGACTTATGGTATCCATATAATTAATTTTTATGATAATTATGTTCCTTAGTCAAATAAATTTATTTTAATTAGATCATTTTAAATTTGACTAATCAGAATAATGAATTAACACATTTAGTTATACCTGTGTGACTCTTAAAATTCTAACAAGTATCTTTATTGTCTCTTGGTAGCATATATCCTTGCTAACTTACAATTTTTGTACCCTTCTACTGTTTCCATCCTTGCAATTAGAAAGCAGAGTGGATAGAGAATTTTTTGGTAAATTTCTTATCCTTCTATGATCTGTATTCCTTACATTATGGTTTTATATTGTGGACTGGATTTGTATTGGAAAGGAAGATTTTCAACTTTAGCTATCTTGATAGACAGATAGCTGATTTCGATATTTTATAATTTCATGGATTTGCAGCATGATCTGTCACATCTTCATTGTTTCTTGGAGATGTAAATCCTTCCTAACTTTCAAATTTCTCATCCTTCTTCCATGATGTCAACTTTTTGGTAACCTTATAAAGTTATATGTGATTTTAATTTACTGTAAGACAATTTTATGCTCTTAATACATGGAATATTCTGGTATAGCTAACATTTCCAACCAAAGCACACTACTTCCTCCTCTATGTCAACCAAAGCCATGTTATGTTTCACAATAAGGAGTTTCAAAAACCTAAAACGACTGAATTAAATGCCTATAAGTTCTCGAATGGTTCCTCTTGTCTAGAGATGTAAGGACATCCAAACTTGTGGAGATAGAAAGTTCTGATAAAAAAAGAACAATAAGATGATAAAAAAGATAAAATATGAGTCCAGAATAATACACATGCATCAGTGAAGCCCAAGTGTTTTGTTTATCTACCAGTTTATGCAATGTATTGTTCTGTAGAAATTAAAGTTCTGTGATATCTTGCATGCTTGTTCACAACTGCACTGGGGCTTTTTGTAGTTTTAAATGGTTGCAGACTTTTTTTTTTTTTAGCATCCTGTACCAGTTCTGTCATTTCCTCTCGACAATGTTGCATTTCTTGTTTCCATAACTTTGGAACACTAGTACAGCCAGATTACTTCACTGTTCTTGAGATTAAAACGATGCAACTGCTGTTGAAGATGCTCCTCACAGAGTATACTTAGATGAACCAAAGGTTGAAGTGCACATCCGTCCATCTCTTACACAGTTGCATATTTGTTTATTTGAACATTCGTTTTTTACGTATAATTAGGCAGGGCATTGCATGGGGTAACATCCATCAGCTACTACACCTGGGATTGATCCTTCCCCTCAGCAGTGAGCACCATGTTTCTTTAAAGTTCCAAATCATTAGCTCCTTCGGTGAGTTCGAATCTACATGTTATGGCAACCGGAGAGAGAGAAAGCTGATGTGATTTCATTCACTCGCTCGAACTACCATCTGAAGTGCAATTTAGTGTGCAGACGCAGACAGCTTTACAACATGGCTTACTCTTGAATGGAAGATACGACTACCTAATTACCATTTCTTTCTCACTGATTTCAAGTATCGACTGGTGCAACCACCGCTGTCCCAGTACAAACACCTCATCTCGTGCTTGTTCTTATCATCAGGAACATTGGCCTCTTAATCCTGATTGATCTTTGTCTTTATTGCTTCTTTTTACGTTCATCGGTCTGCTAACTAATGTAGGAGATGTAGGGTTTCCAATGGCTTGACAGGCTTGAGCTTCCGAGGAGGCGCTTGCAGCATTCCGGATGGCAGCGGCGAGTGCACGAACTTGCAGTTGGGGCACGAAGGAGATGACTCGCAGAGCATGACGAGGAGATGGCAGTTGATGCAGACGACTGCGACCATGCTGCCACATGAATTAGGTTGCTTCTCTGCTTCATCTGAATTTGTGAAGCTGGATTGCTCTTCCGAGCTTGAGAAGGACGAGATGTTGAGATCCAAATCTAGTTCTTCTTCCTTGGGCCTGATCCAACTTTTCTTCAGGGTTTTCCTGTCCAAATAGTACATCCTTCCAGACTGCAGGTATTAGTTTAAACAATGTCAGCAGATGATAAAATTGCATGCCAAAGTCATAAGTACTGCCTTGGGACACAATAACAAGTATTAATTGTATGAACAGTAGAACAAACAAGATATATGTAGGGAGAGAGAGAGAGAGAGAGAGTGTGTGTGTGCGTGTTTACTTGTAGGTCTAGGCATTGTTCCCATTCAAGTGGCAAGGGATCATTAAGCTGAAGCTCAATGCTAGTTGGGCTTGAAATCTCATGACAAATTTGTTTTCTCTTCCTTCTAACATTTCCATCTGATTCCGAAGATAAGCTGTGTGGCTTCTGGCTTAAGATCGATGCATGTCGACCCAATGAAAGCTGGGTCTGATCCATCAGTCTCAGGCCTCTCCCCTTGCTCAGCTTTTGATTCTCCCCCTTTTAAGTTGGATTGGAGAACTTTGTAGAAACTCTTTGATCATCCAAAACTAGCCTAGTGAAGAATCTACACATGCATAAAGTAAAAGAAGCATGGCTTGCTGCAGAGAGAGAGAGAGAGAGAGAGAGAGAACTTTGGGGAGGGGAGGAAGAAGAGGAAGGGACGGGAGGGAGGGAATGAGCAGAAAAATGGAAGCTTCTCACATCCTTTTGATATATTGGATCGTGCAGGAGAGGGTGCAAATATTGAAGTGTTCTTAAATGTCCTCAGCCAACCCTATTTAAAAGGAGGGCAGGCCTTGCATTGATAGTTGAATAGTGTGGCTTTAAATGCTTGAGTTCTCACCATCTAAAACGACGCCCTAAATGATTTCATGCCACCAAAATCTAACTCTTTGCCACTCTCACCACCTGTGCATGTCTTCAGTCATCAGTCCACATTCTGCTCTAACTAGCTAATCAAAGAATTACTGTAAGATGGCTCACTTCACTTGTGGAACTCGAAGCAGCAGCAGCAGCAGTCTCTGGATTCACTCACAGTCCAACTTTTGTCTTTGTGATGCAGATATGCGATAGCTGAAGCAAGCATGGCATCAGAGCTGGAAGCTGGAAACTAGCTTGAACCTTACAGAAGAATGCAGACACTGCACTCCAACCTGCGGGTGACTAAAAAAAAAGCATGCTTTCCTGATGTCTTGAGATCTTGCATGCACCCATCACGCAGTTATGAACTGCACCTTGTTGGTGAGCATTAACTCATGAGCATGCTCGACTCCAATGCATCACCACGGTGGGAGACTTGAAAGAACCACGTACAACCTCACCACCACGCTTGCAGTAAACTTGGCCGAGGCATTGGGGGAAGAATAAAGACGGTGTGTTGGGGCTTTTTGTGCAGCTCCAACCGAATCGGGCTCTACAATAAATTGAGGTGGGCATGAAACCATTTAATGTGTAATGTTGCATCTACTGAGAGAATTTATGAATGATGTTACATGTTAGGTTTTTGTAAGCCAACCCAGGTAAGTGGCTGGCAATTATACCAGATAATAGACATGGTGTTCTTCTTTTTTATTCCACTCATTTCACTCACAAGAGTCATAAAGATGTTCTAAACTACATTGTTGCCCATAAACTTAATGTGTTTCTGAGATTAATCAGCACTGGTAGGCTCAATGCATTCAGAAACAGCAATAAACAAGTGTAGTGTTGTTTGTCTTTCTTCCGGGCAAGTAATGCAGCTTGTTCCTCCTGATATAGTTCACAGTTTCTGCCTTGAAGATGCCATGAATCCTTGTCCTTGCATGCTCATCATGTTCATGCTGGTTAGCAATTCAGCCAGGGTTGACTTGGTCACAGGTCTCATGCTATACCTAAAACTTCTACATTTAAGTTTTCTGATGTATCTGTTATTATCATGTTGAAATTTATCACCCTTTATTACTGGATATATTGATCTGAGGAGAACTTAGGTAAATTGATAGATGGGCTTCTGCTACAATCACTGATCACAACCCAAACTTTGACCAAGCACTGCATGATCCTTCATTTTATTTTTTATTTGTCAACAAGTGAATGAAATATTAAGCAAATAAGAAATGACAATCCAATATCTGAAATATGAAGTGGTTCTGCAACCTGGTATATGAAGAAGCACTTGTTAATCGAAAACACAGATTTTTGTGTGTATATTTGTGAAAATAGCAGCAGTAGGAATTAAGCTCCAAATTCTCTGGTAGAAGTGTAGATAGAGAGGACAATGTTGCAGTAACTCTTTTGCTCTGTACTGTGATAGGTGGAAGAAGGATGGAAAGATATGGGGATAAGAAGCATTGCCAATTACATACATTATGAACAATCCATAAATATTTTTGACACCATTCTTGTTCATAAAGATGTTCTAGACTACATTGTTGCCCATAAACTTAATGCGTTTCTGAGATTAATCAACACTGTCAAAGAAAAATTAGATCCATGCACTCCCCCCACAAGTAAACAAGGTCACTTCCTGAGCCAGTACTGGCCATTAAATGAAACTAATAGCTTCCTCCTTTCCTGTTCCTTGCAGTTCATCACCAAACAAGCAGAGCATTCAAGGCCAACCTACTGCAACTCTACTTGGTTTCAAGCTCATCTTCTACTGAAATCCATGCTCTCACTCATCGGCTCCTTGATCTTAAATGCAGTCAGTATTCATTCATACTCCTGTTTTAATGAGGATTCACCATCACCATCTCCATCTCCATCTCCATCTCCATCTCGAGCTTAAAAGAGTCCATAAGTTTTCTGCATCAGAAATGAAATGGACAAGGTTGCTGAGTTGCCGTGTAACTGGTGATCGTGCACTCGCTACAGCAGTTTAAGCCGCAAAATAAGTAATTTAGTATATTACTTACAGCTCGCCCAAGATCATATTTGTCCTGCTGATGCAGCCAATACTTGGATGACACGTAATAATCATGGGTGACGTGGCGCATCGAGATGGGTCCCAGCCTCGCATCAAGTGGATGCGAACTGTGTCGAACTATCGGCTCACTGGGCTTTGGGCTCGGTGCGTCTCTACAAGAAGCCCAACAAGTCCGCCTCTCCAACGCCTAAACCCAAAGCGACGCCCTTCGTCTTGCGGTCATTCTCATCTCTCCTCCTCCCCCCTTTAGGGTTTCTTCCTCTCCTCGGGAATCGCTGGGAGCTGCGCTCCTCCTTCGCTTCACGTCGATCCGTGGTGGAGGTACGTACGCCTCTGGATTTCTTTAGGTTCTTTCTTGCTTTCTCGTTAATATCTCGTGCTGATTCCCATGGACTCTCTCTCCCTCTCTCTCTTCGTTGTTTGTTGGGAGATTGCACTTCGACGCCGCTTTCGTTTTCGTTGAGCCTGATGTGGTTTTTTAGGGTTTGTGCGGTGTCCTTTCTTCCTTTGGGTTCTGCGGGATCTTTTTCGTATGGAGTCTGGAAACTTCGATTTGCTGTTCATCGACTGCAGCGTTTGACGTGCGGATTATTTTTCTTGTTGTGAGGGATCAAGTCGTGCAAATAATGATATCCTTTTCAGGATCTCTTGATGGAAAATGAGCCGCGAGATTCGTCGTTTTGAGTTGGTTTGGGAGTTGCGATCCTGTTAGGAGAGGATACAAGCCTATTCTTTGCTTGAGGTTGGAAGATGCCAGCTGCACATTTCTCAAGCAACAAACTACTTCGATTCTCCGTAGAACTTCTTTTCCGAGAAGGCCAGACGAGCTTGTTTCAGTCACATTCATTCTCCGGTCTTGTTGACAGCATTCAAACGTTTCCAATTATCGATCGCTGTACATCACAGTCTATTGTTGGAAAACTGTCCCGATTGGTTCCCTTTCCTTCTTTGGCTGCTTCATCTTGTCAATCTCGTATACATAACATTGGTAGCCTGGTTTCCGTGTTCCCTCAGTGGTCATTTATCCAATTTGAGAGGAATGTGGCATCCAATTGCACTTCTTTACCTGGTGGAGCTACATGGGCCATCCATCACGATAGTCGGGAGACACCTGGTTCTTTTCTGAGAGCTGATGCTTTTTGCCCCAGTAGAAGTCTCGATTACTGGAAAAGAGTATGCAAGACTCTGAGATGTCAAGAAGTTTTGGGCTCTTATGTGGTTTACAAGCAGTCCTTGTCCGAGACAATTGGGAAAAGCTTGTCTTGTAATTTTTTTGCACAGGGTGGGATTATGGAGTTATTTTCATTATTCTTCACATCATGTACTACTGGAGCAGCTTCTGACATGTCTCTTGATCAGTCTCTACGTGAAGAGCAACTTGATGATCCTTCATCTGAGTCTGACCAGTATGCTTCTGCCCATCTTTCTTGTTGGTTTTCAATCATTGAATAACTTGACATGTCTCTTGTTGCAAAGTTCTCGGATGAACTTTCTTTTTTCACATGTTAAAGTTTGTTAATTATGGATGATACTATTTGTGGTCGGCCTACTGGAAGCATAACTTTGGCTGCATGACACAGGAAAAAGCCAAGTGACAGAGCATTGAAACTACTATCTGGATCATGTTATTTGCCGCACCCAGATAAGGAGGAAACTGGTGGTGAGGATGCTCATTTTATATGGGACGAGCAGGCCATTGGTGTAGCAGATGGTGTTGGTGGGTGGGCCAATCATGGGGTTGATGCAGGCCAATATTCTAGAGCACTTATGTCACATTCAGTAGATGCAATTGAAGAAGAGTCCAAAGGGTCCATTGATCCATTAAGGGTGTTAGAGAAAGCTTATACGAGAACCAAAGCTGAAGGATCTTCAACAGCTTGCATTATTGCTCTCACAGATCAGGTCCATGCCCCTTTTGCTTTACTGTATGCATTTCCTTGTGGTGATTTCCGGTTTATCCTCCAATTTAGAGAGGATATTGTATAGCATAATGTTCATAATTTGTAGGGGAAAACCATTTAAAATGATCATTCTACTTGCAAACGGAACCATCTTTATTGGCTTCATTTCTGGATTGCTAATTCTTGTAATGTTTCTAGGAAAGGACTCTGGTCTTTTTCCATCTTTTGTTTCTAATGGTGTTTTCCAATTTTTGATATTTTTCCTGAACTTATGTGCTTCTTTACTTGAGAATGTCAATGACTTAATTGGTAAGAAGCCATATTACTTGCCCTACCACACTCCCCTTAGTGCATTGTTCATTTTGTTTAAGCCTAGATGCATTAAGGTATAGGAAGAATGACTTTTATGTTATATAATTAGAAGCCTGTGTTCCAATGTATCCATGCCATCATAGTTGTGAAACTATGGTAGGTAGAAGATATAATGTACTTCTTTTAGACTGATCTCCTATTTTTACATAGATAAAGGAATTTTAGGTGCATCTTAATACTTGACATAAGGCATTTGCCTTGTTAAATATGTTATTGCTTGGCAACAGGTTGGTTAGCCATGAAAGGCACGGCTCCATCTATAGCTTTTCTTTTTGAAAGCTTGCTGTTTATGGGCAGTGTCTTTGTAAAACTAGATCCCAAATAATGTTGGTTGAATTTATTGTAATCTTAGATGGTCCTACAACCTGGAATCTATGTTACCTGATGAGTCAGATATTGGCATATGCTTTGAAATATTTGATCTGTCCTTCAAATCACATTGGGTGCCAGAATAGTATGAAAAGTCAATCCAGCTAATGAAGCTCAAGACTTGACTTAAAACTCAGCCTGCATAAAATCAGCAAGCCAACCATTTTCTGCTTAGGTAGATTTGAAGTATATATTTAATTTTTCTCTCTTTTAAGTTGTTTCTCCAGACTTGCTTTGAGTTTTACGCTTGACTAGTGTTGTAATGGATGTTTGGTGCTTCATATGTTATCAAAATAAAATTCTAGTACAGTTCTGTTTGAAAAAGGTACTTAACTTTTTTCTTTCAAACTCTTTAGCAACTAATGGCATACCTCAAAGGCACTTCTAAGATGACCAGAGTTTGATATGAGCTTATCTGATGTTGTTTGTGCATATAAAGATTAACGTCAGCCTCATGCTCCAAAATCTGTCTTCTAGCTGTGCTTGCTTGAGAAGCATTCTTAAGGTTTAATTATCAAACAAGTCTTTTCGTCTTAGTATCACTTATTCCACTTAAAGAAAAGACATAGCAATACTTCTTTTAAATAATAGTTAAGTGATGCTTCTTTTAAGTAATTGTTAACTTGCCTTCTGTATGTCCAGTAGACCAGCTATTCGGCATTGGATTCCAGTTGTGGTTTCTTGGGTCTTCGATTCAAGCATTAACTATCTATACCATGAATAAGTGCCCCGTTAGGAGTAGGGTTTTCAAGCCATTTGTGAGCTATCAGGAAGGTTGATGAACCAAACTTGAGCCCAGTGATTGACTCATGAACAAGCTTGTTTATGCGCTTGTGAAAGGAGGCTTGTTTATACATAGTTTATATATTCATAATGTTGTCACTTAATTGTGCCATAAACTCCCAAATATACTAAATGCAAATTTTATATATTTATTGACTAGCTTATCTCGTGAAGGACTTGAACCTGAATAGAAGGTAGTGGCATTGAATCTAACATTTGCCAAAATAAATGTTTTTAACTTTTTATCAGCTCCCATTGAGTCAAGCTTGAGCAGCACCAAGCTTGGCTTAGTTACAACCCTCTTCAATAGATGAAAAAGCTATGGCCTTCCTTGTATTGGACAAAGAGGCTTTTTTGACTGTTTTCCAGGAGGTTTGGCATTAGAAGGAATCAATTATATCAGCCAAACATGCTTGAAGGGGAAGGAGGACAAAAGGGGAGAAATGTGCATAAGGAGGATAGAGGGAGTAGTTATCTTGCTTCCCTTGGTCTTTCTTCATCATCTGATTATGTACTTGATGAACTGTGTTTAGACTATAGAGCAGAGTAAAATGTTCCAGAAATTGTTGATAAGAATTTGAAGGGCACACTTATTTTGGTTTGTGAAAATTCTTTCCTTTCTCTTTTCATTTCCTTTTGTTGTGGTTGATCTGATGCTTCGTACCCAGCCTACGGATTCCCAAAATAGAATATGTGATCTGTACTAAACTTTAAGTTCTTCTGTAACTTCTGAATCTAAACTTGGTAAGTCAAGCACAGATGATCCATATGCTAGCTATGCGATGATTTATACATTCAGAGTTTATCAGTACTTGATGTCTTGATGCATGTCCAGGGTGGTGGAATCACCTCACTGGATCTGGAGCAAAGGCCAAATGGGTCGTAGGTCCTTATCTTGAACTTGACTCACATAATCCAAAGCAATCTTTATCCTTGTTTCAAATTTCATTTTCTCATCCATGTTGCAACTTGACACATTTGTTTTCTGCTTCTTAGTATTTGTAACTATTGTTAACATGTCTCTGTTGCAATTTCCCTTGTAGGGCATTCATGCTGTCAATCTTGGTGACAGCGGTTTCATAGTTGTCAGAGATGGGTGCACTATCTTCCGGTCACCGGTGCAGCAACATGATTTTAATTTCACTTATCAACTTGAGAGTAACAATGCAAGTGATCTGCCTAGTGCTGCCCAGGTTAGCATTTTCTGTTTTACTTTTGACTCCACCATTTGTGGTGCTTTTTTCATTAATCTGCATTAGGGCTTGTCGTGGTGATGCATGTACTTTGATTACTGTTTGTGCTACCCTTGAAGAAATCTGCACTGGAGCCCACGGATAGTGTTAGATTCATTTGTAACCTGTTGTACTTTGTTCTTTTTTTAACTCCAAAAAGAAGCCTATTAAGATCTTAAAATCTACAAAAAGATGCATGCAAGTCATTGTGCAAAATAGAAGATAATTCAGGGGGGAAAAGATTCCTGTAACAAAAATAAAAATTTATCAATCCTAGCTTTGATTGCATCTCAATACATTCATGAAAACAGTGTACAACAGTGATTGACAACAGTTGCAAGAGAAGGTTTCTGATATCCACAACTATACCATCGATGCTCCAAGGTGGATCCTGATAGTGGTCAGCACTTCTTTGAGGATTGTTGAATCGGTGTCAACTTGTAAGTCATCACATTGTAAGTCAGTCTTGTTATGTACATAACATTGTTTTGCAATCCTGCACTGTCCCTTCATGATCTCTGATGATGAATCCCAAGCCGCTGCTATGCAAAACAGAGGAGCCATCAATATTCATCTTGACCAATGTTGGACTTCATTCCAATCGATGGAGTTCCACATGATTTTGAGTGGGTTCTCAGGGAGCAGTAAAGGAGGGGTTATGAATGTGGGAACCAAGGGGCTTTTCGACCCCTTTGGTTGTAGGTGTTTGGAAGGATGATAAAGTTTCAATTTGTCTTCTTCATCTTACTCTCTGTGGAAATATAATGTTGTTAGCAACTTATTGCCATTAGTTATAAGAAGTGATATAAGTAAGTTGGTTTAGGCCAAACCATGAGCTTAGCCTTATTGGAAGCAAGCCAAGATGTTAGATTTTAGCTTGTGGCTGGACTAGTATGAATCACCTTTTATTTTCATTTAAGGGTTTTTGCTAGCGTCTTTATGGATACAACAACGACAAAGCCATAAATCCTAACTATTTGTGTTCAGTTACATGATCTTTTATCATCATTTAAATATGTTAAAAGTCATATGTTAAGTTTAGAGTTTTTAAATATTTATTTATAGTTTTTATTAAAGTCTTTTTAGATCTTCCTTTGTCTCTCTTCAGACCACTAACATTAATCATTTTACCTTTTCTGACTATCGTATCAAGAGATCTCTTAAGCATATACTCATATCGTTTTAAATAATTTTTTCTCATTTTATCCTCTATTGAAGCAATACCTAGTTCGCAAATAAGAGTATTTTTTTTTCCTATCTTTCCTAGTAACTTTACATCAAGGTATGTAATTTGAATGGTACTGCCCGTATGCAATTTTCGAATGGTACGGATACGATGGCGACCGATCGACGATAGGATCTGGTACACGGACCGCCGCTACCAAGTAGTATCGGACTCTTTTTTTTAAAATAAAAAAATTATTTTTTTGTTTTTTTAATATGCGGGCAATGTCGTCGAGGCTCGGGCGACGTCGCCGATTTTTTTATTTTTTAATATGCGAGCGATGTTGCTGAGGCTTAGGTCGACATTGCCGAGGCAACGTCGCCGCTTTTTTTTTTCTTAATTTGCGGGCGACGTCTCTCGAGGCGATGTTGCACGGACAATGTCTCCCTTGGCGACGTCGCCCGAGGAGGGAAGCGACGTCACCGACGTCGTGAGGCTTTTTTTTTTTTATAAGTGGCGTCGTTGAAAAGAAAAAAAAATATATATATATAATATAATATTTATAAATTATATATATATATGTATATATATATCGAACGGTATATCGAAACATACCGTTCGGTTTACGGTTCTGTATCGTATCGGAGAAGTATCGAAACTCTGATACGATACGAAGTTGCAGACACTGCTTTACATATCCAGCTTAACATTCTCATCTCGACAATAAAAACTTTTTGTATATGTTGTTTCTTAACTGTCGAACACTTTGATCCATTAAGCATTGTTGATCTTACAATTGTCTTATAAATTTTTTTTTTATATCTCTAAGGTATCCGATGATTGCACAAGACTCCTAACACCCCTTGTCATTTTAACTATTCTGTTTTTACTCTATGAACAATATCTTTATCAATCTTTTTATCTTGTTGAATAATTGATCAAAGATACCTATGGCTTTTACTTAAAGAAATTTTTTATCTATCCAACTTAATTATGTTATGCTGTCTATTCCTAGAATTACGAAAATATATCTCATAGATTTAGTTTTAGTCCTTGTTTATAATCAATTCCTCTTAGGCTTTCATCAACTAAGACAATATCATTAGCAAATAACATATACCAAGGAAGTCTATTATGTAAATGACTAAAAAGTTCATTCTTTATCAATGTGAAAAGGTAGGAACTTAATGCGGATCCTTGATGGAATCCTATATTAATAGGAAACTCACTAAACACACTCCTTAGAGTTCTAACATTAGTAGTTACATTATAATACAAATCTTTAATAACATCAATATAATTAGTGGATTATCTTTCTTTTCTAAAACTCACCACAATAATTATCTAAAAATCCTATTATAGGTTTTTTCTAAGTCAATAAAAATTATATGTAAATCTTTTTTTTCTCTCGATGTACACCAGCAAATCATTCTTATTGGTGTCTATGGACGCACTACATAAATTATTACTATCATTATTGTTGTTGACATTATTTGCCTCTTAAGTCAATTTTTATGAGCAGGTATTCAGCTTCCCAGTGGAATCGGGTGATGTGATCGTTGCAGGAACAGATGGACTCTTTGATAACTTGTACAACAGTGAGATCACAGCTGTTGTGGTTCACGGCATAAGGGCTGGTCTGGGACCTCAAGTGATGGCTCAGAAGATAGCTGCATTAGCTCGCCAACGAGCGCAGGACAAGAACAGGCAAACCCCGTTCTCGGCTGCTGCCCAAGAAGCTGGTTTTAGATATTACGGCGGCAAGCTGGACGACATTACTGTCATCGTCTCCTTCATCACTGCCTTCGGCAACCAGGCCCCATCGTGTCTTTGAACATAACACGCACTATTATGACAAGGTATGTGATGAAGGATGCCGTTCTTGTTCCAGCTTAATACCATAGAAACACTTTTAAAAATAAGAGTTTGAGCTGCATTCTGGCTTTACAAGCTAGTGGATGTTCTGTTCTGCACAATGTGAAGAACTCAAACTCACTAGGCATATTCTAAGCTGATCTATAGACTCATGGATTCTACATCATGGTCATTTGCTGCTGAGTGATCATGTCAAATCAGCCCTTTTCTCTGCACCGAGTTGTAAGATTGCTGATAAATGCAGACCATACTGGCCTAAGAACTAAGGTACTACTACGCATGGTGTCATATAGAAAAATTAAAGCAGGGTAATCTTCTAGTTTTCAATTTTGGAAGCACTTCTTCCGACATTGAGAGGCCAATGCTAGCGAGGAAGGTGAGAGGAGGCAACTCAGGAGGAGGTCAAGGTTGCCTGGGAAGGGACGGCGAACGAGACTCGAACATTGCGGTGGATGATGCCGCAACGCCAACATGTGTCTGCATCTCTCGTGACAAAGAAGACGGCCGGCCAAGAGAGGAACCATGGATAAGGTCGAGTTCAGGAACTCCCGCGGCCCCCCATGTGAGTCGTCCCCCACACGAGTCCCTCGAGCTCATCTGCATCCTGGCGCACGCAGCTTGTGGGGTTGAAGAAACAGTTCAAGGGCAGTCTCAGACGGGGGAAGGCGTGAGAAGAGTGGACACAAAAGTCAAAAGGCAGAGTTGCAACACCACAACATTCCCCTCGAGAAGATGGGTTCTTGACATCTGATGATGATTTGTACCTTTCACTTCTCGAGGTTCCCCATGATTCAATGAATCTTGATCTTATCTTTTACAATTGGTACGAGCAGAGTGAGCGAGTACGATCGGCATGATGAAGACAATGATTCAGCAGAGTTTGTGTGCTTCTCGTATGGCCTCATCCGATGCAAGGAGACAGACTTGACTTCTAAGAGCACTTTACAGAGCAGCACACGGTGAGGAGCGGAGGAAGAAGCACACTGCAACTACACCCCAAAACTGGTCATTCCTGTGATCGTTAGTGAGAGAATGGGCTTTGGGGAGGGATGCTAATATGTACATGGATGATTGATCGCACACATAAACCACAAGTAAAGCAGCGGTAATCTTCATAGTCCATAGAAATATGCCCACTCCATCATGTAGTAGCCCAAGTCGAACTCCTGTACGTACGTGAGCTCGGCTTCCTCCTCCGCCACTCCCATGTCTGCTACCGATGGCTGATGAGTTAAGGTCGACGAGCTCGGGCGGCTGCCGGCGACGGCTTCCTTCGTGCTCAGCGAGAGCTTCCTTATCTCCTCTTGCGCTTCCGAAAGCTGCCCCCTCAGCTTCATCACCTGCCACGGTTCCATGCAATTCCAGTCAACCTCGGAGGAGGAGGAGGAGAAGCGGCTGAGCGTCTCCGTGCAGGGATACCTCGTTCTCGAGGTGGCATTTCTCGACCACGGCGGCGTCGTGGACGGGCTTGAGCTTCAGGTAGGCCTCCTCCACCTGCTTGCTCTTGTCCCGAGCCCGCCGGTTCTGGAACCACACCGCCACCTGCTTGGGGTCGAGGCCGAGCTCGGTGGCCAGGCGGAGCTTCCTCCCCATCTCCAGCTTCTTCTCCTCCCCGAACCGCGTCTCCAGCAACTTCGCCTGCTCGTCGCTCAGCCGCCGCTTCTTCGCGTCTCCCTTCGCCTTCTTCCTCCTCCGACGCGCTCGTCTCGCGCCTGCAACTCGCATGACAACCGGACCATCGACACAGACATCACAAGAAGAGACAGAAGAAGTAGGCCAAACCTCGAGGCAACGGGGGGTGGAGTTCGGAAGCGGAGAGAGCGGAGAAGCGCGTCAACTCTCCTTCCTCATGGCTTATGCAGGACTCGGAGACCACATCACCGTTCTCCATCTTCCGACCGCAGAAAGAATAGCAGTCGTCTTCACAGACGGTAAGCTTCGTTCGAGGCCTATTTATAGGAGCGGATGGACCACAATGCCCGCTCATCATGGTGAGATCTACAGGAAAGCCATTGCTAAATATGTAGAGAGACGTCTGCGGAGGTGATAACTCAACAGACTTCCTCTTCTCCTCTCGGCGGCGAAGTGAAGACAAAGAGGCCAACGATAACATTAAACATTGTGAAATGACTTAAACCGCCCCAATCTGTGCACTTAATTACGGATTGGATTTTTTGGTGTTGAGTGTACTACGGGGGCACTTTTGGAATAGCGGGGGCATTCGGGGATGTGTTTTGTTTCATTTCCTATTTCTATTTAACCTCCATTGTTTGAGTGGATTGATGACTTTGTTCTTATCGGTGTCATTTTCTACAAATAATTTACGTAAAAAATTTAAGAACGTTTATTTGGCTTTCGAGAAGACTTAGTAATTAATACTGTTAGGAAAAATCGTTGTTGATGTTTAAATCAATCCGACGTGATTTAAATTCGAGGATGTTGAAGTATCCGAGATGATGATTGAGATGGCTTCGAGGTGAAAGTGTTGAACTCTCAATATGTCACTTTCACATGGATCAATGTTGACACACAGGTTACTAATCGAGATTTATCAGTAGGTACGGATTTGTCCTTAAAAAAAGAGTCCTCTAACATAATATTTTTACACCCGATCTTTAATGAGATATTCTGTAACCATCCAATGTTCTTCATTTATCATTTTATCAACACGGATGATAGAAGAAATGTTTATAATAGCATTCACGGGAGGTTTATATGTCGGATAGTAATTGATCATTAATATATTTTTTTATCAAATTTCAAACATAATGGAGGATAAATAGGTAGGTTGGTATGTCAACTAGGTTAGATTTGATGTATCACAACAAAGCTCAAAGTGAAGACAGACAAAATGTGGGAAGCATAATGAGACATTCTTTTGGCTGATATCTGTTGTGTCATCTTCAATAGCATCCCCCACATGCCTCATCATTTAGTAACATTGTCTTATACATATGCTCAAAATGCATGACATAAAGAGGGTGATTACCTAAAGTTATGCCCAAATGAGTAAATTGGAGTTGGAAGAACACATATAAATGTTATATATATGTTTTTAGATAAAAATAATGAACAAAATAATGCAATATTCATCCCTTTGTCTCTACTACTGTTTTGTCTCTCTCCTTCTTGTACTGATCATGTTTTTAAACTGGTGGATCATTTCATGAAGACTTGCAACCACACCATGAGTCTCCAGCTGCTGACTTCAATCACAATGATAGAGAATTGTGTTTGGCAGATGAGTTCGAAGGCATCCAAATATAGGAGAGAAGAGTGGATAGCTTGGAGACATGGAACACCACATGGTGGGTGCTTACCTTGGAAGCTTCAACACGCGTCTCCATGGCCGAGTAGCCCCAAGGAAGAAGGGGGACCCTTCGCCTTATCCCTCCACCTGTCGTCTTCTTCTTCTTCTTCTTCTTCTTCTTCTTCTTCTTCTTCATGCAGTTGGAGATGATTTCTAGTGCTGCTCGAAACTTTAAAATCTAAGGTTGACTGTGTTGACAGACATCTACTTCATATGAATTCTAACGCGTTAGGAAAAGACAAATGGAATCATCAGATCTGTCATATCATCATCAATCTTCGAATTACTAGGCTGTAAAAAAGTAAGGAATCCTCCGACACCATCTCTCTCTCTCTCTCTCTCTCTCTCTCTCTCCTCCGACACCATCTCTCTCTCTCTCTCTCTCTCTCTCTCACAGATTCGAGACACAGTCGGACTGAACTGATAAAGATATCTATGGATCCATTCATGGATAATATGCTGAAATATGTGTATGCAGTATCAGAACTCCACTCTATATATGCATATGTTGTGCAGTATTTTGGTGTCACACTCAAACTATGGGTTGGAAGAAGGCTGCAGTTCTCGGTTAATATCGTTAGAATAAGTCACAAACTGCGTATCAACTCACGCATGAAATGAATCCACCCAGATGCAAGAAAGATGAGGAGTTGGGAGAGCTTCCTTTGCCTTTTGTCTTTTTGCCTCTGCAGGCTGCTCTTTTTGTCCAACCATTTGCAGTCCTATCCCTTCCTTTGCATGTAACTCGTGAATGAAATGAATGTAGCCAAAAAAAACATTGCCAGATGCAAGAAAAATGAGGAGCAGGGGAAGGCTCTTTTGGCCTTTGCCTCTTCGTGATACTTCTTATCCTCAACCATTTATAGTCCTGCAGCTGCATCCTTTTGCATTGTTTCCCTCCCTTTTCTGGTCTTCCTTTGTGGAACATTGGAAACATCTTCATCTTTAGTTTCAGAGACACCTCATTTTCACTGTCAAAAGAATTCTAGATGCCTAGTTTTCTTGTTTCTTGAACTGAGAATATTAATTCTGATCATTTAAATCAATAATAATAATAATAATAATAATAATAAAAATTTGTTGAGATGGTGCTGAGAAACCAGAAGATGCCAGTGAGAGCATCTCAGGCAAGAGACTGTGTTCATCAGATTGGTGCACAAACTTAGTTGGCTGAAGTCAGTCTTTGATGAAACATTTTTCACATGTGTTGTCTTTAATGAGCCTTCTATTCCTGTTGTCTTCATCAGGTCAATCACAGTTGGGGCATGAGAAGACATGGACATGGCACTGCTGAAACTGAGCTATGCTTGGGCTAATACTGTCTTAAGAACATCAACATCACCAATGGTGTGCTCTATCTATAAAAAGACATTGTCATTCTAAAATTTGCATGCTTATGTTGTCACAAGTTGTTGTTTGTCAATTCACTCCATAAAAATAGATCTCTTTTTTTTTATATATATTCTTCTAGTACAAAGCATCGGTCTAACACCGATTCGAACGCCTCTTTATCCCTAAATAACTTTCGCTAAGCGTCGATGATTATTATAAGAGGTTTAGATACATCGGCTTAGGATTGTTTCGCTCTTAAATTTTTATTATTATCGCTCGCTTAAATATTGAAGGAGTCTTTGTCGAACACACTCCAAACAATTTGAATTCTATTTCGACACGAATACTTACTATTGATCAGACCTAACCTGATCATAGAAAGAAGACACATCTGACAATCAAAAGTTTGCATTGAACAAACTATTAAAGTAAATCAACACACAGAACAAGGTGTGGAAATGGGAGGAGATGAGTCATTCATTGATTGAGACAGCAAAGTTCTCCAAGTTATCAACAACCAAGACTGATTGAATCTAAAGTAATTGTGCTTGTATATAGTGTGTGCAACTGATAGAGGTGGAAAAGAGTGCATTGGGAGGAGGTTGCGCATGCTCTGTGTAGGATTCCTTCACATGCCTTGTACCACACAACCTTTTGACAAACCATGGTTTATGTCCTTAAACTAATCTTTGCTGTCCTTATCCCAGACACACCCTATGCCCTGTTTCCCCATTACCAACTTTGTCATGCCTTGCCAAACCTTCAAACCTTGGGTGATGATCCACCAAATCTCCAAGCTCTAAGATTATTTCTAGATTAATGTGGTCAATCCAATCCTACCCCTAGAGCATTATTGGCTACTTGTCATTAAGCATGCTCCTCGGAGAGTGTCATCTTATTTAATTCCTAGTAATCGATCTACGTATGTTTTACGTTTGATTTTTTGTCGTTTATCATGTAAAAGATTATCGAATCGTACCGTAATTTGTGCCATTTTTTTAAGGGATAGGGACCGTCACGAAGATCGAGGTAAATTAGCAAAAGTGCTTCATCACATTGTGGGAAGACCAATCACTGAGCTTAATGTGATTGTAAATGAAGATCTTTCCTAAGCTTAGGTATGAAATGTCAAGGCTACTCCTTTCTGCTTTGGCATTGATTGAGGACCTTGAGTGAAAGTTGCTGTTTGGGTTGACAGAACACACTCATAGCACCAAAATCTAGGCCATGTGAGAGTTAATTGAGTCAGATATGATAGGCTTTATGCTTAATCTTGATTAGTTAAGCATTAAGAATGATGATTAGGGAGGAAGTGGACTGGTAACACCTCTGAGAGTTCGACAGGTGGCCATCAAAATCTAATTTGCTTTAGAGAACATACACAGATCCCAAGCTGCCATTTTTTTGTGTGAGTGTGTGTGTGTAAAGGGAAGAAGATTAATTGGAGCTTAGTAGCCACTTGGCCTTTTCTTATAGATATGGCACTGCAACTGAAAGGACAATTGGATAAAGGTTGTTGTCTTCTTCCTTGAGAATCCATTTGTTCTCTGTCACACTTCAGCTTAAGCTTGAGAGCTTGCTGTCACTGCTGTGCTGCAAGTAAAGAGCTCATTCATCCAACTTGCATGAAGCTTTGTCATGGTGAAAACTGTAGGTATGAGATTCAAATTGCTGCTGGAGGCCTGCACAGGATTGTTGACAGAATGCTTGGCACTGAACACTTTCACATCTTGTAGATTTTGTCTATTCTCTCTCTCTCTCATATTCTCCTCAATGGGTCTTCAACCAGCAGAAGAGCCTCCAAGAAGAGATGTTAGCAACTCATATTTCAAGTAATTCTAAGATTCAAACTGTTAGTGTGACACCAAAGTGACTTCCTCAAAGAAGGCCAAATGGCCTTCTATAGAAGTTGTCGACAAATTCCTAATCTCCATCATCTGTTTACTTGGAGATTAACAACTAATTATATGCAGCACAAATCAATTACTTCCTCTGACTAACATTTAGTCTAATATATACATCCTGTGGAATGATTCATCCCTATTGGGTTGTATCACATCATGTTTTGTGAAAGCTGATGGACATAGAAAATCACACAATCTATGCAATTTTAATGGAGAATAAGGAAAGAAAGAAAGTTGTATCATTCTTTGATCATAATTGTCTTTTATCTGTCAAGTTGTTCGATATCAACAGTTAGCCTCCACATTAGATTTTGCTCTCGATCGGTTCCTGTACTTAAACTCAACTCTAATAAGCATGCACCATTTATGCAGAGATGCAGCAAGGTTGCTCTGCAATGATGCATCATTGCAGAAGTCACATTTTAGGTTGATCCAGTGAAACAAAGAAATGAAGGGCCAAGCTTGCAAACTAATGCCTAGCCTTGGCAATAGGGCTGTGCAATTGATTAGCATTTACATTAGAGAACCTGAAATCCAATGATGCAATTATGCCCACCAAGAAGAGCATGCAAGATCAGCCTGAGAGGAAACCATGGATTTCTGATGATGCTGAAGGTACCTCTGCACCTCACAAATTTCATATCCTAAGACAAATTTGCAGAAGACTGCATGCTGCTAAGGTAGGTTGTGATGTGTTGGTTGATTGTAAAGGTTATTTCTAACAAGCATTTCTCTTGCTTACACACCATGCTGAGATGACTGCATGTTGAGCATCCACAAAGAGATTTCTTTGCATGCATCAGTATAATTTTTGAACTTTTTTGGCATAAAGAGAACAATGCAGGATTAATTTCTGCACCTGTGCATTGCTGGATCTTCCAGCTGCTCAAACACTGTGCCAAGCCATGCATTTATCTCCAGAAGACACATGAGAAATATATGAGAATGAAGACTTGGAATCAGAGAGTTCTTCTGCCACAGATTGTCCTGAGGAAAGGGAAATTAAAGGCCAAAACATTGCAAGCAGATTCTGACTGAACAATTAGTTTAGAGGCTGTAGCAAATATCTGAAACACAAAGATTTGATCCATTAAGTATCTAATTTTTTTTTTAAAAATAGTATTAAAATACTAATCATAATATTGAAGACCTCAATTTTCCTTAATTAACACTAGTCAACCATCATAAAGATCTCGAATTAGATATGGAGAACATAGAATAGGCTTAATAATTTTATAGATCATCAAAAATACATTCATTTGATTAGAGAGTTCTTCATCTAATGTAGGTGTTAATTTTTTTTTTAATTAGCCTCCCAATCTTGATCAAATCCACATAGCTTTATGAAATTTAAGAAACTGCAAATGAGAGAATAAGATAAATATATAAGAAAAAAAAATAAATGAATTAGAGAGAGTGAAAAAAATAAAAATGAGAAGATAAAAAGGGTTTAAAAACTCTTTTTGCTAGTTCAAATGGTCGAATGGATCATTTGAATCAAATCAATCTTGACTCTTAATTGATACATTTCAATCAGTTCATACCTTGAATAATATATAATGCAGATCACTTTGTCCGATCGATGTGTATTGTTCATATCGAGTGATATACCACGATACAATAGACCTTGATATTAATAAAAGATAAACATAAAAAATTATCTAAGAAGTTATGAGTATATGGTAAGAAATAAATATAAATACTTGTTAAAAGATGTGAGACAATTACTTGCTAATGCTTAAAAGGAGATAGCAAGAGACCAAAAAATTCTTACTATAAATTATAAAATAAAATATTTAAATACTTTTAATTTTCTTTTTCTTGCAGAGAGGTCAATCATGATAAGATATATGCGTAACTGAACGATTATAATTGGAACATTAAGTTGTTATTATTGTTGTTGTTGGTGTATAAATATATTTAATTTACTTTATTTTTGGGGCATGTCAGAAAATAAAAGAATCGAACTAATCAATTTGGTAAGCAATAAATGCCGGCCTTTGGTGAGAACCCACAAATAAAGGACAATTCTTACGATACCCATTCACCACCTACCAGTGCTATTGGAGAACAAAAGCGGGACCCATGTAAAACGCCCTTATACGTGTCTTTATCCAATAGTAGGGCTGGTAGAAAATGAGGGTAAGTTTGTGCGCCCCATGCGACGGTTCGGTGCCCGTCGTCGCCGTTTCCCCGGTCGCCTTCAATCCCCTCCATATAAACGAAGAACGAAGAGGCGAACCCTCACTCACAGCCGATTTCTCTCCGTTCATCCTCGTCGGCGGAGTTCCGTGATCGCCCTGTAGGAGGATGATGGCGGACCCCCTCGACGCCCTCCGAGCCCTAATGGCTTCACACTCCCCGCCCCTCGATGCCCTTGTCGTCCCCTCCGAGGACAACCACCAGGTCACCACCCGTCCCCCTCTTCCTCCTCCTCATCATCGTAATCATCCTCATCATGTAGGGTTTTGATTCCTCGGAATTCGTCGATTGGTTCTTTCGTGTCAAGATTCCCTCTTTCTTGTATCTGGACTCGGATTTGTATGCTTTATGTGGAATTTCCCTCAGTTTGCTTTGCATTGGTTGTTTGGTTGATCGATGCGATTGGGCAGAGGGGTAATTGTCGTTTGTTTGATGGCTCGTGATCCTATTGATTCGCAGAGTGAGTATGTCTCCACAAGGGACAAAAGGCGTGCCTTCGTTTCCGGATTTACTGGTAGTGCTGGTGAGTCTCTTTCTTTCTTTCTCTCTTTCTCTCGCATTGTTGATTCACTAAACTCAAAAGTTTAGGGCCATGACTATTTTCTTTTTAGCATAGTAGCATCGTGTTTAATTACATTATGAACAGTGAAACTTACTTTAAACGGAAGTTGTGCTTGCAAAATGTAGATTAACTCAATAGAAACATACGTGTTATTTATAATTGAGTTGCTGAATCTTGTGGATTTTTCTTTGGCTGTTTCTTTTGTGGTAATAATGTCAATTTAACTCATTGTTTTTCACCTATAGAGGCATTAGTTACCCTGGCCCTTTATAAAGAATGTTTGATGACAAGACCATTTAGACAATGGGACATGTGCATCTTCCATTATTTCCACATGAATGTGCTGTGAGAAACCAAACATTCTGCGTCAAAGTTTTGTTTTCTGTTTCCATCTTGTTTTCACGTAACATTTGGTCAGTATGGTATAACACTGAAGACAAAAAAGATTTGACACTTAGATGGGTACCTAAGTCAGATTTTTGTTCATTTCAGTTTGCAATATAAGGTTTAAGTTTTGGAGATCCAAAATTATATTTGGTTGCTCCTGTACACTAGTGTGTAAAGAATAAAAGTAATTCAAATGCACACCTCAAATGAGGTACATGCTTCATATTTATAAAAATCTTGCCAAGGATTATTGTACCATTGCATAGTGCTTGTTGATATCTTTCTAGCAGAGTATGTATCTATCTCATGCAGATTGATACGCCCCTATGATGGTTGGCACAAACCATAAATGTTATGGCTATATTTGGTATGGGTTGTCAGTACTATAATAGTGTTTTTGTAATTTGACTTATATTGTTTCTTAAGATTTTGTTGCACTTTCCTTTGACCAAGATGTTGGCACTAGCCACTCACAGCTTGATTGACTTTTGCAATGTCCACCTCCTTAAGATAAAAATTTGTCTTTGATCTAAATATAAGCATATCTTTATATCCCATTATTTTTAATTTCCATAATATATTGAGTAGCATGACACTTTTATTTTTTAATTGTTATTCATAATATCATCCATTTTTGGAGTTATTGGTAATAATACATAGCATGGAACTAAAGTAAACACTGAACAAATGTGTTATTCACATATGTTTGAGGAATTATTGCCAAGGAACTATGTTTTAAAAAATAGTTGTAGCATGCAAATTGCCAGGTTTCACATAGTGCATATGCACTTCCTATTAAAATATTAAGAGTGATAGAAAATTATAATAAACTCTTAAAGATATAACTAAATAATAGATAAATATGTGCTACATTTAAATCAAAAACTTATTTAAAATGTGTGAACTCTTTAAGAAACGTCTAAAAGTATATGACTAAAATAATATTATAGTTGACTATGTTTTATATATGATAATATTGCTTAGTTTATCAACAGAATACATTGGAAAGGGTTTTAAGTTTTTATGTTTTGATCTTCCATGGCTTAGTATTCTCTTAACAATCATGCAAATTTCATGGGGTTGCAAGTCATAACTTATGCGATTATCTTATTAGATAAAATACATGTCACAACCATGATTTGGTTTATTGGTCCATATCGATATATCGATCAATCGATGATACAACACATACTACTCCGTACCGATGGACTATGTGTTGATATGGTAGGGCATATCAACGGCATGAAAAAATAGTCAATATTAGCTCCAAAAATTCCTTTAAAAAGTTAGATTAGGGTTTTCAAGTTGAAAATAAATATAAATTTAGTATATTTTACTAAAAATAATCTAAATTAGGAAAGAATAATGGTATATATCTTTTCAGGCTTTAAGGAGTAACATTGTGGTATGTTTTGGACTATCCTTTCGATGATGTTAAATTATCAACAAAGAAATGATTTGAATTGTTACATTATTTGTTAAATAATCTAAATTTTAAGATTCAAATGAATCAAGTAATCGATCGATGGATATATCTGGTTCTATCACAAAAAAAAGAAGCGACGGGACTTCACGGGTGGTAGATTGGGGTCCTCGATCTTATGTATTTATATATCCGTTTGATATATTTATCGGATTCAATTCTTAAATTAATCTCATGACATAGTATATAGATATTCCATATGCCATTGATGCATCAATGCGGTGATAGTCGTAGTTTGATCGTTGTGAACCATACATGTTCGAGGTAGCTCTTGAGGCATGTATGATTGTGGTATGTATTAATGTAGAGGTTGAAGAATATCAAAACTTCTACTTTCGCCACTGATCTGTAGCTCTGTAACATAAGATCGATCATTGTACTCTTGCTTGGAGAAGAATGACTATCTATCATCGTACTGTTATTGGCCATAAGATTCTCCATAATATGATAACTGTGAATATGATGAGCTCCGCTCTATGTCTATGTTGTGTAGGCTCTGTCGTATCTATTCAAATTCATTTATTGCCTTTCCCTTCTCCTTACGTGTATAAACTTGACTAATACCTTGTCGAACTCTATAACGTAAATCTTGGGTGGCAAGTGTAAAATACTACTACTTGGTCCATGCACCGCCTTCAAAATGTGTAGATGGGACCATCGACTCCCTTATGTCGCCACTATCATTAGTCGAGGCGCGACTATCGATGTTGCTACTGTCTGCAGACCTAGCAGGTTGCTGAATGTGATTAAAAAAGTGTCTTGTCGCTTGACTCGTTTCTTTCCAACGGTGTAGTTGATGCTACTACCTTCCCCTTTGTCTTTGCCTTTACACATTGGGTGGACGATTGTGATGGTTGGGTGTCTCTGGTTCCTCCAGTAGTCTGACTCAATGTTGTTCGACTCCTTCCGCCCCGTTCTAACCTAGGGTGATTTTCCTCCTGCTGGAAATTTTCTTCCTCTTCTTTTGTTGCCTTGGTGATAAAATATGAAGAACGTCACATAGAAGATCTCTTACTTCATCAACTAAGTGATCTTTTTGGTTTGTCGTTGCTTCGACCCACTTTAACATATGTTGTGAATCTTTGTCGTAGAATTGGAGGTTGATGGGATTAATTTCTAGTTCCTTTCGATCATTGTCTAGCTCAGCATATCATAATTTTAATTGCATATTATAGTGAAGATATACCAATTTCTCTAATTGTCTATATGATAGTCTACTGCGGACCTTCGTGTAAATCAATATGAACGTTGACCAATTATGTTCGCAACCACTTGATGTTGTCGTCTGTGAAAGTTCATGGATAGCAATATTCCTTAAATTTGGTTGTCTCCTCTAAATTGTAGCCATCATACGATTGCCAAAAGGATATAAATAAGATCATATTTGCATGACAAATAGTTAATGTCAAATATGGTTTATAATCAAATAATAAATGTTAAAGTACATTGTCGGAGAATAAACCAATTGTTTCTCGAAATAATCGACTCTTCATAATAGTATTGGCTGCATCAGCAGTGTTTAACAATAGTTGATATATAATATTTTTTAGTGTTAATAATAAATCTGATCGTGTTTCAAGATTATACCATAATTGAATGATCAGATTTAGATAATATGTTGGAAGGTAAATAATTTTGTTAGTAATAATTCTTTAAATATTATAAAATTATGAATTAAATTACATTGAATATGAATTTACCTACATTATGAATGTCTTGGTCCATATGAACTTCAGTCCTGCAATTGATGATTTGTAAGTTTTGCTTGACCTTAAAATCATCTGTGAATGTTTTCTTGGTCTCCACTCATGTTGTAATCAACATATATCTAAGATAAAACATGCGAGTACGCTTGTCCATATTGACCTTACGAAGGATAACGTAAAGTGGTTTCACTCCCATTATAATTTTATTTATGATATTCTAAAATCTAGCGGAAAGAAGTCTTTTCCACCTTTTTTTTCATTCCCTCGATCTCGAATTCTTGGAATCGGACCATTCCTATGAGATGACTATTACCTTGAGACCTTGCCTCTTTTATTATATTGACTATAGGGCAATAAAATTTATAACAAACTGAGTGACTCTGCGGTGTAGTATCTCACCATTTGTATACTTTTGTATTAAAGAGTGAACCCAATGATAGTTATATGTGAACTTTATGATTGACTGTGCCCGAGTTATACACTTGTTGACAGATGGTAGCTTATCAATATCCCTTAGCATTAGATCCATGCAATGAGCTACACATGGAGTTTAAAACAATATTTTCCTTTTCTACATCAATTGTACATAGACTTTTTTGAAATTGGTTTCATTGTTAGTGATTATCTTGAATGTACAGTAGTTTGATCTCCGATCTTCTTTACCACGATGTCTATTAGGTTTTTAATGTAGTTTGCATCTTGAATCTTGTTGAAAGCATTAATTGATTTATGAAAAATCATCCATTTGCAATACATAAGAAAACTGATGATACTCATTCTTGTTAGTCTTGTCCAACTGTTACACATCATTGTCATCGCATATTTGTTCCATTACCTCTTGAAGGATTTAATCCAGTCCTTCAATTTTGTCGCCTTCTCATTTAAATACATGTCGTGGATCTCCTTTGGTGTTGAAGGTTGAAACCCCGTGTTAGCCTTTTTAATAGACATAATCATGCTCTAATAATATAGACCTTGGGTTGTGTTTGTTGAGTTCATGTGAAAGTTGAACCATTTTGCTGTTGCTTTCCCAATATCTTGTTTCTTTTATTTTGTACATGCATCGTTAATCAATGTCTGTTTCGTTGTTTGTAGAGGATAGGCTTGTAGATTAATATTAATAATCAAGGTTTGCAATACTGAATGATGTCGCCCGGTACGGGCGGTACGTATAGGTCCGACAGGATACCGGTACGCGGACCGCCCGCTACTACTCGATATCATCGGGTGTGATCGAGGGTAGAGAAATAAGAGGGAGACGGTGACCGAGGGTTGAGAAAGAAGAAGAATGAGAAAAAAAAAAAGAAAGAAGGGATGTTACTGAGAAGGGACGTGATGTCGTCTCGGGTGATGTCATTTTTTTTTTAATATGCGGGTGATGTCGTCGAGGCGACGTCCTCTCGGGTGACATCATTTTTTTTTAATATACTCGGCGATGTCGCCTCGGGTGATGTCATTTTTTTTAATATGCAGATGACGTCGCATATTAAAAAAAGAAAAAAACGTCAGCGACGTCGCCCGAGAAGGGAGGTGACGTCGCCCCGCATATATATATATAATTATATATACATAGTATTTATCTTTATATATATAATATTTATAATTATATATATACCGAAATATATCGTTCGGTATATTGTATCGTATCGTACCGAGAAAGTATCGAAACTCCGGTACGGTATGAAATTTTAATCCTTGATTAATAATATTTGGTACTGACCTCCTACTATGTCTTCTAATAAAACAATGGATTCTACCCTGCCTCATGTTACCAAACTAGCTCAACTGAGGAGGGCAGTTGGCTATCCCATGCTGGTTGATCTATGGAATGCTTGTGACATAGGCCCTTTGCCACTGTCTTGCTCCCATTAAGAATCAAGTTATCGATGCCTCGTAGCTTCCTTGTACATGTATTGATGCTCTAATAAGGTACGAATATCAGCTCTGAGATCCGGGTTGATATTATTGTCGCGACCCTCATATTCATCATAAATTGGTTCATATGTAGCCATGTAGTTATCTTCCTCAACTCTTACCTTCTTTTTAATTGTATCTTCCTTTATCTATTGTAAGTTGTCTTAACATGATTTCAGATCTTCGTCGAAATCATTTTGTATTTTGCAACAATGGGATACCCTTTGACTAAATGCATATTTACTCCGGTGATTCCTCTACCCTTGCCAATGTAGCAATAATAAATATATTACCAATAATGATGGTTTTCGCCGAGATCCCAAGCATCATCATGTGTCTGTTCCTTTGGTGTCATGTTTTTACTAAAATTGAATCAAATAAGCAAGCTACGATTAGCCCTGATTTAAAGGAACATAATGTGATTATACATGATGAACCTACTTTGCCATTATAAACATGTCAATAAACCTATTCGACATTAAATATATAGAATTGACTCAAAAGTCAAATTATTATGAATTCATAATTAAATACACTAATCATAAAATTAAAAACACTAATTACTTCCTAATTAACCCTCTTTTACTATAATAAACATGTCAAGCATTCTAATAATTATTAAATATATAAAATTGACCCAATAAAATGTTGAATAATGATAAATTTATCATTAAATAAACTAATTAAAGCGTTAAAAAAACTTAATTAAACCCTAATTAGACCTATTGTACTAATATAGGTCAAATTATGATGAAATCATCATTAAATATACTAATCTCATCATTAACATAGTTAGTTACTTCATAATTATTCCTCTTTCAAAACATGTTAAACACTCTAACAGGCATTAAAGACATTTAATTGATCAAATATGGATTAAGTTTCAATTAATTATACTGAAAATTACACTAATCACAGCATTAACGTAGTTAATTAATCTCTAATTAGTCATCTTTCATCACTTTGAACATGTTAAATACTCTCATATGTATTAAATACATCGAATTGACCCAATATGGATCAAATTTTGATTAAATCATCATTAACACCTCAAATCATAGCATTAAAAAACTTAAATAAAACGTAATTAAACCTGTTATACTATCACAAACATGTAAATTACCTTAATACGCGTGAAATATAAAGATTTGACCCATTAAGTGTCTAATTTTGAAAAAATCAACATTAAACACATTAATCATAATATTAAAGGTCTTAATTACTCTCTTATTAACACTTCTATCATCATAAAGACTTCAAACAACATATTAGACATTGAGAACATAGATTACAAGGTATGCAATTTCGAATGATATCGCCTGGTACGGGTGGTACATACCGGTCCGACAGGATATCGGTACTCGGACAGCTCGCTACTGGGCGGAACGCCTAATATCGCCCTGTATCGGATGATTCAAGGATATATTGGGTGGTAACGGTCGAAATTTCGATCGTTACTGTCTAGCACATCTCGGTAACGGTTAAAATCGATCGTTACCGATTGGTAACAGTATTCCAACGGTCAAATTAACCGTTAGAGCCCTTTCTCATATGTTTTTAAACTCTTCTTCCCCTCTATTTCATTCCAATTCACTCAATTTCATTATTGTAACAAAATAGTCCAACAATTCAAATGATTTTTCTATAGATCTTTCAATATTTACAGAAGGATAATCTGTAATGGACTGAAATACGATCCTTGCACAAGACTAATCCTCAACCGAAAAAGATATATGTTACTATTCTTACCTAATTTATGTTGATTTTGCCAAACTTATACTATTACTATATTTATTTCTAACTTAAAAACCCTATCCTAACTTTTTTTTATTTTCGGAGGATTTTACGCCTAAATTAAGTGTACCACTCGGTACGCCTTAGTGTACTGCTCGGTACACAGTACCATACCGTACCGAGCAACTATCGAAACACCGATACAGTACGGTATTGCAAACCTTGACATAGAATATGCTTAACTATCTCATAAATCATCAAAAATAAGAAAAAAAATACATACATTTGATTAAAGAGTTCTTTTTCTATCTTAGTTATTAATCCTCTTTATTTAGCCTCCTAAGCTTGATCCAATCCACAAATCACAGCTTTGTAGAGTTCAAGAGAGTGCAAATTAGAGAATGAGATAAATATATGAGTGAGAAAGTGATTGAGAGAGTGAAAGGGGAGAGAATGTGGGGATAGAAAGAGTTTAAAAACCCTTAGATCTGATTCAAAAGGTCAAATGGATCGTTTGAATTCAACAAATCCTAGCCATTGATCGGTATAAATTGAAATTCGATCGTTACCGATCGGTGTAGGTCAGTAATGATTGGATTTTGATCGTTCTGACTGGTACATATCTTGTAGTGGGCGATACGGGGTCCCTTGTTATGGACTGCCCAGTATAGGGCGACATGGTGAACCATGGTCACAACTTGGATGTTCATCTTCTTAGATAAAACTGTTCTTATCATTTGTTTTAAGATTTACATTTGCTTAAGCCTTGATGACATTGGGATAGCTTTCTTTTTATTTGTCTATATTCTCCTAGATTTTTATACTAACTCGACAGTTTTATATCTTTAATAGGTTTGGCTCTTATAACAATGAATGAGGCATTGCTATGGACCGACGGACGATATTTCTTGCAGGCAACACAACAACTGAGTGAAAGATGGAAACTTATGCGAATTGGAGAAGATCCACCTGTTGAAAATTGGATGGCTGATGTAAGACATAATTGAAAATCTTAGTTGTTCCTCAGATCTGTTTTCTATATTATTTGTGAATTTGCTTAAAGAACAATTCCTGCTGCATCTTGTTTTTGTTGTTCAGTTGTTAGAGTTAATGTTTGTACATAAAGATTTTGAAATATTAGACAGACTAGTTTGTGATGATAAGTAGGTACAAATTGGCCAAGGACCAAAACCAGACCATATAGTTCTACAATGATTAGAATGTATTTTATTTTATTTTCAATAATATTGGGTGGTATAGGTCAATGTACCAATTCGTGTACCTGCATCACATCAGTCCATCAAGGTGTTGATTTGGACTATGATTTTGAATCTTCCTATCATACCCTGCCAGTTGGCGTGGTGTTTTTACTCATTTGCAAGCAGTTAAACTTAAAAGGAAGTTTAGAACAGGATTGTAATGTCTTTTATGCATATAAAATCTGGAAAACAGAATAAATGTAATTTACTTATTGCTTATCAAATATGAGTATAGAAGCACCAATTCTCTATATGGCAGAGCATGTGGTGTGCTTCCTGCTGCATGCTGTTAATTACTCTGCATGCTGGAAAACACATTTTCCTGACGGTTAATATGATTTTCGTGACAATTCTGAGTGATATATTACATTTGCTATTTGTTGATATCTTCCGCAATCAGAATCTACCACGCAATGCTGCTATAGGAACGGATCCTTGGTGTGTTTCTGTAGAAACTTATCAGAGGTGGGAGCAGGCTTTCTTAAAGAAGAAACAAAAATTAATTCAGCTGTCCACTAATATGGTAGATATAGTATGGAAAGATCGGCCTCCTGCCGAAATTCTACCTGTTGACATACACCCGCCAGAATTTGCTGGCTGTACTGTAGCAGAAAAGTTAAAGGATCTGAGAGCAAAGCTAATTCGTGAGAAAGCTTATGGTATAATCATCAGTTCACTTGATGAGGTATGTACTACTTTGTTTTCTGTAAGCCCCCGACTACCTTTTATGTAGTGATCTTGGTTTTGTTGCAACTGCTTAACTATTTTCGAGACAGCTCCTTTTCACTTTTTGAGGCATTCTGTAGGTTGCTTGGTTGTACAATGTACGTGGAAATGATGTGGCTTATTGTCCAGTAATTCATGCATATGCTGTTGTAACCTTGGACTCAGCTTTTTTTTATGTGGATAAGAGAAAAGTCTCTTCAGAGGTTAGTTCTAGTTGAATTTTTCTTTAAATGCTCTCATGGCGAAGGTTCATCTATATTTTTGGAATTTTTTTTTATCTCTTTCTCTCTTTGGAAGAACCTTTTATGTCTGAACGCTTGATACATCAGTTCCTACATTGCTTTAAATTGTAGATTTGAGGTACTCACAAAGGGAAACACCACAACTAACAACACAAATCTAATTCCATATTGTGCTGATAGGTTTATAAGTTCATGCCGATGTATATGTCATAATTATTGTTCCTAATTTCATTTGTTTAATAACTTGGCATTGCCATGTTACATAGTTCATGTCCTATAAATTGGTTGTTTGTAAGGCAGTATTGTACCTTAGATTACCTGAAAATTATTATTGCTCAGTCTAATTATCAGTTCTCAACTTCTTATTCAAAAGTTAACCTTTCCACTGTGCGGTCATCATTTCATCTTGTTCTTCTGTTAATGTGGAAGTTCATGCTCACAATGAAACAAATTATTTCAAGTCCAATATGCTTGTGGGATATGGATACTTGATCCATTCCCAATAATGTGAATATTCCCATAAATGGTCCAAAACTGACCCAAAATTCTTGGTATGGATCCTCTTTTTAGGGCTTACAGATTATCAGTTCTATGATACCTCTGCCCATCAAGAGATACTTTTTAATAGATTGTATATGATACATTATTTTGGTGCTGTAGAATTTGAAGTTTAAAAATGACTTTGAAGCCTCAGGAATTAAGAAAGGTCAACTTCTAGTGTCACTACCTCTGTTGATATTTTAAATCTAGGACAGAAGATCTTGGTGAATACCTGGAAAGCATATGTATTTGACACATCTGGCATGATTCATGAGAGTGGATGCTGGAGTCAAGCCCCATGGTGTATTAGCAGTCTTTTTAGTCCTGTTCTCCATTTTGACCTGTGTTAATTAGAAAACTGATGTATGCACATATATATTTTTTTTCAATTTTGTACATGTTAAGCATACTGCATGCAGATTGTCGGTTCCTGATTGCTTTTCTTTCATTGTTGTTACTCATGACAGGTACTCCATTATATGCTAGAAAATGGAATTGATGTCCGGGACTATGACATTGTTGCCTCAGATGTAAGCTTGCTTGCATCTGGACAGCTTATGGGGTCTTCTAGGACCAAGTTATCTGGAACGGAATCCCATGAAGCAAGCAAAAATTCTACTGGCGTGCTTGGAGATGATCGAAATGCAGAGGAAGAGACCAAGCATAAAATCATCTGGATTGACCCCTTCTCATGCAACCTTGCCCTTTTTTCAAAGCTGATCCCTGATCAAGTTTTCATGCAGCAGTCACCTTTGGCTCTTGCAAAAGCTATTAAGGTATATTAGTCAAGATAGTGTTTTCATGAATGATTTTTTAAGCATTAAATGTTAGAAAGGGGACACTTTCTTAGTCTGTATAGTCATGTACAAGTTTTCAGACAAAACTTTATATATAAGTTGTCTTAGTTATTCATTGGTTTTTCAGAAGAGCTTAATTATTTAAAACTTTAAAGAGATTAATCATTTTTATTTTTAAAATAAGTTGTGAGATTTGAAACTTAAGATCACCTTTTGGTTTATGCCAGATGAATATTGGGTTTGACATTTTGAGTTATGAAAATTATGAAATTTGAATGACTTATTGCCTTATGTATGATGAGTATCTTTCCTTCTTACTTTATAAGTTTCATCGTTGATGATCAAACTGCAGAATCCAGCAGAACTGGATGGTTTAAGAAAGGCACATATTCGAGATGGTGCAGCTGTTGTCCAATTCCTTGTTTGGCTGGATAAACAGGTTTAAAACCATGAACTTAACACTTTCATACTTAATGTAAATTATAAATTATGGTATTGGATGCTGAATTTGTGCTGATTGTACAACCAGTAGGTTTTAAAGTGCATACTATATCAACAATGATCTGGGTGCAAACTGCACTCCATTCTGGTATATAAAAACTATTTGCATGTCTTGCATTGCAATAGCACGATTTGCAACGTGTACCATGCTAGTGGCAGGCATAAGCATGGTACATGTATGCATTCTCCTATAATCATGTAAGTGAACTGGGTACGTATCACACGTCATGTCTGTGTAAAAAGTTTATGCATATCTTAGGCCCATCCATAGTACTATGGCAAGTGGTTATGTGGGTATCTCATTGATTTTATTCATCATTTTATTTCATCACTTTGAACACGTATATTCACTGATATTAAAAAAGGTACTGAGTTCATTCTACTGATTATATTTGTTGAATTGATTTTTGTTGATGAATACAAATGGAATTAGCATTGACTTTATATTTAAAGTTAAGACTGCGTACATTGATCCTCCCTAGACTTTCATGCAATGGGTATACTCTTTTCTTTTATTTTTGTGGATGAAAATATAGTAAATGCATGCCTGTCCATGACAAAAGTTTAACACTTCTACCATGGTAAACTGAACCTAGCTGATGTATGAACTGAAATATGTGAGACTGTTCAAGGGGGTGGCTCAGGGTTTAGCCTCTCTTAATAGTTTCATTTATTTTGGTAGTCAGTAGTGGGAAAGTGAAGCATATTATCATATTTTTGTTGACTTATGGTAGGAGAAAATTAGCAAATACTATGATTTAGTTCTTCAACACAATATCAGTAATTTTTTATTTAAAAGTCTTACAGGAAAGATTTATTCACAATGTAAGTTTACTTTGTTGTAATTATGGGGGATCATAACTACAGAGATAGAGAACTGATTCTGCATGAAGAAGATTGAGGCTTTTGATTATGACTGCATTATCCATCTTAGTTTTTAACTTATTGTGCTCCTTGATTTCCTAAATAATCTTAGTATGAAACTTCATTTAATGTTGATAAGGCAACATTCAATAAATCATCCTGAAGCAAATTAATCTTAGTATGAGCTATCCAGGTTAGCCTTTTTTTTTTCCAGGTTTAAAAGCAAATTTCATCCTGAAGCTAAATGGAACAGGAGAGGCTACGGTGCTCTCTGGTTCCTAGTTTTCCAGTCAGCTTATATTGTTGAATCTAGTTCTCATAACTATGCTGCACCTTTTTGTGAAGAAAATTTAAGTTCTCCATCTATGTTCTGTATGGGATGATTGTAAATAAATTGAGAAACTTTGTCATAAGCACTTGGATGAAATTGTCTCATATTAGACCTTGGTGTGCTTTCACTTGGCAAGGTAATTGATTTGAATATGCATAGCTTCTGTTGTATGCAATTTGATGGAATTGCCTCAGATTTTAAGCTGGTATCCTTTTTGTAGTCAACTGCTCCATGAGTTTTAAAAGTGTCACCTCGCTTATTGTTAAATCATTAATCTACTATGTTGGCTGATGGTTTCTGTTTTACTTGCAAGCAGGACTACCAAATAATACAATTCCCATATATGGATCATGCTTCATTAGTGTAGTTAACATTGTGTTAAAAATTAATAAACTTTTGGAAATAAGTGTTTCAGCTTGGGTTATGAAGAAGCAACAAATAAAAATAATCATTTAGTTCTACTATCTTGGTTTGCCAACAAGTAATATCAAATGTCTTTTATATAGCGTACATGTTAGATTTTCTGTAAATCTTTTATATAGTGTGTAGTTAACTTCTGGAATGAAGGTGTTCTTTTTAGTTGGATGCTGCCTCTATTAGCTCAACTTCATTTTGTAGATGCAAGAGATCTATGGAGCTTCTGGTTACTTCAGTGAGCGAGAGGGGACACATAAGAGAAAACATTCGTAAGACACCATTCAATCTACAAATACATTTAGCTTTTTACAAAATCTTCCAACACCTCTTCTTAGGTATATACCACTATTTACCTACTTTCACAAGTTTCATGTCAAAGTGTAATTTTAGTTAACCACTCCCATGAGTTGCATGTCAAGAGTTTTAGTCAATTACAAAAGAAACTGTATGATGATAGCAAATGTTATGCAGTGACCACTCTGGTCATGACATGCATGAATGACTTTCTGTTAGTGTTCTTTGATTTTGATTCTGATAAGTTGATTCTTCTTTTCAAATCATAGGTTCAAGTTAGGATGACTAAACCCATGTTATCACCAAGAGTTTTGTTCGCCCATAAGTTTTAGCATTCATTAAAACCAATTCTATATATGCTATAAAGCATATTATTTATTTTTTTCCCTTTCCCATTCTTAATGCTACTATTGGTTGATTCTTACAATTAATAATTTTTCCTTCATTTAATTCTTCATTGTTGTACAATATGAACTGTGCCTTGGGTTTTCATTTATACCTTTGTGACTCTTTTCTTACCTTGCTGCAAAGTCAGGATTAATTTTTTGACCAACAGGAAACTTTTGCCAGATGGAGTAGCACATCTGTCTTTGAAGCTTACCTTGGCATAGTTCCTGACTTAACAGCCTCTCGAACCTGACTTGCACTACACAAGTTGATTAAAGTTGGTTTGAATAAGCTCTGCCATCTAGCTAGGACACTTTGAGCCAATTAGGACATCTATACTGTACAATTACTTGTACATGTTATAGGTTGAATTTTTTCATCACAATAAAATTAGAGATATGTGCATTTATGTTTGTGCATGAATTAAGTTCATATAGGAACATGTTTTGACCAAACACATAGGAGGTATGCATTGGAAAATGTTTTGCATCTTTGTCCTGAAATTGTAAGCCCTACCAATTTTTTTATTTGTTTTCTTTTTTGTTTTCTGAATCTTTGAGGATTTTCCTTGCTTTATTAATAGTAAATAATGAAGCTAATTATCATGACATGCTAGAAGAACATATTTATGATGGGTTAATTCCGTCCACCTTTCTAGATGTATGCAAATGCCAAACTTAATTGTTTGTGAGAAGTTGAGTAGGAACAATTAGCCTTTAGGTTTGGCATTATCTTGACAATGGTTTTTAATTTTTTCTGTGTACCTATTTGGTCATTTAAACCTGAACCAGTATGTGCACCAGCTAATCTCACCTAAAATGGTTCAAGATGCTGTTTACAACCTGGTGCCAGTACCAAGGTGTCTTTTTCTTTTAAATCTCAAGTTTCAAGTGCTCTCTTTTTCTCTCCTCTTCTTCCTCCATTTTCACTCTGGCGTGGACAGGTCCTGCTGCCTTCTCATGTAGCTGTTGTCGCCTCCTTGCATCACTACCTCCTTTGATATGTGTCGCTGTTGCCGTTACTTTCTCCTCCTCGCATCGTCATATCATCTTTTTCCTCCTCCATTACATGGTAATACTTCCTCCCCCTTGTCATGTCACATCCTGCCCCTACTTCAGTAAATGCCACCTCCTCCAGTGCCTCCTCCTCCTCCTCCCTCCTCCTCCTCCTCCTCCTCTCTCTCTCTCTCTCTCTCTCTCTCTCTCTCTTCTCTTTAGTCTAGACAGTGCTGATCAATATTGTGACCCATACCAACTCTTTATATGCCAATCAGTGCCCAGTCCCTATTACAAACTAGTATTGCTTCCGGACCAAAATTTTAATCCTTCAACTTGACATGTCAATAAATTGATTGTTAATTCTTTCTATTTAATAATTTTAATGTACTCGTATATTCCACACTTGCCTTAATACATTTGCTTTTATGTTGATCTATTTCTTTTTGCTGGCCCTTGCTTGTCTTAATATGGTCGTATAAGGTTTTTCAATTCTTTCATATCTGAATAGTGATTATTCCAGCTTCTTGGACCAACTTTTGGTACCTTGAATGTTGTGCAATGCCAATGCCTTTATTTTTCTGGTGTCACTATATAATCCTGTCTGTATTTGAATAAGCCATAGAAGTACTTGGTTGAGATGTCAGCTTCAAAGCTTTGCAGAATCAGTGTCTAAAATAATCATGAAAAATGATATCTTTTAAGTGATTGCTTCACTTGTTTCATACATGTTTCAAGGATGATTTTAAAGGTTATATTAATCTCTTCATGGTTTGTTTTAATTTCCTGCTGAATGGTGGTGAAAGGAAATTAGCTAGTGTCTTTTTATCAAGATTCAAAATTTTGCATCTCTTTTTTTTTTGTCTTACAGATTCAAATGCATGGTCAATCTTTCTATTTGTTTCTTTGCCTGCATTTGCTAGTTTTGCTTTCTCACCAAACATTTTCTAGTTTGTGCAGTGATACGTTGAAATTGACAGAGATATCTGTGAGTGACAAATTAGAGGGTTTTCGTGCAAAACAAGAAGTATGCCTCGTTAAGCTCCTTATCTTTTGTAGCACTAAAATCATTGCCACAGTAAGCTCTGTGACTGAAGTTTCACTCCTGGATGTGGGATGCATAGCCTAGGACAAAATATAGGCATTACAAAATCACTGTTGTATGTACAATGTATTGCTGTTCATGGCACAGTTTGGTTCAAATTTACTAATGACATCTTTGCTTTTCTTACTTGAATTGTAGCTTGGGCTCTGGAATCAAAGATATTTCTTTTCCGTTTTACATCAGCATCTGATGAATCTTCTTTGGCAGTCTTAACAAAGTTGCTAGAACTAGAATTGGTCATGGAGTGATACTTAGACTTTTGTTTCTTGGATTGTTATTTGCATGAAATTTTGTATATGATTATTGCTAATCAACTGGCATGATTTTTTTCCAGAACTTCAGAGGGCTGAGTTTTCCAACCATTTCATCAGTTGGTCCCAATGCAGCAATCATTCACTATTCTCCTGAAGCAGATACATGTTCCGAACTTGATGCTGACAGCATTTATCTTTTTGATTCAGGGGGACAGGTTTCTATGATGCTTAATTTTAGTTCTACAATTTGCAGTTCCATCCATGCTATTTCTGGTAAAACTAAATTTTCTTCAACTGATTGGCATCTACTAACACTGCATATTCTTTAAAGTATGTAGATGGAACAACCGATATAACCAGGACTGTGCATTTTGGCAAACCTTCAGCTCATGAGAAATCGTGCTATACTGCGGTAATAGGAATTCTTTCATAATTAAGATTGCTTTGTCAAGGAAATAGGTTTTGTTTTTCTTGTTTCTACAATGGATAATTGATATCTGTCTTCAGCATGCAGAAGTTGATTATATTGTTGTAAGATATTATTTCAGGACTGTGCACCTCAAATTCTTTAGTGTGTCAGTGTGCTATTGTCATTACACATGTTTGTCAATAGTTTAAATAAATTTTCAGGTTTGGTTTATATAGGATGTTTGGTTGCTTGTACAGATGGTGATATATCTAGTTCTGACACTGACAAGAACTTGTTTCTTGGTGAATTGAGAAGGCTAGAACTAGATGCTTTTGGGTTCATATTATCATCCTAATTTTAGGCTGTGAGCCCCACAAATTATGGAAATTAATTAAGCACTAGCTAGCTCTAGACCATGCTCCAGTCCTCTCTCCTGGGTCCATTTAGGGTTTTGTAAAGGAAAGGATGAGGTTGAACAATAAACTTAGGTTGATGCATCATGCATTCTTAATGGTTTTGGTTATGCTATTCCTTCTATTCTTTTTCAATATTTCCCTTTATCTTTTGGTTTTTAGGAAGACACCCAAAATATATATACTTTCCTTATGTTCAGACTTCTCCAAAGAAAATCTTGTCCGAACTAATTCTTTAGTTCATGTGACCATTCCTTAAGCTTGACAACAAAAGAAATATAGGCTTGTTCTAGAAGTGACTCAGATAAGATGGATATGAGGATCACAGATATGATGTTTATCTGGCCTCTAGACTCTAGGGACAGTTGTTTGAATGCTGCTTTATGGAAAGATTCCATAAAACTAGAGGTCAATTGAGTGGTTTATGTAAGCTTTGCCCTTTTTTTTTTTACTTTGTTATTCATGCAATATTCTGTTGTCCTGAGAGTACGTTGGATGCATCCACTATTCTTGGTTATCGGCATATATGGAATGAAGGCATGAAGATTTGTTTGCTTACATCTTTGTTCTTTTGTTACTGTAACATAAGTTCATAATAGCTTGTGAAAAGATCTCTTTTCTCGAGAGATATGATGAATTTGTATGGGCACACCCATACTATAGTCATGAGCCATGTTGGTTTTACTCAAAATTTAGTGTGAGATATTGAAATTTGATCATCATGGAAATTGACAAATTGAATTGTCAGTGTCAAGACTGGGCAGTGAGTCATCATGAATAATGGCCTATATGACTTTTCTTTTTTCTGCTGAACATGTTAAATAGAAGTTTATTAAATACTTATTGTCATTTCAAGACTGGGCATTTAGTTTTATTGAACATTTCCTTTATTATAACTTATAATTTGGTTGTAGACAAAAGTGATGCATGTTTTCACATTGTATAAGTTTATTAAATACCTCTTTTAATATATATTCTTTGATATATCCTTTCTGCTATAACCTCTAGTACTTGTCAATTCACTGTATCTGATGGTTTACAATGAATAGGTCCTCAAAGGCCACATTGCCTTGGGTAGGGCAAGATTTCCAAATGGAACCACCGGTAAGATTGATTTAGAATGCCTACAGCCAGTACTCTGACAATGCATTCAATTGCCTTATTGGAATCATTGCTCGTCACAGGACATGCTCTTGATATTCTCGCTCGGGTTCCTTTGTGGAAGAATGGTCTCGATTACCGCCATGGGACTGGTCATGGGATTGGATCTTTCCTTAATGTTCATGAAGGTAGTAATTTGTTCTTCTTTTACCTTTTTTTCACAACATTTGTGATCCAGGGAACATTAGAACCCCGAACTTCATCTTGTAGGCCCACATCTAATCAGTTTCAGACCTCATGCTCGGAATGTGGCAATTCAAGCATCGATGACAGTTACTGATGGTAGTATACATTCTCAATCTGTTTAGTTACTTGAATGGCAATGTTTGATCCGTTTTCAAGTTCTTGTTTTTAAATTGAAAGAAATTACTAACTCATTTATGTCCTCCAAGGTTATTCAAACAGTAAATACCTCTTTATAAAATCCTTTTTCTGTTTTATCTATTCTAGATTACTCGCATTCACAAGTCATTTAGAGTTTATGTTTTATTTATGTACACATATCTAGATTACTCACGTGCAAGATTTCAATTACTTTCACTTAAGTCTTTTACTTGGTTGTCCTGAGTGATCTCATTATTTAGTGGTCATAACAGTTTGACAGCATGCGTAAATTAGATTTACTCTCTTCTCTACTTGTTAATTAAATAACTATCGAAAGCAATGCAATTTACTATTGAAGAAATGTGCTTTTTGCTCATCTTATTATTTCCTTTCATTCTTGTTCCTATGTGAAAGGGCATCAGCAATATAAGTCATAGGTTTTGGAATTTGAACTTAAAAATTTCCAGTTAAGCATTGTATTTGAAGTTTCTGTTTGATAATTCTCTCTTTTCACCTGCAGAACCTGGTTATTATGAGGATGGAAATTTTGGTATTAGATTGGAGAATGTTCTTATAGTCAACAAGGCAAAAACATCATTCAACTTTGGTGAAAAAGGTTATTTGGAGTTTGAGCACATAACTTGGGTAAGTTGACTACCTTCATATTTTCTTTTTCGAACATAATTTGTTGTTTGTCTTCGATGACTCAGATGATTGCTAAGTGTTCATATTTTCTTTTTCGAACATAAGGCTCATTGTTGTTCATATAGTTATCTCATGAATTAAAAGAATTAAAATACCATTCAAAATTTTCCGCCCTCAATGTTTTTTTTATTTAGCCCCATGGTATTTGTTTTACTGTTGACTTAATATCAATCTTATCAGTGAACTTTCCTGGTGCGTCCACTTTTACAGGCACCGTACCAGAAGAAACTGATGGATTTGACATTGCTGACTCCCGAAGAAATTGAATGGATAAATCGCTACCATTCCGATTGCAGGGAGATTTTAGCACCATCCATGAACGAGCAGGAGACGGAATGGCTCAAGAAAGCAACCGAGCCCATCACCATCGGCAGCTGAAGCCGCTCCATGATGCTGTTCGACAACAGATCCGGGTGAAGGTCTTGTCGAACTTTAGGCGTGCATGAACTTTAATAATTATAACATATGTTTTCTAGTTGGAGGTTAATCGCCATCGAATGGTCGAAATTTACACTATATAGACTATGATAAATTGTTTTTTTCCCTTTTTTCTATAAATGATTTCATCTTAATCTAAACTTTATGTTGCTTATTATGTGATTACATTTGCAGAAGCTGTTTCTTATTATAATGCCATGGAAAGATGTGAATGATAAGTATACATGAAGCCATGAATGACAAAATGCAAAACCATTCATTGAAAGAGAACGAACCAAACCACCGAGATTTCGTCAGCATGAGATTGATTACAAACTTCACTCGCTTTCACTTGGACGCCATGATTCCAAGCCCCAGTGTGAGCTCCGGTTCATCCATTCCAACATCGTGGATCCTCTCCCCCTCCCAAGCCTTCACCCTACCACTCTCGAACTCGAACTCCATGCCTCCTCTCCCCTTCTCCAGCACCTCTCCTCCTGGGAAACTCGACATGGCACCCGGGTTGACGAGGTTGTAGGTCGGCGATGCCGGGGCCGTCATCTGGAAGTTGGACCCGACGGTGGAGGCGTCGGATTCATCGCATTCGGGTATCGTTGATGGTTGCCCGCGATGGCAGCCTCGGGTGGGGCTGGCGGGAGCAGAGGCGGCGAACAGAGCATGGGGGAATGAGGAACTGCAGTCCCAGTCCGGTTTCCTAATCTTAGCTGGGCGGGAGGCGGCGGTCGGGGAGGAGATGGGCGGCGTGATGGGTGCGCTGTTCGAGATTCGAAGAGGCGGAAGGGTGGGCAGATTGCGGAGGAAGGGGAGGAGGCAAGAGGGTCCCACACAATGGTCGTTAGAGTTATCGGGGCGGCTAGGGCTCGGGAAGGAGGAGGAGGATGGGCTTGCATGGTAGGACGGGACGGGACTCGGGAACGAAGACGACAGTGGGCTTATGTTCGTCGAAAGGCCTCCTGCTGCAGCCTCCGGTGGTGGCGGCGACGGCTGGAATCCCTGTCGAAAGATCAAGGAAACAGATTAGAGGCAACAGCGTCTTCAAACTCCTTCATCTCTGTCTCAAATGTCTTCGATCAGCTCACACAATCATCGTCTTTGAACTTGGAAAGCTTCTCTCTGTTCATCGAATGACTGGTTCACTTTCGATGGCATGCTTTGCAGGCGCTCTCCTCTCCAAAGCAGGATGGAAGAGTGGGAGGAAAGCTCAGAGACCCACATGCAGGCATGTTCCGGGCATCGGAGAGAGTGAGCAGGTGAAAGCAAGCGAGCCATGGCAGTGAATCCCAAACTTCAAGAACCCAATCAGAAAAAAAGAACGCCATCATCATCTTGGATTGAACGAGACGATCCATGTCTGATAAAGTGATCCGGTCAAAGGTGAAAAAGAGGTGCCAAGGTAGACATTTTCTGGCTCTTGATCAGTACTTCGAGAAAGAAAGGAGATCAAAACAAAAGAAATGATGCGGCCAGAGCGAGAGGTGGAAGAACACCAAAAGCTGCAGCAAGATTCCAAGTTTCTTCAATTTCTAGTGAAATCAAATAAAGATCAGGAATGACAACCGAGGAATAGAAGAACTCAGATCAGGAAATTATATGTTTCAGCGGCTGAAGTAACCCTACAAATTTGGTACCAGGTGAAAGGGGGAAGAAGATGTAGGAACATATCAAAAAGGATCTGCGGCAAAGAGATCGATTCATCCGGTTGCATCATTCCGAAGGAGGGCTCATCAAGGTCAAATTTTGGGGGTTTTTCCACCATCAAAGTCAAAACTTGTCCGATCCCAGCTTATTTCCAGAATTAGTTTCTCGAGATGGAGCAGCTACCGAGGAAGAGGAAGAATCGGAGAAGGGAGAGCGAGAGAGAGAGAGAGGAGACCTTTCGGTAGGTGGTGCCATCATCTTCGACGACCCACCCGGCCTCGCGGCAGAGGGCCTTGAGGACCTCGTTGTTGTCGCAGTGTTTCGGCAGCTTGTAGTTGCCAAGCGCCCGCAGCCCGGTGAAGATCTTGGCGGCGATCGCCCTCCGGCGCCGCTCCCGCCGCTTGTTGTTCTCCCTCTCCTTCCACGTCGGAAGCCGACCCCCTCCCGACGTCATCCCGCCCCTCCCCCTCAAATCCCCCCACCTTTCCCTCGTCTACCCTCTCTCTTCCCGTCCCCTCCTCCTCTGTTTCACCTCTCAAAAACCTTCCTTTCTGCCTCGAAATCGGAACGGAGGTGCTGCCGGTGTGACGCCAAGTAGTGAAATAGCGAGCTTTTTCGCCTTCCTTTCCAGTTTTTCCTCCCCTTTTCCGGCTCTCTCTCTCTCTCTCTCTCTCTCCTTAGGCTGTTGCTTTTGGCAAGGGGAGTACGAGCTCAGTCACGAGGAGATTGCAGTCTTCTTTTCTTGCAACGTTGCAAGCAACAGAGGTCAGTTCATTGTTTCCTTTGGGTATATATGTCTTTTGCTCCCGGATCCGAATCCAATAAGATTGCGGGCATCTCTTCGACCTTATTAATCTTGCTAAATATACTGGGACCAAATAATTAAGTTAGAAGACGGATAGTAAGAAGGCAGCAGCATTTTGTTAAAGTTTGGCTCAAGAACATAAGACTCCAAGAAATTTTGATTTAGAGCACAGAAACAACTCAGGCACTTTAAGCTGCCTTGTTCTTATGAAGGGTAGAAGACCTGTTGACTTGGTGTCGATTGACATGAGCTCTGATAACACCAAGCAATGAGGATTGTAGGAGAACAGACATGGTGAATCAGTATCTGATGCATACAAGAAGAAGAGGACAGTGAAAATACACCTTCAGCATTACAAAATGTATCCGCAAAATGCCTACAATAATCCCATGAAAAAATGGTGTAAAAGAAAGAGAAAAAGATCCACTTAGTACAGAGCAGTCGACGTGCAGCGGAAGGAATGGGATAGTCAAATAACCAAAAAATAATTGGGGGAAAAGATGAGCGTGACGGCGTCGAGAAAAAGAATCAGCTCTTGGTCTGCCCCGATTCAAGGTCGGACACAGGGAGTCCATTTACTTTCTCTTTCAGAAGCTTTATATCCTCCCCCTCCGATTTGATTTCGGCGCTGATGTGCGTGGCCGACTTAGCCTGCTTCTCATGCTCTACGGCCCAGCTGTAGACTACCATGCCAAGCACCGCGAGCAACATTCCTAGTATGTTCTTCACGGTGAGAGCTGAATCAAAGAGTACCCATCCGAGAATTAGCACACACACAGTTTTCATGTGACCCAAGACTTGGAAGGATGTTGCGGAGAACCGGCCAATGCAGAGATACTGGCTCATGTTGCAGAAGACAGCCAGGGAACATGATAGGATTATGAAAGCCTGCAAAAGGGATCAACCAGGCTGCATCAGAAATCAGCGGGAGGCACCGCCACAACAGAATACATATATCGTATACTATCGGAACGCTCCGTGAATAGGTATTATTTAACGCAACTGTGGCAACCCTCTTTCATATAAATAACACTCCAGTGCATCAGTATCTATTGTTTTTGTTGTTTACAGTACTACCATAAAATACAACACTTGGTAAACTTATTGCCCTTCATATGGAATTTGCACTACAATATGAATTTAGTTCATGAGAACTATCTTCAACTTTTGTTCTGTTTCTGATTTGTCTTTATTCAAAAATGCAGCCATCATTATGTGCAGTTCATGGAAGTTAGAACTACAATTGATGAAACTCACCAATTAGCAGTTCATGAGAATTGCTGTCTTGTCATCTTTAACTTTTGTTCTGTTTCTGAATACATATTTGGTCTTTATTCAAAAATGCAGCCATCATTGTAACATGTGCCATACGTGGGTGCGTATATGATTCATACTATGTGTTCAAAATAATATGTAACCAGGAAAGCACACACATAAAGAAAGTATATTGTCATATCTAAATAATAAATGGCTAAATATTAATGATATGACCAAACTGAAGAACTCATATGATGATACTTGTATCGATTAAATGTTTAATTAAATTAAGTTACAAACTATGGTAAAGGCCAACATGGTTAAATTTCTAGGCTTACTGGTACATGTTGTTCACATGGTCCAATCATTTAATTGAATTTTGAATTCAAGGACATTAAAAGATGTGAAAACATGAATCGATCGTTTCACAAAGAATCCTAAAAAATTTCCAATCGGAGAAGGTCAAATATCATAGTTTGTAGTCTAAAGAAGCTTTTTAGTTTTTAATTGGGCACCTTAAGGATATGAAACAAGAGAAATCGACATGTTTTACATAACCTATTCCTTCTACAATACACTTTTACCACATTTGTTCCCGTGTGCATAACATTCACTGTGGAGATGATATCTCTACACATCCATCGCAGTTCGCACTTGGTCCTCACCCATGGCCGAACTTATAATAGTAAATATACCATCATGGACTGATTCGAAGATATTTTATAGAATTCCAAGAATTTAATGTAAGCATGATCATGATGAGTCAATATAAACTATATGTGCCAAAATTTTTTGTACTTATGCAGAATGCATTACTAATCTACATAATACTATGAGACTGCATACGACAGCGTATTGCAGGAAAACTGGTTACTGAGGCTGCATAGTTCTTACGGTTGTGGTCATATGACCATATGCACATATGCAAATGCATAGATGACTTTTTTGAAATATTGATATACAAGAATCCCATGATCCTTCATATCAAAAAATTTATAATATTCGTGCCTGTTGTTTATGATCAACTTCAAGCACAAGATGAGAGGAATATAATTGAAATGTAAATGTTATAACAATTGATGCAAAATAAGTTCCAATTATATTACAATATGTGTTCATCAAAAACCTAATCCAACTTTAGAAATAAAACTTCAGAAATAAGGATTTTGGAACTTACAGTTGCTCCTGAAGAAAAAGGGTATTCCAATAGGGATCGGTGGTTGAGGTAGTAGTCAGCAAATGGGCCGACAAGTAGAAGAGAGACTGCCTGTACTGGTGCAGTTTTGCTTAACAGCTCGAACGAACCAATACTGTACTTTTTCTGGAAAGATCCAATCGTCTGAAACAACAATAATCCCATGAGATAGGCAATTGATTAAAGCTACTATCCATCAGTCTAGAGTATTACTTAATGCAGTGCGGCAAACAAGGTACAGGCAACAAAATGAGATGAATCATGTTACATAGAATATATACATCCAGCTGGATATATCAACATACTCAGATTTACACAGTTCCAACATTGTCGCCTGCACTTTCTATATTCAGCCAGAACAATTGCAAACAAAGATTTTCAGGAAGTAAACAAGGATCTTTAGCTTATACTTTTCTTCCAGCCAAATGTTAAACCACGTTATCAGGCAATATAGTCCAAACATAAACCTGCTAGGAAAGAGTTTATCTTGATAAGAATAAAATATGATATTTACCTAAAGAGGTTTATCCATACTCATGATCTAACAGATCACTCTTCTTTTAGCAAGGAATCATCTAGATCTTGTTGTTTATAGTTGATGCTTCTTAAAATTACAATCTCTCAAATATGAATATTTCTTGTTTAATCTGAATTATCTCTTTTATGTATATATGACTGTTATGATCAGCTGTTCAACAACAACTGCAAGCTCCCAAGCGTCTAAAACAATAGTTAAAAAGCTGGAGTTACATTTGTCTTTCCAGGAAATGAAAAGATAGATAGGCAATTATTGGTGAGTTACAATTAGGAATTATGAACACATCTTATAAAATGTAACACTTCAATATGTATAAAATGTCGAATGATTTTTCTTAAAATAAATATAATGGAACTGTCCACATTGATTAAAGAGATCAAGAAAGCTATGCAACATGAGAAAATAATAATGATGAAAATTTCAGCAAACAAAAATGATGTTTCATAAAGGCAGTTACAATTGAAAGTCATTCTCATTTGGGAACATAAATTTCAAGTACTGAAACTCAGAAAACATCAGGTTATTATTAGTGTCACCAAAAACACTAAAGAAAGAAAAAAGGATTGGAATTCAGCTTAGTGTTTTGCCAGAAGAAATTTTGGAACAACCATGAGTAAAACTAGAGAATCGTGATGCATTCTGGCGGCGCTTCAAGAAAATGGCAAGGCATAAGCTAGAGGTCCAGAGTATGGTTCACATTGAAGATAGCATAAGAAGAGACACGAGCAACAAAACAACAATCAAAGCAAGGTTATCCAGTGTGCAAGTTGCTCGATGTGTTAGTATAGAAAAACATCATTCCACCCAAACAGTGCCCTTTCAGATGGTAATATTGCATGTTTATACACAAAAACAGAGTTCAGATATCGGACATTTAATCGATATGAACATGCTCAGGAAAAGAGTTCGGATGCTCACAATTTGCTGCAGTGATGTGCAAAAAACAGCCACACAGGCACAAAGTAGACCCTTTGCATTGATATCCACATCAGTGACGGTGCAAATACCTACTCCCAAGGCCACAACCGCGACAGCTACGATCACGCGTTGTGAATAGTGTTTGCTGTGCAATAAAAATTCCATAAAGCAAACCACGGGTATGATGCTCAGTTTGGAGATCTGCACATCACAGAACAGAAACCAGGTTGAGAATTATTCGAATCAGACCCTCGATCATATCATCTTTCACCATACGAGGCATAAACTTGCAGACCTGATAAAACCCAACCGAGTTCAACAAGAGGCTGAGATTCATCCCGGTAATTGACAGATTTGCGACAACTGAGAACCAAAAGAGCTCCCAGAAAGGCACATACTTGGACGCAGAGAGACCAGTTGCATTTGAAACCCAACCAACAAGGGCAGTGACCGTAAAATGGAAGCCTGTTAGCGTTGTTGCTGCATTTATATAAACTGGTATTAGTGAGTCTCAATGAACTCAAGGAGTCCAAACAAGAAAGAAGCATAATTGAGATAGTAAAACGAAAAAAGAGAGGTTTTTTTTTAGATCCGCAATCTAATCCCCGACGATTTTAAGAGAAAAGGTTCGATTGCTACATCGCTTATTATATCAAGCGCCAGAAAAGGCTAGGGTTACAAGACCACCTGCGCATGAGGCTTTACATGGCAGTAACAGCTTCAGCGTCCTTTTAATTGCTTTCCAAACATAGATCTATAGCGCAGGTTCAAGAAAGATCGACCAAAGAACGGTCTTTTAAGGTAGAAACTCGTGGGATGTTTCCACCGAAACCCATCGAGCCATAAGCGCAAAGGGTTGCCACAATATCATGCTTAGATCTAACGCAGGTTAGCACCTAGAGATCAAATCTCTAACGCCAAAATCTCTCCCTTCTTTTCCCTCAGAAAAGGCAATTAACCTGCAGCAATCTTTCGTTCCCAACAGAAAGATCCAATCTTTTCGCCGTCGAGTTCAAAATCCAAGACGGAGCACCAAGACAGGAAACAGATCGAGATCGAGATCGCGAAAGAAGAGAAGGAAGTACCGAAACTGAAACCGTAGCCGTTGGGCGACATGAGCTGCTTGTTGGCCATGATAATGCCCACGGAGCTGACGACGTTCATCGCCCACGCCCCCACATCCGACACCACGGGCTTCTTCTCCAGATCCATGGCCGGGCTCCTTCCCCTTCTCCTCCCACCGAATCCCTGATCCCCCAAAGACTACCGAGTGCGGGAAAGACGGAGCAACGGAAGGAAGTGAAGGCAATGGCTTCTCCGACTCGCAACTCCCGCAATCGATCTATATAAAATGTTCCGAGGAAGGAGTGACGAGGAGGTGAGAAAAAGGAAACAGCAGAAAGAACCAAAAAAAAATAAAAAATAAAGGAAAAAAAATCAAATCTTTGAAACGGCTTCGTTTCTCCGTGTGGCGACAAACACCGAGTCGTTTTTGTTGGCGAGATGATACGAGACGAAACGAGCCGAGACGAAGCGCAGATATGCGGGTCCCACAATGGAATGCAAGGTATTTTCTAGGGTATCTGTTGTACGGGGACGCAAAAGTATTCATTCTAGGAGATGTTGGACGGAAACTTTCCCTGAATTCTGCTTAACGCATCATTCTGTGGGACCTTTTGTTCTCAGCAATGGAAGAGAAGGTACAATATTGGGTATAGTATGATTGAGTGGAAAATATTGTTTCAGGGGGAGACATCGGAAGCGGCCTGTGGTTTTCTTGCGACGTGGTGGGACCCGCATGTGGGGACAGGACATCACCGGATCACAAGGCAGGTAGAGTTACGGGTAGACAAGAGATTAACGACGCGTTGGTTCTCGGGTGACTGTGAACCGGATCTGGAATTCTTGCTCGCTAAGTGATGGGGTCAACCGCACCAATTCGGGTCGGAATTAATCGAATCCGACCCGTAAATCCGAGAAGATGTGAGTATCCAATTGGTTAAATGAATTCAATTTTAGATCGATTTCGAGTGTTAAATGAATTCTTTTGATTACTTATTGGTTCAAAAAGGAAACTCTATTCGTCTCAATTGAACTCAAATCGATTCCAAATCTTGATTCGAATTCAAACCCTATTTGTGCTCCATGTCAGTAGTACTCAATGGGAATGTGACGCATAATACATCTTAAATTTAGCTCATTGTGGAGTATTTTATGAGATGGTCAAGTATTCATTACAAATAGTTGAATCGATAGACGAGAAGAGTTGTCAAATTCAAAGCCAATAGAGTCAATGTGCATGTGGCCTGAAGCATTCATTTTGATATGAATTATTGCTGTGAGGAACAGCTCCAATTATTGCAGCAACTTCTTGGAGCTGTGAGTGGCTCACCACACACACTCAGATTCCTTCTTCTACATGCGAGCATGTTGAGCTTTTCTTTTGATGAAAATTATGTTGTGATATTGGTACTTTATGTGGCCCATGCTTACTTTATGAAGCATGGCATGCTTCTGTTGTAGAGAGAGAGAGAGCAAGATGAGCTTGGTGGGTTGGGTTGAGCTCAACAGCATCCATGGCTGCCAGGTGGAAGTTTCCGGGGTTGAATTCAACGCGTTTGTGACCTGGTAAATGATGGAAACCAGCCGACTAAAGTTCGACCATTTCCGGTCAAAAGCCATGTCCGTTTGCAAGCCAATAGATTCTGTCATTGTCTGAATGCTGCTTTTTCAGCATGATGAGATGAGGTTGTCACCAGCAAAAAGTCACTCATGAGGAGGCACTGTACATATTCCTAATCTGAATCTTCCAAAGTTTCCATCATCAACAGAGATAGTGGTAAAAAGATTCAGTGAAAGTTGACCTCAAGATGTCAGACTACTGCTTTTTGATCAGATTACAAGTATTGGATATGATCCTAACTCTGAATCTTCCAAAGCTTCATCATCAAGAGAGATAGTGGTGTAATGATTCAGAAGCAACTTGTTTAAGAGTGGGAAGTTTGGCTTAAAGATCAGATCATAAGTATTTTATGTACAAGCTTAATTCTGAATCTTCCACAGTTCCATCATGAACAGAGATAGTGATAAGAAGCACTATACCAGCTTGCATTTGAAAAATCCTACCCAAAGGTTTTTGCTATATCATGAAGTATTGGAGACAAAGCCTAATTCTGGATCTTCTAAACTTACATCATCAACAAAGATAGTGCCAAAAAGATTCATCATCTCACTTGTTTACAAAGAAAAATGAGGGGAAAACAAAGACCTCAAGTTGGCAGACTGACCAATGCAATTCTCAAGCCACAGGCAGCATCATCTCTGTGTTCTTGGTGAACTCTTCTTTGCAGCATGACAATTGTGGGTTTGACAAGTAGATAATGCCTTTCACTTGAGGTGGAAGGCAGTAAGCAACTCTCAGCTCAATGGACTGAATCTGATAACAAGTCTCATGGCACAACTGGTGCCTTTGCTTTGGCTGGCATCTTTCTCTGTGCTACTTTTCTTGAGGAAATCTCTTCCTGTGATTTGAAAACCATAGTTTCTAGCATAATGAGATCTAACAATCAGGTTTACACTTGTAAGTACATACTTCACTTGAGGTGGGAAGAATTGAACACCTCTTGGTTCAAAGATTGGATCTTACAGCAGCAGGTCACATGGCAGACATGACATAGAAAGGAGGGTTGATAGTTACCTTTGCTTTTGGCTAGCAGCTGGAACTTGAGACTTGCATTTTGTTTCTTTGCACAAGAAGTAGCCATCACACCAGAAATGCCAGATCTCTTGCAGGGCATGCTTGCTGCATGAAGCTCTTGTCTTCTATTCCCTCCATTTCAATGGCTTCTCAGCTGGCCTTTTAGATTTGTGCTCATAGGTTTAATAGGTAGATTTCTGGCTTTGATTCTTCCACATTAAGTATAATTCTCTACACAAAAAAACAAAAAGAGGAAAACATGTTTGCTGCATGGAACTCTTGTCTTCTGTTTCCTCCATTTCAATGGCTTCTCAGCTGGCCTTTTAGATTTGTGCTAATGGATTTAATAGGTAGGTTTCTGTCTTTGATTCTTCCACATGAAGTATAATTCTCTACACATAGAAATAAAAAAAACAAAAAAACAAAAAGAGGAAAACATGTTTGCTGCATGAAACCCTTGTCTTCTATTTCCTCCATTTCAATGGCTTCTCAGCTGGCCTTTTAGATTTAATAAGTAGATTTCTGGCTTTGATTCTTCCACATGAAGTATGATTCTTTACACATAGAAAGAGAGAGAGAGAGAGAAAAAAAAAAACCAAAAAGGGGAAAACATGCTTGCTGCATGAAATTCTTGACTTCTATTTTCCTCCATTTCATGGCTTCTCAGCTGGCCTTTTTTAGATTTTTGCTAATAAGTTATACAGGTAGATCTCTGTCTTTAATTCTTGGACATGAAGTGTTGTTTTCTTCACAAAAAAAAAAAAGAGTAGTACCAAATATTGGTTGTCAGATATGTCATAGAAACTGGAATGAAAGATCATTTAGACCATCAATCATATTTCCATGCTGATCACCAAGTGAACTTGAACTTGTGATGATAGTTTTACACTTTTAGCACTTATGATTGGAATTTAGGGTGTTGTAATGCCAATTTGCTGATGCAGCAGGAGGACCCCTAAAAAACAGAAAAAGTTAGTCCTACTTAGAAGGTAAATATTTTCCTGAAGATATATCCTTCAGAATAGTTTAGGAAAAACAAGTAACACATATTTTGCTGCTTTTGTAAATATGTAAGAGCAAGAAAGATTGAGATTAAGCCATAAATAAGAGAGAAACTAGTGATGTCTGATACAAGTTCTACTCATTGCTTCCTGCATCCACTCAGGGAAATGTTTTCCATGGTCTTTAGCAGGAACAACACACATCCATCACAAAAGAAAACAATACCTGTAGGTCCATATAATCCTGGCCTACAATGATAACAAGAAGACACTATTTGCATTCCTTTCATGTTTGTCATTCAGTCAAATACTCTCTCATTTGAGGGTGTCAAAAACAAAAAAAAAGAAGGCAAATCTAAATCTAGCAGAAACAATTTCCAGCTGACCTTGATTGCCTCAGTCAAAGGACTGCAAGTCTCAAAATTCCCTGCCCATGCTTTGCTTTTGATCAAAATATAACAAGGTTAAAATAAATTCAAAATTAGAGTATATCACAGAACTAATTTTTAATGTGGTGACTTTCTTTATTAAAAAAAACCTCCTCTTTTGAGACCTTTTTTTTTTTTTTTTTCAAAAGATATCTCAATTTTTATTTTTTTTATTTTTTTTAATACTCTAAATGCCTTTGATTGCCGCTTCTACTCTACCATTACCTCACCTTCAATTTTAAGGTCTCACCCTGCCCTCATGACCCCGAGCAATAGTCAAACATTGGATTATCCAATAACATGCGATCGTAGTAAAGTCCAACGATGCTCGCGAGAGTTAATCCTTCGCCTACTAACTCCACTCACACTCTTTCATCAGTATCAATTTCCTGATCATCTCTTCTCTTAACGCCAAGAAGAACCTTTTGTTTCTTCTCCATCAACCGGTAACAACGACGAGTGATAATTGAGACACAATGTGAAGATATGTAAAGGTAATAGTGAAAAAAGAAATATCAAATGAAAAAAATTAAAAACTAAGACATCCTCTAACACAATGCCTAAAATGAATGGTTTTTTCAAGAATAACCCATTTTAATGTGTTATATTTTGCATTCGTAATGTTATCGGATTAATATTTTTAGGAGGGCACTGACGCCCACGTCCCTTTGTCAGACATGTGTTGCACGTGCATCTTCCATGGAAATCACGTGCTATTTACTGAATGCAGGATTCCGACTGTAGTCGAGGACTTTATGTATACGTGGCTCATGTGAGACGGGCCCACCTGGTGGGATCATGCTTTCTTCCAATTACATGACAGGTAACCAAATGGGTATCTTTCTTACAGGGGTGAAAACTGCCTCTCCGCCTTTGCTTGTACCACGAGCACTTCGATCCTTCGAACGCTTTTAATTGGCCTTCTCACGACTCTCTCCCCGTCGCGGTATTCGATCGTCAAAAGATTCCGAGAGAGCGGAGTCTCCGACGGATGGAGCTCCCCGCTGCTGCATTCCGCTTCCACCGTTGCGTCGCTCCACACCTTGCCCTCAACCGATCCGTCGCCACAGCCAATCCGCCGCCGCTTCGGAATCGTAGGGTTCCTCCAATCGCTCCTTTGGCGGTGCGCCTTGACCGCCGCGATCCCCTGCTTCTTACTGGTGGAAGGATCCAGTTGTTCTCCAGTTGGTTGAGGGGGAGTAAAGAGCCTGCCTTTTCCGCGATTAGGGCTGTCAGGGGCGAAATGGAGCCTGCCGGTAGTATTAGCGGGAAAATTGCGGTCGCTTCGACGGTCACGATTCTCCTGGCGGTCCTCAACCGGGTCCTCTACAAGCTCGCCCTCGTCCCTATGAAGGAATACCCCTTCTTCTTGGCTCAAGTTACAACCTTTGGGTAAAAGATCTTGTTTATTAGGTTCCTTTGATAAATTTGTGACTAATCAATCATATGTATTAGGGCCTCGTCATTCAATTCAAATGCATTTTCGAACGAGAATTATGATCGGAAATGATTCCACGTTGTTGACATTATTCGTACAGATTGATGATTTCTTTTTCCCGTAGGTCGTTATAATTTGTTTTCCTGTAGGTCGTTATAATTTCTGTTCCTCTGCGTCTTGACAAATTGGTCCTTTTTATTGAATAGGTAGTTTGCTATTTTGTGTCGTTTTTCCAATGGAACCCTTTGCATTTATTTACCAGATTAAGTTATTCCTTCTTCCATTAGTTAATTCTTTGGTCAATTTTGCAGATGCCACAAAAGTTCTGCTCCAGACGTTGTGTGTTCGAGGGCATTTGCCCTTGGAGTTTGTCATATGGAACAATAACCCTTGGAGTAGGGTTTATGATGATTACACCAAAGAAATTAGTAGATGGAAATGTGAGATAAAAAGTTTGGAGAGCTCCAATAAAAGTTGTTTTGGATCTTAATGAATTTCTATAACAAATTAAAGTTCTTCATTCTAAAATCAGGTCCATCTTAATAAAAAGAAGCAAAATGGAAAAACATCTTTGGTAATTCCAGAAGTACGTAATTGGCTTATTAAGCAGTATACACTTTTCGTGTGATGCTCTGATACAACTCCAGTTCTCCTTGGTTTGGCAACTGAGATCATTTTAGAGTACACATGCCATGTCAGCCATTGGCATTTTCTGTTGTTGATTCTTTATTCATACGCTCTTACCATTCTATTTAATCTGTTAACATTTTGTGTCTGATATCTTGTCTTTCTCTCTGTAACATATCAAACTTTTTGCGAATCATTTGCAGTTATGTGGCGGTATATTTCTTCATTCTCTACCTTAGATATAGTGCTGGTATTGTAACCAAGGAAATGCTGGCGCTCCCAAAATCTCAGTTTATAGCAATTGGCTTTCTGGAAGCTCTTGGTGTTGCTTCAGGAATGTCTGCAGGTGGTAAGTTGACCACTTCTTCCTCTTGCACGACAAAAGAACCTGGAGAATTTTCTCTCTCTTGTTTGTTTTCACCTAACTGGAATTTCTGTGGCATCCCTCTTTGAAATTTTCAGAGAATATTGTCAAAAGAATTAACTCGAAGAGATTTATTTGGAACTCTGGGGGTTCTTTCTTCTTTTATTTGCAGCCTTTGTTCCATTTGTCTCTGATTTATTTGCTTATGAAAGGATGCACTGAAAATATGGCAAACTTATTTTACTTGGTGATTGTTTTCTCTTTACTAATGATTTCTCATTTCATAACAGCTATGCTTCCTGGACCAGCCATTCCTATATTGTCTCAGGTAATGCTGGCTTAAACAAATACTTGCTTAACATTCATACAGTTTATATCTACTTCCTTTTCATGATAGTTTTTATACATTTTCATGAATGTTGGAGGCAGATGTCACTGATGTTGATGTAAATTCTTTATTTATTTAGTTAATTGTAAGGCTCCAAATAGCATTTTCTTTATCATCATCAAATCAAACAGCTTTATGTTTTCTACACTGTGAAAAATTGCACTTTTGCGGTGGTTACTATTTCTAGGCATATCCTTCAAAGAAGCATCATGGATCATGGCATTTTGCATCTTATATCTGAATTTCAACAGAAAAGGGAAATTACAATCTTCTGTTGAAATGAGTCTTTTTTTTTTTTTGTAATTGTAGAAAAAGATACCACATAGATGAATGACTATTTTGTTCTTTTTTTCACTCATTTTTTCAAACTGAGAAAACCGTACAGTTTAAGTCAATAATTTTCTAAAAGCTTCTATCAGATTTTATACTTTTTCAGTTTTCTTATTTCTAATAAAGGCTCTATGAACCAGGTAGCATGCAAATTTTGCTGAAGTTTATGGTGTTTTGAATAAGACCATTCTCCATCTGGATCATATTTTCTCCTATGTGACTGTCACAATTGTTTAGACTTGTACATAGATTTCCAGTTCCTGGATCTGACAATGAACTACAAGCTTTTGCCAAATGATCTTTTAGCTCATGTGATTCTAGTCCACAACTCAAATATTTCTCACATCTCAACCTCATCATCAATATTGCAATTAGAATGAATTGACTTCGTTTTTGTTAATGTTTCTTATTACATCAGGTGCATAGTAAGGAAGGGGTTTGTAACCTTAAGTACCATAGTGTTTGTTTCATTTTCATTCTGTTTTGAACTGCTTCCCATTCTTTTTAATAATCCCATGGCACATGAGCTAGTTACAATTATAATTCATTTGAAAATGTAAGTCCTAGTCTTTAATGGCTAATTTACTTTGATGAAGTTAACAGGGAATTCTGGTGGCCGCTTTGTTTTTGGTGGTCCAGTAGCTGTTACTGTTCTTACTTCTAATATATCCAGTCTTATCATGTTTTGATGCAGACTTTCTTGGTCTGGCAACTCATCCTGTCTGTCCTGATCTTGGGAAGGAAATACTCATTCATCCAAGTTTTTGGTTGCTTACTTGTAACTGCTGGAGTTGTTATAGCTGTGGCAAGGTGTGCAATTAAGTTATATTTATGCTTTTGTTTGGATTTATATCAAGCTACTATATGATTAATTTATGTTGAATTTATGGCTTACTTGTTTGGTGCTTATTACCTCTTTGGAGAACACTAAGTTGTTTAATTGGAAGCAATTGACACTTTCCTATTTAGAGTAAGGATATTATATTTGGCAACATCACTTGTTAAAAAAATCATGTCGCCTTAATGCAAATTACACATGGAACCGAGTATTTGTGTCAATTGCAAACTATCTTAACCCTTTAATTTGGAAAACTCGATGGGTTGTTTATCCTAGATGCCATTGGGTCACATCCAATTACAAATTTACAGTTGCTCCACAATTTCTGATCATTCATCTTCTTATGATGAATGGATGTTTATACACTCAAAGCCTCCCTATCAGAAAAGGTAAATTTGATATGTATAAGTAAGTTTTACAGTTCTTTGTAGATAGATGATGATTGTGGTCTTGACATTGTCATTCTACAGAGATCTAGATTAGAGAATTCATTTGCAGCCTATGTTTCCATTGTGAAGCAGACAATTCTCATGAATTTAAAGTAAGTTGGACTCTGTAAAATGGCATGTTCTTACATTTTAAATTTCATAGGTAGAAACTCTTGAGCTTTGGTTGCTAATGCATAAGTGGAGTAATGTGCTGGCGAAACACCAGCACTTTGTTATGTGTGTGTTCCACTATTATGCCCATATATAGAGTTGTAGGCACATGACTTGCATGAGCATCACATACTTTGGATGTTCTGGGTCATGAGGTTGTGCCTGCCAAGTACCAACATGCCACCAAACTACAGTGAAAAGATCCTTGTTCTTATACTTAGAATTCTCTTTCTTATAAACACAAGGTTGTTGATGCAGATAAACTTAGTTTCCAATCTGTATGTTTGACCGATCTTGCTGTACACATCTATTGATTTGCATTCTTTCAGTCAATCATGTGAATCAACAATAATCAGCCCCAAAATATGATTCCTTATATGTGTGTTTACTATATAGTACATTGTTATATTGAATTGTCCTTTATCAAAACTCGCATATTTGTTTTACAATTAAGATCTGCCGGTACCAACTTTGTCTTGATTGATTCCAGTGGGGCAAATAATGGTGAATTTCTATCTCAAGTCGAACTTCTTTGGCCTGCACTAATGGTAGCTTCGTCTGCATTTCAAGCTGCTGCATCCATTCTCAAGGTCTGAGTCACTTCTGATCTCACATATGTCACTATCATTTTGATCGAAAAAAAACTTTATAAACTTATTTTACTTCAAATTGCAGGAATTTGTTTTCATTGATGGGGCAAAGCGCCTTGGGGTAAAACTTTAGTAGTGCTGTATATGAATATATTGTTTGGGAGCATATTCAGTTATTGTGGAACTTAAGCATAGACAATAAGTTTCATGTCTTAGATGTAGTTTTGCAGAATCTTTATTGCCTTGTAAGTGATCTGTATGTGCTAATGCAGGGAAAGCCTCCTGACATATTTGTTGTCAATTCTTTTGGATCTGGGTTTCAGGTTAGCTTTTACTTTAAATTATTTCCTTATCCCTGTAAACCATTTCTTATTTGTAATGCTTACAAAATACGATATCCATATCTATTTAACTTTAAATTTGCTAGTTAAATGTTTTTATTGTAATGCTCTTTGTACCTTTTTTTTTCCCTGAAATCTTAGTAGCTCCAAACAAATCCATCAGAAGCTTCAAGCATCTGGTCTTTTACTGCAGGCTCTTTTTGTTTTCCTTCTTCTTCCATTTCTTTCAAACATAAGAGGAATTCCTTTTGCTGAACTCCCTGCGTACCTGAGAAGTGGTGCCGCATGCTTTTTAAATGTTGGCAGCCTTACAAAAGGCAAGTTTTCTCAAAGGAAATATTTCAACTTCTGATATTTGGCTATTCATGTTCCAGAAAGAGATATATCACTTGTTAATATTTTTTGCTCATCTCACTACTATATTCTTAATTAACTAGTAACATAATTGTTAGTTTGTCGTATTTGACATCTATTACATCTGATCTTTTTGTTGTTGTAAGGGAAGAAAGTCAGACATAAAGTTCATGTAAGATTATATCTCCATCATTGGTCGTTCGATTTTCTGTGCATAAAAAACAAAGCCTCATTGCCATTTAACATTTTATAGAGGAACCATGTTAAAATATGTAATGAAACCGTGTAATAGTAGAGAATCCACAAAAAAAGAGTGAAATGCAAAGATAAGTTCTAAATCAGTATTTGTTTTTCTTTGAGAAACCATGTCATGTAGTGAATCAACTAAATATTAAAGTGAAATGCATAATATAAGTTGTAAACCAGTATCTTTTTGTTTGATATTGGTCGGTATGATGTTTAGTTTGTATAGGCAAAATATTCAAGCACGTATGGATGTGTTATGTGTTACCAGTTTGATCAAAATATCAATGTATCAAAGAGCATGATTAAGGTAGACTTTCATACTAAAGCTGAAAAAAGTTGTTCCACAAGCTAATCATGACATGACCCAGTCTAGAGCATGATTGAAGGTAGACTTTTGTATTGAAGCTGTAACAAAGTGCCTTCACAACTAATGATGAAATGACCGTGTCTTTTATTGGAACCTGTATAAAAGTGCCTTTCTTTAAGAGATGGAGAATATGGGGTCACAATGAAAAAAAAATTTTATGGAAGATATTATGGCCACTAACTTTTCGGTTATGTTGGTTCTCCAATAAGTCTAACTATAGCCAAATGACCTTCAGACTTATATTGGTACATCATAATTGTGACCCATATGAATTTGCTGCATTTCATTAATGAAATATATGTAGGTGTGTTTGGCCCTAGCATCCCTCTTTTTTTCAAGTTCACCTTTAACCTCTTTAACACGATTGTGCCAACTTAAAATTTGAAACCTCTGATGTGCAAAAGAAGTATCACCATAAAAAGGTATATTTTTAGTAAATAAGGTTCATCTTTTAATTTGTTCGTATTCTATATGCTCTAAGAATGCTGATGTCATCAACTTTTTTTAAGCTTTTTAGTGAAAGAACTAATTTCTTTGTTTGTTTGCTGCTTTGGTTGATGAAGCTGACCTGGTTCCTTCTGCCATTCTTCAGGCTGTGAAGGTGCACCATTGTTGCCTCTACTTTTCATCGCAATGAATATGGCTTTTAATATATCATTGCTTAATCTGGTGAAGATGTCATCTGCATTGGTTTCTTCTCTTGCAGCAACATTAGCAGGTTTCTTTTCTTCCTCTCTTTCTCATGTTTAGATCTATTGCAAATGATACAATACACTCACTTCTGAATCCAACCAGTTCAGTTTTATGCAAAATCTTTTTTGATGCCTGTGCTGTTCATATGCTTCTTTGCCAGTGACACAATGCGGTAAGGTACCAATGTCATGCTCATATTGATGAGTGCAAGGCATCTTTAGTAATAGGATGCATGCATGAAGCCTGCATAATATTGACTCCATATGGTGTGGCATGCTTGGCACAGTTTCTGCATTGATGGCTGCATGGGTAACACAATGGCCTGGATCTGTTTATGGTGCTGGTATAATACATACATGTGATATATGCACTGCGATCCATAATTTAGAGGTTTTGTTCTACCAAAAGATTAATTCCATCAGGACTAGAATACGAGTTGGAAATTGATAATGCATCCTAAAGTTTTATAAGTCTGCAGAACACAACTTACATGTAGACCTCTTTGAACAGGTCACATATATATTCTTTGTTTGGACTAATGGCTGATTTAACTTCCTTGCAGTTCCACTTTCCATCTATATTCTCTCACTTCCACTACCTTACATCCCTGAAGGCGCAAGCTTGAATGTTCACTTTGTTGTTGGTGCTGCCATTCTGGTTCTGGGATTAATAATATACAATCTTCCTCAATCAGCAGATCAAAATTATAAAAGTGATTGACGAGCTCTGAAGATCACTTCTATTTTAGTGATTTGGCAACTGACTTCACTCATCTCACTGCCATTTTCTTATGGCATTTGTTTCAACAACTGATTTGTCCGATGACAGGCAGCATTTCTGCTCTATGGAGCCTGGCTAACCTTCCAGATCATAGATAGTATCAAGTCTTCATTTGTGGAATTTATTTCAAGTAATGAATCCTCCAACCATGTAACATAGTCCAGATATAATGAAGATGAACAATCGTGGCCCAAGAGCTTCTTCTTGCCTCGGATTGTCACAAACAGCAAAAGTGGTAACCACTGTGTCTCACGCTATCGATCATCCTGCTCTGGTGTCGGATTCTGGCTGCCATCAGAGTTTTCTTTGGTGAGGTAGCATTCAGCTGCCAAGGTTTCCTCACAGAATTCCAGGAGCATCTTACTATATGATGGAATTGGTGGTCATGAATGTATATCAACATCGAATTCTTTTTTGAACTTTCCAGTACGACGATCTCAAATGTAGCAGAACTGATTTTGTCTCTGCTTATGTGTTTAGCGAAGAATTTGCAAGATGAAGAACAGAATGAAAGCTCTTTATCAACCTTGTGTTTGATCCATTTGCATGCATTACAATTCCATATTTATTGTCAGTGTGGGAATCAGGGTTGAAAAGCTGGTCCTCCACTAGGTCGACCTCATGCAACCCAAATCTGATGGCCTGTTTGGTTTCATTAGGGTTACCCACCTGACCTACTAGCAAATCATACACTCCATTCACTTCAAGATTCATGCTCATACCACAGAGAGCATTCTGCTAACCATATCACCAAAGATATCAAGTATGTAGATGTGGAAATATGCACCATGCAGTGCATTCTGCTAAGAATAAAATGCCATCAGTATCTGACAGTGAATTCAGAACAATCAATAGAGGTTGATCACTTATATTGATGGTTGCAATAAATACATGCATCTGGCAATGAAATTGAGGATATCATGCACCAAGAATGGAGCATGCACTGCACAAGAAAGAAATGGTAGAAGTAAAAATTGAAGTGTAAGCCTTCCCTGCCTCATGTACAAGATGAAGACTGCTGCTCACTATGAGTTGTCACAAGTAGAAGAGAAATTATTAACATGGGTCTGGCATTTTCACTTTTGGCTTGACCCCATTAATTATGCACTCTTTGGACTTACCCTTCATTTAGTAGGTGCCACTGTGACTTTACATTGTAGTTTAACCCTCCTCAGTTGATCTCTTATGGATGGTTTCCCTTCTGTTCTTTAGAGGCTAAACCATGCAGTGTGTCAATGGAGAAAAGTAGTAACTTTCATCTCACTCACTGATGTTTCATGTGCAGTGTCTGGATCTCTTTTGACTGATCTGATGAATCACCACCTTTATTTCAAAAGCTACAGCAAAGAATGAAAGGTCATGATGCTTGTGAGAGTAATAATTTTGTGCTGTGGGTCCTCAAGGAAGTTTGTGCAAGTTTCAGAGGGAGAAAGAGGATTGAAGACCCCCAACTACACCAGCAATGATGGATTGTTCAGATAACTTGTTCTTGAACTATATTGATTGTCTTGTGAGACCTGCATGTTTCTTTCTTTTGAATATGTTGCTAGGTTGCTAACTCTGGCTTCATTTTCATGTGTTTACAGCAATTAATGAAGAGGTTAAGCCCAAACACTGACAAATTTGGACAAATTTGCAGAGGAAGGGGACAGATCTGCACAATTTCACCATAGCTTTTATCCTGCAACTGAGTGATTTTATGCATCTTAGGAAATATTGCAAAATCAATGAATTAGCATCATGATGAGGCAAAAGAAATCAAGATTTCTTACTTTTTGTTAGCATATTAGACCCTAATTACTTGCTAATTACATCAGTAAAACTGCACTACACTCAGTCATTCCCAGTCTCTTTCAGAAAATTAACATATAGAAGCAGATCTGGCTGGCATCAGTTGAGCTTAGTTGTTGGTGGTATTAAAAACCTCATCCATGCCTTGCTGACAGCATTAAATATGTCCACAGAGAGAAAAATCTTGTTGTGGTATGAAGAATTATTATCCAGCTTTTCTGTTCTCAGAGGCATTCACTGCTGGAGAGCTTTCAAGTAATTATGACTTGAATTCTTCCTTCTGCTTATAACAAAAACCAAAACCTTGACTGTCATAAACATTATTAATGAAGAATGACTGTTCTTCACCTGTGTATGCTAGGATTGAGCCCCTTGCAGAACAGTACATGGAACAATTATTACCAAGCCATCATAACTGAGATTGTGTGATCATAGCATTGGCAGAAAAAATGAAAAAGAAAAAGGGAATATGGATGATTGAGAGCACTCAAGAGAGGTCTCTCTTTATCAGCTCACAGGACAAAGTGGGCCATTGATTAGGAAAAAGTAAATTCAAAAGAGATCATAAATTTATCTACTTTTTCTAAGACAGATTGCATGATTGTCTCTCAAGAAGGGGGTGAACCTTGGCATAATGGTTATGTTTCTCCTTGATGACTTGGCATCTAAGATTTTGAGTCACAAAAATTTTCTCCTTTGTATGTATCTGTTAGTCACACTTCTCATCTTCTTGGATTCCAGCCATCACCATCACATTGATCAAATCCAACAGTTGTGGTTGGAGTTGACTTGACAGTGATGTTGTTTGAACACAATGCAACAGTGTAAATATGCAGCAGTGACTACTAATGTGATTGCATGCAGCATCACATGGTAATCTACATAGTAGACAAAACCCAGGTGGAGAATCTTGTGGATTTGACACCCATGGATTCCTGTTTCCCAGTCTGATGTGGCTTTTTCCTGCTTACAGGAACCAAAATGTGCAGCTGAAACAAATCCCAGGGGTCAAATACATGCATACATACATCTGCTGCAGGACTGGCCTCAGACAACTCTCTCCACAGCTGGTGCTGATACATTTGACCACTTGCTGCTATCATAATCACATATCCTCAGAACAGCTGCTGTGTACCACCCACCCACCCACCATCAAGCATGACCTATGGCTAAGGTGAGTGGAAGCTCTGCTTGGCTGTCTAAATTGTGTCATATCTAGCACAGATTATGAGAGTACTGTCAAAGATTCCTAGTGGATAGCTGTTGATCCAAGAAAAATTGTCATCAAGCAACTCAATGATCTATCTACCTGAGGGCTATTCAAGTGCTGTCAAGTCCAGCTGAGAAGATTGAGACTAAAGCAGGCTCTCATGTTCTCTCCATTTTCATGTGATCAGGACATGCAATTGAAGCTGAGCTACACCTACCTTGCTCAGGCAATCCTGATGAAGCAAATCCTCTCTCTCTCTCTCTCTCTCTCTCTCTCTCTCTCTCTCTCTCTCTTATATAAGAGAAATCTTAGTATGTGTAAGAATGTCTTGTATATAGTTTAAAATAATAAAAAATTTCTAAAAATTTATTCTGATAGATACTACTGTTATTTTGTATGACTTGTGAGAGAATTTATTGTCTGCTTAAAGTTTTAGTGAATCATATTCCTCTTATTTGTTGAGCCATCGATATAAATCATGAAAATAAAAGGGAAATCATGAAGAAAAGATTAATATCCAAGCAATGAAATAAATCCTTTATTGAAAAATCATGGCATAAAATTAATTTTTCTTTTTGGAACACAAAGCAATTCTGTTGGAACGATTTATTCCGAATTAATTATTACGTTAATGCCGCCCGCGGATCGGTCACCAACGCGCGGACCCTTAGCGGGTCGGATCCGGCACCCGGTGCGGCCACGAAGAAGAAACCCGTTATGTGGCGTGGCAAAGAGTGCCCCCGCTCCGCAACCGCTACCGTCGAATCCGAGGCGCTCTCGGGCCGGACGCGACGACTGGGGTTACGTGTCGGCCTCCGGTTGGCCCTTTCCCGGTCGTCGGGATTCACAGCCCGGAAGAGACACCCCAAAGAAAAGGATAGAAAAAGGGAGACAGTCTCACTCCCCCTCTCCTTCCCCCAAATAATTCGTCCCTAATTTTCTCCAAAATTGCATCTTTTTCGCTGCAATGCTCGATCTCCGGTTCCGATTTGGCGCAGGGATCTGATTCCTGCTACTTGTTTGATCCCTTTTTGGTGCTGAATTGAGGTGGGTGGAGTGGAGGGGGGCGGGAAGGCGATGCTGGGAGCATTGGACGGCGGGATGGGCGGCGGGTGCCACCATAGCTCCGGGGAGAGCAGCGAGGAGGAGCTGTCGGTGCTGCCGCGGCACACCAAGGTGGTAGTGACCGGCAACAACCGGACCAAGTCGGTGCTCGTCGGCCTCCAGGGGGTCGTCAAGAAGGCTGTCGGCCTCGGCGGATGGCATTGGCTGGTAAATTGAGTTCCCTTTGCTTGATCTCTGCTGATCTATTGGTTTCTCGGTGAATAGTTTGTTCTTTTGCGAGATCTCGAAGGGCTTCTGTTTCGAATTTGGTTGGGGTTTCGGTCAAAATCAATTTGGGTTTTGTTTGCGGGGATTTAATTGCGCAAAATGCCGCAATTTGAGGAGTTTAGGACTCTAATGTGATAGGGTTTTCTTCTTGTTTTCTTGGACCAAGAAAAAGATTGACCGACGGCGGGGATCTTGATAAAAGATGATCATGACCTTTTCTTCCGCTTCTTTTTTCTGGAATTAAACCCGCATTTGCTTAGCTACTTTTCCGTTTACTAATTTTATATGAAGTGATTCAAAGCTTAGGTTTTCTTATGAAAAGCCATAATTTGTTAAGCTGCTTCAGCATCTTTGGTTTCTGCAAGCAAGATTCATCATAGTAAATTTTTTCTTGTTTTGTTCCTCTTCAACAATTTTGCTTTATTCAAGATGCTCTGTTAGGGTTATTCAAGATCTTTGTTTAAGATCTGCTCAAATGTTAACATCATTTGCACAATGAACAGTTCTAATCGCAGTGAATTTCTAGCATGATCAAATGTGGATGGCAGTCATAGTGAATTTTCCTTTTTCTTTTCTCCCTCTGTTTGTTACTAGCTCAATGGACTCGTAAATTATGTGTGGTTTATATTTGTAGATCCAGAATTTTCGAGGGTGAGAACTTTCTTCCTGATGGGGCATTCTGTATTCTCTAACTAGGGTTTAGTGGGTTGATCCTGTTGGCAGGGAAGACAGAAAGCAAAGGGGTTAACTTTTTCTTTGAGTGAATGTCAATGTTAATTTTCTTTTTCTAACTGACATTATTATCTCATTGTTCATTCGAGTAAAAGATACATTCTGAGCCTTTCAATTTTGTGTCCTGCACTTGCTACTTGCTAATGTATCCTTATTATTCGTTATATGGACCTTAAATTTTCGGCATCACTTGTTGGTCTCTCTGGCTTTAATCTTGTTCTTTCTGAATTTTTCCAAGTTCTTGTTGTCATCGATGTCATTCATCAAGTGCACAATATACCAACCTGAATGAATTTGCATGGAGCATTTCTTTCTTGGTCCTCATAATCTGAATCTAATATCTGGACCTACTTCATTCGTGTGATGTGTTGTACTTCAGGCATTATTGCCGGATGCAATCGCTTTGGCATTCTATTACACAATAGCTAAAGTGCAAAATGAAGCTGCTGAAAACATGATCAAAGATGTACTATGTCGTATTAATAATATGTAATTAATTGTCGGTAAGAACTTTTGGTGCTCAATGCAACAGATAGACCTTCTATCAAATAACAAATGCCCAATTTAATTTGGATGTACCAACTGTTTCCAAAGTTGTTGACTGCATTACTAGTTTATTTATTACTACGATGGAGAGCTAGAAAAAACTAGTGATAGTCCTGTACTGGTAGTTTTGTGTATCTTGAATGATTGCGGCATCTAGTTGCACTGATTGTGGTTTCATTGTCGTATGATTATTTATTTTTCTTAACTTTCTAAAGTAATTCCGGTCTTTGCACATGACATATTGTAGTCTATGAAGCAATCTGTTTCACTGTTGGCATCTTAAAATATATTGTAATACATGAAATTTCAGGTTCTTACTAATGGCATAGAAGTGAAACTGCAAAGAAATGCCCTTAGTGTCATTGAAGCCCCTACTGGTCATGAGGAAGATGATGAGATTGAATGCGACAACATGCACTGGAATGGTTCGGATGTGGGTAAGTTTACCGCTGGTCTTGTCTCTGTCAGTTAATGACCCTTCCTCATTTTTAATTGTGTCATTTTTTAACCATGTGCTATGTAGGGTCAAATCACCATATCAGGAACCAGATTAATTTACATCATCAATTAGGTAGAAATTATTGCTGATATCAAGATATCTTCATAATGTCATATATGCCCTAGATCTTTTGCTTCGAATGACTATCCATGGTACTAGTTTGTTCGGTCTTGCCCTAGTCTTTGCTTTCCCTGTTCTTTGGTTCTCTGTGCTTTGTATAAGAGGCGATCGTTTTGTTTCATGTTTTGATTAGCCAAGGATTAGTTTTTCATTCAACACAAAAAAGTAATAGCATGAACGTTGCTTTTAAGCGTGCTTATATGGAATTCCTTTTCTTGGAAAATGGAAATGCACATATGACCAAGGCTGTGAAGAGTGATTTTTTTAAAACACACCTTGACAGACTAGAATTTTTCTTTACAATAAAGAAAGATACGTCAGTTATGTCTTTTGGCATGGTTTCATCATGTTTTGGCCTTTTGGACTTTATTTTTACTGTCACCAGTTGTTGCAGTGTGTGATGATGTGCAAGCACAAAAGCCACACAGGTCAAGAGTCAGGCACCATAAAGGGTCATCTAACAAATCCATGAGCCGGTCTCAGTCCTGTGATTCACATTCCAAGGGATCTATTTCATCTTCCAGGGGTGCAACGGTAAGCTTATCCCGAAAACTTTTGCATAAACAATTGAATTGAAAGGCAATCTTGGACATAATTCTGCTGTAGGGTCTTAGCACCTGACAAGGAATGTCTTGCATTTGCTTCTGTCATCTGAATTGTTGAACTTTGGGCCATTTTGTGTACAAATTTACGATTGGATGCATTGAACAAGTATCTTGGTGTTTCTTATGGAGAAATGATCTAAGTGGTTGGTGCAGAAAGTAGACCTGAGCAAGCTGGAAACAAGAGCATTGTGGAGATATTGGCGTCATTTTAATCTTGTAAGCTCTAAATACTTTCTTCGAGTTAAAAACAGCATTAAATCTCTCTCGTCGATGCTGATCTTCTCTTTTCCAGCGTGTCATTTTTTATCCTCCCAATCTGATTTATATTTTTTTTCTTCTGCAAAAGGTGGATGCCAGTCCTAACCCTTCTAAAGAGCAGCTAGTCGATGCAGTCCAGAGGCACTTCATGTCACAGGTAATCTTGTATTCCCTCATGCCGCTTTCTTTGTTCATCGGAAATCCAGAAGCTTGACGCAGCCGACTCACTTGCTTCTCGTGTTTCCCGAAGCAATTGGACGAGTTGCAGGTAATCATAGGGTTTGTGCAGGCTGCAAAGAGATTGAAGACAGTCTGTAATTGACCCGAGAGGAGCTTCCTACATTTTATCTCGCTAACAGATTGGTAGTAGGCCTTCGCCGTCTGTAGCCACATCATGTAACATATGTAAGATGAGCTTGGGTGTCGGAACAAGTTTGGTTACTGATTTGGGGAGCTAGAATTTTCCAGTTAGTCCTATAATGTAGACAAGTACTGCAGTCAGGACCACGCAGGCAGTCTGCTTGCGGACATTATCATCAACGATGCACCGCTGAGAATGAGCAAGCAATGGCATGTTCTTGTTCTTTAGGTGTCAATTCCTGCAACTGTTATCAAACTGGATTGTCTTGTTTTTTCTTAGTTCTGTGGTATATATTGTGGTCGATTCTGATATGCCTCTCTCTCTTGTTAATGGTGCTTGTCCCACTTTTGGTAGTTCTGTGGTTGTGTGATCCGATGATAACAGAGACAGAGATGAAATGGATGTCGAATTGGACGACAAAAGTGGTCTCCCATCCAACGATGCGGTGGGGGCGAACTGGTGAAGGGGAGCATGTGGTTCTGTCTCCTCTTCCTTTCAAGAACATATGCGAGGACAGCGGCTGCGTTGGCCACCGGCGGTCGTCATCACACGTCCCTCTTCCTTCCAAGTTGTTCCCTCCATGTTTCCTTCATGTGATCTGTCTCTCCCATTGACGTCTGCATCACTTCATGTGTATTGGCAATGTTGATCCCGACATCAACAACAAATTTATTACTACTCCACTAGTTTATGACTTCTCAAGCAAGTCACCGTTCATGCACTTTGCAACCAATGCTGAGAAGTTGACTTCACAGTTTCAAGCAAAGAAAGATGTCACAGCACCGTAAAATTTTCTTTTACAGTTTAAAAGCTTCCACACTTTGACAGTGCTGTCACAGCTTCTCCACTGGATCGAGCCGTCCCGCCCTGACATGGCAGAAGTCACCCGATCCTTGTGGTGTCCCAGCCACCATCATTTCCTGCAGTAGAGATCGAGATGCTCCCATGCAACAGAGCTGACACAGCCATTCTGCTCTTCTGTGGAAACATGTGCCTGAGTCCACTCATCTGGTTTTTGTTCCCTTCTTTGCGTTTGATCACCCGGCCATCGCAGTTGCAGGATGCGATCATGGCATGCAATCTACCGAACTGGACCTCGATGGCAACTCAGTGTTGCAAGGTGTCGACGAGAAGAGCTCATGGCATGCGATCTACCGAACTGGACCTTGATGGCAACTCAGTGTTGCAAGGTGTTGATGAGAAGAGCTGCCGACACCAATAATCTTGATGGTCGTATCAGAAGATGCTGTGGCCATGCGGTCGCCACATATTCCCTGGACCACATCTTGGTGACCGTCTCTGTCTTCTGGGAAGGCATTGTCTCCAACTCTTCCATGCCTCTTGCAAAATGTTCCTTGATAATTCAAGTTCCTACAACCACAAATCGGCATTAAATGTTAATTGCAAGAGGAAGGAAAAAATTTCAGCTTTTACCATCGGTTGATTCACAAAGTCAAATGGAATTCAAAGATACTCGAAGTTCATAAGAAACTCTAAACAAAAACAACATGAACAATCACGAGTCAAATGCAAAATGTTTCGATTTTACACAAGGATTCAATTGCGCAAACCATAGATCGAAGACAGACAGCAAAGAAGGAAAACACATAAGAACACAAGTCTAAAAGGTGTTGCTTTTCCCTCATGATCAGCAGTAGTCAGCCAGGTATTGGCTCTCGAAGCAGGTGAGGAGGATGTACGAGTTCCAACTATCACAAGACGATGAGCGAGTACAACCCACTCTTTGCCAAGGCAATCTGAATCAAACGGAGGTAAAAGTAAATAGCTGACCGAATGTGTTTCACTGAATTAACTGGGGCAATTCATCAAACACATGTCGTTCGAATACGATCCCGCCTGATTAGAGCTTCCTCTCGTCCTTCCCGAAATCGACGGCAACCCAAATCCGGATTAGAAGGAACAAAGAAAGAGACTGCTACACGTGCTGACGGATCGATAGAGACATGATGAAAGCTTACGATTTGTAGAGCAGGAGCGGAGAACTGGGAAGCTTCTTCCGAGGAGAATGTGATTTCGAGGCACTTGGTGACCGCGGAAAGAAAGATTCTTCTCTATTTTCGACCAAACCAGAGAACAAATGGCGCCCGATGCTTGGAACGGGTCGGGTTTGCTCTCTGCAGAACCCAAATCCAAACCCGCATTATGACGATCTAATGAAGTGAATCATGGGCCAATGGCCAATCCGACCCGGCTCATTCACACGAACCGCCCCGGTCTCACGATTTTGACCGACGGACCGGGTCATTGTAATTTTGACCTTGAGGGTAACATCTGGTTCACGGGATTTGGTCGATCAAACCGTCGGATCCATAATTTGCTGTCGACATATCTGACATAAGCAACGGGCGCCGCCATTGGAAAGAAGGAAGAGATCTCTGAAGCTTTGAAGCACATTATGAAACCAGTTTATAGATATCGCAATGCTAGTGAAAACAATGTTCTATTTGTGTTTGTCCTCGTTCCACCAGGAAATTTAGTAGTTGTCTTCTGGTTTCCCAATCTGAGCAAAGCCAAACTATATGTGTTGGCTCGGTGTCTGTTCATCTGCACCGCTCACCAATTCATGAAGTCGGAAGCTTCCGTGCTGTAAATGATCGCCTCCTTTTATGGTGCCCTGAAAGTTGCAGCGAGTTCCTTGGAAGGAGAATCTCGAGGAAGGAGATTGGAGGAAGTGAGGGTTATGGTAGGACGATCAAGTTGTTGAAGGCAGATGCAACGAGTTTGCTCGGCAAAGTTTATGGAGGGGATAATGAAGATTTGATGGTTGTTGATGAGTGCAGACAATGTTTTGTAGAAGAGTTCAGACAATGCAGATTCGTCTTTGATACATTAGGAGCACAAACTGATCGAAGCTCGCAGAGTAATAACTCATTCAGGCACAGAAGTCTTCTTATGCTCTCCTTTTCTGCATCACAATGGTGATGTGCTCTGGGACGGTCATTTGCTTTCTTTGGGTCCTTCCTCCTCCTGCTATTGTCAGCAGATGCAGTTGTAGATGCTATATGTGATCCTCTTCATCTTTTAGTTCTTTAATTAGCTTGACTTCAATGGCTTCCTGCATCAGAAACCAGATGTAGACGAGACAGAGGGGGAAGGACAGGTTACGCAGTCCCAGGTAAGCGGTGTTAATGCGCTCCACATGCTTGATATTAAACCTCTCCTTCCTATTGCTGGTCGCCGAAGCATACCGAGGGATGACAACCCCCTGGGGTGCTGCCTCAGCTGCTGGTTCTTGTATTAATCACCATTCAACGAGGATGGGCCTGGAAGGTGTTCGACCTCAGGTGCATGGAGGAAACGCTGCAGAATTTGAAGGTTTTCTCACCGAAACAATGATTTTGACAAGCAGAGGTATGGAATCCACATTATCTCGGCTTACTGGCAGCAGGATTTTTACCAGCTTTGTTTTGAGATTCTGCGGTAAACCCAAAGGTTTCTGCGATCCAGACGACTAAGATTGCTTTAGATGGCCGTATCTCCTCATCGGCTCATGGGCAGATCCGTGCGAGCTGTGGTGCCAGTGCACGCACGCGCATGCTGCTTTGTGCTGGCTGGAGGACACGCAGAGCAGCTGGCTCTGAGTCCTCCTCAGGTCCCTGTCAGAGCCTCAGGAATGTGAACAGGATGAGAAGATAAAGAGAGGCCCAGATTTAGATTTTGCCTGGGAGAGCATTGTCATGGAGTTTGATCCACACCCAGACCAAGGATCCATGTCAGGGAAGTGAAACATCACTGGAAAAAGGAATTCAAAGTGGGGGGAGGAAGCCGATTCCATATGCTGTCAGATCCACATCCACAGCAGCGAGGCAGCCTTGCGTGATGTGTTTGCTGCCAGCTCTCCTCTTTTCAGGCAATTCTATGATGAAGAATGAGGGTGTGTCCTGTTGTTTGATAAGATTAGATTCTAGTTGCAGAAATAACTTCATTTTTCATGAAAATAAAGCCATATATATATATATAACTTCATTGTTCTTTCAATTGCAGGCATTAATTCTTCTGGATGGCAAAGTCAGTGGGTCTTCCTCCACAGATTACTTCCTCTGAAGAAGCAATTAAAAGAATGAAAAGCAAAGTCTATTTCACCTGTCCTCAGCTGGCTATTGCACCATGTTCATGATGGATGCGAACTTGCTGCGAAAAATTTCCTTTTGATCCAACACTGACAGCAGCAAGTCCACTGTGGGAAAATTTCCAGCTTGGTTTTCGCAGACGATGGCCTGCAAGTTGAAGTCACTGAGTCACTGTTACTGCTCCTCACCCCTGATGCCTGAAAGTGACCATCCATCGACCTTCTCTGTTCAAGGACATGTTCTGCACCCATTCTCTCATCCACCAGTTCAGAGTGTAGCAGGTGGTAGAGAGGGAAACACAGGCTGGTGGCTCCTTCCAAGAATCCCAGACCTTTTGTTAAGTATGGACGCAACAGTGAGCAGAAGCCACAAGCCCCATTTTGTTATCCCCATTCATGACAAAAGAAATAATACAAAAGGGAGAACAGAAGACAAATGATTTTTTTCTCTTTTGCTCAGGTTGTTCCCTGCTGCAGTGACAAGCCAAAAGGAAAGTAATGACATTGGAGAGCAATAAAATAAACAAAACAAGGCCAAGGGAAAGATCCTTTTGAGATCTACACAACTTCTTGCTGCTGCTGCTGCTGCTTTCTTCTTCTTCTTCTTCTTCCTTCAGAAGAACAGGGAGCTCAAAACTATCACCATAGTTTATTCCCTCCTTTGCTGGACATCTGTAATCAAAGACAGCATATTTTAGAAGGTCGGGACAGTAAAAGATTTGGCATGTTTCAGAAATTGGAGTGCATTAACGACTCAACTGGTCTCACTGGGGTTGGCTTGAAAAGAGTAAAGGATTGGAGGCAGTCCATTGGGTTTTGCAAAGCAGACTTCTCCTGCAGGGTGCCAAACAACAAAGTCAGAAAAAGGACACACTGAAGAAGGGAAGAAAGCGTGAAGAAGAACCTGAAATGTACCTCGACATGGACACAGGAGAAGCTACAAGGGAAGTCCAAAACATGCTCCGTGAATGGCTTCATGAAGTTGTCTTCCTTGTTGAAGCTAGTCTGCGATGGAAGTGATTTCAGAGAGATCTTTAACAAGGGAAAAAGAGACGGAGACCGAGATGCAAGAGAAAAGATTAGCATCGGAATATGCCTTGGGAAAGCTGAAGAGAGGAGAGGTGGCAGTATCAACCAAAGCGGAGGAAGGATCTCCAATCCTCCTCTTCTTGACACCGTCTTTGGCCATTGCAGCAGGTGGAGCAAAGGCAGAGCCGTGGTGGCAGCCGGTGTCCCAAGAGCAGATGTTGGACTTCCGGTAGCAGCGGCTACGATGCTCATCCTCTAAACGGAGTTGTGGCGGGCCAGAGGATGCATCAGAGACCATGGACAGGCCCTCCTCCTCTTCCTCGTGTTCATAGGATCCACCTTTCTCGTCGACGACAGTTTTGCAGAACTCGGAGGAGGACTGTTCCAGGTACATGGTCCAACCAGACTGGCACCCGCTGCTGCAGTCTGAGCTCATCTCCTCCTCCTCCTCCTCTCCCACCTTCATTTCATCGATATAGGAAGGGCTCAGCAAGTAGCAGCGCCTCCTCGCCTCCGTTTTGTGCGTGGCTTTGTACTGGCTTCAATGATGCAGACATATTAGTAGGACAAGGGAACGGGAGAGGGAGGAGAAGGGATGGTACGGATGGGATCCGAGCCCAAATCCCAGCCTCTGGACCGGATGGTGAGCCGGTAGAAATCGTCCGGACCATTCTGGTTCAATCTCATAACGTCACTTGGCGTTCCGTTCGGGTTTTGCAGATTCCGGCTTTGCCCGGTTAATTGGACCGGACCGGACGACGAAATGAACACTGCCAATGGGGCAGCGGGGTCTCACCTGCGATCGCAGACACATGCACGTTGGTACGTAGATCCTCCCATCGCTCGGACGCTTGATGTATGTGATGTCCTCTCTGTATGATGAGGCAATCCTTGCCCATCTCTACAAGGGATAAGGGATGGAGCCTCATCAGCTTCACATGCCACACAGCGAGGCACTGTGTACCTCTTCCCGTGAGCAGAGAAGACGTAGGGGGGAGCTCCGTGTTGCAGTGTATCATCATCTTCTCAAACTGTGGGTGTCACAGCCATGGGGTCTTCTCCCAGCTCCGGCCATTGCCACCCGTACAGCACCACAGCACAGTGACCACAGTAGTTAAAACAACACGGTGGGTCAAAGCTTAAAAAGGCTCGCCGGTCCGCGCACAGCGAACGCCGAGAAGACTTGCCTTGTCGGAAGACCGAGTGGCGTCCGCGGTGGCAGTCCACATCTTGGGCAAAGGGTGCTTGGCTTTTCCCCAACACCAGCTTAGTGCTCGTCTGTGCCACCCACACAGCAGTAAAATGTCCGAGATGTGTGTTTGGGAAGACGATGGTGATCAAAGAGGCTGTGGATCAAGGCAGGTTGACTTGGTCAAGGGATTTGGGTTTTGGTGCGGGTGTGTAATCCGGCAATTAATGTGTGGATTTCGGTGCGGCTGAGAGCGGCTGTCTTGTTGCAGGTTGGGCGTGGCACAATAATTGGAATTAAAGACTCCACGTGCGATCTGTGAATTGACCATTTGCTGACCATCGGATACTTCAAATTATTTTATCGTATTATTATTAAATGTTAATAATTTCTCTCTTGTTAAATGTTAATAATTTTATCGTATTATTATTAAATGTTAATAATTTTATTTTATCGTATTATTATTATTCTTGTGTAGTCATAGAAAAGGATTGCATCCGAGGCTTGCATGCAGTCCAAGTTGAATGACTTATTCTTCATAGTAATAAATGTCACCACATGCTGCCTCCCACTTGTGGCCATTCCATTTTCTAGACTCTCTCTCTCTCTCTCTCTCTCTCTCTCTCTCTCTCTCTCTCTCTCTCTCTCTCTCTCTCTCTCTCTCTCTCTCTCTATGTGTAGAGTGTCCCGGCAATCTATATATAAGTTCCATAGGTCTCATGAGCACCACATGTCAAGGTCCACCAAATTTATGGAAGCTACTTAGAGAAAATAAAATATCATAAAAGGTATCATTATATATATGCTAATAATTTAAAAATCAAATTATATATATATATTAGGTTTGACTCATAATCTAAAAATTTAAAATTTTATATTGAATTGGTATCTTATATATGTTCATCATGACTACTTTGACTTACATTCATCATTGTAATATTAAATCCATAAATGAATAGAAAAAAATATTAAAAATATTCATGTGTGTGATATAAAAAGAGATATCCTGAAAAATGATCTCATAATTGAAAAAGTGAAGTTATATATATTATGTTTGATCTATAACTTAGAAACTTAAATCTTTGGATTAAATTGATGTGTGATGTATATATATATATATATATATATATATATATATATATATATATATATATATATTCATTATAACTAACTTGACTCACACTCTCCATTAAAAAATGTCTGATAATTATTATTTTATAATTTAATAAATTTCATATGGTCCTTTGATTTTATTGTAAATATCAAAACAGCACAAATTCACATTACATTAACTTTTTGGTGGCAAGAAGTTTAACACTGTGAGAATAAATAAAGTATGAATAATTATACTTTATCAACTTTTGCTACTCATATATTGAGCACAATGGAAACACCAAAGAGCAGGAATGCACATGATGTTAACTTGGAACAATGAGAGATTAAAAGTTAAAACAAAGATTAAGCGTGTGATCCACATCCGGTAAAACCAATAACATAAGCTTTTATTATGGATCAGAAAAATAATATATATTCAAATAACCTTTAACTACTCCAAACTATGTGGTTTATATATGGATTTGGGATATAATGTAGTCCACAATTTCATGTACTCAAAATCAGCAGGTTGGTAGGAGTATGTACTATTTGATGTTTCAAATGGAAATCTAGAACACAGTATTATATTTATGAAATGGTCCTGTCCATCTTAAGACATTTTTAAAGTTGCTTTACCAATAGTTTCTACAATCTTGTGAAATTTTTTAAGGCCATTCTGAGTTGACACAATTGAAGTGCCATCTCAAAGATTGTTCTGCAGAATCTTCAGAGACCAGTTTTGTTGCTCAAGATAGATGATGATTTAAATCAAATCCAATAGTTGAATTAGGAGATCAACATATAAGCCCCAATGATTGATTAGATGAACACATTCTGTGGTGCTTAATGGGCCAGGTTGAGCCACATCTAATCACCAATCCAAAGACAGTATGGAGAAATTGATTCTCCTTTTTCACTATTTTAATTCTATGCATCCATCAAAGGATTCTAATCTAAATCAAATTCAGGATGACTTGTTTGACAAAAGTTTTGATTGGATGATCAATCATTTTAGAAGCTTAAACGGCTAAGAAGTAGTCGAATCTATACAAAATTCCAACATCTCATAAAGAATTTTGATAGGTGATCATTAATCCAAAAGGCCTAAAACTATTAGGAAAATATTCAATATATTTATGAACTCATGTTAGTGAATCCAAGTATATGGTGCTAGTCAAATTGACGAAATGGCATTACACAAATATTAATTATACATCAGGCAAAGGGCATTTATCATAAGGCATAAACTAGCTTAGCTGATAAAGATTTTGATTGTAGATTGTAATATCTTATCCTTGAATCTCATCTTCCTCATTTTATAAAATACAAAAAAAAAAAATAAAGAGGAGCACACTCACAATGTGGTGAGATACAATGTCAAATATTTAGTTATCCCTAAAATGGCAAAACTTTAATATTGGTAAAATGTCTTGTCCACTTATTTCCTGCCTCTTGCAACATGAGTCTAGTTTTCAATCTTAATCTTCCACTATAAATTGCAGTAGCAAGGTCTTGGAGCAAGACACCACTTAGGTGGTAAATAGTTCATTGTGGAGCATTCTTTGAGATGTAAGATGGAGTCAAGCCAAAAAGAAAAGGTGAGACTTTTTATTTGAATTTTCATAATTCTTCTACCTTTCTTTTGTCTGCATCTTTCATGTTGATTTTTTCCAGCTTTTTACACCATGCAACTCCATTCCATGCCCACTTTGCTTTTTCACTTGAAAGAGAAGAGAAAGATATAATACACATAGGATGACTGCCAGCTAGCAAGTAAAAAAAAGACTCTATGGATTCCTCCAGAGTGAGAAAGTGGGCATGGAATGAACTTGGAACAGTTCCCAATCAAAGCTTCAGAAGCTTTGCTACAGTGTTAAACCATGTTGATTTCTTGCATCTGCTTTACATGTTTGATTCTGATCAACAATATCTTGATCCCAAGTCTTGACAAAATCCTCTGGGGGGGAAGTTGGAAGAGAATGTGAATCATTTTTCCTCAGTTTCATTTAGAAGTACTCCCATAAAAACCATAGATATGCTAAGGAGAGCACTGTTTTGCATGATGAATGTTGCTGGTGCTTTTTTTTCTTGCTTGTCATTGCTGTTCTTTCCTGCATGAATGCGGTCTATGAATTCCTAACATCATATCCGATGTCAAAGCACCAAGTACATAGCTTGCCTTCTTAAATTTTGTTGTCCCATTCGAGAGCTTCTCATGGATTTGGAGGAAGGTTTCTTAGGGTGCAATCCATTGCTAAGAACATAAAACCAAAAGCTAGAGCTATAAATGACTTGCTATTTTAATGTATTAGATGTGCCATCATGATCAGTGCAGATTCTCCTATTAAACATTTGATAATGCAGTGAAACCAATCAGTCAACCACCTTGATGAAGGAGAAGAATGGTTAGAACACTCTATGTTTGCTTGTCTTTCTAGTAGAAAAAGTTCACAGAGTAGGATGGTGAGATGCACTGTAGGTACAATATTCAATTTTGAAGCTATGTATTTTGTTCCTCATGTGACCTATCCAAGCCTACTGCATTAGAGGATGCATTCCATTTGTTTGTATGATTTATGTGTGGAAACACATCTCTCATTCTTGTCACATCATCATGCACTTGTCCTATTGTTTTACTGTTAAAGAGAGCAAAAATGGAGCATTAGATTAACTTTTCCTATCTTCTTTCTTATTCTTGTTGATGTGTTCTTCATCCCAATTCTCTGGAAATAAATTCCTGTTGAGTCTCCCTTCAAGTTTCCTGCTCAAAAGATAAGTTTGATAGAGCAGTACACAACCCCAAAGGATCATTAGGTGAGAACAGTCCAATGTCCTGACAGGTTTGGCACCCTCTTTACTCATTCTACCACTCTTTGGCCTTCTCCTGCTTGTCTGCATCTTCCTCAGCTTTGCTGGTGATCTTAATACCTCAACCACAATGTGGTTTCAATATTGCATGTAGTTAGAAGAATGTTTTCTCGGTCGTCCTTCCCATGGCATGAGCTCGGTCTCTCATCATAACACGCAAATATCGAGTTGATCTCAAAAGGGCACCGGATCTCCACCGTACGATAGAGACATGAGAAAATCTCGGCCGTCCATAGGCACCCGTGAAGACCTCGTTGCCGTCCAACATAGGCCTCGTACGTCAACTCCTTCCACGTAAAGCTATAAATGCTACCATATGTCTCGTACTGCCGCTGATTCCACAAGGTGCGGGAGGACGAGAGATGGGGAATTGCCAGGCGGCGGAGGCCGCGACGGTGGTCATCCACCACCCCGGCGGCAAAGTGGAGAGGGGGTACTGGTCGCTCAGCGCCAGCCAGGTCATGGCCGCCAATCCCGGCCACTACGTCGCCGTGATCATAGACGGTTACCCCTCCCGGCTTCCTCCTCCGGCGCTTGAATCGTCCACCTCCTCCTTCCGCGCTTATCGTAGTTGCAGCGGCAGTAGCAGTGCCGGCGGAGAGGCGCCCGTGAAGCACCTCAAGCTGCTCCGACCCGACGACGCCCTCCACATCGGCCACGTCTATCGGCTCGTCAGCTTCGAAGGTCGTTCTCTCCACTCTATACTCCTTATTCCTTTTCCCTGTTCGCTTCAGAGGTTTGAGGAGTGTGATCGCTGCAGAGGTAGTGAGAGAGTTCGCGTGGAAGAGGCACGTTAAGCTGAGCCGTCTGCTCGTCAAAGAGGAGGAGAAAACCAGGCGGCCCCGAAGAGGACATAGCCGCCGCGGCAGCTGCAGCAGAGGGGGCGCCACCACCATCGCCGGAGCCCGGAGACGTCAGTCACGTAACGATGGTGGAAGTGGAGCGGCCGAGCCAGACACATCTCAGGAGACGGTACGTTTTACTTCCCCAGTAATTTCTTCCACGAAAACCAGTTCTATTAGCCGCATATACTACCAATTGTCGTGGTAGCTCGCACGGCTTCTGCTTGGATTATTCCCTTAGGCTTTCATGGCGACAGCGAATGACTCGTGGCGTCCATCCACCTTCCCCATACTCAGAATCTCTCAGCAAAAGGAGAAAACAGAGATAAAAACAAGGGGTAAAAGACTCCGAAAAGAGAAAAAGAACATGAACAGCGTATGGTACTATTTTCTGAGTCTTATCTGACACAGTGACTCGTGTTTGCCTCGTCGACAGTGATGAGTTGAAGATAGCGTTATAGTTCTCATGGCTTTTGTTACTCTCTGATTACCTGATATTATTTCAGGAACAGAAAGAGGAGGAGGCGGGGGCAATGGATGCGGAGCTGGAGGAGGTGGTGCGGGGGATGATGGCCATCGGGAACGAAACAAGGTCGAGGGCCAGCTTCGGTGGCGTTGGTGGTGGTGGCGGTGGTGGAGCACCAGCGCGGCATGGGCAGTGGAGGCCAGCCTTGCAGAGCATCGCGGAGGTCGGGAGCTGAGCTTCTCACTGCATGCCCTCCACTTTCTCTGGCTGATCTCTCTCTGTGGGCTCATATGGAACCTACCGCATCATCAACAGCAAGAAGTGTAGTGTTTGATGAATCTGTCATCTCTTTAGTGGTCGCTTCTGTTCTCCATATCCGTGGTCATCTGTTGTGTACTGTGCATGGCATCTCGAAGTGTCTAATAATGGCTTTGGAACAACGAAGTGCGTGGTTGTGCTCTTGTCGAAGCAATTTGGGCTTTGTTGCTTGAACCCATGTGACCAAATCGATTCAAGTGCGGCTCGTTGGGCTCGGGAACGAACCAGGGTCGAACCGACTCGCCGACACCGGTTTTTTTTTCATTGGTATTCTTATTTGTTTCTTTTTAAGCCTAATCGGACAGCGTGGTTGCTGATGTGAGCCAACACCGCTTCTCGTCACCTAAGTCGGGTCTTAAGTCATGTCGTTACGACCCTATAAATAAGTCGCGATCGTGATGATTCGTGCCGTGCCTAGCTTTCCGGCCGTCTTGATCTCTACCGACCTATCGCTCGGGGTCGACGCCGACTCCGATCTTTCCCTCCTCTTCTCCGGCCATCGTCCTCCTCCTTCTCCCGTCGTATGCAGTCGTTTCCTGCACTTCCCAGATCTTTCTTCTTCCGGGCGTCCCGGTGGCGACGCTCTGGCCTGCGATCGCGTACACATCCATGATCCCACGCGGCTCCGCCACCAGGTCAAGTACGAGGACGTCTTCAAGGCCGAGGATTCGACGCCCCGTTCGACATCCAGACCCATCCCGATCTGCTTCCGCAGGCACTCCACCAAACCCTAACTTGTCTTCTTGATTCTTGATTCTTCTGTTTCCGTCTGTTCCTCGGGAGGGGCGTGTCGATGAGGGCTAGAATGTGCCCACGAGGGGCTCTTCTTGGTCCAATCGATGTTGCCATTTGGGTGACGCACGGGTGCTGACCGTCGAGATCTGCTTGTCATCTTGATTCGTCATTGTTCTGTTGCCGTCTCTTGCTTCTTGTTTCTGAAGCTCTCCCCGATGCTTCTAGGGTAAAATCTTGTGGGCACTGAATCTTGGACCGTAGCTTGTTTTCTCGATTCCTGATTCTTTTGTCGCCGTCCCTACTCGTTTCTTGGGTGGAACGTGTCAATTGGTGTGGGAATGTGCCTCTGCGACCCGTGGCAGAAGCCATCCGTGACTTCTTGGGTCGATGTATGGGTACTGGATCTTGGACCCATCGATGCATTCCACATAGATCTGCTTCCACACGTATTGCAACAAGCCCTAGTCACTCTTCTAATTTCTAATTCTTCTTTGTTTCTTGGATCACGCGTTGTTAAGGATGGGAATGCGACCTTGCGGGCAACTGATGTCGCTACGGGCATACAGGATCTTGGACCCATGGATGTCGTTCAAGATCGGTCGAGATCTTCAATTGACGAAGGTGATGTGCTGACTCTCTCTGTTCCTGAATTCCATGTTTCGACTATGGTGGTTGGCGTGGTGTTCCTTGTCTCGAGGGTTATCATGATGGCGACCTTTGCCTCGTCTTGGTGATGGTAATCGTCCTTCCATCGGTACATAATCCCACTAAATTCTTATATGCTAGTCTGTAATTTTTGCTGCAATGCATCATATATTGCCCTTTTTATGATCATCTATTTACTCCTTCTCTTGTTTGAACCTAGTGATGTTTGATGTGCATCCCTGATAAAAGTAAGTCTAGTCTGAGCAGATAAGCTGGTATAGAAGTAAGTTTAGGTTGAATGTGTTAAGTAATTACAGAAGATCTTCTTGTGGAGTCACAATTGGTCTTTAAGGAGCTAAAGTGTTGAGAGGATATAAATAATTAACTTCACTTTACTTGTAAAAGGAGAATGGTTTGAAGATATTTAATTTTCAAATCTCACAAAAATTGCTTTAAATATCCAGTTATGTAGCATTTCCAAGTACTTCACCTAATTATTATTTGGACTCTGAACCTCATTTTTCGAATCATCAAGATTTCAGTGTGGTGCTTTTTGTTAATATTGCTTGGATATTTGATTGATCTTGGTGCTCACACTGTGTCAATTTCCAATTCTATTCTTCTTTATTTCTTTTCCTAGTTTTCCATGCAATAACAATCTGTCCAACAGTTGATATCTATGGCAGAACAACAATACTTCACCTAATTATTATTTGGACTCTGAACCTCTTTTTTTTGAATCGTCAAGATTTCAGTGTGCTTTTTTGTTAATATTGCTTGGATATTTGATTGATCTTTTATTGTCTTTCCGTTAGTTTGTACTTCTTTTAATGTTGGGTTAGTGGCGCTTACACTGTGTCAACTTCCAATTCTATTCTTCTTTATTTCTTTTCCTAGTTTCTCTTGCGACAACAATCCGTCCAACCAACGGTTGATATCTATCTACGGCAGAACAACAGTACTTGCTGTGTTTCTGAACTTCATGTAAGATGTGTGCAATAAATACTTTTCTTACAGTTGTATTGCTGATCATTGTTTGTCAGCATACATCTGACTAGATTGCTATAAAATTCTTAAAACAACTTGATGTCCTAATTTTGCGATCCATTAGCCATTATTTTCTATCCTTCTAACAACTTTAGTTATTTACAGTTTTTGATCTGGGTGATTGTACACCCTATGAACTTATATGATCAACTTTAGTCCTTTTCTTGGTGAATTTGTTGTGAAGCCATAAAAGACTACTTGATTAAGTTCTGTCTCTATATATCCTGATGTCATGAAACGAAGACCACAGCATACCCTTCAGATGTGTAATTTGAGCTTCATCTTTTGTCCTTGGTTGAGCCTACCCTGGTCATACACACAGGACCCAACCTTTGATTTCCCCTGCATGCTTCTTGGCTTGTATGTTTTATTTTGTGTTTGCAAGTTGTTTTAGTATGTTGAATTTTTGTTTACAAAATTTTGTACCTCTAGATGACTTTTGCTTATAGAATTTCCAAAAGTTCTTTGACGACTTTCTCCTAATGAATTTACCTGTAGAGGTCTCGTCTTTGACCTCTAGGTTTCTCTATGCTTTGTTGGTGTATTCTATTGTGGCTTGATGACCAGTGCTGCTCATGTCATTTTTTATACAAGTATTTTCTTATATTATGCAGCTCATTTTGAGGATGTTGCTCTTGTGCATAATGTGGAATATGGGGAAATTGGTGCTTCGGGTACTATTTACCTATGCGTAGAGTTGATTAACGAGGAGAAGGTAAAAGGTGCCACCTAAGCTAAGCTATCTGAATATAACATGAGTTTGAAAACGATGACCATCAACATTGATGATTTTACTAACTGGTTATGAAGGCATTTTTTCATCTTAGTTGAAATGTTATCACAGAAGCAGAATATTCCTCTTGAAATGCTCTTTTAATTAAGCGAATCTTATTGTCAAAACAAGTTTGTGGTTTGTTAATTTGAGTGCTTCTCACTTTTTTATCCAGTGACCGTGCTTCCTCGAAGAAACGAGGGTTGATTTGGGTTCCTTTTGATAAACCTTAATATAGAATGAAAATGTAAAAGATAAATGTGCTGAAGATGACAATGGACATTACAATTAGACGTCCAAGGCTATGGTGTAAGGAATAATTGTTCTATATTTTTCTTCTTTTTTTTTTTGTTTGAAGAAAAGTAATGAAAGGTAAATTAAAAATTTATTTGAAGCGAGTGAACAGGTTACAGGTTTCTGTGGCGTATGTCCGCTCGGAAGAAGACCTTGTCGCTGGGGTTTTAAGATCTACTTGCCATATCACCGTGCTTTACTTGATGAGGACACAGACAGAGACCGCTCGCCATTGAACGATATTTGTAACATCGCGATAATCTCACCCCGACCAACGCGAGCTTCGACACACCGAAGGAATTGTGTGTATTTAATGACAGCAGGAGTCACCGATCTTATGTGATGTACAGAAACAATTAAAAAGCTACAACAAATATGGTCAGATTTAGGTGAGTTTCCAGAAAAAGATGTTTTTTGGCTTTTTAATCTTGCCCTTCAAAATTGATACCTTTTCGTCCATACGCGCTATTAACATCGAGTTTCAAACCTTTTCAATACATTCAAATTGGTTCTGATTTTTTTTTAAAATAGAAAACTTCAAAAACTCGAGAAATAAAATTCAAATTTTAAAATAAAAATTTATAAAGTGTACAAAATGGTTCGAAATGCGTAAATTTCGGATGTTTATTTTTTCAGTATAACCGCAAATATTTTTAAAAATTGAAAATAATTTTAGGTTTAGTGCATTAATTGTAACATTGAAAGATAACTGCAACATTCAAATTTTTAAAAAGCAAGTGGAATAAAATTCAAATTTTGACATAAAATCAAATCTTAGATAAAACAATATTTTTATTGAATGCATAAATTTATGTTACAAAATAGTTTAGCAAGTCTATTTTTTGTGTATAAATAAACAAATGTTAGTGTATTTGATTTTTGACGATTTAAATATTTTAAAGTTTTTTCTTTTAAAAATATGTTTCATAGTCACAGACTGACGAAGTTCAAAGTGCAGACATCTAAAGTTTGATTTGAAGTTTGCTAAAATTTTGTAGGATTGATTTTTGATCACAAAAAAAAGTGCACACTTCGTAGAATACACCACCACCGTAAATAATTCAAGGTGTGTTACATCTTTGCAGCCAACTCTCGATCGATCACCTCCAACAGCAAATACCTGTCACCCATTTTGCAGCTGTGTGACTTTGCTAGTTGGAGGTGATCGATCATAAAGAAATGACATATGCGCATCTTGAAGGGTCAGAAAAATAATGACATGCCCTTTATTCATCAGACCAGTTTGTCTAGCTACATTAGACAGAGAACAAACATGTCATTTCTTAATGATAACAAAGAAAGAACCCCTCTACTGAAGCAGCTCAGTCATGTCAGTACGTTAATAAAACGAGAAGGAAAAGTGAGAGAACAGATAACAAAGCTTTATATAATTAATAGCCACCATGGTTTGCTACCTCATTTGCCAGCCTGCCTTCGATAACAAACCGGGTGCTACATACATACCAGCTTCCAGAATGGTGCATGCGGGCCCTTTGTGCCACGCAACCCTCGATCTTGACAAAATACTCACAGAAATAAAACATGGATGACTAATAATTTTGACACAGCGTAAGCCAAACTATACAAGTGGTGAAGAGGGACGACCCTTGCAAAAAACCCGAGAAATATGACTCCTCCTAACTGATAGAAAGTATAATCTAACATGTTAATGTTCATGCAGTAAAATGTAACTGCATGAACCAAACAAAAAAACTAAGAATTAATCCATTCATAAGAAGGAAGAAGAAGAAAAGAAAAAAAACATCAGCGGACTTGGAGTTCAAAACTTCTCCAAAACACCTCCAAGCTAAAGATAATATGGTCTTATGAAGGCAGCTGTGACACCTCATGTACAATAAATAATTAAAGAGTTCCTTCAACAATTAAAAAGTTCCTCAGAAACAACGCACATAAGTTGTTTAGACAGTCTTCTCGATTGGCCGAAACAACGCACATAAGTCGCTAGGATTAAATCTATTACCAATTTCTAGGATTCATCAATCATTTCAAGGAAGCATAATATGATCACAATCTATCATCCTATCTGCTGAGTTGTCATTGAGTTGCGACAACAAATAATTTGTCTGAACAAGTTCATCTCAAAGATCGAAGTTGATGTGTAACGCAGACAAAACCCATCATCCAAAGATAAAGAGTCTTTGAATTTTGGAAACAGGAAACCACAATATAATTTCCGATGGAGGAAGCAAACATTTAACCATGCGAGCAGACCTTGCTGGGAATACAGGGCTACGTCCCTCGTTCACTCTATACTTCTAATGCACGAAATTAAAAAACAAAAAAAAAGAATCAACCTCATGCATTCAGTCGACCCCTACTTTACCCCATGTATGCATACTAGCAAACCGAAAGGCTAACAACTATCTTTAATTGTTTGAAAATTAAATTTTAGAAAACAACATGCATCGTATACGCTCTATAAGCCCCACATCTCCTGTTACCTACGATGCCCACAAACGAAACGATGGTGTCAAAAGAACGAGGAGGCATGGGTCCCAAAACCCGAAATTAATATCATGGAAGCCAAAGAAAGAAGAACTTTTGCTGAAAACTTGTGGATCAAAACAACCGTCGAAAATTCCTACCTCTTTCTCCCAAGAGATTGTCAATTTGGAACAAATTTGATCCCGATGCCATGAAGCATGATGTTGTGATGTACCGTCGAGCCTTTTCTTCTTTCCTCCTCCTCTTCTGCTTCCCAGGAAACATCCTCTCTTTTGTCACAAAATTTCTACAACTTGCGAACATAAACAGGCATGCTAGAACATCTTCTTTCCTCCTCCTAAATCCCTCTCGCATGTCTATGTTATTTACCTCCTAAAATTAAAGAACCACCGGTGACTCGAGGAGTTTTCAGATTCTGTCACACGCCAAAGCATCCGGTCATCCATCTCTGACTCAAGATTTTTTTGTTTTTTTGGGGGGTCAAAACTGATAGTTCCAAGTCCAAGCAGCTTTGAATTAAGTAACACAACGCAAGACTCGGATTACATAATTCACTATTTTCCAAAACCCTTCCACAAGCTCAGCCCGATTGCGTCTGGAACAAAAACGATCAGGCCGTTGGATCTTGTAACGACTACACGATCGGGTCACAAACCCTATTGCGCTCTCCGTTTTGATTAAAGGAAGAAATGGGCAGTGCGCTCAAGAACCACCAACTTCTCAAAAGGCATTTACCTCAAGAAAAGTCATACACGGGCCAAAATATGTGGAAATTTGTTAACAATTAATTAATTGATCTTCAACCGCCAAATTTCATGCCCAAGAAAAAAATAAATAAATTAATCTTTCACTGCCTTAAATCTGATCAAGAAAATGAAAGTATTCTTTCACCGCCAAATTTGATAATAGAAGAGAGCAAATTAATCTTTCACCGCCAAATTAAATCGTCATAGAAAACAGTCAGCTCCACGGCACAGAGAAGACGACAGATCAAAGCGACGAAAGGAAATCCAAAAGAAGAAGAAGAAGAAGAAGAAGAACCAGGTACCTGAAGAATGCTGTCCAACTCAGAATCATCCACGATCTCCCCCGATATTACCACCACGAACGCGCTCCCCCTGTGCCCTCCGTATGTACGGCCACGCCTGCCGTAACCACTCGACGAACCGCTAATTCTCACCGGCGAGTCCATTCCCGGAATGCCGATCGGAACTACAGCAGCCAAGCGACGCGTCGCCGTCCTTCCGCGCGGTAAACCCTCGAGCGAGCGTTAAAGATCGCTCAGAGACGGCCGGAATCGGAAGTGTTCCCTTCGGATCTAAGGGCGCCCCAACCTCCGGCGGCAATCCAGGGCCTCGAGCACGACGCCGCCATCGGGTGGGGCGGACCCTGGCGGCGGAAGGAAGCGGTGGCGTCAAGAAAACGTAGCGACAGAATTCGGAAGGGTAGAACGCGGCGAGAGGGGCCGATGAGGAGAGATCAAGATTTGGCGGGCGTAACCAATTTATTCGTCGCTCGAGACCCCCTTCGTCACCGACTCATGCACGCATCTTCACGACGCCCATCAGGATAGCATACGAATCTCAAAGCAACCCTACGCACTCTTTAACAGGAGGACACGACTTATGTTATATATATCCAAGAAGGTGTGTGCGTTCCACTAATGGCACGATGTCGTCACCATAGAGCATGACCCAAAATGGAAGTTAGTCAAAACAAGACGAAAATCATACATATATATGTATATATATAGTGAAAGAGTTTTATAAGCATATTATATGCAGTATACGGCTATCTTATATGATCATCATCCCTAGTGACTATTATATTATGGTGGGTCATAAATAAGTAACAAAGAGAGACATTAACCTTATAGATCTGTACTTCTCAGTTGAACTTTACCTACTTGATTAAACGGAAAATGTAGCATAATACTATGTTAGCAATTTTGAAGCTCTAACCGATCGTTGATCAGAGCAGTACGGATATTGAGTGATCTTTATGTATCAACCTCCGACGCACCTGACAGCAACCCACCGCAAAGCACCAAAAGAAAACCTCAGCGTCTGATTCCTCCTTCGCTTGCACAATACATAAACGAGTTTAGTTCTATTTTATTTGCAAAGAAACAAATGTTAGATTTGTGCCTTCAGACTTGCACACTGTAGTTTTGAACATATACGAGAAATTGCAAACCGGAGTGCTATAAAAGAGACGGGGTGTTGACTTTTTCTTTCTCCTCACATCAAGCAAACGATCTGCCACCGCCTAAACTTCCTCGGTTTTGGGCGGACCCTTCCACTTGAAATTGTCTGCATAGGATTTGATCTGCACAACAAAAAAAATTAGCAAAAGATGATGATGCATCGCAAAGCAAGGAAAACATATGAATACATCTTTCCGCTTAAAATGAGCAACTTCACAACATCGACAGTCCGACAATGTGATCCCCGCATTTTTTTTAATAATATATATAGAACAAAGTGAAATGAATGTTCAACACCTTTGTTTGTTCACAAAAGAATTACTTTATTTTGGCAAGAACTGCTTTGTTTTCCTCAATAATAGAATCCTGTGGGTGAAATATCTGGTCATAATGTATCATACACAATTTTTAAATAATAAGTTCATTCCATGTGTTTCAATCTTTGCTGCATTGCCAGAACAACACGAATCTAATTCCTCCCTAATTGAGTGTGACAAAATTTTCCAACAATACTTACCCTTCACAGTTTCATGCCACATTCTGCACCAAAATCTTAATTTGAACTGGCATGCTCTGGAAAGCCCATTGCAAGCTACTGATTAAACTAACATTAAAACAGATCTGAAAATGCAATTAGACATTTGCAAATATCAGTATTCTGAAGATTGGGTTGCAGCCTGCTACTTCAGTTACCTAATTTTATCTCTTCTTACAATAATGGAGAGCCAGTGAAGCATTGAAAAAATTGCATGTCTTTACTAGTAGTTGAAATTTGCTCCAGAAGCTTCATTTCCTATCATAGGTCACTTCACTTAACAGCTTAAGCATCATCAACATACTTGGAAGGTCATAGCCTAGTTGTATGCATTCCTAGGTGAAATGTTTTCATAAAGAAGTACCAACAATAGATTATAGCCAAAGTGTTTACCGACTAAACTAGTTGACACCTTCAAAATATATCGGATGACTCTTCGAACCCTCAACTTTTTGGTAAGTGGATTTACTACATCTTCAAACCAATGTTTATAGTGTATACATTGACAATATGTTACAACAACGGCACAAGCAAACAACAGTCTGCGCATGCAATTCATGCATCTAACTACTACTACCAACTAAATAATCTTCAAATGGACTCTTATTCAAACTCTTTGAGGACTCAAAGTTCATAATATTTGACTCTGTAAAACAGCAAGCCTGGACTACATGTAACCTGAGATTTGTTTAGCATCCCCTTGCCTAAAGGGCCTAAAAAGGTTGTTTTCTACGAGACTCATCCAAAAATGCATTCTACTTTCCCATTAACATCAAGGAAATAACTTCCATTTATTACAACTAAAAGCCTATAATGCCATTATTAGCATGAAAAGGCAACTACTGGCTTTCTTGATGAGGTACACTTTTCCTTTTGCCTTGTGCCAAATTCTGAGTTAAAATATAAACTACATTTGTAAATTATAACATCTAACAAAATGTATATCTCAAATATATCAACATGCCATCCGACTCAAATCACATGACAATTTTTCTTTATGCTTCACACGTACACGAAGCCTGTGAAAACACTAATTATGCATGACACCTTTCCATCTATAGATGATTCGAGCCCAGAATTTATTTGAATTCTCATATACATGACTTCTCATGAACTGCACGCCAAGCATGTCACATGGGGTGGTTCCCCTGGTGCACTGCCTTGAAGGACAAGCTCATGTTGATCATTAAAAATTAGATTCTCAATCCAAAAACACCAACACGGTACATGTGACGCAAGGGCAAGTGCCATGTGGCTGGGCTTTTATCTTGCAAGATTAGGAAAAGAGAAAATTGGCAAGATCCAAAACAAGCAAAAGTATTGGTATGAAAAATGAACGTTGAGTAGATAGTGAACACAATGAATAGAGCAACTCAATTATCTCAACAGAAAGAGAAAAAACCTTCCGCAAAGTGGTCTTTGCAAATAAAACATTAGAAATAACAATCTATAAAATCTTTAGCAGCATTAATTTGTTTGACCAATAGTGTATGCTTGAAGAAAGAATAACAAACCTTCAGAAGAGGAGTCTGATGCTTCTTTACCTGCACAAAAGAATGAGGAAACATCACATGTTTATATAGCCAAAAAAACCTACTAAATTCATTATAACCACAAACAAGAAAATTAAAATCCAAAAGAACTTGAAAGAGGTTTCCACTTGCAAATGGTTGTCCAAAATCCTATCACAATACTCTACTATTTCAAAGAATTATTAATGCAACTACTGAGCTGTACATTTGTACTAGACGTGCAAAGTTTTTTTAATCAAGACAATGCAGCCTCAGAATTGCTTCTGTTACCCATCCACTACTCCCATTAATATATCACACATTTTGATGTTTATCAATTTCTTGTTGCTTAACAACAAAATGTGCCATTAAGATTAAGTTTAAACTTAGAATTAAATAAATACTTTACCTATGACCAACTCTGTTGCCATGTTTTGATTACCTGAAATCAATTACATATATCTGATTTAGTATTTAATAACATATTTTCAATATTTAATACTCTCCAATATATAGTGTGTAACTAGCCTAAAATAGCTGCTGTGTGTCAGTTAATTGTGTCATTTCATTATATAACTCTAATATCATTTTGCTCCAATCCACGTTAAAACTTCACATAAAATAAAGTAGGCAACCCCCAAATAACAGAGTCCCTTCTTTGATTATTCCTTAAAAAGCTTTATAAACGTAAATCCTGTTCCTATTAAGAGATTATTTTGAACAACATATCTATGAACAAATATTTCTTCCATATTTCTCCTTTTTTTCTTTCCTTTCTTTCTTCTTCCTGACTAACCTTCCCATTTGATCTCTGCCCACCACCATCATTGTAACACCCTTCCACCTCGGACCTACAGTTTGATGCTGCTGGCCAAAGGTGCTGGCAATCTCCACCTAGTCATTTGGTCAATGGCCACCAATGCCATGGCCTACATGCCGCTGGACCATCATCTCAGCAATTTTCTCGACACTACTGGAAACACTGGCTCCAACTCTTCCACATCAACAACATTCTCCGTGGGTCTAACACCACCATCATTGTCATGTTCATGCCAATGTGCACGACTCGATGTCCTCTTAGACCACAGCCCCCTCTATGGCACCGCTAATGCATTCTCTCCATCACCCACCCCTCCTTGCCACTGGCTTTGTTGCCCCAGCTTGTAGGCATACATGCTGCTGGACCATCATCTCAGCAATTTTCTCGGCACTACTGGAAACACTGGCTCCAACTCTTCCACATCAACAACATTCTCCGTGGGTCTAACACCACCATCATTGTCATGTTCATGCCAATGTTCACGACTCGATGTCCTCTTAGACCACAGCCCCCTCTATGGCACCGCTAATGCATTCTCTCCATCACCCACCCCTCCTTGCCAATGGCTTTGTTGCCCCAGCTTGTAGGCATACTTAACCTCAGCACCGATAGCTAAGGGCAGAATTAGACATAGAGAACTGCTTTATCATATAGAAAACCTACTTGACTTCCCCAACGAGGAAGAGGATGCACGTAGCGCCTTTGCAATGGCAATGATGAGAGGAATATCCACCCATCAACAAAAGCAATTGGTTGGTAAATCCCCATCTAATACTGTTTGAAAGTATTCCCCTTAGTTGAATAACAATCTGGAGTATAATATTGCTACAGGATTTTCAATTCTAATTAATCAAAGACTAAGACTGAGCAGCCCATACCACAAAATCCCATCCATACTTCTCAGCGAATGCTTTTGCAGCTTCTTCACTGTCAAAAGTTAGACCTGCATCGCCTACATTTGCATAGGGATCCCCAGTAGATGTCCAGCCCATCAATGGATTCTCCCACCTAGAAGGCATAAGATGTTAGGATAAACAAGCAATCACTCAATTCCCACTTATCCCTGCTTTAATCTACTATGTCACATATGAAGTTTGAACAGCAACCAATCAACAAAAGGACATGTGATAAGTCATCAAGAAGAAATTCAGTAACAAATAGCTTTAGTATGTAGAATAAATTTACAATTCCAGATCTTAACAATAAAAGTTAGGTTAAAAGCTTCCACATATGTCATTCTGAAGATTAAAAAAAATGAATTTGCTGGTTGCATTGAGAGACCATAAACAATATTATTTTAGCTTAAGTTCTGACAGTTAAAATATTTATACTCTACAGAGTTACAAATATTACCAGCATTCTGAAACAAAAATTTTCAACGAGTTATTCAACCAATGTTGTCAATGCTATATACATGCGTTCTCCAACTTTACAAGACAACTCATCTGTTAATAATATCCTCAATCAGACTCGAAATATTGAATCCTAGTAACAAATACTGATCAGATCAGTAAATACTAAATACCAATGGGTAAATTAATAAAATAATACTAAATTTTGTAGTGTTACAAAATACTAGTAAAAAAACTTATCAGACCAGTAAATTGGTAATCTAATTAAATAATATTGAAAATCATATAGTAATGATATTTGACACAAATCTGTTCTGCATCAGCATACCACTACCCAGTTGAACTGGTATGTAGGCAGGTGGTGCAGCATATGTTTCAATTCCTTTGCGTGCACATGCATAGTGCTGGCGAGGTTCAGAAGTAAAGATTCCAAATTCGGTTTGAATTCGTATCAAGGTTGAGAAGGAGATATATAGCAAACCTTATAATGCTCACAGCACTTGTGTTTGATTGTTCATTGTAAATCAAAACTGTTCAAGGCTTGTAAGGTTGCCAATTTTACACCAACTTGTTAGAGTAGCGAACAGATAAGATATTGTTTAGTTTCTAAAAACAAAAATAAAAATAATAGGATTAATAAAATGGAAAAAGAATCAATCATATGGAATTTAGACTGTTATCGGAATATGTATTATTTATACATCACAAAAATAGAGTACACCTTAAACCTAGTTTATGAAGAATAACTTTTGGAAATAAGGTAATGGATCTAGGTGCATTCTATGTCTTATGCACTTGACAAACACAGCATAAACGCAAAAAACGGTGCATGTACAAGTGCCACCTGCCATCTTAGTGTCTTAGGTATGATTCGCCAGCAAAAGCACAATAAAATATGACATCACAGCTGGTGTTTCATATCTTCATTCAACATTTTAGAAGCTAAAACAAAACCACTGGCCCTTGAAGCAGAAATGTAGAAATGAGACTATCGAAACAAACACTAATTATATTACACATTTTTCATGTCAATTTGTAAGTTAAGATGGAGTCATTTTCATGATGACCATATGAAACCTGCTCTGCTAGACAAAGCAGTTGAGTGATGCCCATCCTCATCCCATCTTTTTATAATAACGAAAGTACTCAAACGAATGAAGAACCGGAGAATCATACTTCTGGGTCGACACAAAGTTGATCTTCCACTTTCCAACTTTTCCAGAACCTTGCTGGGTTGCAGTGCGAGCTGGTGAATATATTATGACCTGTATATCAGTGCACAATATCATACAAAGAAACACAAACCAAAAGATGAAGCACGAAGGTAAAAAATCTAAGCAGCCAACCAATGATGTCAAAACAGCAGATTACATTCGGGAACTGTTCGCAACAACTTAGATGGCTATTGTTTTATAGTCCTTAAAAATCCAATTCAACATTCTCCTTCAGAAAACACTTGGGGCTAATATCATACAACTGCATTCTTTTCCCACAACGACAAAGATCAAGAATATCGGGCCCAGAATCAAATAAAATGCCCTATCCAACAAACTTCAAAGCAAAGCCGGAAATTGACCATCATGTTGCTGAAAGTATATTTACCCACAAATTCCTAGAATACCAACCGATGAATGAAGATCTGAGGAACAACGCAATTAAAAGAAGGAGAAAGAATCGAGTGGGATGGTACCCGGCGCCGGAGGTGTTCTTGAGGGACGCCAGAAACAGTTCCGATCTCGCCGGGCCTGAGCTCGACGAGGGAGTCCGAGGCCAAAGATCTCGTCTGCGAGAGGGAAACGAAGCGCGCATGGGCGAGGCGAGCAAGGGAGGTGCCCTGACGCCGGAGAGGAGCAGCCATCTCTGCCTCAACGCCGGAGAGAGAGAGAGAGAGGGGAAATGGGAGCGTTCGGCTATTGGCGGAACGATCTCGATCGGCGATGCAGTCTGTGCTTTACGTTGCAATTAGGGCCGTAATTACACCATCTTATTTTGGGCCCATTAATTTGGGCCGAATGTGGGTTGAGAATGAGGGTTCGGTTGTTTCCATGCGGATCGGATTTTGTACTGTTGGGATCTAAATCGATCCGATCAACTCAGGCTTTTGTGTTACCTTGATGATGATCAGAATTCCACAATCTCCAAAAAAAAAAAAAAACTTGTCTTAATAAGGAAGTAATCAAACAACAATTGCCAGCCCACTAATTTCTACTTATTCGATTGGTGGTTTGTAATATCAATCATCAAATAGTACTTACTGCATTAGCTATTGTCTCCCTCTGGGGAGTATGAATTCACCATAGGTCCCTTCTTACATGGCTGCAAGTCGAAAAGAAGCATCAACATCATTGTTCTTTGATGCTATGATAAGATAGCAATGCATAGCCTTCCTTGGAAAGTAAGACCTTAGCAATGAACAATGTTTTTGATGAGGATGCTGCTCCTCCATGAATGGATCACTTCATTGGCCTGCATTTATAATGCCAGAGGAGTTGTCAAACTCATCTCCATGTATTGCTGAACACAAACATCATCTTCTGTCAAGTGTGAGAATGTTTTGATGAGGTGTTTAGAATCCCAATTTTCTCCAGTTTACATGACCAACTACTGAGTAAAAGCTTCTCTGTGTTAGGAACTAATGCTCCATGTACTCATCTCATCTGCAAGAGGAGTGCAGCCAGTCTCCTCTCCATGACAGATGAAGTCCTGCATGCACCAGCAATCATCATGCAGCTGCAGCCTTTTGTTTTCTTTCTCAAGTGGCTTTTACTAGGGAGTGGGGTGTCCTCTCCAATTATTGGAAGAATCCAAGGCTGATAGGCACCATCTATATTTGAGGGGGTGGGTTGTACTGGACTCTTCTTCCTGGTGGTTGGTACATGGGGCCTTCAAGTTTCCAATATCTGCACTGTATTCCCTCTGCCTCAGATTAATTTTCCTCATGTTTTGCCTCAAGAGTTGAGCAGATCTGCAAAAGTAGTTTCATAACCACATTTATGAGCAGTTTATTACTGTATTGTAGAAAGAAAAAAAAAACAATCATTCTTCAACCTAAGAGAGGCTAATTTACATGAAGAACTTTTTGTCTTCCCTTATTTTTTGGAGTGAGATTTGGGTTATTTTTCCCTGTGAACAACTGGTTTCACCACCTTTGATTCAAGCAACCAGAAGAGTAACAATTCACAAGCATTGTTCTTAAGAATCTGAAAGTGTTCTCCCAGTATCACATAAGGCATTTGAAGCATTCCAAACTCCATATGTTCCAAGTAAGAAAGTTTTTACAAGCGAAACCGGCATCGAAATAGTAGTTTCTTTTAAGAGCATGCATATCTCATGAAACATAAGACGCGGTAGAACACATCTTTTAAGAGCATTCCAACTCCATATGTTCCAAGTAAGAAAGTTTTACAAGCGGAAACCGGCATCGAAATAGTAGTTTCTTTTAAGAGCATGCATATCTCATGACACATAAGACGCGGTAGAACACATCTTTTAAGAGCATTCCAACTCCATATGTTCCAAGTAAGAAAGTTTTACAAGAGAAACCGGCATCGAAATAGTAGTTTCTTTTAAGAGCATGCATATCTCATGAAACATAAGACGCGGTAGAACACATCTTCTTATGGTCGATGTTGCATCAAGAGGAGAGAACAAGAAAAAGGACACCACTCATAAAGGGATGGACCAGTAGGATAGCAGACGAAAGATTGGAACTTGATCAAGCCGCAGATGCTTCTGCGCAGGCTGTTGCCTCGCATGAAATCTTCTCTTCGCCGTTCTCAAGTTGGCTGTAGTTTCCCTTCTCTTTGAAAAGCTGGATGTGGTGATGCTTGCAGTACAGCCTTCCCTCGTGCGCGATGTAGTTCGAAGGGCTGATGACGCATCCGCCACGGGAACATTTGAAGCAGCTCTTGTGATATGCAGTGCCGTTAACCGTGACCTGCGACAGAGATTTGAAATTCGAATGCTCGAATCGATTCTTTCATGTTGCGTGCTATGATGAACTAGAAAACCAGCGTATAATTTGAAACTATTCGATTAGGTGAATGCTTTCGACGGCATGCAAATCGGGCTAATCCCAATCTGCTTTTATATGGATCAGCAGGTCAGATTCATTCTCATGGTCAGAAAAATATGAACAACTTGAAAGATGACTTTGTAAAACTCAAATTGAATGAAATTACCCTTTCGATCGGATAAACAGTCTTGTTGCATCCAACACACTTCTCTCTGGTGCCAGCAAAAGCACTAGAAACCTTGCTTGCATTCTGCACAGCATATTCCGGTTCGTTATCGACAGGGGATATAGCAAATTATACGGAAGTATAGACATACAACAGGCTCTGAAAAGAAGAACAAGCTGAATTTATAAGGAAATAGGTTGCTGAATTTTTATGCTACACAATTGAACACCACATGAACTTCAAGAACACTAATGGATCATTTTACCTCGTTCTCGACATGTTTTTCCGGTTTGACAATCTTCGGTGTCCCTGAAACAGAGAAGGATGAACCACCATTTTTATGTAACACAGCAGCAAGTGTGTCGAAGAGATTGGGAGAGACCACGATTACCTTCGAAGCTTTTGTCCAGACTGCCGGTCATCTTGAAAAGCTGATCAAAATGGGGTCTGCAGTACAGGACCCCCTCGAAGGAGTTGTAGTTTCCCAGCTGCAACGAGACAATAGCAGCAGAATCATGAAGAAAGATGTTGCTGTCAAGCTATAGAGATGTGCGTGAGTCTTCAGCAGCGATTTCAAGTTTCTATTGCCATAAATGCAGACGAATCTTGGTTGCAAGATCCATAGATTGGAAGAGTGAAATCCGAGCCAATTCTTTAGGAGCAAATCACTCGTCAAAGGATGATGGAATGGATGAAGCATGTGCAGATGATCAAACCATAACCCTTCTCACGGAGCAAGAAGGGCGGCTGAAGATTCATCTTCTGTTCTTTCTAACACGACAAACAGGGCAGGCGAAAGAGAAAAGGAGGAGCACCTTCAAGGTGCCCTTGCAGTGGTGGCATCTGAAGCAAGCCCTGTGGTAGATCCGGTTGTCGGCGGTGAGCTTGTCGACCAAGTACACCGTCTTGTCGCACGCCGTGCACTTGGTCGTCGTCCCCTGGAACGCCATGGCTCCTACCCGCGCGCACCCTCCTCAACTCACCACCCGTTCTCGCGTCACCGCCGAGCTCCCTCAGGCGTCGGCAGGGCCCGGATAGAGGGGGAGGGAGGGAGGGAGGGAAGAGGTCAGCTGGGGACGATTGCGGTGGCCGCAAGCAAATAAAGGAGCGGGGAGGCAATGATGAAGATGCATGGGGAGACAGGTAAGAGTTGATAGGAAGCGACAGGTTTGTCGCCGAGCTTAATGCATGCACGAAAGAATGCGGCTGTCGCGATAACTATTATTTGCAGTAACGTTTTCGCCGTTCTCTTATTAATAATAATAATAATCATCATCATCATCAATGCCCAGCTGGAAGCAGAGATGACATGGAGGAACAGCAGATCTCTGTCGCACACGAGAGTAGGAGCGGATGCAGCAAAGAGATGAACGAAACCTGCGTTACTGCCTGCCTCTTTTAATTTCGGGAGCAGGCGAAGAGGCACCTAATAAAGCTTCTGGTAATCCGAATTAGTTGACGGGTCCGAGTCATGCATTAGACTTATGCCTCGAATAAAATCTTTACCGATTGATTAGCAATAAAATATGCGGGAGAAAAATAATAACAAAATCTTTGACAGCATTACTGGTCCTAATTGTGTCTTTCTTTCTTTCGCTCAGACAGGGAAGGATGGGCCCTGCAAATTATGACAATGCCAGATAGAAGAAGACGCACTGTAGCGTTACTGTTTCGAACTTGTCATGAAGAGCCTAATCAACTCCAAATTGACGTTATCGAGTCCCATGCCGCATCGATATCTTCAAAGGGGAGAATACATCTCCGTTGACACATTCAATCTTCTGTGACTACAGCGGGTGTAAACAATATTATGTATCAGCTGCTGCTGCTGATGATGAGAAGGGACGCAGGCCAGCAAATTGCCAGCTTCGTTTCTGCACTTCCACTATCGGATTGCTTCTCATTTGGCCAACGTCGTCACCGTTATTATTTCTTTTCCTTTCGTGAGTTGGTGGTGGTGGAAGTCGCGATGGCATCCTACCCACCGCAGTTCATGTTCCTTCGGATGCTCGCCAGCCGACGGTGGGCGTGATGTTGGGTCGGTTCCTACTATGTCCGAATTCGGATCCGATAAGTTCCCGGGCCGGTCAATTGCTGGGCAATTCCGATACGATTAGGCCCATTAACAATGGTCTAACTTATCATATCTTCCCTAAAATAACGCTCGACGGAAGAGATGCTACACTTTGATCGTTATGATGTTGTGTATCTAACTATTTAATAGGGCACGATACATCATTTTGTAGATATCGAAGACTCTTATTAGCTTAGTTGTGTTGATAGGGAATATTCCAGCACCAATCGCTAACCGGCAGCTGTCAGGGAGCTGACGTGCAGGATAACACGGCATCTGTCTAATGTGAGAGAGGGCTAGGCTGGTGGTCGACACTCCCTCGATCATCAATTGCTAGCCTCATGTCGCATGGGACGGTACGGATCGACGTCGCGCCATATGAGCCTAGAAAGATCGACCCATGCCGCATGGGGTTGTACTAGTTGGCTACTCGTATGAATACACCACAGTAGGTACGGGCGAGCTCTACGATCGCAGTTCCCTTTCACCGGCTTCATAAGTATAAAAATCGATCCCCGACGCCTAAAGAAAGGATCGATCCCAGAAAACCCCCACTAGATATAGAACCAATTCTGATCATCTAACTTATGCATCGAAAGGATCGAGTCGAACATCTCACCTGACGTTAACTTGTTATGTATGATCCCAACGGAGTACGAACCTACTTCAATTCCACCTCAAGATAAACTCGAAATATTTCTCATAAATCCCAACTCGGCTTCAGCCCTCGAGAAGACTCACGCCTTCGAGACAAAGACTTTATCAGATCATAACGACGTCTTGGGATCAAATTTCACATTTACCGTTTACTGTTTACAGAAAGAAAATTTCAAGGGCTGTTTTTGGAGTGATATGAATATAATTTCCACTAAAGCAGAAGATAAAAGCAACGAATGCTTGGCCAATCCAATCTGCCACGTCGGCCGGGTGATGACAACTAAAACCGTATCCACCAAGCAAGCTGACCTACCACCTCATCACCAAATCATCTTGTCCTCCCAAAGTCAACAAATTTTTTTTTTTTCTTTCCTCGAGCTAAAAGTCACGTTTATTCTAGAAATTATAACTGCAAACAAATACTAACTACGCGATGCGGGTCAACCAAGTTGTGGGGAAGGCCTTAATCTTGTGATGATCGAATCACCTAAATTTCTCAAGTAATCAACACACGATATGTAACGTGGTTGGCCACAGTCGACTCCCTAAAACCTTTCGCTATCAAATGAGAACTCTTAAATTTCCTATATCGATGTTATTTCATCTAAGAGATCAAATCATTTGTGATCTCTCTCTAAGCTATTAAAAGCGAGCAAGACACACATTAAATTTCGTGTGATCACCTATTCATTTACAACATAGTTTATATTAATATCTAACCAGTTTCTCCACAGCGATGTGATGACAAGCATCCACACACACACCACATGCATCATGTGCGTTGATTCATTCATCACAAGATATCCTTTTCCCAACTATAAATAAGTCGATGGTGCAGGATATTAAGTTTAAAGGCCGTTGATGTATGTTGCAGACCAAAATCTCTCATGAGGTTGATGTTGACTTACGAAAACAAGACTCCCTTGATGACAAAGTGAGAGAGAAGTTACCTTCGATGAGCTCGAAACATGTCCATGATTTGCGTAGAATAAGATTGTGTCTACCAATGATAGCAATACATGTAAAATTAACTTGTCTCATGATGATTATATAAGTTAGCCATTCTGTGTTGATGGAAGAGTGTTTGGGTGGCGGTCATAACTCGGTAAGTTGGAATTGACAGGTTTGGTTTGGATCGAGTGGGTATGGCCCCCTCAAGCTCTATCCACTTTGCATCCGTTCTTAGCACGGAGCTGCAGCATTTATCTGCCATGCGAGACAACAGATAAGAACGACGTCCTTCTTCTGGAAGGAGGGAAAAAAAAGGAAGCGCTCGAGACCCACCCCATGACGTCCGTGACGACACTTGACTCGCTGCCATTCGTTTGACTTTGTTTTGCCGTCCGTCACTTATTCCCCAATGCATCCATCGAATCCACATAAATTACATGACTCTTTTAACTCTTATTTTCTACCTATGCTCTAGGAAAATTTCATGACCCTTGTAGCGTATGTTATGATGCCAGATGACGCTTCCAGAACAAATGATCATACAATAATCATCCTGGAAACCAGATGTTGACTTCGTCTTTATTGATCGTTGTTTGTTGAGTTAGACAGATTTCTGCAGCAAAGCAGTAAAATATATGCTTGAGCAAGACGTCAACGTTAAATTATTTCTATTATATGGAGTCTGTAGGCTATGGTCCAACTTGGTGGCCGTGTCTATGTACACCCCACATGCTTAACTTGACCCACTGACACAGTTTGTCCTTCGCACCAAGAGGACTCTCTCTTGTTGTGTGCTAATGTGGAAACCTCAATATTCCTAATGGAACGTTTCAACCCCTCTGCCTGTTCTTGCAGGTTACACAGCAATGAACCCACAAGTCAACACCAAGATAAATATACCGGCAATAGAAGCTTCCTTGAGCGGCTTGGGCCGGAAGCCATCGTCTTCTATATATACCAGCATACATGGAACGGAAAAGGGTGACTTTGAGAAATCCGTAGCATGTTCACATGCGACATCGCCCAAACTATGTTCTGCGGGACAGCGAGCTTCAAGAACGTCGACAGTGATCCATGGACTCCTCCCTCGCCCAAGGCAGCGAAGAAGAAGGCCGGCAAGAACCCCTACTCGGCCAGAGGCCTCGACAAGTTCGCCACCCTGGTCGCCGAGCTCGAGGCTCGCAAGGAGCGGGTGATGGCGAACGCCGCGTCGCAAGGGGGCGCGGCGGCCATGGTGCGGTTCACCTACTCCGGCCCGAACGAGTGGATACCGATCATCGTCAAGATAAGGGATCCACTAGTCGAAGCCGGTAAGCCGTCCGACGTCGAGAAGCCCAAGGCGCCGCCGCCGGTGCAGGCCATCCCGGAGGCTTCCCCGCCCGAAAGGGACGTCGGCGAGGGGGCGGAGGCGGTCGCGCCGGAGAGGAAACCGAGGGGTCACTTTTCCTGGGGCGTGAGAGGGGCCAAGGGGTGGTCCGGGAAGAACTGGAGGCCGAGCTGCTACTGGCCCTTGGTGGCGGTGCTGATGCTGCTTTGCTTGGCCACGTTCGGGCGGGTGTTCGCCATATGCTGCACCACCGTTGGGTGGTACATGGTGCCGATCATGCAGGGCGACAGCGGGGAAGGCGTGAGAAGGTCCATCAAGAAGAAGAAGGATTACGGGAGGAGGCCAAGTGACAAGAGGATGGCTGGCAATTTAGCACCTGCACCTTCTTTCCAGGCCAACAAGGTCAGGGCGGCGCTGGAAGCGTCGCCTCCTCGAGGCCATGTCAATGGGAAGAGAGGGTAACGATCAGGAGAAGATTACATCTTTTTCTCTTCTGCCTAAATTTTTTTTTCTTCTTCCTAGGGCTGTTCGATTTCTGTAATGATTAGGATCACTCCCGCTTGTATATTATCACCGTGGAAGATGATTTTGGTTGGGGATCAATCTCCAAGCTCATCGTCAAGGCTTTGTTCATAAGAAAATTTCTTTTCTGAAAGGTTGACTCAGTCTTATTTTTCCGGGGAATTCAATGTAGTTGCATTGCAAATTTCTTCCCCGCGCCTTACCACCATTCCCGGAAGCTCTCCATCTGTACACTGATTGAGAGGTCTCCCCAACTCTCTGTCGGCTACGACGTAATTTACGACTTAGTCATGACTCAAGTCGCGACTTGTACATGGAACACGATGCGCGTCCACCGTGGTTGAACTGGCCTCTGTGTGGCATGACCACGTCAGCCAGTCGCAACTCTAGCAAATTCTACATCACTAATTTAAATAAGAATGACCAGTATCAACACTAGACGCGTAGGATAGCTAAAAAGAATTCTATGCCTATCCCATTCACATAGAAACTTCTTCTACTGACTCGTGCCCGGAATTATGCCTGTTTTCTTGGTCCTCAAGGCATGCAATGCAGGAGGGCCACGACAAGATATTGAGCTACTAGGAATTCATGTATCGACTAACATAATAATGATTGCAAAAGAAAATTAAGACGTTGGGAACGTGTCTTAGGGTTGCAAAAATGTACCTTTTTAAATGAAATGAAGCTCCGAGTCGTCCTGTCGAAGAGAAATCTTTCTTCTTCTTCTTCTTCTTCTCTCTGTAAAGGTAATAATCTCTGTAAAAAGTAATAATCTTTCAAATGTCAATAGTTCAGGTGGGAAAGTACATAATCTTTTCTCAAAAGAAGATGCTTGGTTATCATAAATTGTACTATGCCATCCAAGTACAATCAGGACATAACTGAGGTGGTTTTAAATATCAAGACAGATATAAATTTTCAAATAATACTTGAAAATGTTTCACCATTTTCCTTTCACTATATCATAGTTCATATAGTCAAAGAACCAGTTGAAACATTAAGTAAATATGTTGTTAGTATAATTATGCGCAAGTATGAATGAGATACAACATTGATCTAGCTTAGGTAGTCAGAAACCTGCATGTTGTTATCCTCCGGCTCTACCAGCTCAGCTCCTAGATTGATGCAGTCCCATCATTCCTGCATATGGTTGGCAGAAAAAAGTTTGGTGACAATCAAGATACAACTAGAACGATAAAAGAAGATTTGAGATATTGTGAAAATGCCAGCCCGATCATTCCAAACCTCAAAGCATGCTTGACGTATCTTAATCGTGCATCATTCAATCTGCACTGGGTGCCGATTAAAATAGAACCACATCCTAAATAAATGCCTGAATAGCAATAACTATCTTGTCGTCAACCGATCAAACTTAAATTTTAGGCACTAATTCCCAAGACTGAAGCTTGTTCCAGATATGTACTAGATCTATGGCTCTCTTCTTTTGCCTCTGTGTCACGAACTTAGTTGGATAAATAAGAGAATTGGGGTACTTAACTTCACCCGCCCTCTCGAGGTTGTACTTCATGCGTCGAGCTGGTTACTAGATTTCGCCTACTCTTAGCTCACACTTCCGAAACACTTGAAGTGTTTACAATCCTTGCGTTGAGTCAGCTACTGTGATTCACCTTCTCAATGTCATTGAACTTCTAGAATGCAAGAAGTTATTACTCCAACTCAGAGCAAGTCTCCGATATTTGGTCGCTTTTGGGATTGTATCGCCTTCTCCATCATTTCTGTCGCATACTCCTCTGAGTAGCAAAGGTACAACACCGCGTACTACCTGCTCCGATTCTTGGTCATGTACTCTTGCATCGATTCGAAGTCCTTCGCTTATAACTATCTTGATGAGAAGTCCATTGACACTGGTCTTACGAAATTCCTTGACCTCTGCCCTTCAGCCTTATCTTGGCACTTGGAGTTTGACTCTGCATTCTCCACCTCCTCGGCCCATCTCACAACCAAGCGCTCTCCCTCCATAAGAGCAAGGGGTCGATGACTCCACGGAAGTCCCGCCTCTGCGGTACTATGGTGCTGACATGCCCATGACACTACTATCCATTGGCTCGTATCTGCGTCCCTTCTTCGTGATCGGTAGATCCGTCTCCACGGCACTGCGGCACTCCTCTGAGTCCACCTTCATTTTAATCGATGCTTGGTTTTTGGGTAGCTGAGTCTCTCTGGACTTGTCATTGCTTCCTTGCCCCTTTTTCAATCACCTGCTTCAACATCTCTGTGTTCTCTAAGCAGTTCCCCTTGGTCGATGGAAAGACATATTGCAACTCTCATGCATGGCCTTCGCTATCATGTTGCAGGGCTTCCGTCGACTCTGTTCTCTTTAGCTTCATTGGTCGCAACGTTCGCTTACTCGGTCTTGTTCTCTGACTTGCTGGGCTCCCTTAAGTGAATGTGAGCTCTGAAGCAGTCCAACTCTTCAGCCGCTTCGATCATACCTCTGCATGATCCAGTCCCCCCATGGGACTCATTAGTGCATAACCCCTATAAGCTGATGCCCAAGGCTTCCATTCAATGCAACATTCGATGCACGCACGGAAGACCTGCCTCTACGGTACCATGGCATTCACTGCTTGAATCCATAGCTCATCTTGTTGTCGTGTTGTTCACCGAAGTGGAGCTCCCAATCGCGCTCCCGATCATACTTTCGTATGACGTTGTCCCTCACGGGACATGCTGTGTATGTCACATTGCCACGAACCATTTCACCACGATCCGCTGCATCATGTCGCCTCTTGGTGACATCTCTTTGCATTCTGATCCTTGTGGTATGAACTCAAACTGCAATCTCTCCAGGTGTGGACTCTGCCAACACATCGTAGGGCCTTTGCCACATTCGATTCTATTCGCTCCTTTGACAATCGACCTTCGTCCACCCGCTCTCGGGTCATACCCGGACGAAGCATAGCTCTAGGACAGTCCGTCGCCTAGCAGCTCCTCTGAAGTCCCATGACTTCGCTGAAATTGGTGTACCATTGTCTGGATCCTGGGCCTCTGCCCCTACCAACACAATCTCCGTTGCACACCGCTTTCCTCATGGCAACTCGAATAGCAACACTATGGCATATTCTTTAAGAGTACCTGCTTCTGTGTCCTCTTATCCCGTGCCAAGAGAATTGACACCAACTTTGCCTCTGCTCCATATTCTATCTTCTATGCTAACTCCCTTCATGCGGCTTGGGTGTTTCATCAAGTTACCCTCAAGTTGCTCTGCTTCTTGATTTATATAGAGCTAATGGTAGTCCTCACGCCCACCATTCCACGGGTCAGCCCTCTATTTAGTCCAATCTCCATATCGGCTCTAAGTGTGCTTTCACTTTGTGTTGCCTTGGGTTGCTCCCCCACTTGATCTCGCTATGCGTCCACCAACGCATTGTCTCTTGTGAGATCATGCAACGACTCCTTGCCGCTTGCTCGGTCCGTTGAGCTTTGTCTTAAGATACTCCTCAACCGATGCGGTTCACTGCACATGATTCTCCCTCTAAAGAACCGGGACTTATCCCTCCTGGATATCTGCCCCGTTGGAGCAACTACTCTCTTCGTATCCTTCCCTCTGGACGTTTTAGAGATCACTCTCCTCTTGAACTACTTCGTCTTGCTGAATAAACGGTGCATTGTTCTGCCTCCGCAAATGCACCTGTTAGATTATGACTTTTCACCAATACAGCTCCCACTGCACCCCTCTGGGTCTAGCAACATGTTGAACCTGCTGCACACTTCAGCTTCTTACGAACATTTCCTGCTCATGCCGAAGAGAAAGTTTCAATGCTCCATGGCGTCGACCTTTGGCCGCCTTGGGATGGCCATAGACAGTCCGTCGTCTACATACAAGCCCTTGCAAGAGTATCGAATTCCTTGAGTTTGTAATTCCTCTCATCTCTGTGAGCTTTGCACAACTCTTTCGATCGCTGAACAACCCACTCCACCTTGCACAGTCTCATCCTTTACCAAGCGCCCCGCTTGTCTCGAGCAACGTTAAGTTTGGTTGCCAACGCCAAGCCACTGATCGAACTCAACCATCCCAACCTTTGTGCGCTACACAATTCTTCTTAGCTTATTTGTCCTCGTGGTGTCTCTTGCGCGAAGGGTTGACCATTCCTTTGAATGACCTTCTCGGATGCCTGCTCCTCTAAGCGACTCCTTTCCCTACAACCCATGCCCGTTTTTCCCCCAAACGGTCACGAATGCTGGCTGCCCTCAACGTAACCTCGTAGGTCCCCCATGTTTGCATACTAAGTGTTTCTATATGTGCTTGTCCCGCTCTGATACCAAATGTCACGAACTTAGCTGGTTTTGCCTAAGTCGTATTGCACCCTTGCGTGTCAGTCCGCAAAGGTCAGCCTCCCCGAAATCGCCTACGATCCCTTAGGACCTGCAAAAAAGAAGACGGGACAGAGAAAATGCTTCACACAGGATCCACAAACAACCCTTTCAGCAAACACTTTATAGCCAATGCAAATTTCAACTATGGATATCACAAGCTCAAAACGGTTGTATAACAAAGGTATAAAGTTAGTCCATTACAGACTGAAATCTAGTACAAATGTCCACATGACACCATCATTATGTACAAGCCTGAAATGACTACCAAATTTGCTCAAATAAGGCTATTTAGCCTTTGGCCAGCCCTTCACATGCTTTGCAAAGTAAGAACAAACCGAAAGGATGGACATGCATAAGCATTACACCGAACAAGCCGTTTATAATTTGTTCGTGACAACTGGGCACCATATGTGACATTGGGACCTGCAAAAAAAAAAACGGGACAAAGAAAGCGCTTCACACGGGATCCACAAGCAACCCTTTCAGCGAACACTTTATAGCCAATGCAAATTCCAACAATGAACTTCACAAGCTCAAAACGGTTGCATAACAAAGGTATAAAATTGGTCTACTACAGATCGAAATCTAGTACAAGTGTTCACATGACACCACCTTATGTACAAGTCTACAACGGCCACCAAACTCGCTCAAATGAGATTGTTAAATCTTCGGCCAGCCCTTTACATAATTGGCAACTCATGAACAAGCCAAAAGGCACGGACATGCATAAGTATTACATAGAAAATTGATCCTTGTCTCAAGCTAAACAACAAAAAAACTTGAAGGATAAATGAAAAATTAAACAACAATGTTGCTAGAATAACATGGAGTGTAGGTACCTCTAGAAAACATAGATATAAGAGGGTTATGAATACTAACTTTAAACATCTACATGTTTTAGGAACCTCAAATGCTAGTGGAGGAAAGAATGCTATTTATTCTAGTTAGAACCGTCTCAATTTCTTTAGGCTGGTTGGCTAGTTATTACCCTCTTTCTCATCTATTTTTTTCATCATATTTCTAACCTCCTACCACCTATTAACACCTCAACTTGTACCTTTATGTGCTGACTAATCCTGGAACAGAATTTATCACACAAGACAGAATCAATATTCAAGGTACTATGATGGAAAGTTTTAAATACCAGTAATAGAAACTTCTTGGAGCATTATGCACCAACCATATAGTACAATATAGTCCACATGCTCCAATAATATACCACAAAACTACTGAATATGTATAAATCAGTACACTAGTAGACAGTATGAAATTGGGTAAGTATGGTGTGGTTGGTATGATCGATGTACCATATCATTTGTAGCCATGTTATGAGGAAATTCAGACATCATAAGCAAGGAATTCTTGTTATTAGGAGTGCAGGGTCCTTTGCAAGCATCAATTTCCAGACTACTAATGTTATAATAGTGGCAGGAAAATCCACGGTTAACCATTTAGACATTTATATAACCAAACAGAAACACTTTCCAATTCTTGAAATCATATACTTGTAATAATCCCCTTAACAGTCAAGATATTTATAGATCCTAACAGATGGCCCAGTGACATAGGCACACAGGACATGATTGGGTTTAGCACAGAGATTTGTTGCATCATCCAATTGGCTGGGACTCAATCAAACACCTGCTATGACTGGGTGGTACCAAGCCGACCAGCTGGGCCAACCAGAGCAATTAAGAAGCTGCCACTAACTAGCATGAATCCAGCAGATACGTAGGAACTGATCAGATTTGTATTAAAACATTAGAAAATCCAAATAGCAGGTATGTCAATGCTAAACCAAGTACCAGTGAACCATAGAGTCTGTACTGATTACTGATGGAGCCATTGGTGACAGAATATGTTGGTACTGGACTCATTAGATGTCCACTGTTCCTGGTTCTTAATGCCTTGAGATTGCCACTGGTTTTTGGAAATCAGTTCATGGAAAGTTGTGAAGCCTAAGACAAGCATTACATATGACACTTCTTTCTTGATCCCTTGTTGTCTCATATTTGACTCTTAGTTCTGTTACTTACCTCATATTACCTACATGTTCTAATTATCAGTTTATTAAGATAAAAATTACAGGAAATTTTGAATTTATAATCACACCAAAGCCAAATATAAATAACAATGCACCCTGTTTGGATATCCTGGCACCATCCCTGATCTTGACAGAATACATGGGTGGAGTTCACTGCTCACCTAGAATAATATGATTGGGTCTACAAATTCCTCAAATTATATGTTGGTTTCATTATAATGAAATATAAATATCTTGAAAGACAATAAATAATTATGCTCTTGAGGCCTTGACGAAAGGTCTTTTAATTAGTATTTTCCTACAATCCAGATCAAAATTTAACAATGGTATAAAATTGGTAACATTGTCTTTAGAATACTAGCAAGAAGCATTACAAATACTTATATTCTCAAGGTGCAATATCATTAGAACCTTTTACTTAGTGACAAAGACCACAGTGTTTGCAGCATTTAAGGTGCCAATTTACATGCTTTGATTCAAGATAGGAGATGGGAAACAAATTGTCCAGAAACCACAAACAAAATTCATCATATCACAGAATTTTATCAGAATAAAATAACAAAGCAACGATTATATAACTAACTAAGCAATTACAAAGATCACAAAATGTACCTTATCTTACCCAATGTGGAAAAAATGGTACGCGTGACCAACATTGTGACATTCGATGAAGCTCGTGGCTCGGCGAACCATCACGAAGAAACACCCCCGAGCAGTATCTGGTCGCCTGGCAGCTCGTCTTCCTGCCAAGAAATCGCAAATCAAGAATTACAAATATCACAAAATGTACCTTATCTTACCCAATGTGGGAAAAATGGTACGCACGACCAACATTGTGACGTTCGATGAAGCTCGTGGCTCGGCGAACCATCACGAAGAAACACCCCCAGCAGTATCTGGTCACCTGGCAGCTAGTCTTCCTGCCAAGAAATCGCAAATCAAGAATTACAAAGATCACAAAATGTAACTTATCTTACCCAATGTGGAAAAAATGGTACGCACGACCAACATTGTGACATTCGATCAAGCTCGTGGCTCGGCGAACCATCACGAAGAAACACCCCCAGCAGTATCTGGTCGCCTGGCAGCTCGTCTTCCTGCCAAGAAATCGCAAATCAAGAATTACAAAGATCACAAAATGTACCTTATCTTACCCAATGTGGAAAAAATGGTACGCGTGACCAACATTGTGACATTTGATGAAGCTCATGGCTCGGCGAACCATCACGAAGAAACACCCCCAGCAGTATCTGGTCGCCTGGCAGCTCGTCTTCCTGCCAAGAAATCGCAAATCAAGAATTACAAAGATCACAAAATGTACCTTATCTTACCCAATGTGGAAAAAATGGTACGCGTGATCAACATTGTGACATTCGATGAAGCTCATGGCTCGGCGAACCATCATGAAGAAACACCCCCAGCAGTATCTGGTCGCCTGGCAGCTCGTCTTCCTTCCAAGAAATCGCAAATCAAGAATTACAAAGATCACAGAATGTACCTTATCTTACCCAATGTGGAAAAAATGGTACGCGCGACCAACATTGAGACATTCGATGACGCTCATGGCTCGGCGAACCATCACGAAGAAACAACCCCAAGCAGTATCTGGTCGCCTGGCCGCTCGTCTTCCTGCCAAGAAATCGCAAATCAAGATTTCCAATATCCCTAATCAAGCAACAACAGGCAAGATAAATAATCGAAACTATCTTACGGTAAGATTAGGAGCAGTAATTAATTACAGCAATTCAGCAACTGCGGAGCACAATAATCCACCCATGATTTCTTCACCTTCTCGAAATCATCGGAGGATCTCCACGCTCATCTTGAACTTGACGCCGCGAGGTTCACAACCGTTCCAGTCCAAGAACCTCTTTCTCGATGCCCCCTTGTTCCTGAGGAGCCGTAGATCGCCGACATAGAGAGTCCCGGACACCACGGGCTCGTCGCGCTTGCGCTGGTCGAGGTCGGGGCAGCGGCGGCGGACGGGGAGTCGTAGGCGGGAGGGAGTGGGAGAAAGAAGAGGAGAGAACGAAGACAAGGAGGGCGACCTTGAACTTCCACTAGTCGATGGGGTTGATGGCGCGCTCGAAGCAAAAGAAGGTGAGGAGGAACCTCACGAGCGGGAAGAGCGAGAGCCTGGCGCCGATACCTAAAGCTTGCGTCGGAAGAATAGAGCGCAAGGGGCGGTACCGCACGAAGGGGGAGAGGGCGCCATCGTTGCCTCGGCGTTCCATGCTACTGATTAAATAGCGGTCCACAGTAGTAAAAGATAACGGCCGTTATTTTTCATCAATATACGCAGGATAGCAACAATTTGGTTACAACGTCCGTTATAACGACCACAGGGCGTACGGTATACCAAAACGTCTGCCTTCCGATGTATCGTTTGTCCCCGCTGCGGCATCGAGGACGTCATAAACCGCGGTTCGTTCCCCTTTCGAAGTCGCTGGAGAAGCTGAAGCAGATCCCCGGGGAAGGGTGAGACGTGCGACGAGCGATGCGGCTGTGTTCGTGCTTCGGCCCTTCGAAGGCCGAGAGGCGGGAGGCGGATCGGTTCGAGGCCGAAGAAGCCCGCGCCAGAGCCGCCGAAGCCGCTCAGAAGAGGCAATTCTCCTTCCCGAATCCCCCTTCTCCCCTTCTTGCCTCTGCATCTTTTCTTATGACACCCGATTTATTCGTAGCAACGAAGTCTTCTCTCGATTTGTGTGGATCGAAGTTTCTCTGATCGGTGAATTGCAGGCAGGAGCAATTTGAGAAGTCGGCCGCCGGGAGGGCAGCCCGAGCGCAGATAGCGGCAACAAAGAAATCCAGCGAGCCGAGCAAAGGAGAACCTGTTCTCAAGGTAACGTGTATCCCGTTGGTTACTAATTTTCTTTTTCTGTTCGATCAGCAGAGAACAAAATGCTTGTTTCTTCTGTTGATATTATCCTTCCTCGACTAAAAAATTGGGCGTCGTGGTTGCAGTGGCAGATGGGATGATTACTCTCTTTTTGTGGATAATTAACAGCAAATTTGTAAGTTAATATCTCTAATTCAATGAATTGCTGCCCACTAGGGCAAGTCTATCCATTCTTATATGTCATGCTTATTTTCACATTGTAGTAACTGGAAAACTTGTTGTTTGATTGCTTGTTTAGTGTGTTAACTTTGGTTGCATATATATGTATTTTCTTCACTGCTATGAGCTACTTTTTTTTTATTATAAAAATCCATAGGCCTTGGAGTTTTTTTTTTCTTATTATAAAAATCACGAAAAGTCTTTATCTTTATCATCTTAAGAATGAAATAACTTAAGCACGTACATAGGGAAATGCTTCAGAGAAGAGGGTACAGGTTTATATGATGTTATGATTAAAGATCAGCCATAATAATTTACAAAAACTTTGGGGTAGAAAAATTGTAATGGTTGACAGACCCTAGTTTAGTTTGTTCTATTCCATTTTAGTAGATCCCAATGAAATATTCTATACTTTCCTTTTGTCATAGCGTTGCTTTAACTAAATGGAGAAAGCTTACACTATAAGAAAAAGGTTTACTTGCGACAACCGCTGACGAGTAGGCATGGTTTAAATGTCAAACTATGTAAGATTGTGATCCGTTATTCCTTTTAGGAGCTGCTGGATTCTACTTGCAACTTGAAATTGACTTTAACATTTGACCATCTAATTCTTAGTTTTTATTTTTTTTTTAGGCTACAAAACGGTCTTGTGAAATAGCACATCAGAATAAGTCTTCTGAGAATAAGTTCAATGGATTGTCAGGATGGATGTATGACTGTGAGATTTGTATTTATTAGAAAGCATGTGTTTTGTCCTTGTTTTCTTCTTAGAAGCTTTAACTATTCAACTAGTGTATAATAAAAATGAGGAATTTGTCATCGTAAGAAAAGTTGATGTCCTGTATGCATGAGCAAACTGTGTCAGTGCTCCATTACTTACTTTCTTTCTTAACACTACAAAGTCTGCATGTATATACTATTATATTTTTTTATCCCACTAATGCATGAGCATCTAGGTTCCAAGAAGACCATATGTGCATATTGCTTTCTCGAATTTGTGGTTTTTTATTGTCGAGCAAAATCATGGTCCTTGCATTCTTTAATATTTTGTTTGAACTATTTCCCCTAGATAATTTGTCTCATGAGCCTTAGCCAAAATGTTGGCTAATCCAATTTGTGCCAATTAATCTCAGTGTCAAATTCTAGCATTGATCCTATTGATAATATTGATCTTTCAAAAGTTAGCTGAACTCTTGACTTTCCACTATTGCCAAGCAAGATAATGTAATGGACTTCGACTCATGGTCGACGTTGGTTTACAAGTTACCTTATCAGATCTCTGATCTTATGTACCAGCTATGGAGTAGATTCAACCTGTCATTTCGTTCCCAAGTATTTTAGGACATGCAATGCACAATCATTGGCTAATTATGGGGCACTATGAATTAGCACCTTAGGGTACCTTGGTACACAGTGCAACAGACTATATACTTTTATATGATATAGTTGGAGTGAGAAAGATGCCATGACTAAAGATCAGTCAGAACAAATCACACAAGTATTTTGGAAGGAAATGAGATGGTCGGCATACCTTATGATATTTTTCCCTGTCCTGTTATAAGAGGGTTATGATGAAATCTTTAAGATCTTTGAGACTTCTTTTCAGTCAGCATTGCTCCAGTGGTATCGAGTGAAATAATGCATGGGTTTACTTGCAAAACAGCTGAAGAGAAGCATGACTCAAATATCAAAAGATGTAACAAGTAGGTGGATTCTTTGGACATTCTTATCTAGAGGTGTTCTTCCCCACTTTGCCCCCCTTCCTCCATCGATGACAGTACAAAATTCTTATTATATGTTGTTAGATGGAGATAAATTTTGATAACTGGTCAAACATTGCCATGCCTACGTATAGATGGCTGCTTAGGATGCACCCAGGGCAACCCCGAAAAGTGACTTTGGTGCAACGAGGACACATGAAGAGAGCAACAGGGAAATATTGTCTTATGAAAAAATTGTCATACCTTTTCAATTCCAAAAGCTTGTATTGTGAAAAATGCTTAGAATGTTACATTTTCTTATCTTGTCTATCAAAATTGCATCTGGATTGGTGATGTTGATATTCGACTTGATTGGGGACTTTTGTTCCTTGTCATTTTTGTAGCAACAATTATGAAATGTTAGAAGCTGCTTGCAATTTGAAAACGGCTTTAACGTTTGCTCATCTAACTAACTTTTAGCATTCTTTGCTCAGAGCAAGGCATGGAGCGGTGGAAACGTGCATCTTCCAAGTTCGGAATAAAGGTCTCGAGGATAAATTCGCTGTAAGGGTTTGCCATCTGTACTTAGTTTGTTTCCTCGTTTTCTTCTTGGAAGCCATGAACTTTCAACCAATTGTTAATAGTATTTTCATATGTTAGAGAGTGATGCTTCTCGAATTAAATTTGATAGGGGGAGGTTCCTGTTGTAGGTTAACATAATTCCTTCCTTTTATTTAATGTTCATCGTCGTCGTTTGGAAGGGAAGCCAGAACTTAAGGGAGGTGGATAGTCAACTACATCAACGACAAAGTTTTCATTGTTAGCGTGATTAAGAATACTTCTTTACACATACAGGAGATCAAATATTTCATGCACTCTTGCTTGAAATAAAAATGAAAAAGGAAAAATGGATTCTTGGAGAATCTAATTCAACGAAGAGATTCATGTCAGCAAATCTTGTTGCTCATGATGGTTCATTAGCTTTTGTTAATGGGGGCTTCACCGAAGAACCCCTTCTCTCATTTCGATCTGCAAAAAGATATAAATGAGAGAGCAGAGATGACAATCTAAAAATTTTAGTTTCCGCAATGCTTACCTTGAAATTTAAATGAGTGGTGGAATTTCTTCTTGAAATTTTGAAAGTAATCTTTTTTCCATAGGAAAAAAGAGGGTATCTGAATTTTTTTTTGTAAAAAAAAAAATAGAAAACCAATTAGTACAAATAACTTCAAAGAAATAATATAATTATTTATCATAATAGAAAAGATAAGTTTACGATACACACCGTGATTTGCCTGCCTTTTATAGTAGGCAAGTCGGGATCAAACTCTGAACCTCAAAAGAAGAAACTATTGAATCTCACCATCATATTCGAGACTCATTCTTGCGATGTTCTCGAATTCAAAGACGACGAGAGCAAAATCTAAAAATAAAAAAAATGGTATGCGCAAATTTCACTTGGTAATCCCTCAATTTATAGTTGAAATTACTTTTTTTTTATTCATCACACCTATAGATAGAATCAAATATTATTTAAGTCATGCCTTTGAGAGTACCTACTACTATAAGAATTGCATGCATGTATGTATGTATATGGAGATACATGGCACAAACCCTCTACGGCATGCATATGCATTGAAAGTTTTCTGTTCAGAAAAATTCATGTTCTTTTCTTATTCTCTCTTTCTCGGTGTTTAATTAAAAGAAATAATTACATAATTCTGGTTCTGTATTCATATACTTGGGTTTTTCTCACATGTAAAACCTAAATCAGTATGATTAATATGTTGGGCTTATAATTTTGGATAAATGGGCTGTAGAATCAAATGAGTTGAAACCTAATGGGGCAGGCCGTTCATATTTTGTTTTTGTGTCATAATTAATCATCTTAATCAACAATCACATCAACTCAAGCAACTCATATATTTTAAAGAAGAGGTTGGTCAAAATCTTATAAGATAATCTTTAAAAAATAAAAAAAAATATTACATTAAATGACATGCATGATGTTCATATGTAAAATCAAATTCTAGAATTCATGGCACAACAAAACCGACATTAAACATCAGGAAAGTGGAAATAGTTTTTTTTTTTTTGATTTTGTTTCTTCTTGGAAAATCCAACCTCAAATATTTAGCTAGTTGTTCATAATACTTCATAAATAATATGATGTAATTTCTCATAAAAACACGAAACTTGACACAGTAAAAGAATAGTGATGATTTCTTCACCAAAAGATGTTTGGCTGTGATTAGTTTCTCAATTCATACATCACTCTACATTGCTATAATATCTTTGCTTTCATTCAATCTTCTCTTGCATTCTTCCGTAAACTACGAGAGAGTTAATGAAGCATAAAATTCAATATTTTTAGTAATTTTTTCAGACTCTCATTTGCTAGAGAGAGAAAGAGAGAAAGAGAGAGAGAGAGAGAGAGAGAGAGAGAGAGAGAGAGAGAAAGTCATAATATCTTTGCTTTCATTCAATCTTCTCTTGCATTCTTCCGTAAACTGCGAGAGAGTTAATGAAGGATAAAATTCTATATTTGTAGTAATTTTTTCGGAATCTCATTTGCTCTAGAGAGAGAGAGAGAGAGAGAGAGAGAGAGAGAAAGTCATACTATCTTTGTTTTCATTTAATCTTCTCTTCCATTCTTCCGTAAACTACGAGAGAGTTAATGAAGGATAAATTCTATATTTGTAGTAATTTTTTCATAATCTCATTTGCTCTAGAGAGAGAGAGAGAGACAAAGTCATACTATCTTTGCTTTCATTCAATCTTCTCTTGCATTCTTCCGTAAACTTCGAGAGAGTTAATGAAGCATAAAATTCTATATTTGTAGTAATTTTTTCAGACTCTCATTTGCTAGAGAGAGAGAGAGAGAGAGAGAGAAAGTCATAATATCTTTGCTTTCATTCAATCTTCTCTTGCATTCTTCCGTAAACTATGAGAGAGTTAATGAAGCATAAAATTCTATATTTTTAGTAATTTTTTCAGGCTCTCATTTGTAGAGAGAGAGATAGAGAGAGAGAGAGAGAGAGAGAGAGAAAGTCATAATATCTTTGCTTTCATTCAATCTTTTCTTGCATTCTTCCGTAAACTACGAGAGAGTTAATGAAGCATAAAATTCTATATTTTTAGTAATTTTTTCAGGATCTCATTTGTTAGAGAGAGAGAGAGAGACAAAGTCATAATATCTTTGCTGTCATTCAATCTTCTATTGCATTCTTCCGTAAACTATGAGAGAGTTAATGAAGCATAAAATTTTATATTTTTAGTAATTTTTTCAGGCTCTCTTTTGTTAGAGAGAGAGAGAGAGACAAAGTCATAATATCTTTGCTTTCATTCAATCTTCTCTTGCATTCTTCCGTAACCTACGAGAGAGTTAATGAAGCATAAAATTCTATATTTTTAGTAATTTTTTCAGGATCTCATTTGTTAGAGAGAGAGAGAGACAAAGTCATAATATCTTTGCGGTCATTCAATCTTCTCTTGCATTCTTCCGTAAACTATGAGAGAGTTAATGAAGCATAAAATTTTATATTTTTAGTAATTTTTTCAGGCTCTCTTTTGTTAGAGAGAGAGAGAGAGAGAGAAAGTCATAATATCTTTGCTTTCATTCAATCTTCTCTTGCATTCTTCTGTAAACTACGAGAGAGTTAATGAAGCATTAAATTCTATATTTTTAGTAATTTTTTCAGGATCTCATTTGTTAGAGAGAGAGAGAGACAAAGTCATAATATCTTTGCGGTCATTCAATCTTCTCTTGCATTCTTCCGTAAACCACGAGAGAGTTAATGAATCATAAAATTCTATATTTGTAGTAATTTTTTCAGACTCTCATCTGCTTTAGAGAGAGAGAGAGAGAAAGAAAGAAGAAACAAGAAGATGGGGTGATGTGTACATTACAATAATTAAAGAGCATTTTACATGTCGCAATATCATCTCGACAATAATGCCAAATACTTTCACGGATACTTCACACATCATCGAAGCCAAAAATATTTCATGCAGCAAATCTTGTCATTTGTGCACGTTTGCTTCTGTGGAGCTCATGCATGTCCTTCCGATAGCCTCTCTCTCCCCCTCTGTTAGAAGACAAAATGAGAGTCTTTTAAGTATAAATAGATAAGAATTAGGGTTGATAATACAAATATATGTATGTATGTACGAGTAGTTCTTACCATGCATCGTTGAGAAGAGGTGGAACTTGAAACTTTTGTTGCCATCCCTCTTCCTTGTCATCCTTTGGAGAATCTGATATTAAGAAAAAAACAATAAAAATATTAGCACAAATAGCTATTTATCGGTGTAAGAATTAATCGTTCAAATTAAGTTTGATACGTACCATCGCTTCGTGATGATTGGCAAGTTGGGATCAAACTCTGAACCTCAATAATAATTATTGATACTCACGACTCATTCGTAAAACTTGTTTGAGATCAGCGACGATGTCTTTGAAAGATAGGAAGTTGGTGTGCAAAAATTTTGTAGCATGGTCTCCCGATTTATAGTGTGAGTCAACTTTTGATTCATTGCATCGACAACAGCAAATAATTTCAATATTATTTTAGATATGGCCTAAAAATCCATAGGGGGGTATAAATAAAAATGTATATCGAGATGCACTCGTCCAGAGAATATTTTTGTGTTAGAGATAAAGATCGAAAAAGACAATCGAGAGGTTAGTTTCATATTACTAAATATTTAAAAAAAAATTAGGTGACATGCATCAATTGATATAAGAATTGTGTTAATCTTCATATTGAAAGTCCTATTTTTTTCAAAAAAAAAATAAAGACAGGCATTAATGGAGAATAGGTGTGCATGAAGCAAATAAATAGATGCCCTCAAAATTTGAAGCAAGTATTAGATTTGAAATTTGCATATTTGGTTTTATTGATGAGCTAAGCCCATGAGATTGACCACTCAAATTAAGCTCATAATTTTGATTCATGGGCTCGTCTCCTTAGACTTTTGCTAAATATTTTGATAATTAATATATTTAAATCCATGGAATTATTAAGATCCTCCGAATTTGTCATCGGTTAATCACTTATATTAGTATTTTTAACATCATAGAGTGTTATAAAAGCTATATTTTTAATTAAATGATGGTGTACAACCAATACGAAGGATTATGCCAATCTAAAACTAAGTTATATTGAACAGTAACTAAATTATGACATTTAAATGATAAGACTTTAATAAAATTTTGATAAAATTGAAAAGAGAGGAAAGATGTTAGTACAAATAACATTAGATAAAAAAATAAAACTATTTATTAAGTAGGCATCATAAATTTAAATTAATTTTGAAACATACGCTTGTTTAACAATAGACAAGTTGAGATCAAACTCAGAACCTCGATGGTGATCTTCGAACTGTACCATGATCAGGATTCATTCTTGTAACTTTCTTAAAATTAAAGACGATGAAGATTAAAAAAAAAGACCTATAAAAAAGAATTGCATGGAAAAATTTGATAGCATGGTCTCCAAATTTATAGTTCGAGTCACTCGTGGATTCATTGCATTGACTACAAAAGATTCCCATATTATTTTAGTCATGCTTTAAGGACCTACGACAATAGTTATACAAACATGCATATGGGGGATGAATTGGTACGAGTCTCCACTAATACGTGAATCTAAGTTATGCAAATCCTTGTCCTAATCGAAACTCCTCTATTTTATTTATAATTCATAAATACATGCATGAATGAGATATATATATATATATATATGTTAAGCAAAAAATAAACCATATTTATTTTGAAATTAAATAATAAATTGCACATTATTCTCGTACAAGACCTTGCTTGTGCAAATCCTTATTGTAATCTACATGTTGGAAGCCCATATGGAATGTATTTAATAGTAGAAAGATACACACACGAATGAGATATACCGAGTAGCTACATTTGAATTTTGCATAACAAGCTTGGATTAAGGGATGGGCACGTAATGTTGCACTTTAAAATCATGCTCATCTTAATTATCTTGTCAAAATTAATAATCTTAAGAAAAAATAGTTTCGTATCAATAAGAAAAGAGTGATCACGGTTCGATTTGAATTAGAATCGAATCGAGTTAACTATTCCACGATTCTAGATAAAATCAGAATCAACATCGTATGATTCAACTTTGATTCTTAGAACTTAAGATTTAAAATAAAATCAACGGTTTCAAATCATATGAATATAAATAAAATCATAATCGGTTTCAAATCATATGAATATGGAAATATGTCGCCTTAGTACCGAGCCGGTCGGCTAAAGTTGAAGTTGTTCACTTAGGAAGCAACCCATAGGGCTAGGATTTAGAACTCTATATAAGCTTGTAGTGAAATTTTAGGCTTAGGGTGAAACCCTATAGTTTAGGGTTGATCCCCTTAAAGATCAACATAGAATCACGAGGGTTTGGTAGAGCTTAGAGTTTAATAACGTAATTTATTTATTTATTTATTTATTTAAATGGATAGATAATCGAAACTAAAATTGAATCGATGATTTCGATTCTTAAACCGAAGCTACCATGAACTTGTCAATTTTACAAAAACGAATGAATCGTGGTCACCTCTAGTTATGACCATTCATTGGACGATGGAACTTGGAAAGAAGTATCGAAAACCTTCGAGGCTTAAACATTTAACTTGTTTTATTATCGTTCCTTTAAAGAGGTGTATTTTATTATTAACAATATGATAATTGATAGGCTCAAACATTTAACTTGTTTTATTATTCCTTACTCATCTACATTTTATGGAGAGAGAGAGAGAGAGAGAGAGAGAGAGAGAGAGAGATATGGTGGGGAGTCTCTTACGTTATCCATCATTTTTTTTTCCTCTTTTGGATCACTATTTGGTTAATTGATTATAAAAGAAACCCTTCCTTTTTCGCTCGAATTGTACCGAGGTTTATCATATTCTTTAATAATAATTCAAAATCTTAAGTTATCTATTCGTGTTTGGATATCATAAAAGATTTGGATATCAACGTAATGTTTTGTATTCATCTTCTAGAGACGATGACAAAATAAAGGGATCGAGAAAGTAAGATGAGAAGATGGAATTGCGTGTACATAAAATGTGAGAGTATTTTCCATGGATTTACACAACTTTAAACTTTCTCATGAACACTCGATCGATCGAAATTGACAAGAAAATAAATTTAAAAAAAATAGAGAATCTAATTCAAATGGGGCATCATGACACCGATAGAACTTGGTGTGTTCACTTTTTTTTCTCTTCTTTCATTTTAAAGTTACAAAATACACACAAACAAGAAGAAATTAAATCTATACACACACAAAAGTATGAGTGACGATGGAGAAATTAAATTCATGGGGTGTCAACGCTTGCCTTAAGCTTCAATCAAAAAGTCCACTTTTTTATGTGAATGCTCGCTTGACTCGAAAGGAAGGATATCTAATTTTGAGAATAAGAAAAGCAAAATAAAAAAATTTGAATTAACCTTAATACTCATTTGGTTTTGCTTAACGATAGGTAAGTTGGAATCAACCTCAACGTTGGCCATGGAAACCATAGCAACCTCTTGGAGATCAGAGAAGATGAAGGTAGAAATAAAAAAAAAATGAAGATGATATGTGTTGCTATGGTTCCCCATTTTGAATTGAACTAATCCAATCAGCTCATATTAGCTTCCTTTCATTTAAAAAAAAACAAAAAGCTAAAAACTTTTACACGGTTGAATCCAAAATAGTTTTATTATACGTGAGCGAGGCTCAACTTTCCTAATTCTATTAAAAAGCACAATATAAATATATATATAAAGCTCGAGATATCATTATTATGGTAAAAGAATGTTCAAAATGTTTGATATAACTAAAGTCATCCCTTCGGTGTGCAACATTTCTTTTATGTCCGATGTGTTCATCCCTTCGTCTATATTTTTTATTCAAAATAAATTAATGAAAGACTCGTGAGATTAACGCATCAACTTGATTATTAAAAAGATTTTGTCGAACAAGCTCCAACACAATATTTTGTAAAAAGAAAAGTACGAGACCCAACATCTTCCACCCTCAAATTAAAGCGAGACAAATGTGATAGCAATTTGTCTAATGTTTTGCTTCTCGAATTGATTGATCATGGGAGGTTAAACCTACTCCATATTTGCACCGCAATTTTATTGCTTTGATATTATCTTAAGATAAAAAATATTATGGACATAAATAATCATCTTCATTCATTCACGAGAGAGGGGGGAACAGTGGTATTATCTTTGACCACTTTGTTGGTTTTGCCTTTTTAAATCCATTACTTTAATCTTAAACTCATTATAATGCACTTTAATTGTTGAAAAATATTTATACATAAAGCACTTGATTCCCGACTCAAGTAAATCCTTCCTTGATAAGTGCCAACAAAAAAAAAAATGTTCCTTCGGGTTTAACTTCAATTGTTCTTGAAGGATAAAAATTTATATTTGTAAAAAATTAAAATTTCATATCCTCATCTTTTAAAGAAAAGAAAAAAAAGAAGAAGATAGAGCACCGTACACATTACATTGCATTAGAGAGTGTTGTACATATTACAAATCATCTCCACATACATATATGTCAAATATTTCATGGATATACAAATGCTTGGTATCCATAGTAAATTATGTATGCCGACTCAAAATAAACAAGAAAATTCACTGAGCTCAAGCATGTCAATATTTTTTTCTCTCAAATTTGATCACTCATATTTGCTTTGCATTTGTTGAATCCAAGTGTGTTCATTTGATACCATTAGATTTTCCGCAAGTCCTATCTGTAAAAGATCAAAAATAAAAAAAAAATTAAATATCGATATATAAGAGCAAGAATGACAATAGAAAACTTTAATTATCATGAATCCATAACTCTTACCATAAATTTGGTGAGGAAAAGCACATTCCCAAATTCTTTTATGCTTCAAGAATTCCATCTCAGAATATTGGGAATTTAATCTCAAATGAACAACGCTCCGAGTAGATTGCCTAACGATAGACAAGTTGGGATCAAACTCTAAACCTCAACCATGATGATCGAAATCTCACCACGATCAGGACTCATTCTTACGATCTCGGTCCGATTCAAGGCGATGAAATCATACTTGAAAAAACTAAGACGGTATGCATAAACTTCACAGCATGGTTTCCAATTTATAGTCCGAACCATTATCTTGATTCATTGCATCGACAGTAAATGATTCTAAATTTACTTAAGTCATTGCCCTAAATGCCTACCATAATAAGTGTTATATGTGGATCAAGTCTTGGATGTGCTCAAAGCCTTTTAATTTTCTTGAGAAACCATAAAGCCATGCATACGAACAAACACATGCTTCTAAAGATTTATTAGATTTGAACTTTGTCTTGCTCGAGCGACTCGGCTCTTAATTTTGACCTCTCAAATTGGGCCTTTTAATTTTGACTTTCCAATTGAGCCGATCGTTTCGATCCATGGGCTGGTCCGGCCCGGATCTTCTAACCTCTAACCATTTGGGCCGGGCCATCAATCTTACGTGTCTAATTCCATCGGATGGCAAGCCTTCCTCTCTCTCTCTCTCTCTCTCTCTCTCATCGTCGCGGCGATCGCAGCAGCAGCAGCAGCGGCAGCCATGGCGGTCGGGTGAGGCTGCCATCTCTATCCAATTCGCTAACCAGCGTATCCTTCGCCTTCTTAGCTTTCCTCTTAAGCCTACCTTTTCGTCTCCGTCCATCCTTGCAGGAAGAACGAGAGGATCTCGAAGGGGTAGAAGAAGATGTAGTCAGTTTAGATGCAGTCCTCTTCTTTTTTTCTCCTCTCTCTCTCTCTCTTTCTCGGTCGTCGGTTGATCATGTTGCGTACGGGTGGTGTTGATCTGGTGGATCTGTTTCAGGGTCGACCCGTTCGCCGAGAAGGATTGGCACGACATCAAGGCTCCCTCCGTCCGTCTTCAGCGTGAGGAGCATCGGCAAGACCCTCGTCTCGAGGACGCAGGGCACCAAGGTGTGTAATCATGGTTGATCTATGACCTCGTTTGTGTTCCGCTTTTATGCCTGGCCGTGACGTTGACTTTGTTCAATTTGACATCTTTGTGGTTCGGGCTCTCAGAAATTGATTCAGGTTTAAGGGGAATACAGCATTGAGTAACTTGTTATTCGAGGTGGATTCTTGAATTGTTCTCTTACAGTTGGTGCTTGTTCTTGTGAAAGCTCTGGTATGGAACCTATTATGTGATTGTGATACCTTTGGGGGAAAACCAATTCAATAACAGAGGAATTCGATGACTAAATTTTATCCTCTTCCGGTTCTTGAGGTCTTATGCAACTAAAAATTATACTTGGATTCCAGGTGACATCTTACATGAGGAAACAAAGGAATCAATGCACTTGGAGCAATGAAAATTTTAGTTGGTACAAGGAGGAATTCAAGGGAAAAAGATCCAAGTCTACGATGCATGGTCCTGCTTCACATCCGAGCTCCATAACTTGGGTTAGATCACTTTTCATTGGACAAACTAACCAATGTATATGTTGGTGAACTGAGGTATATACATGGAGGGTGAGGAGTGTTCCGGATTATAAGATCATACTTTCATCACTTTCATAGTCATCTAGCTTTCTTCTCGTGCATCGTTCATGATCGAGATATCGGTTATATGGTTGCTGCATCCCGATAGTTTGCCCCTCCAATCTTCTTCGGATGTATCAGATATACCTCGATTTCCTACTGAGAACTGTCCATGTACTGATGCTGCTTGTCTTTTTTGCATCAGATTGCATCCGAGGGTCTCAAGCACAGAGCGTCCGAGATTTGTTTGTCTGACCTTCAGAATGATTAGGATCAGTTCCATGGAAAGATCTGGCTCCGTGCAGAGGATATACATGGAGGGTGAGGAGTGTTCTGGATTATAAGATCATACTTTCATCACTCGTCTAGCTTTCTTCTCGTGCATCGTTCATGATCGAGATATCGGTTATATGGTTGCTGCATCTCCGATACTTTGCCCCTCCAATCTTCTTCGGATGTATCAGATATACCTCGATTTCCTACTGAGAACTGTCCATGCACTGATGCTGCTTCTCTTTTTTGCATCAGATTGCATCCGAGGGTCTCAAGCACAGAGCGTCCGAGATTTGTTTGGCTGACCTTCAGAATGATTAGGATCAGTTCCATGGAAAGATCTGGCTCCGTGCAGAGGATGTGCAAGGAAAGACTGTTCTTACCAACTTCTGGGTATGGCCTCTTTCATCCTTGTGATTGCTTAACTCTTGGCTCTTGGTGTTGATCGCATCCTTCTCCAGGGCATGTTGGACTTGATGACTGACAAGCTCAGATATCCGGTGCGGAAGTGGCAGACTCTGATTGAAGCTCATGTTGACCTGAAGACTACTGACAATTACACTCTGAATTGGTTCCACCAAGAGATGCTCCAATCAGGTGAAGCGCACTTGTTATGCTCAATTCAGTCGGATTAGATGGGTACTTCATTCACCGGCATGGTTCATTTTTTTTCTGCAATGATCATAGGGGCGTGCCATTCCGTTTTGTATCAGGTACGTCGCAAGAAGAGGGAGATTATGATCGATCAAGCCACGACGCGTGATCTGAAAGGTTTGGTGCAGAAATTCACACCTGAGATGATGGGAAGGAGATTGAGAAAGTTCCTAGATGTGTATATCCGCAAAGTCCAAATCTTGAAAGCCCCCAAATTTGACTTGGGAAAACTTACGGAGGTATACTCGCAAATTTTTTTTTATCTAATTTATCACCCTGCGTTTGAACTCAAAAACCTTGTATGCATTAAAAATATGGATCAGTGGATCTCATTGTGTTGAAGTGCCAAGATCAAATAGGCCATGGGTTTTTATGCTGTTGGCATTTTCAGGTCCATGGTGACTACAAGGAGGACGTCGGCATCAAGATGGACAGACCTGCAGAAGATATCCAGATGGACGATGAAACGGAAGTTACTGGGGGCATGGAAGAGGTGCCTTCCATCGGAACGGGAATTGCTTTTATAACCTAAATCAGCTGCAGTAAACTTTTAGCACTTCCAATCTGTCTTTTAATGGAAATCTATGCAACGAACAAAACTGGTGGCGACGATGATCGTCGCTAGCATGCAACGCGAGACGAATTGGGATTGGAAGAGAGATTAAAAAGGCAACTGGCAAAATTCAAGAACGAATTTGTTCTAGAATGGTTTGAGTTTACTGAAGGATGCTAATGTTCTTTGTTGACGCAAGCTTGAGACAACACAAATGATAGTCTTTGTTGACATATGAGCATCATGTATGTGGGTTGATTCTTTTTTATTTTTTTTCTATTTTTTTTTTTAAAAACCCTGCCTGTGACCCGATGAAAAGCACTTCCATCGTGATTTCTAATGTTTTTGTATCTAAAAAGGGAAAAAGAAAACTTGAATGTGATGCCAAATTATTTTTGTCAGAAGCTTACATTTCTTGCAAAAACAAAAATGGAAGCATCTATTCCTCTCCAGTTCTCAATATTGCCAAAACAAATGATAACAGATCTATTGAGATCCATTGTCATTTGATGGCCCTTGAGCAAAGAAGGAAACAAGCATGGCGCATGCCACTGCCTCTCGATGTCAAAAAGTTATTGCTCATTCCAATCAAGTCATTCACTGTGACAGTAAAGAATGACAATATTCTCAGGCCATGGCTGAGAAAGAAGCCTAATTGTTTCACAAGAGGGGAAAAAAATTCATATTAAACATAGGAAAAAAAGTCAAGAAGTAAAATTTCTCCAATTTTGTACTCTTAACATCTTTCAAATTTATACCTCCAGCAAAGCCACTTACAGAATACACTGAAGTGAGATGGTAAACTCGTCGGACTCCTACAGGATAAGCAGGGCTATAGTTACAAGATGTATAAGTGTTTGTGACTCTAAACGAGTTCATGGTTGAATCATAACCAGAGAGCATGTACAACAGTTCCCGAACAAGAGAGAAGCAAACCATGATATGCAGATACCTGTAGATCTATCTCATCAGTTGCAACTTTTGACTACCATTACATTCTCAAGATCCTAGATGCATGTATTGCGTATACTAATTACATGGTCGGAGAAGGGCTCATACGAAATTTTGCACCGGGGTGGATTGCCTCAGCTCGTAAGCTGCTTGAAAACAGTCTGCAGCCTGATGAAGCGAGCCTTCCGCTTTCGAGATGAATCCCAGATTCAACCATGCTTCGTGGTTTGTGGGTTCTAAACGCAAGGCGTTCATTAGTAAGCTTCTTGCAATTGCCAGTGACTTGCCTCCACGCGTCCTCAAGATTGCTGCCATCGACACCATGCTCGGAACATAATCTGGCTCGATCGAAAGCGAAACTAAAAGGGCTATTAAAGCCTCTTGCTGCTTTGATTGAGCCTCCAACAGTTTTCCTGGTAACATGGATGTAACAAAAACGTCAAATTCTATAGCAGTAGGGTAAGAAAATAAATGTTGCATGCTTCTAGAATGCCCAGCATCTGAAAATTTGTTTCTCTAGCTAAGCACCATCACCCGATAGTTACTGGAACTATTGGATTCAATTAGAAAAGCTTAACAACTAGCATTTTCCAAATTACATGTGGAGATTTTCCTAAAATGGAAGCTGCTCAAATTCTTCTGAACAATTTTCATATTCTTTTTATCCACAGTAAAAACAAAGTATTATGCAGCAAGGCTTCATTTTCTCCCATGAGATCTTGGTGCAAAGTTGCAACAGTTCGTGGAGGAATCTCTTAGGTATGGACACAATTAATTGACTCAAAAAATTGAAGAATCTAAACAGAACCACTGAATGTATATCTAACACACAAAAAGGAAAACGATCAGTGACTGCTTTTCTCTGCCACAAAATTGAAATCAGTTAGGCACAAGACATTGGGACCAATAGAATATAAAACCAAAGCAGTCAAAAGAAAGGATAATTTTCTGAACATCATTATGCTATCAAATTATATATATAAATATATATATATATACACATATACGTATATATACATATACATATATATATTTATATATACATATATATACATATATTTGTGTGTGTGTGTACCTTTAGAATGCCAGCACTTTGGGGAGAAAAGCTCGAAAGTTTTAGCTTTGTCTAAGCAAACATAAGAATCATTCCAAGATCCAAGTTTTGTATAAAGAGATGCCAAATCCAACCATGCTTCCATCTCTAGATCTTTTACTGCTTTGACCTGTCAAAATGAGGTTCAGCAAGCAACAAAGTAACAGCAAACACTATGAAAAGCTAAAACAATATCCTATCTGAGGTTCCAGTTCTGAGTGATGTGTACCTCAGAACTCAAGCTCCATTTCTGAAGTTCTTTCCATGCTTTAACCATAGCAAGCAAATTTTTGTAGGTCTCTATAGCATTCTTTGGTTGTTCCTGAGCAACTTGGAGTAACGCTTTTAAACGTAAGAATTCCAACTGATCCATTGTTCCACTCTCATACATTGCAAGATCAACTATTGCTTCAGCTTCCCTTAAGTTCTGTTCTGCCGATACTATGAGGGCTAAAAGCTTCCAACCCCTCACTGAGCTTCCAGCCACCATATCAAGATACTTTGTTGCATTTTCTAAAGCTATATGAAGGTTCCGCTGCATTGTGCTTTCCCTGGCAAGGCTATATACCACCTCAGAATCATTTTTCTCAATGTTTGCAGCATGTTGAAGTGTCTTCAACGATTCGTTCTGTAGTTTTAGTCTTTGTGAATCAGAGACGGACAATCTAGCACAATTTCCATAACAAACACCAAGCAAGTGGTTGGTGACACCAAGAAAATGTTTTTGATTTTGGGAAATCTCATTTGCCTTCATTGCATATTTTGCCCCTTCCCATGCATGCAATGGACGTTTACAGCACAACTTAGCTCCTAATATGACTGATGGAAGATGAGGTTTGTGCTTCTTTTCTGAGTAGCTCAATGCCTTTGTCACTACATTTAATGCATCATCATCCAGACCAGCAGCATGGTAACAAAGCGCCAGTACATACCATCTCTCAACTCTGTCATAGATACCTGGCAAAATCTGTTCTACATGACCTGCCAAAACTTCGAATTGTCCAGTTAATGAAAAGCCATAAATGAGATGGTTCATGATCTCAGGGTCCCAACTTATTTCTTGAAAGGTCACCTTTCTCATGAGTATCAGCAACAAAAGAATTGCTTCCTCTATGTTAGACGTAGGGGCAGCGTAGCCCCATAGTTGTTGAAGTTGTGGAGGCAGGCTTAATTCAGCACCACCATAGAGCAGAGCAACTGCCAGGTCTTTCTGTAAGCTAGCCCATCTACTAAAACCTAAATCCCATGGCTTCATAAGGGCTCGGCGATATGCAGCAATAGCTTCCTCAAGAAAACCTGCCTGCATCCAGAGCTTGGGAAACAATTCTAGAGCTTTGTGAAACATTTCTTTCAACTTGCTATCGTCTCCAATTCCTTCAGGTATGCCATGCGGCCAAGCAGATTCAACAATGTCGATAATAGTTTTACATTCAAATGCAGCATCTGCCACAAAATTTCATAGGAAAGACAAGACAATAGGCATCATTATGATAGTCAAATATGATGAGAAAAAAAGATTTGAAAACTGCAATATTCCAAATTTGGTAGAATGGGATTCAATTGCTATTATAAAGAAAAACAAGGCTTAGAATAATTCTTCAGCACCATTGAATGTTTGGATTGTGTAATATGGTATCCAAAATCCCAAGGGCCAATATATTTTGTGTAACTCACCTGGGACGAATCATTTGCTTTTTCAATTTCAGGGGGAAAAGCACAAAATAAGATTAAACGAATAAGGAAAATGGATATATGTCAAGCTTCATGGTATGTGCCTCATAGCAAGACTTTAGAAACACAAAAAAGATATTGATGGACGGAAGAGTTGGCACTCCAATTCTGAGTTAAAAGATTAGCACTTGTGAAGAGGGGAAAAAAATCATTTAAAAGTCTATCTTTAATAATCACACCCCAGGTCTGACTCCGTCCAAGTTTGAAGTAGCACACTCCAGAATATAAAATGCTATGTATCAGCATAAACTGGAAAGGACAAAAGCATGAGATCAAGATAAACCCAAACCAGAGAAAGCATGTCTGGCAAGCTCTCAGTTAAGAAAACCAGATCCCTAGTGGAGTAAATTTTTCAATAATTCCTTGGGAAATTTGCTAAAACAAGTATACGATGCCTTATTTACTATGTAAAATTCAACAAATCAAAATCTACAATCAGTATGTTCTGGTTACAGGGACTGTGATGGATTCAAGGTCTATTAATGGCATGTGAAGAAACATTCTAGTCATTATCCAAATATTTAGCACTCATATAGGACAAGTTAGACATCTTGGGTTCATCTGGAATCCACTATGCCTTCCAAATAATGACTATGATAGGCATTAATTGGCATTTCATTTCATATTGCAATGTATGCTTGTTAAAAGTTTTAATAGCTTTTAAAGGTTCATTTTGCCAGCATACCAATTTGCTAAATTATATTGGCAATGTACAGATCTTTCATGTGGTTTATCATCATCCTATAAAAGAATTTTCTAATCATGTCATCAGCAGAATTATGCACAAAAGTCTAAACCACTTCACATCCAGGAGCAACCACAATCAGATGCTCAGATAATTTGTCAGCATTAGGTTATGATGACATTTGATCAAACATCAAGCTAACTACTTCAACATTCAGAGAAACCAAAGTGTTCGGACGATTAAGGATTTCAATGTCATGGATATGCAAATAATAATGCTTAGGAACATTGTGGGTCACCTTTAAATCGACCGATCTCTTCCAAAGATTTGGACTTGAGCAGCATTGCTTCAATAAGCAGAGTCACCGAGTGGATAGACATGGCAATCCCTTGCAAGCATTCCCCTCTTCGACGAGCCTGCCGAGCTCGAGTCCAAGCGGCAATGGCCTTGATGATCTTTGGCCGCAGGCCCACGATGTCGATCCCTTGAAACACTTGCAATGCCGCATCGAAGTTTCCCCTCTGATACTCCAATCGCCCGAGCAGCGCCCGCGCTTCCTGCCGCAAAACGCCAGGCTCGATCAGATACGAGCATCGCAGATCAAACAGTGGCCACAGTTGGTGAAATCCAAAGGGGAAGGAGGACCTCGTAGTTCAAAGAGAGGGTCTCCCTGAGGGTGGACTCGACCACGTCGTCGACCTGGGCATCGTCAAGCTTGGAGTCTCCGTCGCCGCCGGCCCTAGACGAGAGGCCGCCGACCCTCGAGGAGAGGCCGCCGGTGGAGAAATCCCTCGTCGCGAGCGACTCCGGCGGCGACGGCGGCCGCTCCTCCTCGAACCGGTACTGCTCGCCGGAGCAGGCGCAGAGCATGGCTTCACGGGCTCGCAATCAAATCCCACAATGCGGCTCGAATCGAACCCTTCCTGGCGTCCAGCAGCTCAAAACTAGGACGAAACGAGCGGAATCAAACCCCGAGGCAATCCATCATCATCATCAACAACAACAACAACAGGAAGAAGCGAACAGCGGAGGCGACGCATTTGCAGAAAGAGAAGGACGAACGGAAGAGAAGAAGCCGAGACTTACTCGGGCTACCCTCCAAGAAGATCCCGTCTGCTTCGTCTCCATCATGATCGCATATCATAGCAGAGCGTAGAAAAGTAGGTGCCTTTTTCCTTTGTAATGTGTGTTGGGCTTTTTAAAGTCTCCTTGCATCCCCTCTTTTTGGCCCTCTTTTCTGGGCAAAATTACATTTGAATCCCTCCCAGGTGAGTAAAACCCTCCTCTTTTTAAGATAATTTTTGAGAAGACATGGATGCCTTCAATCAGTAATTTTTTTATTCATTTCTTTAAAAGTTAATTTTTATATTTATTTTTATAATATATATAAGGTATTGATTTTGATAATATTTATAGAAAAAAATTTGACAAAGGCTAAGTGGAATTCATCAACTATTATTTGATTGGCATAATAGTTTGAATATTTTTATTTAAATTTATTGTTATAAAATCTAAAAAATTATATATGTTAATTTATTTAATTGTATTTCATCAGCTGACTGTCATTTGATGATTTTGACTAAAAAAATAGTTAATTCAATTGTATGAATATTTCATTAAAAATTATTACTTGATTGTGATGATCCTTTGAACACTAAGAATGTTTTCTATTATAAATAGCAAGGGTAATAATTGTTATCAAAGATATACAAAGAATTTTAGTATTTGAGGGGCATATATGTTGCATCAACATTATAGGGTAAATACATCATTTCAAAATCTCAACAATTATATAGATAATATTTTTCTTTTATTCCTTCTTCCTCACAGCATGAAGAATTTAGACTTACATGCAAGTGGGACTGCACCATGTGCTATTTTACTGCAGCTTTTGAGCTTTCGGGGTGTGGGGGGAGCCTCTGGTCATTGGATTCCTCTTTTGAAGAGAAAAGAGCGATGTCATAGTACTACTGCAGAATTGTAGGCTGAAACCAGAGAGAGAGAGAGAGAGAGAGAGAGGGTCTTTGGGATTCAAAAAGGGAGGAATCGATTGGGGGTTGTTCTTTTGTCGGGAAGAAGAGGAGTGGAGGAGAAGGGGGGGTGAGAGTGATGAGACAGGAAGCTTTTCCCATGCCCATCGCCGAACTGTAGCTGTAATCATCTGCTTTCAAGAACAAGAATGCTTATATGTTAATATAATGATAAATCTCATTATAGGACTCATTTGTTTGGGGTTGATTGAATCATCCTAACAAGTCTGATTGTATATAAGAATAATGTCCCATTATTTTTTGTCTAATTAAATTATGTAGAAAGGTTAATAGATAAGCACATCACTATCTGAATTTTTTTTTTGGATTTAATTCTCTGAACTGGCTTAAATCAATTTGACTGTGTATAGACTTGCAGATGCAAAATCCAGTCCAACCTCAAGCATTTATTTTTGGATTACTTTGACCTGATCCAAAATGTGTCAACAATAAGAGAGTGGAGTTCTTTGTCTGATGCAAGTGGCACTAAGAAGAGAAGCCTTTCATCAACCTGTTGGTAAATAGCATGAAACTAATTGATCAGTGTGGAAGAAGGAATTATCTTTTGCTTTTCTATCTGTTCTTGAGAAAGTTTTCAGCTCTGAAACCTTCAAGGAAAGAAAGCATGAGGTGAATCTATTTCCATTGTTTGGACTCCTTAAATCAATGCATAAAGTTGAATTCTAGTCATCAACCACCATATGGCCGATGCCAGTATCTATCTCACTTGGATGCCAGCACAAAGACGATCCTTTATATATTTTGCAAGTCTCCATGGCTATGATGCCTCGGATGGCTTTACAAGATGAGCTTGACTTTTTGATGCTTTATTTTTTGGCCTTTGCTCCTCAATCAATGGCTTTTGGCCATGCCGTGATTCTGGCTGGTGGAGGTAGCAGCATTTGCTGGAATTAGTGTTTGAATCAAAGAAAACACAGAGAAGAAGAAGTAGGGGAAGCTTCTTTTAGCCGATGAACTACAGTAGGTATACTGCATCAAAAACCCAGATGCTGCAGCTAACACTGATCTCGTACGATCGACAACTGCATGTCGAAGAGAAGTCAAACGGAGGACTGGACATGAGTCACAATTAGTGCGATGTGACCTGGATGTGACGTGGTTTGATAATGCAAGTCGTCCTCTGATGCCTCATTGATTGATGGCAGCAAACATCTCGTGATTTGCTGTGGTGTCTGATTCCTCTGACCGCTCCTCTTCATGCGTAGCTTTCCTTGCTCGCAGTGCAGCTTCTTTCAGGAAATCTAAACGGTTGCCTTCTTCCATGTTTGAGCTGCTGAATGCATGGCATTTCACTTCTTACTGTTTGCGGATCTTAGATCTACCTAAAGATCTGTGGAGTTCGCCACAAGTTTGATCTTTCGTTTCCTGGAAGATTAGACTCAAAAAGCTACCTGACAAGAACCACACGGTGCATCTGCATTGAATGACTTTGGTGCTTAGGAAATCCTCGTCTGTGGCTTTCGGAAGTCACACAGTGGCCTTCTTTTTCCGAGACAAATGCTATCTTATCTTACACAACAACCAGCTTGGCAGCACTGAATCGCTTTCCTGCTTGTGAAAACAAATGATGGTGATCGACCATTATTTGGTTGTCGCTGCACTGTTCTTGAACGAAGAACAGATTCTTTGAGCTCATCAACAGTGGCATGTGCAGTGTGGTCAAGGAGGTCTCAGCAGACCAGGCGAGGAATCTGCTGGTGTTGTTTGACTTACTGCAGACATTGCAAGTGCCACAACTTTGTTTAATAAGATGAGATAAACAAAGTGCGTGACAACATGTGGGAAAGGACATAAATAAACCATTCCAGAAGGCTTCAAGTTTTGCCCATCATAGGCAGGGAATAAAATAATGCTATAGAGGAATAAAGAAATATAATCTTGAATGTTCTTGATCTTGGGGTTGTATGTCCAAAATCCCTGGAAAATCTCACATCTGTTGATAATTTGTCATCATTAAGATCATAATTACTATACTTTTATCTCAGTATAAGTTGGAATCATACCACAATATTAAGTCTAACTATCAAAACATTACTCAAATTTAGTTGTAGTCAGCATCATTGCTTGGTCTTAGTTGTTGTTGTTGATTAATTCATGAATTATGTATGCATCATACAGGTTGTTAAACTACTCTAAATTGAAAGGCCAAAAACCAAAACAAGCCGAAAAGTGGAAGACAGAAACTGGCAATCTGACTTTGGATGGTCATGAATAAATTATCACCAGTCAAGCTTGCAAGCTGATACATGAACAATGATCAAATTTCATACTTGATCTAAGTTTGAATCAGAAGTCAAGGGCTTAAGCCTGTTACTTATGATGTCAAGGTTGAGGAACAGATGAACTATCTATTTGTTTGTGCTTGACCATACTTTAGAAGGTTTATTCCAGTGATACTTGGTAATCAAAAGTCAAGAAACTATTGTAGGTTTTTTTTAAACAAAAGAAAAATCTTCATTAATCACCCATCAGGAAAGTGTAAAAAAAAAAAACCTGTATGCAACATAGAGGAAGCTTCAGCTCCCATGTAGTTGTTCTTTGAGTTAATCTACTATAGTTAGCAAGTTTGTGTGACAAACATTGCTTTGTCTAGGGTTTAAAGTTTAAACCAAAGCTTGTGACATTTACAGTGGAAGCTAGATTCTAAATGTCACTTTCAAAATATTTGAGATGCCAAGATATATGAATACTCTGATGTGAGGATTCTAAATATGAGATGCCAAGCTAGATTCTACATATCATTGAGCATCATAACAAGTTCTTTAGCATTTGTAAGGACACTGATGTGATTAAGAGCAAGACATCTCTAACCTTGTCTGTAGCACATCCTGCAGCCACAATGTTTCCACCTGAATCTCTCATCTCATGAGAAAACTTATACCTGCAAGATCAAAAACAGGATGAAAGAATCCAACATAATATAACATTACATCAATCGTACTTACCATATATTCCTACAAACCCCTTTGATTCTCTCTAATTCCTTTATATTCCAGTATAGTAGTGTATCGAACCATTCTCGTAATAACTAGTGAAAGCTAAAGCCTTGCACCAAATAGAGAGAAAAACTATTGTAGGTTGGTATGGGGTTGGGTCAGCAAAAGCAATTAGCAACACAGAGATTACCGGAGACAACTCCACCATCGATGATCGATCCTCTTCCAGCGTAAAACCCTAAATTTATTCAGGAAGGTTTTTGTAAACATTACCCAAGAATTCAAATAAATGACATGATCAGAGAAAACACAACTATTGAAATCGCTCATCGCATATCATGTTAACAGAGATTTTTGGCACCACCAAATGTCCATCAGGTACAATGTGTGTTTCTGCACAAGACTCAAAGGTTAACCCATACACAGAAATAACTCAACATACTGATTACAAGAAACAGTACAAGCCCAGTTGCATATGTGATAAATCAGCATGACAATAACAGGCAACAGTAGAGGCCATAAGCTCAGCAGCCGAAAGCAGAAATCATCACCAAAAACCACAAGAACAACCTAGATATCCCAAGAAAATAATGCAGAAGCCAGAGCTGTGGAGGGCTAAATGATCAATTTTTTGATTTTGAGTGCTTCACAAGCCAATCGATGACAGAGTCGATGTTGGTTGAGTTCTTGCATGAGATCATGTAACAACAAACCTCTCTGTCTGTAATAGATTTCAGGCCCCTGCAATGCAGTTCATAGTTAAGAGTCCGAGCAGCACTTACATTATGGGAACTGCTTCCAATGGTTTACATGTAATAGAGATATCTTAAAATAGAAATTTTGTGGCTACTTACATTTCATCTGTCAAACCCTGCTTTGTCAGAGCTTCTGGCTTATCAATTTTATTTCCAAGGACCAACAATGGGATCCCACTCAGTGATGGCTTGCTTAGAAGATCATGAAGTTCACTTTTTGAGATGGGCAAGTTATCACGGTCTGCTGCATCAACAACATACCTGCAAAGAGAAAATGAAATCATAAAATATAGAATCTTCCTATCATGCAACTAAGCCATTGGAAAGTGATCATATCATGACATAAAGGTTGTTTCTTGCCAATTCAATTATGTGATAAGCTCTTTCATTGTCATTTTTCTCAGAAATAGATATAATTTAAGGCATGGTATTGTGTGGTTCTACTAAAACAATCAGAAAAAATCTAACATGAACATCTGAACAGATCAGAATATAAGTAAATTCAAGTATATGCTTTTATTATACTGGCGGTAGTGCATGACATCAGAAATCTATTCTTGTGCTGGAGGCATTATATATCACGACCTTGCCACTACTTGGATGCATTAAACAGTGAACAATATTGACCATCAAATGAAACTTTCAAAATGTAGAAGCACACAAATAAGGTAATACTACAATGGAAAAACCCAGGATTGTACCCATAACTGGTTTAGTTCTGCTGTTGGATTGACCATGAAAAGAGTAACTACATTGAGCTGGATGACCTGGCTGAGTGTCAACTGAACCACAAGAACCAGCCGGACTTGATCAAACTGGGCCAATTTTGAGGTGTCCAATATAAGGACCAAAGGCTCTTGTTTCCAACTATAATGATCACTAATCCAGGAGCATTTCGATCTTTACATGTTACACCTTGTAAACATATTTATAATCTCCTCTTGTGATTTGCTTAGGAGAGTCATGGTTCCCATAATCCTAAGAACCTATCATTTTCGCTTCTCCACCACTGTGTCATCTTGCCATTATCCTGGCAGTAGCATCCGCTAAAGAAGCTCACCCTGCTAAAGATGGTTGTAACCTCATCTTGGCCCTTGAGATCAGAGCCCTGCCACCAACTGACCGCACTGCAGTGGTGAAGAGGATCTGAGGAAGCACTAGCAAGGATGGATGACAAGTACTTGCAGCTAATGCTGATCTGGTTAGTGGTGCAGCCGGACATGACAGGTTGAGGGGGAATCCATTCAAGAATTATAATGTCCCAGTATGGATCATCACCTGAGAGCAATACCTGTTCTATGAGAGTGAATCATGATGATGGTCCCGATCAAAGTCTACGATGCTCGTCTTTAAGCTGTCAATTTCAAAAGGGGATAACGGCATAATATCTGTCACTATTGCATTTCTGGTGTATCATACATATTGAGCTTAGAGAAGGTGATCCACAAGAATGACACTCAGGTTTCTTTGCCATTAGTTTCATTCTTTGATATGAGGACTCTATATCATTTGTGAGAATGTGAATGCTCCAATTGGTGTAGTCATTTTAAGTTAAAAACCACAAGCATACAGGCCGATTTTGGTGAAGACTAGTACAGGAGAAGTATTTTATATAATGATGATTACATAATTAAAATATTGCAAAACTTAAATAAAAATGTTCTTGTATTTTTTTTTTTAACTTTTTTATCCTGATTCGATAATACTTGATAGAGACATTCGATACGTCAAGTTATAACTTGATAGTTGCTATCCTATGCATTGTCAGAGCCATGAATCTTAATGTTATATTTTCATGATTACCTATATTATTTTATATTTTCTTGTGTTTTCTAGCATTTTATGACATAATAAATGATTTTGTATATATTATTTTGCAAAAAAAATTCAATAAATGTGCATCTGACAAATCAGCCCATCAGACTAACCAAAAGTAGTGATTGAAACTTGTCCAAGACAAATGACCAACCCAGCAAAGAAAACTATGTTCACAAGAATCATGGTAAGATAATATTCTATCTTTTATACTCAAGGCACAAATGTTTCAAATCAAGTATTCAGTAACCCAGCATAATAAATAAGCATCATGTGTGATTATTTCCTCTGTTTTTTCTTTGTAAAAAATCAAAGATTCATGGTAAAGCTTTATCAAAGATGATTTGCATGAGCAATAATGACTTTAACAAGAGACAATGAACTTCATCAGTTAGAAAGTCAGGCAACATACTAGACTAAAAGCAAACAGAACCACCAGCAGCACAAAAGGATGATAATGACAGAACACTCACGAAACTCCAAGAATATATTAGGAAATCAGGGTTAAAGTTGGATTACAAGCGAAAAAGAGAATCAGGTAATCAAATACAAATGGATTAAGATAGCAAGAAATTTTGAGAGGTACTTTCACAGCACTTCAGAATTATAACTAGCAGCAGCAGTGATATTATTGAGATAAATGAACAAAAAGAAAATATAAGCAAAATAAAAGAAATGCTTGAGGGAGTATGGATCAATCATTGATAGAGGAGGAAAGAGAGAGAAGCAGCCAACAATTTCTTTAAACTAAATAAAAGTATTCAATCATATTTTTTACAGAATATGAGACCTCTACACTTGTGGGTTATGGTCTATGGCTAATTTGTGCAATTGAGATGAATAATGCTCTCGATAACAGAGTTTCCAATATCCTTTTTAGAATCTGATCAAGTCAAGCATAGTATTTCATGGTTGTTCCCTAACTATAAAAATTTAAAATGCAATAAATACGATAGATCTTTTTATCACCTAATAATCTTTCACAACTTATTAAGCAAACTCTTTTGTTGCTTTGGTATGTTAGGTCAACAGATGATTGTAAGAATCTTCCGGGGAGCATTCACCACACCGAATCCTAACAAAAGACCACCTCAGTTAGAGCATCATTCAGTCCTTAATTCACTTTAAGACTCTTAGTAATTAATAGACTCTTGCAGCCAATAGATAGCAGAAATAGGACTCTAAGGCATCATAACCACTCAATAGAAGTTTCTGCAAAAATATTAATTTTCCTACAGAATAATATGACAAGATAGGAAAAGCTACAGAAGCAAAAAAAGAAAGACAATCCCAGGACTCATTGAACAGATGAACTTAAAAATAGTAAATTGTTATTTACTCAGATCAAACCTATTATATTTCATGTTGCATTAGGTATAAGATTGCAGGAAAAATGTGATATATTCCTGCAGATTAGCATGGTAAGAGAGAGAACAGACTCAAAGACAATAATGTAGATTAATAACATGAAGTTGATGAAGAAAAAGCATTAGCCTAGGTACATAATAAAGGACAATAAATATACATAGGCCCTTCTGATTATATGACATTGCTTTTGGGGTAGGTAGCCTGTAACAAGTACGCAACTCTAATGGCTTATAGACATATTACTTTTCATATTACCAAAAAGTTAAAAACAATGAAGTTATTTTTGGGTAGATATGGTTGACAAGAAGCACAAAGACAATCCATGGTTGAAAATGGTCAAAAAGAAAACACCATTTTTTAGGGTTGAAAAGTGGCACAATTACATAATAGTATTGCCACCACTAGGGTTCCCTGAACTTTTCATTATACGCTTACACTTTGGCATGACATATGGTATGGATAGGCATCCAAAATATCGAACAAGTCTAAAAGGAAATATTATAGTCAATCTGACCTAAAAAAACCAATCTAAGGACAAGGTTGTCTTGGTTTCCAAGAAAAAAGCAGCAGCACTTCTCCAGCTTTGCTAAAACCAGTGACTAGATTGGACATCTTAAAGCAGAGATGAAATCAATCACAGATGCCTTAGAGGAAGGTGGAACTCGCTATTTTATTCCACTAAAGATATCAGAAGAGTCAGACAGTTGTCAAACACTCACATTCATTTCTCATACTAGGATCCTAGCGATATAGCATCACTAGTGAGAGGGCTTGCACAATATAGTAGAATCCTAGAAACAAATTATGGAAATCAGAAGAGCATACTAATGGCAAATAAAACATGAATAATACGTGAGCATAAAAACCAGTGTCATGAACCTTTTTATGAATAGTATTATCACAAAGAGGTTCAACTGAAAACATTATATAAATGTTTGAAGCGATAAGAGATTTAAGCTTTAATACTGTCATATGTACCTTATAATTCTGCCATCTTAAAGTGGTAAATCTATGTATAACAAATTCCATGGAAACTTTAGTTTTACTGAAGAAAATAATGTGATGCAGTTGTTCTCAGTCAAATCTAACGTATTTCTGAATTTTCCTTGCTCTAGCATCTTATTAGAATTTTTTTTTGAAAAAAAAAATTTTCATTTATTCCATTAAACAGCATACAAGACACTTTTGCATGATCTCAGACATCAGACCTACCAATCATGCAACAGCGCACTAACTACTAGGATGTCTCTGTCAGAGACAGTGTTTAATTACACATGATTTCGGAACAAAATAAATAATAATTACAAATTAGAAACATTCACGCAGTCCGAATTAAGGAAAAGAGGAGCAAATATAATTATTAACTTAACTTTGTGACGTACATGTATGTTCTATGCCAAATCCAGTGCAAACTGTAACTCTTAACCGAAAGAACATGAAAGGATCGTTTAAGTAGTCACAATCTTTCCAGGTCAATGTCAATGAATGTTTCTGTATATCACATTAAAAAATGGTTATTTGTTCAAAAGCTCATACTGAACTTTTGAAAACCCGACAAATAACTTGAACACTAGACTTTTGTCGTTAATATTTTGATCTCTGATCATAAACAATCAACAATAGGTTTTGGAACAGCAAAATTACAAGTTTGTATATGAAATGATACATAGCTGATGAAATATGATTTGGATAAAATGAGCAAAATAAGTATCCAGGAAAGGAGGAAAGGGCATACACAATGGCGGAGACTGCACGGCAATATCTCTCCCACATACTGCGAAACCTAGGCTGGCCTCCAAGATCCCACAGTTTTATGGTAACATTTCCCTTGGTCACCTTCCTCATATTGAATCCCACCTACAATTCCAGCAAACACATCGATATCGGCACTAAGAAAATTCTGATGTATGGATGCAAATTTTAATCTTAATTGAAGAAATTACTCACAGTAGGAATCATGTCCTCGCTATATCCACCGGTCTGCAGAAGAAAACGAACATAATCAGGTCTACAAATAAATTAATATATCACAAGTAATATGCTGGCGTCCTGAAAACACGATTGCCTAAAGAACACATACCGCAATGACGTTCACAAGGGAAGTTTTCCCAGCATTCTGTAGTCCGATCAAGGAGAGCTCCATTTCTTGTTTGAAGAATAGGCTGCATTTGCAAGACAATTTCAAAAGCACCATATTAAATGAATTCCCGCATATCATCCTTACGAACATACAAACAAATCGTTGTACCCAATATAATGCCTTCAATTGGACAAGGCGAAAGACGAAAGCAAATCAACCACCACAAAACCTTGATAAACCGAACTTTTCCAAATTTCTCTCTATATTAATTACATTCCATCGACTCTAACTCGTCAATGGCAGCTCGACAACTGCAGCTCACCAATTCAACAACAGAGCCGATGGCCACACTTCACACATCCCTAAAGAGGAACCCCTGGATTTTTACCATCTTACAACCCATTTAAACAAAATCCAGAATTACGGCAACGAAATACGAAGCAAAAAGGGAGAACGGAACCAAACGATGCGTTCACATCAAACCGAAATCCGACTAAATCGATCGAGATAAGGATAAAAGGGAAGAGGAGTCAACGGATCTCACCTTCGGAGCCAATTGAGGAAAGCTTCCCACAATCCCATGGCCAACGATGGATTAAGGAGCAGAGGAGGAAGGGATCAGAGGGGTGGCTCGCTCCAAGGATCGAAGAGGGCGATTGAGGGGAGTCGGCCCTCCCTTTTTCTTCTTCCTCTTTTATGAAGGAGTCGCGCTGTCCCCTTCTGTTTTGACCATTACTGCCCAATAAAAGAAGGGAATAGAAGAGCTTGTTTTGGTCTTTTTCTTGGGTGTGGCTTTTCATTGAACCCGATAAAATTAGATGGTTCTAATGGTGGGTAAGATTTCAGGGTGGCCGGAATGGGCGGCACCGCTCCGGTGGAGGGCGGTAGTAATAAACTTGACCGCTTATTTCCTGACACGTGCTTAGCGCTTATGCATGCTATTGATCCGTGACTTCTCATCTACCCGCCGCAACAACCGGCCAAGGCGAATGGTGTCCGGAAGAAGGGCCCCGCGGGACCCGCCCGAAAACTGAAGTCCGATGGACGCGTAGATGCCCTACGAGGCCACAAGGTTGACTCACTTGCGGGGCCCAGACGTAAGGGAACCATTAGTCGCCTATGATTCCTAGAACATCTCAGATACCCACACCAACGCCCAGCCTGGCGACTGGCGGTAGCAAGGGTCCCACAAGAAACCCGCTATCGGTCCAAGGTAGCATAATGTTACGACTTCAGAGAGTTACCGTGCCGCCCATACCTACGTGGCACTCTTTGCGCAAGTGAGCAGCGGGGCCCAGAGGCGGGCTCTGTGAGAGGTTGAACACGTTCCATCGTACTGTGGAACCCACAAGTCTGGTCTTCTAGAGGAGCCACGTCATATGTGGCCCCCGCATTTCCACGAACCACAGGACAGGTTGTCAGAGGGTGAAGAAATCGGGGCTGTGATGGTATACCATCTGGGGAGGACGATGACCGTCCATCCAAGATCTATGCCAATCTTGAAGAAGGAGAAAGTGGACGGTCCTCCGAATTCGGATTATATGATGTAGTGTACATCCATCTCAACGAGGATCACGAACAAACACCTGATGGGAATACCAGAGGACGGGAAGGGATGGAAGAAAGAGACCGGCATTCTTCGTATGATCGAAAGCGAAGGGGACCAAGGGAGCCACTTGCGGCGACTGATGGATTCTTAGATGGATCTGTAAGGTGCATGCCTTTCCTCCCCAACTCAAAGACTGCGGTAGGTCCGACAAGGGAAGGGACGACGGCATGCTTTTCTATTTTCGGTAGATTGTGGTTACCGAAAGATGGAAACCCGATTCAAGCCCATGGTGCGCTTCTATATGACGAGGAGAAAGAGACATTACTGATAAGGAAGGAACCCCCAACTTTTCTTTCACATTGGCAACGGGTTGCATGGGTTAGTTGAACCTTTTTGTTTCTGCTATAGTTCGTAATTTGCTTACCTTATAACAGTTATGGACCACAATTGGCTTGCATACTTTGTTAGATTTGCTGCCTGTCTTGAAATCCATTGGTAATTTTTTTTGAATTGATGTTGACACGGAAGTTTACCGAATGCAGTGTAGTAGGAATGTTGATGCTTGATTGTTGGAGAAGATTGGAAGAATATTTTATTTAGCGATTGATACTTCTATTTGCTTTTCTTAACACTGCATTTTGTCTTTGTAATTGATGTTTGATTCATATTTATATCTTTCACATTCAAATACATCAAAATGTTGATAGAATCACTTTATTCATAATGAAAGTATAATAAAGCTAGGTTTTTGTCAAGACATATTAGTTGTTTGATCAATTGAGGCTATTGGTCTGCTTAATTCTGTTTAACTTTATGTTTCTGTTGTATTTTCCTTTTGGTCTTTTGGAGGTTGAAGTCTTGAACCTTGATGACTGCTAGAAATGTCTCATGTGTATGTAAAGCCGTAGAAGAATTCATCTTGTCATGCAAATAGTCAAAGTTGCATTTTTCTGGGTACATGCTGATCTTATCTAGACCTTCCCAGATAGCTTCTGAATTATAAACATCTTGTGGAGGATATAGATCAATGACACCTCTTGTCTATCCTGGGGGGGCAGCTCCTTCGCATTATTGTCATTCCGCCCAAATTATAGACATGTTCATTACAGATAGAGCATCCAAATCATATTAAATCTAGCTCTCTGATCAATGCCCTCAACTAATGTCTCTGAAGTCCTTTGAAGCGTGTATTGATACTCCTTTGTTCGGTACCATGGTTATCATCAAGCACTAAAAGACCTCAGGGATGAAAGGGCATGCATCTATAATGAAGCCACACACTCAAGTTCAAAAATATTATGATCATCTCTGAACACATAGATGACTATGATCTGTTAAACTATTTGCCCTTTCCTAGATTGATTGCTTCATTCTGCAGTACGCATATGGTAATCTATGTTACTAATATAAAATAAGCAAACACATGAAAGAAAATTTGTCATTTAATCAACAGGCCTAGTTCATGGGCAAAAGTATAGCAGTTGGCATTTAGAGATGCCGACATAAGTGTATGGAGATGACTGAAATCCAGACCCTTGGAGCCTAAGGTGAGGCTCCATTCTCGGATACTTTAATAGAAGCCCTTTCTAAGTGCACACAAAACATAATAACCAGTAAGCAAAAGAAAGTTCATCTTGCTTTAATGTTCTCAACTAGTATGGAAATGTTCATCTTAATTGATTTATATACACTTCGCCAAGTGATGTTTAATATGCTAATTTTTAAAAGGCTTGTAGAAAAAGGCAAGTGAAGGGATTGTTCTCCCAGTGGTGGAAATTAAATCATCCATGGTCTTCACAAGTCTAGCATCCTTGAACATGTCCTGAAGTGATCTAGCAAGTCTGATTAGTTGTCATGTTGATGCTAATAGATGTTGCTGATTAGCTTTAACTACCAAAGCTCTGTTGGAAATGTGTCAGTGACTCCCCCACAAGACCTTTCACAAACTTATATAACATGGCTGCATGGTTGTGAGGGGGGTCTCGACCATCTTCAAGGAGGATGATGATGCAAGGGCATCATACATCATATACTCTTCTGAGGACAACAATAAGCTCAATGTTCGGTCCATTAACAGCTGACTATCTTAATGTTTCAACAGTTATGAGGAGGATTTTTGTAGGATGACATCAAGAGGCTCATAGCAGATGCCTCACATGATCACTTCTAATTTTACTGTGTGGCTTCCAAACAAAGCTTTGGTACATGCAGCTGAGTCAATCTTGGGTGCTTGGGAGATGATGGGGATATTTGCATCGGAATGAACAGGATGCTTAGGCTTCCCCGGTTCCTTCACTTATATGGCATATTGCTGGAATCCTTCCGAGATCAAATACTTAAAAGTACATAGTGCTGCCTCCAACAGTAGGACTGGGTGTTGAGCCCCTCAAGGACAACATTGGTCGAGTCAGAAGAGTTCTTTGACTAAGTTGCCGTTCATGTGTAGTGTGAATACACGGATACTATATGAGCAGCTTTCAATGGTTGTTCATGATAAGGGAGCATGTGATCTTAGTTTGCTGATAGTATCATCTGCACTGTCCCAATCTTTTGATTGTTTACCTCTGGAAAAGGTTTGGGAACGCATGGAAGGATGAAATATCACCTGACTTTGCAGCCAAAACCTACTAGATTTGTCAAACAAAAGATACTGGTTGAGTTGTTTATCCGTCATTGGCTTGTTGTTGTAGTCCACAACCTTCAGATATTTGGAAAGCAATCAAAAGAGGTGTCAATCTTTCAAGAAAGTGAAGCCAGTGCTGATTCAAGACTCCAGCTTGCTCCTGGCTTCTCAATCTAAAGAACTTTGCAATGTTGGATCATGACGAGAGCTGAGTGGTATAATTACTGCTGATAGAATGTCAAGCAAAGCTCAATTTTCTGTGTACTCCTAGAGATGCTGCAAATGTGAAAATGATTATTATTTCTCCCAGAGTAAAATGTATTCCAGTTTCATATGACAACATCACCCCATCCAACAGTGGTATTTGTACTTTGGAGTATGGTGCAGCAACATAAAATTGCTCATCAAATCTTCTCTCACATGACTAGTGAGAAAATTCTGTGTCAGTGTCTGGAAAAGAAATTTGCAGCTGACCAAACATGAAGAGATCTCATCCTTTTTCTCTTTTGTTGCATAAACACATGTCTAGCCTGCAAATGGTCATTTCATTTGATAATGATGGATAATTTTGCTTTATTATCTGATATTTCCCAAATCATGCTATTTATGTGGAAGTTCCAATGATCCTCTTCTATTGGTTGCATGAGTCTCTTTCTCACTACTTCCCAACAGTCAACTTGACCTAACTCATAACCTCAAGGTTCAACTCAAATCAATCAGATCCTGGAGAAAGATACCATTTTGAGAAGAGTATTATCTTTCTAAAAGAGTAGAGTACCATAAGTTAACAGAGCTTGAGGAATCCTTTTTGTGGGTAGTGAGATTTGAAGAATCAATGCATAAAATTATAAGATGTGAGGAACCAATTCAAAAACAAAGTAGAAACATGAATGAAAGAAAATATCATACTATAAAGATAGTGGACTTTTTGCAAGAGAGAGAGAGAGCAAATCTATGATCAAATCCCTCACCCTTGAAAGGTGCTCCCACTATCTCTTCCCATCTCCAGTGACTTAAAAGCTCCACCCTGGATGACATGAACTCCTCATGCTTTTCTTTTCCATCCCTTTTTTTTGTCTTCTTACTTGTGGGGATAGATAGAGAGAGAGACACACCAGATGCCTTGAAAGCTAACACCCCTCTCCCCCTCTGAGGGAAGAAAAGGAGGGGGAAAAGGATAAAAATGGGACCTTGCAGGCGATGGTCTGACCACCACCACTACCAACACCACTATCTTTTGCCAGATCTCAGCAGCACCATTAGATAATGACTTCTTCCATCACTTGTGTTTATCCCCTTCCATCTACATAACCTTTATAGTCTTTGTTAATTGGTGTCACCATCTTTCCCTCTGATGTCACCCATCCACCAACCCCTCTTCGCCATGTCCTCCATCCTCCTCTGTTCTCTCCCCCTTCAGTCTTCTCAAACTAAGCTAATCAACTAACCACTTCGGCTGACCTTTCATATGTTGTCCTGGAGTGACTCGATCCGTTCTTTATGTCATTTAATTTTACGTATCGAGCTCTTATTGGTTATCATATCTATCACATCTCGAGCCATTTTACATAAACTCGTATGTGAGAGAAAAAAATTAATGACAATTGCCGTGAAAATAATTTGTGATGTGAGCCTTGGAAATATGATTTTTTTTTTTTTAGTGTACTAACATATTTCCATTGCATGCTTCTCTGAACACGTGCCGACGTTTTTTTTTTTCGGGTCGAATAAGAAATAAGAGGAAAAAATAGCTGCCTCCCACGTGCCAAATGGCCTTCGGCGCTCTTCCCTCTGCCGCCATCTTCTCTCACGGCTTCCACGCGCTCGCCCACACCACCGGCTGCTCCTTCCACTCTAGGAATACGCCGGCGGAGGCGTCTTCCGACTCCTCTGCCGCAGCTCGCATCGTCCATCCTTCCTTGTACCTCCTAAGGAGCGCCCTCACGTCGTCCGCCACGTCCTCACTGAACGCCGCTGGCGCGAACCCCGCCGACCGCATCCTCCTCGACCATCCGGCCGCCGTATCCCGGCGCTCGGCTGACTCCGCCGCAGGGCACGCCACCAGGTCGACCAGTGACCGCCCCGCCTCCCGCTCCAGGGCCAGCCGCTCGTTGCTCGTCCTCGGGAAGCTTTCCTCCAGCGACTCGAAGTAGGCGGAGAAGAACCTGAGACTCTCCTTGAAGACCTTGAAGAAAGCCTCCCCTTCCTCCTCGCCTCCTCCTCCTCCCCCTTCCAGGTCGGCCTCCTCCTCGACCACTGTCACGATCCGCGGCTGGAGGCGCCGGATGGCGGCGATGAGTGTCTCGCGGCGGTGGTCGGCGGGGGAGACGCCGTGGAGCGCGTTGATGCAGTTCACGGCCAGGGCCGAGCTGCCGCCCTCCCTCAGGTCGAGGGTGTCGAGGTCGAGGTCGGACAGGTCGCCGGCGTGGTGGACGACGTTGAACCGGAAGGGCACTCCCATCAACCGCGCAAACTTCTCCATCCGCTGCCCGATCTCCCTCATGACCGCCTGCACGGCCGTCGACGGCGAGGCCGACCACACGACCGTCGTGATCGAGAGGTGGGGCGTGTCGTCGGCGGACCGCGTAGCCAGCGCCTCCAGCAGCGTCGGCCACTGGGTGCAGAAGGTGTTGCTGAGATCGAGTATGTGTAATCTCTGCGACGCCGAGGACGGGTCGAGGAAGGCCTCGAGGATGGCGCCGTTGGCGGCGACGTGACCAAAGGAGGACCAGGGGCTGACCTCCTGGAACCGGAGCGCGGTGCGACGGGTAGACTCGAAGGAGCAGTTGCGATCGGAGGCTGCGGAAAGGGTACGCAGCGTCCGGGGCCCGGAGGACGTCAGGCGAGCAAAGAAGCCCTGGAGGAAGTAAGCCGCTAGCTTCTGCTCTGTGTCGCCATAAGGCGACGAGAGCTCGTTCAGCATCCACATGAGCTGCTGCACCCGGTGGCTGTCGCGCGCCGCGACGGCGCGCGCGCACTCGATCAGCAACTGCGACGACCATCTCCGGCCGGCACCGGAGGCACCGACAGAGGACGAGGAAGGCGAGGCGAAGTCGAGGTTGAGGTCCTGAGGCAAGGACAGGTCAGCAGGATCGAAGATGGGAGTCGGGGTTGGCGTGGTGGTGGTGGTGGTGGTGGTGGTGGAGGGAGGTTGATGTGGGTTCTGGAAGTGCTTCGAGGACGAGGAGGAGGAGAAGTCTTCATCCATGTAAAGGTGATGCTCGGTGCCGCATTCTTCTCGGTAGAACTCCACCTCTCGCTGACGAGCAAAGGAGTTGTGGTGCAAGAAGGAGTGCTGGTGATGGATCTGGCGAGGCTCAGAGGATCTGGTGCTACTTGAATTGCGACTCAGGTCACGGGAAGATTGTGGACTGAACAATCTAAATAAGGTGTCCATCTAACGAAGGGGTCTCCGCTCCACATAGAGAGACAAAACAAGAAGAGAATAGTTGCCTGGAAGGAGCTGAGAAAAGGAGAGCAAGGTAGGGTTTAAAACAAGGCAGCGAGAGAGAGAAGAGAGAGAGAGAGGAGTTTGGGTATGTGCTGCGATTGAACATTGGTGAGTGGGTGGTGGGTGCATGCTTGCCTTCCTTTTGATGCTTTTGGTGCAACCGATGAGTTGGGGGTATGGAGGAACCCATTTCTTTCCCCAGTTTCTGCTCTCCTGCTCTGCTTTTGCTTGCTTTCCTCTCAGGTTTCTTTGTATTCTACGCTCTTGAGGATTGGCTAGGGTGGTCCTTCGGTTAGGTATACAGTAAGCATGCAACACAAAAGACTAATGGGAAGATGTCCAAAGTCCAAGGAGAGGAAGAACATATTGCTTCTGCCTTTTACCTATTCCCCGGTTGCGGATGTTGGGGGATTCACCTGACATGCACATGAAAGCGGAGGAATGGTAGGCGTGCCACCGAGAAAGAGAGAGAGAGGAGGATAGGACGGGGAAGGGGTGGAGAGCGTGCATGGGCATCATCATCAAACCCACCACCATCCCCCGACACATTCTTCTCTGCCTCCCTCGATCGAATCTGAGCTATCAAAAGCACCCCCCTTTCTGCATGTTAAAGATTGCTTTCTGTCTGTTTTCCCTCGAGTATGTGTAAGAAAACATATACTGAGATTACTTTACGGCTGCTGTCTGCATAGTTTTAGATCTGCTGAGAATCCAACCCCTTGTGCATGTCTCAAAACATTCCATTTGGCACCCGATGGAATGCGTGCATCATTCTTTCGGTCAATGCCCTCGAGTGTTGGTGTTAGGTCAATCAAAGTTAATAGGATAATGGGTTCCCAAGAGACAAGCCGAGGGCCGCATGCATCGATAGATAGATAGATTTCAAATGGAGACGAAGAAGAAGAAGAAGAAGAAGAAGAATGCATCAACACACTGAAATCTAATGTTGAGAGGCTAATCTTAGGCGGTGGTGGGGAGAAATATTAGATGATAATTTAAATCTTATTTATCATCATCACCCTCTCTCTCTCCCCCTACGACGTTGTCTGATTCAAAGATTCAACTTCTTTTTCGCTGAATCATCATGAAAGAACTGCTTGGAACTCTTGCTGTCTCTTGTCTGACATGAGGACCGGATAACGTTTCCATGGATGCCTCCTTGGCCGTCTCCATGGAGGCTTTCCTTTCAATCCAAGGAAGCCAAAGTAGATGGCCGTCATCATTTGCCTGGGAACAGCCACGGCAACGCATTAGAAACTGGGACGGCTTTGTCTTCGTCTTCCCTATTCTATCACCGTGACCTCCCACACCTAACACATACGTAATTGTTAGAGTTGATGATGCCACCACCTTCTTTAGCAGCATCTCTTTCCCTTTCTTTGTCTGTCTTCCAGAGGTTTAAGTGGCCCAGTTAGGTCTAATTCGAGTTGGCTCATAGTACATACATCTTCAAATCTCTTGCAAAATATAACTCATATCTCCAAGGTTGAACACAAAGTTAACCTAATGCTTATTTCTCAGATATCGTCATTGTTTCTTCTCTCAACAAATAAGTTCACGACCCATACGCCTTCTATGTGCAACATTACTTCATCACTCTTTCGTTCTTTCTATCTTCTCATATTTTAGTTCTTGTGTGGTTTGATCATCCTCTCGCTTGTTGATCACTAGCTCAATTTGGTAGTATCAAAGGAGTCTTGTTGTTCTTACTATGACATTTACGACTCGACCACAATTAGCGATCAAATTGAACTCTACCTAGGAAGACCATGTCGGAAGTCGAAGTCAAAATAGCTCATTAGCTTGGATCGAGAATAAATGGATACATAACCTCATCTAAAGCAGCATCTTCATACTTTTCAGCTAGTAGAGAACTAAATAATTATCGAGATAATTTAAATCCCCTTCACCAAAAAATATGGTCAATGATCTGTGATGGTACCTCTAGCACTTGACTTTGTCTAAGTGAGCTCATTGGAGGATTTGTATAAGATTCGTGTGCAGTGCATGATGGATTTTAAATCCTGTGAGAGGAAAAAACAAATGTGAAGTGAGGTGTTGTTGAGTCCAATTAAGGTTATATATATTGGTGCCAAGTTTAGAAACTAATTATGCTGTTGGGCCACCTTAATCAAAACTTGTTTGTCTTAATTAAACATATGAGATGTAATCATGAGTTTTGGGAATCTTTCTCATCCACATTTCTCTTTTTAGATTCTCTCTCTCTCTCTCTTTCTTTTTTTGGGTGTCATCCTATCTTTTTTTTATTTTGTTATATGTTTTAGATGTTATTGTTGACTAAAATTTACTTGCTCTTTTGTGAGAATATAGGATATATGGGATCCTTTCCTAACAATTTAGGCTTTCTGGATTATGGATAACACAACCAGTATCAAAGCTAAGCATGAACTCAAAACATGTATCTGCCCTCATTATTTTTAATTGACTTGGGTGAAGTTTAATCCAATTTCCAGCTTGTTTTAACCATGGATATTATTGATTATCCAATCAAATGCAAAATGAAGAGCAACCATCTGTCACATAAGTTGGTCATCAAATAAATCAACTCTTTTTTTTTTCTTCAGTAGATCAGGGACTAGCAGTGTTAGGAAAAAAATAATAATCATATAATAGAGATTAATTAGTAAATATAAAGAGGGACCATCAGTGACATTGGCCTTATAAAATATTGTTGCCAACTATGCTGGATTTTACTTTTCTTTTTGTTTCTTTAGGAAGCTGGGTAAATTTCTAACCACTGATTGAATTATGCAATGTCAATGATCTCTCTCTCTTTCTCTAGCACAAAATTATTCAGCTTCTAATAACTTTACATTTGTTGAAGAAACAAAATAAATAAACCATCTGCAATTTGTGAAGTCCAATAATTTTCTTTTTTTTCCTCTTTTATCTGATGAATGCAGTTTGGATGCTATGAGCTGCATTAATCTCTGCATGGTTTTGGTCAATAGTTTCTTTGGTACTCAGTTTTGAGCCTCTGCTGCTGTAGCACTTGAACTACTGTCATATGCCATGACAAGGAGCTCTTTTGGATGGATTTGAAGATGCTACCACTGCACAAAACAAGCCTCAATTCATGATTAGCTGGCCTTTAAGTTGATATTATCCTAACCTTCCTCAATTTAAGGTTAAAGAAATCTTTAGTGCCATTTGTTTTTAAGCTTAAAGGCAAAAAAGTTATGCAAATGCATGGTGAAAGCTTGAGATACTGTGATATTTAAGTGCACTTAAAAGAAGTGAGCTCACCAAGATGATGTGCATGGAAAAGTTGAAAGAGAGTGAACACTCAAATCTGTACTGTAAAAGTTCAGCTTCTTATATTTGGCAATTACTCATGTTAACAAAGAGAAAAAAGAGTAAAGAATTCACCAGCAGCAATCAATCACACAGTCAATTTCTTCCAATTCTTAAAGCAAAACTCAACTCAGAAATGGTAGTCTATTCTTTTAATCATTAGATGTTTCTTCTGAACACCAACTTAAATGGGCTGTAGGAGATCTTTGAGTTGGCCAAAGTAATGAGTGTCATTAATTAAGTAATTCAACCAGCGATCATGTTTCAAAACTTCTGTTTGGTTAGTAATTTCATCTTTCAATTTTTACATTACAGTAATATCATTAGGATTGATAAATATTTTGATAATTAGAGTTCTTGTGGAGAAAAACACTTGATAATTAGAGTTTTATTTTTTTATAAATATCTCATGTATCTCTAATCTAATCTTAAAGAGAATGTAAGTATTTTGGGTTTAAAATAAAAAAATCTCATGAGAAAAATAAATTTCTCTCTAGAATATCTAAAAGAAGGTGTTCTTTCATAGATGCAAGGTTTTAAAGAGAATGAGAAAAAATAAAGTTTTTCTTATAAGTATAATTTGGGTTTATAGTTTGAAAAAAAAGGGTATATAAAAGAATTGTGCTCGAGCTAGATAAGAGAAAAATAAATATAATATTATGTTTGGGTTGGAATAACTCAGAAGTCTTATAATTGATTTCATAATACGAAAGATTTAGTTGTTTTCATAGATGTAAGTGATAAATTTTATATTGATTTTGTGATACATATTTGATTATTAATTATTAGATTTTTCTTTTATTTCGAGTTTTTCTTCTTTTCATTCCCAATAATCTAAGTCGCATCGGAATAACTAGTTTGAAAAAAAAAAACCTACTTATTGATCATGAGAGACGAACACTAAGTACATGGCCAATCTAACATGTTAGGATAAGTGGCATTTAGACAAACACCTTGTTGTGATTCAATGAGTCAAAATTCACACGGTGCAATGGTCAAATAATTAGAGTCCGATTTAATGTGTATCTATTCGGATTCGGGGTTTCGTAACACAAGGTTTCTTTTAAGTGGATCGGGTAGCAAATCCGATTCGACCCGTTACGAATGATTCGGGTTTGTGCTTCATATATGGACTCGGACCCCCTTACGCCTCGCCTGTCGTGGGCTATACCCGATATGTTATGCATCGTTCCGTGAAACGAACTGCGAGGCGACTCGAACCTCTCGCCGCCGTTCCCCGCTCCCGTCGTCCCGTCCCCGACTCGAGTCACCGAACGCAGTTGAGCTGGTCTTCGCCTCCGGCCGCAACTCCTCCTCGTCGGCAACAACCGCTTGATGCTCTGAACTCCTCGGTCCTCCCTCGCAGCACTCCCCGGCATTACGACGACTACCTGAACCTCCTCAGGTCCTTCGTCTCCCGGAAGGCGTTAGAGCCCGGGAAGCAGCTCCACGCCCGCCTCCTCCTCTCCGGCCTCGGCTACAACACCATCTTGGCCACCAAGCTCGTCGATCTGTACTGCCTGTGCGACCATGTGACTCTTGCGCACAAGCTGTTCGACAGAATTCCTAAGAGTAACTTGTTTCTGTGGAACGTCCTCATCCGAGCTTACGCTTGGAATGGGCCCCACGAGGTCGCCGTCTCTCTGTATTACCAGATGCTCGACTGCGGCCTCGCGCCCGATAACTTCACGTTCCCGTTCGTCCTCAAGGCCTGCTCCGCCCTCTCCGCGCTGGAGGCCGGGCGGGGGATCCACGAGCTCGTGGTAAGCAGCGGCTGGGAAACGGACGTGTTCGTGGGTGCCGCCCTGATCGACATGTACGCCAAGTGCGGGTGCGTCGACCGTGCTCGAGAATTGTTCGACAGGATTCCGAACCGAGACGTCGTGCTTTGGAACTCCATGATCGCCGCCTACGCTCGGAACGGGCATCCGTCGGAGGCGCTCCTGCTGTGCCGTGATATGGTGGCGCGCGGGTTCACGCCGACTCTCGCTACTCTTGTGACCGTGATCTCCGCTTCGGCCGATGCGGCGGCTCTGCCGAGAGGGCGGGAGATTCACGGACTGAGTTGGAGGCGCGGGTTTGATTCCCAGGACAAGGTGAAGACCGCGCTCGTGGATATGTACGCCAAGAGCGGCTGGGTCAAGGTTGCTCGTGTGCTCTTCGAGCAGCTCGCAGAGAAAAGGATTGTTTCCTGGAACTCCATGATCTGCGGGTACGGCATGCACGGCCATGCGGCCGAAGCCCTTGCCCTGTTCGACAGAATGCGGGAGGAGGATCAAGTGCTTCCCGATCACATTACTTTCGTCGGCCTCCTCTCCGCTTGCAACCATGGAGGTCTGGTGGATGAAGGGAGGAGCTTCTTCGACTCGATGCTGAGCGATTACCGCATTCCACCGGCGGTGCAGCATTACACTTGCATGATAGATCTCCTGGGCCACTCCGGCAGACTTGCTGAAGCATACAAGCTCATCCAAGACATGACAATGGCCGCCGACTCTGGAGTATGGGGCGCTTTGCTGAACGCCTGCAAGATCCACCGGAATGTGGAGTTAGGGGAGCTGGCACTGCAAAAGCTGATCGAACTGGAGCCCGACGACGCAGGGAACTACGTGCTTCTATCGAACATATACGCACAAGCCGGGAAGTGGCAGGAAGCCGCCGAGGTGAGGAAGCTGATGACCGACAGAGGCCTGAAGAAGAGCATTGCCTGCAGCTGGATCGAAGTGAAGAACCAGGTCCACGCGTTCCTCGTCGGCGATCTGTCGCACCCCAGCTCGGGGGAGATATACGCAGAGCTGGAAAGGTTGGAAGGGCTCATGGCGGAGGCCGGATACGAGCCGGACACGATGCCCGTCTTCCACGACGTGGGCGACGACGAGAAGAGGAACATGGTTCGCAGCCACAGCGAGAGGCTGGCCATCGCATTTGGATTCATCAGCACGCCGCCGGGGACGACGCTGTTGGTGACGAAGAACCTGAGAGTGTGCGAGGACTGTCACACGGCCATCAAGTTCATTTCGGCGATCGTTGGCAGAGAAATCATAATAAGAGATGTGAATCGATACCACCATTTCAAGGACGGCGAGTGTTCCTGCCGAGATTACTGGTAGCCTGCGAACCCAACAATTGCTGCAGTATTTTGCCTATGTGAGTTGGACTCCGCTATTTATAGTTTCGTGTGATGATTGATCATTCTTTGATGCTTATGATTAAGAGTCACGTGAGGCTCACGTGATATTCCGTGATTTGATTAAGATTGGGCTCATTGGAGGCCCAGTTTGTTGTGATGGGCCTACAAAGTGTCGTTCTCTCACTCCTCAGGGCTCGTCCTCCGTTCCGCAATAACCGCCCATTTCTTCGCCGCCCGTCTCCTCCCTGCTTCTCTCCTGCTATGCAAAGCCGCCGGCGCCTCTGCTGCCTCCCTTCCTGCGGCTGCCGGCTGAACGATCATAGTATCGACGCGGATAAGGCCTGCGGGGGAAGAAGTCGAGGCTTGGGCCCAGCGTTGGGCGCATTCCCATGCATCTCAGCATTGCTGGAGGTATCGTCTTTTGTAATTCCTAATATTCTTTTTGATTCTTGGTCGTTGTTTCGGCATGTTGAATCCGCGGGGCTGAAGTGGTGTAATGTTAAAGGGAGAGATTAATTGGATCACAAAACCCAACAAAACTGAATCCACACTGGCATTGCATTTCGGTTTTTGTTGTGTTTTTATGTTTGATGAATCATAGTTCTTTGAATAAACCTATTGCAATGTCCAAAATCTTGTGTCTTTCAGCCTAATGTTGCAACCTCTGAAGTAACGCCTACACCTGAATTGGCTCCTGCAAGCTTTTGCATATGTTTGCATAAAGATTTGATATGGTAATCACAAATCCAAAAGCTTTAGCTATTAGGAAACACAATGTATTTACAAGCTGTAATGGCCCCTCACACAACTCATTTCAATGTCCGATGTATGAACATAAGCTTGAAACCATGACAAAAGATTTGATTAAATCCCATAAGCTTAAGGGTCTAATATATTTATAAACTTTAACAAAATCTTTCGTTGTCGTTGCTGCTAATGCCATTTAAATTTAACAAATTTTGGCAATAGAGAACCTTGCATGTCTTTAACTGCCCGTATGTGAACTATTCTGCATCATTTAAACATAACACTTGTGCTAGCATGACACATTTCAATTTAGAGATAACCAAATGCTGATGGTTTACAAGCTCAATACCATGCATCATTCAATATCATGTGAATTCCACCGTGCCATTTGCTGTTTCATTACGCATTTGCTTCGATTGAGTTCAAGGGTTGTTTGTTTCTAATATGAAGTGATCTTTCAATACCAAATTGGATTCAGATCTATCCTAATGTTGTCTAAAATCGGTGGTTCTGTACGAGAATTTAAACAGGAGGTATACCAAATGACCTGATTGGAACTCGTCTTGCATTATTGCATCTCGTGGGAGAAATTCTTTTGCAAAGTTAGTTAACATTTATCTGCAACTTGCAGCATTGTTTACTTAAGTCTAGTTACAATGAATAATCTAGAGTGAAAATTAGAAACACTAAGTGTTTAGAGCAAGCAGAAAGCTGAGTGAGACATTTGCAAATCTTGCTCCAGTCTGTATGTAGAAGAGACAACTAGCTAAGCACTAGGTGTGGAGACGATCGGAATTGATTCTTCTCCACCAAAGAATTTGTTGTGGTAAAAACAATGGTAAATTAGTTATCTAGATGTGATTGATGGTATAATTAAAAAAAAATCATAAATCAGTAATATTATATGATCAGCCATTATATCTCCACATTAATTTATATCTCAATATCCAGAATATTTTTATCCATAGTAAAAACAATTGATGTATGTGTTAACTGTATCACTAAATTAATTTTGTATAGTATATAAGTTCTTACTAATTGATTTTTGCCTTGTCTAATTAACTTTTAAGATGTAAGTTTATATAAGTATATTTATCTTAGGTGTTTCATTTTAGAAGGCGACATGTGGAAAATGAAGACCTACGCTTTGTTAAAAACAATGGTAAATTAGTTATTTAGATGTGATGGATGGTATAATAAAAAAAAAAATCATAAATCAGTAATATTATATGATCAGCCATTATATCTCCATGTTAATTTATATCTCAATATCCAGAATATTTTTATCCATAGTAAAAACAAATGATGTATGTGTTAACTGTATCACTAAATTAATTTTGTATAGTATATAAGTTCTTACTAATTGATTTTTGCCTTGTCTAATTAACTTTTAAGATGTAAGTTTATATAAGTATATTTATCTTAGGTGTTTCATTTTAGAAGGCGACATGTGGAAAATGAAGACCTACGCTTTGTTAAAAACAATGGTAAATTAGTTATTTAGATGTGATGGATGGTATAATAAAAAAAAATCATAAATCAGTAATATTATATGATCAGCCATTATATCTCCATGATAATTTATATCTCAATATCCAGAATATTTTTATCCATAGTAAAAACAATTGATGTATGTGTTAACTATATCACTAAATTAATTTTGTATAGTATATAAGTTCTTACTAATTGATTTTTGCCTTGTCTAATTATCTTTTAAGATGTAAGTTTATATAAGTATATTTATCTTAGGTGTTTCATTTTAGAAGGCGACATGTGGAAAATGAAGACCTATGCTTTGTTAAAAACACATAAAATTCTTTTTTTTTTTTTTTTTTTTTTTTTGTGCAAGGGGTGGTAAATGGTGAAAGTGTGATTCAAGCCCAGGACCTTGTAATGAGCTGTCAAGTTTGTATCAACTAAGCTACCTGACACCTTCTAATATGTCCGATAAGGTTTCGAACCCTCAACTCTTGGTAAGTGGGTCTAGTATACCACCGCTAGACCAATATTGCAAGTGTTACAAATATGTCGGATGAGATTTCAAATCTTCAATCTTTTGATGAGTGGGTTTGGCATACCACCACCAGAACAATGTTTTAGGTGTGAAACCCTAATATCTCATTTGACTATTATCCTATTTTCTTTTGCTACTATTTCTCCCAACAATGACCATAAATACATTGTTTAGATATTCTTTTGTATAATTTGTATAGGACATTCAAAGTACAGAATCTTAGTTCTAAAATTTATCAGACGATTCTTCTTGTCATCTTTTCTTGTTTATATTATGACATCTAGACATCCCATGATTGTTGCTGAGAATCAGTAAATGGAGTGGCAAGACCTACTTGAAGGACCGACCGTTCTTGCATTAGATCTCTTCCAAATGACACTAAATACATCTAGGCTTTAGTTACGTATTCAATATTAAATATCCAAGTTAGAATTCAATTTCATATTCGAATCAATATGAAAGTAGCCATCCTGGCAATTAAACCTTTAAAATTTGGGTGTGATTCATCTTTTTTTCCTCTCTTGGTAAGTGATTAAATCACAAGAATTAAAGAAAGCTGGGTGAGACAAGATTTTGGTACGTGTTTATGGATTACTATATTCGCAATTACTTTGTTGATAGTTCTTTTTTCAATATGGTCTTCTAGATTTTTTTTGTTCTCCTTCTGTCATTAAGGCTGTGTTTTCTCAGTCCATAAAAAGACATATGGAGCAGGTTCACCAAAGAATTTTTTGACCTAACTCTAGCTATACTAAAAGAACAAATTAGAGACATTATATTGTATTTTGATCTTATTGCAATCTGTTCCAAGAATCATTTATGATGTCACCATAACCAAGAAACTAAATTTTAGAATCGCAGCTCCTTTAATGGTATATACAATATTGTAGGCTCTCCAGTAGCAACAAAATCTCAAAATAATTGATACCAAGTTCACTGGATATAGGTAGGTTTTGTAACTCGAGCATGGAAAATAGTAAATCACTTGCTACTGCAATGACAAGTCACCAAGGAGATTTGTGTATATGGTATCCTTTAATCCTTTTTCATCTAACATCCTTTCCCCTATATCTGCAGGAGGCCTTTGAGCATTCAAAGCACCATTGCAGCTTAATTGCTACACAAAGCATGAAAAATTAACTACTCCTCAATGGTACCAAGCTCAGGTTCTTCATCAGATTAACCATCAGGCCAGGGATGGGGACGGCTGCAGCAAAGCTGAATCTACGCTACGTTCCAGCAGAGTTCCGAGACTTGTCCGGTCATCCTCCTCTTCTGGTTTCCCTCTCTCACTATCTCCTCTTATCTTCATTTATCTATTTTCTCTTAATGTGCAGTATAATTTAGTCATGCCTATCTCTGAAATTGGAGCATCCTTAAATGTTCTTGCTATGAACTAGATGTTCAATGGTCGGATTTATTTAAATCAGACACAAGTTGTCAGGGAACTTCTTTTATAAATATTTTAATAAGCATATATAAAGTTTGGCATGCAGTGGTTGCCACATGTGATATACCACTCAACTTCCAAACATTTAGTTGTGTTAAAAGTGATGCATGTCCCATTACAACTGAGCTAGTTGTTTACTTAGATTAAGATAGTCTAAGAAGGAAAGTTTTCTTCTGATGTCGTAAATACTTGCATGGAAAAAATGAAAAAAAAAGAAGAAGCCTTTCAAGTATTTTTCAGTTTGGAAGCTTCCTGTGGTCTTAGTATATTTCTCTAGCACTGCCAAATTTCTTATTCTGAGTGATGCTAAGATAGTTGGAGTAGCCAAGACCAGCGCATATCTCACTAGAGGAAGTAGGTGTGGATGGTTGCACTGACAATTAGCATGCATGCTGATGCATATTATCCGAATGATTCATCTTAGCCCTTGCAATTTGTATAGCAATTAAACACCTCTCATTCACTGCACTGGTACTCATGGGTTTGTGTGTTTGCAGAGACTGGAGAACGCAGGTTACACACAGGCAGGTGCACGTCTGCTCACCCTCTTCAACTGTCCCAACTTCCACTGCAACTGGATCTCAACTCTTCTTGGACCGAGTACCTGATGAGGCACACACGGTCTGTCTTCTATTCTTTTCGATGAAGCGTTCACAGAGAGACAGTTGGTGATTGGTTGGTAGTCATTGAAACCACCCATCTGCCTCGCTTCTTCTTCTGTTCTTATAAGCCAAACTGGTTGTTTCTTTTAACCCAACGAGAGCAAGAGGAAGAAGAAGATGGCAGCCGTGCCCTTGCCCGAGTTCCCCATGTGGGCCAAGTTTGGCTACCGCTTCATCGTGAACAACTTCGTGACTCTGTTCCTGGTCGGGTCCATGACAGCCGTGGGTTGGGAGCTTCTCCAGCTCGGCCCCGACGAGATCACGGCCTTGTGGCGATCCCTCCGGCAAAAGCCCATCGAGAGTCTCTCTGCGGTCTTCTCGGTGGCCTTCGTCGCCGCCCTGTACTTCATGTCCCGCCCCCGGCCGGTGTACCTCGTCGACTATGCTTGCTTCAAGCCGCCCTCCACGTGCCGCGTCCCGGCCGCCACCTTCATGGAGCACACGCGGCTCATCAACTCCGACGAAAAGAGCGTGCAGTTCCAGACGCGGATTTTGGAGCGCTCGGGTCTCGGTGAGGAGACCTGCCTCCCCCCCGCGAACCACTACATACCCCCCAACCCCACCATGGAGGCGTCCCGCGCGGAGGCCCAGCTCGTCATCTTCTCCGCCATTGACGACCTGATGAAGAAGACGGGGCTCCGGCCCAAGGACGTCGATGTCCTCGTCGTCAACTGCAGCCTCTTCTCCCCGACGCCGTCCCTCTCCGCGATGATCATCAACAGGTACAAGCTGAGGAGCAACGTCCGCAGCTTCAACCTCTCCGGGATGGGCTGCAGCGCGGGGCTGATCTCCATCGACCTGGCGCGGGACCTGCTCCAGGTGCACCCCCGCGCCAACGCGCTCGTCGTCTCCACCGAGATCATCACCCCCAACTTCTACGCCGGCAACCAGCGGTCGATGCTCCTCCCCAACTGCCTCTTCCGCATGGGCGCTGCCGCTATCCTCCTGTCGAACCGCCGCCGCGAGGCCGGCCGCGCGAAGTACCGGCTGGCGCACGTGGTCCGCACCCACAAGGGCGCCGACGACCGCGCGTACCGCTGCGTCTACGAGGAGGAGGACGCCGAGGGCCACTCCGGCATCTCCCTCTCCAAGGACCTCATGGCCATCGCCGGGGAGGCGCTCAAGTCCAACATCACCACCATGGGGCCGCTGGTGCTCCCCATGTCGGAGCAGCTCCTCTTCGCCCTCAACCTCGTCGGCCGAAAGCTCCTCACCCCAGAGTGGAAGCCCTACATCCCCGACTTCAAGCAGGCCTTCGACCACTTCTGCATCCACGCCGGCGGCCGCGCCGTCATCGACGAGCTGCAGAAAAGCCTGCAACTGTCGGCGGAGCACGTGGAGGCCTCGCGCATGACGCTGCACCGCTTCGGCAACACCTCCAGCAGCTCCCTCTGGTACGAGCTCAACTACATCGAGTCCAAGGGCCGCATGCGCCGCGGCGACCGGGTGTGGCAGATCGGCTTCGGCAGCGGCTTCAAGTGCAACAGCGCCGTCTGGAAGTGCCTGCGCACCATCAAAGCTCCCGTCGACGGTCCCTGGACCGACTGCATCGATCGATACCCCGTCGACATCCCTGAGATCGTAAAGCTCTAATCGTGGATCCATTCCGCGGTGCTTCTCCAATTCATCACCACTACAAACACACACGTTCTTGTACTTCCTCCACCATCATCGACAGTATCCTCCTGTAACACCACGCTCCATGCATGTCCATCTTCTTCCGAGAGAGAGAGAGTGTGTGTGCGTGGGTGATATATAGAGAGAGAGAGAAGTTGTACTCATTGTGATGCATTATGTTTGTTGATTGTGACCGATTCCATCCATAAACAAATTGCTTTTGTCTGTAAGCAGTTGAGAAGTGTTAAATGCTTCTGCCCCCTCGTACATGGCTGCTGTGCTTCACGCTTCTGTGGGAGACGAAGAACCAAGAATGCGAGGCAAAAAGCACCTGTCGCATGTACCTCTCAAGCATTACACAGCTTTGGTGTCACAATTCACTGCTTCTTGATCCCTCAAAGTTGAAACCCCAACAGAGATGGTTGATTTCCTTGACGTTCTCAAACAAGGCAGGCTTGTAGAACACCCAAGAGAAGAGGTGCTTGCAGCATTCTCAGTGATACCAATGACAGTGGCGATCGATATACAACTCTAAAGCAAGATAATTTTAGGTACTATGCACTTACAATATGGTTTCACGTTACGGTCTTCGTATGCCTCTACAATCCAGCTATTTTTGGGTAGATTTCTTGTACAAAGACGCATACGCCTACGGTTGGGCTGTCGCTGCTGCTGCTGCAAGAAAAGGACGGTGCAACAAAGTTGTGCGTGGTGGACGAACACGTGAAGATGCCCACCGCATCCGTCCGCTTCCTGCGTCGGACGCTCCATCCGTGGCCGTCCGTGTCATGTGTCGTTCGGCCATTAGCCCGCAGGAAACAAAGAAAGCTCGCCTCTTATGGTGTGTGCCTCGTTGGAAGCCACGCAGTCGTGCAAACACCGTAACTTGGTGAAGAGAAAATTGGAGATTTTGTTCTTATCGTAGCATTTTGTTTGCTGTAGAGCATTTAAATCCCGAAGAAGACCAAAGCTGAGAGCTTCAATCCCACTTCGCCATGAAGATGGTGGCGTGTTACGCCTATGTTTTCGTCTTCGTGTTCCTCGCGGGCGCCGTGAATGCGGCAGCAAGCGAGGAGACGCCGAGCGGCGGAAGCAACTCCACGGAGTTCATACGCAAGTGCTGCGCCGCCACCCTGTACCCGGGCCTCTGCTACACGTCCCTCTCACGCTACGCCAACGAGGTCCAGCAGAGCGCCGTCGAGCTCGCCCGCGTCGCCGCCAAGCTCACCCGCGCCCGGCTTCGGTCCACCGCTTTCCACGTCGCAGCGCTCTGCCGCGGCGCCACCGGCCCGGAGCGTGGCGCCCTGCGCGACTGCTCCGAGCAGCTGGACGACGCTACCGAGTGGGCGCGGAACACGGTGGCGGAGCTGAAGGGGCTGGATGGGGCGGTCGGCCCGGAGGTGGCGTCGCGGGTGTCCAACGCCCTGACGTGGATGAGCGCGGCGCTGACGAGCGAGGACACCTGCACGGACGGGTTGCTCGTGGTGGCGGCCAGCTCGGTGAAGGCCGACGTCTGCCACCGAGTGCGCAAGGTGGAGAAGTACACCAGCAACGCCCTGGCGCTCATTCACAGGCTCGGCTTCAACTGATGGCAATCGCCTGTTTTCCTTGTGATCTCATCATGCCTGCTACTGTCAACATTCTCTACAAGCATCCTTTGAATCTGCCAAGTTAACAAAGTATTTTTGGAAGATCATAAATCAATATTTCATCTCTTACATATGTAGTAGGAAGCTTGACGCAATCAAAGAACTCAGTCTCAAAAGATTATTACAATTTGTCTCTTGAAATATGAAGAATCCTGCAGTTGCATAGACCATTAGGTGCTTACTGTTCTTAACATCCAAGTAATAGATCAATAATACTGATGTGCGCAATAACTAATACAAACATCCCATGGTTTATATAAAATTAATATTTTAAAAGATAATAAAATTATGTTTTTATCATTTTTGCACGTAACAATACATGCATTTTTTTTTGTTGACTAAGTCAATGACATAAGAAAAATTAAAGTAAATATTTCAGTTTCGCAAGCATAGAGATCCTATTAATCATAATTAACTATAAGGTAATATGTAATTACCCTGAGAACGTTGTATGGCCGTCACCTCAGGGGCTGAGGCAAACAATTACACTCACAGGAACACCAGCAATGGCTTCTCGTCCACACACAGGTGCGGAGTAAACTCTGATTCCATGTTTGTATCCTCGTGTTTATCGTAGTTTCAGGCAATTCCTGTTATCTTCCTCCTCGTTCTTCCCGCACTCTGATGGTACCCATTCGAAGGACCACCTGCCACAAGAATGGAGACCACACGGGTCCACGGAAACGCAGTGTTATGCCCATTCTGCAGTCAATCACTCTTTGCTGCTGCTTCTGCTTCTGTTAGGTTTACTTCAAGGAAGAAGACGAGACAATTCTTGTGTATTTTATGTGGTTGGGACCAAGAGATTACCAGCCATGCTTCACCATCAAATTTGATCCTCTGTCTGTGGCCATGAATCTAGCAGAAAGCATCCGTCGATTCAGAGATTGTTTGGCAAGTTAAAGCCCAAACCATTCTCTGCTTCCGGCTCTGTCGTCGATTTATTATCAGTTCTTGGTCTTGAAATGCTGAACTATGCCGGAATTCACTTATCAAGAATTAATTAATGATTCGAAATCTTTTCCAAGTCTCGTCTTACCGAAGGTCAAAGGGTATATGATCGTGAGATTACGACGGCAGGAGTTGTAGTCCTACAGAAAGCACACAGTTTTCTTGTTTCTGTGCTCAGTGGAATATGTAGTAATGTGTGTTTTGATTCATAAGCTTATACGAATTGGCTCATCTTTCAGGTAATTTAATCTTGCAGATTGATTGCTTGGCTTTCTCTAAAACAATGGAACTTTGATGGCATCAAGAAACACAGTCGAGAGCATAGGGAACAACACAAAAGATAGAAAGAATGTTCCATGTAGACCACATCATTTTGGCACACAAAAGAATACTAGCTTTGATTTATTTCCTTGACAAGGATGAAACAATTGGGGTGAAAGGAATTAAAGAATGATCAAACTCTGCCAAGCCATCAGTGACCTGATTGCATGAGAGTCCAACACTGTGACTATGTATCTACATGCAGAATGCAACAGCTCAACTAAGAGGCTGGTGCAGCACTGTTCCTTCTGGAGCTCGACACCCGTCTCACCAATCTCTCCAAAGCTTCCTTCATCCATGGATGCTGGCAACCTTCCTTGGCCTCTGCAACCGTGACCTGACCCATGGAACCAGTGCAAGAAATGAGATCACACGCCCGGTTTAACCTAGAAGACAACTCGGTGAGTTGGTGTGCTTACCCATTTGCGTTCTCGCAGGTGCATCTCCGGCCAGCATCCCAGCTCCTGCGTCACGTTCATGGGGAACATGATGCCCTCATGGTACGCATCGAAGGTCCTGCTCTTGTACCTCCATTTCCCGAGCTTACCCTGTAGTGATGATCCCACAACAAAACTATCAGCACTGACGCAGCAACGCAAGATGAACAGTTCTAATAGGAGGGAGGTGGAAGGATTGAGAGCTGACCTCAACGTTCCCCTGCACTCCCGCCTCCTCCAATGCCTCCCTCAAGGCGGCCTGTTCTATGGTCTCATCGGTCTCCCAACCACCCTGTAAGGTCAGAAGAAACCATGATCGTAAAGGAGTAATCTTAGCAAAGAATGATATCTATCGAGGTGAGGCCATTGCGCTTACGAACCTTTGGGAACAGCAGCCCGTTCCCTTTGGGAGAACTGACGACGAGAACCTCCATCGACGTACCGACATCAACGTCACGGTTGTTGCCGCCGCCGCCGCCGCCGGCGTTGAACTTGTAAGGAATGCACCTGCAGCACGACCGCCATTCTGCATCAGACACACCCACTACTCCTCCCATTTCTCCATCGACCCAACGACCAAACCAAACGAGAGTTGCTACATACCCGACCACGATGCGGCTACCGGTCTTGCTGTAGCGCTGCAGCTGCCGGCCCTGTCGAGATACCATGCACACCATCTTCTTCCTGCCGTCGTCGGTGCCCCTCCCCTTTTGCCGTGATCCACGAGAAACCAAAGAGGAGAGTGCAAGGGAAAGAGAAAGGAGTGGGTTTGGATTCGTGGACGACGATAGCGAGAAGGCGGCTATAAATAGAAGACGGAGGAGGTGGCGCAGCGCGTGGGGCGTCGCTTCCGGGCATCACCCGTCACGTATGACACACACGACGACTTCGAGCAGGAATCGTGACGATGCTCCGAAGGAACGAAGAACCGAGTTGACCCGGCCTCAGAACCGAGTTAATCGAGACAGACCAGTTACAATGAATCAGAAGTCAGCCGTAGGTTTGCCGGCCAAGGGCGAATCCCTCTCCTCGTGACTCGGCCTCAGACGGGTCAAACCTTTTTCCCCCCTCCCCCCATTAACTCACTCGTCATCTTCTACCTGGCCGACACGCTTACATGTCTCGACCGAGTCGCCGATCAAAAACCTTCCGGAATACTTCTAACGAGAAGTCTTCCCGTCGGTCGGACGGTGTTAAGGGCTGAAAAAGACTCACCGATTTCTAGTCTCAACTCAGTGCCAATATCAACATTTCAGTTGTCGGCAATGTATGGGCTGCAACTGTGAACGGAGTACAGCCGTCCATCGACTCGGTAGAGGTCTCGTCAAACCAATTGTGTCAAATACTTGGTTCGATTTTTTGTTCTTTTGTTGTAGAGAGAGAAACTGACATGACAAGATTCGATGCATTGTATGCTTGCCGGACAAATCTTATTAAGATTTGTCTTACCAAAACCAAATGTCGGTTTAATACTACTCCACATAAAAAGAGAAATAAACAGCGTGCGGCGCCGACTTTGGTCGGCTGCAGGAGCATTTTTCACGCAACATTGGTAACTTGTTTTGAAACAAATTGTTTTTGAAAACACTGCGAAGTCAAACTTGATTGAACCAATTTATGTATACTTTTGTGGGTGGAGCCAAATGTGTTGGGATGCATTATTTTCCAGGCTTTTTTTTTTCTCGCGAAATAAAAACAAATATTTCAAAAATCTAGTGAATAATAAGTCATGTAGATCAGAAATCAAGATTTGATAAAATTCAAAAGGCCAATCAATTCTCCATTGTCTCAATAGATTATAATACTTGTTATACAATCTATCAAAAATTGCATGCCGCAATTTCATATTCTATTCTTCGCTGCCATTATTTTTATGCATGCAAAATATTATTTTAAAAATATCAGTTTGACTATCTTAGAAAGATCATCTTCATCACATGTTATTGCCAAAAAAAAAAAAAAATCTTTCGAATGATTCCTTCTATGCTGCTTAGTACTTAAAAATTTTTGTTTATCTTAGTCAATGTAATATGCTAATGCTTACTTTCAACGCATCTTTACTGAAATTATATATATATATATATAAAGATTATATATACTAAGGTAATTATTTTCCTACTTGAGTCGTTTATCATACCCTAATATTATATCAAATCTGATACTAATTATTATAACTCGATTAATATGATAATTGATCTATTAACTTCGTAGAGCCATCACTACTAGTATGAAATATTAAGCTAAATTAATAGTAATACACTCATGAGACATTTATATTATTATTTAACTTATTTTTAATATGAGATTAGATAGGATGATACAATTGTCAAGTAAAATTTATTTTATTTTAATGTTTCTTAGTGGGATTAGTAGTTAAATCATGATCAACTATTATTCACATGTTGTATTTTAGGGATAATGTTAAAAAAATTAAGAAAAAAATTGTATGGTTCATGTTTATTCTATTCTCATAATTTACATTTATAATAATAATAATTCTAATTTAGCATCTCAAATAAAACACTCTTTCTTTAGTTAACAATTATAGTTAACATCCAACATTAATTATTTTTTTTACTTTAATATTTATTATTCCAGAATAATATTCAAAAGCCAAAGGTCCTTAATTCATATCTTTAATTATTAATGTTTGTCAATAACATTTAGAGTAATCTTATATCTCTAATTCATACTCAAAAGCCAAGCTTAAAGTATATTTCACAGATTGTATGTTTTCATTCAGCTTTTTACAAGTTACCTAACTTTCATTAAAATAATATCCATGATGATTATGGAATCTTTTGCTTTCCCAAAAGAACAAAGACATGCTGTACTATTCTTTCCTTGGAGTTTTTAGGTTCCTTCAGCATCAAAAGAAGCTGAATGAATTTTCCAAGTGATCATAGCACTAAATTCATGTTTGATTGCAAAAAAGTCTGAGAAAAGAATATTTGTTCAGCAAGAAAAAAACAAATGAACACCAGCATTGATGATGTCTAATCTCATATATGATAACCTTGATAAATTTGCTTAAGATTTGTATAATACTTAATCAAAATATGGTATTAGATATTCTCTTTAAAAATAAAAAAAGAAGATGCTTACTCTTTGCCATTAAATATTCTCAAAAAAATTGTTTGAGAATAAATAGATAGTGAAGGAGAATAAAAGTGATACCATGGAAAGTGGTAGACCAAAATAATTCATATGGAAGAATAAAATTAATTTGCAGTGGACTGGAAGTTTTGTCCATCACTATGAGTCTTTTTCAATGAATTTACAAAACCATAAGTTGTAGATAGATTCCTAACATTTAGTATTAAACCTTAATTCTAAATGCTAGAGGACTGAAGGGGACATCAAGAACATGAGTAAGAAATAAGAAGAGAATAAATCCATTGTAGTCCTTATCCATGCTAAATAATTAATGGGTGAGATATACTTTTCTTCCATATGGAGAAGCACAAAATGGTTTTCAAGTCCTTATCTTTACATCCCTCAAAAGAGAAATGAAAATGAACAAGAAAGATGCCCTCATTCTTTTTGCATAAAAGATTCTTTTTCTTTTTTTTTTTTTTTTCTTTTGGTTTTCGTTTGCACTATACTTGTTCCAGTAGGATAGAGACAACACATCATTATTCTCAAAGTGTTTTTTTTTTCTAATGAGATGCTTTTATTCTTCAGGATAATATTTTAGATTAAAGAACCCTAGTTTCTCTTTTTCTAGACAAGCCTTTTATTTTTCTTTTTCTTAAGCTCCAAACCCATCAAATTATCTCTCATAAGGAAGAGATAATAGAGGACTATTAGTCCAACAAACTATGGATAATGTATGACCAGTGTACAACACCTCTCTCTCTCTCTCTCTCTCTCTCTCTCTCTCTCTCTCTCTCTCAAAACACACCTGAAGCAGGCCCAGGAATGGATAAGCTTCAGGAGCTATGAAGAAGCTACGCTGGCATGTGAGTCGTCGTCATCAGCATCATCATCTCTTTGTAGATCCACATACATCGATTCACGTTACAAACAAGTCCATTGGGGTTTGCTCGTGGCCCGCTGCTCTTGTCTCCTGCGCCGGACAACGTGAATTTTGCCTTGCACGGGGCTGCGCAGCACACCTCGTTTCATCCACCGACCTTTCATGCATCTTGAAGAGCGTACATGCACCTTGTGTGCGATACCGAGGCGCTTCAAACACACATCCTTAGTTGACCATCTTTTGTGTGCGAGGGCAAAAACAAATACTTTTATTCTACTCTTACGCTTGTGATATGTAGAGGAAAGGCTTTAAATATTGGAAGTGATTGGTGATGACTTCACAGCACCAAAGTGCCTGAACTTAATTGGTCAGCCAGCAGTGGGAATGCAGACAACAAAGCATGGCCTGCTAATCTTCACTAAAGCAGAAACCAAGTTTTCTAAGGTTCCGTAGCTTCTCCTCCTATCCAAGGCCTGCAGATAGCCTCAGAAAATAGTTGAAAATGGTGAATGAGTAACTGTGGATGCTGCATGCATGTCCACATCTTGCCAACCTGCTGCTGCTGCTCTTCTTCTCATCAGAATAAGAATGCGGCGGCATCACATCGGCAGCAAATGGTGATCTACTACTTGGATGCTGCATGTCCAAATTTGCCAATTAATCTGCTGTTTATATGTGCCCACGGCCGCATGCAATGATCAGAGTAGTTTCAGATGGTGGAATCCTTCCATAAAGATTCAAGCTTAAATTTATTCGATATAACTGTATACAAAATTATTTATAGGAGAGGATTCCCTTAACAAATTAGGGGTGTACATGAGAGACACATAGTTGATGTCGGAGAACTTGATCTCGCACAAAGTGGAAGTCGATGGCAATATGCTTCATGCGAGAGTAGAACACTGGATTAACGCATAGATATGTAGCTCTAATATTATCGTAGTAGATTGTAGGAGTGAGAGTAGAGTTGATGTTGAGTTCGTTGAGTAGATTTGTTACCCAATTGAGTTCTGCAGCAGTGGTGTCAATGGCTCGGTATTCAGCTTCAGTTGTTGACCGTGCAACTGTCTTTTGCTTCTTGGAGCTCCAACCGATTGGATTAGCTCCAAGAAAGACAATATACCCCGACGTGGATGTTTTGTCATCAAAGTTACCTGCCCAATCAGCATCGGCAAAAGCATGGAGATGAAGTGAGGAGTGTTTGTGGAGAAAGAGACCATGATTAATCATCCCTTTAAGATATCACAAGATTCGCTTGACTGCAGACCAATGTATAGCAGATGGCCGATGTATAAATTGTAATAACTTGTTGACCGCAAATGAAATATCAGGACGGGTGAGAGCTAAGTACTGTAATGAGCCAACTGCTTATCGATATTGAGTAGGTTCTCTAGTAGGACTTCCATTACATAGTTTGAGTGATGAAGTAGAGAGAGGAGTTGTAACCTCTTTTGCATTCTGCATATTTGTCTTGAATAATAAATTTTGAATATACTTTCTTTGTGATAGAAAGAGACCTGAAGGTGTGTATGTTGCTTCTACTCCCAAAAAGTAGCTCAGGGTGCCTAGATCTTTAAGGGAGAATCGATCTGCTAATTACTTAATGAATGCCTGAATCTCTATAGGAGTATCACCCGTGACAATAATGTCATCTACATATACCAGAAGATATATGGTGCCTCCATATTGTCATCGTAGAAATAACGACGTATCAGACTTGGAGTTGATAAAGTCAGTTGAAGTAAAAAATGAGCCAAGTTCATTGTACCAGGCTCTTGGAGCTTGACGAAGACCATAGACAGCTTTCTGCAGTTTGCAAACATGTCTCGGATACTGAGGATGGAGAAAACTAGGAGGTTACTGCATAAAGACATCTTCAGTTAGAGTTCCTTGTAAAAAGGCATTATTAACATCCAATTGACGTAAATGTCAGCCTTTAGTGGTAGCCAAACTCAGGATAAGTTAGATTGTTGTTGGTTTAACAACGGGACTGAATGTCTCAATGAAATCAACACCAGGTCATTGATGAAACCCTTTGACGACTAGTCGTGCTTTATATCTGGTAATGGATCCATCGGGGTTTCGTTTAATTCAAAAAACCCACTTACACCCGATGATGTTTTGTATGTGATGAAATGGTACAAGAGTCCATGTTGAGTTATGGAGTAAGGCATCATATTCTTCACACATGGCTTTATGCCAGTGTGGAGATTTTTGAGCTTGTGAAAATGTGGTGGGCTCGATGGTCATAGGTGAGGATTCTGTGATAGTATGTAAGTCAAGGATTTGACGTGGTTTAAAAATACCACTCTTGGAGCGTGTTGTCATTGGATGTTCAGAGACTAAGGGATTACGAGGTTGTATTGTTAGTAGAGGTGATAGAGAGTTATTGACACAAGCTAAGTCAGGCTGAGGTACTTCAGAGTCACTGGGTCTAGAAGAAGATAAAGAAAATAATTGGGGTTATGAATGTGTGGCCTTATTAATGGGTAGAACTTGAGAGGGAGGGATTGGAGGAATAAAGGAAGGAATACACAATTGTTGAACTGGAGGAGTAGTAGAGTGTAGATCCTAAGGGGAAGAACTAGATGGTGTCATAGGGGTTTTGTCTGACAGAGTCGGAGGTATACTCCATTGATGAATGTTTGCCTGAGTGCTTTGCGTGGTAGGAGACTCATGGTTGTGGAAAGAAAAGGTGGATTCTACAAAAATAATATGACGTGATATAAAGACTTGTTGGGTTTGAGGGTTGTAGCATCGGAAAGCGTTATGTTCTAGAGAGTATCCGATGAAAACATAAGGCTTAGATCATGAAGTTAACTTATATGAGGTATAGGGACGTAACCATGGATAACATAGATAGCCAAATACTTTGAGTTTCTAAAGATTTGGAGATTTATGAAATAGTATTTCAAACGGAGACTAATATTGTAAGACTGGAGTAAGCATGCGATTGATAAGATAGATTGTAGTTTGAAAGGCTGTTGTCTAAAAGGTTGGAGGCATGGAAGCCTGATGTAGTAATGTGAGACCAGTTTCAACTATATGCCGATGTTTGCGTTCGACAGAGCCAACTAGTTGAGGAGTATGTGGGGGTGACTTAAGGTGTTGTATACCACGAGCTGAGAGATAAGATGTCAAGGCTTGATATTCACCTCCACCATCAGAGTAGACTATTTTTATGATAGATTGAAAATAGTTCTCAACCAACTTTTTAAAGTTAGGAAAGACTGTGGAGACTTCAGATTTATGATGGAGAGGATACAACCATGTATACTTACTAAAATAATCTACAAAAATGATATAAAATTTGAATTTGTCAAAAGAAATGGTGGGAGCAGAACCCCAAACAGCCGTATAAATAATTTTAAATAGTTTAGAGCAAGATATGGAAGATATATCAAATGGCTGTCTATGACTTTTATTATTAAGACAAGCATCACAATGAGTTATAAGGTTACTTGATTTGAAACTGGGAAGAGAATAACGAGAAATTAATTTTTGCTGGATAAGGGATGAGGGATGACCAAGACGACGATGCCACACATCAATTGAAGCTGCAACCGAAGAATGGGCAGTGGGCTGGATTATTTGTGGAGTTGATGGTCATTCATAAATGTTGCTTTTATTCGAGCCCTTGATCAAGGATGCCCCTGTGTTCAAATCCTTGACAAGAAAAGAATTAGGAAAAAATTCAATAGAAGTATTATTGTGTTTGCAGAATTGAGAAACAGAAATAAGGTTTCGCTTAATGTGAGGTGCACACAGAATATCATCGAGTGTAAAACTTGTGGTATGAGAATTAAGCGTTATGAAACCAGTATGAGTAATAGGAATAGCTTTACCATCGCTGATGATGATGTCTTCATTACCACTATAGTTATTGTGGACAGACAAGTTCTGAAGATCAGAAGTAATGTGATGAGAGACGCCAGAGTCCACAATCCAGTTAGGTTGATTTGAAGTCGGTGTAGTCATGAGATTCGCTTGAGGCCATCGTGATGGAGCAAGGGGTTTGGGTCGAGACCAACAGACTTTTGCGGAGTGTCCGACTTTATCACATAGTTGACAAACAATTCATTGTTGGGTTGTGAGGTCAGGACGCCAGGGCTGATGATTATTGGAGTTGCCACCTTTATTGATACTCTTCCAGTACTGGTTGCTTTGCCTCTTGGACCTTTGACTAACTTGAGCGATGATGGCTGGTTCGACCAACTTGTCCTTGCCCTTCAAGTACGTCTTGTAGTCATTCAATTTATCATAGAGTTCTTCGAATGACATCGGTGAGTCACGTGCTCGAATTACGACTGCCAATTCCTTGTACTCATCTCCCAAGCCATTGAGGATATGGATTATCACTTCTTCATCACAGAAAGAATGACTTATCAAAGCCAAGTCATCGATGATAACTTTGATATTTTGTAGATAGTCAGCAATGGTACTTCCCTCTTGTTTTATTTTCATTAAGCTGGATAGAAGGCTGAGCTTGCGAGTACGCGAACGATTTGCTAAGGTTGTTTACAACTTGCACCAGGCTTCTGCAGCAGTTGCACACGAAGATATCAATGGTGCGACGAATCCAGCAACTGAAACTTGAATATCTTGGAGGATGAGACGGTCTTGACATAACCATAGCTTATGAGCTAGATTGGGTACTGGACTGGGTTCGCTGGGGATGTTCATCATTGCTGGTGGACAGTTGAGAGAGCCATCGATATAACCTAGCAAGTTATATCCAAATAGAAGATTAGAAAACTGAGCTCGCCAAGATGCATAGTTGTCGCTTTTTGATAACTTGAAAGGGATTAGCGTAGCAGCATTGATGGAGATAAATCTTGTATGTGGAGAAGCACTGTGATTCCTTGTAGAAACAGTAACTGGAACATCATAAGTAGATGATGAAGACATTCTGAGTATATTGATCCGAGAACTTAGAGTTTATGATAGAATAGTGCAGCGAGGAGCTCTGCTGATGGTAAGACAGCAGTTGGTAATAAGTGATGATGGCTACGGTCTGTGCAGATCATAGTGTTCAGCCAAGTTCGATGTAAGAGATCTGCTGAGGACCGCAGCAGTGGACCGCAGTAGAGAGAAGAAGCTTTAGCCTGGCAGAGGAAGTAGGAGGCGAGAGGGTTCTTCGGTAGAGGAGAGCGCCGGGGCTAGCGATCTTTCCACGCAGTGATTGCAGCAGAGATTGCTCTGCTTCTGTCGCATTGCAGCAGGGAAGAAGCTAGAGTTTGCGACGTCATAGGAAGTCGCCGCGAGAAGAGGAAGTGACAGCGTTAGGTTCCTATAGGTTGTCTGTTGGTCTGCGCATAGAGGAATAGCGAAGAGGGTTTGTGCCCTCTTCTCTCTGCAGCCGGCACTGCCAGAGGCGAGGGGCTCACTGCTGCTGTACAGCCGACGACGAGAAGGTCTTGCAGGCAGTTCAGCGTGTAGGGGGAAGCGGTTCTCCCATGTTCTGCACACAAGGAAAGGGCTGCCTTGACGGAAGGAGAGGGCTGCCTTCTTTGCCTTCTGCTCGCTCGCACAAGGCGGCGCGGCGATTCGAGCGATTGCGGGCGATTGGGCGGCAATTTGGCGATGGATCTCGCTTCCTCCGCGAGGTGCAGGAACAATCAGGGGCTCTTCCTGTGCGCACGAGCTGCTCTTCTTCTTGAAGGGAAAAAGGAGAAGAAGTTGTCGTTGAGAAAAGAATGTAGTTTCATGAGAGGACAACGTTGAGAAAAGAATACAGCTTCGGGAGAGGAAGGCGGTGAGTAGCGATTGCTGTCGTCGGACAAGCTGATCGATGGATTCCTCGGCCGGAAAAAGGAAAGTTGAAGCCGAGGGTGACCAGTGAGCTCTGCTGTGGCTCTGCGACGTTGGCAGCAACGCAAGTGAGAAGAACGCGATAAGCAATGCCGCCGGAGAAGGAGCGGAACACCGATCTGTTGCTGTCATCGGACAATGCGAAAGAAAGCTTGCTCTTAGGCAAGCATCTCTGATACCATATAAAGATTGAAGCGTAAAATGAATTTATTCGATATAGCTACATACAGAGTTATTCATAGAAGAGGATTCCCTCAACAAATTAGGGAAAATTTCTCTCGATAACCCAACGGGATTTTCTCATAAAATTTAAGAAAATCTTATCCGCTATCACCTTTTCTTCTTCTTCTCTTCGACTTCATAAAATTTACGAGGCAAGCAGATCGGGCAAAATGCAGCAATAACTCATCCAAAGTTGTCAACTTGCTCTACGGAAGGCTGCAGCATCCTGTGGTCTTCCTTTCACTCATGTACACAACCACTGCGTGCATTCTGTGGTCTGAATCAATGGGCATCATCGACTTCTCTTCTTTCCTTCAGCTCCTGCTGTAAGAACGCGGCGTTTGAACGATGAATGAACGAAGGATCCATGCAAACAAAGTCTTATCTCATTCAGATCTGATGCACAAATACCATGTCCAACTATTTCAGCCCATGGGCATATTTGGTGCACTCTAATGGTATTTTTTTTTTTTTTTGGTGTCTGTGTAGCATAAATTCCATGCAGCATATTAATTAAATAATGCATTAGTTCCTAAAGTTTTTGTTTGGCTAATCATCCTTTTCAAATCTATTTATTTTCAATAATATACATAAAAAATTGTGTATATCATCATCTTGAATAACAATCATCCTAAAAATTAATTCTCTTATATATATATATATGAAAATAATTTAAAATAAGATAAATTAATATTTTCATATTTAGTCCTCTGGGTAAAAATTTAGCATATATATATATATGCACAAAATTCCATAAAATTGCATAAATTTCATTAATATTTTTGGATCAATTGCTCGCCACTACAACAACATATCCTCCAATTACGAGGGTAATGATTTCAAACATATTTTAAGTATTTTATATGTTTGATATTTTCAATTTTAAACTAACATTCAATGAGAATAATTAATAATAACTAGCCTAATTTCTTTATTGAGGGGAGGGATGAACCATGGATGTTATAGGAGGGCATAAATGGAAGATCATAATATTTTAAAAGGACATGCACATTATGTCAAACTTTACAGGGGTAAATACGATATTTACAAACCCTTAATGGGAGAGATAGGTAAAAACACCTGGAAAGTTGCACATTCTGGTTCGACACGTGGGCCGATTCCGACCGTCCGCCAAGAGCAACGACTCGGCCCACGAAAGCCCAAATGATACGTGGCTCGCTATCGGTTGGTGCGGAGAGCAGGCGCCACCCCTTCATATTCCCCGATCTGTTCCTCCCCAGTCACTGCCACTCTCTTTCTCCTCGATCTCGATCTCCGGGGTTCTTTGCTCTGAGCAATGGTGGTGTTCGCGGTGACGCGAAGGGAGACCGTCCCTTTCGAGGGCCAGAAGCCCGGGACCTCTGGCCTCAGGAAGAAGGTGCGCGAATTGATCTTTCTCTTCTGCTTCCTCAGATCTAGGCCCTCTTGGTGTAGATCTTGGCGGATCTTGTTTTCTTGATGCGAGTAAGCGGATTGGTTTCGGATTCAGCGCCACGGCAATGGAGTTCGTGTCGATCCGCCTGTACTTGTGTTTTCTTTTGTTCTTGCTTGTTTTACTTCTTCTTTTTGTTGCTAAAAATGACTCTCTTTTAGCTTGATCAGCTTTTCGTGATTCAAAATGGGTTGATTTCGATTGTATCTGTCTGGTACTCGGTCTTGTAATTCAAGCTACCTAATTGGGATCGGAGGATTATGTTGGTGTGGTTTTGTTGTAATTAACGTAACGATGTACAAAAAATGGCAAACGATTTGTCGTAAGCAATCAAATGATGTTAGGAGTTTTAGTCTCTTTTTATGTAATTATAAACAAATATGTCATTTTTATTTTTATCAAATGATGTTAGGAGTTTTCGTTTCCTCCAACTTAAACACATCTTTTTTTCCTTTATTTGGCAGTATTATGGGATGTGCTTGTTAGAAACTGGTTCCTCTCATCTTGTCATTTGTTTGTTAGATATTTTGATTGATGTCTCTTTCTTTATTCTGAAATCGAGGGGTAACGAGACTTTGGGAGATTCGCCGGATAACGATATTTCCCATGTTGAACGTCGAGTTAGCTGAGTTATTAATATGAGGTGACATCGTGGTTGCTTATCTCTTTCCCATCCTCTCTCCTAGGATATGGTCAAGGAATCTAGAAAATTAGTAGCACTCTATACAATATCAAGTTTTAGTTACAGAAATGGATCTTGAATTTCTTTTGTGCTTCTTTTGACTCCACTAAAATGCAGTTGTACCTTCTTTTAGTTCTATGTTGATTATTTGCTGATAGTACTTAGCACATGATAGGACTAAAGAGTACACCACTTTCAGTTGCCGATGTACGCATCGTGCCTTTTTTTATCTGAAGTTTTGGCTAGGCCCACTAAAATTTCTAGTGGAATATAATGTTCTCCATAGTGGATCATTTTTAGATGTACCTTGTGACTTATTACTTGTTGAAGAGAGAATTTTTCAACCTTTACCATTTGTCTTTCTCCCTTTTATTTAACCTGAACTATGTGAGACTTGCTTTCAGGTGACAGTTTTTAAGCAGCCTAATTACCTGCACAACTTTGTTCAGTCAACATTTAATGCCCTTCCTACAGACAAAGTGAAAGGTGAGTTCCCCCGTGCAAAGTCACTGATGTAGTGGTCTCTTTAGCAATTATAAGATAAGAGACTATTGAGTCTAAGCAGATGTTAATTAGTTTGCTTGCTTCATTCAGTTATCTTTTCTTTCTTTTGCTAATGGAGCACTTGTAGGCGGCTTCAGAATTTATTTAATGAAATAGTTATAATGGTATCTCCATCTCTTTTCCCTGATAAGGGAAGTTAAGTTGGTATCTGACAAAATACCTGGAGAAGAGCTGTTATGTTGCACATTATTGATAATGATGTTGCAAAACAATCAACTGTACAATTATTTCTGCTTGACTTATAAAGTAATAAAAAATTGTTCATGCTCTTATGGTGTCAAACATCTTAGACTCTGACAAGCGAAACTAAGACGTTGCAAATCCAAATTTAAGTCCTAGAAATACTTAAATGTTGTTTACCAAGTAATATTTTAATTATGTTGTCCCCTTTTATTTTCTCAATGTTTAGCATAGTTTTTTTTTGGCTCAGGGGCCACACTTGTTGTTTCTGGAGATGGACGCTATTTCTCAAAGGATGCTGTTCAGGTACTTTTCTCTTCATTATAATTTTCAGAATATATATCACAAAAAATCATAGTTAAGCTTTTTGAAAAATTGAACTCTCATCCCCCTCCACCATCAAGGCAAAGAAAACCCTTTGTGGCTGAACCAATTGCATTTGGCAGGCATTTTGGTAGTTAACATTATATCCCCTATTGTTTTTGTTGTTGGAAATGGTGCTACAAAACCTATGGAGAAGACATACACACACACACACATAGAAATCAGGTTGTCTAAATTGGATGTAAAATCAGAGCTAACCGGGGTCTTATTCCATGTTTATCCTCCAATGTTGTCGTGGATGGCCAAATTTAGAAGATGTCAATTCCAACTATGTCAAGGGCATACCTGGCAAAGCCTCTCGATGCTTAAGTTAGCTTGGGAGTTGAGCTGTAGGCAAAGCGCCAAAAATAGTGAGCCGAAAGTACTAACAGGATTAGAACACCCCTAGGAACACACCTGAGAGGGCCTTTTATAGTGTGCATTTAGGATCGTTGCATTCATGAATATGCATTAATGTTGGGAACAATATTGTGTATTCCCTGGCCCAGGTGGAGTTGTGTTACGTCGAATCCAAGAACATGCAACAAACATGACAGTCGGTAATGCCCAGAGATCGTGGTCACGTCAGCCACACTTGGTGGAAGTGTAGTGGACGTGGCACTGAGGTGTCGACCACCTGACACCAAAGCATGGACCACATAATGCTGAAGTGTTAGCTACATCATTATCTCTCTCTCTCTCTCTCTCTCTCTCTCTCTCTCTCTATATATATATATATATATATATATATATATATATATATATGTATATGTATATCATATCATATCATATATATATATATATATATATATATATATATATGTATATTTGATGAGTTTGTTCTGAAATGGCTAAAGTTCTTTTTGATTGCTTGATGCTTTTAAATTTCAGTTGTAGCAAGCTTATATCATCTTGATTTAGTCACAGCAATGTTGCTTCTTTATGATTGATCATGAAACTAGCCACTTAGCTTGCATAAATTAGGCTGCGTAGATTGATCCACCCTAGGCCATGCTTTGACACGAATGTACCTAAGCCAATGACAATTAAACCGAGGCATGCTGCACTTGTTGTACCCATATGGACTTGGGTTCCGTGCTCAGATTGTATACCCATATTGCCTACATACCCTTGCAAATAAGATTGGTTTATATTGATTATCACATAGCTCTGACCATATGTGTGAGCTGGGACATATTGATATATGAAATGAAGCAAATATTTTTATGTTGTCCAGGTCACTCAATAAATTGGTGATGCATATTTTTAAAATGTATAATGAATGATTGGCTTTGATTGGGTAATATGTGTGATGTAGATATTTAAAGTGTATAATGAATGGTTGGCTTTGAGTTGGGTGATACAATGTGATCTCGTCCTTTTCTTTTTGTGGCTTTTTTTCTTTTGACCAACCAGATTATTATTAAGATGGCTGCTGCTAATGGAGTAAGACGTGTTTGGGTTGGACAAAATTCTCTACTTTCAACACCAGCAGTTTCTGCTGTCATAAGGGAAAGAGTTGGTGCAGATGTAAGTGTCTTTACTATATATCAACAAAATTCCTGTAAATAATAGTGGCTTTTGGCTTAGCTTATTGTTTGTGTGCCTGTTAAAAGAGCATGCACTGGACTAGCATCCTGGTTATTAATCATCTCCTATATTACAGGGATCAAAAGCAACTGGAGCTTTTATCTTGACAGCAAGTCACAATCCAGGAGGTCCACATGAGGTATATTTTGTTTTACATGTCATTGTTTTGTATGCATATTTTCTTTCTGCTAAAACATTTTATGGCAAAGACAAAATAATAACCTTGAAGGAGAAAATGTCTGATGAGTGAGCATTCACTGTGAGATGACCTCTGCTAGAAAATAATTAAAGAATATATATTTTTTGTTTATATCATTTTCTGCAAATATCTGATTATATGGATGTTAAAGAACAATTAAGTTCTTAATTTAAGATAACTTGTGGAAGTGAAGTCCTAATCCTCTTTGCCAATTTAACTGAACTTATAGGCCAAGCTCCATATTTTTTTCCTCATATCCTTTCATTTATCTTTCCTTGATCTTCTTTTTGTTAATTTTCCCAAAATTTTATGGATAAAAGGACTGTCAAGTGATTCAATACTAATTCCAAACTCGTGAAACCTAACAGATTATTTGCTTGCATTTTCCTTGACCTAGTTTGTTTCTGTGCATTATGCTTATGATACCTTCTCTCAATGTTTTGCCACTGCTAACCTTCATATTATGTATTCAATATTCTTGTTTTACCTTTAACTCTGCCATTTGCAACATGCTGTTGCATACCCAGTATGTCTTGTTTTGCCTACAGTGATTTTCATAATTTTTTTCTTCTTGAATGGTGTCATCAATGAAGTTCCAGAATAAACAGGGGCAGGATTTGATTTAATATATATATATATATATATATATAATATTCCTGTTGTGCTGAGGTAATTACTTCCAATTCATAAATTTATTTAAATATTATATTGAGTAGTAGGAGGAGGGCCTAGGGGCTTGTGCCCCCTTGATGTTAGAAAAAGTCTTAGCAATCATGCTTTCCTGGTGTGACATCATAATAGCTTTATATTGAGAGACAATGAAGGCATGGATCAGTCTGAGGAATTTTCTGTAGTATTCAATAATGTTGGTGGTGTACCATCTCTGATGAATTTACCATTACTGATGCATTAATGACACATGTTAATGAACATTTTTCATGCCATGAGAATTAGCAGCTGACAGGGGCCAAACATGAACACTGACTTGCTTTTTTGCTTCTGTGGTGATATTATTAGAACTCTGAAAAGGCTTCATGTAACAACTTCAATTGGCATTTGAATCAGAAGAGATATATGCTTCACTAACTAAAGAAAAACAATGGACTGTGTAATTACTATCATTTGTTTAGCTTTTAAGACTTCATTGGTAATTTACTTAGTCATTCTGCTTTTAGCTTTGATTTTTCATCTTTTTGATTTACCACTAACTCTTGTTTTACCAGGATTTTGGAATAAAGTATAACATGGAAAATGGTGGACCTGCTCCTGAGGCTATTACTGATAAGATATATGCCAATACAAAAACACTAAAGGAATACTTCATTGCAGTAGATCTTCCTGATGTATGTTCGGCATTAGAATCTGTCAGCAATTCTGGTTACAAGATTTTAGAAAATTTGATATTCATTCACTTATATGTTGCAGATTGATATTTCTGTTTTAAGTGTAAGCACCTTCTCTGGGCCTGAAGGACCGTTTGATGTGGATGTTTTTGATTCAACCACTGACTATGTGAAGCTTATGAAGTAAGTGGTCTTTCCTTCATGTTATTATTGCAGGTACACATTACTTTTTATTTCAGTGATACTTGCTGTATCTTTTGAATTTAGTTTTATTGGTGTAGTTTTTGGCTTGTATATGATAACCATGATTTACAGTGTGGAGCAGTGGATGAGTAACAGTTTAGGTTGTCATGATATCTAATCATGAAATCAACGTAGTCGTTATTTCTGTCACAAACATTGCTGAAATGCATGTGGTGGATGAATATATTCTTCAAGAAGAAACAATGGGGAATCTATCTTTTACAAAAGTTATTAAAATCACTGGTTTTTCGCTTCAGGTCAATTTTTGACTTCGGATCCATCCAAAAGTTGCTTTCATGCCCAAAGTTCTCATTCTGGTACTCATCTGGGGCCTTGCTTTCCTAGCATCTTCTAATTCTTGTTTTTGCACCTGCGATCTAAATCCATGCTTAAACTATTTTCAGCTATGATGCACTTCATGGTGTTGCTGGAATTTATGCAAAGCGTATTTTTGTTGAGGAACTTGGTGCAAATGAATCTTCGCTATTAAATTGCACGCCTAAGGTGTGTTTATACTTGATATGTTCATTTGTCTTCTCTCAAAAATTGCATGAATTTATTATTAAGCATTGATAATCTTATAACAGGAAGACTTTGGAGGTGGTCATCCAGATCCTAATCTGACCTATGCAAAAGAATTGGTTGCAAGAATGGGGTTGGGTAAATCAAGCTCACAATTTGAACCACCTGAATTTGGTGCTGCTGCTGATGGGGATGCAGATCGCAACATGATCCTTGGTAAAAGGTATTCTTCAGTTATAATAGAGAGACGGAAGCTGTAGCACATCCTACTATGTTCGTGACTTGGCAAATTTTCTTGTGTCACTAGGTTCTTTGTAACGCCATCAGATTCTGTTGCTATAATTGCTGCCAATGCTGTTGAAGCCATACCATATTTTGCCTCTGGTTTGAAAGGGGTTGCCAGGTGTGATATCTTCAGTTATGAACTCCAAGTTTTACTTGAATCTTTTTGGAATGCTTGAACAATGAATCGAACTAGATTCAGGGGTTTTGTACAGAAACTTCTGTTAGAGTGTTGGGTGGATTTAACTCGTAAGTGGTTATCTATGTCACCTGACCATGTGGTATAACAGGATGTACAGTGTACATTGTGATACACAACTACATGACTGCTTATGCAGTTTGCGTATGCAACCACATGGAGCAACGTGGCTGCATGTGTGGTCTGCGTAAGATGTGATTGCATGTGGTTTGTGTTTCCTTCATTGTTTTATATTATTATACAATCTTTAATGATGAAAACATGGCCAATGATAATTTAACATTAATCTTACTAATTATTACTCCAGTAATTTCATGAAGAGTATAGATATTCTATATAATTTTGTTTTGGCCATAACATATGCATATCTATTTGCGATCTGAATATTTATTGTATTCTTGATTATATACTTTTAATATTTGATATGTGTTGTGCATTGTGTTTCCCTTTTATCATTTGGACTTTGTATTTATTGGAAGTTCACTAGACCTTCTGCAGTTAAGTTATTAACGATGAACTTTGGGATTGAAAATTGAAGATGTAAAAACCAAAATTCACTTTCCCTTTTACCTTTGATATGATTGATCCTAGAAAATTTTGATTTCATCAGTTGTCTTTAATTATTTGGTACCTAAGGAGTGAGAGATAAGAATCCATAAAGCCTCAGGCCAATAGATGATAGCAATATACATAAAGTACTTAATAGACTATTTTCTTATTGCTCTTACTAGTAATCATGTATTATTCTATTCTAGTCTATGTTTGTCAATGAGAAAACTCCTACATGATGTCAGTTTTCCCATTGTCTGGTCACAATTTTATTCTCCTTGCTAATCTTACCTTTCAGGAGTATGCCAACTTCAGCTGCCCTTGATGTTGTGGCAAAGAACTTGGGTCTTAAATTTTTTGAGGTGAGTGTTGCTTGGAGTCTCACACATGGCATATGCATTTGATGGCTTAAAAAAAATTTACCATATTTCAGGTGCCTACTGGTTGGAAATTTTTTGGAAACTTGATGGATGCTGGACTTTGTTCAGTTTGTGGTGAAGAAAGCTTTGGGACAGGTAGTTTCAAGGATTTTTGTCCCCTGCATGTCTTTGCAAGTTTGCATTGTGGAAAATTTAGATTGTGACATTTCTATTACAAGTTTTGATTAGTGTTCAAAACACTTGACTGGTACGGAACCAAGATATGCATGTTGTCATGAAAATAACAAACTGTGTCATGTTATGCATGCTGCATTTGAACAAGAAAAGCTTAACATTTTGGACCAGTAGCCTTTCTTGACTGAATTTCTTTAAGGTCTGCACTTCAAATGTGACCCCTTCTTTTTTTTTTTCTTTTTTTTTTTGCACTGCAGGAGGATTGTGCATTTTTATCATTTCAGAAAGACTTCTGTAAGCCTTTGTCTTCTCTTGCAGGCTCAGATCATATTCGTGAAAAGGATGGAATCTGGGCAGTTTTAGCTTGGCTTTCAATTCTTGCCTTTAAGAACAAGGACAAGCTTAATGATGACAAGTTGGTTACTGTTGAAGATATAGTTCGTAAACATTGGGCCACTTATGGCCGCCACTATTATACTCGCTACGACTATGAGGTAAGCATAGATGTATGGATATTCTTTTAAAAATCAAATGTAATGTATAGTTAGTGATATTCTTTCACATGGCTGCTGCCTATGAGAATACTCTTGCTAATTGTTTATTATTATTTTTGGTGAAGAATGTTGATGCTGGTGCTGCCAAGGAGCTAATGGCACATTTGGTGAATCTTCAATCGTCCCTTTCCGAAGTTAACAGGTATGTCACTTGTGAAAAAAGAAATTCATTGAACACATGACTCACCAAGGCCAACTACAGATAGATGTGGTTGTGAGCACATTGAAGCGTTCTTCTCTGTTGTATGGTCTTTTCTCTTTCATGCTTTCGATATGGTTTTGTTGGTAGTATTTCTTGGTTCTTGCATCATCAGACTGTTATTTCTCAGTTGTTTCGTGTTGTTTTCAGTTTTTATTCTCTTAAATGTCCATCTTGTGTCATGGCAGTAGGTCTTGCTTACGGCTCTGTTAATTTGTATTCTTTTCTTGTTTTTAGTTTTATACTATGTGCTTCAATGTAACTATCCTTTTCTACATGATGTTCTTATTTCCATTACCTGCTAAGTCTAGCATCACTTGGGCAAGTGAATCTAGAGATTCTCCTTTTCAGTTTCATATAGATCTGATTACATCCTTTTTTTTTCTCTACTGCATCTTGTTGCTAGTCAATTTTTGTGTTTGGATCATAAAGCATCCTTGTTCAGAGTTTCTTTCATATCAAATTTAGTATGTTAAGAAGAAACAATGTTAATTTTTAGCTTGTTACATGAACTAAAACCTTGATGGAATCAGTTTGACATAGTATGAGGTCTGTTTGATTGGTCTGTATTAAACTGGGACCAGCTGATCCTTCCAACAATGTTCGATTCTAAAGCATAGGGGAATCAGGTGAAACCTAATCTGCAAAGGGAAGAAAAGAAACCTAAACTATGATCCTTTTCCTGTTCAAATTTGTTTAAATATTGCCATCAATCTTATCCACAAAAACCAAGATGCTCTTCTTGTTCAAGTTTATTTCACTGGTGTCAATTGATAGGAGTCCTATTTCTGATAGGTTATAGGAAATGCATGATTTAGGAGACAATGTGCATCATGCATGCTAGTTATAGTATGTATGCTCGGGACATGATTTCCTAAAACACAATACATGTTGCTTCATTTATTCAGGATTATAAAGGAGATAAGATCAGATGTCTCAGATGTTGCCCAAGCCGATGAATTTGAATACAAGGATCCTGTCGATGGCTCTGTCTCTAAGCATCAAGGCATTCGGTACCTCTTTGTGGATGGATCACGACTTGTAAGTTATCATCGCTTGCTGTGCTTTTTTTTTTTTTGGATTAGTTTACAACGAATCATAATAATCCGATGCTGACTTGAAGCCTGAAGTTGTTAGCCGAAGTTTCACCGGTGGAATACTAAACTTTGTACCAACGACTATTTGTCTTTTATTGCAAAACAACAACAACTGTTAAACTTTGTATTATGGTCTATTATGGCACACTACAACGATAGTCAAAAGTGGTTTCCCTCAAATCCAGGTACGAGTCTGAGTTATTTCTAATTTGCATCCGCCACATAATTTTTAGGTTTTCCGGCTATCTGGGACTGGTTCCGAAGGTGCTACCATCAGAGTCTACATTGAGCAGTACGAGAACGACCCAACAAAGACCGGGAGGGATTCACAAGAAGCACTTGCTCCTCTGGTAAATGAGACTTCACCTCTGTGTCATATTTTCACGAAACATTAAGATAGTCCTTACAAGATGCTTGACACGATGCTTTGTGCTGTAGGTGGAAGTGGCGATAAAGCTCTCGAAGATGAAAGAATTCACCGGACGATCTGCTCCTACTGTTATAACATAAAATCAAATCGCCGACTAGTAAAAAAGGAGTACTTTTTGAGTTGGACATCCATTTCCCCTCTTTTATCAACTAATTTTGTACCCAGCGCCATGTGACGCGGCGCGCTACATGTTTTTGAAATAATTCTTGTGTTAGTACCACTAAAAATTAAACCCCCGGTTTTGGTTGGAGATTATATTAAATAATAAAAAGTTCTTTCTTGCAAAATCACTGGTTATTGTTGAGATTGTTTGCCACTTTTAGCCAAACCAAGTGTCCTAACCTTATAATGGTGGGAGTTTCTCGATCAATTATAATTGGTGAGGCAAACCTCAGGAATTGGTGGAGGAACTCTTGTTTTGACTGGATCAAATGTGATGTTTACTTGAAGCTGAGATAGGATCTATTGATTCAGATTCGAATGTGATGATTACCTCCTATTTTTGTTTTTTTTGGGCTGTCATATGAATTATTCCATCTAAAGAATGAGATATGATTTGATGAAGCACATCGCGAGATACGATTACTCGCCAGACTTCATCAGATGCTACACTAATTACGCTGCTTTAACCAGAACAAGTTCTTCCGTCGCATGAGTTCAATTACCTTCTTCTCTGTAATTTCTCCAGTGCTCTTCCCTAAGTTTAATAACAGAGATCCAGAGAGAGAGAGAGAGAGATGTTTTGTGCCGCCAATGTACTTTTATTGCTGCTACAACTGGAACGCAAGTGACAAAACAAGAAGACAGGAAAACCAATCAAGTAGAGCTAACTCGATTCGCTGCCGAATTCCCCATGCAATGCAAGACAGAACGAAGCCCACCGAACATGACGAGAGAGACGCGCAAAGATGAAGCAGCAGATTAAGTTGGTTTCCAGAGGACGGTGGTCTCGGCGATCATGGAAGTGACGACGTAGGGATCCATGTTGGAAGCCGGCCTTCGGTCTTCGAAGTAACCTGACGAGGATGGTAGCAGAGTGAGATGCACACATTTGATCGGCATACAACGCAACGAAGTCTCAAGACCGAAGGAAACGCCACCCACCTTTGCCGGACTTCTCCGTGTCACGGCCAACTCGAATCGATGCTCCCCGATTCGCAACTCCCTGTCAAGGTCGCGACCAGTTAAGAAGAACGCACGAGATTTCTACCGATGCGAATGACAAGACACGATCTGCGCATGTATCTACCCAAACGAAGGTATTGATATCGGCGGTCTCATGGCGCCCGGTGAGGCGGCGCTCGTTCCCTTCTCCATACGCAGCTATGTGCTCCTTGTGCCTCCGGCCAAGTTTCTCGATTGCCTCTTTGATGACCCCGTACCCTCCGTCGCTCCTCATGGATTTGGTGCTGAAGAGTTTCGAATGGAAAAGACGATTAATATTCATGCATGTACTTCCCAAGTTCATGGGCTTTACGTTCACCTGTAATTTGTGTGAGCTCCTGCACCATTCCAATCACCCTGCAACGAGAAGACACAGCGATAACACACAGCAAGAACGGTGTCTTCCTCGCTTGCTGGATCAGCAGGTGAGCAAGCTCATCTTACCTGAATCGGCTTGGGATCCAGAGAAAGCACCACTCCGGCCATCTCGGTAATCCTCTGTTCACAGAGATCCAAGTGGTACCAAAGTTAGACGATCGGCTGGCTAAAACAAGTTGGGGACGGGGGTATGTGCAGCTACCTCGAGCACGTATCGAGCGACCCAGAGCTGATCACCGGCTGATATGCCGACACAGGGACCGACTTGGAACTCCCACTGGGGAAGAAGACCAAGATTCGATGAGAAGAACGAGGCAGAGGAGTTCGAATGGCTCCGAATGCTACCTGGCCTGGCATGACCTCCCCGTTGATGCCACTGATGTCGATCCCTGCGTAGAGGCAGGCCTTGTAGTGGGCATCGACTACGTCTCTCCCAAAAGCTTTGTCGGCACCAGCAGAGCAGTAGTAAGGACCCTGCCATGGAGCTTAGGTCACTGCATAGCTCGATTGCAGGCTAAAACTTGCGATGAAGCAGTGCTTCCAAGGTTTCATATATCAGAAGAAGGCTAAATCTTTGGTGTTTGGAGGAGAAATCATGTCATTCATTCATGCCAATCTTGAGAGTAGCCAAAACTCATGAGAGATATTTTCAAATAAATTATATAGAGAAGGATGATGGCACAAGAACTCACCTGGGGACCGGGATAGCCTCCGATGGGCCACCCAATGGGCCACTTGACATCCTTCTGAAGGAGAGTGTACTCCTGCTCTATCCCAAACCTAGCAGGAGAGTTGAACATCCATCAGTGGTAGCTTTGTGTCTTCCTCAGATGAATGGAAAGAGAAAGCAGAAGAAGAAACAGCAATACCAAGCCTCTTCTGCAGCAACAGCAGGGTTGCTAAATATCTTGGCAGCATTGTGTCTTTTGTTGGTGGGGATTGGCTCTCCTTGAGGTGTGTAACAATCACACATGACCTATGTGTTCCAGATGAAGAAGAATCAAACAGAAGGCCATGAGAAAAAATTGTCTCAGCCTTGATGCAAACAAGTAGAGCAAGACTCACAAGGATGTTGTTGCCCTTCCTGAAGGGGTCCTTGAAGATAGCTTGGGGACTGCAGACAGGAAGTTCCATCTTTTTACTGCAGAAGCTTCAACAGGAAAAAGAAACTACAGTGAAGAGGAAGCATGAGAACATACTACAGAATCACTTCACTGTCCTCTCCAGGAGCTTGGCCAGTGCTTGAGCCATCATAGTTCCACTTTGGAAGCTGGCTGGGGTCAGTCACAGGACCTGAGAGAGTCTGTCCCAATTGAAACAGATAGCATGTCAGGGAAGAAGCTACAAGTCCAAGGAGTGTAACAATGTGGATGTTATATACCCTGGCTTTGCTCCTGAGGTCCACACCAGAGCCTCCAACCCTGTTGGATTTGCAATAGACAAAAGGCACCATGAGGAGCTGTGTGAATCTGAAGGACAGGAGGAGCAGGAGGAGGAGGATGGAAAAAAAGGTGATTGATGTTTTTTCTTTCATTCAGGTGAACAAAGTTCAATTAATTACTTATCACAATTGACTTCAAAGGAAATCTCAACATGTTTATGCTAATTAGTAGTTCATGGATAAATGGAAAGTTTGAAACAAATCAATTAGTGCACATTCCCTCAAAAAGAGGAAGAACATGGACAGTCCAGAACAAAAATTAAAGAGCAAAACTATTTTTGAGAACCTTTTACAAGCAAAAGAATGTCACAAAATGAAGAAGCAACAAAAAAGCATAATCACCACTAAAAAACCAACATTTTTTCTTCTTTTTCTTGTCCTTTTGGAGGAAAGAGAACACCAAATCCTTAACAAAGTTCTGGTTTTGATTTGAAGGTAAGTCATCAACCTCAACGCATGACATGCAAATCCTTCTGAGAAAGAATAACTCAAACAAATTGTGGCATTTACTTACCTGTATGCAAACGACCGCAAAAGTACCAAAACAAACAACATAAAGAAGATCCAAGAAAACACGAGAGTGCAAAGAACAGCAGAACTGGCACCTACAATATTCGAAAGCCCAAAACCAAATGGCTGAACCCATCCAAAATAATGGAAATAGGAGGATGGCAAAGGAAGAGATGGACAGAAGGGAAGGAACAAACCATATGTACTCAGCAATGATCTTCTCCGTGTAGTCGGAGAGGTTAAGGTTGATGAGATCTGTGAGCAGAGCCATGGCTGCAAAGAGCTGCTCTTCCTCTCTACTCTATGAATGGACCTGAGAAAGAGAACAGAGTGAGGAAGAAAGAGCAGAAGGAAGGGACCATATATAGGAGGGAGGGTGGTGGAGGGAATGGCAGGTAAACAGAGATTAGAATATGGTGACAATCCAAACCTGACATACACTCCTTAGAAAAGTCCAAGTTGAGGTTGACAATGCAGAGATTCAAATATGTGGTACAGAAAGATTAGATGTAGAGTTATGGTTTATATGGCACAAAGAGGTGTATGAAGTGACCAGTTTTCAACCATACCCTTGGATTTGCCCATTCTCGACCTATCCTTTGCCAAGGGACTTGCAGAACTTGTGGAGATTTATCTGCAGAAAGAAGAGACACAACTTTATCATGCTCTTGGTATGATTTGTTATAATGCATGTAGTCTTCTGCATAGGCTTTAAATGTTTTAAGATAGTATGGCATTATGATCAAAATATACTGTCATTTGATGGAGATTAAGTGAGGTTTATCATGCTGTTATGGGGTTTGGTATTTAAAAGAAAATTAATGCTTTGCTTTGCATAGTGCCTTTGATGTCTTTTTGCTAACTTCTTTCTGCAATCAGCATGGGAACTTTTCTATTGATGTGTCCTGGACTTGATGGACTATAGCTGGTGACAACAACACAGCCTTGCTCTGCAGTGATTGCCAAGGGTTATTGCTTCACACATCACTGGATCTACCTCATACTTCTTTCCTGAGTTGGGCAAGGATCTGCCTTGTCTTCAAGCCTGACACTGCTGAAGAACTTGTATTATATTAAGGAAGCTGCATGTGAGCAATGACTCTGCAATCATAAAGATTAGCAGCAATTGATTGTTGTTGTAGGATAGCAGCAGGTAAACATGTTCTTGCAACAAAACTCTCCATTTGTTGGATGCTCCACTTGGTAGTTTGGATCAAATGGTCTTCTTATCTCAGAACTCAACATATTTAACTAAAATTGCATGAAATATCAAGCTAAAATTCCAAAAATAATTGCACCAAAAATAAAGGCATAAATTTGATATTGTCCTCTACATTGGAACCTCTAGATTTACAATTGAGGCCCATAGATTACACTTGGTTAGGCCATGAAGTAACAAATTTGTTCCAAGGTGACATGGTAGATTCTCTACCATGCAAAAACTCTTCATGCCCTCTGTCTTTTGTGAATCTTGGTTCAGAAATTTTCTTGCACAACATATATATATATATATATATATATATATATATATGTGGTTTTAACAGAATTATATGAATATGCAAACATGTATTTAGATTTACTGATGCTGACATCATGTATGGTAGCTTAGCTTGATCAACTTGATTACCTTGCAAGCTAATAATACTCTGTCAATGCATTTGATTATAAGTTAATTGCTCCAAAAACCATAATTTTAATTTTCCTGACCAATGATTAAGAAGATGTTCAAAGCATTCTGTAGTCTCCCAATGGTTGACTTTTAGCATTCTAAAAATTGGAAAATATTATATGTTGCTGTTGCCTTTTCGCTTTGCGAGATTAGTTCAGATTCAGTTTTGTTTTGCTGAGGTTACACCGATTTGGAGTGGAATGACTTAAATTAACTAACTGTGATTTTCTTGTGTTGGATTTCTAAAACAATTAATTTGATTCTTAAAACTCGATGCCTATTTGTCATTTCCATATTTTAAGCTGATTCCAACAACTCAAAAAACTATATGGGTAAGAGTCAACTGCAAGATACGTAATTGAGTTGGCATCTCCATACTGAATCCGATATAATTCTGTGAACTACGCTGGTATTGGAAGCCAGGGAGAACAATTCAGTAATCCATGTTGCAGGTCTCCATCATCTTTGGGCTTATCTGAGATATGGAAGAAACCTGACCTGATGAATGCCTCATAAATGTCAGAAGGAACTTTTAAATAGGACAGATGATGAACTTTGCATCTTTCATCTCCTTGATTTGGTTGCCAGCCAATGTTGTTGAATTGGGTGGTGTAACTTGTAATGCTTGGCTTTCCTGATCCATTTTAGAGTGTAATCCAATTAATGATTGTTTTGCCGGAAGAATCATAGCATTGACAAATGAACACAACTCGGCTTTTGCTTCTTTTCTCTAATGCATGGTGGTGATCATGGTTGGACATTCATATAAAGATGTTGTTGTTGACCTCACAAAGTTGGGTGCAAAAATGGCTGGCTGGCTGGCTTTCAAGTTGTTTTCATGTGACCAAAGCTCATCATTTTAAAGTGGAAAGCTAAATCGATAGAACTTGTGACTTGGTTAACATCAAGTTAAAATACTAATTTTCTAACTTGTCTGATACAGTTAGCTCACCTTTTTTAATGCCCCCATTTTGTGACCTGGAACACCAGAAACCTAATCATCCTTGTGCAGATAATAAATCTGAACCACTGAATTGGATGATCTGCCATAAATGCATGTCTCACACTGTGTTGAATCGGAAACAGTGGGGCTCGCTTGCAGACAGCTGGTGGGACGGCATGAACCAGTCTTGATCTTTCCGGTGCCCACTTACAATATTCTTGGCGGCATGATGAACCCACCGGTAGAGAGATCTTTGTTGTGTTTTGTACTTGCCATCGTGCAACCCACCCTACTTTGAAATCTGTGGTTATTTTTGGAGAGACAAAAGTTAGTGCATCACACAACAGTAGACGACAGCAAGATCTAAAAAAACACATCATTTAGATTCACATAGACACAACAATCAGTTGAAAATATGTAACAATGACAAGTAAAGATTTTATTTCCCTCTCTAAAACTAGCCAGCCAATGTCACATACTTCTCATGCAAAGGCTCCAATTATTTTTAACTTCTCATCCTTTCGTCTCTAAATCATCTTTTAAGAAGTCTGCATTGCGATCATTCCATTTGTCGGAGTCTCATGCCACTGAACATTCTCTTGATGTTTTTGATCCATCCACTTCAGAATGTTCAAACCATAGCAATCTCCACAAATGAAACATTTACAAACCCTAGTTCACCAAATTGGTTTATTCTCATCTAATGAACTGGTCCACGGCGGGTGGGTAAATGGAAGCAATTATAATCACAATAATAGTGACGATAGATAACATTCCACAAGGCAAACACTACAATGTACACTTTAAATGATTTATTGAGACTGTTGACTCACCTAAACCGTTCAAAGAACTGAAACCCACCCAGATACTTCCTAGGGCTCATATGGTCTTTATCAAAAAAAATTACAAAACCACATGAGCATACCACATCTAGACAAAATAGAATCGAAGCTGGCTGAGATGTCAGGCTTATCTCGTTCATCCAATCCCAGCCTTCCAACAGGACAAGCGTAAATATAAAACAAGAAGATATACAACTTTTTACCCACGTCGCTGCAACAAATCTTATTGCTGTGGTACAATTGAGATGGCGTGGCAAATGCCATATGGCCTGAAGCACATACAAGAATGACAAACAACAATCATGGTTTTAGCTGTCTCAGATTGTTCCATGATTTGGGAGGTCGCATAATCTCGGGGAGAGGGGAAGGAGGGCGTGATTCTTCCGATATATTTATTTCCTACACACCAGCATCCAAAGAGAAACACCATACATCTCTTAGTTAATCATGTTCTGAAGCAAGGGAAACATGGAACTCGAGAGAAACGTCTTTTGGTTTAACAAAGCTTTACGAGGGTGTTGAAAAGAAAAAAAAAAAAACTTTGAGTACCACAAACCTGTGACGCAATCGAGGGTGTTGAATTGCGAGATTGCAGCTTTGACTTCGAATGCATCCGATGCTTATGCTGCATTTGCTCAAATTGTTGCAGTCTAGATGGAAAGTCAATTGCATTATAAACATTTGCAACATTTGCAGCATATCGGTTTCTGTTGTCCTCCGAGAATTGCAGGATCTGGGAATATGGGTTTTCTGAAGTCGTGCCCTTTAGTTGCTCGATACAACTGTAAGAAGGAACAGTCTTTAAGCGAGTCCTTAATATCTTGAATGCCGCACTTTGCTGCATGCATAATTAGGAGATCCGTTAGCTGAATATGCCGTTAACAAAATGCAGAGAGCAGTAATCATGGAGCAAACATCTTCGGAAGTTCCAGGCACTGGTCCAGAAACGATAAAGTAACAGATCCCTTGACTGAGATTATAAAGCTGGATTACTTCCAAAAGAAAGCATATGCATCATCAACTGCAAAGCTATCCCTAACTTTATTAGTTTAACAAAGTGGAGTTCAGTAAAGTCAAGATCATAAATCATTCAGTTTATTATGTGTGGTTGGAAGTGAAAATAAGCATAGATGGAGACACAAAAGGTGGTGTTAAAGTCAATTGAAAAACTGTTAGTAGGGATAAGTACTAAAAGCTATTGACCTGAAATCAAGTTGGGAACACATGCATTGCCTCGGAAAAAATTGTCAAGTCAAATATGCCTCATATTGTTTACTTACTATAAAGCTAATGAATGAAATACTGGACTCCCCAACAAGTCACAAAACACTGACATTCAGACAAAGGGTCCTCAAGGTTTTTAGACAAACAAGGAGACTATTGATCGTGAATCCCACAACTGCAAGTTCTGTTTTGCCACAACTACACATGCAGCTGTGACTAGTAAAAGATATATCATCCCCCCTCTTTCTCTTGGCACCATCATAGCTTCCTAGTAGCATGTTAGTAGTAGCTTTGAGCCACAGAAATTTGACTCAACAATGAATTCCTCAATTAGTAGTTTAACCAATCTCAGGCCTATAAATTGAGTAAGAATTATAACAGATTTGCAATAGTGGACAATTAGATTAAATACAAATCATGTTGTGCACATACATGGACAGAAGTTATGAAGCAGCTTCACAAATGAAAAACTTGTATTCCCTTAATTCAAATAATCTTAGCAGTGTTACAGAGATCATTTTACCTAGCAGTTCAAACTAGTATGCTTGTCATATGCATAATCATGCATCTTCATTGGAAGTCGTTATATTGAGATCTGAAACTGGAACAGTCTCAGTTAACTTAATCCAATCCCAGAAGAACACTGGTTCATCAACTCTTGCAAAGAGAAAGACCACTATTAGCTGAACCAGACCACTAGGTGTAGAACCACCATCACTAGATGGTAAAATTTCAGAACCACTAGATCCAACGAGACAAGGCTAGCAGTTCAACTTTCTAGCTAGCAAGAAAAAGGCAACTTGCAGGACGCTTAAGTAGGAAGCAGCACCAAGCAAGTTGGTTAATTACCATTATAAATTGTGTCAACCACTTTTAACTTTGCTTACCAACCACAAAAAAGGACTAAAATTACCAGGTCAAATCCAGTGGTTGCTTACTTTAGAAATTTTAGGTTAAATTCAGTTACAGGATGGAGATCTTGAATCTCCTCATCTCTCTTCTTCTATGCCTAGACTGCACAAGTCATTCTCATACTGAACCTAAAGGAAGTTAATAATTGGACCACATGATAGAGCTTTTGAGCATCATTTTATACATAATATGGGTTCTTCTGTCAATAAACCTTGGCCATTGTCACCATCAGCCAAAAAGAGATCTTGCACAGGTCAACCTCAACCCTGCCATGGGCTACAAAAAGAATATGAATCTCAAACAAACTTATATCAACAGTATCATGAGTCTCATACAATACTCAAAACCATCTCTTGTCAAGTTTACTTCAACCATAACCTATACACATTGAGAAATTAGTCAAAACATTTGGACACACCATCACTGCAGTAAATCTCCTCTACGTTAATCAAGATTAAAACTATAATAAATATAAGAAGTCCACAGATATCTTTGTGTTTCTGGTCAGACTAGGTTGCCAATAACTAGAGGATGTCCATTAATATAATGGTTTCTATTAAAACTTTGGCACTTCTCTGATACATAGAAATCTAGTATTCCAACCAACTGAAGGAGTAAGTGTTCATCTTAGGAAAAAATTTAGAGAAGAAGATGATACACTTGTATCAATGAACATACCTGTGGCAACATCATTAAAAGGCCATATAAAGTCTTCAATAACCATGTATATTTCCCAGGCTCCAAAAGCTGTAAATTGAAATATACAAGTTACACGTTAGAAAGGAAATCTAGGTGCCAATAACGGAGGTAAAGTTTGCTTGATCATGATAAACATGAGAAACAATTCAACCAATAAAAGATATGTGCAAATGCAAGTTGATGGAAGCATCCTGACAAAGGATATTTTCACAAATATCTGATGCAAACAAACAAGGCATTTGAGACTGAGCAAGGTGATAACATGAGCAATCAAAGTGTTTCCCTACCACAATTTAAGCATTTCAAAGTAAAACATGCTAGAAAGCCACAAATTGTACATTTAGCCAAATATTTACTGCAAAAAGAAACTAAAATCATGAACTTATATAGTACATATCAATTGCTGAAAACATATCATTAGTTTTCACAAAATCTAATACCTATTATCACAATTAGTAATTAATTTAGCATGTACTAAACACTCTTCTTTTTACATTGATTGACATCTTACCCAATTCAAAATTTAAATCTAACCATAAATTCTTGATAAAACTTTTAGGTATAGTATAGATTGACAATAAATAATATTTTCAAGGGGAAAATTGTAACATATTAAAGCAGCAAGAAACAAGTTTTGAACTATGTACTGAATCGAGCATATATCTCTTACTGTGCAAAAACAACACATGAAATTTCTTTGATAATTTTTATATTAGTTTAGTATCAATTGAGTCAGAAATATTCTCTTTGAATTTTGTTATGATAAGACGTCAGCAATAAGATTGAAAATTGACATCTGAGAAAATATTTTATATTAGCTCTATCTGGGCCTAGCAATTAAAGATGATTGCAGATATCTACCGTAAGATTTTGTTCTTGATTCTAGGCTTTGTATTGAAGAAGGGAATAAGAGGGCCATAGTCATAAAAGCTGACAAAATTTGCTAAACCATAACATTTATTTTGCATGTATAGATAGCATATTTAATATAATATTATCTCCTTTTCAGAGAAAAGAACCAGTAAAGTTAGACTTCGGTTGTAATTTTTGTAATGTTCAAGATTCTACATAATCCTTATGGAAATTATTTGTTAAACCAATAATGCTTCATTAATTGTTTTCTTAAAAATATATTTCCGTATCGCCTCACATATAGCATGTTGCCATGCCTAAGCAATGCTTCCATGTTCATAGTGACACTTCCACCGTATGCTGCCATACATCCTGAAGTAATTGTCAGCAAAGCATGATGGCATGGCCTTGTTGCCATCAACTGAGGTTCAACATTTGCCATCTCTAGATGCATTGCATGCCAGAAATGTTGCCAGACCAGAGAAAGAGATATTCAACCAATAATTTATTTCCAACATACTTTAAGGGGTGCTAATGCAGTTGCAGGCAAAAACAGCTAGTAGATGGGCAACTGTTAGAACAATCCAGCAAATAAACAGATAAAAAAAGTAAGAAAGGGCCACAAAAATAAAAATAAAAGCAACTGAAAAACGACCTACTGGGAGATGATGTTCAGTGGACATCAGCATTGGCAGGCCAGCCATGGCTGGACTTGGCCAGACAGTCAACTAGCTAATGGATGGTAGCAACGAGCCTGCTAGTAGCAGCCAGTTGATTTAGACAGAAATTGTCTCAGGCTGCCAGCAGCAGCTGGCAATACACAGACAACTACCATCCAGATGGTAAAACCTAAAGCCTGATACCAGACCAAGTAATTAGTAAGCTAAATGGGCATGGATTTTGTTGGGTTTGCACCAAACTATGAAGCTGCGCCACTTGATAAATTGGTTCGACCAAGCCCAAACTGAATGGACCAGGTTTACACTACTGGTGCAACCATGAACCTGATCCACCTGATGAAGTTGGTTCGACCCAACTAAAACTGATCGGACCAGGCTTATAATTTTGGTGCAAAACATGAACCTGATCCACTTGACTAAATCATTTCAATCCAATCTCAAAACTTAGTGGACCAGAATTATACTTCAGGTGTGTCAACCAAAAACAAGGATCCGTATGTAAGCATATTAATCTTTCTATAAAATCAAGAAACAAAACCATGACATTTATAGAAGTGATCATACATTCATACCTACTATCTTCTTAATATAATTCATTGGATCTGAGCAGCTTGTAATACAATTCAAGGTATCTACATCACTATGATGTTTATCTCATTTGAATGACTCCATGCTGAATAAATGAGGTAGTTAGGCACAAATCTTTTAATAGGCAGTTAGGAACATAATTGGACACAAACAAATATTCATTGTTTCTACTGCAAGAAACTAAACACATGTTTTAACAGAACTTCTACATGTCTGCATAACTTGCTTTACTAATACCTGACAACCAAATGGCAACATAAGAAATCACAGGAATCATGGAATCAATTTCAAATACTAGTCAGTATGTCACATAGCAACCAGTATTTACTAGTCTAACCAAACACTTCATGTACCAGTCGATGTTTCTTTTAAGATGATATCCACCTATAAAAGACAATGCACTAGGAATATACTGATACCGTACAGGTCCTGCAAATTTTCAGAACCGGGATCACAGTTTAAAATCCTCGACAGGAACCAACCGTCTAACTACACAAGATAATATCATTTGACAAACACCTAATAGCCAGCTGTCAAATCACTGGAAAATGAAAGGCAACTCAGCATGATACATTCTTTGACTTAATAAAAATATAGATGAGGCTCAGTTGAGTTAAAAGAAGAAAATGAATAATGAACAGTAAAAATTTTGTAAGATCAGCACTAGTATGCTACTCATGTCAGGTGTATAACTAATATTCGGTAAAGGAAAATTATAACAGAAGTCAAATGAATAACTAGTATTCAATAGGAGGAGGAATAATATAACAGTTAGAATTGTCTGCCATCGTGAGAAAGGAATCCAAAAAAAGAATGTCTGATTTCCCTGAAGCAAACTCTAAGAAACTTGAGGGAGCATGGCATGCCAACATGAGAAAGGAATTGAAACAAAGAATCAGTCTGATTTTCATGAAGCAGACTCTTAGACACTTGAGGGCACATAAAAACTAGCATACATGCTCTATATACATAGTCACCACTTCCCAAAACAGAATAATGTCAATAGTTCATGGACATGTTATATGGATCTCCTCCATCCAAAATAAAAGCTGATTAAAAAGAGAAAAGAACTACACGGGGCACATACCTGCAATCTCAGGTAAGCAAAAATCGGAGTCTCCAGCAATCGAATCAACTTGTCCAGCTGCACTAGGAACTTTGCATTTATGTCTTCTTCCCTAAGCGACTGAATTACAGAACTGGCATGATTGTATGCCTTCAATGGAGAGCGATAACTGTCAGAACAATTAGGGAGAGTGATCTAAGCAAATGATACAAGTATTAGAATATATGACACCTGAGCTAGAAGACACAAACTGATTGTTGCCATTGGCGAATGGCACCAAGAAGAATACAATGATACAAATAGGTCCTGGCCCGAAGACTGCACCAATGATAGCTTTACAAGACCTCGTAACTCAGCCAATTCCGATGACGTGAGTAAAATCAAATTCAAAGCCTAAACAAAGATAAGTGGATTATTAAAAACACTTGCCCTATTTTAGCACTGTGGGTTTTCAAATTTCAATAACATGGCAGTTGCTAAGCTCAGCAATTGAAACAAAATTAAAAATGATAAAAAAACCTGAACCATAACGGACGCAAAATCCAAGTCTTCTTCCTGCTCTAAATTTAAGGAAAATTGTCGATAAACTCGCTCCGCATCCAAGAGAACACAAAGTCGTCGTACAATCAGAGCTCCCCGTCTAAAAAGAAAAAAATGAGTATAGGAAAATGTAAATTTTGTAAATACACATTTATGGTCCGTGTATTCCATCAATGAGATATAATTTGTTCTATGTTGAATGAAAAGAAGAAATACATTTTGTTGCATACTGCATCAAGAATATAGTGAAAAGGATAACGAATGTCATACCTCTCAAGAAGCACACGGTCATTTTGGAAGTTGCGGACTAGAAGCCCAACAAGACGACAAAAATTTTTATTATCTTCTGCTATGCAAGCATGCACTTCAAGTGCCAGGAGGACAACCTGTCAATAAATATAGCAGAAAGGACCTTGTTAACACAACAGCGATTAGAACAGTTACAGTACTTTTGACTATCTACAACCAGTTCCATTAATTTGAAGCAAACAATAAGCTGGTGCTAAGTAGTGCACTCCATAACACCATCAGAGTACGCATCTACTGACCACACAAATGTAACCCTATAGTGGTTGTTGTGTTAAAACATGACCCAGATTATATTGAAGGGAGGAATGATCGTAAGTCTAGGTCTCAAAGCCACTGATAATTCATAACAACAAAGGATAATTCACTGCTTAAGATAAGTAGGAAGAAGAAAAAGTGCACAAACAAATTGACCAAATAGGCTATCTGAGGCAGCGTTTCAAGAGATATGTTGTTTTCAGAAAAACAAGAATAGTGAAGATACCCATAAGATACTTGACATCTATAAATTATCAACAAGTATATTCAAAATTAAACTAGTTGGAAAGCACATGTATGCAACAAGTAATAATAACACAAAACACTTCAAATCCCATACTAATCTGACATGAAACTTCACAATTAAAAATGCAGCAGCACTGGTAAACGAGTCATTAGTTTTCACACGGATATAGAAAAACCAATCAACCCATGTAAACTAAATTTTGAAATGCTTTGACTCCATTTTTTGCTTTCTCTGTCATGGAGAATTAATAAAAGAAAATAAAATAAAAGTAAGCAATTTAATATTCTCCTGATCTGGCCGGCCCAATTGAGATTGGCTAAGCGAGTGAAGTCATTTGGGCAAATCTTACTCTACTACCATTGCTTCTGTCATAAGCATTTCCTCTGGAAGAACATTAAAAACTCTAGATACAGCAGTCGCACATCCCAGTTAATAACCCTATAGTTCAAAGTTTTATGTTAAGTCTCCCCTAAAAGCTCTAAGGACCCTTCCTTTCCACTTGCATATGGAAGGGAATCTAATAGGGTGGAGCCTTTGCTTTCACTTTAGTGTGACAGATCCTTCTCTAATTTTAAATCTCTTGCAGGTTTTGGAATCTGTTTCTAAAATTTCAAGGGGCCACCATTGTTAGTGCTAGCACCACCCGTCATGCAAGCAGTCCCCTTCATCCTGAATGATGGGCTGTTTTGGACAGGTTACAGAAAAAGCAGCAGCTAATGCTTCGCAATGTTTTGGTCAAATCTGACATGCTGAAGCTCATACAAATCCTCAGTTGTTCAATTCCCATTCCCTGGTCCCTCTGCAACCTTAATTACATCTTAGCACATGCTGATGAGAACACACCTTTGCTCATACTCTTCCTCATGAGGCCAGATCCACTTGTGCTCCATACTTCATTGAGGAGAATTCTATACTTTTTGGGGATAGGAATTGTCCCAAATGATTAAGAGAAATCTTTTTTTTTTCTGAAAAGAAGTATTCCCCTCATCCAATTGAGTTGTGCAAATCTTTAGATCTATAAATGAACAAAAATAATCCACAACAGAAAATAGTTGTTGCCTATTGAGAAAGCATATCAGGATTAAGCTGTAATATCATCCTACTATAGCTACTACAAACTGATATAGGAGAAGAGAGAAGGTACTTGAATGAAAGTGAAATGCAAAAACAAAGTCATTACCATGCATTCAATCTGTATTAGTCAAACTAGTAGTGCATAATTCTATACAATGCTACACAAAATGTTGCTTGGTAACTAGGAAGACTACCTTGAATTTGACTTAATAAAAAAAAAGATCTCAATGGCAACAAAAGATTCATGTAGCCAACCCCAAATAGTTGGGACTTACGGCTTTGTTGTTGTTGTTGAATCGAAAAAAGCAACAATGTGCTTGTAGCCAAGAGATGCAACACAAGATGCCACATAGACTTTACCTAACTAGTTATTATGCAACAGGTGATAGAAACAGTGAGTTTCAATTGGTTAAAAAGTCACAGATGACATGTTTCTTTGGAAGTTGTAGACATGGGAAAACATTTGCTTTTTTATCTCTATTTCCAAGTTTTCAGTCCGTAGCGATGAGTGATCTGAGGCATAGATATGTGATCAGCCATTTTCTCGATGAAAAACAACAAAGGCTTAGCATGATAACATCAATATTCTAGGTAAAGTGGTACGGAATTCTAGCTTCAACACAAGTATAAATCAGATGAGACATTTCATTTAGTGACAGTATCAACAGAAATGAATTTTCAAAAATTACCTCATTTGAAGAATCTGAAAGTGCATTCAACAAGGAGTCAAAAGTATGATTCAAGTATGAGATAACCTGCTCAAGAAAATAATATAAACTTAATCCTGCCAAAGCACAACAGCATTATACATCTTGCAAAATACAAGCACAAATATTTACTCTGATGGAATGACAATGTCCAGAAATAGCAAAAGGAATTGTTTTACTAAAAGAATATACAAATAGATAAAAGGAAACAACATAATTGCATTTATTATTGAATGCACATATATACATGAATTAACACTTTTCTAATGCACATATATAAATGAGTGTATTAAAATTTAGCAAAATTACACATAATCCAGTGTGTACATTTCTATTTCATAAAATGTGCAAGTCAATGTTTGCTAATTTCTGTTCATGTAATCAAAAACACTTAAGGTAGACACTTTGCATTCACCTTAACATGTGACCAGATCAACATAATCCTTGACCAAAGACCAGCATGTAACGTATCCAGTCTAAATTTGTAATCACCTAACGGACAGGAACCAACAACATGTAGATCAACATAACATTTTAACCATATCACATTGTCGAGCACACTGCACTATAATCCAGACCCTTCCAATAATTCTGTTTTCTATCTTTTGCACAGCACTATCTCAGAACTATGAGACCATGAGAAACTTTTAACCTGAACAGGCTTTTTTCAGCAAGTACCATAAAATTTCCTACTGTCGGTCCCAGTGCTAGCTTGTGTATGTGAAATTCTTCACCATAGAAAGGTAAAAATGCTCCTTGTGATGCCATGTGACCGATCTTATACAAATTGTTTTACACAAATTTACATGAACATTAGGGATCATTGCTACCTAGAAATACTATAATTTAAGAATATAAGACCCATAAAAATGTGCACTACTATGGGGAATCTCTCTGATTTTTTGTTTCCAATCATGGTTTGATGTTTCAGGCATGGAAGCCATGCCAATTGCCAGCAAGATGTACGCCAGCACACGTCGCAGAACTTTTATTAAGATTTGAGTATACACAGTGTTAGGAGGCATGTGCTACTGAACCAACAAACCATCAGACCAGTACATACCAGTCCAGGTGAAACATAAAATTATGCTTCCAACAATAATACTATCCAACTATAAGCCACATATCATAACTCTTACATTTTGAATCGTGACTCTTCAATACTAAAAATTACTGATAACAAAATTCAAATACATATCATTCAGTACTTATGCTAGTATAAGCATTTGAATAAAAACATATACTTTGTTACCTGTATAGCCAAGATTTAACATAGATTTCAAGAATTTCTTCCATAGGTTTTATATTTCTTAGATTTAATTTTAATTTTTAAATGATTTCTAGATGGAAATATCCCTTTGGGAAGTAATTTACAAACTATAAATTACTAAGGGTGAACCTTGCTGTAACCATAAGATTGGTCCATTCCCAAATCAAAAATTTAACTCAAGGAACCAACCACTATGCAAGCAACATTGAGTGTTTGTATATGTGAGCTTCCTCAAAATGCAGCACAAGCAGGAACCTTGTGCAATCCAATCTTAGCCAACTAAATTTCATGGCAATCCCAAATCCCAAGATTGTCCCAAGACCAACTTCATTGCTCTGAAAATTCTTGTAGGCATGCCATGATTATGAATATGAAGTTACAATTAATGAATTAAGTATGAAGTTTTAGAGTTTCATGACTGAATTGATTTTGGATCTTTTCTCAACCATATAACCAGAGTAAGTCATTTTTTCAACAATTATCTTTTGTTATAGCACGAAATAATTCTCTATTCAGTACAGCAAATATGCTTATGTTAGACCAATTATAATAAGCAGATCCAGTGACTAAGATGCTCATAATTTGTAGATGCAAGTCTTTCCACCCAAGGTAAAACAAAGCAACATAATCTTTTCATCAAAACTACTACACACACAGATGAACAATGTCATCAATCAATTTACCTCACTTCGATACCGAGCCAAGAGAGCAGAAATCCAATGCAGTGCTTCGATTCGAGTAGCCTCCCATTCACTAGTTAATTCTCTGAGAAAAAAGGGCCACAACATTGCTTTTATAACTTAGTTCCTTGTTTAATTATGATGATAATTGACAGAAATATATAACTAAATATATTACATAACAAGCCACATTCATATACACATCCCTCTCTTCACCCGTTTATAGGCACAAGAGGCACACTAAAACATATTCTAGATGCACAAATAACCTTTAAACCTAGAGGATTCTCAGGTGGCTAAAAAATGCACCTCCTTGCAATCGAGAGGATGGCATCTATATTGAATCCATCAGCCGGGTCAGCTCGAATGGCACGAAGCTCCTCATTAGTTTCACGAGCAACCTATAAATGAAAAGAATGTGAACTCAAGAGCATAATTTTCCCTTGAGAAAGTGGTCATATAAACGTAGCAAAATAAGAATTATACCTACCACTCTTATCTTCTCCTCCTTGTCAGATATGCAAGGTAATATGGCTCCTAGGATGTCTGCATAGTAAGGAACAAGCTGCTCTCCACCAAGTTTAACAAATTCATTTATCTGCATTATTAATAAGACACCACTGATTCTAGTAAATAACAAGTATGAAGATGAAGAGAGAAAAGAAAATGGCTCTTCTCGAAACATCATGTGCTTGACTCCAAAAATTGCATAGGAAACACATCATTAGGCAAGAAACTATGGTGTTAAACAGATTTTATCATTTATAGCAAGACCATTAAAAAGGGAGAAAAAGTAATTAGCTTTACCCATGTGATAGCTGTCAATCGAGTAAATTCGTCAGAAGAACCAGCCCTCTGCACCAATATTTCAGCCATACGACCATAATCTACATTCTTCATAATAGCAAATCTCAAATTAGAAAAAATAAGATAGCTATTACCATGTTACAGACTTCAGCTCTAAGCTGACAGAAACAAGATATGAACCAAATGAATAGATCACATATACAATTCATACACACATGTGCACACAGTAAAAGTAAATAACAGTAAAAAAATAATGGGACCAATGCGTAAATTATAGTTTGAATTTTATAAATACAATGATGAGAGATCTAAAATCATTTTAAGAAAAGACTTGGTCAAACTGACTAATCCAGTGGAAGAAGCCGTACTGGAGAATTTTTTATTTCTTGAAGAAACTCAGATAGAGCAGAATCAGCTTGCTGTCGTATTTCATGACTGGAGTCACTTAACATGTTGAACAAACCTGAAAAGAAATAATCATTTACCCAAGAAACCACCACAATCCAAACAATAATTGTTGACTTCTTTTCTTTTTTCAGATATATTACCATCAAGAAAATCTGGAAGGAAGCCAAGCATATCAATATCTGGAACACTATCTAATACAGTGATCCACCCAACCAAGAACTGCCGCACATAAGGGTTGAGTACATTCATGCGCTCCCTTAGAAGTGGTATAAACTCTTCTATGCTTTAAAGAGATTTTGAGAAAAAAAAGTCATGCAAACATAGTTCAAGCTAAAACATGCAGGCATGAAAAAAATATAACAGATAAGCCCAAGTGATGCACCTGAATTGATCACTCTCGGTCACAATATCCTGGTGAATGCAATGAAATCATTAAACAGCTATAAACCAAAATTTCAACAAAAAAAAATCAGATTCAAATCTTACCTTTATTAGCCGGTCTAAAAGATGAGCAGCACTCTGCACATTGGGATCTGCATCTGCTGAAAGCTTACAAAGTGCATCGAATATCTTATTGAAGAAGATGATAAAATCACCTCTTACAACCTACGCAACACAAAGACAACACGCCTTAGCTAGTCCATCAGTGGAAGATAAATAAAAGCTACATGTGCTAGACTCGTCATGTCAAAGACAAGACACTCCTGCTTACCTTTGCAATGTTATACAGTGCTTCACAAGCATAATATCGAACTCTGCCGTCGTGATCGGTGAAAGAATTAAGTACAGGTGGTACAATTTGCTGAAAATCAGGTCCAGTATAAGAATGTTTTAACTAAAAGTCAGTATGCGCCTCAGAAAAACTAATGGAAAAAATCAAATCAATTTGTCTGCTCTAGCATAATTAAAATTAAAAAAAATCAGAAACTGAAGAACTGGATAGCCATTACATTTCAAACAAGAAAACTATCGATGATAACTCACCAACCAAGATTTTACCATGACTAAGGGGTCAGAAATAGAGCATAATTTTAAAATCTAGAGACCTCCGTTGTTGACCTATGTCAACTCTCCAGATATGGTGTTCATTACCTAGCTAAGACAAATATAGGCAAGAGTCAACTATTTAAAGCCTAAAGGCCAGAAAAAATGTGAAAATACCAATGTAATTGTTTCTGCTATTAAAGTTTATACAACAAGAAAGCAACACTCCAAAATTCCACTAAAACCTTTGGAAAACTTCAGAAGAAATGAGAATATAAAGCTTACTTATATAGAATAAGATTTATCTTAGTTTGCCAGTGACACAACAGAAGATAGTCCTTGTACTACAAGGGAAGTGGCACAAGAGATGCTTTGATGTGTTCACTTATTCAATTCATGTTGTGCATGCTTTCTTTCCAGAAATGTTATGTAATACAATCCATCTTTAAAATGACATTGAATCTTAGATGTGCTATAAATAGTTAATTATTTTGTGCTACCTTCTTAGCATAAAGATATTTTTTCTATGAAATAATTGACTGAACATAAGCTAAAAACATCTAAAACAAAGTTTGTCATGCCTAATATGTGCCACAAAACTTCCTTTGTAAATTTATCACTATAAGTCTGGAACTGCAGATGAATATCATTGTTACTTGTGCAAGTTGGTAAGCAAACACATGCTATTCTTCTCCATAGTCAGCCTTTTCCCCATACAGTTTACCAAGATCGAAATATCTCATGGCACAAGCAATTATCATCAAGGCAATGATGGTGCAATAATGACAATTTTGTTATTATTGCAACTAGGCACTTCAATCAACATGTATAAAGAATTCTACTAGGTAACATCATAAAACATAAGTAAAATCTTTTGAGTTTCTAACCTCCAGATGCTGAGCAGCTTCTGCTGCCAACCCGACAGTTGCCGCTGCCAGTCCTATTAACCCACCCTGCATGCAAAATAGCATATGATACTCTAGGCAGAAGAATCACTAAGCAAACTTCTCAACTCTGAAACAAAGATGGTCGTTAGGAACATCAACAATGTTCCAACTTGTAAAAGTACATCATGAACGGACCTTCCTCTGGTTCGCTTGTGGGGAATAAGCGAAATCTACGGTCAACAGGTTAATAACGGCCGAAATCTTCTCGTGCTCCCCGGCTAGAGCGAGTTGCTTCACGATCCCTTCAATCTGCGTTCTCATGACATTTTAATTCAACCATTGACATCATTCACAAACAATCAACAATCAACCCTCCCCTTTGCCCCCTCCACCCCGACCCAATTTCTTTTCTTTAAAAGAAAGGGATCGGAACAGAATACCTCGAGGGCGGCATTCTTCCGCTTCTCGTAGAGCTTGTCAGCGAGGTTCCGGAGGACGGAGGCGGGGATCAAAGACAAGCCGTCGGCCATGTCTCAAAGGTGCATCCGCCGGAGATCTCGACAAGTCGATCAAGAACCGGGGGCAGGCAGCCGCTTCCTGACCTTCTCCTCCACGAATCAGAACATCGCCGATGGGGAATCACCTCGGATCGAATCGGACCACAAACCTCGACGGAGGAATCAAGAAAACCCTAACCCTAATTATGCCAACAAGGGTTCCCCCGGACAACAGGTGATGAGACGCAGAGAAAGGAAGAAAGGAGGAAGACTTTCTAAGTTCTCTCGTTTTAACGACAATTTCTCTTTTTTTGCATAAATGTGCATAAGCTGTTCCAAAATTTTAATAAAGCCCCTCTCGCTTTTCATCCGAATCCGAGTTTGGTGAAATGAACGGTGATGATGGGCGGAGAAACGAGGCGAGGATCGAATCGTAAAACTAGTTTTTTTAAAGGGGAGTCCTCTTTGAATCTGACGCACGCAATGATTTTTGCCTTTTCTTTTCCAGAAACGCTTAATTTATATGCCTAATATATTTAATTAAAATAAAAAGGGTGAATCTCCCGAAAAAATAATTAACATTATATTACAAAAATAAAATAATTTTTTTTCATGCGGCCTATAATATATTTTTAAAAGCGAGATATTTAAAATTAAAAATATTTTTTTAAAAAAATTCATCAAATAAAAACACACTTCCGGCAAAGATTCTAATATCACAGATACCCCCTCAAGGGTCAGTAAGAAAAAAAAAAAACAGGTATATAAGGAGTCAAAAAAATATCAACCACATTCCTCAAATATACCAATTCAATAAGTTGTCCTACGCAAGAAATAATATGACCAATTAATAGGCTGGCAACAGATTATTATTTTCTTTTTTAGAATTATATATATATATATATGTATCCGATTTGTTTAGACCAAATTAGAAGACTGGCTATTTGGATTTGAGATGTGTAAAGAAATAGGCACCCGAATCTGATCTCGTTAGGAGTGGGATTAAATACCTGCTACTTGACCAAATCAGAATAAAATGCAGAAATAGATAATTTAGTCGATTTGGAATATACACAGATAATTAGTGGGATTTATTTTTGGGTAGGATGAAATTTATGGGTAATTATGTCTAATCCAATATAACTGTTACTAAAAAAACCATATGATTTCTAATTTTCTGTTAAAAGACCAGCACGAGATCTTCTCACTCACCGTCAACCTCCTCACCGTCGCGCTTGATTGATGCCTTCTGATACCTCAACCTCTCGATTTCCATCTCCAGGAAGTCCAAGGTTGTGTCCGTGACATGGTTCGGGCAGCACCCCGCCGCCAGCATCTTCCTCAAGAACTTGTACGCTTCCTTCACCTTCACCGCCTTGGCGTGCACCTCGATCAACGTATTAAACGTCACAACGTCCGGATTAATGCCGCTCCCGACCATTTGCTCGAACAGCTTGTTTGCCTCGTCCAGTCTCCCGGCCCTTCCCAGTGCGTGGATCAAAGTGTTGTACATCACGATGTCGAGGTATCCGCCCTTGCTCGACAGCTGATCGAGAACTGCGCTCGCGAGCTCTGCTTTCCCCATCTTCCCCAACCCCTGGACGACCAGGTTGTAGGTTGCGATGTCGGCGGGACAGTTTCTGTCTCCCATATCCTGAAGAATCCCCCATGCGTCCGCCAAATACCCCTTCTTGACGAAGGAACTCAACAGGGAGTTGTAGGTGTAACTCGTGCGTTCCCTGCCCAGTGCTGTAAATATCTCGAACAGCTTACAGGCGACACTTAGCTTCCCTTTCGCTAGAAATATCGATAGGTATGTGTTAACCATGTCGATATCGAAGGATCCACCCCTCTTCTCCTGCACTCGGAGGCCTCTGAAGTCGGTCAGCGGTCGGGAATTGGTGCCGAAAGAATCGGATTTGTCCGCTAGCTTATCCAAGTATGGTGTCAAAGACCAGTCGTCCTTTGATTCGGCATCAGAATTGGCATCGGCGGTGTCTGTGCTCGGTGATGGGTTGATCCAACTCATGATGTCGCTCAGGCTGCCGGCCGACGGGAACATTGCGGTGTAGTCCTTCCCCTTGTCCTGGGGGGCTTTCATCAGGGAGTCCATGCTCGCCTTCCATCGGAGCACGTTCGGCAACATGGCGGTGTCCCTGACGTACTTCAGGAGCTGTTCTGACGAGTCCCATCTCCCGCTTTTGTGCAGCCCGATGAGTACAGATGTAATTGTGACCAGATCGACCACCAACCCTCTTTCTTCCGTCTCCTTCACCAGCTCGAGCGCCTCCGCCACCCGGCCCTCCTTGCACAGATGCTGCACGACGATGCTGTAGGTGATGGCGTCCACAAACTGGCCTTTCTTCTTCAATTCCGTAAACAAAACGAAGCCTGCAGCTTGCCTTCCGTTCTTGAACAATCCATCGATCAAGATGTTGTACGAGCAGCACGAGGCCCGGATGCCGTCAGAGACCATTTTCTCAAATAGCTGGCAGGCTTCGTCCAGCTTCCGGACCTTCATAAGCCCATCGAGCAGAGTATTGTAGACGACGGTGTCGGCGCGCACATTGTTGTACTCCATTTCGTTGAAAACTCGAACAGCTTCGTCGACACGGAAGGCTTTGCAGCAACCATAGATCAGTGTGTGGTACATGAACTTATCCGGCTCCAGCCCAGATTCCTTGATCTCCTTGAAGACGATCAATGCGTCGGCAATCTTCCCGGCGACGCAGAGGGCTCCTACGACTGAATTGTAGGTACAGAGATCGGGAACAACTCGGGGTCCCTTCGACTTCATCTCCTTGAAGAGGCTAAGAGCAACACCCAACTGGCCCCAGGATCCAAACGCGTGAATGCAAATGTTGTAGGTCCAGGTATCGAAAAGAAAGCCCTTTTGGGACAATTCATCAAACAGCGAGCGGAACTCATCCCTCCTGTCGGCCTTCCTGAGAGCGGCGAGCAATTGGTTGCAGGCGAGGGTGTCAGGGGGGGCGGAGGCACGGAGAAGCTTACGGAGCAGGACGAGGGCGAGGGGGAGCTGCGACTTCTGGAGTAGGGCGAGGACGATGGAGGTGTAGGTCCGAGGGGTGAGAAGCCCCGCCGCGGCGCGGGAGCCGGCAAGCTCCTCGGCGTCATCGAGGGCGGCGATGGCGGAGTCGAAGCGGCCGGAGCGGATGAATGCGTCGATAACGGATCGGAAGGTGGGGGGGTCGACCGCGGCCGGGGAGGAGGTGAGGGCCTGGCGGAGGAGGGGGCGGAGCGGGTCGAGGAGGGGGGGTCGGGAGAGGGTGAGGGAGCGGAGAAGAGCGGAAAAGGCGGCGGGGGAGGGAGAATAGCGGCCGGAGGAGGTGGCCCAGCGGAAGAAGGAGAGCTTGGAGGCGGCGTGGAGGGAGGGGCGGCGGAGGACGTGGAGGGCGGCGGCTTCGTTCAAGGGCCCGTCGAGGGCCGGAGCGGCAGGGGGCGATCGAGAGAAGGATTTAGAGAGGGCGGCGGCTAAGAGGAGGTCGCCAAGCTCAGAAGCGGGCGGCGAAGGGGTTTGGGTCGAGAACAAGGCTCGTCTTCCCCCTCCATGTCGCATCGAACGAGAGCGGAAGGGAAAACATCAAGCAAGTCGACGTGCGTCGACTTGAATCCCCCGCACGATATCTCAAGTAGGCGAGCCGAGCTCACACTCCAGGTTGAGTTCAGATCCTACAGCGAATGAACCAAGCTCCAAAACCAGGTTAGGTTTAGGTCCTACGGGACTCGTGCAACCAAGTTGTAGCTCGAGTTCGTTGACTTTGGGATCGTCATCGCCTATTGAGCCTTTGACTTTGGGGATCGTCATCGATAATTTTCAACGCAAGAAGCTGATATAACTCATTAATCAAACAGCAATAATTTCTCCTTTAGAAAAAATATATAAATTCTTGATTAAATTACATTTATTCCATCTTTGTCTTGGATTATTTGCATATGGCTAATTTTCACTTCGTGATTACTACTTATCACTAATATGGCTATTATTTTTCGATTAATTTAGACTTGACATTTAATCAATCCAAACACATCTTTAGTACCCCAATCAAACACTACATAACATTGTTTCTCCGTAATATATTTTCATTCTAAATAAACTAAAGTTAATGGATACTCAAACTGTATACAAGTCAATGAGTGTTGACTTTAATCCCCTGAGGAGTAAAGTCAATCGACCTTCATACAATATTTTGTATTTTGGTATGAATGAATTGAAATGGGTACAAACATTTTCTTATATGTGATACAAAGTCTTTCCCATCGATATTCAATTACATTACCTTATGAAAAATCTTTTTTTTTCTTTCTTTCGGATACAACAAAACTTGAAAAATAAGTTAGATCGAATTAACTTTGCCATCTTTAGTTGATAATGAAATTGATCATATCAATTTTATTTTCTCTTGGTTTATGTTGTTTATTCTACATCAGAAAATATAAAATACACTAGCAAAGAAGGCAAATACTAAAAATCAACTATATATAGTTTTTGTTGTGTATTTTCATCCTTTGTCTTGGAACATAAAGCAAAAAATCTAACATAATTAGACATATCCAAAATGAAAAGAAGAGAGATATCATGTTTGGATTATAATTGATTGCCGACAAAGTCAAATCTCGTTGAGAAAGAACAATTGACCATGTCAACGAGAACATCCACATGCTTCGTCGTGGTTTCTCTCTCTTCTCGACTTCTACACCAGCTAGCTAGACTGCATCTGAGTTTTTGTGATACGAAGAAACATGCAGATTGAACATATGGAGGAACTCTCTTCTCCTGGCTCTTGAGCTGTCAGCTTCGATCGTTGTCCAGGCTTCCTGAGCTGGCACCAGCAAAGCTTTTCTTGCAGCCATGAACTCCGGGGATCATAACCGGAGAGCTAAGCTGCATGTCTGACTCTATCTAACGAAGCATTCACGCACATGAAACATACTAATAAACTCTCCATCGGGCCACCTTCTCGTCTTCTGTACTGTCACCCTCAACTTTCCTGGGGTTGACGCCGGCCGAGAACACCTCCAAGACATGATCAACTAACCCCTGAGGGATTGAAACCGGAGAGCTACACCTGACTTTGACGTCTGCAGTGCATCCGCGGTCATCGTTGTGGCCATCTGGTCCACGAAATCACAGGCCCACACAGCCACGGATGGTGGAGGTCGGCACGGATGAGCAACTCCGTGTTCGAGTGGACGCAGCTGGTTTCGGAAAGAGACCGGTGAGATAAGAACACGCTGTGGAGCTTCTCCATGCGTTATCCATATGGAACATGTGGATCGCCGCCTTTGCCGTTTATCCCAGTCCATGTTTCACCAGTGCTTTAATAAACGAAAGCCATCTCGTTCATCATCCGATCAAGGTGGGGAATCTACTTTCCCATGTCATCGTCATTCCCTGTAGCTTAAATCCCTACAAACTAGAATGATAAATCCAAGAAACTGTGTGATCCATTCGAGACCATTCAAAGTACGGTCAACTGTGGCTTCCAGTCCGCCCTCAGGCCCTCGACATTAACTGCAAGAGGCCTGCATGCAGCAATGAATGAAGAGAATGCAAAGCCATAGATTGGTACCGAGAAGGCTTCCCCCAATCATGCTCTCGCATGTCGCTGTGCACAGTCCATCCCCATCTTAAACCCACAACCCATCTTCTTCCCCAATGCATGATTTGATTCTTCTCATTGGGAGTGCCAAAATAAGACTGGGAAATCCCCCAGATTCCCACATCCCCATAATTATAAGACACTTGGCGCTATCCTATTGGTCTCATTTCCTCTGCTGCACACCCTCTCCTAGACAATTTTTTTCTTACCTTACTTCTCTATCCGCAGTTGTACGCCATTGTGGGACCCAAGTAATAAAATTGCGTCCTCCAATAAAAACGCAGGTATTCAGCTAAACGACACAGGGGTGGGAGAAGTTTTCCCGTAACCTTTTCCCTCTATTCTTAGAGACTATAAATAACTCAATAACTCTCCTTAGAAAAGCGAAAGGATCCCAAAAAGTACAGTCTAAATTGTGGCCCTCTCTCTCTCTCTCTCTCTCTCTCTCTCTCTCGCGCACAGTGGTCTTTGGATCGAGGTAGGGCGACGGAATTGGTTGAGAGAGGCGTGATCCGGAGGTCCCAAGGGTTGGTTCTTCCTGATCCTGCGGTGGATCCGATCGTAGCGGGGTCGGATTGCGGCGAAGGGGGCTTCCCGTTGACTTCGCCGCCCTGCTGCCGCGTGGAGGTTGCGGCGGATCCGGGGAATTGGATCTTGCTGTTCTTGGAATTGGAGATGTCATGGATGGAAGCTAGATAGGAACGCCGCTAGGGTATCGGTGGGAGGAGGAAAAGAGGCCGTTTGGGGGTGGGATTTGGTAAAATCTCTGGGAAGTGGTGGGTAGATTGGGGGGAGTGCGAAGGTTTGGGAATCGACGGTGCGGAAGATGAGCGTGGGAAGCAGCTACGCGAGCTCCAGGTTGGAGAATAATAGGATGCCGGATAAGTTCCCGGTGGGGATGAAGGTTCTCTTGGTGGATGACGACTTGACCTGCTTGGCGGTGGTGAAGCGCATGCTTCTTCAGTGCCAGTATGATGGTAAGATTTTCTTTGCATTCTTGTGTGTGCCTGAAATTTTAGCTCCTTTCAAACTTGTACTGGGTTTTGTTGGTCCTATAATTAGAAATCTCAGGTATTAGTTATGAGATTGTCCTTAGTGCATTATGTTATGTTCCTTAAACATTTTGATCTTTTTAATGTTTTTCATCTTTCCTTGCTGGTAGCAGATGATAATATGATTGTGGGTGCTGTGGTAATCTTTTTAAATTTAGTTTGTCAGGAGCTAAAAGGTTAGGTTTTGATCTGTAGGTTCGGAAGACACGAAGATTGATGTTAATAATGTAATTTTTGTTGCCTTCTCCTAATATTTCTTAAGAGGAAGTTGTACTTTATGGGCCAGACTCATCTTACTGAAATTTATACTCGGAGAATGATTTGGAGAGTTTATGCATTCCGATTTCTAGAACTTTGAAGGAAATTTTGGATCTCTAAAATACAAGGTGCTCTGGAACGTTTAAGACAAACCAAAATAATTGCACAGTTGACAGTTTTGGTTTCAGCTTATCACAAGCACTTCCTAATCCATAGGAACATTTAATTTTTTTAACATGAAAAGTGCTGTCAGCATGGTTCATCATGCATTGTGGTGGTACAGGTGTGCCATGAGAATACATAAAAAGAAAATATCCTTAAGATCTTAGTGTTTCAGTGACTGTCTTTCTCTCTGGCAGTTAGTCTCATTGTCGTTTGAGCGAAATGGAGGTTCGGTCATCAGAGAAATTGGAGAGGTCAACGTGCCACTCTGTCAAAGTAGGGTAGGGTTTTGCTTTCACAGAAACACTTGATGAATAAAGGTGGAAAATCCCTTTTAATTTCATTTTACAGTATCCCTGTTAATTCACAAATTACAGATTTCTCCACACTGGATCAAGTACATAACTTTTCCTTCAATGTCTCATCCTTTCTTTTAGACCATAAACAGCTTTGGGAGCAGACCTTGGTTATCCTGTTTTTACTTGTCTATTTATCTCTAACACATTTGTGTTCGTTTAATTAAATTCTCCCTGGCCACAACTTGTGCCTCATTAAGGATAGAAAATACTCCAATTTTTTAGATGTCAAAAGCAACCTCAGATTCTCACTCCCTGCCCTGCATGCATGCATCCTCATAACTGTTTATCTCATGTTGATCCAGTAAAACTTATACAATTATAATAAAGAAAAAACTGGTGCATTTTCTTTGACAATCAAAAGTGAGATTATACATATGCGTTTTAACCCCAAGTGAACTGCCTGAGCCATGATTTTTCACAACTTATGTTGAGTTTCCTTGCTTGTTTCCTTTGGTTCCTTACCTGCTTGCAATCCTGCAATTAGCAAACTGTGTAATATAATATATTAGTCCAATTTGATAACAAAGTGATATGACTCAACACATTCCATGTATGGCATTGTCATTTTAAAATATGTTGTCTGTAACATCTTTCTTGTGGTCGTGCATTTTAGCCTAAAAATGCATTTTCCATTCGAAAAAAGCACTTCTATATAGACAGTTCTGCTAAGTGGTATCTTATTTTTTTGGTTTCATCGAAGATTAATCTTAACGCCTAGAGGTATGCCAAATAAAAGGATGTCACATTAAATTATAGTCAACCTGCTTTTCTCTCATTTGTAGTTTCCAAATCTTTAGAATGACTATGGACTTCTTTACTCTTGTAGTTACAACTTGTTCCGAGGCTAAAAGAGCTTTGTCTCTTCTAAGGGAGAATAAGGGTGCTTTTGACATGATAATCAGCGATGTTCATATGCCTGATATGGATGGGTTCAAGCTGCTTGAATTAGTTGGTCTCGAAATGGATCTACCTGTCATCAGTAAGTACATCTCTTTTCTAAATTTACTACATTCAACTAACCTATTCCAGGGATATTTATGTTATTTTATGCATTAATTTTCAGTGATGTCTGGTGATACTAGATTCAATGTTGTCATGAAAGGAGTAAGTCATGGGGCCTGTGATTTCTTATCTAAGCCTGTACGCATGGAAGAGCTGCAGAACATATGGCAGCATGTTGTTAGAAGAAAGTGGCTTGATAGTAAAGAAATTGAACATTCGGGTAGTGTGGAGGAAGCTGACCATAATAGACAAGTTAATGATGATTCTGAATATGATTCCACACTGAATGATGGAACTGATGGTTCATGGAAATATCTGAAAAAGAAAAGAGATGCTAAAGAAGATGATGATGGTGATTTAGACAATGTGGACCCTTCTTCGTCAAAGAAACCACGTGTGGTATGGTCGGTTGAACTCCATCAGCAATTTGTCAATGCTGTGAACCAACTTGGAATCGACAGTATGAACTTTTCATGACTCTTATATGTTTATTCTGACAGCAACAGTCTAACTGTCAAGTTAAATGGTTGACAATACAAATTTTGATGCATTGTTAATTATACGTAAGCTTTTCTTTATATATTTAAAACAGCACTTCAAATAGTACTGAAAAATCTTGCTGGATTTTGCAGAAGCTGTACCGAAGAGAATCTTAGAATTAATGAATGTTCCTGGTTTGACCAGAGAAAATGTCGCTAGCCATTTGCAGGTTTGACTTTGAGCTACATATGAACTTTATTTTAATGTTAAAATTGCACCTATATGTTCATTTTTGTGCATCTGAAATATTGAAATGTCATAAATTCCCCCCCTTTTCTCTCGCCAGTTTTCCAGAATATGTTACTGTTTAATTGTATAATATTTACTGTTTTGCATTATAAATGACCTTTCAAAATAACCAATTTCCCATATACACGTTTGTGAAATATCTGTTTGCACACTTCCATTTTTGCACCTTTTCCTTCTCAAATATCTCTCTCCTGTGGCATAATAACTGAGAATGGATTTAGGTATCAACTGTCCACAGGCCTTCTTACTCCAAGCAGGCAAACATATCATTTTCCTTATTGGAGATTGGCTGGTGAATCATTCTCTCTTGGTTCTTCTTCTTCTCTCTTTTCTATTTGTTTTACGTCTAGTGAACCTTTAATCGTTCTATGTAATTTCACTGTGTACTGGCCATGCAGCCCAATATGTATCAGTTGGATCAGACAAAGTTGTACTAGCATGCTGTACCATGGTGCACCGACTGGATATGCATGCCACAGTACTTGCACCATACTATTACTGGTTTGACAAAGTTCCCTATTGGCGTCGACCAGTTATCTGCCTCTTTGTCCTACATCTACCTATCTCTGATAAACCAGTGCATTTCGGTCCAGCCTGTTCATCTTAACCAGTCCTCCAAAGCTTGATCCTTGTTCACTCCAGCATCTATTTACCCACTACCTTAAATTATGTCCTAGACGGTTCCTACATAACAATTGTCATGGACTTGCAATAGCTTTGATACATTGATCCATCCATATCAACTGTATAATTGCCTTATGACATACCAAATCATGTTTACTAGTGTAACTTCAGAGTTTCTTGAAATAGTAGGGACTTGAACATAAGATCCTAAATCATAGAGCTATCAAAATAATAACGGACACATGGATCGAGAATAAAGTTTGATACACAGTTACGGAGAACAATAACAACAACGAAGCCGTAAATCTCAACTATTTTGGGTCGACTATATGGATCTTTTGTCGCCTTCAGATTTGTAAAATGCTATATGTTTAGTTAAGTTCAGAGTACCTAGATCTTTATTTATAGTTTATGTTAAAGTTTTCTTAGTTCTTCCTCTACCTGTCCTCATACTACTAACATTAATCATTAGTTACAGAAAACAATAAAAAAATTGTAACACAAATGATAAGTCACTATTTTAGTAAATAATGAACACGGTTGAAATGTTTGATATATCAAGCCACAAACAAACTTCTCGATGATCAAAGTGCATATTTTAAGAAATCTCTTAGAGCCAAACAGAAGAATTTACTAGTGGTTACCAGCATATCTAGCATATGCTTAAAATAGAAGTCATATTAAACAACACATTTATATGATATAATTTCAATGTCAGTAAGATATATATATTGGATATTCTACTTGGACTCCAACATCAACAGCGCCAACCATAGCTTGCATAAACAATGCTAATGACTAAAAAAGGCACTATCCATAAGGATCATATCATATCATAATATAATGTTATCTGTAGCTATGACATTAATTATATTATTATCTGATCCTTCACAATAAATCAGTGATTATATCACTAGATGGTGCTTTTATGTATTAGTTCAGAAATCAATAGCTGCATCGATGCATTTTACATGTCAGAAGTCAGACAATGGGGCTTAATGCCATTATGAATGTAATCACAAATCGTCTTTGTCAATTCGAAACCAATGTTCTTGGAATCCTAATATGCTTGATCATCAGGGTCTATTCATTAAATTTATAGGTAATTGTGGCTACACTTTTTTCAGAAAGATCATCCATATTGTGGTTGCAGCTTTCTGACAACAACCATGTGCCATGTACTCGTTTGTTCCCTTTTTTCATGGTAGTTTGATAAATGAGCTAACTGGCGGTCATGAAAGCATGCATTGATTAACTAAGATATACTATCTTGCCTTGGACATAGTAATAGTCGATGTATCAGTATTAGTTGATTGCTTATTATGTAGGAAATGTGATGTGATATTCCTTGTGAAATTTGAGATGATATACAATAACAATTCTGACCTTTTAAAATTTTAAAATATGCAGAAATTCAGACTTTACCTAAAGAGATTAAGTGGAGTGGCTCAACACCACACTGGACTTAATAATTCATTATGTGGATCTTCTTCAAATGCAAAAGTGGGTCAGTTGGGACGACTTGATTTCCAAACTTTGGCAGTCTCAGGTCAAATTCCTCCGCAAACCCTGGCTGCCTTGCAAGATGAGCTCTTAGGTCATCCTTCCCATAGCTTTGCTATGCAGACAACAAACCTGCCAGTATCTCAACAGGCTTCAGTGCAAGGAACTAATTGTGTTACTTTTGAACGTGGAATAGCATTTGGCCAGCCTTCGCTGAAGGGTCAGGCAGTATCTTCTTTACCAGTTTGGTCCACAAGTGACCCTGGGGCTGTGGGCTCTGCCAGCAACCTTGGAAGGTTGAATACTCAGAACAATAACATGCTGGTGACAATGTTGCAGCAGCCACAGCCACACACGGTGACATCAGATTCCAATCATGCAATTAAAATGCAACCATCTTGCCTGGTAGACCCCAGAAAATCATCAAGCAATTTTCAGGTTCAGGGGAATCCTATGCTTTTAAATCAGGACTTTGTAGTCCCCTCTCAGTCTTCGACTAATTATCAAGGGGGGAATACTGTTGTTCCGGCGATCCAGGATTCTGTTGTAGTTACTTCTCAATCATCCACCAGCTTGAGGACAGGGAATAATCATTTTATTACAAATCATAGATCAACAATATTTCCCTCTGAGTCATTGACTGGATTTTCACTAGGGAATGATACTGGGCTCCTAAATCAAGTCTCTATATTACCCCCTTCTCAAACATCAAACAGTTTTCAGGCAGGGACCAAATCTTTTCATATTAACCAGAACTCCATGGTAGTTCCATCTCAGCTATCAAACACCCTGCAGACAGAGAAAAGCATTATGCCTGTCGCTGTGAATTACAATCCATTGCCAACTCAATCAGATATTATGCCATCCAGCATGGGACAAGCCTTGGATGGAGGCTTTGAGAATTTAGCTGCTGTAGATAGCTATTCGGTTTCTATATCAATGGTTCCAGAAGCTTTATCGAGCACAGGTAGCAGTACCAGTTGGCAGTTGCATCACCCTGATGTTATTATAGGTCGCCCTCATGGGTCACCTTGTCTTGTGCCTAACTCTTGCAACGTTCAAGCCACCGATACACGATTGGGGAAATTTCCTGAAAAAGGACAAGGTAGAAGTCTTGGTTTTGTTGGTAAAGGTACTTGCCTTCCAAGCCGTTTTGCTGTGGATGATATTGAGTCTCCAACCAATGACTTGACTAATACTGGTACTTATACTGGTGACGATGGATATGTTCTAAATCAAGATATTTTTGGAATTAATGGGGCATTTCAAAGTGGACATTGTGCTACCACAAGTTTCAAATGATCTCATGAATATTTCAGTAAGTAAAACTTGAATTTTTTCATGTGCATTATTTAATATTTGATAAGGTTATCTTCATAGCTCCATCTCACGATGTTCATTTTATTTATTATCTTAATCTGAACTTAGAGGATCCATTTGGTCTGCTTATATGATAAAAAAGACAAAAAAATATATCCTCATTCTCAGTATGTAAAGTTTGATTTCTCTAGTATGAGTAAGATATGCATTCTTACTGGTCTATATAAACAGCCTGAGGAGCTTCTTTGATTAGTTACATTATGTCAGAGGTGCATTTGTTTTGATGCATAGCTCATTTTTGTATGGTTAATTGATCCGTGTACCCTATTTGTTTATTTCGCAGGTCTCATATTAAGGTAACCAGAGATTTTCTCCACACTGTGGATTAATAGATTTATCATGTTTGATAGTCACCATAGATGCATTTGCCATTAAATCGAAGTTAAATACTTTCCAGCTTCAATAGGCCAAAAGTTTCCATTTAATCAATGAGAACCAAGGACAACTCTAGCTTAATTAGAAGAAACATTGCCCATTACTGATCAGGGCAGCCAACCAGGTAGGACTGTCATTCTAAAGGAGGGTTTTCATTGTTAGTTGAAGAAGTCAGAAGTAAAAACAAAAAGGCAACGTCCTGGGAAGGACCTTGTTTAGCTTATAATGGCATATCATCACAACATCTTAGTCTCGAATCTCACCCTCGGTATGTGTGTGTGTGTGTCTATATATATATATATATATGTTACCAAATAAGTTTATTAGCTGCATAGATCCTTTGTGTCCTGAACATTGCATGCTTTTCTTGATTTCTATGCATATTTTTTTGTAAAAATTATGATGCCATTGCTACAATTAATTGTTTGTAGAGTTGTAAAACCGTATATGGTTCGCTTCATGTGATCTGGCATGAGTATCATGCCTCGAACTTTTTCCAGTGTTGTTGGTAGCTGGATTGCTGACATTAGTGGCTAGAAAGGAACTGTAGCTCCTGATTTATCTCTCAGCTGGAAGAAAATGGATAGAATAACCATTAGAAGAACTTGTTAAGCTTTTAGAGTTTCTATTTACTGCAGAGGGACCTGACAATTCAATTCCAAGTAGTTTATGGATTGATTTATAGATTCAGCATGCAACTATAAATTTAACGACACATGTATGTGTTTGGACATTCATCATATACCATGAAGGCATGTCTTTTCCAGTTTGGTGCAGGCTTTATGCAATTACAACCTTTTTAGGAGTTTGATTAACAGAAAATGGGTGACCTTTATAATTAATTAGATGATCATAAACATCTGTATTATTGGCCTTTCATATAAATTTATTTCATAAACTTAGATGCTGGTTACGCATTTTAGGACCTTTTAACCGGTTACTCTGTATTGTAGATTGTGGGTCGGCCGGATGGCTTAGTGATCCTAAGCAGCATATCTTCGCAATAGACAGGATCTCCAATCGAGTCAAAACAACTCTTTCATGGGCTTCATCTTTTGCCATCTCCCAAGATACTTGTAAGTTATCAAGGTGGTCCACCAGCAAATACCTTCCATTGGATCTTTGTGGTTGCGGATCGAGAAAAGAAGGCCCTCTCGGCTTGTCAGTTTGATACAATAATTTGGTTTTTCTTTTCCTTTTTTTAAATTAAATCAGTAGGATGTAAGCATGGGAGACTGTCCAGAAGTTATGTAATTATTGGTTAATGGTGTGGAACAAAATTTGGTGTAAATTAGGTCGACCAAGGTTCATTGGTTTTCTTTAGTCCTCGGATGCAAAATTTGTCCATATTTTCTTCGATTTTTTTTTTTTTCGGCCTGTTATGAGACCCGCAAGAACAAGTTTGCAAACGATGTTTCTGTAAGCAAATTTTTATGTCGTTGGATGCCATCGTTCTCCCACACGGTCGCAAATTAATTGCTGGATTTTTCCTTGTATCTCACAGCTTTCAGCATTGCCCAAGTGATTGCAGCGCGCTCACCTGAGCAATCGAACCGGTCCGGCTCGGTTCACTTTCCCCCGGTTCTGCTGGAGTTGGCCATCATGTTATCTCACTCACCATGGCTCTCAAATCACAGAAACAAACATCTCCTTATGCTAATCTCATTGCTTTTCTTTATGCTAATCCATACAAATATATAGATCCACTCAAGAGATGTTGTTGATGTTCCTTTTCAGATCTTTCTACACCCAAATGAATTTATTTTGATTTCGATTTCACCGAGCCGAATTTGAAACTGAACCATCTATTTTTTTAATTTTTTTTTAAAAAATACTTATCCATTTAATCATTTATTAAACTATTAGAAGGGACATATACATTATTTACATGGGTATTAAGTTTTTTTTTTAAATTTTTCTGATCATTAAAAGCGTTCGGTCTGACAGAATCGCTAAACCAATTCAGTTTTGATTCATGAATGCATCTTGCAAAGGCTAATTGATGTTGAAAAATGTTGGTAGTCACCATCTACATGAATGAAATCATAAACCAGATATGCTTTTGAGAGAATATAATCCTTAAAGCTGGGTGTTATGGTTCTTAATTCCCCTCACACCTGCATGCAGCAGACACCTTGTTGTTCTTCAACACTGCATAAACTGATAGAATGAGCTCACAATTTGATCAAACTCATGATTATTTTAGCAACAAAACCAATGATGGAGGGGTTTTTGGATGCGTCTGCCATGGCAGGACTCCCATGACTTTGAATCAGAAACTGTTGCTGATTAAGATGCTGAAATGCTAGTGAGTCCTGTCATCAATCAATGAACAACCTGAGCAAGCTTTCACAGATTCCATGAAAAGCAAATTATGATCACCCCACCATGTCCTGCAAGCTGTATTTTCTTTGCCTTGTGGCCTAAAGTCACAGCTGATGAGGAGAGAAGCATATTATGCTCAAGCTGTTCATCTTTTTCCTCATATGCTGGCCCCTTCTGCCAGAGGAGACCCCACATTTCTGCATGAAAGACCTTGAGAATCTTGCCAGTTTGCAGAAGAGAAAAAAAGGCTCAAAAGGCAAGTTAATAATGGCATCCTAAGATGATCAACGCAAACACAAAAGTATCTCAAACTCAACCACTCCTCTTTTTACAAAGCCATGGCCCTACACACCACTACCTCCAGCACAGAACAAAAGAACATGAACAAACAAACCTCCCACCTCCACCTTTGCATCAGCATTCCATGTGTCCATCCCATACTCTTAATTCAGGTGTGAGGTTTCAGGAATATTTAATGATGAGAAGCTAGGCTTAGTGCATGTAAATGTGCCATGAAAAATAAGAATCAACAACATAGTCCCACCACTCTCACACACAGAAATATGCTATCCGGCACAAGCAAAATTATTACCTCCCCGACATTTGAAATTTCCAGTTAGACCCAAGGGGCAGTGCCAGCCGAGCTCCATCGATGGCGCTTAGCACGATTACGATGCTTATTGAGCTTTGTTTCGCCTGACGCATGAAAGCTCTCAGATTCGGGACCAATTTCGCACTCGGGAAGCAATGTCGGGTACCTCACACGATCATGGCAGTAGGAATAGGTCATGTACTTCTTCCTGAACTTCTCCATTGCAGACCGTTGAACTGTTGACATTGTAATAGCATCATAGAGTAACACATCTGGCCGCTGGCAGCTCTGAGTGTGACCACTGGGATCAACGGCACAGCCATGGAGGATAAGATCCGCAAATTTGGCAACGTAGGGTGCGTATTTGTAATTGACCTTGTAGCGGCCTCCTAACGTAGCCCAATTTGATCCATCCCAAATGGTGGCATAGAGGGACATAGGCTTCGAGGGGAATTGCCCACCCATGGCTTGTGTCCTTGTAACCTCTCTAATGGGAGTGTCGTCGATATAGAATCTGCACAAGGGAAAGATAGAACACCATAAGGATGAGGTATGGGTTATTTAGTCTGAAGAGCATATACATAGGCATCGACTATTAGATATGCTTGAATTTTATAAATGACTAGACTAATATGGCTATACTTTTCACTAAATGTGTATGAGGAATAAATTCGAGTATCCTTTTGTTCATTAGAATTTTACGTTTTCAGATTACAGATCAGAAGCTGGCTTTTATGGACCTAAGAATCTAAGAGGCTCGCTTGTAACCTACAAAAGTAGGCTAATGGTAGCTTGAAAGATCACAAAACTATTATTCGAATAGTAGAAAGAACTAAGGCATATACCACACAACAATTAGAGGAAAAGGCCTCCTATCATTTCAGAGTTCATGATGCAGCATTGAACAGGCGCCTTGAATCGTTTGCTTAAAATTTCGTTTGCTTAAAATTTTAGGATTGCAAGATTTTAATCCAAATCACATCACAAATAAAAAAGCAAAGCTTCCCCATGTTCAACCTACTGATGCATTAAAGTTCTAAGAAAAGCTAAATAAACCAATATAAAAGAAAATTTTGCATGTAAATAAGAACAGTAAGAAACTTAGTTTGCTAGCGAAAAAAGATTGCAAAAAGATCAATATAATCTCTTTGACTTTAACACTTTCTCATTTTTAAAAATGGAATCATGATAACATTGTAAAAGAAGAAAGAATAATACATATAAATAAAAAAACAAGTAAAGTAAGTGTTAGGGTATTCCAAATTAAACCCATTCAGAAGTATAATATACTAAAATCCAACAATAAGTTAGCAACCACCATCTGCAATACCTGTAACTCTGTCAGAAGGGGAAAAGAGAGGTAAGATGCTAAAATGATCAAAATCAAGTAAAAGGAGAAAAAAAGGCGTGTTCGAGCAATGAGCTGTGAGGAAAGATCAATCATAGCGTTTACTTGCTTTGCGTTGAATTCTGAAGCTACTAAAACTTACAGGATCTTGTCATGGCTCCAGAGGATGGAGTACCGATGAAAATCCTCCGTCGGATCAAACCAGAGCCCGTATCGTTCTTCCCTTCCGATTGCTGTGCTCCCATTGCCATAGACATTGGTTTGAACCCTCCATTCCCTCCCTCGTATATTCCCCAAGAATTCAAAGTCCAATTCATCATGCGTCTTCTCGAAGATGTCTCCATTCGACATCTGTTTTGACAAGAAAACAAGGTTTTTGTGCACTCTAGATACTAAATAAGGAACCATGCATTTTAGAATGTGTCTTTGAACTTGAATGTGCCAAATATTTAGTTGATTGCAGCAAATCAAGAGAGAAATCAGAGGAAAGCTTTTTTGAAAGACAGTCATTCTTAAATTCTTTTGAGCTGATAATAACCAAAGATAGATATCAGAGAACTTGGGGTTATACGGCAAACATAAAAGCTTGGAAAAAAGGGATGAAGTTAGCATCATAATTATCTAACTATGATGATTAGCAACCAGAAATACTACAGCAATTTGTAGAAGAGCTACCATGGAAATGGATGGATCGGAGTAACAAGAGAACATTTCAATGGTTCATGGCAAATATGGAAGACAACCATGTGGCATTCGATTGCTATTGTGATCAGAGGAGAACAACCGCAAACCGACTGGGGAATCAAGAAATTCCTACATCAAACGAAGGAGATGTCTTGAAAGCTTGAAGAAGGAGATGACTGAATCGGATTTAGGAAAGTAGCAGCAGCATCAGCTGTGCATGGATAAACGAAGGATACAATGCAAAAGAGGAGGAGAGCTTACATAGAACGCGACGACGACTCCGGCAGCGTAATCCGAAGGGAGCTTGATGGAAGCGCTGAAGAATCCATGGAGGTAGAGGTCCTGCGAGGCGAATCCAGCACCTACCCATTGTCCAACACCATGAAAGGCAGTGCAGTCCGATCCAGCATCAGAGACAGACGGCTGCAGAGAGGTGACAGAGACAAAACCAACGAAGCAGAGACGGAGGAAGAGCATTCGAGTACCTGTTCTCTGGTCCAGGGAGAGGTGGACGGTGCTGCCATTGCGGTGGAGCGCGAGATTGGAGTCGCCGAAGAGCTGCGTGTAGCCTTCTTCGAAAGAGAGGGTGGCGAGGTCGGGTAGCTTGAGCATGCTACTGGCCACATGGGAGGAGGAGGAGAGGAGCAGGGAGGACGCCAAGAGTAGGAAGAAGAAGGAAGAAGAACACGCCATCATCTCCCCTTTCTCTTGTTTATTCATCTGCGGTTCTGCTGCAGGGGTTGGCTGTGCGTGCTTCTTTCTAGCGTTGTGTTGAGAAAAGAGCTCACTCTTTCTCTATGTTTCTTGGGGGAAGAGGAAAGAAAGGTATACTTGTGCAAAAGGAGCAGGCCAAGGCTGGCCTTCGAATGAGAGAGAGAGAGAGAGAGAGCGAGAGAGAGAGAGTCTGCAAGCAGGATTTGAAAGGATGAATGCCTCCTCGCCTGTGTAAAACGTAGCGGCTATCGAGTAGTGATGGCAACTGAGAGCGCCATCTACTGCTGTATCCAACGCCACCGAGCAGTAGAGAGAGTAAAATGCAGCAGACAATCTGATGCATTATATAGTTCTCTTCCCCAATTGTCTCTCTCCTCAGTTAACTATCCATAGTAAAAGAATTGACAAAGTGGCGATTTGGAACCCCCCCTTTCTTTAAATTTTTAGAAATAATTATTTTATTTTTATACTTTCCATTTGATACTTTTTTATTTTTTTTAAATACACTCATCCTTTTTTTTGTTTTTTAGAACCATAATTCCACATTTTATTTTTTTTCAAACTCGATCTTATCATTTGATACACCTTTTTATTCTCATCTTTTTCGATGATAGCGGATACACTCATCTGTCGATCCCATCATCGCCCATGGACTCATCTTTTCATCATTCCACTTCTTATCATTTTTGTCTCATCATTTATCGTTTCAATCTTATCATCATCCATAGACTCGTCATGGCCACCTCTGCTCCACCACCTTCGTATGATCGCTCTCGTCTCATCGCACGACATACATCGATGATAGCGGATGAGATTTCGTCATCCCTATTAATCCCATGATTGCCCATGGACTCATCTTTTCATCATTCCACATCTTATCATTTTTGTCTCATCATTTATCGTTTCGATCTTATCATCATCCATAGACTCGTCATAGCCACCTCTGCTCCACCACCTCCGTGTGATCGCTCTCGTCTCATCGCACGACAGACATCGATGATAGCGGATGAGACTTCGTCATCCTTGTCAATCCCATCATTGCCCATGGACTCATCTTTTTATCATTCCACATCTTATCATTTTTGTCTCATCATTTATTGTTCGATCTTATCATCCTCCATAGACTCGTCATGGCCACCTCTGCTCCACCACCTCGGTGTGATCGCTCTCATCTCATCGCACGACAGACATCAATGATAGCGGATGAGACTTCGTCATCTCTGTCAATCCCATCATCGCCCATGGACTCATCATCAAAGGAGAATCCGAAGAAGGAGGTGCTCATGCAGACGTGATCGTAGTGGGGCAAAAGTGACAGGACGAAAGTGATCAGATGGTATGATGAAAGTGACAAAGTCTCACGACGAAATCTCGCAGCGATTGAAGGTGACCGCATAGGGATGAAAGCAACAAAGGACAACGAACGATATTTTAGATATTAGAAGAAAAAAGAGGATAACAAATGAAAAAAAAAAAGAAGAAAGAAAACATCATTTGAGAAAAAAAAACTAAAAAGAGAATTTTGTTTTTCAGAAAAATGGTCCAAAAGTAAGTATTGTAAATTTTGTTGTGTGTTACCATCCATCATCATCCATCTTTCTTCTTCTTCTTCTTCGGTGAGTTCAGACCAAAACGGCATGAATACTAGCAGTGGAAATGGTGACCCGTGACAGGCCACTTAAAAGAGTATATCTTCTTCCTCTTCTTCTTCGTCGTCGAGTTGATGAATCTAGCAGTGGAAATGGTGAGAGACAGGGCTTAAAAGAGTCGATGGCCACTTAAAAGAGTATATCTTCTTCCTCTTCTTCTTCGTCGTCGGCGAGTGCAGGCCAAGATGTGATGAATACTAGCAGTGGAAATGGTGACCCGAGACAGGCCCGCCCCTTAAAAGAGTCGATGGCCACTCAAAACTGTATCTTCTTACTGCATTTAATTGTCCGAATGACTTGCTGGCTGATGGCTGGCCGATTCGTTCTCTTTCTTCTAAAAGTCATGAATGAAACGATGAAGGAAGGTGCCTTGTGATTTGCTAATCGATCCCAATCCATTTTATTTTGTCCCAACAATTAGACCGTGGATTGGGGTTCAAACATGTGTGCATCGGAAAGCCGAAGACATCTAAATTAACAAAATGAGGAACCCATATGATCATTTTTAGCTTTAGACTTTCATAGTAAATTCAATCAATTTATACACAAACTCAGGCATCAAAAATTTTATTAATATCTGATAGGATATATTCTGACTTCACCCAGAGGTCACAGTCGGCAACCCGAGGATGACGCAACACACCGTCGTGACGTGACACTTCAGACCTGGAAGAGATAGTCACTTGTCCTCGCCCAGTTCGAGACCATACCGGGCGTGCGGTACCGGACCATGTCGTCCCGAAAAGTTTAAGACGACGTGGTGCGCGTTGACCTGTACGAGCTAGTCGGTGCCCCCTCAAATAGTGTAAGTCGATCGCCTGAGGAGTTGGAGGCAATTAACGAGCCATGTACGACCAACCAACGCTCTCAGGTATAAAACCTTCTCCCTGACCGATGCCAAAGGGGAAGAAAAACAAAACCTCTCAACTCCACCCACACTGAATTGAACGTCGGAGGGGTCGTGTCGAGAAAACCTTCCGACATCGACCTTCGCTGCAGGGACCAGTGATCAAGGCGTTGACATCAACGCGATAGTCCACTAAAGAGGGAAACGATGCCTGCAACCGACCCGACCTGAAGGTTGCCTCCACTCGAGCATCCACGTGGGCAACTTCGCGTATATGGGACTGGACCAAGCCGTACAAGCACCTCGGCCACGACATAAGGGTTCGCCAACAATATCCTCATTTATTTTTTTAAAAAAATATTTTTATTAGAAATAAGAGGGCTAATTACATATTAGTCCTATAGTTAGACCTCTTTAATATTTCGGCCCTTAGACTTACAAAATTCACTTGAAATCCTTATTAGTTATGAAAGTGAAATATTTAACTTCATATAGAAATGACATAAAAATGATGAACAAAGAGATAATTTCAATGTCCTAATTATGTTTTCGATGATGACAGATGACAGTGTCGTTAGAGGCCATGAGTGGTTGCGGTCGGCGGGAATGCTAGGGACTTCTGTGACTTCTCGAGGGTGAGGAGGAGGATGAGGAGGAAGGGTGATGCCTCTCTACATCTATGTTAGTGTTGACAACGATGCGAGAAAGAGTAGTGCTCAACCTTCTTCCCCCCTTCCTCGATCCTTCATTCTTCTTCCCCTTATGTTGCTCGACATGCTCAAGGGGAGAAGAAAAATTAGCGATGTAAAACAAAAAGAGAATATCAAGCATTGCTCATCCTTCTTCCCTCCTTGCACATGTCGAGCGGTGAAAGAGGGAAGAAGGATGAGAGATTGAGAAAAGGGAAAAGAAGGATGAGCACTATCATTCCCTGTATCATTGTCCACATCGACGCAAATGTAGAGCGACACTGATACAAATGTCAAGCGGTACTCTACATCTGCATATGGTAGGCATGATGCAAATGTCAAGCGATGCTCTACATCTGCATCTACATCGATACAAATGCAGAATATTGGCATCTACGTCGTCCTCTTTCTCATCCCCCTTTGCCTCATATATTGTCGTCGCTTGCTCTCTTCATCCTTCTTCTCCCCCCATAAGAAGTCATAGAAATTCTCCAGCATTCTCATCGACCACTACGTCATTCTCATTAACCATAGCTACACGTGGCCTTAGCGACGCCATCATTCATCATGACCAAAAATATAACTGGGACATTAAAATTTTTTTTTGTCTATCGTTTTTATGCTATTTCTACTTGTGTTGTCACTTGTTGTATCTTTCATTGATAAAATCGATGACGTTATGGTAAATAAGATAAATATTTTAATTTTATAATTATAGAGATTCTTATGTAAATTTTTTAAGTCTAAGAATCGTATTACTAAATGGGATAATATATAATTTGTTGAATCTCGAATTTTGATGATGAAGTTAATTAATAGGTTATTTGATTTAATCCATATTATTGAGATAAATGTACAGGATTAACTATGAAGACATGAAGCAAATTGCCTGCCGGAAGTCCGAAAGATCATCAAAAGTGCTTCTGGAACTGGTCGAGAATGAATCGGGGACTTGCCGAAGGTTTCGAAAGTTCGCCGAAAAGATCGTCGGAGGTTCGCAAAGCTCATCGAGAAAGTTCGAAAGTTTGCCAAAAGATTCATTAGAACTTGCCATTAAATCCGGGAGCCTATTGGGAGTCCATTAGAAGATGTCCAAGGGTGTGTCAGAAGTTTGCCGGAAGATTACCGAAAAAAGACTCGACATCATTGGATTATAACTTGCTTAGAAATATATTTTAATTTTATAGTTAGCATGTAATTAGATTTAGGAATATGTGATAATCCTAATTAATCTTAGTAGGGGCCAACTGGGCCTTAATTGGACTGAATTTGACCGAATTTAATGCTCATTCAGCAGTGTTGAACCATGTTTGGTGGTGGCACCGCCAGACTGGGGCGATGGCATCACCCCAGGAATAAGTTTCTAGGTGGTCTAGGCGGTGGTATCACCCCATGTCAGTGGTGGTACCGCTGACAGTTATTACCTGCCAGCGGTGGTACTGCCTGATAAGCGATGGTACCGCCCCTCAACAGAGTCCGAGGACCCTATCAGGTAGTAGTGTCACCAGACTGGACGATGATACCGCCCAGTATACTGACAGAACAGGGTCAACTGGCAGTGGTACAATTAGTGTCAGGCGGTGGTACTGCTAGTGCCAGGCGATGGTATCGCCAATACTCGGATAACTAGGATGTGACTCTTTTTGGCTCCAATTCTGAAGTTAATTGAGCCTATAAATCCCCCTTACTTCTTAGCTGGCTAAGCACATTGAGAAGTGATAAAAATTGAGTCAAAACTCTAGAAAAGTTTACATTCGAAAGCTTGAGTATTCATCTTCGAGGTCTCATTTATAAAAATTCTGTAAGAGAGTATGAACCACTTGTAAAAGTTTGTAAGATGGGTGTTTGGTCCTTTCCCTTCAAGAAGAATTGATAGTGGAAGTTGGGAACCTCATCGAAGGAGGTTTCGGAAGTGGACGTAGGTCATTTGACCGAACCACTATAAATCGCTGTGTACTTCTCTTGGTGTGAGTTTTTAAATTGTTGCATTTTAATTTTTACTTGCTACAATCTCTCAATCTCCTTCTCTCAACTCTCTTTTGTATTCAATTGAATCATTCGTTTTGCCGAAATCTTTTTCGTCGCATCGAAACTTCTCAACGCACAATCTTTTTCGAAATTGCTTTAAAGTGACGATTTTTATTTGCTGTACTAATTCGCCTCCCCCCTTAGTGCCGCTCTAGATCCTAACATAATTAACTCGAAATAAGATTTTTAATACTCGTGCCCGTAGCATTAACAAACAAAAAAAAAAAGAAAAAGATAAGGTCATTGATCCGTATATTAAAAACCGATAACTTTGTAGACAGCGTAAGTTTAGTTAATCAGTTTGTGTATCATTGCCTTCATAAAATTATTAAAAAATTAAAATTTATAAAACAAAAAGTTCGATAACTTAAAAAATCTGACAAGTAAGATTGAGAAGCATGCGAGGAAGATCCTCAGTGACTTCATCAGCATGGCATAAACTCAATTTTCTTACCATGTTGGCCATCCTAATTAACCTTCTTTTTTTTTTTCTTTTTTTTTTTTGCACAAGACGTGCTTGTCATATCCTGGGAAAGAAGGACTGGCTACCGCTTCAGCTGCTTCTTTTCTGGCATCTATTTGGACGTAGGACATCACCATGTGCCTGATGCCGATGCACAACATCAAATCCATACTTCACATGATCATGTCCTTCAACAGCAGTAGTCACCAAGCAGAAGCAGCCAATTGGCGTCCGAAACAACTTGGGATGAGCACCCTCCTTCCTTCAAAGTAACCAGCATCTTGCATGTTTGGAATCCGAGATGAATGGTTTTCTCATAAATCGAGGCTTTAATGTTCTAGTAACATACAATCACTATAATTCTAAAAAGCAGTAATATCTCAATTATAATAATTAGCAGTAGCAATTCGGGCGATCTCGTTGAGCTCAGTTTTCTCCGAGTTGAGTCGCGCTCTCGAACGCTTCACGGTTTTCCGACTCAGTAACGGGGCTTCATCGTAATCAAGGCAAACCATCAGGGCACAAAGGTAAATTCACCGGCGACGTGACTTGTCGACGGGACACGTAGCCGTTGCCCCCCTCGGGGACGACGAGCCGGTCCCGCGTCAACGGTCGGGAGCGAACCCTCTCGAGACTTTCCCGCCGTCGGATCAACATCAGACGCTTCTGGTAGTCCTCGGACGGTCGCGCCTGATGCGCACGTCACTCTCCCCGTCAGCCTCCGTGTTGACGTGGGGAGACCACCTCGGAATCCGTGCGACAGAAGCGACGCTGCTGCCTTCCTTTGTCGACAAGTTCCAATGTAACTTTACATGCATGCATAAATAGAGAGTCCTATAGACCTTATTTACCTACTAATGTTTTATGTGTCTCACAGTCAGACAGCAGGGGGCTAAAAAAAAAAAACAGACGGGAGAGAGAGAGAGAGAGTTTTGGGGATGGAATTTGCTTACAGTATGTGCTAATGCAAAGTTGTGCTGCTTTTTCTTGGGCAGGCAACCACAGAGATGTGGTGTTCTTGTGGAAGAGGGATTGTCACATGAGATGGAGAACACAACGATTGGCTGTGCATGTTCTTTTCAGCCTGTGGATTGGCAGGCATTGGCATAAAGTTGCAGAAGGCAGGCAGTAGGATGAGAGTCCCCTGAAAAGAACTGATGCAAGGTGATAGCAAAATACCTCATATAGCAGTAGGAGATGGAATGCTCAAGCTCAAAGGAACCTGGAATTGATACAATGAATGAAGGGGTGGGTTCAAGGGAAACAATAGATGATAGTAGAACAACCTGTGTTGCAATCACCCTTTCAATGTGGCACACACTGGCATAAGTTGGCCAAAGAAGCCAGGGATGGAAGTCCCTGAAAAAGAACTGAAGAAAGGTGAGAGCAAAACACATCAGAGCATTAGGAGATGCAAAGTTCACGCTCACAGCAAGCTTAGAAATCGATAGAATAGATAATAGGTTTAAGGCAAACAACAAATGACAGTAGGACAACCTCACAATCAAATTGACAATAGATCAAATGCATGGGTTTGGCTAGAGAAAGAAACTGTGAAATGATGATTAAGTACCTCTATGGTGCAGAGTTGTGAATTCAGATAAGATAGGAAAAATGCCTGATTCCATCAGAAGCCTGGAGCTATACCTGCTGCAGTAGACACAACAGTTCCAGTGTTGTCGATGATAACATCAGAATAAATTGAAGTCGGTGAAATCCTTAGCAGTTGCAATAATAGAGAATAATCAGAAATAATGATTGGACAAAAGAAAGAGATAGAATGTACCAGAAGCCAACAGATTAAATTCTCAAGGAAAATTTATCTCCTGCTTTCAAGTTATATGTCACCTGACTTCAATGAGCTAAGCAATAACATTCACTTTCATATTGTATGTGTATCAGGCACCCAAAGATAGGATGACCATAAAAGATGACCCAAATAGAAAGAAAATGTCACAGTTAGTAGATACACAATGACAAACTGTTCTAAAACCTCAAAACCTTGACCTTTACCTAAACCGACAACTTTGAACAGAATGGCTCACTCAATTGACAAACTAGGCTCCAAGACTCCACCCGTATAACTCACTGAAGCAGTAACAGAGCAGATGAACCGACTGCCACACAGATGACCTCGATCACCAACTTTTCCAAAAAGGTAGCTTTTAAACTCGGTACAATCTTTTGCGGTTATAGAATCTCAAAATACTTTCAGGTTACATCATAAGCAGTGAAGAAAAATCATCAAAGTTACCAACTACATACTCTTTTCTTATATATGTATACCATCAAATGCTAATCAAAATTGTTTCAGTTTACATAATAATCAACAAAGATAAAATCATCAAATTTATCAAGTTCTGGCTTGACAGAAACATATAATAATGAGAGTTTTGAAAGGTACAAATTAGACAGAGAAGGAAATACAAGGGATATCCTTTCCAATATCTAATCTGGTGGATTATAGAGAAGACAGATCCTATGCACACCTTTATCCAATCACAAGAAACCAAAGGTGAGACAAACTGTCACTATATGATCGACTGTGTCCATGTGTATATACAGCAATAAACCTATCCAGATATTCAAAAGGATTTGTGATAGACATAAATATTCATCTTGGCATTTGCTTCCATTGCAGTAGATATTTTTGATAAGAGAGAAAATAATTCCCAAAACTATCAGGCACCATATTCCAACAAGCCATATTATATTCCAGATCATAAAACGCTCTGTAAGGACAATACATATTAGTTCAAAAGTAACTTTCAAGATCCCTGGAAATCATATCTTATAGCAAGTATACGTCTTTATTCAACAAGTAAATGTTAGGTCAAAGCAGAACAGAATATATATTTTTAAAGGTTACTATGGAAAATAACACAAGGATCAAGAATGTAGAAAAGCTACAAATGAGCAGCTCATTGAGAAAAAATAATTATTGCTTCAAAATCTAATATTTCACCTGACAGAAAATGGTGCTCTTCACACACAAGAAAGTTTCTAACCCCAAGTTACAAGCAAAAAATTGACCAAAAAAGACTCCTAAACAGTCGAGAAACAGACATCGAAACAATTATCAAGAACATACATGTAAACATAAACTAGAGGAAACCCTTATGTACAGCACTAAAGACCTCAGCAGTTGTATGGACGGATCTGATGGCTATGAAGATCTCAGTGCCACCATTTGGTGATTTCCACCTTCAGCAATTATTGTAGAATAATATGCAGCACACTGTCTGAACCATTTACTCATCATCGAATCCCCCACATCTAATTATATGCAAACTAGTTGGTCACAAAATGATACCTTGAATCTACATAGCCCTCGACATCCCACAGGAAAGAACCAAAAGTTATAGCCTCCAAAATAAGCCTCCTCAATCCTGCGAAACTTATCTTGATGAGTTCATCCTTAGAAGAATCGATGGTTCCCTGGGGTGTGATCACAATCTCAGGCCTTCCAAATAGCGCCTCGGTGTGCTTCTCAATAATGGTAAAGGCTTCCTTTGATCTAATTGTGACGTACCTTTGAAGGGTATCAGAATCAAAGGACATGACATAGGATCGCAACAGACTGGACTTGGCCCCATTGCCAAATGCACCCTTGTTAAAGCCTGGAGAAGACCAAGAAGGCAACTCAGGATTTGAAATCCTGGACTCAGTGAACGGTCTCGACTCATCTGGCATCGCTTGCTTAATAGCAATCTCCTCTTTATCCGATCCCCAAGGGAGAGTCTTCATGGACTTCTCAAGTTGAAACCTTTGGTCCACTCTCTTGAGGAAATAACCATACATGACGGAAGCAGCATAAACCTGGCCAATCCTGAGCTTGCTAATAGGTGCCACGGAGTTGGAATCACTTAACCGCTGCCCCAGTATGAGAGCCAGGTGATTCTTGATCATTTCACAAGCCTCAGGGGAATGCAACCTTTCAAGTTTCTCGTCCTGGGGTGGCCAGTGATCAACCCTACTGGAAGGGTCTGCCGGCTGAGATATAGCAGGAACCAAAGAAACATCAGCCTCAACGAACTTTTGAACAACCAATGCATATTGTATCTCCTCCAGAGCCGTTCTCCTCTCATTAGCTTTCACCTCAGCAATCCTCCTAAAAATTTCGATACCAGAATTAATCTTCTACCCAATACAATAAGTTCACTATTATTTCTCAGCATAAAGAGTCAGAACTTTCATCTACATAAAGCTCTATCGATGCAACAATCTGGAGACAAAAACTTATCTTCCGTCACCTAAAACAAAACAATTTCATCTTCACCTGTATAGAACTATGTCAGTTCCCGAAGGTGCAGGCTCATCCTTGTTCTTCTCGGCCTCACGGTCGGTCTGGAGCTGCTCGAGCTGCTGATCAACAGCAGCCGGCAGGAGATGAGGATGACTAACGAGAATCTGAGACAGGAATTGCCCAATCGGTGACTCCAGCCGGAGAGGAGCAATAGGCAACGACGATTCCGAGGAAGACGACGATGCCCGAACGCCAATGCGTCTCCGAGCACCAAATGGTCTTCGCCCTTGCTTTGACAGAGAAATGGAAGAATGACTCTGTCACGAATGCATCAAAGGAGCCCATCCAACGTCAACCGAACTAAAACGTGGATTACATTAGATTCTAATCAAATATGCATCCCGAACCTTGAGCCACAGGGTGGAGTAACCGGGCTTGGGATCAAACGACAGAGAATTGGTCCCGTGGGTGGCCAAGAGGCACGACCTCGAGCTAAATCCGGGAGCTTTGCGAAGGCACCGAGGAGAGCGAAGGCCCGTGGCGGCTTCCATCGACCGAAACCAACGCGAAACAGTCACGCGATCTGCGACACAGGAAACCCTCCATCAAATTCAACAATTAAAAACCAGAACACACGACAAACATAACAAAATAACAACGAAGCGACGATCGATCACCCGACGAAGAACCGAAGAGATCGGGCAGGAGGGAATCGGAATTAGGGTTCAGAAATGGGGAGGCACCGGTCGAAAGCTATAGGCTGGTTTGGGGTCGGAGAGAGATGAGCCGCGGATTTCGGGGCCGGTTGTTGATGCCCACATGACGGAGTTGCCCTTAACTATAGAGATAATAACGAAATTGCCATCGACGGCGCCCCCATTTTTACCTCTTCTATTTATTTTTTTTGGGGCCGATGTATGTTGTGTTTTTGGGATAGGAAGGCAAGTCCATAAATACTTACATCTCCATAATTTGCATGGTTATTTGTGGATTACAGTAGATTTCATGGAAGGTAAGCTTGCTAGATAAATGAAATGGGGCATTAAATCCTAAGATGATAACAGCACTAATATAACTGGCTTACCTGCCCATTTAAAATCTTAGTATGCAATGGAACTAAATTATAAGTGGATATATGCAAAGTTATTTTTCTTAACAAATTTGTTCCCTGGAGGACAGCATTCATGCCAAAGCTAATCAACATTCGTTAAATTTTCTAATCTAAAATTGATATGAAGCTGAGATTGCCATCAGGTGGATTAGTCTCATGAATTCGTTACATCGTGTAACAAAGTGCTTGAGTTGACATCTGATTTACTTATGATTAAATATTTTGTAAGAGAGTTTTAAATATAGAATAAATTTTCAAAAAAAATTTAAACTTTTGATATTTCTTATGTAGCGCTCCATGTTTAAAAAATTTTAAAATATTTTTTTTCTTAAAAAATAACTATGTTGCCTTTATCGAGTCATCGCTCTCGTTGTGGTTGATCATAATTCTTGTACAATGGAGGGGTTGCTTATTGACCCTTGTAAGACCCTCGTGTCGATAATCATTGGCGAGGGAGGAGAGAGAAGAGTTCGGAGAGGAAGAATGCGATGACGTGTTCGACAAAGGCTAGCAAAGCTCGCAGAGGTTGTTGCGACCCTTGCATCCCTTTCACCTCGTACGAGAATTGTGGTTGACTATGATGAAAGCCGAAGGCCTGAGTGATCAAATATTGGCTCTCATACGATTAGGGCTATAAGTGTGGTAACAACTGCAAGTGAAAGTTTTTCAAAATTACAAGAGCAAAATGATCTATTTCTACCATCATAGACATTTTATGAAAAATTCTTAAAGTTAAAATTATTTTAAAAAATTCTCTCCCTTTATATATAGCAACTAATTCTGACCACTTATATACATTGTGTTCTCTGGACAAATTCTCTTACTTTCTTCATTCATTTTATGGATTATATCACAGCTCAAGATATTGTCATTTCATGTGTGTGGTCCTTGCTCTTGGGAAAGATTCAAGTTCCATCAAGCCAGATTTGGCATCTTACAGTCTTGAAAGCTCATCACAGCCACAGTTAGGACAAAGACAAACATCCACTGGGGAAGAAACTGTTGGCAAAAGAACTGCTAACTTAGAAATGGTTGAAACTTTGATGCTTCAATATGCTTCTTCTTTGTTTATTTCCTCAACCAAAATGAGCATCAAGCAGAGAATTTATTTCTGGAAAGGAGGTGCTTCAGACCCACACACCAAACCATGGTTGTTGTTAGCTTCCTGTTGCATCCTGCTCCCAAGCTGAAGCCTCAGCATTTTGTCTGCATCATCAGATTATGATGATACTTGTTTTGTTTGCAGGATGACTCCTGACAGGTCCTCATCAAGCTGGTCGCAAGATTTCTAAGGGGGTTCAGTTTCTCAGCCTTCAGCACAATCTGAAAGTGCCATTTCTTATTTCTTTAAATAAAAATTAACACATATGAATTATTGAACAGTTTGATCTCTCATTAATGCACCTTCCACAGACACACAAGCAGCGACATTTAATGCAAAGAAGCAGTGGAGCATGGAAGAAGTGTCTCTCATTTATAGGCCCAGAGAAAGCTGCTGGTTCTCTGACATTATGTAGGCCTGCTTCCTCCCAGTTTTTGTCTGCAGTCTGCATGGATTTGCTGAATTAAATGCCATTGATTACTTCATCTGAAAGAGAAGTTTCTCCAGTTGGATAAAAGGAAATAGAACTCACTTGAATCATTAAACCACACATTCAAATAGATCATATGAGACAATAATAAGGACCATTCCTTCTATTCTAAGCGCGCAACATACAAGTTTCTCATGATGGAAGAGGACAAAAAGGAAGTAGAAGCATGTCCACTGCATAGCACATTGTTTTAGCCACTGATTGGTGTTAAATGCATGAGGCAACAAGACATTGCCTTCTTCCTTTAGGCAAATGTGCTAAAGCTAGGTGGTGTACGAGGCTGCATGCAGCAAGAACAACGGCAGATCCAACTGTCCCTGCTGCCGCGATAGTTTCTTGTGGCTGTGAACATAGACATCTTGTTGCCTGGCCGATGAACACCAGCTCTCCCTTCTGCTGACAGGTGAGACTGGTAAATGCTAGTCCAGAATTGCACCGTGGTAGTGCTAGTCTTCATCACCGTCGTGTCTGTGCATTGGGCAGTGAGACCTTGAAAACTTGGAATATGTGTCTGCCTAAGTGTGATTTGACTCTGAAGCTTCTCTTCTGTGCTGTGAGAGAGATCTATCTAAACAGGACGAGTTGGATAAAGCTGATGGAGTTGCGTGGACAGGCATCCACCGAGTGAGCCAGCAGAGCGTCTCTTCCTTCAAGCTTTCCACTTTAGAGATCAGAAGAAAGGGATTCAGAGTTGCCGACTCCTTTGTTGAGCTATCTATCTTCCTCCTCCTTTCTGGATCAGTTTCTCGACGGTAGAGATTAGAAGAAAGGGATTGTTCAAGGTGGCTTAACTTTACAGAGTTCCAAAGACAGGCTTGCTTTAGCCGGAGGAGCAGGAAGGCGGGTGAAGAGCATCCAAGGCCTTGGACAGCAGATCCCTTGTCAGATTTCAGCAACACTCCGAATCCAGCAGGCTGGGCTTGGCTGGCTGATCGCTGTCCTACTGCGCGTCTCGGGCCCCTACATCGCCGATGGCGGAGATCTTCTGTCAGAAAACAGTCAGGGTTCGGGGAATGGAGGAAAAGTGGTGGGAGCGACGTGTGGGCCGAGTGGACCCCGCGTGCCATCCTCGGGACCCATTGGATTCCCGAGGCTGCAGATTCCTGATTCCTGCCTCGGGTCTCGTACGGGTAAGCCAGACAATCGTCCCCACCATGTGCGGCTCTCTCTCTCTCTCGCAGCCTCTCTTGCGTGCACTTCACCTTCTTCCCTTCTACCGAGTCTCAAAACCTCTTACTATATAGACGAACACAAAGTTTCACTTGCTCACAACACTAATGGCCAGCTGCTCCCTTCGCCACCTGCTGCTGGTGGCCCTGCTCCTCGCGGCCGCCGGGGACGCCTGGGCCGAGACTGATCCGGGCGACCTGCAGGCCATGAGGGTCCTCGCCGCCGGCCTGGGCGCCGACCGTTCCCCCTCCCTCGCCTGGTCTCTCTCCGCCGACCCCTGCGCCGCCTGGGCCGGCGTCTCCTGCTCCGACGGCCGCGTCACTGCCATCCAGGCCGGCAAATGCGGCCTCTCCGGCTCTCTGTCCCCCGCCGTCCGGAACCTCACCGCCCTCGTCCGCCTCGAGCTCCAGCAGAACCGCCTCGCCGGCCCCCTGCCCTCCCTCGCTGGCCTCTCGTCCCTCCAGGTCCTCCTCCTCCACGGCAACCGCTTCTCCTCCCTCCCGGTCGGCTTCTTCGCCGGCCTATCCTCCCTTCAATCCGCCTTCCTCGACGACAACCCTCTCGCCCCCTGGCCCCTTCCGGACTCCCTCCGTGACGCCGCCGCCCTCGTCAACTTCTCCGCCAACACCGCCGGCGTCTCTGGCCCCCTCCCCGCCTTCCTCGCCACCGCATTTCCCGCCCTCGACCACCTCGGTCTCGCCTTCAACCAGCTCTCCGGCCCCGTCCCAGCCGCCTTCGCCGCCGCCCCGCTCCGCTCCCTCTGGCTCAACAACCAGAAGGGCCCCGACCGCCTCTCCGGCGGTATAGCGTTCGTCGAGAACATGACCGCACTCGAGGAGCTCTGGCTCCACTCCAACGACTTCTCCGGCCCGTTGCCGAACTTCTCCCAGCTCACAAGCCTGCGCGACCTCCAGCTCAGGGACAACCGCCTCGCCGGCGTCGTCCCCAAGTCCTTGACCCAGCTCCCGTCGCTGACCAAGGTCACCCTCACCAATAATCTGCTGCAGGGGCCGGTGCCTGTGTTCCCGAGTTCGGTCGAGGAAGTGGATGTAGACCCCAAAGACGAGAGCTTTTGCCTTCCGAGTCCAGGAGCCTGCGATCCCCGCGTCAATGTCCTGCTCACCGTCGCGAAAGATCTCGGCTATCCCGCTCGGTTCGCCGAGAACTGGAAGGGCAACGAGCCGTGCGGATGGTTGGGGATCAGCTGCAACGACAATGGCAACATCACGGTGATCAACTTCCAGAGGATGGGCCTCAACGGGACGATATCGCCAGAGTTCGGATCGATCGCCTCGTTGCAGAAGCTGCTGCTCTCGAACAACAACCTCACCGGGACCATTCCGGCCAAGCTCGCAAGCTTGCCGTCTCTGAAGGAATTGGATGTGTCGAACAACTCGTTATGGGGACAAGTTCCGAGCTTCAGCAAGAATGTGCTGGTGAACACCGCTGGGAACCAGAATATAGGGAAGATTGTGGTCGGTGGTGACGCCGGTTCGGCCTCGGCCGGGGAGGGCAGCAACTCGAATCCAAGCGGGTCGACCGACGCAAGGAGCAGAGGCAGCGGGAAGTCTTCTTCTGCCGTGGCCGGTGCCATTGCGGGCTCGGTGATGGCTGCGGTGCTCGGGATTATCCTCGTCGGGCTGTTGGTTTTCTGCCATTACAGGAGAAAGCAGCAAAATCTCGGCAGAGTTCAGAGTCCGAACACAACCGTGATCCACCCACGGCACTCGCGATCCGATCCGGACGTTATCAAGATCACGGTTGCAGGATCGAGCGTGAACGGCGGCGCAGCCGCGAGCGAGACGATTACCAGCCCGACGACCAGTGGCACGAGCGACGTCCATGTCCTGGAGGCCGGGAACATGGTGATCTCGATCCAGGTCCTGAGGAACGTGACCGACAACTTCAGCGAGGAAAACGTGCTGGGCCACGGCGGATTCGGAACGGTGTACAAGGGCGAGCTGCACGACGGCACCAAGATCGCGGTCAAGAGGATGGAGGCAGGCGCGATGGGGACGAAGGGACTGAACGAGTTCAAGTCGGAGATCGCGGTCCTCACGAAGGTCAGGCATCGGAACTTGGTGTCTCTGCTGGGGTACTGCTTGGACGGGAACGAGAGGCTGCTGGTGTACGAGTACATGCCGCAGGGGACGCTGAGCCGCCACCTGTTCGACCGGACGGAAGGAGGACAGAAGCCATTGGAGTGGAAGAAGAGACTAAGCATTGCACTGGATGTGGCAAGAGGGGTGGAGTACTTACACAGCTTGGCGCAGCAGAGCTTCATCCACAGGGATCTGAAGCCGTCCAACATTCTCCTCGGGGACGACATGAAGGCCAAGGTCGCCGACTTCGGACTGGTTCGGCTTGCGCCGGACGGGAAAGGGTGTTCCGTGGAGACGAGGATCGCGGGAACTTTTGGTTATCTAGCACCGGAGTATGCGGGTAATCCGGAATGATCGGATCGCAAGTTTGCATTGGGCCTGGTGTTATTTGTTCTCATCATCCATCCTAACTTGCTTGCAGTGACGGGGCGTGTGACCACGAAGGTTGATGTCTTCAGCTTCGGAGTGATACTGATGGAGATGATCACCGGGAGGAAGGCGCTGGACGAGAGCCAACCGGAGGAGAGCATGCACCTGGTGACGTGGTTTCGGAGGATGCTCCTCGACAAGGAGGCGTTCCGAAAGGCTGCCATCGACCCCGCGATCGACATGGACGAGGAGACCGCGGCCAGCGTCGGCACCGTAGCGGAGCTCGCCGGCCACTGCTGCAACAGGGAGCCGCACCAGAGGCCGGACATGGGCCACGCCGTCAACGTGCTGTCTTCGCTCTCGGAGCTTTGGAAGCCCTGCGATCCCGACTCGGAGGAGAGCTACGGGATCGACCTGGACATGACGCTTCCCCAGGCCCTGAAGAAATGGCAGGCGTTCGAGGACGGAAGCCACGTCGACGGAGCCACGAGCTCGTTCCTCGCAAGCTTGGACAACACCTACACCAGCATACCGACGGGGCCGCCGGGCTTCGCCGACTCGTTCACCTCGGCCGATGGAAGATGAGTTCAGTTCGACGGAGGGATTCGTGTAACCAGCAGCTGCAACTGAGCCCCGTCGTTTCTTGTTTGGCCTTGATTTGTTCTTGATTTCCTTTTCTTGTTGCTTCCTTGCTTGTTCGTGTAACATGATGACCGCTGAACCAGTTGAACCTTGACTGTGTGCGGTGTTTCTGTTCTGTAATCTGGGAAGACATGGCAGGATTATTAGGATGCTTCAGCATCACAAGTGGCTGATCGCATGAACACATCAATTCTGCTCTCTGCAGAAGCTGTTGAGATGAGGTCTGGGTGAAATTTCACTTCATCATGGAAAGCCAAGCTCCTGCACATCAGAGTGACGAATCACGTACGTATTAATTATGGAATAACAACAATGAAACCATCATTTCATCGATCATTTAAGAATATAGAAATTCAAAAGAAATGCCTTTCCCAACCCATCTTTCTCTTTGTTGAAGATAAAAAGTGCTGCAGCTCGGTTCCCCACTGTCCATGTGAATGCATGATGATTACATATAGAGATAAGCAAACGGTGGGGCTCGTTTGGTGACAAAAGCCAGCCAAGAAAAGCGTTCAGTGCCAAACCACCAATTACTTTTTCCCTTGCCCTGTCTGCCCAATTTCTATGGACCACAAACCCAACTTGTAAGTGCCCAGAAACACATGAATATTACATAATATAACCACAAAGACAAAAGTAAAATAATACAAACTTGTACGAGCAAAAAGATAAAATAGATCACATCAGTTATTTTAATCAAATTAGAATCCTTCGAATTCATACACCAAACAATCAAATGGACATCATCATTTCGATTTTGATTTTGAGTACCTGAATCAAGCATGACAGAGGACTTCACCGTTCCAAAATCAACTCTACTGTATATTCATCGGAATCACACTGAAACACAATCTATTACAGACATAAATCATGATCACAATTTCATCAAGAAGATCAATCTGCAACTGTTTTGTACAACATTATTCAGGAAATATGAAATACTTTTCTGCAGGTTCAAATCATGGTTTTCGTATCAAGTCACTGAAGTATATGAAGAGAACAAGAACGACAGCCAACACCAGTTCGAAAACCTATCTGCAGAGAATAGCAATCATCACATAAGATTCATCGACTCTTAACATTATAAAATCCATAAAAAGTGAACATAATAAAGAGAACTTGACAAGATCCATTGCAGACATCTACCAGAACACAATACATGTAACAGTCAGCATATGGTTTCAACCCATTAATGAAATTCTATCAATATTTCCATTTCTGTAAGCTAGACATGTGATCTTATTCTAGAAATGAGAACAAATGTCTATTCTTTATGACAAGGAAATCATTATCAATTAACAATCATGCAATTAATATGATTCACAGCTGTTGGTAATTTAAAAATAGCAATAGTAATTTGTGGTCTCCAATAAAAGTTTCAGTCTTCAGTGTTGCTCAAAACAGAAAAAAAGAACAGTTATGCAACAGAAACATTGAACCGATGTATCAAAAATTTTGTAAAATGAAATCACCTTGGACAAGGACTTCTATGTGTATGAGACTCTAAGGTAGAGAGAGAGAGAGAGAGAGAGAGGGTGCCAACAAATAGTATATACCAATTCAGTCAGAATGAAATTATGGATTACATTACTATCTAAACTCTACTGACCAAATTATTTCATTTGACCATCTTCAAGCTCATAAATTTTCACCTATTTTCTCTTGTCCCTCCCAAATTTTAATCAGAAAACCCAGGACCGAAATATCAACCTTGCCACAATACTTGCTGAGCCTGTGCCCTGGGTGATAACTACCTTATGGTACAATTCATCCACATAACGTTGACCTTTGAGACAGAAGCAGTAGTTTGATAAAGGTAAAGCACCGAAAATATTGGTTTCATAATAGTGAGTACCAACCAGAATCAGCTGATACCTCAAATAAGGCAGCATAAATGATTTCGTTTCATTTTCACTTCTTTCCTTTCAATAAGCTAGTTAATTCTTGATTATGCATATCCCTATATATGATAACAACTACTACAATGAATAATCATAATATTACATAGTACATATGTATATTACAAAAAAAAATAGCGATATATCAATATAGAACGCACCTTAGACTAACTAATGTATTATTAGAAAACTCAAAGAAGCAATAAAACCAAAAATTAACCAATCACCTTCATGTAATCTAACATCATCAGACGTGGCATGGCTACTGATCTTTCAGATGCTTCTCAACTTCTTCCAATTCCCTAATCTCTTTGTGGTATTTGCAAATACGAAAGATGCACCTGCCCATCAAAATCATCAGAGAGAATTACAAACTCAACAGTACACACATACAAGCAATAGTGGAAGTATTAAATTCTCCATACCAGTAAAGGAGACATGCTGAGACACATAGAATGACATTTCTCTGTGCTTTAAATATCTGCATAAGAAGACAACAGCATCATAAACTTCTATAGAGTATGTGACTTAATATATTATAAATATCTTTCACTCGCAAAATTCATGGATATAGAAAACTGAATCTAAGAAGTAACACTGAACCACAAGGAGGTTTTGGGTACAACATGAGGTGTGGCAAAGCTCTGGATTATAAGAAATCAAATCAAAATAACTAATCCTAAATCCTAATATGAAAACTGCCAAATGATCACAAAGAAGTATGTTTCAATAACAACCAAAGGTATGGCAACACTTTGGGTTCAAGGTCTCCCTGCTTCTCAATCGGGGAAATTCATATCATTGTAATAGAGTAATGTTATCTGAAATGGCCCAAAAAAGGGAAAAAGACCTCAATCAGGGAACCCTGGATTGGTCAATCTGAGCTGATAGAAGCCTAGGGTGATCAGGAAATTGGACACATAACAAAGTCAAGGCAGCCAATTTTTAAAAGCTTGGACGCTAAAAAAAGCAAAAACAAGAAGTCAAGGAGACCTACGTTATAAAGTTCAATTACTTCCAAGATTAATTCTTATAATATCATACTCTGCTGTGGAAATAGGCATGAGCAAACTTTACAAGGCTTCAAGTCTTAGCCTTGACCAGTGGCCAGAGAGAAAGGTCTCACAAGTTTTGAATCAAGCATCAGCAGCTTCAGTTTCGATATTTTAGAACAAAAGATTCACAGTACTAATAAACATCACACAGAATTGGATTCTTTTTAACACATTTTGGTTCATATAGAAAAATCCTTTTGTATAAAATTCCAGAAACAGAAATTCTTCGAGCAAAAGAAAGCAGTGATCTTGTGAGCTTAAGAATATAAAGAAGTAATATGGGGTCGAGTGCACTCTTAAATGGTTTCTGATGGAACCAATGAAAAGCCCAATTGTTATCAGCCAAACCAAACTAAAAACTAAACCTATTTGTTAGATGAAATACAATCTAGGGTTTCCAATCAGCTTGGCTGAAAGTACAGCAAGAACCAAACCATGTTGGAAGTCATGTCTCAACTAGAAATAATGAAGCTAATTTTTCAATAAAACAACTAGAAGTTAAAAATAAAACTAACAAAGTTGAGAGTTCCAAAGACAACCCTATTTCTGATTTTAATTAAGTTGAAAACAGAAAAGAAGCAAATTAACCTTGCTTAAATAACTATACTAGATCATGTTAGGCAGTTTTTTCTCTATAAAAGGTGTATGGAACCATGAACAATTGAGTTTATGAAAACACAGTAAATCGTCTGTGGTAAAACATGTTATAACCTATACAATATCTAACAGACTATGAAATATTAAAATATGTGGTTGTTCCTATCTCTTATTTTTATAGAAAAAAGTTATACTTCTGTATCTGAAGAAATTTCTTTATGAAAAACATGTTTCAGAATTCAGCCATTCTCATAGAGAACCAGGCTAACCCAATATTTTACAAGCATGTGGTTGTACATCATGTACAACATGTATCCTTAAACCAACATACATTGTTGCAACAAATTGTAACAAGCATTGGAGTGTATATATTACAATTAGAACCCATGTTATATCAACAATGCCCACATACATAATAACAACATGTTGAAAAAATAATTTTGCTGATATATCAATATTTTCTAACAAGTTAGAAACGAACAGCAGCTAAAGATGATCTTCAGATGACTATCTAAATGGCATTTCAAAGAACAATAATGGCACGGCAAGTCGGCATCCATGAACTAACAAGGACCTACATTGTATCTTGTGCAACATTCTTCTCCTATCCATTAAAATTTCTATTTTCTTACATCGCCTCTAAACCATAGACAGATAGAAACAAGCAATGTCTTTCCAGGATATCGTTTTTACCTCAGATTTGCGGCTCATCTGCAAAAGTATTAATAGGCTTCAAACAAGCAAATAATATATTCAATCATAGAATGAAACAGCCCCCAAAACGTATATGTGCCCAAATCAATTTCAAACCCTAAAAGCGTTAGTGCAGGAGAAGAGAGGGTGAAGAGATCACATGCGGGAAAAGGAACGCTTACGGATTTCTCGTATCGAGTCCTCTCTTCGGTGGTACAGATCTCGGAGGTACACATCAGCCGATGCTCGTTCTTCCAACGCAAATCTACATGGAATTACACAAAGAGGGATCGAGCACAAGCGTCGAAATAATTCAGAAACACCACCTAGAATGATGCAGAGACAGAAATGACGACTTTACCTAAGAACTGGAAGGCCACGAAAGGGACGATACTGGCTCCGGGCTGAAGGAGGAGCGACGCCAAGGCAACGATCCGCGACTTGACGAGACGCGGGGCGGGGAGGGTCAGCAGCACCGCCACCGCGGCCTCCACTGCCACCACCCCCGCCAAAATCACCCACTGCAACCCCATTCTCTCCCTCTCTCTCTCTCTCTCTCTCTCTATCGGTCGGTCGATGGCAGGCCACTGCTTTGATGCATATTTCTTGTTTCTTCAGCGCGAAGAATCTGATGTTGGTCTTTAAGGGCAGGAATTGACTTGGTCATATCGGGTTATTTCATAATATTATATTATTTTTTAAAAAAGGTATTATATCAAATAACGTATGTGGCTCACAACTCGAATATTATATTTCGTAATATTATACTATATTATTATACTGCATTATTAAACAGAAAAAACGCTGTGATCGTATTAAGATTTTATTACCATTTGCTGGCCTTTCTTCACTTTCACGAGATTTTAAAATTCTAATTAAAGCTGAACGTAATAAAATAATATTAATATTCAAATGATAAGACATTATTAATTTTACAACATTTAAATAGCCATCAGGTACACGTTTGTTACAGACTAATAAAAGTATTATATAAATCATCTAAGATCTCGTTATGAAATCTAAGAAATGAGAATTATAAATTAAGACTAAATAATCTAAGGTGAATTCTCAGAAAAAAAAATTATTTTTGGACTTTTCCTGAGAGAGATGTTCCTTTTGTTCATTTTTACAAATGGCGTCAACAATTTTTTTTTCTTTTAAATAAGCATCTCCTTTTCATCATAGCTCAATTCCTTAATTATTATTTTTTATATATTGTATTTTATTATATTATTAATTATATATTAAAATACTATATATTAATAATAATTTTAGTAAAAACCTATCGAAAATAAATAATAATCGGTTCGCCTATAAATCAATTTATAATACTATAAATCAATTTATAAATCGATATCCTAAATCATTTTCTGTGATAACCGTTATTTATATGTGCATAAGGATTGTTCATGCCATATAAGTTTCTCTCCTGGTAGGGCGGGACCGTCGCCTCGGTTCGTAAGATGGCCGCATTCTCCCCATTTTCTAGACGACTGTGCTCCGAAACCCAACTCCTTTCCTCCCTCCTCTCTCGCCTCCTCTCCTCCACCGCCTTCGCCGCGATCGACGACACTGCTTCCGGCTTCTGGCGCCTCCTCCGCTCCAACTCCGGGCACCCTTCCCTCGAGCGAACGCTGTCCCGCTCCCTCTCCAACACCAAGCTCTCCGCCCCCATCGTGGAATCGGTCCTCCGTCAGTCTTCCGCGGCCGCCGCCAAGGATGACGAGGACCGAGCGCTGGCGCTCCGCTTCTTCGTCTGGGCTGGCCTTCAACCCAACCATCGCCATTCTGCGGCGGCCTACGTTGCCGCGTGCGACGCCCTCCACCTTCCCCGCCACCCCTATTTCCTGTCCCAACTCTTGGATTCCTACCGCGCCGCCGCCTTCCCCGTCTGCGTTAAGACTTTCAAAATCCTCCTCAACCTCTGTCGCCACGGCAACCTTCCCGACGAGGCCCTCGCCATCCTCCGCCGAATGCCGGAGTTCAACTGCTGCCCGGATAACTCCTCTTATAACGCCGTCCTTCGCCTCCTGGCCGATGCTGGCCGTGGCAGAGCTGTGCCAGCTCTCTTGGAAGAGATGACAGAAGCCGGGTTGATCCCAGATGCGACAACTTACGTTTCGGCCGTGCGAGGGCTGTCCGCCTCGGGCCAGATTGGAGCCGCCCGCGGCCTCCACGGCCAGATGCGGGCGAACGGGTGCGTGCCCACTGTGGTCGTCTACTCGGCTCTGCTCGATGGGGCTTGCGCCTGCGGTGATCTAAAGTCGGCGATGGAGCTTCTGGTCGAGATGGAGCGTGAATTGGAGGCGACATGTGCACCAAATGTAGTGACCTATACCTGTTTGATCAAATGCCTCTGCGAGAAAGGTCAGCTAGGTGACGCACTGGGCATCCTAGACCGGATGGAGCAGAGAGGCTGTTCTCCAAACCAGGTGACAGTTCGGACTCTGGTGAATGGCTTCTGCGCGCAGGGGCATGTCAACGGAGCACACGAGCTGATCGAGAGGGTGGCTGGAGAAGGAGCGGTCTCGACGGCAGACTGCTATAGCGTGCTCGTCGTGTGCCTGTTGAGAATTCAGGACATGGAAGGTGCAGAGAAGGTACTTGGGAGGATGGTGGAGAAGGGTGATCGCCCGAGCGGTCTGGCATGCAATTCTTTGATGAGGGAGCTATGTGAACGGCGGCGATTCGTGGACACATGCCGTGTCCTCGAGATGGAGGAGAAGGGGTTGGTCTGCATCGACTCTGACGTCTACTCTCGTCTTCTGCTGGGCTTTTGCGAGGAGGGTCATTTGAACGAGGCTCTGAGGTTGGCAGCGAAGGTTGTCGAGAGGGAGACTCCCTTGCAGGCTGATTGTGTTGATGGTGTCGTCGAGGTGTTATCGGAGTCTGGTGAACATGCCTTGGCATCACATATCATGAGACTGAAACAGCCATAGCAGCTTTAATTTTGAACTTGGTGTTATGTGCTGCCTATGAGATTTCTGAACATGCTGAGCTGAGTCTAGTTTCAGCTGCTTGTTTCCTGGTAAATGAATGTCGAATAAATTTGTTAGGAAATGAGTGTCATCTGTGTTTTATTGATACAAAATGTCCATCGAAGGTGAAATTGGAGGAGGCATGCTACACCTTCATTTTTTGTTAAAATTTGCCGCAAACAGGCATTGCAGTATAGGGTTTAAACTAAAGTTGGCAATCATCAAACTTGCTTGACGAAATCTAATCTTAGCTAGACTCAATCTGGAATTCGATACCTCATGGAGGATCGACCAAAAAATAAAATTCAACCTGTAGCTTCTGCTCTTTGATATTGGCATATACTACTTTTGTCATCTGGTGTCCATGAGTTAAAAAAGAGTAGAAGCTGCTAATAATTTTGTGTGCTCAGATCAAGGTTTTGACAGATCAGAAATACAAATCCTATCAGATTGGTTGCTGTCATCACCACATAATTTCTAATGACATGAACTGAGCTGTGAGGAAGACAAATGCATTTGCAACTAGCTAAGTGTTCCCCCTGAGATTTAGAGCCAGTTTTAAGCTGGATAAAGGGATGTAAAACCTAATGAAGATGTTGACACATAGAACAATAGAGAAGAAGCCATACAAGTGATTTGTACCATACAAAAAAGGTTCAGAAAGAGGCTTATCTAAGCTAATCTGATTGGAAACAGTAAGCAATATTCTGAAACATGCATGACTGTTTAAGAATGAAACACTTCAAGAAAAAAGTCTAAAGTATAACTTACACTAGATTATAAGTTGGGGAATATAATAATAGTAAAGTATAATCAATTTTGAGTATCACAAATAACTTTCTCCCGCAAAATATTAATATAGCAAATGCCTACTGAGCATATACTTGGTCCAAGGATCAAGATAAAATGACCTGTTCGTAAATAGCTTCTTCTGACCAAACTAAAGAATAGAAAGATGTCCATTCCTTTTACAATGTAGAAGAGTTTTCAGCTATTTTGCACGCATAGATAGTTAAGGGATAAAATAAATTCATGAAATATGTACAAGCCTTATTTCCATGCACAGGAATTATCGAGATAGCATACAGCAGCAAATATGGAGGACAAAGTAACCAGGAAATGCATAAATGAACAAAGCCAATAACTTGAATAAGAGACATGAGCTACACACCTGAAAATCCTGTTTCTTGATTCAAGCACCCAAGCAAATGCATTTCAGAAGTCCTATTGTAACATCCCTCGTATTTTTTTTCTCGTTTCTAAATGTTGTATAAGAGTTTAATTATAATATTACTACCCATCTTAAATTATGTAGATAAGCCCAAATAAATTTTAAATCCTATTTACAAAATATAAGGATTTGTTTGTAAAATTCTAAGGACCTATTTGTAAATACGAGAAATGTTTAACAATTCTTTAGTACTAAATATTTTTTATATTGAAAGTTTAATGCTAGACCAAAATGTGAATACTAATACTTAGATAGGATTTATGAAAGATTTATATTCAATTTAAGAAAGAAAGAAAAATAAAATAAAATAAAAATAAAAGACATGTGGCATTAGTTAACCTAAGAATGAGCCACATGTGTTTATTCAATGGATGACACCTAAGCTTCCCTCATACATGCTTACCATCTTGTAAATCTTTGCATGAGCCAAACCTTAGTGATTTAGAAGAGAAGGAGAAGGAATTGAAGAAGAAAGAATTGAAGGAGAAGAGGAACGTTTGTCTTAACTCAAGGTTTTGCATCAACTCTCCATAGTTGGGAATCAAACTTTTATAAGACAAGTGTTCTAACTCCATCCTAGAGATAAATTTTGATCCTTGTTTTCATCTTGATTCTGAGAAAATTGAAAGATTGTAGCTTTATATAAGATATCTATGCCATTTACATCAAATGTTGAATCTGAAAATTTTTGGATTTTTTGACCTTTTAATACTCTTGTTGCCATAACTTTTTACACTAAATTCTGATTGAGGAAAAACCTTTTTCATATGAAAGAAGACTTAAAGAGTTTCATTGGATATAAAAATTAAAAGATTTGAAGTAAATTTACCTACTCAAATATATGAATGAAAAGACCTCATGTATTCGATGAAACAGATACTACAGATCCTAACCTTCTGTTACTAAATGGCTCATAACTCTCTGATAAAAATTCTGAATAATGCAAAAGTTAATTCTTTGAAAACTAGATTCGTATATCTTTCTTTTGACATCTAATTTGGAAATTTTGAAGTAGAAACATCTGTTTAAATTGATTCTCAAAAAGATATGATCAATTCTGACCTTTCTTTACTCTATTTGTTGTAACTTCCTGTTAGGAATTCAAAAATTTACAAATCCAAGTTCATCTGAAAATAAATTGATATAGCTTTCCAATGACACCTATTTTGAGCAAATTTAAGCATAATTGGTTACTCAAATAATTCAGGAAATATACCACTCAAATTCTGCTAGAATTGAAATTTTTTTGAGTTTTGCCTATTCCAACTTGATCCTATTGGAAATTTGATTTCTGCTAAATTCTTTTTCAATTGAGCTTTATAATGGTCCTTTGAAATTCTTGTATTATTCATTCTGAAATTATTTGTATACCTGAAATCTATTATGTAATGTTCATGTTGGCACTACCTTGTTTCAGAAAGGCACACGATATTTTCGTTGTTCGCATGTGCTTTCGATATATGCTAATGTTATTATTCATACTACCCTTTTGTAAGGATTATTTGGACCTTTGCTAGAAATAGTAAAGGGATTATTTGGACCTTTGCCGGAAATGATTTCGGCTTCATCCAGACGTGGATGTATGATGCTCCCACGTGGGAGATTCTATTTGAGAGATCCCACAAAGACTCCTCTCTGTGTTTTGATATGATATCCAAAACCTTGCTTATGTGTTTATATGTACGCTTTGGATAAGAATGAAATGAATGAATGTCAGATATGACATTTGAGCTTATGTTTCTGATTTGTTCTTCTGATATGCTCTGAGATATCTCATATGTCATTGTTATCCTTTGAAATATGTTCATGAAACCAAATGCTATTTGTTATACAAACGTTTCATCTATTTGACTTCGGAACATTTGCATGCCATGGATATTAGTCACTTGCTAAGCTCTGTTATGCTCAGATAGCTAGCTTATACATGGAATGTTTAAATGAGGAAGGAATGCTAGAAGATTTTGGCTTGAGCTTTAATGGTTGATAAACAAGAATATTTTGTGCTTAAGGAAATGTCATGATAAATCTGAACTTATGTGTTTTATAAATGTTAAAGAACCTCTCTGTTAGGATTTGGAATGTTAAGTTTAATTTGTATAACGATATGAACTAGTGGTAAAGGTTGGTTTTGGGATTGTATGGATTTCCCACACTTGTGGATTTATGATGTGGATGTTGTTTAGTTGAGTTAATTTTGGACTTTATGAATCAATGAATGAAGTGGAGTATGATTTATGAAACTGTACAGGTTTACGAATTATGAATTTAAGGGTTTAAATATTGATTTGAATGGTTCTTAGTATCCTCAAATTGTTAGAATGGATCCTGGATTGAATTGTTCTTAAAATGTTAATGTTATGGATTTTTAAGACAGGTTCACACCTCCTGGACGAGATTAAAATTCAGGGGGGCGTGACACTTGATAAATCATAGTTTAATCCAGATGATGGCTATAATGACCTCCCAATCCAAGGTCAGATATAGAAGAACATGTATTGCCTTGCTCACAAGAATCCTGGAGGACCACTGAGACTAAACATGCTTACAGCTAATATCGTCATGGAAAATGTCAATATCATTGAAGGAAGATCCTTCTATTCATATCAACTGTTTTAACAAGATCACAATTGAGTTATAGAATAGAAATAGCTAGTATATCATCTGCTCCTCGGCGAACATAAGAAAGGTCAATACAAGTATGTAGATGCATTTGAACAGCACTTATATTGATACCAGGTCCTACAAGATGTTAGCATGTCACATGCTATAGTTCTAATGTCGAATTAACAAATAGCTAATGATCATATCAGACGATTACAGAGCACAATACCTACTTTATCATTTGTTCTTTGGAAAGTCTGCAAAAGGACAATACAAATGCTGATAAGAGAGTTCTTCAAGATGTTAGCATGTCACCTGCTATGGTTCTAATGCCATATAAACAAATAGATAATGATCACATCAGACATTTTGAGAAGATGCACAATTAGATTATGGAACACAAACACCTACTTTACTATCTCTTCTTTGGTAACTATGAAAACGTACAATACAAATATGTAAATGCATTTAAAGAATAGCAATGAGGATGAAAACATTCTCCAAGATGATCTCAGCATGTTACATGCTATGGCACTAATGCGATATTAGTTCAAGATTGTTTCGTAACCTTCAATTTCCATCTGCTTTTGCCAACACCACAATCCAAAATCTCATCACTACTTACAAAAATTGTTATCATTCTTCACTCTTAATTCTTCAAATCCACATAAAATTTGTGACTTCCACTAAATAATTCAAGAAACACCAGTTTAAACTATACCTTCATGTGTGTTATTTCATGTGCAACTCACTCGATTGACAGAGGACAAAGTGGATCTAAAATCCCTCTAACTGCAATGGCAATAATCCATGAATAACTCATCACGATGACATCGTATGAAACTCTGTGGAAGAGCAATTTGTTTGAACAACAATGACGAGTAAGGCAAATGCATCAATGGAGAAATTAAAGGGAAAAGGGCGATGAACTCGAAGAAAACAAAAGCTCCAAACGGAGAAACGAAAGGAAGAAAGCACGCTAATAGGAAGATGTCGATTAACCTAATCCACAAAACCAACGAAGGGCCCTCGTGAAATAAGAGAGCAAAATTACATAAAAATTAAAGATTTCAGGATAAAATCGACAAAAGAGAGAAGAGAGGAAGGGAAGGATTTTATCTGGGGGGCTCGGCGGAGGCCCGGAATCGGAGCCTCCGATGGTTTCTGCTCTGGGTTTGGGCGGAGAACGGCGAGAGGTAACCCCGACGGTGATGAGGCGATGCGCGGGAAAAATAATTAAGGATGGACACGGCCGCTCCTCGCCCGAAGGCCCGCCTTCTTGGCCCAACATATATATATATATATATATATATATATATGTCAATCTTAATTACAATAGATTTATCTAAATATCATAAAATGACTTAATTATCTTGTCATTCTCATTAACCATAGCAGGTTAATCAAACATAATTAAACATAATTAATCAAGACTTAGATCAATAAGTTATAATCTCATTGACCAGTAATCTTTTTTAGTAGACTTGTAATCATCCTCGGCAGTAGATCGACTCTAATATTATCTATCGTACTGCCGGAATGTTAAAATGCAAGCTCGAGAATACGTACAGGTTTAGCCATCTGAGTGCAGTCCAAGAGGAAGACGTGGAGTTATAACCATCACAGTGCAAGTGCATGTGAACCTGAAGCTCTGTAGGGAATACATATAATTGCAGGCCATGCGGAGCGTGCCGTGATAAGAAGAAGAAGAAGAAGAAGAAGAAGAAGAAGAAGAAGAAGAAGAAGAAGAAGAAGAAGAAGACAACATGAGAAAGCCATGTCAAACAAGAAACCGAGAAGGTGATATCATGTTCCAACAATCCAAGCATTATTGGAGACAGCGTCTACCCCAGCTGCGTGCAGGTGACCACTTCAACTTTTCCGTGTTTTCTAGTGCCAACTTCTTGTAGAAATGCAAGTCATGCAACCAACCACATCAATGTTGATGCACATTATTCTTTGATAGTCCATCCAAGATGAGGCTCTCGTGGCCAGTTTTCATGTGGTGTCAACTGGTGGAGGTACTATCCAGGGCATCAGTGCATACATGGAGTTGCAACCATGCCTTGTGAGTCAGAAGCACCTTGAGAAATGAACACCTGGGAGTCGGTATCCATATCAGAAGTACCTTCAGGAATGCTTGGAGTTGTAACCATGGCAGTGCAATCCATGTGAATCCCCCAGCCAGTGTCTCAGAAGAAGAAGACACCATGAGGGAACCATGTCAACCACTCCAAGTGATGACTGTAAGCCAAAAAAGGAGGCTGCATCGGATAACACTTACAGCTACAGGCACACCCACCTCAACTTTTCCTTGGTTCTCAAGTGTCCACCACCTTCTTGTTGTCACCTTAATCATGCAAGATGAAGCCCTCATGTTCTCACCTTTCATGTTGAGTCGACTGTAGGACATTAATATACGCTCCCATGATTTCAGATTTCGTGTGGAGTCAACTGGTGGAGGTAGTATCTAGGGATATTAGTTTCTCTCTTTATTCCTATTAATTTATTTTCATACAGGAGCCCAACTTGGTTGCTTCTTAATATAACATGTCCTTGTTCTCCATTTCAATGCATCCAACAAGATTCACTGTTGCATTAATTGTTATTATGATGGAAAACACAAAGCACCACAGTTGGAAACTTTGGTTGATGGAACCACGATTCACTGTTACATTAATTTTATTGCTGCTAATGGAAATTTGGTTGCTTGATATAATATGTCCTCCTCCTCCATCTCGATGCATCCAACAAGATTCAGTGTTGCATTAATTGTTATAATGGAAACATCTAAGCAGCAAAGATACAAATGCATTCTTCTTGGCCAATGCCATAAGATTGATGTTTATCTGCACTACGTGAACAGGCAACTGTTCCAATGATATTAAATTAAATTGACATTTTTATCTAATTTTGATAAAACTAAATTAATTATAGTATTCATCATATATTTAAAAGTTAATCTAAATCTTTATCTAATTTTGATATTAAATTAAATTGACATTTTTATATCTAAAATCTTTTAGATTTATTTTTTTAAAAAGGAAATCTTTTTCTGGGTCTGTTGCCATGCCCACTGCCACAAACTTCTTTTGACCGTCATCTTAATCTGACTCATCAAACTGAGGTGGCAACAGGCACAAGAAGATGATCTTTGTTTGGTGTCTTCCTTATTTTGTTGCCGTAAAACTAAAAGCAAATGAAGTGGCGACCGACACAATAGATGATCTTTCCTTCATGTCTTCTTTATTTGTCTGCCACCAAACTGAAAGCTGATCTCTCTTTAATCTGTTCTTTCTTTGGATGTCGTCACACCGAAAGCAAATGAAATGGCGACAGGCACAAGAAGATGACGAGCTTTCTCTGATTCATGCCATCAAACTGGAAGTAAATGGGGAACACGATTTCCATCATCATCGTGCAGTCAATGTGAGAACCCCACAACACACTCTCTTCTTCTTCCTCCTTACAGATGCATGATGTGCCCACCCCCCTGCAGGCGCATATCTCACGATCCTAAGGTCTTCAATGGCGATGTATTTACGAGCGATCTGAGTTCTGCCCTACTCTGCAGGGCGGAGATTTTTGGTCACACTCCATCGGTAGAGTTCCTGGCCGAACACATCGTAGAAGACAATGTTAGCAGCTGCCGCTGTCAGCTGCAGAGACATGAACCCTTGACCATCATGGAAGAATCGGAGCTTGTCGGAGTTTGGGGTGAAGACGCCCCTCCATGCCTTGGAGCCGCCTCCGCTCGTCAGATACTGGATCGGACTGCCAAGGAAGAAACACTGTGAGGAAGGGAGATCGGAATACACAATTCACGTCGAGGAGGCTTCAGATACTCCACCTGTCTTTGCTGCTGATGTGCTCCAGGCAGTGATCGTGCCCATTGACGTAGAGATCGACGCCATTGTCCTAACATCTCAGCAAGATCAGGGCTTGCAACACCAAAAGCAGTCCTTTGTGCAAGAATTAGGAAGCAGACTTACCTTGAGGACTGGCAGAAGCAAAGCGAGAAGCTCAGGCGTGTCACCATGTTCGCTAACACTTCTCATCGTGTGGTGTCCAACCACAATCTTCCATGGGGCCGTGGATTCTTTCAGCGCAGCATCCAAATCCTAATGCAACATCTTCGAGCGTTCAACAAAAACACTTCATAGACATGTACGCTTGCAGCCATTTGCAGATACACCATACCTTCAAGAGATTTGGGATGTAGTTTTCGCGAGGTGCGACTTCTCTCCAGTCATAGTGATGATCCTCCGGGTTGGTCCAGTAAGATTCCACAAGGGGAGTTGTGTCCACGAAGAAGAAGTCTACGATTTCTGGTGACACAGAAACAATCATAAGAAAGACGCTTCGACAGGATGTTCTACAAACAGCAGTCTTGATTTCACCTGCGTTAAGGATGAAGTTTCTCAAGCAGAGCCATCGGCCATCGATGTTCCGAAGAACAGGACTCAACTGTGCTAGCACATCACCCCTGTAGTCGTGGTTTCCCAGAACTGGAAGCATAGCAAGATAAATCTTGATCGGATTAAACATCAGATATCGATCACTAAGAACATTGATCTCCATTTTGTTCAACTTACCACTGTACCACTGCGTTTGCAGACTCTTCGAGGTGTATATGTTGGTGAATGACTCCTCAAACGCCTTGTCGTCGACGCCGGTGAGGCCATCCTCGTAGAAATTGTCTCCGGTGGATACCACGAAATCTATGTCCAGCTCCTCTCCGATCCTTCCCATCTACATCGAATGACATGGGTTGAGTCTATGAATCAAAGAGTAAAAGACAGCATGTCACCATCACCAGACCAACTTGAGCTCCAGGCTGCCAATTTGCCGATCATAAGGGAAGATTCCATGAGCAATAATGCTCTCGATTGGCATATTCCAAAGGGACGCACTAAAAAAAGCTGGAACAGAGAACATGTTCCAACACAACCAAAGATCCAAGGAACAAGATCGTCACCAGATTCCCATGTAATCCTCTGCGTTGCTCTCCCAGATTGCCAACACCTTGTCCGAGAAGACGAAACCTTTCCCCTCCCTCATCTTCCATCGCTTGGAAGACGAGGTAGCATCGAAGGACGGGAAAAATAACATGTCTTCGAAGGGAGGAAAAAAAAAAGTCTCTTTTTTTTTGTTTATTTCGCGTACAGAGCAATCGAACTATGGAAAGAAGACTTTTGTGGGGAGAGAATTGTAGAGAGGCGGCAGGAAAACAGAGAAAGCGAGGTTCACCTGAGTTGCGACTTGCGACTGATTGAACTGGCCTTTCCTTCCCCAGTCACCGACGATCAAGATACTCAGCGAGCCGTCGGGCTTGGCCGGGCTCTCGAACCGCTGCAGCTCCGCGGAGCAGGCGAGGATGGCGAGGAGGAGGATGGCCAGAGCCATGGTCTCGCGCGCGAAGCCGGCCATGACTCCGACGGTTCGAGAGAAGATTAACCGCTGAGAAAGAGAAGAAGGGGGGGGGCGGGCTTCTTCCGTATCGATCAAGGTGGACGGATAGATGGTCGATGGAGTCGACGCAGGGAGGAGTTTTATAGGGGGGTGGGGAGGGGATGGCGTGCGGGCGGGAGAGACGGCGGGCCGTGAAAGGAACCAGGCGAAGCACCGACTCCTAAATAGTGAAAGTTTAACGTTCTCCAATCGAAACGCTGCCAGTTTTTTACCGGTCGACCCGGTTTCGGCGGAGGGTTTAATTTCCAGCGTCGGAGGAGGACACGGCATCCGCCAACCCATACCGAGCCCATACGTTTCTCTTGTGGGACCGACGAAAGCAGCCAATACCAAACAAGAGATAGAGTTTTGCTGAGTCATGAAAGGCTGAATAAACCAGATACCCCAGGTTTTCCAACTCATTGGGTTACCCGCGTGCCTGTCGGGCATTCTCTGCGGGTCCGACGGTCCAGCAAATGACAAGGAAGGTGACATTCACGAGTCGCCAACGTGGGGTAAATTAGGAATTACCGTGCTTAGGTACCCGGTCTGCTACCACGTGAGAAGTGTTCCGAAACAAAGGTATCATGGGCGGTACGGTGGGCGGTGTTTGTAATGTAGCAGTGGAGCAGGTTAGGAAAGATGTGAAAGAGAGACATGTTAACGCAAGGAGCGGGCTACGCGTCATTGGACCGGATATTCTGGGAATATATGGTGATAAAGAAATGGAATCCTTGGAATATTCTGTCAGGGAATCTTGGAGTCACGTGCGCAAGCATGATTCCATTTTACTGATTATTTATGAGTATTATATATATATAAGCCCTTTACTTTTATTTTTTTCATATATGACGAGTATTTTTTAAAATTTTCAATTGTTTTCAAAATTTTACGAAATTAAAATAAGCATATAAGATTGCTTTTACAGTAAAAAAACCCAAAATTAATATCTCATATTGTATTGATCATGATAATAATAAATATGTTTTCATGTTGAAATATCGGTTTAATTCGTATATGGATATCAATTGAAAACCTCTAAATTACATCATTTAGGAAACCTATTGAAGTAGGAAGGGGTCTCTCAAAACACTTCGAAAAGAGAACCAACTATAGAGGTATTATTTCTTGTATTTGTTGAATGTATGACGATCTTAGTGAGAAAAAAATCGATGTTGCACTTTTGTTGTTTGTTTCACAAGTTATTTAATCTTTTCCTTAAGACCCTCGCAAAGTGTTAGTATGTGTGTTCATCCTCTTAAGAAATCAATTGAATATGGTGTTACGTACTTCATCACCATATTCATCTACTTTGAATTTGGATACTAACTTGTTGATTTAAGCTTGCTTTGGTAAGTATAATTTTGGATGAAATTTAGTGCTTGTTACCTTTTTTTTTTTTTTTAGGTATCGGGATGACATTTAATGTCATCACTAATAAAATCTCAAGAATTATGATAACATCAAAATTCTTCATCGTTTCGACTATAATAAGAGAAGTGAATATATCTTTTATATACATGCACGATAGGTCCTTTGTCATCTTCGATAGTTGATATAGTTGACATGATGTATCTAGTAAGTGTTAAATGGATTCCATGTATCAAGTGCTACTAAATCAAAGATAATCATTATATTATTTTGTCTCTTGTGCTTTTTTTTAAACTTATATATATATAAAATAAGTTATATTTTGATTATTTTCTTATCTTAGACAGACACATGATGCACAAATGAGATTCTTTGGATTTCTTAGATGATTTAAATTCTTTTCTACGATAGCATAACACATAATTACAAAGAGAAAATTTTAAGTTACTTAAACTCTTTTTTTTTCTTTTTGTCTAAGGCATATGCATCATGAGTAAAGGGGATGAATTTATTGAATGGATCACTTGGATTTTTTTTATTTTTTATTTTTTGTTATAGGCGGATACATCATCTTAAAAAAATGACATTTTGGGGTCCAATAGATAAATAAAATATTTTTTTATTTTGAACAAATATATGATATACGAAGGGGGGCACTTTGGCTATATTAGGTGCTTCAGATACATCACAAGTGTATTAGATAATTTGACGTGACAAATATTTTAAATATATATTTTTTATCATATGTGGATACATTATAAACAAAGGTGATGCTTTTTTATAAGTGGATTTCAAATATTTTGTTCATGTGCAAAGGGGATATGTTAGTCATATTAGTGCCATAAGCATAAAAATGGCCTTATATATTTCTATATTTTGTTCAAGAATTCGATATTTTTTTTAAAAATATATACATTCATGAACTTGTAAATGCTTGTTTGGTCGGATATCAAAAGTATCATCTTATCTTATCAAGAGGAAACATCAAACAAGAATCGGGAAAATAACAAGTGGAAAAAAAATAATATATTTTTTTTTTCACACTTTGTAATGGATCATATGATATTTAATTTCATTCTCGTGGTCGTAATCCATCCACAGATACAAGAAAAATGATACTAACCAATTAACAAAAAAAAAATTGCAGACGGCACAAGGAAGGTGAAAAAAGAACCAAAATGATCGCTTTGTCTCAAACAATCATCCCGATCAGCTTCTCGTCGTTCACAAACACCTCTTTGTCTCCTCCCTCATCTCCGTCGAATCGGATGCCTGAAACAACAAGCACAGTGGCTTCTTATCATACCAGTCCGATCTCCCCAAGCTAAACTCCAAGCTAGGAACTGTGTGTTCTTCGTAAGAATCACTCGTGCCATTTGATCCGGAAGAATCATGCTGTTTCAAATGCAGATACGATAATGTCATCGCCATATCTCACGGTGTGTGTGAGAGTGATGCCGTGTTCGAGTACCTCAATTTGTGATGAGAGAGGAGCCGACCGAAGACCGGTAGATTCGAAGTCGTTCGAGTTGATCTGTAACCAGTCTTCTCGGCTGAAACTTTTTGCCAAAAACAACTAGCCAAAGTCAATTTAAAGAACTTAAATGCCAAGGAAAATGATGTTATGTTGTTGCTCGAAGATGGAAGACGTGATTTATGCAACTACATATCATCAAAAATGACAAGGAATTCCGGTCACTGAGTTTTCTTTGATGCGGTTTTGACCATCTTTTGCTTTTTATAGCTTATTATCTCAAATGTTAAATGTATCAAGATTTGGGCCTATGAGACAATTGATATGTTAAGATTATTAAGTCAAAATTATCAATAATACACCTATCAAACTTTTATAAGTTAATCTTAATCTTATCTTACTTTATATTTTCTCTAACGTAACGATTTGATGTCCTCATCAAAGCCCTAGCTAGATTAAACCCTAACATGATGCATATGAGACCTAACCTAGTGTTCACTCTATGTTATGATGTGTCAACTAGTCCTGTCCGCAAGTAGATTTTTCCTAATCGAACCTCTCACCATGCTTATGTAGCGGGTCAGCTCCGATACGAATTGTCACGACTTAACTCAGTGAGATAATTGACTTATTAACTTTGTTGAATATGAAAAACTAGTCAAAATGCTTAAGTTAAGATTGAGAATAATATACTCAATAACTTTGGTCAAAATGTGAGATTAGTCAAAGTGTTAAGACAAGATTAAGTGGGTAAAAATATTATTCCTTCCTAATAAAACAGTGTAAAACCTCTAATCATCTTTAAATCCTCCATTAATCAAAGTCCTGCTCGATGAAAAGATACCGAGGCCAAGCAACCAAGAGAACATTAAGCACCAGAAACCAAGCATGCTTTGGTGATTACAATAATATGTATGGGCAAGAGGACATGAACTTTTCTTACGGTAAACATATCACTGTGAAAAGAACAAGATATCTTCCTATGACACTGACAAAGGTGGCATTCACAAAGTAACTGCTTTTCAACCAGGGAATTCTATGTGTTTTTATTGGTCTTCTGCTTTAGATCTCCCTATAAGATCAAAGAACACAAAAGGACAGGGAAAAGAAAAGGCTGCCATGGCAGTCCTACAATGGAGGTGGAGTCAATGTTCTGATCTTGTTAAGCTTCAAAGCGATCAGTCAAACAAGAGGTGGGGTGAGGGAGTATGTCGTTACCCAGACGAGGTTTCCTGGCCTTGTTTTGGTGGATCTGAGACCTTGTGCTCCATTAGTAGTGCCGGATCTCTGTTTCTTGGTGCGGAATCTTCTTCGCCAGAATCATCAGATTGGCCTTAGAACAGGAGAGCCGCATTAACGAGGTAATTACTTGGAGGAAAGCTTGGTCGAGCTGACCAAGAAGCAGGTGCAGTGAACAAACAAGACGTAGAAGGCTAAGCAACACGGTTTACCTGAGGAAGCTGCAGGCCTGTCAGTCGATTTAATAGTCCTGTACATCTGCAACGCCAGAAAAGAGAAAAGAAAGAGAACAAAAGTTAGCAAAGGCCATTAAAGAGAGCGAGAGAGAGAGGAAAACAAGTGGAAAATGGCAGTGAAGTGATGTTACTACAGTAGAGAGAGAGAGACAGAGAGAGAGGGGGGAGGTGAGCTCAAGGAAAATCCAAAATCACACACGAGACACTCTTGGTCATTCGTCTCTTCCCATTTGATTATTTTATTACCAACGAGGTTGATGCTTTTGTTTATATCTTCTTATTATTGTGAAATGATGGCTACTTTTCTTCTGTCTCTGTGCCTTTATCCATGAGTGGCAGTCTTCCTGTCTCTGGAGAAGCAGACCCATGACTGTCACCCTCATTCATAGAGTCAATCACTGCATCCTTTGGCTACTGTGCACATTGAGAGAGAGAGAGAGAGAGAGAGAGAGAGGGAGAGGTAACTGAAGAAGAGTAAGGGTTTCAGCTGTGAGTTGCAAGTCACCTGCAAGTGGCTCTTGACATGGGCAAGGGTGAGATCCTTCACATCCATAAGCTCCAGAATTGACTTCGGTGTAGCCCCTGATGCCACAAACATAGGCATCAGATCATACTGCACGAGAGAGGTAATAATGAAGGGCTCCAAGATCAGGCGGCATTCGCATACTCTCATGGCCGCCGAGGAGCTCCACGGCACGGACAAAACGTGTATGGAGGCTGCTAGTCCACCGCATTCTCGGTGCCCTCGTGCTCCGCTTCGTTGGGTATCTCGGGAGGAACCTTGACCTCATCAGGTCCTGCGAGGCTTCCCAAGATCCGACGCCACAAGGGAGGCGGTGGTAGCACCTGAAGGAATCCGATGATGACCCCGTAATCCATGTCGGGAGCGGCGTCGTCCATGGATAAGACGAGACTGCACAGTGGCTCCCGTTGTGTGGGTGCAAGTAGGAACCCGTCGAGTATATAGCGCTCCAGCAACCAGTGGAAGAAGAGGAAGAAGACAGCGAGGAGGAAGACATCTGGTTGAACGGCGACCGACTGTTTACATAGGTTGGAGTACCGGTCGGTGGTATGATGGATTCATGGAAAGGCGGTGGCCCTTGAAACCTCTGAAAGATGTTGGCCTCCGACGACGACATGGTGCTCGAGAGGGAAAGGTCGACGCAAGCCCGGGAACCGCTGCCTGCGTCGGAGATGGCCGACGGGGCGATGCTTGGAGGCCCGATTTGTAAGGATAGATCAGGGGAGGCTATAGAGCTGGCTTCGGTGAACACCCCTTGCGATGACATCTTATGATCTCCTCCTTTCCCACTCTCAGCTCGAGTATCTAACTGAAGCTTCAATGGCGGATGAAGGTGGGAAAGCTGGTAGACAGCGAACCAGTGATTGTTTTGCACTGCTAAGATTTGCAAAAGCGTCTTCTTCTATCTCTGTGTTGTGACCTAAAGAACACGCAGGGAAAAGGAAGGTGGAGAGGAGAGGCAAACGGGCTGTCTCGTCTGCTTTCCTAGGGCATGTATAAATGTGGGAGATGAGTCTGGAGAGAGAGAGAGAGAGAGAGAGAGAGAGAGAGAGAGAGAGAGAGAGATGATAGAGGAATATATGGTCACAACAGCTTTAAGTAATGCGTGGCTTTGAGGCTTCTTAATCTGAGAAGTTATCTCATCACTTTCCGACCAAGCTTACACTGACTCATTAAGAGGAATAACAAATGACATAATCCCAAAAGAACAAAGAAAAGTTAGAGAGATGTAGAGTGAGAACAGATGCAGAAAAATGATGCCCAAGGCATTCCAAGAGGTTCCTTCCTCCTCCAGTTTGCCTCACTTTAAGTCTCTCTCTCTCTCTCAGTTCCTAATTCTTTTGCTGTATTATAATTGAAATCAGACATATGGTACTGCCAGCCAAAGAAAAGAAGTACCAGGAAAGATGCCTAAAACAGGCAGCATCAGATGACACTCAATTCATCCTCTCCTCTCTCTCTCAGTGGTTGCTTAACCTGGAAGTTTGGCAGATGAAACCATTCTGAGAGTTCCATTGTCCAATAAACTTCCTCATTTGACAGTTCTTCTTGCAAGAAAAATCACAACATTTGATGCCATTGTTTGCTGCATTCCTTCTACAAACTTTCATCTAGTCACTTAAATCACTTGCAGCTGTTTTGAATCTTCAAATGATGGTGATTAGATAAGTGCAATTGTTCAGATTAGTTTAGGGTTGTCATGAGGTATCTAAATGCAACAGCCTCACTAAAGTACTTAATTCCAAAAGCCTTCTAGTTCTACTTCCCTTTTCCTGCTCCAAAATATTCCTTTCCAAACCTGCATCAATCTTGTCTAGGTCTGGAGTTGCATACATCATGCCCACATGACCTTCCTCCATTTCCCCCAAACCCTAGTTTCCATCAAGGCCTCCATGTGATGCTTGGCTACTGGGGAGCACATCTAGTTGCTGATGACTACTCCTTTTAGACTAATCATCTCATGTAGATGGCTGAAAGGTTCTTCCAGAAACCACATCTACAAAACACACACAGAGGCCCTTAAGCTTCAATGAGGTCTAGGCTCCATTCTCAAGAATTTTATGGAACATTGGAATACTAAACAACACTGTTACCTCCTCTTTGTCATCACAAGTCTGTGCAGGGAGCATTTATGGGGCATGAGGAGAGTCTATCAATACCTGCTTTGAATTCAATGACATGGGCTTGCAGGTTCTTCTCTTGTATGCCAATTGTGCATCACATGTTTCCTTTACTTTATGGATGTCCTTCTCTTCATTCATATACCTATAAAGATGCCATTGCATGCATTGCTAGCTGTGGTTCATGTCAAATACTGTCAGATTAAACATGGTCACTTAGTTCTCTCTAAGCCTATTAGGGACAATAATTACCAGTATATTCTTAGGATTAGTAGCATGATTAAACTCTCAAGGTTGCAGTACCCAAGTCATTATACACATCAATATATGATACCCACATGAAATTATAATGCCTAGTTCTTATAATTGTGGATTAATAGATGCTGCAACCAAATAGGTTCTCTGAGGAATTGACATTCTAAAAACTGCTCCAAGAAATAAACTAGAAAAGAGAGGAACAAGGGGAACTCTCATTGTCACCTTATTCATGTCAAGCTGCAAAGTTAAGACACACCATCTTAGCATTCACATTCGAAGGGGAACTTTCATTGTCTCAGGAGGAGAGAGAGAGAGAGAGAGAGATGAAATATAGGCCTCTTATATTTCACACAGGCACATCTATCAATTGAAGCAAGGAATCATATGGAACCCAAAACATTTGCTGGCCTTTGCATGGCATGATGATATGTTAGCCTTTCTAGGTTTTCCTTCTTCATGTTTCACACCAACCCCTCCTGAACGAAAGTGGATGTGATCAGTGTGTGAAACTTTCTGCAGGGAATTGTCAAGGAAAATGTAACTACACAATTCACATAAAAATATTAGTATTTTTTTTTATAAAATATAGAGTTGAGCTAAACCCTACTTCAAGATCTAGGTTTAGGACCTATCAACTTAGGATTTACCGCAAGGTTTTGAAACCAAGATCAGCTACGCTGAACATCATTTACGGTGCTCGAAAAGCTTAGGAAATCATTTTTTGTATAATCAAAACATATTCACATAAGCATCAAAGAAATACAAAAAATCAACTGTGGAAACAACACTTGCACATGTTAATATGACCAAAAATCATTTCGATCAGTGATTCAAAAACCATCCATCGTGTTCTAAACATTGTTCTAATGCTTTTCTGTGGTCGATCAATCCAGAATTTTCCGTATACCATCATATACATGCCTTTTGACTATTACAATTCAATGTCAATAAATCTTATCTTGGTTTTGAAACCCCACAATTGATTTGAGTTGATAATTGATATCGAAACCCAAATCATTCCATCTCTCTCTCACTCACTCGCGCGCGCATACACACACATAGGTAATTAGCAATATGTACGTGTAATGCTTAGGAAATGTGGATATTAGGATTTAGTTAAAGAGCAATATATTACTTTTTTCATGAGGTACATTAGATGATATTATGTTCCGATAAGGAGAAAATGTTTGATTAAATAGAATGTTGGTCAACATTGACTGATGATAATTGGATAGTAAATGATAGTTCAAATCACATTGTTGAATTGAATCTGAATAGGAGAAATATTAAGAAAACCTATTAAGTATGGACCTCAAAACTTCTTTTTCTCCTCTCTGTCTTCTTCTTTCCTCTTAATAGCAAGTTTGACTCTGCAACAGTGTATGTATTATCTCAAAATTTACACATCTCAGAAGAGATACATCAACGTACACAGATTGACAAATATGTGCAGAACTTGCAATGCCCATCGAAGCTTTATTTATGAAGCTGTGTATCATAGAAATATTATTTTGTTATCTTTTTCAACGTACAGTGCATTGGCACAATATCAAGATAGGTGCACATTAATTAATGATCACAACAAGCACCGATTTTTTTTGCATGCATTGCACAAGTACTATAATACATGACATGCATAGTTGACTAAATCTAATAATAGGAGTTGAATGAAGTTGCACCAGTACGTATCACATTCAAAATAAAAGTTACGCAGTACTAAATAATTTAGACATAATAATTTATTATTATTATTATTTATTATATTAATTTATAAACTGAACTCATATAAGGAATCTAACCATCATTAGCCTAACACATTCGACTACTTGTGACGACACATCGATCAGCTAAGTGGGTTTGGTTCATCGCTGTCACACCAATGTTTGAGATATAAAAATATATTTGATGAGATTTTGAATCCTTAAGTCTGATACATCATCACAAGACTAATATTTAAGGTATACAAAATATATGAATGCAGATAAAATTATTCATCACTAGTAATCTATTGGATCTTTTTATATATATATATTTTTTTCTTCCCAATTCTGTGAGGATGGAGGTGGATTTTAGCAAGCACAAGCACAAGTCTGGTGATAATGTAAGAGAGGCACATGTTACTAATCCCTACAGTACATGTTACTATTCCTGTCATCTCTAAACAATAACATGAAAGAGAAAGTTGGACTCCAGCTTTTGCAGACACCAAATGGTGCAATCCAATAGTTCTTTTGGTACTAAAGGTCTAAGATTTTCTTGTTTTTTTTACTATAAATTAAAATAAGATTTTGACTCCCTTGTTTAGTTAGACAGGTTATTTTTTTGCAAGTTATGAATTAAACTTCCACAGATTACACTGATATATTTTTCTAACTTGTTTATGTGTGACAAATTAAACCTCTAACTAAGTGATTAACTCAAATGTGGTGTTAGATATCTTCTGCTAATGTATGTTTCTCATGTTAAGCTTGAGTGATCCTTCCAATTTACATGGGAAGAGAAGTGTTAGATATTCTTACCAAAGGCTATAATTACATTTAAGATCCCATTTATTTGGGGAAAAAAAATAGCTGCAATCAACTGACTTGTTTAACCAAAAAAAAAATCAAATGGACTTTGTTCCCAAAAGTCACAGAGCAGGAACAGCATGTGGTCCATGCATTTGACAATGGAGTGATCTCCCTTGATAGAGTGGGGAAGGAACCCCACTGTTGCAACACCCCTTTCTTGCTTTAGGTTAAGGTCCACATGGACTTACCCAAGCAACTAAAAAAGGCTAGGTAGAACTCACCCTTTATGTCCTCTTTGCTTCTCACCCCACATGCAAAAAAGCTTTGCTGTTGCTTGATACTTGGAGAAGAGGAGAGAGAGCGAGAGAGAGAGAGATGCATTATTGACACTTTTGCTCATGGAGACCAAGTCCAACCATGGATGAGAGAGAGAGAGAGAGAGAGAGAGATAAAGATGGTGTGATTTGGAAGGAAGGAATGTGAGAGATGGATGATTGGAGAAACACATCCAGGGTGAAGCAGCTGCATCAACACGAGGCAGGCACTAAAAATAAAAGAAGAGATCATCCTGCAGATATAAATTTGGCAAGGGAGAAGTAGGTCTTCAAGTTCTAAGAACCTTCAGGAGAATGCAACTTTGCATACGGTCTGCATGCCCATGCACTCCACGGAGATCACAATAATATCTCTTCTACTCTACTTTTCTCTAATTGTCATTAAAAAATCATCTATTATTATGCTATTAATTGAGTCGTGTAGATCATTTATGCACGTTTTCACCCATCAACGTGCATGTCCTCTCTTCTCCCTCGAAAATAATTGGATCATGATGACACTCTTCATTAATCACTTTGTTCTTTTCCACGAGTCCACCACTGACAAGACAACAACCATTCCTATCACATAAATGAGTCATGTCTGCCGCTGTGGAGGTACGAACACATTGTTTCATGTCAAGGACATGACGTTCATGAGCAGTATCAAATCCAGCTGCTGCGTCCTCGATGAATCAGAACTTGGCAACACTGTGATGGTGGAATAGTATGATCTGAGATCCGTATCTTCTCGGCTTGAGATGGAATCCAAGCATTGGCTTCTCACCGTTTTCGGAACATTAATGAAGAACACGTTGACCTAAAATTGACTTCCATTCTTTGTTTTCTTGAATCATTGCAGTTCCTGTCTCTGTGTTTGTGGTGCAACTCAACCTGCATTGGAACCAGTAAAGGATGACAACGTAGGCTATACATGCTTGGGATTTACTTTCTATGAATAATATTGCAAGAATTTTCCTATAGAATTCATACTTTTTTTTCCTGTTATATGCAGGATTAAGTTGATGTTCTATATGAAATTATACCTATGGCAAAAGAGCCGAAAAGTAAGGATATTAAAATTTTCTTCACATTTTTTCTGCAATTAATCCATACGAGGAGTATGATCAATATTGTATTTAGTCATCCATAGAGAGGTAGATAATTTTAAAACTGTGGATGAAAAAAATCATGAGATAGCGATAATTTAGTTGAAATATGATTGATATATTTTAGATTACTAGTTTATTCAACTCGACTAAGTCCTCTTCTTTTGAAAGCCCATCTTGTTGAAGCCTACTCATATCAAGCCTTGTCTTCTCCCTAAAGAGAGAGAGAGAGAGAGAGTCGTCTTAATGGATTTCGACATTCGATGTATTTCCTAAAATGGACGAGATAAGTCATTTTCTTAAAATTAAACGAGAAATAAAAAATTAAATATTTTTCTGGATATTTTGTACCAAATATATATATATTAAAAAATATTTTTTAGCTTGATTGTCAACATCAAAATTTTTTTAAAAAAAATTTAGAACCCACAAAACAAAGTCTAAAAAATAAATCTAGATGATCCTAATCACAATCCCCCCTTGATTTCCATCAATCATGATTGGATTACTTTAATAAGTTATGTCGGATGTCATGTACCTCTTTGTGTAATATGATGGTGTATTTAAATAGGCGTTAGGGTACTTGGGTGAGGCTCAGTGAGGTAAGGCTCGAGCACCTCAAGGCTTGCTCAAGTAGTACACTTCAGTGAAGTGCCACTTGGATGCTCACCTGAACTAAGTGCCAGACACTTTAGGCAAGTGCCTGATTGGAACAAAGCAACTGAACCAAATTTGATAGCCTGATTCGATTGAATAGTAATTTAGTTGGTTCAAATTGAACCAAGCTAAATAATTTTACTAAAGTTGCACATGCAAACCTCACCCATAACCATACTTCATATACAATCGTTGCCTCCACCACCAACGCTTCCTCTATCACGAATGGATGGATCCAAAGGTTTAGCTTTCGTATATTGTTGAGGGAAAGGACTACAACGTCCTCCACTATCGACAAACACATCTGAAGCTTCCTTTACCATCGACAGACATGTATGAAGCTTCTTTTGCCTATGATGTTGTCATATGTAGCTTTTATCATTGTCCAAAGCTTTCTCCATCACTGCTACAACTGTCCTTAACTTCCTCCATCTCCATTGCTGTCATTTGAAGTTTTCTCTATTGTTGCTATCATTATTTATAATTTTCTCCACCATCACTACGGTCCTCCGAAAGTTTTTTCATTATTATTGCTCTCTCCCTCCCCACTTTCCACCATTAATGATTCTTTTCTCTCATCAATTACTTTTAACAATAGATTGTTAACTATTGTCACCATATAATAGTTTAGATTTTAGCATTGTTAATCTATATTTATGTAAAAACTATTATTAGGATTTAATGATTAATGACAAGTGTATAGACAATTTAAAGGATTCATAAAAAAAGAAATGGATCTTACTTGAAAAATATAATTATCTAAATGATCATTATATAATTACTTGCATCTTCTATAATAAAACTATAAAAGGTGGTATTTTTCATGCAAAGCAACATGAATTAGGGATTTATATTTCAAGAATAGTTTAATTTAAGACAACTATATTCTTAGGTATTTATAAATTTATATAATTAATTATATATATAATATATTATTATTATTAATAAATTAAATTTTATAGTTGAATGATAGAGTTTATTTGGAAATTCAATTCAGAACTTGCAACGATTGATTATCAAAATTATTAGTTTGACTTATAGTGCTACGGGTTATGAATAAAACTAAAGTATCTTTAAGCGGTCATATAATATTTTTATTTAATTAATATATCTTTTTAGATAGATATATTAATATATTTTAAAATTATATGATATGATAGATTTATACATAGAGAAGAAATCAATTAAAGTATCGATGATTACATGATCTGGTTTATAAAAAATATAATCAAGCATCAAAGACTCATCATGATTTACAAAATAATAATAATTCAATATCATTATAAGATAATAGAAAAAATAAGTGTGAATTTGTAAGGTATCAAAGATGAGCTTTGGAGATATGATAAGAACTTCAAGTGTTAAAGAATTATATACATATAAGATAGATGACGAATGTAGAAATGAACGTAAAAGCCTCAAGTTTATGTTCAGTCATTGTTAAAAAAGAAAAAATCTATTTTGATAAAGATAAAAGAGAGGAGAAGAAAAATGATATATTTGATAATGACGATGTTGATTATGATGATTACTGTATTTGATGAAAAATTTTATTATTTTGAGTTTTTTGATAAATTTATTGTTAGAAGATGGATAATATGATTTGGTACTTCAAATCTTTATAATTTAATATTATATATTTTTTAATTTTTATATAATTATATTTATTAATTATATTATATATTATATATTATTTAATATTTTAGAAAGTCTTGGAGAGTGATTTTTAGTATATTTTTTATATTTTAAATCTAGCATCTCAGCAATTTTGCGGCCTTGCGCCTAGCACTTCTTAATCACGGGACAATATCCCGCGGTAACGAGTTCTCGAGAAGCCGCGGCTTGCTCTGTTAGTCAAAAGAACAAACACATAGCGGTCAAATAGAGTACCGCCATTGCTTCATTCCCATCCCGAGATGCCCCCCTTCCCCAAGCCCGCTTCTCCCTTCTCCCTTCTCGGCCGACGCGATCTCTCCTCCTTCCTCTTCCCTCGCCGTCCCTGGCCTAGCCGCTCTTTTCCTCCCCACGGTCGGTTCTTGATCCCCGCAGGCGTCTTGCCCGGCGTACGCGGCCAGTTACGGTGCGCTTCCAGCGGCCGCGACGCCGCCTCTGCCCGGGATCGGAGTTCGCGTAGCATCCTCGTGTACCTCCTCGGAATGGTCGCCGCGATGGTCGGCGCCTCCTACGCCGCCGTCCCCCTCTACCGCCGCTTCTGCCAGGCCACCGGTTACGGAGGCACCGTGCAGCGCCGCGAGGTGATCTTCTTTCCCTCTTGTCGGTTGTCTTCTTCTTTGGTAGTCGGTCGATACTTTCATTTTATTTGATGAAGAAATCGATCGAAATCATTTCTTTTTTGCTTAAGAATCTTACAATGCTTTCGGAAATAATCAACCGTTGATGGCTTGTGACGACGATTATGTCCGTGCAGAGTGTAGAGGAGAAGATCGCCCGCCATGCCCAAGAAGGAACCAAGGCTTCGAGGTAACGATTTCTCAACCTACCTGTATTTAGGGCATATGGTAAGATCGACGGGAATTATATATATGTGATCCACCCTAAGAATTTGCAAGCATTGTGTTGCATGATTGTTTATTTATGTTTTTTTTTTTTGGTGTGTCATGATTTTATTGATAAGTATGAATCTTGTCGCCGGTGATCTGAGGAGAGTGCCTGCTGTATGCCCAGTGCTGGAGCAGATACTGTTGTACTCCACTAATCCTACTGGTTACTCTTGTTATGTTGCCTTTCCTGCGTCTCCCCACTGTAACTTCCATCTCCATCCCTGTTTATTGTCCAATGCTGTTTTATCTTTATCTTAGACCTGAGTTCTTTGGCCATACTGTCACGAACGGTCGTCGCACTCTCGCAGCAACTTCGCTCAACTAATCGTTCGTCGCTTGTTCATGCTTGTACATATCCTTGGCAGCCTGTTGTGCCATAGTTTTGGTGCGTTTTCCTTGGAAAAATACAAGAAACGGCAGCTTGCAACGCTGCAGAACGATCGCTTGCTGCACCGGGCAAAACTACCCTAAAATGCTTTCGTTTTTACGTGTCGCGGCCTGTTTTCTGCAGCCCGCGACCGCCCCCAAAACGTCAGCCATCTCAGCACCCTAGAAACCCCCCCCGTGGCAACAGGGCTGGATGGGGCTTCGGAGTAGTGTCGGACGTTGAACACTTTCATAAGTTTGCACGTCAACTTGACGGAAACTTGCCTTTGCGCCCGGCACCCGGGGAGTAGTTGTTTGCGGACTTGTAGCTGCTCGTTCACCCTTTAAAGCCCTTGTTTTCCTCTTCTCTTTCTCTATTTTCCTGCACTCCAAGTGCTCGCTCAATTGCTCTTACAGCTTCCCTCTTCGCGAGACGTCAGGACTTGTCCGTCGCTCGTTTAAAAAACTAATCAACTTCTGTTTTACAGGTCCTATGGGACCTGCATGAGGTTGCAGCTCGGTTGACCCTTTGCAGACGCGTATGTCGCAAGGGCACCTCAAGACTTAGGCAATCCCAGCTAAGTCTGATCAAAGTGGGCGCAAGAGTGTTTCTCGACTTACGCAACTCTAGCTAAGTCCGTGCTTGCCGCAAGAGTGTTTCGCTACTTAGGTAATTCCAGCTAAGTGCGTGACATTGTGGTATCAGAGTAGGCAAGCAATTCGAGCAAGCAATGAAGAAACTTTGCAATCTCTCCATGGCGAAACATCGCAGCGAATCGAGCAAGATGGGGAAAGCTGGACAGTTGCCCCAAGCAACCGCAGGTGGGCTGCATGTGCAAACTCGCTCCTTCGCTGCTGGAGCCGCTTAAAAGGAGCGGAATAGCAAATATGATGAGCGAGAAGTTGGCTACTCGCCGCGAGTGGAGGAGGCGCAATCTGGAGCACCAACGGGGAAAAAGAGCTATAAAGATAGAGTCACAGTGGCAGAGACCCGCTTGGATGTCCTTAAAGCAAGCTTGGAGGAACTCTACCAAGGCCAACGAAGGCTTCTTGGGGTAGAGAGCTCGCAAGAAGAAGCTGAATCCCGGATCAACAAGGTTGAGGCCCTAATCGACCAACTAACGGATGACACCAAGGACTCCGTTCGAGATCTGCAAGAGATGGTGGCAGAACTCACTTCCAGAGTGACGGTGCTTATAAGGGCACTAAATGTAGGTGGGAGCAACACCTGCGTTGCGCCGACACAAAGCTTCAGAGTGCCCGATCCACATTGTTATGGGGGTGCTAGAGATGCTAAGGAGCTCGAGAATTTCCTGTTTGATATGGAACAGTACTTCCGAGCTATGAGGCCAGACTCTGAGAACACCAAAGTTTTGATAGCGACCAAGTATCCGAACGGAGATGCAAAACTTTAGTGGAGAACCCGTTGGGAGGAGATTCAACAAGGTCGATGCCGAGTAGACACATGAGAAGACTTGAAGCGAGAGTTGAGAACTCAATTCCTACCTGAGAACACTGAGTTCGTTGCAAGGAGGAAGTTGAGACAACTCCACCAAATGACTTCCATTCGGGACTATGTGAAACAGTTTTCTGCACTAATGCTAGACATTCAAGACATGTCCGAAAAAGTTAAGTTGTTCAGCTTTCTTGACGGCCTGAAGCCATGGGCTCAACAGGAACTTCATCGACGGAATGTCACCAATGTGATCGGAGCAATTGCAGTCGCAGAAAGGCTCACCGACTTTGTTTCTTCAAAGGATTAGAGGAAGAAGAAACAGTCTTAAAAAAATCACCATTCAAAACATCTTCCTGGGAAGGAACCTGGGGGCGAACAAAGGAAGAAGAGTTTCCAAAAGGGGCTGAACTCGAAAGGCAAGACCCCAAGATTCGGCGGATGCTTCTGGTGCGGAGGACCACATAGGGTGTGGCAGTGCCCACAAAAGCAAGCACTCAATGCCTTGTCGGCTTCTATCCATCCCCCCAAGCCGGACAAGGGCAAGGCGGTTGCTCTCAGTTCAAGTAGCTTAAAATTTGGTAGCGGCGATGAGGAGTCGCAAGGACCTCGGATGGGAGCGATGCGTTTGTTGAATGCATTGAGGAGTCAAGTGGGGGAGAACACGAAGCCGAAGCAACAAAAAGCAGGAAGCAGCAAGTGTATGTGGACATCAGGCTCAATGGCCAAACCACCTGGGAAATGGTGGACACGGGTGTTACCCACAACTTTATCGCTGACCGAGAAGCAAAGCGACTTGGGCTGACCTTGGAGAAGAACCCAAGCCGGATGAAGGCGGTCAAATCGGAGGCCAAGCGGATCTCCGGACTAGCAAAGGGAGTCCCCATCAAGATTGGATCATGGAGCGGGAGCACAAACATGATGGCGGTGCCATTGGATGACTTCCAAGTGATTCTCGGAATGGAGTTCATGCACGCAGCGAAGTTGGTGCCAATGCCATTCCTAGACTCCTTATGTCTGATGGGGGGCGACGACCCCTGCATGGTTCCCGTCTCTTAGAGAAGAACCAAGGACCCCCAACAACTATCGGCATTGCAATTGAAGAAAGGGGTGAGTAAAGGAGAGTTAACCTTCGTGGCTGCTATGAAGCTAGAACCACTTGACGGGGAGGCCATTAAAGAACCTGTTGCGGTGGCGAACGTCTAATAACAAAAGGAGTTCATTTTAGATGTTATGCCACTGAGTTTTTGAAAAACTCTGCCACCACACAGAGGTGTGGATCATCTTATTGAGCTGGAGCCGGGAGTGAAGCCTCCAGCAAGATCACCATACCGCATGCTCCCTCCTGAGTTGGCAGAGCTCAAAGAGTAGTTAGATGAATTACTAAGCGGTGGTCTCATCTGCAGTTCCAAAGCACTATTCAGAGCTCCAGTTCCCTTCCAGAAGAAACAAGATGGGAGTCTCCGACTATGCGTCGACTATCGAACCCTTAACAAGGTGACTGTGAAGAACAAATATCTCATCCCGCTCATTGCGGACTTGTTCGACCAACTGGGCAAAACAAAGTATTTCTCCAAACTCGACCTTCGGTCGGGGTATTGGCAGGTGCGTATTGCTGAAGGTGATGAAGCGAAGACTACTTGTGTGATCAGGTATGGAGCGTTTGAGTTCTTAGCGATGCCTTTCGGCTTAACCAACGCTCCGACCACATTCTGCACTCTCGTGAACTAGCTATTCAAGGAGTATTTGGACAAGTTTGTGGTCGTCTACTTGGACGATATCGTCGTCTACAGCCAAACAGTTGTGGAGCATATTGAGCACCTTCGAACAATTTTCAAAATTTTCATGGAGAATACTTTGTTTGTGAAAAGAGAGAAGTGCTACTTTGCTCAGATGGAGATCTTATTCTTGGGACATTGAATCGGCAATGGTTCCATTCAAATGGACAAATCAAAGGTGTAAGCTGTGGCAGAATGGAGTACTCCAAGATACCAGAGCTGAGATCCTTCCTTGGTTTTGTGAACTACTATCGGCGCTTCATAATGGGGTATTCGAAGCGCAGCGAAAATTGACGCGAATCTAAGGTGCGGAGATTCTTGTAAAAGAGCAACCTTGGAGATGGTCCGACAAATGTGAAGCAACATTCCAAACCTAAAGGCTATCGTTTTGAAAAACCAGTGCTCGAATTGTCAGATTATGGGAAGCCCTTCGAAGTCCATACAAATGCTTCAGACTTCACTATTGGGGGAGTACTCATGCAGAAGGGCCACCTAGTGGCCTATAAAGCCATGTGATCGAATCTCAAAGTGAAGTTTAACGAGGCCCGAGTAGCAGATCATCAAAGTGCATGAGAAAGAGATGACAGCGGTGATCCATTGTCTACGAGTGTGGCGACACTACCTTCTCGGATCGTGATTTATGCTGAGGACAGACAACATCTCTTTGAGTTACTTTCATACTCAGAAGAAACTCTCTCCAAAGCAAGTACGATGGCAGGACTTCCTGGCGGAATTTGATATGGTAACGGAGTACAAGCCCGGAAAAGCAAATGTCGTAGCCGATGCGTTGAGTCGGAAAGTAGAGCGGGTGAATGCTATGCAACTAGAGGGTAGAGGCCATGCAAGTCAGTTACACTCTAACTTCCTTTCCCGGATCAAGGATGGACTGTACAGTAATCCCCAGGCAGTAACCTTGATGCAATTGATTCAAGAAGACAAGGCACGACGATTTTGGGTCCAGGAGGGACTCGTCTACACCAAAGGGAATAGAGTTTATGTTCCTCGAGTGGATAATTTGAGGCGTGAACTCTTGAAAGAGTGTCACGATTCCCTTTGGGAAGGACATCCGGGCATTCACCGAACATTGGCTCTCGTGGAGAAGGCCTTCTATTGGCCGAAGATGGGAACGGATGTGGAGGAATATCTTCGAATGTGCCTAACTTGTCAACAAGATAAGGTGGAACAACGGAAGTCGGTGAGACTTTTAGAGTCGTTGCCCGTAGCAAAAAGGCCGTGGGAGAGCATTTCTCTGGACTTCATATCAAGCTTGCCGGCAATAGGGGGACTCGGATCGATACTTGTGGTGGTCGATCGATTTTCGAAGTATGCAACCTTCATTGCTGCACCCCTACAATTGCTCAGAGCGAAGGCTAAGCTAATGATGAAGAATGTGGTGAAGTATTGGGGAGTCTCGCACAATATCATAAGTGATCGAGATGCTCGGTTTCTGGGACGATTCTGGACCGAGTTATTCAAATTGTTGGGGTTGAAGTTATACTTCTCCACAAGCCTCCACCCCCAAACGGATGGTCAAACTGAGAGAATAAACTTGCTCCTAGAGCAATATCTTCGGCACTACGTGAGTGCCAACCAACGAGATTGGGTGAAACTATTGGACATAGCCCAATTCTCTTACAACCTGCAGCGGAGCTCTGTGTCCAACAAGAGCCCCTTTAAGATCATCACAGGACAACAGTTGTCAACTCCTCACACTTTGACTATTGGATATACAAGGAGTAGTCCGTCCGCATATCATGTGGCAAAAGAATGACATCGAAATGCAGATATTGCGCGGGCTTACTTGGAGAAGACGGCAAAAAAGATGAAGACGTGGGCAGATTTAGGAAGGCGACCACAGGAATTCAAAGTCGGCGATTTGGTGTTGGTGAAGCTCCAGCCAGCGTCACTTCAATTCTTTAGGAACAAGGTGCACAAAGGATTGGTGCGTAAGTATGATGGACCCTTTCCAATTATCAGTAGGGTGGGCAACGTCTCCTACAAGTTGCAACTGTCGGCATGGCTCAAAATTCATAATGTCTTCCATACCAGCAACTTGAAAGCCTACCACTCCGATCCGCAAGATGCTTCTCGAGGTGTTTCAACTCGACAACCCCCCACCAGAGCCTCCTACGAGAAGCGAGTTTAGACCATTTTAGCGGATCGCAAGACAAAGCTACCCAACGGAGCTGAGTAGATTAAGTGTTTGGTGAAGTGACGGAAGCTTCCCAAAACTGAAGCCAGTTGGGAGCCAGAAGATACCCTCTGACATGAAGAAACAACCATCAAAGCCTACCAGCAAGCGTTGACAGTCTAAGTGGGGGAGAATGTCACGAACGGTCGTCGCACTCTCGCAGCAACTTCGCTCAACGAACCGTTCGTCGCTTGTTCATGCTTATACATGTTTGTACATATCATTGGCAGCCTGTTTTACCATAGTTTTGGTGTGTTTTCCTTGGAAAAATATAAGAAACGGCCGCTTATTCATAAGATTCGCAGAATGATCGCCATCGCATGCTTCCGGGCAAAACTACCCTAAAATGACCATTTCCGTTTTCGCGTCTTGCGCTGCTTGTTTTCTGCGACCTGTGGCTCGCCCCCAAACGCCAGCCATCTCGGGCCTCGAACCCCCGCAGGCGTACGGTGGATGAGGCTTGGGGTAGTGTCGGCGTTGAACACTTTCACAAATTTGCACGTCAAGCGTGACGGAAACACTTTTACAAGTACGTCAACGTGAGCGGAAACTGCCTTCGCGCCTGGCACCCGGGGAGTAGTTGTTTGCGGACTTGCAGCTACTCGTTCACCCTTCTAAAGTCCTTGTTTTCCTCCTCTCTTTCTCTGTTTTCCTGCACTCCAAGTGCTCACTCAATTGCTTGTAAAGCTTCCCTCTTCGTAAGACGTCGGGAGTTGTCCGCCGCTCATTTAAAAAACTAATCAACTTCTGTTTTACAGGTCCTACGAGACCTGCGTGAGGTTCCAGCTCTGCTGACCCTTTGCAGACGTGTATGTCGCAATGGCGTTTCAAGACTTAGGCAATCCCAGCTAAGTCTGATCGAAGTGGGCGCAAGGGTGTTTCTCGACTTAGGCAACTCCAGCTAAGTCCGTGCTTGCCGCAAGGGTGCCTCACCACTTAGGCAATTCTAGCTAAGTGCGGGACAATACTCTCATTGATGTGGCAGTTTGTGGCAACTTAATCATTTATTTTCTTCAACTTGCTTCTTAAGAAAAACCCATTTAAAGCTTTTCTTAGATCTTCAATGATGGGATATTTCCCCTATTATCATGTGCTATTGTCCCTACTTTTTTCTTTTGGGGAAAGATGGTATCTTCCAGAAGAGATTAGAGGTAAAAGATGGAGGAGGTAAAGAGAAATCGAGAAGGAAATAAACAGAGAGAAGAGATCTTTAAAATTGTCATGTCTCAAGAGTCTTACATTATCTTTAATTGTAAGCTCTTTTTTTTTTTCAACCCTAAATCAACTGAGATTATTTCCTAATACATTAGGATTTAATTCCACGTGCACTCCTACGATTAGGATTAGGATCTTCTTCTCCTACTAGAACTACAAAAATTCTCAATCATGAGGGTTGTAAACTAACATAGTTAATATGATACATTGCAATATAAACTGACACAGATTTTGAGACACCTGATACATCAGTATAGCTGTTTATCACATGAAGTTAAAGAATTTGAAATGAGTTTGTGAACAGTGAAAGTGCATGACAAAGTTTGGTGAAGATCTAATATCTAACAATGGTCGCATTCATATGATTTTAAGAGAAATAAGAAGGAATTTGTTTTGAAGGTTAACCTATTTAAAATTTCTGGGATAGTTGGGCTTGGCATTTAATTTAAGATACCTAACTAGAATGTTACTCTATTCCTAACCAAGGATTACTTTAATGAGTTTGTGAACAGTGAAAATGCATGACAAAGTTTGTTGAAGATCTAATATCTAACAATGGTAGCATTCATATGATGTTGAAGAGAAATAAGAAGAAATTTGTTTTGAAGGTTAACCTATTTAAAATTTCTGGAATGTTGGTCTCGGCATTTAATTCAAGATACTTAGCAAGAATGTTACTCTATTCCTAACCAAGGATTACGTTAATGAGTTTGTCAACAGTGAAGGGGCATGATAAAGTTTGTTGAACATCTAATATCTAACAATGGTCGCATTCATATGATGTTTAAGAGAAATAAGAAGGAATTTGTTTTGAAGGTTAACCTATTTAAAATTTCTGGAATGTTGGTCTCGGCATTTAATTCAAGATACTTAACAAGAATGTTACTCTATTCCTAACCAAGGATTACATTAATGCAGGATTATTGTCTTCAATTGATCTTTCTACCTGAAGTGGGAGAGATTTAATCAAAGTTAGAAGACTAAATATGGTTGATATGATCAGGTGAATATGGTAGTGGCCGTCCTTTATGACAAAGATTGTTACTCACATGCTATAGCTGGAATGTTCCGGAGGAATAATGTCATAGCACGTTGTGTCCGTACTTTGCAATTTGTAATGTCATCTTAGCATGGCTTGATTATAGAATAGATCAGCTCCAATCAATTCTAATTTTGTACTTGATTACTCTGTCAAAACTCACCAAATGTTCTTTAGCGCATTTAGTGTACTGCAGTTTAATACTGGAATATAATTGAATTACGCTCTGACCTTTTCTTTCGACAGGGAGCTTGTTGTTCAATTCAATGCTGATGTTGCTGACGGGATGCCATGGAAATTTACCCCTACACAAAGAGAGGTTACTTTTTGTTATTAACTCTAGTAATGGAAACACATGTTATTGCAGGCATAAAATTTATCTAATTGTTTTTAGTTCACATAGGTCAGGGTTAAGCCAGGAGAAAGTGCCCTTGCATTTTATACTGCTGAAAATCATAGCTCAACTCCCATAACTGGTGTTTCGACATACAATGTTACCCCAATGAAGGTATGAATTCCAAAGTTGTGCATGTTTCCCAATCCATTTTCAAATGTCACAGTTTATCGATATATCTTTCCTCATGAGTTTGGAAAATAACTCACATAATTTCTACAACGATAGAAACTTGTGCTGGCTTGTTGTTGATAACTTTTAATTCTGTGCCTTGCAGGCCTGTTTGTTGTCTACAATTCCTTGCTAATATAATTATGAAGTTCATCGAACAAAATTTTTTAGACATAATTGCACTCTATATACTGCCTGGAAAGAGTAAAGTTCTAATAGGAGATATTATGTTCCCTTTTAAGAGCTACATTGATCTCCAAGGCATCGATAAGCAGAATTGTAACTAGGCAGATCACATGTGCTAAGAGGAAAGACTAATTAATTGATATTAACAGATTGATTATTTTGTCAAAATTTCTCCATAGTGTTATTAGCTTAAACAATATTCTACAAGACACCCTTTCACCTATTATTTTGAGAAAACAGTAAACAATTGGTTTGGATTGGGATATTTACGTAATGTGGACGGCATTTGTTGCAAGAAATGCCATGCTTGTGCACATTAGGCTTTTTTTTTCTTCTTCTTTTTTGTATCAGGGATAATAATTTTGTCATTATACTGTATAAGACACATACATACAGCTCCCTTCATGTCCATCCTCAGAAGAAAAATGGTAGCTTGCTGTTATACCAGCCATGATGATCTAAGAGTTAGATATACAGAAAGATGTATCAAATTAGCAAACCCGCCTGCTTTGGCCTATCATTATGTATTTTCACTGTCAAGAAGTTATCCTCAAAAGGTTGGACAGGTCATAATATTGCTGGGGTTATTTTTCCGCAGGCTGCAGTTTACTTTAACAAGATTCAGTGTTTTTGTTTTGAAGAGCAGCGACTTCTTCCAGGAGAACAAATTGACATGCCGGTAACGAGTGATCACCGACTCTGTTGGACATACTAATTATTATCTTTTAATTTTTGATTACTAAACATTGGTCTTGGGAATCGTCTGCAGGTTTTCTTCTACATCGACCCAGAGTTTGAGGCTGATCCGAAGATGGATGGTGTCAACAACCTGATCCTTTCGTACACCTTCTTTAAAGTTAATGAGGGCTAGCCAAGCATCACAAGCTTCATTTCTTTACCACTCTCAAGTCTGAAGCCTCCGGTGACAGATAACTGTTCTTGTATTTTCCATATATTTTTTTGTCTTATCTACTGGAATGATATCAAAATGCGATGTAGAATACGAAATTGTCACCGAAATGAAATAATAATAATAATAATAAAGTTCATCGATCCTCATCCTCTAGAGGATTTTATTTGGCTTCGATTCAAATTTGAGTTAAGTAATTATGCTCGAGGATAATTGGTTTCTCACAACCTGAAAAGATGTCAAGGTTTGCAACCTGTGAAATCTCACCCAAGCATCCATCCCTCTTGAATCTCTAAAAAGACAAAAAAAAAAAAGAAGGTGAAAAGATGCTTGTATATTGAAATGAATGGTACTCCAAATTTGAAGCCCTACGATGTATTGAAAATTAGGAACAAGATGGATATTGTCATCAATAATCAATTATGATGACCATCTGGTTGGTCCATGTTTTTCTACATTTTGTACTTGAAGTCTAATAAGCTTATAATCTCACACAATCTATCTATCCATTCGTATCCATATTGACGATGGTAATTAGTGTTGAACAAAACAATCCATTTTTTAAAACCATGACAGTGTCACTTGTTTTTTTTTCTTATTCTTTTTTAATTACGCAATTGAATTAACATCCAAAAAATGGAAATATTAAAGAGTAATTGTATTTATTTTTAATATATGTATTGAATTTGTGGAATTCTATTTTTTGGACAAGAATAGAGTTTATATTAATTCAGGCGTTCCTCATTTTAAAGAAGGACCGTTATAATGTTCGATAACACGCCCGTTATTAACAAGCAACACAACAGCTTCATTTAAACCGACATAACGGGAGTTATAACCAATATGTCGGACTTTATTGCGGGCCCTTCTTTAAAATCAAAACGCTCAGACCGTAAAGCCCTAAAGAAACCAAATAGGTCAGTCCGTCGCATCACTCTTTCCCTCTCGTTTCGATTTGGAATTTGGTAGGGAGAAGCGGCAAGCGGGGGAGAGATGCGGGAGGAGGCGGTAGAGAGGCTGCGAGGGGTGGTGCGCGACTGCGTGAGCAAGCACCTCTACTCGTCGGCCATATTCTTCGCCGACAAGGTGGTGGCGGCCACCGGTGACCCCGCCGACATCTACATGCAGGCTCAGGCCCTCTTCCTTGGCCGCCAGTATCGCCGCGCTCTCCACCTCCTTAATTCCTCCCAGATCGTTCTCCGTGATCTCCGCTTCCGTTACCTGGCCGCCAAATGCCTGGTGCAACATCCATAACGTCATTGCCCTTACGTGCTCGTCATATATTTTCTGAGACATTTTGTCGAACGACTTTAGTTTCAGAGGGCTTTTTAGTTTTTGCTTGGACTTTTATATTGCGTCTAGATTTATTTGATCTTGTGGCACAATGGTGTCAGCTGGCAACTTTCTTGGTAAATGCTTGTCATTACTTTTTCCAGTTGTGGTTGACTGTGTAAGAGCATCATCGATTGTTGGAGGAATGTAAGCTTGTTATTACCATGTTCGTTTCCAATGATGTGGCATTTATGTAATCAGGTTTTCTTATAGAATGTGCAAGGTTCAGCGAGTGCTGGAATTTAGCATGTTAAATAGCATGTGTCGACCAATTTAGGATGTTAAATAGTATGCGTTAAATGTATCTCACGCCACATGTGGAACCTAGATTTTTGTAGAAGGAATGCACTAGGCCTTGTGAATGCTGGAATTTAGATTGTTCAAAATATTGATTAAATCATATAATGTGCCACATTAGATGTTTCTTTTAAACATACACAAGGTGAAAATTAAGAATACAAATTATTCTCCATTTTCCTTTTTTTAAATCCTGGGATTCCAGGGGGAGCATGATAATCTTTTTCCTTTCTACCTATTTATCCTTATACCTCTGGGTCTTATAAATCATATTCAGAATAAATTAGTTACTGAAAGACTACGAAGTATTATGTATCCTTCTAGACATTTGTAAGGACAGTTGTCCATTGTCAATGATGATATTGGATAGCTATAAAATCACACACAGAAATTAGTGTTACTGAGATCATGATACGGTTTATTGAAACCTGTTGAATTGGTTGGTACAACCCAAAGAAATATTAGGAAATCATCGTTGTGGTTGATATTCCACAATATTTGCACACTGGTGCATGGTAGAAAGTATGTGATTAGTATATCACTAAATTGCAGACTGTGATGGCGATGAGAATGTGGAAATGGTTATGTGGGGTAATTATAAGATAGAAAAGAAACATTTGCATTTGTTAACAATCAGGGATCACTTCAATTGAGAGTGAAATGAGGAAAAACCGTGCTATAAAAATGTGGCATGGACATTGCCAATGAAGGCTTATTAATGGAATGAACAGTCATGTAAGTTTATAAAGTTTGTAGGAGAAAGAAGTAGTTTATCAGAAACAATTAAAAGATATTTGATGCCTCTTAGTTTGATTAGTAACATTGTCGTTCAAAGAGCTTGATGGTGAAAAATGATCCATGTAGCTGGCTCCACATATATGGAAAGATCCATATAACATGAAATATTTGGTTTCCAACAGCCACATCCGTGCAATTAATGGTTAAAATGATCTATGTTGAGACCATAATTCATATAATGACTCTAAGATATCCTTTTAGGATATTCTGCAGGCTAATTTGTTGCCAACTTAATATGTTTGATTATGTTCGTGACCAAATTTATGCTTGTTGCTGCAATATTGCTTTTTGTTTGTTTCTCTGTGTCTATGGTTTACTAGTTACTTGTTTCCCTGTTTTTTCAGAATTCCTCTTACCTGTAGTATCTTAATTGTATATAATTTAATTGAGTCTGCAATTTTGTACTGATTGATGCATTTTAGTGCATTTTTTTACCAATTGATGCATTTAATGCTTGTTTCATGCTTAATTCTATTCTTTGCTTTCAATTTTTTTTCACCTAGGAAGAGCTAAAAGAATGGCATCAATGTCTGGCAATGCTTGGTGATGCTAAAGTTGATGAGCATGGAAATGTTCTCTCGCAAAATGATGGTACTGCAATGTACTTGGATAAGGATACTGAAGATCATGAAATTAATGTAAAATATCTAATGAACTGTGACTTTCCTTTGTATCTTTCCTTTCTTGTAACTAGCTTTCTTCATGATGCCTAATTTAAGTATTTTTTTTGTCACCAGATTACTTCAGCAATTTGTTTTTTACGTGGCAAGGCATATGAGGCTTTGGAAAATCGTGCTCAAGCCAGACAATGGTGAACATTTATTGTTTTAATTATAGTTTGCAACTCTTGATATTGTTTTATGTATATGTCTGTTGGGTTTTCCAAGTTACTGATGTTTGAATTAAATGCTACAAAGAATGAAATAACAGAAAAGGAGTATTCAAAGAGTAAAATTTTCTCGTAATGACACTTCATTTAGCCTGGTATAGGGCAATAAGGACATTGAACTGGAAATGTTTGATATAAGTCATATGTTGATCAATTTTTCTAAAATCAAATTTTGTAAAATAAAGTAATCAGTATATGTTACAATATTTTGGTGTTGTATCTTATTAATACAAAGAGTCATGCATGGACCTTTAAGAATTTGAGTAAGGTCTTTCAAGTATGAAGGAACTATGACTAAAATTTGAGTTAATTTATCAACCTATATGTGCTTATAATGGCACTCTAATTTTTATCTCTCTCTTTGTGAAGTTAAGAACTATTGGACATGTGGGAACCCAAGGACCAATTTTCAAGGCATCATGCTTGCATTGTATGCCAATCGACAATTGGAATAGCACATGCTGTCCTAAGAACCTGGTTATGTTGCCAGGTTTCTCAACTTGACAGTTTAGGCCATTACCTGGGTGAGATTAGTGAAGTGGAACAGGTTATTATCTCTTCAAGATGAGTGAAGCTGGAAACAAGAATTCATGTATGCATACTTAAACAAGATATCTTTCAAATATGTATTTATCATTCTATATTTCTAATTCCTACTTCAGTTAACTCTTTTGTGGTGTTTCTTTATCTTGTCATTTACTAAACTATCTCCCTGTGTATTTCAATGGTTAGTTTTTCTACAATATTTGTTCATATACAAGATAAACGTTGTGTGAATCACTTTAGAAGTTTTATTTGATTTACTTTTAAGTAACTGTTTACAATTTTTGATCAGCCTTTGCATTTACTAGTTCTATCATGTGTTTTAGTTGTGGTTGCCTCTAATATTGTGACATCGCAAGTTGTTCATATGCTTAACCTTTTCTTTGGTTATTGTTTTTAAGGTATAAAGCAGCTGTTAAAGCAGATGCATTATGTTATGAGGTAAGATAAATCTTTGCTTCTGATCCAAAAAATGTGTAACTAATACATAGGTTTGAGATTGTTTTATTTGTATATAACAAGGATAAAAACTCAAGGCACACCACAGAAATTTAAAACAATTTAAATTATTTCTCGAGTGGCTCCCTGATTCAATGTGAGGAACCAGATGGCTCGTTAGTTGAAATTAACCTGAAACATGCATTTAGAATGACAAATATAGGCTGGTGCTCTTTACTTGCTTTGACTACCAAATAGGTGATCATAATTCTCACCTTCAAATTTTTTGTTTACATTAGCTCATACTTGTAAAATTCATTTCCCATGTTAGGGCATAATCACTTTCTCTTACCAGACACATGGAACAGTTTTCAGCCTTAAAAGTTCTAGTTATACTTCAATCTGAGTAAATATGACAAATCATTGAGACTCTTGACCTGATGAAAGAGGACCAGTTGGTCCTTCCATTCCTTTGAATAGGGGTCTGACAAGGATGTCATCCCAAGTCAACTTGGATAACATCATAAACATCAGATAGTTCAACCTCTAGTTAGTTCTTACGATTAGAAAAATGGCATGCCTTTATTGAGAAGTCTGATAAGAAAAATTTTTAGCTCATCATTTGTTCCGACAGTTACTTTCAGGTAGTGTGGAAGTGCATTGACATAGCAGTCAGATTGCATAAGGTACTTTTTGTATTTAGGAAGCTTTCTATAGTTGTATTACAAAGTAATTATACAACGAAATTAACATTAATTTAAAGTGAAAAAGTCTTCCTTCTAAGAATCTAGGCTCTTGAAAGGTCACAAATTTAAGGACCATCAGGAAGGCAAGTACTTGACAATCTGTTATAGATTTGCACCAGCCAATAAAGAAGGGAAAAGCTAATATATCAGGAAAAATTCTAGTAATTCAACTTTTTGTAGGCTGATTGATAGGCTGAATACAGATTTTTTTAAGTGGTTAATGTTATTGCTTCGTCCTTCGTAAATCAAATTACTATCATGGTTCCTCTATCATTCTTTACCAAAAGCATGCTGTTCTAATTTCTAAATTACTTGTTAGTTAAGAGGTTCAAAATTCAGAGATGCTTCCAAAAAATAATTTTTCCAGACACCATTACTTATTGATTTTTCATGTAGAATATGAATTTGAATTTCCTGATAAGATTTCATAATCTTGACAATTTCTTTTGATTCTCAACCTAATCATTTCCATCACCATTTCTTCATGTGACCTCATATTGCTACTTGTCTTTTCTTAATAAAATGGCTGAATAAATGTTTCTTGGTTAATTTAGGTTGGTACTTAGTGTTTGTGATTGTTATGCACTGCAAGATCAACAAGCTCATGCTTTTGTGCAAATGACGAGAATTAAATGTTACAAATAATGAATGCATTTTTTTGTTAATTACCAGGAAAAGAAAACCAATGCACAACTGACTTAATGTAGGGTACCTTTGAATTCTTTGCAAAGATAACATCCTGGTTTTGGTCTGTGGAGAATGTTATAATGTATAATTAATTTTCCCAGTGACTTGATCAATTGATTGCAAATCTCATGCAGTTTTGGTAGAACAAACCAATGAACCATTTTTAGTGATGACGATATCATGGAACATAAACTAAAATTTCAATGAATCCTTATGTGTTTTGGATTCTAGACTTCTTAATTCTGCTTAACATGTGAGATCTGTGGCATTATTGTTTGGACAAATAAATCTATGCCACCAAATGGTGTACTTTGAAATTTTGACTTACAGTTTTCTATATTGTTACTGTGGATTGCATATGCTACATCATGAAATAAAGCTATCTTGTTTATTTTGTCTTATACTACATATTTTGCCATGTGCTATCAGGCTTTGGAATGTCTGGTTGACAATTACATGCTCACCTGTGAGGAGGGTAAGGTTACAAAATTGACAAATACAAGTTACTTGAAGCTTTTGGTTAACAAATCATATGAGCACTGATATCATTATTATGAACCAACTCTAAAATTAAGTCTTAAAAAAATATGTATAATTAGTGTTGCTTGCTGGTTGCTTTGTTTCAATCTGAATAAGAGAATGGACTTATGCACAATGTTTAAGATAATTTTACTTGGAATCTTGGATGTGCATGATCCCAGAGTCTTTGGTATGGACTATTTATGTACCTAAAACCCAGCTGGCTTTTTAATTGGATATTAGTTACACATAAATTTTCATGAATCATCCTAAGTGTTTCTTAATTAATTTTTTGTGCATATGTGACTTAGAATACCACCATAGTGAATCAAATATACCAAAATTTGATGACATAGGTTATAAGCACATCAATGCTTAGAGGTGATTTAAAATATCTTCCACTATTCATTTTTCAATAAACTTTTGTTCATGTGACTTATCATGCCTCTAATTTCATTAAAAGGATAACAGATTGTAGTGTGATTCCAAATTATTTGGGTCTAACATTTGGCTTGACGCTGCTATTTGAACTTTTGTTATTACTATATTAAAGGAGCATATGATTTTAATAAAATTACATTATAGTATCATGTATGAAACACATCTAGAGTGCAAAATGGAGTTCACAACATTTGTGTCCTTGTACTTTCTTGAACTTTTTTGAATGTTCTAAGGCATGTTTCACATCTTTCTTAAATTATTCTAAAGGTTCTTATGTTGCCATGAACACATTGACAAACAGTTAGAGTCTATCTGGTGAAATTTTGTTTTTGGATGATGATATTTGTTATGGAGACTTGACAACCTAAAAGTATGTTACTATTTCTATCTGATAGTACTTTTGGTAAAAAAATAACCTGTTGGATCACATGGTTTGTAAAATCTTCTGACAACACTAGAATTTTGCTAATTCTTTTAGGATAAATTTAAAGAAGGGGCATATGCACAAATAAAAAGCCTTCTTAAAATTTGCTTTTCTATTCTTACTGAACTGGTTTTCCAATATATATATCTTCTATCTGACCATCAGAAATTGTTCTGATTGATGTTTGTTTAGATATTTTCATTTGATGTGGATTTTTCAAATCTCAAAATTTCCTGAAAATTAGAAGTTTGAAACATCGACACTTTTCAGAATCAAGTCTATTATCATCTTTGCAATTTGGAAAAGATGATAGGTGGTTGTCATCATTCTACTCATGTCTTGTAAAGAAGGTAATGTTGTAAGCACTGTGTTAATATCTGGCATCAGAAAATATATGATTTTGACTGTTTTATTTTGATTTTGTAGCATGTCAAAGAACATGTTGTAGAAGCCAAGTTCAGAGATCTTGAAAGAGAGACTTCCGGCGTTGCATCTTCTAATTCATCTTTTAGCCAGACACTTAAAAACAACACTGACTTGTTGGCTCGTAGAGCTGAATACTATTACCAGAGTGGAGAGTATCAAAAATGTTTTGAGCTTACTTCCATGTAAGAATTATGTTAAAGTTTTAACTGAGTTTAGCTAATATATGTAGGCTTTATATAACTCCAATCTATGCTTCTTTCAGGGTTTTAGAAAGAGATCCTTTTCATTTGAAATGTACATTAGTTCATTTGGTGGCTTCAATGGAACTTGGCCGTTCCAATGATCTCTATCTTATAGCCTGCAATTTGGTGAAAGATCATCCTCAAAAGTTAGTATGCATTTTTATTACATTATTAGATTCAAGGATTTTGATCAATCAAAAGGCTTAAATTTTAAGGACAACTATGTAGCAAGTTTGTTGCTCTCATCATTTTAATTGAATAATAGTGTAGACATTGATAGGAATGAAATTACTTTATTTGTTCAAAAGAATATTTGAAATTGGTCTACTTATATTTGTATATACACTTGCTAATTCCTAACCTTGCTAGGTGGAGTCATATTCTTATGGAGATGGTGCTGAAGGGCAAGGGCTTGAAATGTACATATATGTATTAGAAAATATACACTTGTACATACATATGTAGGTTTGATTATAGTACATGGGACCCTTTTTTTATTAGTAAGGTTGCAATAGTCAATGGACAGAGGGAGACCGGAGAAAATGAATGATGCATGTTCCATATAATTCTCTTTTGGGAAGAGCCATTACTTTTCTGTTCATTTTAAAAAATATGAAGTACTTGCTTCCTAAACTAGTCATTGATCAGGATCATTTATGAACCAATGATCCAAATTTTTTGCTTGGTCCTATATGGAAATATAACTGAATATATTGAAGTGATGCCTACATATATCTACATATATATGTTTTTGTTTGCATGATTTATGCACCAATGAGACTGCATAAATAATGATTGTGAAGTCTCCCAGCCAAGATTAGTTTCCTTCTATATGATCTAGGATATCAGAAATACATAAAACCAAAATTGTCTAAAATTGGAACATATTGTATATAATAATGCAAGGATTGTCGTTTCACATACCATATATGTAACAAGACCTTGATTAGTCCCACATTGGAAGTGGGCTAAGATTAAGATTGACTTATAAATGTTTGATGGGTATATAATTGTTAATTTTAGCTTAAGTATTTTGAGTCAGTGTTTTAGATTTAACAAATTCAATAGGTTGGGTCATGACACTTGGTATCAGAGCTAACCTAGTTTCGGGGTATAGTGCGAGGCTCGAGTAGGAAAGAGTTACTCGTGGACGGGGCTAGAGGGCATGTTATAGCACAAAACTATCATTGGACTATGCCTCACATGCACCTGGGATTTGATTCTCGACTATGTTTGCCCTTAATGAGGGCATCAAGCTATTAAGTGGAGGAGATTGTAACATTTCAATTAGTCCCACATTGGAAGTGGGCTAAGACTAAGATTGACTTACAATCGTCTTATTGTTAACTTCATCTTAAGCTCAGTGGTTCAGGGCCTCAGGTTCAATGAAGTTAATAAGTTAGTTAATCCATTGGGTCATGACAATGTCCATATCGGTCCTTGGCTGGGTTGGTATTGGGACGAGGAGGAAGAGAAAGGAAGAAGAGGAGACAACAGAGGACAAAGAGAAGGCATACGTGTGCACAACGAGTGGCGTGCAATTGCATGTGAAAAGAGGGCTCATGTTTGGGGTGAAGAAGGCCCAGGAACTTGAGCCGTAATGCAAGTTATCTTGGTAAACTTCTATCTACCTGGCTATGAAACATGGACATGGAGATGGGACACAAACACCACACGTATGGCTATGCTGTCATGTCAGATCTTTTAAGAGATGGACTCACATGAAGAATACGACTTGTGCATGTGTATTTTCATATATGATTGTAATCTTATACTTTGTACAATATAGACAATCCATGATGATTATATATAAATTTTTTAAAAATAACCATTTATAGAGTACCATATGTTCATAAAACTACTTCAAACATATATGTAAAACATTCTGGAGGAAGTTAAGTGTAAACTATATGCATATTATCCATACTTGGCATATCTTGAAGTCTGATATGGATGATTAATACTCTGATATATATCAAGTATGTTTATACTAAATATGTGCAAGTGGTACAAGTTTCTAATATGCTTGAATTGCCTAACATGTGCCAAAATGTCCAGTAAGTGTTGGTGTCAGACGCGGACATGACAAGCATTTTGAAGAGTCCTTTCTTCATAGTTGTGTGCCACAGTTGCTTGGTTGTCAAATTTTCTGAATAAAAATGATAGGACCTTGGGGAAAAATGACATGGCAGTATGCGATACTTTATTACCATATAGTTGTGTGCTTGTAAGCCAGTTGGCAGTGACAACTTAGTTACTTCATAACTTAGAAGAAATAATGAAAAACTGTATCAATGGTAATGATATGTCCACGAACCTTGACATAGCAAATAACTCAACAATATATATTTTTGGTACAAGTCATGACTGGTCAGAAATAACTAGATTTTTATTTCTATAGTAGTAGCTTTGGCACTGTGTTATCTTGTGAAGTTACAGTCTTTTAGTTGGACATGGTTATGGCTGTCTTAGATTCTACAAGATATATTATTGTTGAGTATGTTATTATGGACAGAGATGTCCACTATTTTGATCATGACAAATTCTTCTTCTTTTTAGAGCTCTCTCCTGGTTTTCTGTTGGATGCTACTACTTTTGTATCAAGAAGTATGATCAATCACGAAGATACTTTTGGTAATTGCTATGTCATTTCTAAATGTGTATCTTATTGCTATATGTATCTGGTGGCCCTTTTATTTTGTTTGTTATGTTCAAGTTTCCTTTATCGACAGGTTTCATTGTTGATCACGTTTTATTAAGAAGACAGCATTGCTTTTCTGGCTTTAGAATGATCTTAGATTTTGGAATAAATAGTTGCTAGTCATTATGAGATGTAACTCTGTCCTCTATGCATGTTATTAAGTTACCCTGATGTTAATCCTATTGTTTTACAAGGATGAAGGCTGACCCTCTTTCTGTGGCACCTAAAGTATGTGTGACTAGCATTTCTCTGTAATTAAAATTTTTTTGCACTTCTTTCTTATGATTCTTAAAACCTTTTACATATTCTTTGAGTTGAGATGATTGTAGACACTATATTTGTTGTTTTTAGCGGACCAGTTGTACTACAATGTAATAGAATTGAAAGGATTAAGAAGACTGCTATGTTTATATTACAATATAGTTTGGCGGTAATTGCATTATTGACTTATTTTAGTTTTTGACATGAAGTCAATTTATAAACCTTACATGTTCAAAAGGTATGTTTTTATTCATGATGATCCTTCAATATGTCTGCTAGTTACCAGAAGAGCATTGATTACATGTGCCTTCAACTTGATTATTTCCAGTTCATGTCACTATTGGCATGGTTAGAACTTCCAGAGTTTAACTTTTTGAAGTTTTTTACTGCAATCATTAATAAGATCATTTTTGTGTTGCATGCTTATGTTGCTTGTATTCACGTCCATGAATTGTTGTGTTGGTTTATATGGTTTGACTTTTACATCCATCTATTAAAAGTGCAAATGCATCTCATGACCATGTGCAGCAAGGCTACAACTATAGATGGGTCGTTTCCACCTGCTTGGGTAGGTATTGGTAATGCTTATGCTGCTCAAAGTGAGGGTGATCAAGCAATGGCTGCGTTTCGTTCTGGAGCTCGCTTGTTTCCTGGGTAAATTAGATTATTGCTTTCTTCTATGCAGGCAAAGTTGGATTCCTGATAAGTAAGATCTAATATGCCTAGAAACATGTCATTTCAGTGAATAGAAAAGATTCTTTTGTTCCTTCTGTATGCTAAATCTATTAGTTGTTAGTTTTTTGCTTCACACCGAGTGTATGTTTCTATTTATTGATGATCCCAATAGTAATTCCTTGACATAGGTATCAATTTTCAATTATTCCTCATTTTATTTCTTTGAAGGTCTATATGCTATACGTCATAAATATCCTTTTCTGTGGCTTCCACCTAATGTTCTATTATGCATTTTGTCTCAATTTTGGTACAGAGAGACTAATGCAATTGCTTATCTAAGGTTAAGATTCAAAATGCAAAATTATCATGTTAATAATTTTCTCCATAAAAATCTAACCCTAAGTTTGATATTATATATTGCATTTGTTTGTTGGGACATTATGGCATCCTATCGTTGTATATTGCATTTGTTTGATACATTAAACTCTAAAAATTATGGAACAATTGCAATTGAATCTTTATATATGATATCTAAAACATAGAGTTTTTATCTAACAGTTTCTACTTTGGCTACGAGCAATGGCAATAAATTCCTTTTGTCTCTCTTGCTTGCAGTTTCAGCCTTTTACATGTGGGTTCATATTTAGAGTTTGAATCTTGTCTGAAACCTGATGCAGGTGTCATCTGCCAGCACTATACATTGGAATGGAATACATGCAAACACACAATTACAAACTTGCAGAACAGGTATGATGCTGCAGCTTTTGAAAATCTGAAAGATTTCTGATTTCATTTGCCATTTTTGGTTGTCTATTTTGTAGCTTCCTTTTTCCATATATGCATCTGTATATCTCTATTTATATATGTCTATGTATATTTTTATTGTTTTTCCTTATGCTTCGATGGGGATTTGGTGTTAAAGATTTCAATAGGTGACTGGTGGTAGCTCACCACAGATGAAGACACACCCACTTGAAGGTTGTGATGAAAATATTATAGATCACCTACTGATGTTGGCAATACTTAATAAATGATGGATAAGGATTCTTTTCTTTCAATGGTGTTTTATTCATGTGGACTGTGTTTCTCACAATGGTTTTGGTGTAGGCAGTACTTTCAAAAGGTAGTCATTGTTGTGTTGCTAGGGGCCACACCTCTACTAGCTTATCATAGAATGTGAGTGTAAGAAAAATTAGATTGTATTTACTACCTGAGACAGAAAACTATAAATTTAACCAACAAAATAGTAAGTAGAACTAAACTATGAAAAAACCATCTAAACATGAACATGGCTAAAAGTTCTGAAGTTTCTGTCCCAATCAAGATGGGTGCCTAATCATCAAGGCAACCAACCCATTTAAAAGGCTACAATACATATATAACTGCCCCTTTGGTCAGGTCTGTTTTCTTTTGTGTTTTAAAAAGCATGTGTTTACGGTTTGTGGCTCTCTTCATGGATTGTAGATGCGTGATTCCTTGGGAGCTGCTCTCGGCACTGTAGGTCTAATTCCCACCATCGCTGCTTGCTGCACTTGGCAGACCAGTACATCTTTCTTTTTCTTCTTCTTCTTCTTCTCCTCCATCTCTTCTCCTCCTCATTGTTCCTTCTTTGCCTTCTTCCTTCTTTTTTTCCCTTCTTCCTCCCCCTCCCAAACCAGTAATACATACCACAGTACATGCTGGCATGGACTGTACCCATATCAGCCCGACCATAGATCGATTGGGGTCTGTTACTTGAATTGAATTTCATGACTAGAAGCATTAATTCAATATCACCTAAGCTGCAATGTCTATTATGCACTGAGGATTTCAATGAATATTAACTTGGGTAGTCATCTTATGGTTTCTTGGACATCTTGTGTTTCTTTATAGCAAAGAACATCTCAGTCTATAATGAAATATTAAACAAATAGTAAAGTGGGAAGCCCTTGTGTTTCAGTGTGAAAATTAAAGTTTGAAGTATAATTGGTGAGGAAGATGAACCTTGAACCTTTAACATTTTCAGAAAGGGTTTAAGTTCAGGCCAATTGTAATTGAAAAAGATGCTACAACAAGAGTTATGACATCACTTACAAGAAATGAAACTCAAGTTGTTTTAGGATTTTTGGACTTTAGTCTTGGGGTTGATATTGAGATTATAGTTTGTTAGAACTTAGACCATAAAGATGTAACTCTGCATTTTGAGTTGTACATGAATAGCTAATTCTTGTTTATTTTCTTTTAAAAACTTCAGAGTAATAATCATATGTTTGCTTGAAGTTCTTCCACTAAAAATGATTCTTAAGCGTAAATGCTTGCTGCAGTGTGTTAGACGTAGCGGAGAACTTGTTTTATAATTGGACTGTAGTAGCTGTTAAACAAGAAATGATGTAATAGGTGGTTTTGACTTGTGTACAACATCGTTTATTGATGTTCTCAATGTGCTTTCTCTTCAGTTCCTTTTGCAGGCAAAAAAGATATGTCCTTCTGATCCACTTGTATATAATGAACTTGGAGTTGTTGCTTATCATATGAAGGAGTAAGAAAAATCATCCTCTCCATGTTCCGTTTTTTAGCACTGGTTCTTATTTTGCAATCAATTTATGCATCTTTACTTACCTTGTTATCAACCTAGTAGCAGAGATATGTACTATTCTTAACATGATGGTGAAGATTTTTGTTCTAGTTTGTAATATCTGCCTAGGCTATTCCTCAGTCATCCAAGCGTACACCCATTACAACATTCAAATATGGAAATTGATTTCACATTGTATGCACCCATTGAAACAATTTTTTTTGATGAACTATGAGCTGTTTTGCATGTTCATTACATCCTATTTTCCTTTGCTTTTTCAGCATATGGTGAACGTTAGTGTGTATAATGCTTTTGTATTTCTCTATCATAATCCAAATTATCTTCTTCTTGTAGATACCAGAAAGCTGTTCAGTGGTTTGAGATGACCCTAGATTGTGTTTCATCTTCATTAAGTGAAATGTGGGAACCGACTTTGGTAAACCTTGCACATGCATTACGAAAACTTAAGTATGTTCAGTTGTCAATCTACATGATTTCTGCTATGAATTTATTGTACCTTTAGGATTCAGCTACAATTTTCTTGGTCTACTACAGTGTTTGTAGCATACATTTGAACATTACACACTTCAGATTGACTTGTATAACATAGCAAATTTTCTTTAAGCTATATTATCAGTTATCATTCCTCTTTTATGTTCGCATCTAGGCATGGCCCAAGTTAGACAACTTGATGTGGGTATATTAGTTGTTGTGCCAAATTGTTTACCATCTGCAACTAAACAGCTCATAATGGTGCTCCGAGATGATCTAGCACCATGATCTCATTATGGTACATCTGGTATGAATATGCAGGAGTTTTCCATAGCATATGATGTAAGAAAACAGCTTAATTAGCTAAATTTGCATAGTTCAAGGTATTGCATTTCTTCTTAGTTCAGATTAGTTTCAGCAGAACTAGATTTGACAACTCCAATGACATCATCATATGTAAGACTAGCACTATTTACAACCCTACACTTGTTCAACAGGAAGCAACCTGTGAAGCAGAGTAAGACTTGCACAGGTTTAAAAAGAAGCAACCTGTAAAGGCAAATAATATTGATTTACCCATCTGTGACTTTTTTGTTAGTATTCAGAAACAAGATGCTTTAAGATGCTGTGTAATGTAATAGCACAATTGGAAGAAAAAAGTATTCATTACATCAGTCAATCAAGATAATTGGTAGGATTTATATTTGCAACCATGTTCCTGTATCTTAAATTTGATGTCAGGTTTCATGGTTCAATCTTGAGAGCTTAAAAGGTGTCAATTTCTTAAAGACAAAGCAAGTTGCTTGAGGTTTATAATTAGAGTCAATCCTGCCTCATTTTGGAAGATTGACAAGTTGTAGTGTGATCCTATGTGATTAGTTCTACATCAGGTTAAATGAATCATAAGAGCTTAAGAAGTATGACATATAGAAAATTGAATTGGGTTTATAATCAAGTGCTAAATATGTGAAATAGTGATCTTGAAAGTTGACTACCAGTGTCATGAAGTTTCTAAAGTATATCTTGCAATTTAAATCACATGACAGAAATTCAGGTGTAGCTGTAAAGGCTAAAGCTTTTTAAAAGACTTGTGGTTCTTTTTATTCAATAATAGTTTGCCTCCAAATTTTGATCTGTATGCTTCTACGAATATTTCCTTACATGCTGAGTACCAGTTAATTATGCAATGTAATATTTTGAATGCATGGAGATATCTGTATGTTAATCTTGATGTACTTCTTTATTCTCTTCAAGTGAAGGACAAATATTAAGGATTTTGAAAGAAAAGGTGTAACTTATGCAGAAAATAGATATATTATTTTTGTTCTTGTGCACATCTAATATCAGGCAGAATATTTTCAGGATGTTCCAGAAGGCTATTTCCTGTTATGAAAAGGCCCTGGCTGTTTCAACTCAAAATTTCAGTGCATTTGCTGGTCTGGCATATACATATCATCTGCAGGTATCTTCACAAGTTTATAGGCTGTCTATACCAAAGTCTCGAATATCTGTTGGGATATGTCCCAACCAGTATTTATCTCTCTGACTGAGGATTGATATTAGACCATATAGCTTGGAACCGATCCAATTCATTTTTTAATTATTTTTGTAGTTACATCAGGTGGTAATATTGGTGTTGGTCTAACAAGGTGTCAAAGCTGGTGTTGGAGCATGAATTTAGGCCTTTTTTTCACTTCTTTTCATTTAAATTTTTTTTTTTCGTTTCTCTGAGGTAACTTGAAGCGAAAGTTGTTAGTTGTTACAAAAAGAACAGTAGCAGTGCATGCACAATTTCTTCAACTATGATATATTCAGGTCCATGCGTTTGTTGATCTATGGAATTGCATGTATGTTTAAGTGTCTATGCAGTAAATAAAGATTAGAAAGGAAAAAATGAGAATAGAAAATTCAACGGTTTTGTCTTATTCTGCTTAGCTTCTTTTTGGAATGTCAACAGTCTTTATCATAATGACTAAGAGATGGTGAAGTTCAATCCCCTCTGACTTTCAGTTTCTTAGCTGCACTTTTTTTGCACATATTTAACAGCCTCTTTGGTATCAGTTTTTTTTATTAATTCCCGCTGTATTTTTTTACAGGATAACTTTGATGCTGCAATAACCTACTACCACAAGGTGAGTTTGCGAGTGAATTGTGATTATAATTGACCTATTGATGTTTCATCAGATTTCCAGATATAACCACATTTGAAATTTATATGCATTAGAAAGATGCACTTACTCATTGTATAATTCATGTTATTGTCCAGCTTAACTGAAATTGGGATGGTGCTTGCATATAGATGTCTTAGTGCTGACAAATCTGATGTTTCTGCTAACAGCGATTATTTTCATAGTGTAGAATTGCATGTAGGAATTGCTGGGATTTGGTTGCATGGGAATGCATGTGAAGTTTAATTAAGTTGACTACCTGAGTATCCTATCATAGTTAAAGTGATATACTGGATATGGATCATTCCAATCAAAGGCTGTAGTGCAACATCATAATAAATAATCTGCAATCGAGTTTTGATGCCTTGATCTCTTCCTCGATAGCTGACCTGAAGGCTGAAGGCTACATTTTCTGCCTATATGCAGGATGCCATAGTCTGGCATCACTTCTTTCAGCCATGTACCATATATCAGACACCTGATATGGTTGTACATATTTTTTTAAAAAAATTACTCAATATTTTTACCCAAGCTATAAGGTGACTAGATTGGGAAGTCTTGCTTGGGAAACACTTAATTAATTTGTCAACCTTGTTTTCCATATTTTCCTATTCTAATTCTCACTCTGTTTGGTCCATATTTCATGCTCAAGCTGCTTTTATAGAAATTATTACATTTTCATTTGACAGGCTCTTTGGCTGGACCCAAATGACCAATTCTGCACAGAGATGCTAACTCTTGCCCTCGAGGATGATTGCAAAGGTGTTGACCGGAGGAAATAACTTGCAGTATGTACCGATGGACCAACCAGTGTTACTTTCCTGCTAATATTGTCATTATGTAATTGTGGGAGAACTTCCTAAATATTAGCTTAATATCATGCATGGTCTGTTTTTAGTGTATAGGTTAGCTATTACAGACTTTCTTTTGTTGTTTTTGTTGGTTTTCTTTCCAGTTTTTCTGGGGCTTTACACATATTTTCTGCTTTTCGTATTAGCAGAATATGTCCAATTTTGTATTAATATTGACATGCACACTAAATCATCATGGTTTTCATGGTAACAATGTAACAATGTCTTCATAAGATTTAAGTCTGTTGAGCTATCTGCAAAGTAACAATAACTGATGGCTTCATATGGAAGAAGCCACCCTTCACAAACATATGTGGGGAATATTTTGTGGGTCTGCGACCTCTTGCCATCATCATTGTCTCTCCTCTTTCTTCTGGTAATGCCTAAAATCCCATCCTTGAAAACCCTATCCCTCGCCTCATTTTCTCTCTGTCCTATGCGATGCTGGGTTTGCCTCTTGCATTTATTCCCCTGACCGGAAGGATTTAAACTGTCATAACTCTCTCTGGCATATGGACATGGTTACAGGTGAATTCTCTGCACTGTCTTTTGAAGCAGAATTTAAAATTAAGGTGTGGTTCCTGCATGCTTGGTTGATTGAAAAACTTAATGCATATGATTCTGCATCGGTGGCTTTTTATTGTGATTCTCAACTTGTACTCCGACAAATGCAGCATGGGTTTAGTGTCGCATTTTCTAATGTAAGATATCGTTTTAGGTGCCAGAGAATGCCGAAAGTGGTTGAAGAATCATGTGGATATGAAAAAAAAATGGATACGAGTACCACCCCACATCACATGTAAGTTATTCCATTTTCTTGATGATGAGTGCACATGCTTTACATTTTTAATATGAATTCCAAATCCACCTGATTGTGTTTTCTCCTGCTTTTTATCTCCTGTAAAAAAAACAAAAAAGCATTATACTTGATTGCACAGTGCTCTTTTGCTAGTTTCTGCAAATATATATGCATGGACCGCCAAGCATTCCTACATGTAAATTGAATGATTTTGTCGCCGTAAAATTCTTTTGTGCTCTGTTCTTGAAATGTGAATTAAGACTAGTATTCCATGCACCGCATCTGTTTGGCTGTCATCCCACGACATTTACTTTTAGATGGAATTATTTGCCTATTTCTGGATAGCTTGGATTTGACATTAGGAAACATGAATTCCTTTCTAGGCCCTTTTGTTGATCATCAAGCAATTATTTTGGCCCATAAATTTGGTATTCATCCTGACAAAACTCGATAATTGCAAGTCATAGTTGATGAAACACCATGTTATTTAGCTCTTGAACAATGACCGTACGACAAGTGTTGCCAATTCGTGCCCCGCTAAACCAGCGGACACAACAAAAAGAAGCAGCAATCCTCTTAATCGTAATAATGTCCGGCAATAACCCTGTCAGTACTAGCAGACGATGTTGGTGGTCTTCTTGGCCATCACGAACTTCTTCCAAGCGTCGGTGACGGACCGCTGCGTCTCGAGCTCCGACTTCCTGGGGATCGCCCCGTTGCGGTGGTGGTGTGGGTGCCCGTTGGCCTTGGGCTGTTTGGGCGGCAGCGAGTCGAGCTCGTGCAGGACCTTCTCCACGTCCATCACGAGCCGCTCTGCCAGCGTGCGGCTGAAGTCCTCGCGGATGACGACGCGGAGCACCGTGATGTGCTGTGCGTCCGGCGGCATCGTGTACGCCGGCACGATCCACCCGAACCGGCGCAGGAAGTCCGACACCTCGAACTCGTCGTGCCGGCTTCGGTCCTTGAGCGAGAACGCCACCAGCGGCACGCCGTTGTCCTTGGAGACGATGTCGAACCGCCCCGTCCTCTCCAGCCCTCGCTTCAGCACCATGGCGTTTTCCTGGCAGTTCTCCATCACATTCTTGTATCCCTGCAGTAAAACAGTACCCAGGAGTCAACGCGAGAGAGAGAGAGAGAGAGAGAGAGAGAGAGAGAGAGAGAGAGAGAGAGAGAGATGACCACCTCGTAACCCAGGCGAATTAGCTGGTAGTATTGCGCGATGACCTGGCTAGATCCTGATAAAAGGGGGCAAGCAAAAATTGAAGTCAGCAATGGCAGTTTAATCTCCGTGGGAGTCGAAAAGATTGCATTGCTTCGACGGAGGAGAAGATTAATTCCATGTTCTTGGCATTCTGGAGCTGCTATTATTACCTTTGGAGAAGTTGAGGGTGAAGGTGGGTTGATCGGCGCCGAGGTAATTGATGTGGAAGATGAGCTCTTCGGGCAAGTCGGCCTTGCTCCTCCATATCACCCACCCGATGCCGGCGTACACCAGCCCGTACTTGTGCCCGCTCACGTTGATGCTCTTCACCAGCGGCAGCCGGAAATCCCACTCCAGCTCCGGGTACAGGAACGGCGCGATGAACCCGCCGCTCGCCGCGTCCACATGGATCGGCGTGTCCCATCTGCATCATGCAGCGCGTGAACCCAATTATTCAATGCGTGTCGGCATGAGAGCAGAGCTGGTGGACAAGGAACATACCCTTTTTTCTTGTTGTTCTCGGCCAGGAGGTCATTGAGAAGCTTGACATCTTCGAATTCTCCATTGAGCGTGGAGCCGAGGATTGCGGCGACGCAAATGGTGTTCTCGTCCACCAGCTCCACCGCCTTCTTCGGGTCCATGACGTAGTAGCCGTCCCTCAGCTTGACCTCCTTCAGTTCCACCTCGAAGTACCTCGCAAACTTCTCCCAGCAAACCTTTGGATCCCAAAAACGGCGTTAGATGCAAGAATAAGAAGGAAGAAGACGATGACGTGGTAATAGCAGACTGCGTACTTGGACGTTGGCACCAGTGACGATGTTAGGCTTGTCGTAAGGCTTCCCTTCGGCCTTCCTTCTGTTCTGCCATTTTCTCTTGAAGGCCAATCCAGCGAGCATTATGGCTTCGGAGGAACCGACGGTGCCGACGCCGACGGCGGTCTCCGACTCGCCGAGAGGTGCATTGAAGAGATGCGCAATCATGTTCACGCATCGGTTCTGCAGCAGAAGCCATGTAAGTTCGTTTCCTCAGTAAACCAATGCTTTCAACCCGCTGAATAAGATTGCATCAAGTACAAAAGTCTACCTTCGATTTCTCTTCATATATAACAAAAGAAAAACAAAGTTTGCATTTTGTTGAAGAGATCAAAACAATCACATCATCGGTCCCTGTTGAAGAAGTCCTGTGCAGAATCCACATTCTGCCACCACTTTTGGACTTTCGAGGACAATTTCTTTTACATGAACTGATGGTTGAAACTTGAGCGTGACCGGTCATCCGATTGACCAACAAGTCACGACTCATCATAGCCTTACTTTTCTGGCCTGTTTCTTATATTATTCTTCACCAGTAGGGCAGGCAATTGGGAAGACCAAAGTGGCTGCATCATTGCACCCAATGGCGCAGCAGCCACCTTGTTTTGATGGTCACTGGAAATGTGAATCACAATTTTGATGATAACAGCCTAAATTTCTTGAGATAAAATGAAGACATCTAGACTCAGTGAACAATCTTCGATGTGGGTGCAGATAGCATTTATGAACCGAAAACAAAGTGCATGGAAGAACTCGATCGCCAAAATCGAGCTTCCCGAGGAGCAGTAGCAAGTGGATTATGTGGTTTTCCTGATCTTAAGATCATCGATTCATGCATTTCCGATTGCGGTCTCTCGAATTATTATGCTTACATGGATGACGAGATAAGAACGATAAGCCTTCATTTTTGGACGCACATCTATGGGGTTAATGTCATCTCTCCCGGTGGTTTTGGTGTGACTCTAACTGCAGGTAATCCCATGGAGGAAGAAGATGGGGGGAGGGAAAGGGTGTGTACCTGGAGCTCAGTGGTGACAGGGTACTCGTCCATGTCGACGTAGTTCTTGTTGATGGCAGCCATGATGAGCTTGTCGCACTCCGGCTCCATCCACGTGGTGACGAAGGATGCCAGGTTCAGCCGCGGGTTGCCGTCCAGCATCAGCTCGTCGTTGATGATCTGGTACGCCGCCTCCTTCGGTATCGAATTCTCCGGCATCCGAAACCTACACACACTCATCACCATCACCATCACCATCACCATCTTCGAGAACGCAGAAGAGAGAAAGAGGCGTTCACTTCACCTGGGAAGGGCGTCGCGGACGTAGCGAGAGGCGAAGGTGGAGTGGACGGACACGTCGGTTTGAGAGGCGGTCTTGGAGAGCACCATGGCTTCTTGTTCTCGTACTTTGCAGAGCACAGACGGAGAAAGAGGAGAGAATAGAGGGATGGACGTGTGTAATGGTTTGGTTTGGTTTGCTTTGGGTTTGGTTGGGATGGGAGGATGGGAAGGGACAAGTAGGCGGGTTCTTATAGCAAGACGGAACGCGAAAGAGAAGAAGATTCCACGTCTCGTGACGGTGGTGGTGGTGGTGGTGGTGGTTTGAGCCATCGTTTGCGGAGAAATGAAAACGGTGGTCGGCGGCCAGTTTTCTTCTTGCAGGAATTGTACGCGCATTAATTGACGCGGACGCCGAGAAAGTTCCCTGTTTGGTGGCTCGTCGGTGTGACCGGTTGACCATCTACCGTTCACCTGATTGACGCCCCCGTGGTATTCAAGGTTCTTACCACGTGTCCTCTAGAACTATAGTATATCACAATTTGATTAAATTAAATCTATATATTTATGAGTAAATTCTTAAAAAAGGGTCTCTAAGTTTTTATTTTTTCCGAAAGAAAGAGCACCCTTTTTGTTTTATTTTCAAAGATTATTTTTTATTTTTTAAAAGATGAAAACTCTTATGCTCAGTTTACCACGTGTCCTCAGCATAATATCTTATTTTTATTTTTTATGCTGGACTATGTTAAGATATTATGCTCAGTTGTAACAATTGGCTAATTTTGAAGGTTGCTATTTTCTGGAAGACCAATATTTTTATTAGATTCATTATCAAAGAACAAAATCATAGAAAGTATTTTAATCATCCGTCAAGTCAAATTAAATATAATAAAATCTAAATCGGGATTTGCGTGCTTTCAGATTACTTTCACCCTTGATATGAAATGGTACTGATGCTATTTTACAGTGTAAAAAAGTATTCCTAAATTTTTCTTGAGAGAGAGAGAGAGAGAGAGACGTTGTAGGAACACTCATGACGTTTGAGAAGGTTTGGCGTGTTTTGGACGGCAAGAATTTGCGTTGGATGGAGGATTAAAGTTTAGTCGTGGCATTAAAGCAATCGACAATGCTGTCTTCAGCTCAAACGGAGTTGGGGAATCAATTAAGGGCGATGTGGATTCGCAGAACCACCATCCCATCTCTCAACCTTGTCAGGATTCGTAGCAGAGAGTTGGATTTGCACCATCAGCGGAAGTAATTTGTCACGGTCAACAGTTCCAGTTTTCTGGCACTCAAAGTTTGTGGAAGATCTCATCAAGCCTCCCATCTCCACATGTTTCCACATCTTCTTGGTCATCCAGAGAAAGTTCTCGCACAGCACACCACAAGAACAACTCATTCCTTTCTTGTTCTTGGAGCTCTTTGACTTTTATTGGATCGTTCGGAGGGTAATCTAAATGAGCATCGGATTCAACATAAGAAAACGAAACAAAGAAAACACAAGGAAAGAGCACCCAATTTATGAAAGGCTGAAGGATGGGTGGAAACGAAGACACAGTCAAAGCCTCATTTAACTGGAACTTTCCATGTGTTGGTCGAATGATTAAGCTATTAATCGATGCTTGCTTTTAGATTAAGCTATTGTAGGTTAAATGCGTACTCCATCAGGAAAGGAATTGTTCCAAGCCGAAGAGAGTTCTTTGTGCTCCCACATCTAAAGAACAATCACAATAGTTTAGCTAAAACCACACAAGATTAACTGCACATTTTAGAGTGTCGGCAAAAGAAATCTTGATGTTGGCCTGAGTTATGCGCATCAAAGTACAAGGAACACCTATTTGTTTGGAACATTGAGCACTGCAAGAAATAATCACAAGGCCTTCGATCGAAAGAAAAGAAGAAGAAGAAAAAAAAAAGAGAGATCAAAAGGCCATCTAAATTTTGGCTCAAAGTTCATTTTAGATCAAACACTGGTGAATAATGACACAAGTTTATGGTCATCCTACCTAGTGGATGAGGTATGCTTCACCCATTATTTAGGGTTCATGTCAACTAATTCTGACCTTTTGCACCTGCAACGATTCTACAGTCTTGAAGACATTTCAGTTTGCCTCTTAACTCCAAGCCAGAGTTGCTTCCCTTTTGGTGTTGGTGGGGTGTGTCCAAAATCCGCAGCAAAAACTAGCAGTGCCTCCGGTTTTGGTGTCTCGACAATGTGCTAACAATGGATGCTTCCTGCACTGACCAAACCATCCATGCACTTTTGTTGTGGTGGGTGAGAATGGCATTGGCAAGTGTGTTTCATGCGAGCAGGTTGCGATGGGTCCTGGCTTTGCAAAAGCTCCTCAGGAAAACCATGATGGTTTTGGTGATGTTGCCCACACCAGCTCATGGACTCGGGCAAAGAAGCACAATTCCAGTGGCTTTGCATGCCTCTTTCATCCCTCTCTGCTAACAACATATTCTTTTGCCGAAAGATCAATTGCCTGATAGACGTTGGGGTGCACCAAAACCAGCCTTCTCTTAGGGAGATCAGGAGCTGGTTTTCGCACACACAGTGACGCCCCATGGTTGCAAGTTTGGGTGGCAATGGCTTCAAGTTTCAGACTTTTTCTACCCCTTGTGACTTCCATCATCATATTAATTCCCCAGCACCAACACGAGAGAGCTGTTTTCTGGACTCCACACGTCACAGCTAGTTGCGTTTGGAGCTGTCATGCTTTGCTAGGAAGGTGGGGGTTGAACAGGCAAAAGAAAGTGGGAACGCAGGCACCACTGCGCACCGTGGAAGATGAGGAAGCATGTGGCATATGTTCCGGAATCGAAGGTTAACTTGAAGCGGGTTTCCTACGCCTTGTGGTTGAAGACCACCGCAGTCGAAGGCAGGAAGGAGGACATGATTCGGTCGATTGCAGCCGCTGTTTTGGCCTCGTGCTGGTAGCATTCCATTCCTTGCTTCCCTTCGCAACAGCGCAAGCTACGTGAGTGCATGCGTAGAGCTTCTTCCACATCGAAGAATTCATTCTCCGGTCTTCGTTGATGAAGAGTGGTCAGAGGAAATGTTGGTTTTGACATAGCTTATTATTAACTCATGGATCGAACTATATACAATACATGTTGGGCCGAATTGGATTGGCGGATCGGGGTTGACAGTAAACTCGTTTGAATAAGTTCGATCGTATGGCCAATATATTTCGCCGATGAGATGTCAACGTGCGGAGCCCAAGTCGAACACAACAGTTGGGGACATGTTAGCATGCGTTTGAGGAAAAAAGTATTATTCTAAATATTCTTTATCTAGCAAATATATTCCCTTTGTCATGCATGCTATGCTATAAATATGAGTCTATTATATAAATTTAAAATATTTTTTCAAAATTTTTATCTCAATTCTCTTGTTGAAGAATTGATTATAGATAGGTAAGTTGAAAGAACATGGATCCTCAAATTCATCTCCAAGAATCCTATTCTCAACATGCGACAGATTTTTTGAAATGGATGAGGTGGGATTGATTCTATAATTTGGATGGATGGGTGATGAATTTGGTATTAATAAGTAACATTTCCCTATCCTAGCCATTAATACAATGGTGCCGAATCTAATACTAAATTAAATAAGAATATTATTTAATTTAATTGTGACTTATATAAAGAGGCAAAAATATTATAATTTAAATCATTAGCAAATAGATCATTAAATTGAGTTTGTTTCTCATATTATGTGTGAGTGGTATAAGTCACAATTATTTTTTCAACGTAATAATTTCATCATCCATGTGTGAGAGTTTAAAGTTTTCATATCAGGTTTTGCTCGTTTAGCTAAAGCAAGCCTAATAATTATCTTTTTAATTATTTTATCATTAGTATTTTCTAGGCTTTTATTATAAAAAAATTAGTTACTATTCATCTTACATTAGATTTGATGGGATAAAAAAAAAGAAACTTTGTATACGAACAAATATAAGCAAACCGTAATATGCATCGAAATTAAATAAAAAATCATAATAAAATAAAACATCAAAATTTACATGAAAAATCCCTTCAATGTGAAGGATAAAAACCATAAGACAAGCTAGAAAAAATTTCACTATAAGAATAATAAATATATAAATTTCAAAATCTCTTGCTCAAACCCAAGCAACAATCACAAGAGAATATCTGAGATACAAGGATTATATTATTGTGCATAATATCCAAAATCTCCTCAAGTAATCATAACAAGAATCTATAGTAAATTTGATTTAACCCGAGATGAGAATACTTGGATGATTGAGAATAATCTTTGCATTATTCTTATTTTTTTTCTCTTTCCTTCTCTTTTGTGTTTTTATCCTTTCATTCTTTTTTTTTGAATCACGTTGTTGTTGTAGTTTTTTAGCCCCCAAGTTCGTAGCCACTACTGTCCTCTTTTCTTTTTCTTAGTCACAATACCTATGAGTTAGAGTTATGATTAAAAGAGAGGAGAGTTAAGCCCAAAGTGGGCTATGAGTTATTCAAGCCCATATGGGCTGAATAATAGGTTATCTGCCAAATAAGATTTAGTATTTGAATTTTTAATTTAGATAAAATGTTTTATTATTAAGATCTATTCATATTTCAATTATATGGATTCCAATCGTACTTTCACTGTATGATGCAGAATCAATTTAATTTATCTCTTATTCAAATAAATTTAATTAGTTAATAGATATTCTTCACTTGATAACATTTGTTTAGCGAGAAGACAAGAAAGTAAATAAAAAAATAAAATAAAAAACTATATCCAATCTTGATTAAGGATTGGAAATCTTGATCGGAGATCTTAAAAATTTATATGAAGGTTTATCAATCAAAATTTCATCAAACAGGAGATCATATACTTGATTTGATGTAATTATTTTTTTATTTCTATATTTTTATTTTAAGACTTATATCTAAGGTCTATATAAAAAGGTGAAAAAATTGTAGTTCAAGTAATTAAAGAATGGATTAACAAATCAAATACTATATAAATAGTGTTTTCAATGAATAATGATTTTATTTTTTAAGTGAGAGATTTGTAGAGGTATAAGATTTTCACATTGGGAGTTTGATAGTTTTTTTCTTCTTCTATTATCTCATCATTATTACCCTTCTAAAATTTAAGAGAATATCATTTTTTATATTTATAATTAACATATTTCTATTGACAAACCCTTTTTTTCAAAAGTAAAGTCAAACCATAGTTTATTTCATCATACCACACACTTTATAATTATAACTCAATAGTTCAAATTCTAACATTAAATAAGATAAAAATATTATCGATCCGACATGATCATAAGATTAATACACTGCTAGCTAGTTGATTATTACATACAAAACGACTTCCAAAACTTCATTTTTTGAGATATGAAGATAATATATGTTATATTCTTTTAGCATGACTTAGGTTATTATCTTGATCTTACTCTCCATCGCTAACATTCACTGTATTGTCATCTACTGTAGGCATTAATTCGGCTTCTTCATCAGTCTTCGATATAGTAGGTAAGTTTGTCATCATCTTTTCCAGCGGTTTTGTAGTCGAATCAGATGTCTCCCTTTCAGTCACCTCCATCTCTGCCTCGGATTCATCTAAATGTGAATCAATCTTGTCGCGTATCTCTATTTCGCTTTGGATCACCTCCATTTTTGCCTCGGATTGATCTAAATGTGAATCAACCTCATCGTGCATCTCTATTTCACTTTGGGTCACTTCCATCTTTGTCTCGGATTGATCTAAATGCGAATCAACCTTGTCGCGTATCTCCATCTCGCTTTGGATTGGAAACGATGACACAGATTTATCATCATCACCGTGATCATCCTGTAAGTCATGACATGTTTAATATTACTCCAGAAAAAAAAAAGATATATATATGTATAGTTCTTACCCACAGTTGTTACCAGCAGGTATAGTTCTGACCGCCGTTGTAAACCGTTGGCATATATAAGGAAAAAACCGTTGTTGTTGTAGTAGTAGTAGTAGTAGTAGTAGTAGTGTTCGGAGACGTAAATGTAACAAATCAAACTTTTTTTCTTCTAATAAGACCTACCTTATTATTTTGCTCTTCCTCTTCGTCGTCAATCTCCAGTGAACGGTCATCCGCTATGGGCACGAATTCCGGTTCTACACCGGACAGCGAAGGACCCTCCGAAATGGTAGTCCAGTTGGTCTTCGTCCCTTTACGGGGTGTCCCCCTGTCATTCATCTCCGACCTCGTCTCGGATTGGGGTAAGTACGAAAACACATTCTCGTCCGTCCCTGTTTCGCTGGGGGTTGGAAATGGATACGGTGGCACAGACTTCCCATCCACCTCCTCCTCCTCCTCCTGCTGCAGGCCATCATGTCAATCGGAGTGACATGTATGTAGATATATATCATATATGTATACGTATATATGCGGAAGCAGAACTGGAGCTGGGATTGAAGTACCTGCCGACGAGGTGCACGAGTCGTGGGCCTGCTCAAGATTTCGATGATCTTCTTGCCGTCAGCGTGGTAGGCGTGCCAAATGTTCGGGATGTGGTCTACTCGCTTTCTCTGGTCTTCCTGGATTGCGTAGAGCAAGAAATTGTTGCACTCCGATAGGTAGAGCTTGTGCAGGGACGTCAGATGTTCGATGCCTTTGGGAAGCAGCATCAGCTCCGACAGGCCTTCCATTTGAAGCACACGAAGTCTCTTCATGCACCCTTTCTCCATCACCATCCTGTTGACATGTGGTAAATGAAGCAGATGAAGCTCTTGCAGATTCGGGAACCAGCCTTCCTTGAAGCGTAGTTGCACGCCGTGGTATGCCCGCCGCAGGAAAAGCACCGAAAGGTTATCGAGGTGGCAGAGTGCCGGGAGTGGATCCTCTTTCAGTCCGCTCCAGCCCAAGCACAGCTCCCGAAGCCTTTCTCCCAGGGAGCGGAAGGAGGGAGGCAGCAACAGGGAGTCATGGGCGTGCGGGCCGCCGCCAGCCACGACACCACCCTCTCTTCCCCGCCGCATCCCCGCACGGCGTTGCTCCTGAACCACCACCGGCCCCACCACCGTTCCCTGCACATGGAGCTTCTGCAGGTTTTGGAAGCAGTGGCCGAAGTCCTGCAACTGAAGCACCTCCTTCTCGTCGTAGGCCGTGATGCTCAACTTGTAGAGGGAAGTCATGTGCAACACCGAGGCGCTCAGTTGCGGGCAGTGCACGCCTTTCACTTTGGATACGATGAGCACCTTGAGTTGGGTCAAGTAGCCGAGTTGCGTCATCGACGACTCCTCGTCCGCGGCGATGTCCAGGTGTTGTAAGGTCGTGAGATTCTGCAGGCCTAAGCCGCCCGGAGCCTTGACATGGCTGATGAATTCAAAAGATTGACGGCTTCTGTCGTTCAACCTGAGAGCCAGCAGGTATCGCAGCTTCTTCAACTGGCCTATCCCCTTGGGCAGCTTCTCTATTTTAGTGTAGCGGAGATCCAAGGTCTGCAGATTGCGGAGCCTTCCGATGGAGTCAGGAAGCCGTCTGACGTTCGTCTTCCTTAGCCCCAGATAGTGCAGGTTGATTAGGTCCATGAACACATCCGGAACCTTGTCCATGTCTGCGCTTTCCAGATCCACAACCCTCAAGTATCTCGCATTACGTGACACCGTCTTCAGCAAGGTGGTCAGGGACGAGTCGTGCTTGAACACAAGCAAGGAGCGAATGCGAGAGAAATCCATGTGGAACAAGGCGCTGTTGGCGGCGTAGTCGTGCACCGACAACCGACGCGCTTCGCACCCCAACCCTCCCGATGATTCCGACTCTTTCCACACCATGCTAAAATGTTCCTTCCGGGCTGTGGGCAGAGTCAACTCACGCATCAATCCGTTCATCCCACATCTCCTCAACCTTCCGAAGCTATTCCGCTGTACGCCGTGAAGCATGGACCGATGGATGAGTTCCTCCAGGAATTCCTCCGCCACTTCCTCCACCGTCTGTGCTTCCCTGTCCTGGACGAAACTTTCGGCGATCCAAAGCCTTATTAACTTCTTCCTCTTGATCTTGTCGTCGGGGAAGACGCTGCAGTACAAGAAGCAGTTCTTCAGATAACTCGGTAGATCGTCGTAGCTCAGATTCAGAACATGCTTCAGGTTGTCCAAGCTCGGATTGTTAGCGAACTCCCAGCTGAGCTTTTTGTAAACGCGTTGCCATTCCGCCTCGGTCGTCCCTTTCAGTGACATGAGTCTGGCTACGGCCACGATGGCCAGTGGCAGGCCTTGGCACTTCCTGACAATATTTCTCCCCACCGCCTCCAAGTGTTTGGGGCAACGCCTGTCATCGGCATGCCAAAATGCCTCTCGACAGAAGAGATCGAACGCTTGGTTTTCATCCTCAATTTTCCGAAGCTTCAGCCGGTGCCTCTCTTCCGATGTCGAAGCTACCTCATTTAGCCGTGTCGTGATCACTATTCTGCTTCCACGATTGTTATCGGGAAGAGCACGCTGCACATAGGAACACAGCTCTCCGCTCCACACATCATCCAGAATCAGCAAGTACCTCTTCTCCTGTAGAATGCTGCAAACGTCCTCCTGTAAACGATTAAGGTCCGACGACCCGCCACTCTCGTGCTCCGATTGATCTGCGTCCAGCAGTTCCTTCAGAATTCTTCTCAGCGCATGTTCGATTCGACAAGACTTGGAAACGGTGACCCAGATTTTGCGGTCGAAGCGATTCTCGATCTCCTGGTTCCCGTAAACTTTGTCAACCATGGTGGTCTTCCCTACACCTCCCATGCCCCAAACCGATATCACCGCGCGTGTGGACGTTTCATCTGTCAGCAGCTGAAACAAAATTTTCCTCTGTTCTCTGTAAATATTGTCGTCTTCTTCGTTGACAGGGTCCGATCTCGACGAATTGAACACTCTTCCAACAAGGCCGTTTGCATTCTCGCCTTCGTCGTCATTATCTTCTACTTCGGATTCATTCTTCCTGATGTCATAGCGCTCCTTCATGGCTACGAGATGGGACAGGCCAGCTTCTATAACTTTCAGCCGATTAGCTATGAGCTGCCAGGCACTACTCTGTTTGTGACTTTTCACAGCTCGATGAAGGAAGGATCGGAGTCCACCCTGTGACCGCTTTACGGTAATATGCAAGTACTCGTCGATCACGTCTTCCATGGAATCTGCTATCTCCCTCGCTCGTTTGAGCCATGGCTCGATGGTGGTGTTATACTTCTGCATGTCCACGTTGCTCAAAAATATTTGCATATGCTCGAACTCGCTCCTGATCCGTCTAATCGTCTCCTTAACTTCCGTCTTCAGTGATTCGTCGGCTCCCAAATTGAAGCCCATGGCTGCCTGCACAGCGTCCCCCGCCATGGCCACGGCAATCTTTTCAGCAACGACAATGAGAACAGACTCCATGTTGGCTTCTGTCCACAGAGTCATGTAGTCAAAATTAGTCAAACCGAAAAAGTAGGAATCTCATTAATTTCTGCTATGGAGTAAAATTTATTTATCCCTGTCACCTAATTGGCTCAAATTATTGTCCACTTTTGCCTTTTAACCTCTATCCAACGTAAAAAGATGCAAGTTTAAAATAATTCGAAACTAAGATTACGTAATTATAAGTAGTATAAAATTTAGAATATACAAAATATAATATATTATTTTAATTTTTTTTAAAAAATAAATAATGCTGTTACTAAATATTACAATGTAAAACAATCTATATATATAGAAATTATAATTATTAAAAAATATATATAATAATATATTTTAAAAAATAAATATAGAACTAATTAAAAAAAATAAACAACATAAACTTGTATGGATGCATTTGGAAATATATTTAAAATATCTATTAAAGGTTAAATGTACATTTCAAATATGAATTAATATTTAATAATTTTTTTTAAACTACATCCAACCCGTGTTAGAAATGCTCAAGTACTTATAATATTAGCATTTTAAAAGATTTGAAAGTATCATATAATTTTATTTAAAATTATAAGATTGCCAATGTGCCATAAGATTTTTTTTATAAGATTACATGGATGCATTTATTTATTTTATTTTATTTACTTATTAATTTAAATAAAAAAAATATATTTAATATATTAAGAATATTAGAATGATAAATTTATCAAAAATATTCAATAGATTTTTGAAATATAAATTTACCAAATAAAATTTAAATCAATTCATATTTAAAATATAAATTTCATCTATTATTTATTGAGCTTCTATAGTTGCACATTCACTCAGGCCCTTTTATCTAATTATGCATTAGAAATATAAATGTATTTTCAAACGTAGCCAGCAGCCAACAAAAGTAAACTAATATTGATAGAACCAATATAAGAATAATAAATAATAAAGAAGAAACATAATGTGGATGCAAAATAACAAAGATCATATGCATCGTGGGTTCCTATTAAAATTTTAAAAGTCACACATGTATAATTAAATGTGTTAAATCATTTTTTTATTAATCAAAATTAAAGTGATCTAATTAAAATAAATTTATTTGGCATATAATTATTATAAAAATTAATTGTGTGGATACTAATAGTCATATTTCTAACTTAATGACCGGATAAGTCAAGAATATAAAACTCTTGAGACATAATTATAGATTCATCAAATATTAATATAATCATAATTATAGATTTATCAGTTATGATTATAAATAAGGTTATGGTCTTAGGTTACAATATCATCAACATCAAATGAAGTTTCTCTTCACCCGTGAAAGAGAAAACTAATGTTTTTAAGGATATTATATAATTATAAGACTAAATCACCGATTAATTCAGAAAATATTTCGATAGATTCATCAGGTACATTTTCATGTTAATATATTTTATAATTATTATAATATTTTATGTATATTATTGTGAATATAATAATTTGATTTTAGATCTATAAAGCATGTTTGATCCAGATTTATCATGTTAAATCCACCAACACTTCCTACAAAAGAAGAAAAGAAAGATTAAAAGTAAAATAATTCAAGGCATAGTGTAATCAAATCAAATATTTGATTTAAGATTTACATATTATTTCCTTACGTGCTAGTATAAATTAGGGAATGATAATCATATTTCCTTATTTGTTATTACGAATTAGGAAATACTTATTAAGCATTCCAAATAAAATGAGATCATATTTGTCAGTATATTAAATAAAAATAATTTATATTAAATAAATACGAAAATTTAGAAAATTTTTCTTTAATGGAGGTTCACCTCCTCCTATTTAAGGGAAGGGATTTCTCTCATTCGTTCCTCGCCAAGCAGAACTCAACAGCGGGAGGAACGAGGAGTTTCATCCCGCTAAAAAGAGATAGATTCTCCCTACTTTTCTTGAAATTAAAAGTTTTTGTTTAGATTCTATGTTAAAATTTTTGATTGATATTAGTTTGAATTAAAATACTTTATCCTTTGGTACCCTTAAAAGTTTTTATTTTTAAACATTATGAAATTGTATATATTTTATGATATCAGATTCTTAAGAATGTTATTTCATTTTATTACAGTTACCTTCAGATCTTATTCAGATTTAAATATAATATGAGTAGTTAAAAAAAAGAAATTCTTAATCCTTTGGATGTTAAAATTTTTATTAGAATATGTTATTTAAAATTTTTATCTTTTTTAGATTTGAAATATTATTTTTTGATCATGTTAAAATTATTCATATGATTTCTAGTTTTTATTGAATTAAAAATATTATTTCCTCATGTTGAAGCTTATCTTATCATTTATTTAATCTATTATAATGTTTTGATATATTATTATCAATAGTGAATATATATTGTTGTAATTCAAAATTATGAAATTGGATAGAATTGGGTTAAAACAGTCTGTTAGGCCATGCACCATCCATGGGTCGGGCCCTAGCCCACAAGTTAACCCAGCCCAACCCAATGTGGGCAGTCATGGGCTAAGGTTAGCTCAACCTAGTGTGATGTATGTACAGTGCACATGACCGATATTTGGATCGGCTCAACCTAGTCTAATATTATGTAATTATTGGATTTGAGCCCAGATATTGATTGAACTAAACCAGACTTGATTAGTCTAGATCAATTTAGAGTGGTTCCGAATTGATTTAACTTTTTAAGTCAGTTTAACCTAAATTGAACCTAATCTAATCTAAAATATACTACTTTAGGGTGGTTCCAGACTAGTTAAATGAGGATTAGAGATCGGTCCAGTTAGATTCTAGTGAATCAAGTTTGATTAGACCGATTTAACTAGGGTTCAAGTCAATTGGGGGCTATTTGATATTATTGATATTGATATTATTGAAAAGAGATGTTTTGAATGTGTTGTTTCATCCTGAATAGACATGATTAATATGAGATTATATTTCTCTATCAAGAGCAAGAAGGGCGATTCCCTTCGAGGATTAGTGTGTCAATAAACGTGACGGCTGGACAGTTCCTTCATCCGCTGTTGGGAGAAACATGTCCCCACTTTGACGGGTGAGGTACGCCACTCCATCCGTTGTTGGGAGTGTGATATGAGTTTGTCTCCATCCGCTGTTTGGAGAGCACAAACTCATCCCGTAGGATAAAAGCCTTTCCATCCGCTGTTAGGAGAGTGCTCCTTCGGGTATTTGATATACGCCAATGGGATGATGGATTTTTGATTATGTATTTATTTTGAGTTGACTTTTGGGGTTCCTACTCAACGTTGCTGAATTTTCTTTGTTTTTGATTTTCAGAACAGCCTTCCACTAGTACTGAATCAGATCCCAATAGAGAGCGGACTTTTCTCTACCGCTAGATAGAGTCACTTGAATAATTCTCCGAATTAACATCACTATATTTATGTTTTACTTATGATTTGAGGAAATAAATAGATTATAATAAATATTTATAATGATGAATAAAATGATGTTTAATTATTTGGTTCTAAAAGGGAAAAGACACAGTTGTATAGATCAAAAGTGGAGGAAGAGATGAGAGATGGAGGAAGGATCTCCGATGAACTCGACCCCTTCAGCAGCACCAGAGATGGACTCTTCTCAGAGAAAGTTACAAGGTAAATGGAAAGATTCCAAGCTCAAAAAATGGAGTAACGAGATCCAGATGTGGATCCAAATCGATCAGCATAAAATTCATCGACTAAGACCGTGAATAACTCCGCATGTCATCCGTCTCGAATAGGTGAGAGAGAGAGAGAGAGAGAGAGAGAGAGAGAGAGAGAGAGAGGGGAAAGAACAGTACCTGAGAGAAAATGTAGCTCTCGCTAGCTCCGATGAACCAGGCGACTGCTTCCTCGAACCTGTTTCTTCTTTCTTATGTAAGGAGGCACTGCCATTTGTCAAGCATATTATATATATATATATAAATATAAATATAATATAATATAATATATATATATATATATATATATATATATATATATATATATATATATATATATATATATATATATATATATATATTAGTTGGCCAAACGAAAGCGATGGAATATCTTATAACATCCTTTTGTTGACTTAAGCCAATGAAGACAAGCTACATAGACGTCGGCATCCGTCCCGAACTCACAAAATAATGGTAGCATTGTCTTGGTTTCTGCATCGACCAATACAAGTCATGGATCTCAGCAACCATAAGTATTATAAGGTCTTGGCGTGCGACAAATGGTAGAAACGATGGGTGATTCTTCGACTCTCGAGAGGATGCCATGCGCATCGATCGCCATTACCAAACAACACTCGGTCTCGTATGTGCGGAATAGAATAAACATTCCAACCATTTTAAATACACAGTTTTGTAGCTACGGCATGTCTTATCAGATTCAGAGAATTCAACACCAAAACAACGGGTAAGCAAGTCAACATTTCTTAGAAATTGTCATCGTTCCATTAAATAGTAAACCGGATGGAGATGGAATCCATGCGTTTGTTTGAGGACAAGGTCTCTGAGTCACACTTGCTATTTCTTTAATTGTACAGATTAAACGATGAGTCCGATAAGCTTGTACTGGTTAAACCTTGTTGAGTTACCAAACTAGTGTTCTGTGCCATATCAAAAGCATTTCGGATGAGATGCCAAAAGCCAAGGATGAGTTGCTGGGGAACCACCATGAGACACAGCGAGATACAATTGTTAGATAATGTGATGCTTTATAATTGGATTAGATATATGATAAAATTAATTGAATTCTAATGATAGTATTGATTAATAGTAAAAAAGTCTATATTATAGTAGGATTCCTAAGAGGATATTCTTGATGGAATGAACTCTTCTGATAATTTATTCTAGACCTTTTGCTCTCATTTATAAATAGAAAGGACCTCTAAGGATCTACACACAGATATAGATAAATCTAAGAGTTGCATAAAAGAAAGACATCCCACAAGTATCAATTGAGAGATTATAATTTGAAAGTATAGAAAAAGAGGAGAAGAGTTTAGATCCTCTTATAGATTGACAACGATATTGAATATAAAGAAGGTATTCAGATTAGATATCTTTTCTTTTTTTATTAGATGACATCAAAAGATGCACATCGTAAAACCGATCTATTGTTATTTATTTTAATATGATTGTATTTTGTCGCATGCTTCCGACGATGTTAGCGAAGCAACGACGATCGTTATGACCTCGCTACGTATAGCCATAAAGGTCGTGGGCGACCGTGCACATGCGGCGGCCATGCAACGGTAGCAGCCGTGCGTGGGCATAGGCCGCGTGTCGGTTAGTGTTGTAAGGGGGGCTGCACAGTCGATAGCCACCCGTAAGCAGCGATCGCACGGGCGACAAACGCCCACACCAAAAGACGCGACCGGTGACACCCTCGCGCACGCGCACCAAGATGCTGGCGCCGTGGCGTGCAAAGCCGAAAAGTGCGAGCACGAGTAGAGGCCACGCTGTCGCGACGGCCAAGACGGCGAAGCGCCAAGATCTTGGCGCTTGCCCACATGCACCGACGATAGTCGCGCGGGCACGAGCCATGCATGCGCAGCCCTCCGCACCGACGACAACCGCACAGGAGGCGACAGTAGGCAGGCAGAGGCAATTTTAAAAAAATTATAGTTTTGTCATTAAGTATTTTATTAATACTTTTATTATTCTGATAGTTCTGCCCTTTATAAATTTGATAATTTTAGTTTATGTCCTGTCAATATATTTATAGTTTTACCCTTATGAAGTTGAGAATTTTTTATTTATATTCTCAATTATAAAAATCGATCAATAAAATTTAATTAAAAATGATCATGATTATATTTTGATTAATTATTGATTAAATTCAATTTTTATCAAATTTAGAAAGGATTAAATTTTGATCAATTTTTTATTTTGATTGACTTATTTAATTAGGCTAATATTTAGTTAATTCTAGATTTTCCCAAATTAAATAAAATTAATTTGTTTTATTTAATAAAAAAATATAATTTATTAATCCTTTTATGGTTTTTTCTCATATGATTTATTGTTTACATGTGGTAAATAAAATCTAATTATTGTTCTTGAATATTTCTTTGGTTATTCACATGTATATAATTAAAATTATAAAATAATATCTATCTTTTACATGAAGGCATGATTTATATGTTATCATGATTTATAGTTATCATATGAGTTTTTCTGTTTGCTGATTAATATTCAATAGTTATTATATTTATTGTTGTATTATTGAACTACTTAGCATAAATTAAATTAGAGAAATTTGATGAATATTATTTGTAACTTATCTCCCAAGGTTTTATCTGACTAGTAGCTGCCAAAGTGGCTTGAGATGATAGGCTTTTGAGATGTGAATTATAATAAAAGTCTTATTATTTGTAGGATATTTTATATTATTATATTAGTCTTGTAGCCACCAATGTGACCTAGACCAATAACTTATAAAATGACATTAAGGAATTAGTCCTAAATGATATTAAAGAAATAATATTCATAATGACACACATAATTATGAGATTTAGATAATCTCAAAAGAGAATCTGTTTCAAATAGTTATGTGATGAGGTAGGATGATACTGTTTTGGATATCCTTGTAGTTCATGGTTGTATACCCAAAGGTAATAATACTATTCTACAAGGATGATATCAATCCTCCATATATGATTTTGAGTGAACACTAGATATGCCAATATTTTACCCAAAGGTGAAATGTAGATGATATCAATAGTTCATCATATTTTGGAAACTCAAAGCATTAATGCTATTTTATATTTTATAATGTTACTTCCGTCCATGCATTCTTATCCTTCTAGTGTCCCTGTACTCTCTGAATCAATTTATTCAGAATGGTTAAACCATGTGCAATTCACACTAGGCATATTAGATCTTGATTTAGCATTGCTTGTTGAAAAACCTGCAGACTTGACTGATAAAAGTACTGTAAAACAAGTTAATGAAATGAAAGCTTGGGAAAGATCTGATAGGCTTAGTTTAATGTTCATAAGAATGACGATTGCAAATAATATAAAGACTTCATTACCGATTGCAACTAGCGCACGGGAATATTTAAAGGTTATTGAAGACAGATTTAAATTTGCTGATAAGTCATTGGCTGACATACTAATGAAAAAACTAACAATGGCTCAGTACGATGGTACTCGAGGAATTCAGGATCATATCCTCAATATAGCTGATAAAGCTGCAAAACTTAAGGCATTAGGCATGAACATTGATGAATCTTTCCGTGTGCAGTTCATTCTTAATTCTCTTCCTTCTCAGTTTGGCCCATTCAAAATTCACTATAATACAAATAAGTATAAGTGAGATTTGAATGAGTTAACAGTATGTGTGTTCAGGAAGAATCGAGATTAAGACAGGAAAGTTCATATAATGTCATGACTACTATTCAAGGAGTTGGTAACAAGAAAAAAAAATTGAAGCATCATCCATCAAAGAAATTTGCCGGGTCTAGAAATGTTAAACATACTAATGAAAGGAAAGCTTTTACAGTAAAGTGTTTCTTTTGTGGCAAGAAAGGACATGTGAAGAATGATTGTATTAAACGTAAAACTTAGTTTGAAAGGAAAGGTATGAATTCAACCTTTGTATGTTTTGAATCAAACATTGCAGAAGTTCTTTCTAATACTTGGTAAATTGATTCTAGTGCTTCAACTCATGTTACTAATAATATGCAGGGATTTCTTTCAATCCGAAAACCAAAAGAATATGAAAGATTCATTATTATGGGAAATCGTCTCAAAGTGAGTGATATCAGTAGGGGCTTATTGCCTACGCCTAGAGACGGGTCATCTGATGGATCTTATTAACATATGTTATGTTCCTACTATTCTAGAAATTTGGTTTCTCTATCTAGAATTGATGATTTAGGATATTATCTTTTTTTTGGAAATGATAAACTCAGTATATTTTATGATTCAATAAAAGTTAGTTCTGGAATTCTGTGTGATGGTTTGTATAAAATTAATTTAAATCTTGAGTTTGAAAAGATATTATTAACCCTGCAATTAAATATTGGATTGAAACGTAGTTTCAATAATGAAAGATCTTCTACACTATGGCATAGACGATTGGGGCATATCTCCAAGGAAAGAATTGAAAGATTAGTGAAGGATAATATTTTGAAAGATTTAGACATTACCGATTTTGATGATTGTATAGATTACATTAAGGAAAAACAAACTAAACATATAAAGAAAAATACTACAAGAAGTAAAGAACTTCTTGAGATTATTTATACTGATATCTGCGGACCACTCCATATTCCTTGTTTTAGTGGAGAAAAGTATTTCATCACATTTATAGATGACTTGTCCAGATATGGCTATATTTATCTAATACATGAAAAGTCTCAAGCCGTTGACACTATTGAAGTATACATAAATGAGATCGAGAGACAATTAGATAGAAAAATTAAAATTATCAGATCTAACAGGGGTAGTGAATTTTATGGCATATATGATGAATCTGGTCAGAATATTAGTTCTTTTGCTAGATTCCTAGAATAATGAAGTATTTGTACTCAATATGCCTTACCAGGTGTAGCATAGCAGAATGGTGTTGCTGAAAGGCAAAATCATATTCTTATGGATATGGTTAGGAGCATGATGAGTTATTCCTCTATACTTGAGTCAATGTAGGGGTGAAGCTCTTAGGACAACTATGTACATCTTGAACAGAATTCTTAGTAAATCGGTTCCATCAACTCCATTTGAGTTATGGACCGGTAGGAAGCTTAGTTTGAGACATTTACATATTTAGGGGTATCCTGCAGAGATAAGAGTATTCAATCCAAATGAAAAAAAATTAGATCCAATAACTATTTATGAATATTTTATTGGTTATCCCAAAAAGTCCAAGGGATATAGATTTTATTACCTTAATCATAATATGAGGATAGTAGAATCTGGTAATGTAAGATTCTTAGAAAATGACGAAATCAATGGGAGTGAAAAATCTCAAAGGGTCAATTTTGATATTTAAGAAATTCAGGTTAATTCTCCCGTATCATTTTCTATTCGAGAAATTGTTGTTCCTCAAATCAATGAAAGAATTGACGAGGGTAAATAATAAAATAACATTGATGAACTCTCACATGATGTTGATGTTGCCGTTGGTGATCTTGTAGAACAATCACAATTGACAACTTTGAGAAGAACTCAAAGGAAGAGGAAACATGCTATTTCTGATGATTATGTGGTATATCTATAAAAATCAGATTATGATATAGGAATAAAAGGAGACCCTTAATCATTTTCACAAGTTATAGAAAGTATTGATTCTGAAAAGTGGTATGATGCAATAAAAGAAAAGTTAAAATCAATGGACCAGAATGGTATTTGGGAACTTGTTGAATTGCCTAATAATTATAAAAGAGTCGGTTGTAAATGGATCTTTAAGAAAAAACGTGACTCAACAGGCAATATCGAATGATATAAAGTTAAACTTATAGCCAAAGGTTTTTCTCAGAAAGAAGGCATCGACTGCAGCGAGACTTTTTCTCCGATTTCTAGAAAGGACTCATTAAGAATTGTCATGCACTAGTAACTCATTATGATCTTGAGTTACATCAGATGAATGTGAAAATAACATTTTTGAATGAAGATTTGGATGAGGAAATCTATATGGAACAACCTAAAGGATTCATAGAAAAAGAAAAAGAAAATTTGGCCTATAAACTTAAGAAATTCATTTATGACCTTAAACATGCTTTCAGACAATGGTATATAAAGTTTCATAATACCATTACTTCATTCGGATTTCAAGAGAACACCGTTGATCAGTGCATATATCTGAAGATAAGTGGGAGCAAGTTTATCATATTGGTCTTATATATGGATGATATTTTACTTACTAGTAGTGATCTTAGTTTATTGCAAGAAACTAAGATATTTCTCAGCAAGAACTTTAAGATGGTTGATATGAATAAGTTAGCCTATATTATTAGTATTGAGATATTCAGAGATAGATCTCAAGGATTATTAGGATTGTCTCAGAAAGAATATATTAATCGTATCTTAGAGAGATTTAATATGCAGCTTTACTTAGCCAATGATACACCTATTACTAGAGGTGAAAAATTTAGCTAAAACCAGTGCCCAAAAAATGACTTATAAAGGAATCAAATAAAAAATATTCCTTATGGATACACAATTGGAAGTCTATTATATGCTCAAACCTATATAAGACCAAATATCAGTTTTGTAATTACAATGCTGGATAGATACCAGAGCAACCCAGGAATGAAACATTAGAAAATTGCAAAGAAAGTAATGAGATATCTACATGGGGCAAAAGATTATATGCTCACATATAAGAGATCAGATCAGCTTGAAGTAATAGGATATTCAGATGCTGATTTTATAAATTTCCTCGACAGTAGGAAGTCCACTTCAGGATACATATTTATGTTAGCCGATGGAGCAATTTCTTAAAAAAGTACAAAGCAATCACTTATTGCATCATCTACAATGGAAGCTAAATTTGTGGCATGCTTTGAGGCCACAAATCAAGCTTTATGGCTACAAAATTTCATCTCAGGAGTTGGTGTGGTCGACTCAATTGCCAAGCCGCTGAAGATATTTTGTGATAATACTACTGTAGTTTTTTTCTCTAAGAATGACAAGCACTCTAGTAATTCTAAGCACATCAAAATAAAGTACTTGGTGGTTAGAGAAAGAGTCCAGAAACAACAAATGTCAATTAAAAACCTGAGCACCATTATTATGATTGCTGATCCATTTACTAAAGCTTTATAGTGTAAAATATTTAAAGAACATGTTTTTCGAATAGGGCTTGTGAGTAAGCCATGAAAGATATGGTGATGTATATTCAAGTGGATACTATTATTGATATTTTTTTTGCATAATTAAAGTTATTTATTTTTGCTATCCTGTTTATATTTATGTTTATACATATTATGGTTAAATGTAATAATAGGATTGTCTTGACAAGATAAATTACAGGGGTCATTATGGACTATATTAGAAAAAACTAACGATGTTGTAGTACATAGAAGGAGTATGATATTGATGATATATAACCACTATGACTCGCATTGATGGTTAGACTTAATATAGTATTATTATGTTTATTGGAATTATTGACTTATTTTAAAAATTCATGGCCATGTATAAAATGCTTTTTAAAATTTTCTAGGATCCAATTAGGTAAACCTGTTTTCAAACAAATTTTATTTTGTTTATTTTGATTTTGAATATCATTTATATCTTATCAATTAATCGGTCAAGTGGAAGATATATGATAGAACTAATTGGATTCTAATGACAGTATTGGCCAATAGAAAAGAAGTCTATATTATAGTAGGATTCCTCAAGGGATGCCCTTGATGGAAGGAACTCCTCTGATAACTTATCCTAGACTCTTTGCTCTCGTCTATAAATAGACAACCTCTAGGGATCTACACAGATATAGATGCATCTAAGAGTTGCATAAAAGAAAGGCATCTCACAAGCATCAGTTGAGAGATTACAGTTTCTCTCTCAACCTCCCTAAGCCATCAATCTAAGTGATCTTGTGAAAGTATAAGAAGAGAGAAGAAGAGTTTAGTTCCTCTTGTAGATTGATAGCGACATTGGATCTAAAGAAGGTACTTAGATTAGAGATCTTTTCCATTCTTTTCAAACGACATCAAAAGGTACACATTGTAAAATTGATATATTATTTTTTTGATTTCGATCATAGCATAAAAGTTTTTTCGTATTACAGAAAACATGATTATAGTTTTTATGCTTACAACAATCACCTTACTCTCGGTTGGGGCTTCCCAAGTTTTATCGCATGAGTGGGATTGGGAGCTCGGAATTATTGCTCATCATGCTACTGCCACCTTGATTACTTGTTCCGATGCTTGAATGAAGAATGGGCAAGGGGAAGCCCAAGCGATCCCGTTGCACTAACATGCTTCTATTTGTAGAGATAGTTCCGGTATCAGAGTCGATCAAAGTGGCAGTCGAACCAATGAGGCAGAGCTCTGAATCGACGAGTTGCTTATAGCCTGACATGACAGAAGGCTGCATCTACTACTGCTAGAGCTGCTTTGTATTGAGGAATCATCCACCGAATCCCCTTGCCCTCTTCATTGCGTGAAGATGGTGAGACTCACAAAGATATCGATAGAATAAAGTAGGAAGAAGAGATTCATTGGATTTGATATGGTGGTACTTCCTATTTACAAAAGTTAGGATAAAATATTTTTCTCAACAGAACTATGATATTTCTTAATATAGTTGAAAAAATCATAACTATTTATAAGGAAAATCCTAACTGCTAATAGATATGATTGAAAAGATGCAAGCACAAGTTACTTCAAAAGTATGCTTTCGAATTATTCCTATTGATAGCCTTCTAGAGTCAGTTGTTAGTTGTGCATATATGTAAAATTAGGATTTATGTTAATTCTTACTCGTGTAACGAAACAGAAGATAAATATTTAAACGGGCTTTTTGCCTTCCGGGACCAAAAGGTCAACGATTGACAAAAGATAACGACTTGTGTCCTTACAGAAGCGTATAACTTTTTATTTTTGATGAGTTTGTTTTGAGCCTCCAACTTTGCACGCAGCTGCCTCCTTCCAAGTATTGCATTATACATATTGTTTTGCATTGACATAAATGAGTTCTTCCGCTGCAGGTTCTAGCAAATATATTCCCTTTGTCATATATGCTATTCTATAAATATGAATCTATTATATAAATTTAAAATATTTTTTTTAAAATTTTTAATCTCAATTCTCTCATTGACTAAGTTATGAGAGGTAACTTGAAACAACATGGATCCTCAAATTCATGACAGATTTTTGGAAATCGATGGGGTGGGATTGATTCTATAATTTGGATGATGGATGGGTGATGAATTTTGGTATTAACATTTCTCTATCCTATCCATTATTTAATTTAATTAAATAAGAATATTATTTAATTTAATTTAATTGAGACCTATATAAAGAGGCAAAAATATTAAAATTTAAATCATTGGAAAATAGATCATTAAATTGAGTTTGTTTCTTATATTACGTGTGAGTGGTTTTCCTTACGATTGTTTTGTTTTTCTATGTAATAATTTCATCATGCACGTGTGAAAGTTTAAAGTTTTCATCTGAGGTTTTGCTCATTTAGCTAAAGCGAGCCTAATAATTATCTTTTTAATTATTTATCATTAGTATTTTTTATTTTTTTATTTTAAAAAAATTAGTTACTACTCATCCTACATTAGATTTGATTTGATGGGATAAAAATAAGAAACTTTATATACGAACAAATATAAGCAGGTTGTAACATACATCGAAATTAAATGAAAATCACAATCAAATAAGACATCAAGAGTTACGTGGAAAATCCCTCTAATGTGAAGGGTAAAAACCACAAGACAAGCTAGAGAAAATACACTAAGAATAATGAATATATAAGTTTCGAAGTCCCCTGCCCAAACCTAAGCAATAATCACAAGAGAATATTTGGGATACAAGGATTACGTCATTGTGCACAATATCCAAAATCTTCTCAAGTAATCACAACAAGAATCCATAGTAAATCTGATCTAATCTGAGATGAGAATACTACTTGTATGATTGATAACAATCTTTGCGTTATCCTTATTTTTTTCTCTTTCCTTCTCTCTTATTTTTCTATCCTTTCCTTCTCTTTTTCTGAACCGCATTGTTATAGTTTTTCAGCTCCTAAGTTTGCAGCCACTGCTACCCTCTTTTCTCTTTTTTAGCCACTATACCTATGAGTTAGGGTTATGATTAAAAGAGATGAGAGTTGAGACCAAAGTGGAGTTATTCAAGCTGAAATGGGCTCAATAATAGGCTATTTGCTCAATAAGATTTAGTATTTGAATTTTTAATTTAGATAAGATGTTTTATTATTAAGACTGATTCATGTTTCAATTATATGGATTCGAATTGTGCTTCCACTATATGATGCAGAACCAATTTAATTTGTCTCTTATTTGAATAAATTTAATTAGTTAATAGATATTCTTCATAGGGTGTCGCTTGATAACATTTGTTTAGCGAGAAGACAAGAAAGTAAATAGAAAATAAAATAAAAAACTATATCCAATCTTGTAAGGATTGTAAATCTTGATCGAAGATCTTAAAAATTTATATGATCAATCAAAATTTCATCAAACAAGAGATCATATACTTGATTTGATGTAATTATTTTTCTATTCTATATTTTTATTTTGTCTTATATCTAAGGTCTATATAAAGAGGTGAAAAAAATTGTAGTTCAAGTAATTAAAGAATGGATTAACAAATCAAAGACTATATAAATAGTGTTTTCAATGAATAATGATTTTATTTTTTAAGTGAGAGATGTGCAGAGGTATAAGATTTTCACATTGGGAGTTTGTTATTTTTTTTCTTCTATTATCTCATTATTATTACCATTCTAAAATTTAATAGAAGATCATTTTTTATATTTATAATTAACATATTTCTTTCGCAAACTCTTTTTCAAAAGTAAAGTCAAACCTTAGCTTACTTCATCATACCGCACACACATGTATATTTATAACTCAATAGTTCAAATTCTAACATTAAATAAGATAAAAATATTATCGATCCGATACGATCATAAGAAGATTGATACACTGCTAGCTTGCTGACTATTTCATACAAAATGATTTACAAGACTTCATTTTTTGAGATATGAAGATAATATATGATACCTTCTTCTAGCATGACTTAGGTTATTATCTTGATCCTACTCTCCATCGCTAGCATTCACTATATTGCCATCCATTGTAGCTACTAATTCGGCTTCTTCATCGGCCTCCGATATGGTAGGCAAGTTTGTCATCATCTTTTCCGGGGGTTTTGTAGTCGAATCAGATGTCCCCCTTTCAGTCACCTCCATCTCTGCCTTAGATTCATCTAAATGCGAATCAATCATGTCGCGTATTTCTATTTCACTTTGGGTTACCTCCATCTTTGCCTCGGACTGATCTAAATGTGAATCAACCTTGTCATGTATCTCTGTTTCGCTTTGGGTCACCTCCATCTTTGTCTCAGGTTGATCTAAATATGAATCAACATTATCGTGTATCTCTATATCATGATCTAAATATGGTGGTGGTGGTGGCGGCGGCGGTGACAGCGGTGGTGATGGTGGCAGTGACGGTGGTGGTGACGGCGGCGGCGGTGGTTTGGAAGGCCAATTGGTCTTCGTACCTTTACCGGGGGATGGATATGAATTTGATGTCCCCCTGTCATTCATCTCCGACCTCGTCTCGGATGGGGGTAAGTACGAAAACACATTCTCGTCCGTCCCTGTTTCGCTGGGGGTTGGAAATGGAAACGGTGGCACAGACTTCCCATCCACCTCCTCCTCCTGCTGCTGCTGCAGGCCATCAAGTCAATCGGAGTGACATGTATGTAGATATATATCATATATGTATACGTATATATGCGGAAGCAGAACTGGAGTTGGGATTGAAGTACCTGCCGACGAGGTGCGCGAGTCGTGGGCCTGCTCAAGATTTCGATGATCTTCTTACCGTCAGCGTGGTAGGCGTGCCAAATGTTCGGGATGTGGTCTACTCGCTTTCTCTGGTCTTCTTGGATTGCGTAGAGGAAGAAATTGTTGCACTCCGATAGGTAGAGCTTGTGCAGGGACGTCAGATGTTCGATGCCTTTGGGAAGCAGCATCAGCTCCGACAGGCCTTCCATTTGAAGCACACGAAGGCTCTTCATGCACCCTTTCTCCATCACCATCCTGTTGACATGTGGTAAATGAAGCAGATGAAGCTCTTGCAGATTCGGGAACCAGCCTTCCTTGAAGCGTAGTTGCACGCCGTGGTATGCCCGCCGCAGGAAAAGCACCGAAAGGTTATCGAGGTGGCAGAGTGCCGGGAGTGGATCCTCTTTCAGTCCGCTCCAGCCCAAGCACAGCTCCCGAAGCCTTTCTCCCAGGGAACGGAAGGAGGGAGGCAGCAACAGGGAGTCATGGGCGTGCAGGCCGCCGCCTTCCACGACCCCACCCTCTCTTCCCCGCCGCATCCCCGCACGGCGTTGCTCCTGAACCACCACCGGCCCCACCACCGTTCCCTGCACATGGAGCTTCTGCAGGTTTTGGAAGCAGTGGCCGAAGTCCTGCAGCTGAAGCACCTCCTTCTCGTCGTAGGCCGTGATGCTCAACTTATAGAGGGAGGTCATGTGCGACACTGAGGCGCTCAGTTGCGGGCAGTGCACGCCTTTGACTTTGGACACGATGAGCACCTTGAGTTGGGTCAAGTAGCCGAGTTGCCTCATCGACGACTCCTCGTCCGCGGCGATGTCCAGGTGTTGTAAGGTCGTGAGATTCTGCAGGCCTAAGCCGCCCGGAGCCTTGACATGGCTGATGAATTCAAAAGATTGACGGCTTCTGTCGTTCAACCTGAGAGCCAGCAGGTATCGCAGCTTCTTCAACTGGCCTATCCCCTTGGGCAGCTTCTCTATTTTAGTGTAGCGGAGATCCAAGGTCTGCAGATTGCGGAGCCTTCCGATGGAGTCAGGAAGCCGTCTGATGTTCGTCTTCCTTAGCCCCAGATAGTGCAGGTTGATTAGGTCCATGAACACATCAGGAACCCTGTCCATGTCTGCGCTTTCCAGATCTACAACCCTCAAGTATCTCGCATTACGTGACACCATCTTCAGCAAGGTGGTCAGGGACGAGTCATGCTTGAACACAAGCAAGGAGCGAATGCGAGAGAAATCCATGTGGAACAAGGCGCTGTTGGCGGCGTAGTCGTGCACCGACAACCGACGCGCTTCGCACCCCAACCCTCCCGATGATTCCGACTCTTTCCACACCATGCTAAAATTTTCCTTCCGGGCTGTGGGCAGAGTCAACTCACGCATCAATCCGTGCATCCCACATCTCCTCACCCTTCCGAAGCTATTCCGCTGTACGCCGTGAAGCATGGACCGATGGAGGAGTTCCTCCAGGAATTCCTCCGCCACTTCCTCCACCGTCTGTGCTTCCCTGTCCTGGACGAAACTTTCGGCGATCCAAAGCCTTATTAACTTCTTCCTCTTGATCTTGTCGTCGGGGAAGACGCTGCAGTACATGAAGCAGTTCTTCAGATAACTCGGTAGATCGTCGTAGCTCAGATTCAGAACATGCTTCAGGTTGTCCAAGCTCGGATTGTTAGCGAACTCCCAGCTGAGCTTTTTGTAAACGCGTTGCCATTCCGCCTCGGTCGTCCCTTTCAGTGACATGAGTCTGGCTACGGCCACGATGGCCAGTGGCAGGCCTTGGCACTTCCTGACAATATTTCTCCCCACCGCCTCCAAGCGTTTGGGGCAACGCCTGTCATCGGCATGCCAAAATGCCTCTCGACAGAAGAGATCGAACGCTTGGTCTTCATCCTCAATTTTCCGAAGCTTCAGCCGGTGCCTCTCTTCTGACGTCGAAGCTACCTCATTTAGCCGTGTCGTGATCACTATTCTGCTTCCACGATTGTTATCGGGAAGAGCACGTTGCACATAGGAAGACAGCTCTCCGCTCCACACATCATCCAGAACCAGCAAGTACCGCTTCTCCTGTAGGATGCTGCAAACGTCCTCCTGTAAACGATTAAGGTCCGACGACCCGCCAGTCTCGTGCTCCGATTGATCTGCGTCCAGCAGTTCCTTCAGAATTCTTCTCATCGCATGTTCGATTCGACAAGACTTGGAAACGGTGACCCAGATTTTGCAGTCGAAGCGATTCTCGATCTCCCGGTTCCCGTAAACTTTGTCAACCATGGTGGTCTTCCCTACACCTCCCATGCCCCAAACCGATATCACCGCGCGTGTGGACGTTTCATCCGTCAGCAGCTGAAACAAAATTTTCCTCTGTTCTCTGTAAATATTGTCGTCTTCTTCGTTGACAGGGTCCGATCTCGACGAATTGAACACTCTTCCAACAAGGCCGTTTGCATTCTCGCCTTCGTCGGCATTATCTTCTACCTCGGATTCATTCTTCTTGATGTCATAGCGCTCCTTCATAGCTTCGAGATGGGACAGGCCAGCTTCTATAACTTTCAGCCGATTAGCTATGAGCTGCCAGGCACTACTCTTTTTGTGACTCTTCACAGTTCGATGAAGGAAGGATCTGAGTCCACCCTGTGACCGCTCTACGGTAATGTGCAAGTACTCGTCGATCACGTCTTCCATGGAATCTGCTATCTCCCTCGCTCGTTTGAGCCATGGCTCGATGGTGGTGTTATACTTCTGCATGTCCACGTTGCTTAAAAATATTTGCATATGCTCGAAGTCGCTCCTGATCCGTCTAATCGTCTCCTTAACTTCCGTCTTCAGTGAATCTTCGGCTCCCAAATTGAAGCTCATGGCTGCCTGCGCAGCTTCTCCCGCCATGGCCACGGCAATCTTTCCAGCAACGAGAATGAGAAAAGACTCCATGTTGGCTTCTGTCCACAGAGTCATGCAGTCAAAATTAGTAAAACAATATATGTATATAGAAAAGATAATTATGAAAATATTTTAAAAAATAATATATTAAAAAAAAAATATAAATATAGAACTAATAAAAAATAAACAACATAAACTTGTAGGGATGCATTTGAAAACATATTTAAGATATCCATCCTTTGTTAGAAATGCTCAAGTACTTATAATATTAGCATTTTATAAGATTTGAAAGTATCTTATAATTTTATTTAAAATTATAAGATTGCCATCGGGCTACATGATTTTTTGTTATAATAAGATTGCATACATAGATACATTTATTTATTTTATTTTATTTACTTATTAATTTAAATAAAAAATATATATATATAATAAATATCGAGAATATTAGAATGATAAATTTATCAAAAGTATTCAATAGATTTTTGAAATATAATTTTACCAAATAAAATTTAAATCAATGCGTATTTAAAATATAAATTTCATCTATTATTTATTGAACTTGCACATTCACTCAGACCCTTTTATCTAATTATACATTAGAAGTATAAATGTATTTTCAAACGTTGCCAGCAGCCAACAAAAGTAAACTAATATTGACGGAACCCAATATAAGAATAAATAATAATAATAATAATAATAAAACATAACATGGTGTGGATGCAAAATAACAAAGATCATATGACTCGTGGGGTTCCAACTGAAGAAGAAAAGGAAGATTAAAAGTAAAATAATTCAAGGCATAGGGTTCCTACTGAAGAAAGAGGGAACGACGCAGTTGTATAGATCAAAAGTGGAGGAAGAGATGGGAGAGGGAGGAAGGATCTCCGATGAACTCGACCCCTTCAGCAGCACCAGAGATGGACTCTTCTCAGGGAAAGTTACAAGGTAAATGGAAAGATTCCAAGCTCAAAAAAATGGAGTAACGAGATCCAGATGTGGATCCAAATCGATCAGCATAAAATTCATTGACTAAAACAGTGAATAACTCCGCATGTCATCCGTCTCGAATGGGTGAGAGCGAGAGAGAGAGAGAAAGAACAGTACCTGAGAGAAAATGTGCCTCTCGGTAGCTCCGATGAACCAGGCGACTCTGCTTCCAAGAACCTGTCTTTTTCTTTTTTTTTATATAAGGAGGCACTGCCATTTGTCAAGCATATATATATATATATATATATATATATATATATATATATATATATATATATATTAGTTGGCCAAACGAAAGCGATGGAATATCTTATAATATCCTTTTGTTGACTTCAGCCAATGAAGACAAGCTTCATAGACGTCGGCAACTGTCCCGAACTCACAAAATAATGCTAGCATTGTCTTGGTTTCTGCATCGACCAATACAAGTCATGGATCTCCTCAGCATCCATAAGTAGTATTATAAGGTATTGGCGTGCGACAAATAGTAGAAACGATGGGTGATTCCGGGACTCGCGAGAGGGTGCTTTGCGCATCGATCGCCATTACCAAACGACACTCGGTCTCGTATGAGCGGAATAGAATAAACATTCGAACCATTTTAAATACACAGTTTTGTAGCTACGGCATGTCTTATCAGATTCAGAGAATTCAACAGTAAAACAATGGGTAAGCAAGTCAAACATCTAGAAATTGTCATCGTTCCATTAGATAGTAAACCGGATGGAGATGGAATCCATGCGTTTGTTTGAGAACAAGATCTCTGAGTCACACTTGCTATTGCTTTGCTTGTGCAGATTAAACGACGAGTCCGATAAGCTTGTACTGGTTAACCCTTGTTGAGTTTCAGAGTTACCAAACTAGAGTTCAGTAGCATATCAGATGAAGCATTTCGGATAAGATGCCAAAAGCCAAGGATGAGTTGCCGGGGAACCGCCATGAGACACAGCGCGAGATACAATCGCGCCTCACTCTCGGTTGGGGCTCCCCAAGTTTTACCGCATGGGTGGGACTGGGAGCTCGGAATTGCTGCTCATCATGCTGCTGCCACCTTGATTGCTTGTTCCGATGCTCGAACGAAGACTTGGGCAAGGGGAAGCTCAAGCGATCCCGTTGCGCTAACATGCTTTTGTTAGGTAAAGTGTTAAAAATTGATTGATAGTAGTTAACTATATAATCATAATTATTATGTTCTAAATATTATACACATATTCTAAGGAGTGTCCCATGATCAAAAAATTATAGGATAATTTCTATACCCAACTCAATCATGGGTGACATGATTGAGTAGAGATAGTTACTACTAGATCCTATAAATATGATCATAGTTCATGAAGCAAGACAGAATTTATGCATTTAGAAAAATCTTACAAGTATTCTCTGTCTTTTCTTTTGTTTAATACTATATCGATTTTCTTGATTAAAAGCATTCTCTCTTGATTGTATCGTAGTATTCTGTTTTTATTATTTCCTTGCTCTTCTAACCCTAACATTTATAGTATAAGAGCTTTGTTTCAATCTGAACTGGGTATTATGGCTTTCAGTGATAATTCCATATCACAACCCCTTATTCTCATCTTCTCAAGCAAATGCTATAAATTTTTGAGAATCAAGATGAAGACTTTATTTAAGTCTCAAGATCTTTGGGACTTAATAAAGAATGGATATGAAGATCCAGATGAAGAAACCAAGCTGAGAGAAAATAGAAAGAAGGACTTAAAGGCATTGTTCTTCATTTAACAAACTGTACATGAGACAATCTTCTTAAGAATTACAGCAGCGATAACCTCAAAGCAAGCTTGGTTGATACTTCAAAATGAATTTCAAGGCTCATCAAGGGTGATTACGGTAAAATTTCAAACCCTTCGTCATGAGTTTAAAATTTTATTCATGAAAATCAATGAATCGGTGTAAGATTTTCTTTCTCGAGTGACTGAAATTATTAGTTAAATGAAATCTTATGGTGAACATCTTCACAATCATATAATTGTTGCAAAAGTTTTGAGAAGTTTAACTCTGAAATTTGATCATGTTGTTGTCGTAATTGAGGAGTCAAAAGATTCATCTATATTTTCATTTGATAAACCAATGGGTTTTTTGTAAGCACACAAAGTAAGATTGAACATGTCACTTGAGAAAAGTGAAGAAAAAGTATTTCAGATTAAAGGGGAGTTTTCTACTTCAAAAGAAGATAAAAATTCAATACGAAGAGGACGTGACAGAGGAGGATTTTGTGGTAGAGAAAATGAAAGCGGAAGAGGAAGAGGACACTTTGATGGGTATAATGAACAAAAAAACTATAAGAGTAGAATTCAATGTCATTATTATAAAGAGTTTGGTCACATGAAAGTAGATTGCTGGAAAAGAGAAAAGCAAACAAGCTATGTAGAGAAAAATGAAGAAAATAGTAAGTTGTTTATGACTCATTCACAAGTTAATGATATCTCAAATAATATTTGATTTTTGGATAGTAGATGTTTTAATCATATGTCAGGCATAAGATCAATATTTAGAGATATTGATGAAACTCATAAGTTGAATGTTAGACTTAAAGATAACAAACAAATCTAAGTGGAAAGAAAAGGAACAATTGAGGTGAAGACAAGTCAAGAGAAGGTAAAACACCTTAATAATATTTTCTTTATTCCTAGTTTATCACATAACTTGTTGAGTGTTGGACAATTGATAGATGATGGATACTCAGTTATATTTGATGATGGTTCATGTACTATTAAAGATAAAAAATCTGGTTTGATTATGGTAAATGCTTGCATGACGCAAAATAAGATGTTTCCACTTGATATTTCAAATATTGAAAAGCATGCTCTTATTGCAACTCAAAAAAATGAGTCTAATTTATTATATTTAATATATGAACACCTTAACATTAAGGGCTAAGGCTATTAAAGCAAAAAAAAAATAGTTTTTGAATTGTCCAAAATTAATACACTTGATGTATGTGAAGGATGTATTTATGGTAAACAAAGTCAAAAATCATTTCCTATTAGAAAAGCATGGAGAGCATCTGATTGTCTTGAATTAATTCATGTTGACTTATGTGGACATATGAATATAAAATTATTTGGTGGAAGTTGATATTTTCTATTATTTACTGATGATTATAGTCACATGAGTTGGGTATATTTTCTGGAATTAAAATCTGAAATATTTAATAATTTTTGAAAATTCAAGACACTTGTAGAAAGGCAAAGTGGTAGATGCATAAAGACACTTCGGACAGATAGATGTGGCGCAATTTTATCTAATAAGTTTAATTCTCTTTGTGAAGAAAATGATATTCACAAGAAATTGACAATATCATATATACCGGAATAAAATGATGTAGCTGAGCATAAAAATCAAATTATCATAGAAATGACAAGAAGTTTGCTTAAAAGGCAATATCTTCCAAATCAGTTTTGGACAAAAGTAGTTGTAACAATAATTTATTTATTGAATATTTCATCAATAAAGGATGTTATGAATCGAACTCCTTTTGATACTTGGTATAATATAAAACCAAGTGTAAGCCATCTAAGAATTTTTGATTGTATTGCTTATGCTATGATAAATTCACAAAATCACCATAAGCTTGATGAAAAATCTAAAAAATGTATCTTAATTGGTTATTCCTTACTATCCAAAGCATATTGATTATATAGTCCTGTTAGTGACAAAGTTATTATTAATAGAAATATTACGTTTGATGAAATGATAAGTTGGAATTGGGAGTCCAATAAAGGTGAAACATAAACTCAGATTTCAGCAGAATTAGATACTCCACAGAATCAAGTAACAGATCCTGTTCTGATAAGTTCATCGTCAACCTTACCCAATTGCAATTCAAATTCTGATTCCTCAAATGAAACCCCTTCAGGAAAATTCAGATCATTAACAGAAATTTATAATTTAATATTTACTTTATTTATTTCAGATCATATAACTTTTGAGGAAGCAATTGAAAAAGAGGAATGACGAAAAGCAATGAAGGAAGAAATCAAGTCAATTAAGAAAAATGAAACCTGAGAACTAATTGATCTACCGAAGGAAAAGAAAGCTCTTGGATTGAAATTAGTGTTAAAAATGAAATATAATGCAGATGAAAGTATCCAAAAGTATAAGGCTCAGCTTGTAGCAAAAGGATATTCACAGCAATAAGGTATTGATTTTGATGATATTTTTTCTCCAATTGCTATATTCGAAACCATGAGAACTTTTTTGGCTTTAGCTACTCACTTGAATTAGCATGTTTATCAATTCGATGTTAAATTTACGTTTTTAAACGAGGATTTACATGAAGTTTTTATTACTCAACCTGAAGGTTTTCTGGTTAATGGACATGAAGAAAAGGTGTATAAGCTAAAGAAAACTTTTTATGGGCTTAAACAAGTTCCAAGGGCATGGTACAGTAAAATTAATTATTATTTTCATCAAAATAGATTTAAGAGGAGCAATAATGAACCTACTCTTTATTTAAAGAAGGAAGGTAAACATAATATTCTAATGGTTTGCCTTTATGTTGATGATATTATATATATAGGTTCATCAAACTCTTTTATGACATAATTTAAAAAATCAATGATGAATAAGTTTGAAATGTCAGATCTAGGTCTATTGTATTATTTTCTTGAGTTGGAGGTAAAGCAAGGATCAGATAAAATTTTTATTTCACAAAGAAAGAATGCAATGGATCTACTCAAAAAATCTAACATGATTAATTACAAAGTTGCAGCAATAACCTATGAATGTAAATGAGAAACTAAAACTTGAAGATGGTACATCTTTGACAAATGCAAGATACTACAAAAGTTTAGTTGGAGGTTTGATTTATCTAACTCATACTAGACCAGATATTATATTTGTAGTATCCAGGTTTATGCATAGCCCCAGCAAACATCATCTCGGAGTTGTTAAAAGAATTTTGTATTATATTGCGGGAACTACCGATTATAGCATTTGGTATTCTTATAATTTTAAATGTAAATTATTTGGTTTCATTGATAATGATTGGGTATGAGATTTGGATGATAAAAAAAGTACTTCAGGCAATATTTTTAGCCTCGGATCAGGTGCTATATCTTGGAGTTCAAAAAAACAAGCAACAACTGTATTATTGACATCGGAAGCAGAATATGTAGGTGCAACATTAGCAACTTATAAATCAATATGGCTTAGAAGACTTCTTGAAGATCTTCATTAAGAACAAAAGGAAGTAACGAAAATATTTTGTGACGATAAAGCTACAATTGCAATGATGAAGAATCCAACATTTCATGAAAGATCGAAGCATATAGAGATACACTATCATTTCATTGGGATCTTGTAGTAAGTGGAGCCATAGCAATGAAGTATTATGGCACAGATGAATAAGTTGCGGATATACTCACCAAGTCACTTCCAGTTCAGAAGCATATTTATTTTATGTCTCAAATTAGTGTATGTTATTATGAATCAACGAGAAGTGTTAAGAATTGATTCATAGTGGTTATCTAGGTAGTTGTCATGTGCTAGGTAGTTATAGACATGTTCTAAGAAGTGACCTATGATCTAGAAGTTATATGATAGTTCCTATATCTAACTCAATCATGGGTGACATGATGGAGGGAGGTAGTTCCTACTAGGTCCTATAAATAGGACCATAGTTCATGAAGCAAGGCAAAAGGTGTATATTTGGGAAAATCTTATAAGTATTCTATGTATTTCCGTTTATTTAATACTACATCGATTTTCTTGATTAAAAGCATTCTCTCTTGATTGTATCGTAGTATTCTGTTTTTATCGTTTCCTTGCTCCTCTAACCCCAACAATTCCGATGTCAGAGTCGATCAAAGTGGCAGCTGAACCAATGGGGCAAAGCTCTGAACCGACGAGTTGCTTAGGCTTGACATAGTAGAAGGTTGCATCTACTGCTACTACTGCTGGAGCTGTTTTGTGTTGAGGAATTGTCCACGGGATCCCCTTGCTCTCTTCGTTGCGTGAAAATGACGAGACTCATGAAGAAAGATTCATTGGATTTGATATGATGGTACTCCATATTTATACAAGTTAGGATGGAATACTTTCCTCAATAAAACTATGATATTTTCTCATGTAGTTGGAAAAATCTTAACTGTTTATCCGGAAAAATCTTAACTACTAACAGATATGGCTGAAAAGATACCGACACAAGTCCCTTCAAAAGTATGCTTTCGAATTGTTCCTATTAATAGTCATCGAGAGTTAGTTGTGCATATACGTAAAATTAGGATTTATGTTAATTTTGACAATGCAAGACTGTTTTTCTTACTCGTGTAACGAAACAGAAGATAAATATTTAAACGGGCTTTTTGCCTTCCAAGCGTATACCTTTCTATTTTTGATGAGTTTATATAAGCGTATTGCATTATATATATTGTTTTGCATTGACATAAATGGGTTCTTCCGTTGCAGGTTCTAGCAAATATATTCCTTTTGCCATGCATGCTATGTTATAAATATGAGTCTATTATATAAATTTAAAATATTTTTTCAAAATTTTTATCTCAATTCTCTTATTGACTTAAATGTGGAAGGAGCTGAGACTAAGTCACGAGGAATTGATCATAGATAGGTAACATGAAACAACCTGGATCCTCAAATTCATCTCCAATAATCCTATTCTCAAGATGTGACAGATTTTTGAAAATGGATGAGGTGGGATTGATTCTATAATTTGGATGATGGATGGGTGATGAATTTGTTGAATCTCGGATTTTGATGATGAAACAAATTGATTGTGGTTTATTGTTTAACCGTATTTTGAGTGACGCAGGTCTATTATCGATCAGGATTAGACAGTTGATGCAGGCAGAATTAATGTTGTGCCGAAGGAATACATCAAGATATTGGATGTCGTGCCGGAGGTTCGGTCGACAATCGACAGAAGGCTTCGGACGTTGGGCATCGAACCAAGAAGAGCGGGTTGCGCCAAGAATATCAGGGTTGCGGAGGTTAACCGTCAATTGGGCAATGGATAAGACGATGTGCCAAAGAATCGGACGAAGCACCGATAATAAAATTATTTTTTTGACATGATAATAAAATTATTCTTTTGTAATCTGAGCAATTCTTTTGCTTCTGATGTAGCGGCCTATATACATACCGGTACGTAAAGAAGTCAATTTTTACTAGCGTCGGATGTTCGAGATATTTAGGTGCGATGTGACAAAACTCCTCAGGTTCTGGTCTCATTCTGAGTGTCTCATCCGCCTCTCTCCCTGTCACGAACCCCGGAAAGCACAATGCCCGGTCAGTTCACATAGGACTATTCAGAAATCTTTTATCTGTGTTGAAAATTCAAAAGCTGGAGGAGGATGGGAGGAGCAACAGCAAGTCCAAGTCCAACTTGGTGACGAGGAGGAGTTGTAATAATCAGAAAACAGCGTGAATGCGTTCTCTCACCACTGGTGGTGCTCCCCGCCAGAGCAGTCAAAGTCCATCTCTCATCTTCTCCTATTCTTCCTGCGAGCTCTCATTTTTCCATGCTTTGTGTAACGTCAAGAGGCAGAGGGACGCCTCATTTTTCCATTTTTCCACCGGTGGTCGTCGGCCAATAGATTTCTCGACAAGGACGCCTCACCCACCGTGATCGCAGACGGCAGCGCTGCATGCCACCAATGGCGTAGAAAAAGGCGCAAGACTTGCGAGTTGATCCGATGACATGACTTTGATATGTTATGTATCTGTGGGATGCTTCGACTGCTCGACCCCCCCTGCCAGCGGCACAGCTTTGAAGTCGAGACTTTAAAGCCACCACGACAACCGTGTGGCCCTGCACATTAACGAGAACGTGGAGCTGGGAATACCTGATCCTAAGTAGCCGCTTAACTCATGACAGGATACACCCGACGCGCTGGTGCAGCCCGTTGTCCAAGGCCAACGAATTTCTAGTGTTTCTACATTGTTGTCACAGCATCTTTCTACATCTTGACTCTTCCAAATATTCATTGGATTTTATACGATGATGCTCCTATGATGAAATATTTTTTCTCAATAGATCTATGATATTTTTTCATGTAATTAATTTTTTTTTAATTATTTATGAAAGAAAATCTTAACTGCTAACAGATACTACTGAAAAGATACAAGCACAAGTACCTTCAAAAGTATGCTTTCGAATTATTCCTATTGATAACCTTCTAGAGTTAGTTGTTAGTTGTGCATATATGTAAAATTAGGATTTATGTTAATTTTGGTAATGAAACACTTATTTCTTTTTACTCGTGTAACAAAACAGAAGATAAATATTTAAACGGGTTTTTTTTCCTTCCGAGACCAAAAAGACAAGGATTGACAAAAGATAACGACTTGTGTCCTTACAGAAGCGGACACCTTTCTATTTTTGATGAGTTTATATAAGCGTATTACATTATATATATTATTTTGCATTAACATAAATGGGTTCTTCCTGCAGGTTCTAGTAAATATATTCCCTTTCTCATGCATGCAATAAATATGAGCCTATTATATAAATTTAAAATATTTTTTAAAATTTTTTTATCTCAATTCTCTTATTGACTTAAATGTGGAAGGAGCTGAGACTATGTAAATTACGAGGAATTGATCATAGATAGGTAACTTGAAACAACCTGGATCCTCAAATTCATCTCCAATAATCCTATTCTCGAGATGTGACAGATTTTTTGAAATGGATGAGGTGGGATTGATTCTATAATTTGGATGATGGATGAGTGATGAATTTTGGTACTAATAATTAACATTTCTCTATCCTAACCATTATTTAATTTAATTAAACAAGAATATTATTTAATTTAATTTAATTGAGACCTATATAAAGAGGCAAAAATATTATAATTTAAATCATTGGAAAATAGATCATTAAATTGAGTTTGTTTCTTATATTATGTGTGAGTGGTTTTCCTTACAATTGTTTTGTTTTTCTATGTAATAATTTCATCATGCACGTGTGAAAGTTTAAAGTTTTCATTTGAGGTTTTGCTCGTTTAGCTAAAGTGAGCCTAATAATTATCTTTTTAATTATTTATCATTAGTATTTTCTATTTTTTATTTTAAAAAAATTAGTTACTACTCATCCTACATTAGATTTGATTTGATGGGATAAAAATAAGAAACTTTATATATGAACAAATATAAGCAGGTTGTAACATACATCGAAATTAAACGAAAATCACAATCAAATAAGACATCAAGATTTACGTGGAAAATCCCTCTAATGTGAAGGGTAAAAACTACAAGACAAGCTAGAGAAAACACACTATAAGAATAATGAATATATAAGTTTCAAAATCCCCTGCCCAAACCTAAGCAACAATCACAAGAGAATATTTGGGATACAAAGATCACGTCATTGTGCATAATATCCAAAATCTTCTCAAGTAATTACAACAAAAATCCATAGTAAATCTGATCTAATCCGAGATGAGAATACTACTTGTATGATTGATAACAATCTTTACGTTATCCTTATTTTTCTCTTTCCTTCTCTCTTATTTTTCTATCCTTTCCTTCTCTTTTTCTGAACCACATTGTTATAGTTTTTCAGCTCCTAAGTTTGCAGCCACTGCTACCTCTTTTTCTTTTTAGCCACTATACCTATGAGTTAGGGTTATGATTAAAAGAGAGGAGAGTTAAGACCAAAGTGGAGTTATTCAAGCTGAAATGGGCTCAATAATAGGCTATCTGCCCAATAAGATTTAGTATTTGAATTTTTAATTTAGATAAGATGTTTTATTATTAAGATTGATTCATGTTTCAATTATATGGATTCAAATTGTGCTTCCATGATGCAGAACCAATTTAATTTGTCTCTTATTTGAATAAATTTAATTAGTTAATAGATATTCTTCATAGGGTGTCGCTTGATAATATTTGTTTAGCGAGAAGACAAGAAAGTAAATAGAAAATAAAATAAAAAACTATATCCAATCTTGTAAGGATTGTAAATCTTGATCGAAGATCTTAAAAATTTATATGATCAATCAAAATTTCATCAAACAGGAGATCATATACTTGATTTGATGTAATTATTTTTTTATTCTATATTTTTATTTTATGTCTTATATCTAAGGTCTATATAAAGAGGTGAAAAAAATTGTAGTTCAAGTAATTAAAGAATGGATTATCAAATCAAAGACTATATAGATAGTGTTTTCAATGAATAATGATTTTATTTTTTAAGTGAGAGATGTGTAGAGGTATAAGATTTTCACATTGGGAGTTTGTTATTTTTTTTCTTCTATTATCTCATTATTATTACCATTCTAAATTTTAATAGAAGATCATTTTTAATATTTATAATTAACATATTTCTTTCATAGGCAAACTCTTTTTCAAAAGTAAAGTCAAACCTTAGCTTACTTCATCATACCGCACACACATGTATATTTATTACTCAATAGTTCAAATTCTAACATTAAATAAGATAAAAATATTATCGATCCGACACGATCATAAGAAGATTGATACACTGCTAGCTAGCTGACTATTTCATACAAAATGATTTCCAAGACTTCATTTTTTGAGGTATGAAAATAATATATGATACCTTCTTCTAGCATGACTTAGGTTATTATCTTGATCCTACTCTCCATTGCTAGCATCCACTATATTGCCATCCATTGTAGCTACTAATTCGACTTCTTCATCAGCCTCCGATATGGTAGGCAAGTTTGTCATCATCTTTTTCGGGGGTTTTGTAGTCGAATCAGATGTCCCCCTTTCAGTCACCTCCATCTCTGCCTTAGATTCATCTAAATGCGAATCAATTATGTCGTGTATCTCTATTTCACTTTGGGTTATCTCCATCTTTGCTTCGGACTGATCTAAATGTGAATCAACCTTGTCATGTATCTCTGTTTCGCTTTGGGTCACCTCCATCTTTGTCTCGGGTTGATCTGAATATGAATCAACATTATCGTGTATCTCTATATCGTGATCTAAATATGGTGGCAGTGGTGATGACGGCAGTGACGGCAGTGACGGCGGAGGTGACGGCGGTGGTTTGGTAGGCCAGTTGGTCTTCGTACCTTTACGGGGGGATGGATATGAATTAGATGTCCCCGTCATTCATCTCCGACCTGATCTCGGATGGGGGTAAGTACGAAAACACATTCTCGTCCGTCCCTGTTTCGCTGGGGGTTGGAAATGGAAACGGTGGCACAGACTTCCCATCCACCTCCTCCTCCTGCTGCTGCTGCAGGCCATCAAGTCAATCGGAGTGACATGTATGTAGATATATATCATATATGTATACGTATATATGCGGAAGCAGAACTGGAGTTGGGATTGAAGTACCTGCCGACGAGGTGCGCGAGTCGTGGGCCTGCTCAAGATTTCGATGATCTTCTTACCGTCAGCGTGGTAGGCGTGCCAAATGTTCGGGATGTGGTCTACTCGCTTTCTCTGGTCTTCCTGGATTGCGTAGAGGAAGAAATTGTTGCACTCCGATAGGTAGAGCTTGTGCAGGGACGTCAGATGTTCGATGCCTTTGGGAAGCAGCATCAGCTCCGACAGGCCTTCCATTTGAAGCACACGAAGGCTCTTCATGCACCCTTTCTCCATCACCATCCTGTTGACATGTGGTAAATGAAGCAGATGAAGCTCTTGCAGATTCGGGAACCAGCCTTCCTTGAAGCGTAGTTGCACGCCGTGGTATGCCCGCCGCAGGAAAAGCACCGAAAGGTTATCGAGGTGGCAGAGTGCCGGGAGTGGATCCTCTTTCAGTCCGCTCCAGCCCAAGCACAGCTCCCGAAGCCTTTCTCCCAGGGAACGGAAGGAGGGAGACAGCAACAGGGAGTCATGGGCGTGCGGGCCGCCGCCTGCCACGACCCCACCCTCTCTTCCCCGCCGCATCCCCGCACGGCGTTGCTCCTGAACCACCACCGGCCCCACCACCGTTCACTGCACATGGAGCTTCTGCAGGTTTTGGAAGCAGTGGCCGAAGTCCTGCAACTGAAGCACCTCCTCGTAGTGGGCCGTGATGCTCAACTTATAGAGGGAGGTCATGTGCGACATGTAAGCATAAAAGAACTTTAATCATGCTTCTGTAATTGTGAAAAATTTTAATCCTAGGATCGAAATCAAAATATGAATAGATCTGTGTTTTTACGATGTATACCTTTGATGCCATCCGCAAAGAAAGGAGGACAGATCTGAATACCTTCCTTTAGATCCAATGCCTCAGCCAATCTGCGAGGAGAACTAGACTCTTTCTCCTCTCTTCCTATCCTTTCACAAGACCACTGTAATTGATGGCTCAGGGAGATTGAGAGGGAGACTTTAATCTCTCAATCTATGTCTATGAAATATTTTCTTTTACGCAACTCTCAGATGCATCTGTGTTGCTAATCTTTACGCAACTCTTAGATGCTTCTGTGTTGCTTCTGATGCTGTAAGTCCCCTGAGGTCCTGTCTATTTATAGGCGAGAGCAGAGGGTCTAGGATAAGTTATTAGGGGAGTTCCTTCCATCAAGGGCATCCCCTAAGGAATCCTACTTTAATTGAACTTCCTTTCTATTAGCCAATAACCATAATCAGAATCCAATCATATCCTTAATATATCTTATCTAATTAAATAGGGTTATATTATCTAACATTCTTCCACTTGGCCCATTAATTGATAAGATACAAAAGATATTTAAAATCAAAATAAATAGACAAAATTTATTTGAAAACAATTTTGCATAATTAGATTCTGAAATTTTGAAAACTATTTATACGTGCACGAATTTAAAAATAGGCTAATAAGTCTAATGAATATAATAATACTACATTAAGTCTGACTAGTAATGCGAGTCATAGCGGTTGTATGTCATCAGCGCCACACTTCCTTCTATGTACTACAACACTATTAGCTTTTCCTAATGCAGTCCAAAATGACCCCTGTAATTTGTCTTGTCAAGACAATCCTGTCATCACATTTAACCATAATATGTACATACATAATTGTGAATAGGATAACAGAAACAAATAACTTTAAGTACGTAAGTAAAAATGTCAATTACAATGTCTACTCAAATATGAATCACCATATCCTTTATGGGTTACTCACAAACCCAATCATAAGAACATGTTCTTTCAAAACACCTTAGGCTGTAAGTCCTAAGTAAATGGATCAGCAATCAATACAGTGGAACTCAAGAAATTAATTGACATTAGATGTTTCTAGACTCGTCTTCTCTAACCATCAAGTACTTTATACCATAATGCATAGAAATGCAATAGTACTTATCATTCTTAGAGAAGAAAACTATTGCGATATCATAAAATATCTTCAGCGACTTAGCAATTGAGTCTGACCACACCAAGTCCTGAGATAAAATTTCGTAGTTATAAAGTTTGATTAGTGGCCTCAAAGCATACCACAAAATCAACTTTCATTATTAATAATAATATAATAATAAATTACCTCTTTAATTGATATAGATATTAACCATAAAGTGGACTTCCTGTTGTTGAGGTAATTTATAAAATCAGCATTTGAAAAACACCATCATTTCAAGCTGATATAATTTCATACATGTGAGTATATAATCCTTCGTCCCTTCCAGATATCTTATTACTTTTCTTTGCAGTTCTTTAATATTTTTCACTTCTGGATAACTGCAAAATTGATATCTATTCTGATATAGGCTTGAGCATAGACTTTCAACTGCGCATATAAAGAATATTTTTCTTTATCTGATTCTTTTCAAGTCATTTTAAAGCACTCACTTTTGACTAAAATTTTACTTTTATGATTTGTTGAACAAAGTTGTATATTAAATAATCTCAAGACTCGGTTAATATATCATTTCTGAGAGAGTCTTAATAATCATTGAGATATATCCCTGAGTATCTCAATACTAATAATATAAGATGTCTCATTTATATCAACAATCTTAAATTGTTAGTGATAATTTCTTGGTTTAGTATAATAAACCAAATCACTATTGGCAATGCAAAATATTATCCATATATATGATCAATATAATAAGCTTGCTCCCATTGATCTTCAGGTATAAATATTAATTAACAGTATTTTTCTTAAATCTGAAGAAATCAATGATATTAAGAAACTTTATATATCATTGTTTAGAAGCTTATTTAAGATCATAAATAGATTCCTGAATTTGTATACCAAATTATATATTTCTTTCATTTACTCTGCGAGTCATTCAGAGTAACCCATATAAAACTAGATCCTTAATCAATTTTTTTTTCATATCATTATGATATTACTCAAATTCATAATGAGTCACTAATGTCATGATGATTCTTAACGAGTTCATTAAATGTCTCATTATGATACATTCTTTATGAGTAAAATCTATAACCATATAAAAACTAAAAATCTGACCATTATATCGTTCGATATTATCCTTTGAGTCATATTTATATAACAGACTCTTTTACAATTATTGGACAATTCAACGAATTCATCAGACACCATTCTGGTTATTGATTTTAACTCTTCTTATATTGTATCATATTATTATTTTTCAGAATCGTTACCTTTCATGACCTGTGAAAACAATAAGGGATCTATTCTGATTCTCATATCAAAAAATAATTCTTATAGATATACCACATAATCATAAATAATAGGATACCTTTCTCATTGAAAAACTTTCAAGGCTGTCAATTATGGTTATTCTACAAGACCATTATTAGCGATATCAATATAACGTGGGAGTTTGGTAATGTTATTTTATTGTTCACCTTTATCAAATTATTTAATAATTTGAGTAACAATAATCTCTCGAATAATAAAGAAGTATTAACATGTATCTCCTTTACCAGAATTAAATTTTGAGATTTTTACTCCCACTAATTCGCTATTTTATAGGAACCTTATATTACCAGATTTAACCATCCTCGTACTATGATTAGAGCAATAAGACATATACCCTTTTTTAAACTTTTCTGAATAAATAACAAAATATTCAGAAATAGTTATTAACTTTAATTTTCTTTTATGTGAGTTGAAGATCCTTATCTCTACAGGACAATTCTAAATATGTAAATATCTTAAGTTAGGTTTCCCAGAAACCCCATTTAAGATATACATAGTTGTCCTTAGAACTTCTTCTCATATTGATTTGGATACTAAAGAATAATCCATCATGCTCTAACTATATTTATAAGCGTACGATTATACCTTTCAGCAATTATGTTCTGCTGTGACACATCCGGTAAATCATATACTTTGCTTTTCCAAGAATCTAGTAAAAGGACTAAAATTTAATTGGATTCATCATAAAATCCATCACTCTCAATAGGTTATCTATATGGTGATAAAATGCCTCTCTTTAATGAGACGAAAATATAAAATGACTCGCAGATGTAAGCATAATCTCAAAGAGTTTATGAACTTATATTTTATTTTAATATTTAATTATAGGATTGTTATAAACTCAAGATTCATATTAATTCTGTATAGACCATTATACAGAATCCAAAAGTTAACTTTTATTGAATCATATGGAGTTCACAATTATCAAAGGAGAAACAATATTCTAACAATTCTAGGTAAAAAATCTAAAATTTCAGAATTATAAGAATATAGCACGAATCCTCAAGATTCATTAAATAAATCATCTTTAGGCATAGGCGATAAATACAAACTACTATCGCCTCACTTTAAGATGATTCCCTGTAATGATGAATATTTCAATCTCCTTTGATTTTTTTTAATTCCTTTTCCTTTTAAATATTAAAATAAATCTCTATTATTGGTAACATACATTGAAGCATCAAATTAATCCACCAAGTATTACAAAAATAATTTCTATAATATTTGATTTGAACCATATAACTCTTCATTTCAAATCAAATCATATAATTCTTCTTCGTATAACTTTCATTGTTACACAAGTAACACTTTATTATGAAGAAATCCCTTTATGAGTTTATATAGTAATTATAAACTCAGGTGGCTTATGCTTCATCCTTATTTTATTGTTATCTACTCCTTGAGTAGAACTCAAATATTATAATTCTTGGCTTACAACTTTGTCAATTATATTGAGGAGGTAATCTTAAATTCCTCAAATTCTATCATTTTTAGTCAGTTCTATCATTGAGGTGTCAACTAATGACTTATTAGAAAATTTATATTGATCCTTAAATATTCTCATGCGCTACTGTACTGAAGTCTAAATATCATCAAATTGAGTTTTTCAGACCATTTCTAATCAGTCACCTTAATTATTTATTCCACAGAACTTTCAGTAAATAAGTCTGTATTCCTTCAAATAATCTCACTCATTCAATATAACTTATATATGCTCAAGCCATTTATTCAGAAAATATGGGGACATTTATAAAAATGCAATGAAGGAAGTACCACTGTAATAATATAACATCAATGCTTTGAGTTTTATGTTGAACTATTGATATCATCAATATTTTACTTTCAATATTGACATATCTACTATTCACACATATAATCATTTATGGAGGACTGATACCATCCTTGTGGAATAGTGTTAATACCTTTGGGTATAGAACACTAAGCTACAAGAATATCCAAAATAGTATCATCGAACCCCATCACATAATTATTCAAAATAGATTCTCCTTTGGGATTATCTAAATCTCCTAATTATATATGCCATTGTGAATATTATTTTTCTTTAATGTCATTTAGGATAAATTCCATAATGTATTTTATAGATTATTGGTCTAGGTCACTTTGGTGACTGCAAGACCAATACAAAAATATAAAATACAATCTAAAATGTCCTATGAATGATAAGACTTTATTGTAATTCATATTCCATAAGCCTATCATCCCAGGCTACTTTGGTAGCTACTGATCAGATAAAACTTAGAAAAATAAATTACAAATAATATTTATCAAATTTTTTTAATATCATTTAGGATCAATTCCATAATGTATTTTATAAATTATTGATCTAGGTCACTTTGGTGGTTACAAGACCAATACAAAAATATAAAATATAATCTAAAATATCTTATAAATGACAAGACTTTTATTGTAATTCATATCTCATAAACTTATTATCCTAGGCCACTTTAGCAGCTTCCGGTCAGATAAAACTTAGGAAGATGAATTACAAATAATATTCACTAAATTTCTTTAATTCAATTTATGCTGAGTAATTCAATAATAGAACAACAACCACAATGATTATTGAATATTAATGAGCATAAATAAAAATTCATATGACAACTATAATGATGATAATATATAAATCATGAAAAAAAAACTTTATATAAAAATTAACTATCATTTCACAATTTCAAATATATACATATGAATAATCAAACAAATATCCAAGAACAATAATTGGATATTATTTACAACTTGCAATCAATAACTCATATATATTGATCAGCATAAAGAAAACTCATATGATAACTATAATCATGATAACACATAAATCATGAAAAACTTTTATGTGAAAGATAACTGTCATTTCACAATTTCAAATATATACATGTGAGTAACCAAAGAAATATTCAAAAATAATAATTGGATTTTAATTTACCACATGTAATCAATAAATCATATGAGAAAAACTATAAAGTGAACAATAATTTATATTTTTTTAATATATATAATATCAAATTAAACTAATCAATTTTATTTAATTTGGGCAAACCCAGAATCGAGCTTAATATTATCCCAATTAAATAAATCGATCAAAATAAAAAATTGATCAAAATTTAATCCTTTCTAAATTTGATCAAAATTAAATTTAATCCTTTAAGGGTAAAATCGTAAATATGATGCTAAGACATATACTATAATTACGTAATTTATAAAGGGCAGAATTGTAAAAAAAATAAGGGTAAAACTGTAAATTCAACGTAATGACAAAACTGTAATTTTTTTTAAAAAAGAAACCCTAATGACAAAACTATAATTTTTTCGTAATGGCAAAATTGTAATTTTGCCGACGCAGCCTCCTTCGCAGCTGCCGCCGAAGCATCGGCAAGATTGGTTGCCGAAATGGTCGCCGCCAGTAGCGTGCGTGGTCGCTGTCCGAACGGCCGTGATGGTTTCGGTTTGCCCATTGCCGCATAGTGCGGTGTAATGCCGCTAAACGGCCGCCATGCGATTCTGGCGCAATGCGCGAATGGCTCTTCGCCAGACGGCCAGCTTAGTCGCGGCGCTTCGCGCGACTGTGCTCGCGGCTATCTGTCGCGACTGCTCGCTCGCAAGGCGGCCAGAGCTCATAGCGGTATTCTTAGCGTCTTGCGGCGACCAGATCCGCACGGGGGTTGCGCCCTCGTCGCGCCAATCTGCACTGGTTGTTGCGGGCGATCGCCGGCGACCCTTACTGGCCGATTATTACGAGGTTGGCAGCGGTGCTGCACTTGTCGTTGTTTCCTTAATATCGTCGGCAATCAGGCTATACGACAATAAACCAAAATCGATAGGAATACAGATTTGACAGAATTCGGATCAAACATCGTAAATCAGAACAACAGCAGATCTAAAGTTTTGATTTCAAGAATCTGGCTCTGATACCAATTGTAAGCATAAAAGAACTTTAATCATGTTTCTGTAATTGCGGAAAACTTTAATCCTAGGATCGAAATCAAAATATGGATAGATCTGTGTTTTTACGATGTGTACCTTTGATGTCATCTGCAAAGAAAGGAGGAAAGATCTGAATACCTTCCTTTAGATCCAACGCCTCAGCCAATCTGCAAGGAGAACTAGACTCCTTCTCCTCTCTTTCTATCCTTTCATAGGACCACTGTAATTGATGGCTCACGAAGATTGAGAGGGAGACTTTAATCTCTCAATTTATTTCTGTGAAATATTTTCTTTTACGCAACTCTCAAATGTATCTGTGTTGCTAATCTTTACGCAACTCTTAGATGCTTCTGTGTTGCTTCTGATGCTATAAGTCCCCTGAGGTCTGTCTATTTATAGGCGAGAGCAGAGGGTCTAGGATAAGTTATTAGGGGAGTTCCTTCCATCAAGGGCATCCCTTAAGGAATCCTACTTTAATTGGACTTCCTTTCTATTAGCCAATAACTATAATCAGAATCCAATCATATTCTTAATATATCTTATCTAATTAAATAGGGTCATATTATCTAACACAACACTGAGGCGCTCAGTTGCGGGCAGTGCACGCGTTTGACTTTGGACACGATGAGCACCTTTGAGTTGGGTCAAGTAGCCGAGTTGCCTCATCGACGACTCCTCGTCCGCGGCGATGTGCAGGTGTTGTAACGTCGTAAGATTCTGCAGGCCTAAGCCGCCCGGAGCCTTGACATGGCTGATGAATTCAAAAGATTGACGGCTTCTGTCGTTCAACCTGAGAGCCAGCAGGTATCGCAGCTTCTTCAACCGGCCTATCCCCTTGGGTAGCTTCTCTATTTTAGTGTAGCGGAGATCCAAGGTCTGCAGATTGCAGAGACTTCCGATGGAATCGGGAAGCCGTCTGACCTTCGTCTTCCTTAGCCCCAGATAGTGCAGGTTGATTAGGTCCATGAACACATCAGGAACCCTGTCCATGTCTGCGCTTTCCAGATCTACAACCCTCAAGTATCTCGCATTACGTGACACCATCTTCAGCAAGGTGGTCAGGGACGAGTCATGCTTGAACACAAGCAAGGAGCGAATGCGAGAGAAATCCATGTGGAACAAGGCGCTATTGGCGGCGTAGTCGTGCACCGACAACCGACGCGCTTCGCACCCCAACCCTCCCGATGATTCCGACTCTTTCCACACCATGCTAAAATTTTCCTTCCGGGCTGTGGGCAGAGTCAACTCACGCATCAATCCGTGCATCCCACATCTCCTCAACCTTCCGAAGCTATTCCTCTGTACGCCGTGAAGCATGGACCGATGGATGAGTTCCTCCAGGAATTACTCCGCCACTTCCTCCACCGTCTGTGCTTCCCTGTCCTGGACGAAACTTTCGGCGATCCAAAGCCTTATTAACTTCTTCCTCTTGATCTTGTCGTCGGGGAAGACGCTGCAGTACATGAAGCAGTTCTTCAGATAACTCGGTAGATCGTCGTAGCTCAGATTCAGAACATGCTTCAGGTTGTCCAAGCTCGGATTGTTAGCGAACTCCCAGCTGAGCTTTTTGTAAACGCGTTGCCATTCCACCTCGGTCGTCCCTTTCAGTGACATGAGTCTGGCTACGGCCACGATGGCCAGTGGCAGGCCTTGGCACTTCCTGACAATATTTCTCCCCACCGCCTCCAAGCGTTTGGGGCAACGCCTGTCATCGGCATGCCAAAATGCCTCTCGACAGAAGAGATCGAACGCTTGGTTTTCATCCTCAATTTTCCGAAGCTTCAGCCGGTGCCTCTCTTCCGATGTCGAAGCTACCTCATTTAGCCGTGTCGTGATCACTATTCTGCTTCCACGATTGTTATCGGGAAGAGCACGCTGCACATAGGAACACAGCTCTCCGCTCCACACATCATCCAGAATCAGCAAGTACCTCTTCTCCTGTAGAATGCTGCAAACGTCCTCCTGTAAACGATTAAGGTCGGACGACCCGCCACTCTCGTGCTCCGATTGATCTGCGTCCAGCAGTTCCTTCAGAATTCTTCTCATCGCATGTTCGATTCGACAAGACTTGGAAACGGTGACCCAGATTTTGCAGTCGAAGCGATTCTCGATCTCCCGGTTCCCGTAAACTTTGTCAACCATGGTGGTCTTCCCTACACCTCCCATGCCCCAAACCGATATCACCGCGCGTGTGGACGTTTCATCCGTCAGCAGCTGAAACAAAATTTTCCTCTGTTCTCTGTAAATATTGTCGTCTTCTTCGTTGACAGGGTCCGATCTCGACGAATTGAACACTCTTCCAACAAGGCCGTTTGCATTCTCGCCTTCGTCGGCATTATCTTCTACCTCGGATTCATTCTTCTTGATGTCATAGCGCTCCATAGCTTCGAGATGGGACAGGCCAGCTTCTATAACTTTCAGCCGATTAGCTATGAGCTGCCAGGCACTACTCTTTTTGTGACTCTTCACAGCTCGATGAAGGAAGGATCTGAGTCCACCCTGTGACTCAGATATACATATAACAATATATGTATATAGAAAAGATAATTATGAAAATATTTAAAAAATAATATATTAAAAAAAATATAAATATAGAACTAATAAAAAATAAACAACATAAACTTGTAGGGATGCATTTGAAAACATATTTAAGATATGCATTAAATGTCGAATGTGCATTTCGAATATGAATTAATATTTAATACAATCTTTTTAAACTACATCCATCCTGTGTTAGAAATGCTCAAGTACTTATAATATTAGCATTTTATAAGATCTGAAAGTATCATATAATTTTATTTAAAATTATAAGATTGCCATCGGGCCACATGATTTTTTTTTATAATAAGATTGCATACATAGATGCATTTATTTATTTTATTTTATTTACTTATTAATTTAAATAAAAAATATATATATAATAAATATCGAGAATATTAGAATGATAAATTTATCAAAAGTATTCAATAGATTTTTGAAATATAATTTTACCAAATAAAATTTAAATCAATGCGTATTTAAAATATAAATTTCATCTATTATTTATTGAACTTGCACATTCACTCAGACCCTTTTATCTAATTATACATTAGAAGTATAAATGTATTTTCAAACGTTGCCAGCAGCCAACAAAAGTAAACTAATATTGATGGAACCCAATATTAGAATAAATAATAATAATAATAAGAAAACATAACATGGTGTGGATGCAAAATAACAAAGATCATATGACTCGTGGGGTTCCTACTGAAGAAGAAAAGGAAGATTAAAAGTAAAATAATTCAAGGCATAGGGTTCCTACTGAAGAAAGAGGGAACGACGCAGTTGCATAGATCAAAAGTGGAGGAAGAGATGGGAGAGGGAGGAAGGATCTCCGATGAACTCGACCCCTTCAGCAGCACCAGAGATGGACTCTTCTCAGGGAAAGTTACAAGGTAAATGGAAAGATTCCAAGCTCAAAAAAATGGAGTAACGAGATCCAGATGTGGATCCAAATCAATCAGCATAAAATTCATTGACTAAGACAGTGAATAACTCCGCATGTCATCCGTCTCGAATGGGTGAGAGCGAGAGAGAGAGAGAGAGAACAGTACCTGAGAGAAAATGTGCCTCTCGCTAGCTCCGATGAACCAGGCGACTCTGCTTCCTCGTTCCTGTCTTTCTTCTTTCTTATATAAGGAGGCACTGCCATTTGTCAAGCATATTATATATATATATATATATATATATATATATATATATATATATATATATATATGTATATATGTATTTATTAGTTGGCCAAACGAAAGCGATGGAATATCTTATAATATCCTTTTGTTGACTTCAGCCAATGAAGACAAGCTTCATAGACGTCGGCAACTGTCCCGAACTCACAAAATAATGCTAGCATTGTTTTGGTTTCTGCATCGACCAATACAAGTCATGGATCTCAGCAACCATAAGTATTATAAGGTATTGGCGTGCGACAAATAGCAGAAACGATGGGTGATTCTTCGACTCGCGAGAGGGTGCTTTGAGCATCGATCGCCATTACCAAACGACACTCGGTCTCGTATGAGCGGAATAGAATAAACATTCGAACCATTTTAAATACACAGTTTTGTAGCTACGACATGTCTTATCAGATTCAGAGAATTCAACAGCAAAACAACGGGTAAGCAAGTCAAACATCTAGAAATTGTCATCGTTCCATTAAATAGTAAACCGGATGGAGATGGAATCCATGCGTTTGTTTGAGAACAATGTCTCTGAGTCACACTTGCTATTTCTTTACTTGTGCAGATTAAACGACGAGTCCGATAAGCTTGTACTGGTTAACCCTTGTTGAGTTTCTGAGTTACCAAACTAGAGTTCAGTACCATATCGTATGAAGCATTTCGGATGAGATGCCAAAAGCCGAGGATGAGTTGCCGGGGAACCACCATGAGACACAGCGCGAGATACAATCGCCTCACTCTCGGTTGGGGCTCCCCAAGTTTTTCCGCATGGGTGGGACTGAGAGCTCGGAATTGCTGCTCATCATGCTGCTGCCACCTTGATTGCTTGTTCCGAAGACTGGGCAAGGGGAAGCCCAAGCGATCCCGTTGCGCTAACATGCTTTTGCTGGTAAAACCAGTTCCAGTTAAAAATTGATTTGATTGATAGTAGTTATTAACATAGTTATTATGTTCTAAGTATTATAGACATGTTCTAAGAAATATCCCATGATCTAAAAATTATAGGATAGTTCCTACACCTAACTTAATCATGAGTGACATGATTGAAGGAGATAGTTACTACTAGGTCCTATAAATAGGACCCTAGTTCGTGAAGCAAGACGGAATTTATGTATTTGGAAAAATCTTATAAATATTCTATATCTTTTCTTTTGTTTAATACTATATCGATTTTTTTGATTGAAAGCATTCTTTCTTGATTGTATCGTAATATTCTGTTTTTATCATTTTTTTGCTCCTCTAACCCTAACATTTGTGGTATCAAAGCTTTGTTTCAATCTGAACTGGACATTATGGCTTTCAATGGTAATTCCATGTCTTAATCCCTTATTCCCATCTTCTCGGGCAAATGCTATGAATTTTGGAGAATCAAGATGAAGACTTTATTTAAGTCTTAAGATCTTTGGGACTTAATAGAGAATGGATATGAAGATCCAGATGAAGAAACCAGGTTGAGAGAGAATAGAAAGAAGGACTCAAAGACATTGTTCTTCATTCAATAAGCTATACATGGGACAATCTTCTTAAGAATTACAGCAGCGATAATCTTAAAGCAAACTTGGTTGATACTTCAAAATGAATTTCAAGACTCATCAAGCGGTAAAATTTCAAACCATTCGTCGTGAGTTTGAAATTTTATTCATGAAAAGCAATGAATCAGTATAAGATTTTTTTTCTCGAGTGATTTAAATTGTTAGTCAAATGAAATCTTATGGTGAACATCTTCATGGTCATATAATTGTTGCAAAAGTTTTGAGAAGTTTAACTCCAAAATTTGATCATATTGTTGTCACAATTGAGGAGTCAAAAGATTTATCTATATTTTCATTTGATGAACTAATGGGTTCCTTGTAAGTACACAAAGTAAGATTGAACAGGTCACTTGAGAAAAGTGAAGAAAAAGTATTTCAGGTTAAAGGGGAGTCTTCTACTTCAAAAGAAGATAAAAATTCAATAGGAAGAGGATGTGGTAGAGGAGGATTTCGTAATAGAGGAAATGGAAGAGGAAGAGGAAGAGGACACTTTGATGGGCATGATGAATAAAAAACCTACAAGAGTAGAATTCAATGTCATTATTATAAAAAGTTTGGTCACATGAAAGTAGATTGCTGGAAAAGAGAAAAGCAAACAAGTTATGTAGAGAAAAATAAAGAAAATAGTAAATTATTTATGACTCATTCATAAGTTAATGATATCTCAAATAATATTTGGTTTTTGGATAGTAGATATTTTAATCATATGTCAGGTATAAGATCAATATTTAAAGATATTGATGAAATTCACAAGTTGAATGTTAGATTTGGAGATAACAAATAAATCCAAGTGGAAAGAAAAGGAACAATTGAGGTGAAGACAAGTCAAGGGAAGGTAAAATACTTTGATAATATTTTTTTTATTCCTAGTTTATTATATAACTTGTTGAGTATTGGACAATTGATAGATGATGAATACTCAGTTATATTTGATGATGGTTTATGTACTATTAAAGATAAAAAATTTGGTTTAATTATGGTAAATGTGTGCATGAAGCAAAACAAGATGTTTCCACTTGATGTTTCAAATATTGAAAAGTACGCTCTTATTGTAACTAAAAAAAATGAGTCTAATTTATGATATTTAATATATGGGCACCTTAATATTAAAGGCTTAAGGCTATTAAAGTAAAAAGAAATAGTTTTTAGATTGCCCAAAATTAATACACTTGATGTATGTGAAGTATGTATTTATGGCAAACAAAGTCAAAAATCATTTCTTATTGGAAAAGCATGGAGAGCATCTGATTATCTTGAATTAATTCATGCTGACTTACGTGGACTTATAAATATAAAATCATTTAGTGAAAATCGATATTTTCTATTGTTTACTGATGATTATAGTCGCATGAGTTGGGTATATTTTCTGAAATTGAAATCTAAAATATTTGATAATTTTTGAAAATTCAAGCACTTGTAGAAAGGCAAAGTGGTAGATGCATAAAGACACTTCGGACAGATAGAGATGGTGAATTTTTATCTAATAAGTTTAATTCTTTTTATGAAGAAAATGATATTCACAGGGAATTGACAACACCATATATACCAGAACAAAATGGTATAGCTGAGCGTAAAAATCAAATTATCGTAGAAATGACAAGAAGTTTGCTTAAAAAAAGCATCTTCCAAATCAGTTTTGGACAGAAGTAGTTGTAATAATAATTTATTTGTTGAATATTTCATCAATAAAGACTGTTATGAATCGAACTCCTTTTGATATTTGGTATAATATAAAATCAAGTGTAAGCCATTTAAGAATTTTTTATTGTATTCCTTATGCTTTGGTAAATTTATAAAATCACCACAAGCTTGATGAAAAATCTAAAAAATACATCTTAATTGGTTATTCCTTACAATCCAAAGCATATCGATTGTATAATCCTATTAGTGGCAAAGTTATTATTAATAGAAATATTATGTTTGATGAAAGGACAAGTTAGAATTGAGAGTCCAATGAAGGTGAAACATAAACTCAGATTTCAGTAGAATTAGACACTCTATAGAATCAAGTAACATATTCTGCTTTGACAAGTTCATCGTCAACCTCACCTAGTTGCAGTTTAAATTCTTATTCCTCAGATGAAACCCCTCTAAGAAAATTCATATTATTAACAGAAATTTATAATTCAACATTTGCTTTATTTATTTCAGATCCTATAAACTTTGAGGAAGCAGTTGAAAAAGAGGAATGACGAAAAGCAATGAAGAAAGAAATCAAGTCAATTAAGAAAAATGAAACCTGAGAGCTAATGGATCTACCGAAGGAAAAGAAAGCTATTGGATTGAAATTAGTGTTCAAACAAAATATAATGCAGATGGAAGAATCCAAAAGCATAAGGCTCGGCTTATAGCAAAAGGATATTCACAACAACAAAGTATTGAATTTAATGATACTTTTTCTTCAATTGCTAGATTTGAAACTGTGAGAACTTTTTTGGTTTTAGCTGCACACTTAAATTGGCATGTTTATCAATTCGATGTTAAATCTACGTTTTTAAATGAGGATTTACATAAGAAGTTTTCATTACTTAATCTGAAGGTTTTCTGGTTAAGGGACATGAAGAAAAGGTGTATAAGCTAAAGAAAACTCTTTATGGGCTTAAACAAGCTCCAAGGGCATGGTACAGTAAAATTGATTATTATTTTCATCAAAATAGATTTAAGAGGAGCAATAATGAACCTACTCTTTATCTAAAGAAGGAAGGTGAATATACTATTCTAATGGTTTGCCTTTATGTTGATGATATTATATATATGGGTTCATCTAAGTCTTTTGTGGCAGAATTTAAAAGATCCATGATGAATAAGTTTGAAATATCAGATCTAGGTTTACTACATTATTTTCTTGAGTTGGAGGTAAAGTAAGGATCAGATGAAATTTTTATTTCACAAAGAAAGTATGCAATGGATCTACTAAAAAAATCTAACATGGTTAATTGCAAAGTTGCAACAATAACCTATGAATGTAAATGTGAAACTAAAATTTGAAGATGGTACATCTTTGACAAATGCAAGATACTATAGAAGTTTAGTTGGAGGTTTGATTTATCTAACTCATACTGGATCAGATATTATCTTTTTTGTTGGTGTAGTATCCAGGTTTATGCATAGCCCCAGCAAACATCATCTCGGAGCTGTTAAAAAAATTCTGTATTATATTACGTTTACTATCGATTATGGCATTTGATATTCTCATAATTTTAAATGTAAATTATTTCGTTTCATTGATAATGATTGGGTATGAGATTTGGATGATAGAAAAAGTACTTCAGGCAATATTTTTAGTCTCGAATCAGGTGCTATATCTTGGAGTTCAAAGAAGTAAGCAACAACTGTATTATTGACATCGGAAGCAGAATATGTAGCTGCAACATCAGCAACTTATCAAGCAATATGACTTAGAAGACTTCTTGAAGATCTTCATCAAGAACAAAAGAAAGCAACGGAAATATTTTGTGACAATAAAGCTACAATTGCAATGATGAAGAATCCAACATTTCATGAAAGATCGAAGCATATAGAGATACGCTATCATTTCATCCGGGATCTTGTAGCAAGTGGAGCCATAACAATGAAGTATTGTAGCACAGATGAACAAGTTGTGGATATACTCACCAAGTCACTTTCAGTTCAGAAGCATATTTATTTTATGTCTCAAATTGGTGTATGTTACTATGAATCAATGGGGAGTGTTAAGAATTGATTCATAGTGGTTATCTAGGTAGTTGTCATGTTCTAGGTAATTATAGATATGTTCTAAGATGTGACCCATGATCTAGAAGTTATAGGATAGTTCCTATATCTAACTCAATGATGGGTGACATAATGGAGGGAGGAATTTCCTATTAGGTCCTATAAATATGACCATAGTTTATAAAACAAGATAGAATGTGTGTATTTGGGAAAATCTTATAAGTGTTCTATGTATTTTTTTTTATTTAATACTATATTGATTTTCTTGATTGAAAGTATTCTTTCTTGATTGTATCGTAGTATTCTATTTTTATCATTTCTTTGCTCCTCCAACCCCAATAGTTTTGGTGTTAGAGTCGATCAAAGTGGCAATCGAACCAATGGGGCAAAGCTCTGAACTAGCAAGTTGCTTAGGCCTGACATGGCAGAAGGCTGCATCTGCTGCTACTACTGCTGGAGCTATTTTGTATTAAGGAATTGTCCACGAGATCCCCTTGCCCTCTTCATTGCATGAAGATGACTAGACTCTTGAAGAAAGATTCATTGGATTTGATATGGTGATGCTCCCTATATATACAAGTTAAGATGAAATATTTTTCCTAATAGAACTATGAGATTTTTTATGTAATTAAAAAAATCTTAATTATTTATTAGAAAAAATCTTACTCGCTAACGGATATGGCTGAAAAGATACAGGCACAAGGTCCTTCAAAAGTATGCTTTCGAATTGTTCCTATTGATAGCCTTCTAGAGTTAGTTATTAGTTGTGCATATATGTAAAATTAGGATTTATGTTAATTTTGGCAATGCAATACTATTTTTCTTACTCGTGTAATGAAACAGAAGATAAATATTTAAATGGGCTTTTTGCCTTTCAAGACCAAGAGGACAAGGATTGACAAAAGATAACGACTTGTGTCCTTACAAAAGCGTATACCTTTCTATTTTTTGAGTTTATATAAGCGCATTGTATTATATATATTGTTTTGCATTGACATAAATGGGTTCTTCCGCTGCACGTTCTAGCAAATATATTCCCTTTGTCATGCATGTTATGCTATAAATATGAATCTATTATATAAATTTAAAATATTTTTTTCAAAATTTTTATCTCAATTCTCTTGTTGACTTAAATGTGGAAAGAGCTGAGACTACGTTATGAGGAATTGATCGTAGATAGGTAACTTGAAACAACATGGATCCTCAAATTCATCTCCAAGAATCCTATTCTCAACATGCGACAGATTTTTGGAAATGGATGAGGTGGGATTGATTCTATAATTTGTGGATGGATGGATGGATTGGTGATGAATTTTGGTACCAATAATTAACATTTCCCTATCCTAGCCATTAACACGATGGTGCCGAATCTAACACTAAATTAAATAGGAATATTATTTAATTTAATTGAGACCATTATAATTTAATTAAATAAGAATATTATTCAAAGAGGCAGAAATATTATAATTTAAATCATTATAATTGAAAATAGATCATTAAATTGAGTCTGTTTCTTATAATATGTGTGAGCGGTATTAGTCACAATTGGTTTTCTATGCAATAATTTCATCATCCACGTGTGAATTTGAAGCTTTCTATCAGGTTTTGCTCGTTTAGCTAAAGCGAGCCTAATAATTATCTTTTTAATTATTTTGTCATTAGTATTTTCTAGTCTTTAATTATAAAAAATTGGTTGCTACTCATCCTACATTAGATTTAGTATTTGAACTTTTAATTTAGTTAAGATGTTTTATCATTAAGATCGATTCATATTTCAATTACATGAATTCGAATTCGTACTTCAACTATATGATGCAGAACCAATTTAATTTATCTCTTATTTGAATAAATTTAATTTGCTAATAGATAATCTTCTTACGTGTCGCTAGACAAGAAAGTAAACAAAAAATAAATAAAAAACTATATTCAATCTTGATTAGGAGATCTTAAAAATTTATAGGAATGTTTATCAATCAAAATTTGAGATCGTATGCTTGATTTGATTTATTTTTTTTTTATTTCTATATTTTTAGTTTAAGTCTTATATCTAAGGTCTATATAAAGAGGTGAAAAAATTGTAGTTCAAGTAATTAAAGAATGGATTAACAAATCAAATACTATATAAATAGTGGTTTCAACGAATAATGATTTTATTTTTTAAGTGAGAGATGTGTAGAGGTATAAGATTTTCACATTTGGAGTTTGATAGTTTTTTTCTTCTTCTATTATCTCATCATTATTATCATTCTAAAATTTAATAGAAGATCATTTTTTATATTTATAATTAACATAGTTCTATCATTGGCAAACCTTTTTTTCAAAAGTAAAGTCAAACCTTAGTTTATTTTATATTTATAACTCAATAGTTCCAATTCTAACATTAAATAAGATAAAAATATTATCGATCTGATACGATCATAAGATTGATACACTGCTAGCTAGCTGACTATTTTATACAAAACAACTTCCAAGACTTCATTTTTTTAGATATGAAGATAATATATGATACCTTCTTCTAGCATGGCTTAGGTAATTATCTTGATCCTACTCTCCATCGCTAACATCCACTGTATTGTCATCTATTGTAGGCACTAATTCGGCTTCTTCACCAGCTTCCGATATGGTAGGCAAGTTTGTCATCATCTTTTCCGGGGGTATTGTAGTCGAATCAGATGTCCCCCTTTCAGTCACCTTCATCTCTACCTCGGATTCATCTAAATGTGAATCAATCTTGTCGTATAACTCTATTTCGCTTTGGGTCACCTCCATCTTTGTTTCGGATTGATCTAAACGTGAATCAACCTTGTTGCGTATCTCTATTTCACTTTGGGTCATCTCCATCTTTGCCTCGGATTGATCTAAATGTGAATCAACCTTATCGTGCATCTCTATTTCACTTTGGGTCACTTTCATCTTTGTCTCGGATTGATCTAAATGCGAATCAACCTTGTCGTGTATCTCCATCTCGCTTTGGGTTGGAAACGATGACACAGATTTATCATCATCACCATAATCATCCTGTAAGTCATGACATGTTTAATATTACTCCAGAATAAAAAAAGAGGGCATATATGTATAGTTCTTACCCACAGTTCTTACCGGCAGGTATAGTTCTGACCGCCGTTGTAAACCGTTGGCATATATAAGGAAAAAACCGTTGTTGTTGTAGTAGTAGTAGTAGTGGTGTTCGGAGACGTAAATGTAACAAATCAAACTTTTTTTCTTCTAATAAGACCTACCTTATTATTTTGCTCTTCCTCTTCGTCGTCAATCTCCAGTGAACGGTCATCCGCTATGGGCACGAATTCCGGTTCTTCACCGGACAGCGAAGGACCCTCCGAAATGGTAGGCCAGTAGGTCTTCGTCCCTTTACGGGGTGTCCCCCTGTCATTCATCTCCGACCTCGTCTCGGATGGGGGTAAGTACGAAAACACATTCTCGTCCGTCCCTGTTTCGCTGGGGGTTGGAAATGGATACGGTGGCACAGACTTCCCATCCACCTCCTCCTCCTCCTCCTCCTCCTGCAAGCCATCCTATCAATCAGAGTCACATGTACGTAGATATATAGCATATATGTACATGTATATACCCGTAAGCAGAATTGGAGTTGGGATCGAAGTACCTGCCGACGAGGTGCACGAGTCGTGGGCCTGCTCAAGATTTCGATGATCTTCTTGCCGTCAGCGTGGTAGGCGTGCCAAATGTTCGGGATGTGGTCTACTCGCTTTCTCTGGTCTTCCTGGATTGCGTAGAGCAAGAAATTGTTGCACTCCGATAGGTAGAGCTTGTGCAGGGACGTCAGATGTTCGATGCCTTTGGGAAGCAGCATCAGCTCCGACAGGCCTTCCATTTGAAGCACACGAAGGCTCTTCATGCACCCTTTCTCCATCACCATCCTGTTGACATGTGGTAAATGAAGCAGATGAAGCTCTTGCAGATTCGGGAACCAGCCTTCCTTGAAGCGTAGTTGCACGCCGTGGTATGCCCGCCGCAGGAAAAGCACCGAAAGGTTATCGAGGTGGCAGAGTGCCGGGAGCGGATCCTCTTTCAGTCCGCTCCAGCCCAAGCACAGCTCCCGAAGCCTTTCTCCCAGGGAACGGAAGGATGGAGGCAGCAACAGGGAGTCATGGGCGTGCAGGCCGCCGCCTGCCACGACCCCACCCTCTCTTCCCCGCTGCATCCCCGCACGGCGTTGCTCCTGAACCACCACCGGCCCCACCACCGTTCCCTGCACATGGAGCTTCTGCAGGTTTTGGAAGCAGTGGCCGAAGTCCTGCAGCTGAAGCACCTCCTTCTCGTCGTAGGCCGTGATGCTCAACTTATAGAGGGAGGTCATGTGCGACACTGAGGCGCTCAGTTGCGGGCAGTGCACGCCTTTGACTTTGGACACGATGAGCACCTTGAGTTGGGTCAAGTAGCCGAGTTGCGTCATCGACGACTCCTCGTCCGCGGCGATGTCCAGGTGTTGTAAGGTCGTGAGATTCTGCAGGCCTAAGCCGCCCGGAGCCTTGACATGGCTGATGAATTCAAAAGATTGACGGCTTCTGTCGTTCAACCTGAGAGCCAGCAGGTATCGCAGCTTCTTCAACTGGCCGATCCCCTTGGGCAGCTTCTCTATTTTAGTGTAGCGGAGATCCAAGGTCTGCAGATTTCGGAGCCTTCCGATGGAGTCCGGAAGCCGTCTGACGTTCGTCTTCCTTAGCCCCAGATAGTGCAGGTTGATTAGGTCCATGAACACATCCGGAACCTTGTCCATGTCTGCGCTTTCCAGATCTACAACCCTCAAGTATCTCGCATTACGTGACACCATCTTCAGCAAGGTGGTCAGGGACGAGTCGTGCTTGAACACAAGCAAGGAGCGAATGCGAGAGAAATCCATGTGGAACAAGGCGCTGTTGGCGGCGTAGTCGTGCACCGACAACCGACGCGCTTCGCACCCCAACCCTCCCGATGATTCCGACTCTTTCCACACCATGCTAAAATGTTCCTTCCGGGCTGTGGGCAGAGTCAACTCACGCATCAATCCGTGCATCCCACATCTCCTCACCCTTCCGAAGCTATTCCTCTGTACACGCCGTGAAGCATGGACCGATGGATGAGTTCCTCCAGGAATTCCTCCGCCACTTCCTCCACCGTCTGTGCTTCCCTGTCCTGGACGAAACTTTCGGCGATCCAAAGCCTTATTAACTTCTTCCTCTTGATCTTGTCGTCGGGGAAGACGCTGCAGTACATGAAGCAGTTCTTCAGATAACTCGGTAGATCGTCGTAGCTCAGATTCAGAACATGCTTCAGGTTGTCCAAGCTCGGATTGTTAGCGAACTCCCAGCTGAGCTTTTTGTAAACGCGTTGCCATTCCGCCTCGGTCGTCCCTTTCAGTGACATGAGTCTGGCTACGGCCACGATGGCCAGTGGCAGGCCTTGGCACTTCCTGACAATATTTCTCCCCACCGCCTCCAAGCGTTTGGGGCAACGCCTGTCATCGGCATGCCAAAATGCCTCTCGACAGAAGAGATCGAACGCTTGGTTTTCATCCTCAATTTTCCGAAGCTTCAGCCGGTGCCTCTCTTCCGATGTCGAAGCTACCTCATTTAGCCGTGTCGTGATCACTATTCTGCTTCCACGATTGTTATCGGGAAGAGCACGCTGCACATAGGAACACAGCTCTCCGCTCCACACATCATCCAGAATCAGCAAGTACCTCTTCTCCTGTAGAATGCTGCAAACGTCCTCCTGTAAACGATTAAGGTCGGACGACCCGCCACTCTCGTGCTCGATTGATCTGCGTCCAGCAGTTCCTTCAGAATTCTTCTCAGCGCATGTTCGATTCGACAAGACTTGGAAACGGTGACCCAGATTTTGCAGTCGAAGCGATTCTCGATCTCCTGGTTCCGTAAACTTTGTCAACCATGGTGGTCTTCCCTACACCTCCCATGCCCCAAACCGATATCACCGCGCGTGTGGACGTTTCATCTGTCAGCAGCTGAAACAAAATTTTCCTCTGTTCTCTGTAAATATTGTCGTCTTCTTCGTTGACAGGGTACGATCTCGACGAATTGAACACTCTTCCAACAAGGTCGTTTGCATTCTCGCCTTCGTCGGCATTATCTTCCACTTCGGATTCATTCTTCCTGATGTCATAGCGCTCCATCATGGCTTCGAGATGGGATAGGCCAGCTTCTATAACTTTCAGCCGATTAGCTATGAGCTGCCAGGCACTACTCTGTTTCTGACTTTTCACAGCTCGATTAAGGAAGGATCTGAGTCCACCCTGTGACCGCTCTGCGGTAATATGCAAGTACTCGTCGATCACGTCTTCCATGGAATCTGCTATCTCCTCGCTCGTTTGAGCCATGGCTCGATGGTGGTGTTATACTTCTGCATGTCCACGTTGCTCAAAAATATTTGCATATGCTCGAAGTCGCTCCTGATCCGTCTAATCGTCTCCTTAACATCTGTCTTCAGTGATTCGTCGGCTCCCAAATTGAAGCCCATGGCTGCCTGCACAGCGTCCCCCGCCATGGCCACGGCAATCTTTTCAGCAACGACAATGAGAACAGACTCCATGTTGGCTTCTGTCCACAGAGTCATGCAGTCAAAATTAGTCAAACCGAAAAAGTAGGAATCTCATTAATTTCTGCTGTGGAGTGAAATTTAATTATCCTTGTCTCCTAATTGGCTCAAATTATTGTCCACTTTTGACTTTTAACCTCTATCCAACCTAATAAGATGCAAGTTTAAAATAATTCGAAACTAAGATTACCTAATCCCAAGTAGTATAAAATTTTGAATATACAAAATATAATATATTATTTTAATTTTTTTAAAAACAAATAATGCTGTTACTAAATATTACAATGTAAAACAATCTATATATATAGAAAATATAATTATTAATATATATATATATATAATAAAATAATATATTAAAAATATAAATATAGAACTAATAAAAAAACAACATAAACTTGTATTGATGCATTTGGAAATATATTTAAAATATCCATTAAAGGTCAAATGTACATTTCAAATATGAATTAATATTTAATATTTTTTTAAACTACATCCAACCTGTGTTAGAAATGCTCAAGTACTTATAATATTAGCATTTTATAATATTTGAAAGTATCATATAATTTTATTTAAAATTATAAGATTGCCATTGTTCCATGTGATTTTTTTTTATAAGATTACATAGATACATTTATTTATTTTATTTTATTTACTTATTAATTTAAATAAAAATATATATTTAATATATTAAGAATATTAGAATGATAAATTTATCAAAAATATTCAATAGATTTTTGAAATATAAATTTACCAAATAATATTTAAATCAATACATATTTAAAATATAAATTTCATCTATTATTTATTGAACTTCTATAGTTGCACATTCATTCAGGCCCTTTTATCTAATTATGCATTAAAAATATAAATGTATTTTCAAACCTAGCCAGCAGCCAACAAAAGTAAACAAATATTGATAGAACCCATTATAAGAATAAAAAATAATAATAAAAACATAACATGGTGTGGATTGCAAAATAACATAGATCATATGACTCATTGGGTTCCTACTGAAGAAGAAAAGGAAGATTAAAAGTAAAATAATTCCAGGCATGGGGTTCCAACTGAAGAAAAAGGGAAAGACGCAGTTGCATAGATCAAAAGTGGAGGAAGACATGGGAGGGGAAGGAAGGATCTCCGATGAACTCGACCCCTTCAGCAGCACCAGAGATGGACTCTTCTCAGGGAAAGTTACAAGGTAAATGGAAAGATTCCAAGCTAAAAAAATGGGCTAACGAGATCCAGATGTAGATCCAAATCAATCAGCATAAAATTCATTGACTAAAACAGTGAATAACTCCGCCTGGCATCCGTCTCGAATGGGTGAGAGCGAGAGAGAGAAAGAACGGTACCTGAGAGAAAATGTGCCTCTCGCTAGCTCCGATGAACCAGGCGACTCTGCTTCCTCGATCCTGTCTTTCTTCTTTCTTATATAAGGAGGCACTGCCATTTGTCAAGCATATATATATATATATACATATACATATATATAATATATATATTAGTTGGCCAAACGAAAGCGATGGAATATCTTATAACATCCTTTTGTTGACTTAAGCCAATGAAGACAAGCTACCTAGACGTCGGCATCGGTCCCGAACTCACAAAATAATGCTAGCATTGTTTTGGTTTCTGCATCGACCAATACAAGTCATGGATCTCAGCAACCATAAGTATTATAAGGTATTGGCGTGCGACAAATAGTAGAAACGATGGGTGATTCTTCGACTCGCGAGAGGGTGCTTTGCGCATCGATCGCCATTACCAAACGACACTCGGTCTCGTATGTGTGGAATAGAATAAACATTCCAACCATTTTAAATACACAGTTTTGTAGCTACGTCATGTCTTATCAGATTCAGAGAATTCAACAGTAAAACAACGGGTAAGCAAGTCAAACATTTCCTAGAAATTGCAATCGTTCCATTAAATAGTAAACCGGATGGAGATGGAATCCATGCGTTTGTTTGAGAACAAGGTCTCTGGGTCACACTTGCTATTTCTTTACTTGTACAGATTAAACGATGAGTCCGATAAGCTTGTACTGGTTAAACCTTGTTGAGTTACCAAACTAGAGTTCAGTGCCATATCAGATGAAGCATTTCGGATGAGATGCCAAAAGCCAAGGATGAGTTGTCGGGGAACCCCATGAGACACAAAGCCAGATACAATTGTTAGATAATGTGACCCTTTATAATTGGATAAGATATATGATAAAATTAATTAGATTGTAACGACAGTATTGATCAATAGAAAAAAAAGTCTATATTATAATAGGATTCCTAAGGGGATGTCCTTGATGGAAGGAACTCCTCTGATAACTTATCTTATATTTTTTGCTCTCGTCTATAAATAGACATGACCTCTAAGGATCTACACACGAGTATATAGATACATCTAAAAGTTGCATAAAAGAAAGACATCTCACAGGCATCAATTGAGAGATTATAGTTTGAAAGTATAGGAAAAGAGGAGAAAAGTCTAGTTCCTCTTATAGATTGACAACAACATTGGATATCAAGAAGGTACTCGAGATTAGATATCTTTTCTTTTCTTATCGATGACATCAAAAGGTGCACATGTAAAACTAATCTATTGTTATTTGATTTTAATAAAATTATATTTTGTCGCATGCTTGCCGACGATGTTATAAGCAACAATGATCGTTGTGACCTCGACTACGCAGACGCCATAAAGCCGTGGCGGCATCGTGGCACACGCGGCGGCCATGTAATGGCAACACCGCTCGCGGCACAAGCTACGTGTCGATCGGTGCTACAAGGGGGGCTACATAGTCGGTAGCCACTCGCAGCGATGATCGCGACGGCGACATAATCGCCACAGCGAAGGCCGCGACCGGCAGTGACCGACCGGCACACCAAGACGTAGCAGCAATCGCGAGGCGTGTCGAGTGTGCGGTCGAGTGTAAGCACGGGCAGAGGTCGCGCGCCATGCGACGACCGCACGACGCAGCGCTGCACTGGTGGCGCCTGCCACGTGCACCGACGGCAGCGCATACGCAGCGAAGCCTGGCACGCGCTAGATCCTCCAGATCGGGCGAGCTGCACAGGAGGCGCAATGAGTGTGCAGAGGTAATTTTTAAAAAATTACAGTTTTACCATTAAGTATTTTATTAATACTTTTAGTATTCTGACAAATTTGCCTTTTATAAATCTGATAATTTCAGTTTATGTCCTATCAACATATTTACATTTTTACCCTTATGAAGTTGAGAATTTCTGATTTATATTCTCAATTATAAAATCGATCAAAAAAATTTAATTAAATTTGATCATGATTTTATTTTGATTAATTATTGATTAAATTTAATTTTTATCAAATTTAGAAAGTATTAAATTTTGATCAATTTTTTTTATTTTGATTGACTTATTTAATTGGGCTAATATTTAGTCAATTCTAGATTTGCCCAAATTAAATAAAATTAATTAGTTTTATTTAATAAAAAATATAATTTATTATTCCTTTTATTGTTTTTTCTCATATGATTTATTGATTACATGTGGTAAATAAAATCTAATAATTGTTCTTGAATATTTCTTTAGTTATTCACATTTATATAATTAAAATTATAAAATAATATCTATCTTTCACATGAAGGCATGATTTATATGTTATCATGATTTATGGTTATCATATGAGTTTTTCTTTTTGCTGATTAATATTCAATAATTATTATGATTATTATTGTATTATTGAACTGTTTAACATAAATTAAATTAGAGAAATTTGATGAATATTATTTGTAACTCATCTCTCTAGGTTTTATCTGACCAGTAGCTGCCAAAGTGGCCTAAGATGATAGGTTTTTGAGATGTGAATTACAATAAAAGTCTTGTCATTTGTAGGACATTTTAAATTATATTTTATATTATTATATTGGTCTTGTAGCCACCAAAGTGACCTAGACCAATAACTTATAAAATGACATTAAGGAATTAGTCCTAAATGACGTCAAGGAAATAATATTCATAATGGCACACATAATTATAAGATTTAGATAATCCCAAAAGAGAATCTGTTTCAAATAATTATGTGATGAGGTAGGATGATACTGTTTTGGATATCCTTATAGTTTAGGGTTGTGTACCCAAAGATAACAATACTATTCTACAAGGATGATATCAATCCTCCATATATGATTTTGAGTGAACACTAGATATGCCAATATTTTACCCAAAGGTGAAATATAGATGATATCAATAGTTCATCATATTTTGGAAACTCAAAGCATTAATGTTATTTTATATTTTATAATGGTACTTTCGTCCATGCATTCTTATGCTTCCAGTGTCCCTGTACTCTTTGAATCAAATTATTCAGAATGGTTAGACCATTGCAATTCACACTAGGTGTATTAGATCTTGATTTAGCATTGCTTGTTAAAAAGCCTGCAGAACAAGTTAATGAAATAAAAGTTTGGGAAAGATCTGATAGGCTTAGTTTAATATTCATAAGAATGACGATTGTAAATAATATAAAGACTTCATTACCGATTGCAACTAGTGCACAAAAATATTTAAAGGTTATTGAAGACAGATTTAAATCTACTGATAAGTCATTGGCTGACACACTAATGAAAGAACTGACTATGGCTCAGTACGATGGTTCTTGAGGAATTCAGGATCATATCCTCAATATAGCTGATAAAGCTGCAAAACTTAAGGCATTAGGCATGAACATTGATGAATTTTTCCTTGTGTAGTTCATTCTTAATTCTCTTCCTTCTCAGTTTGGCCCATTCAAAATTCACTATAATACAAATAAGTATAAGTGGGATTTAAATGAGTTAACAGTATGTGTGTTCAGGAAGAATCGAGATTAAGACAGGAAAGTTCATATAATGTCATGACTACTATTCAAGGAGTTAGTAACAAGAAAAGAAAATTGAAACGTCATCCATCAAAGAAATTGCCGGGTTTAGAAATGTTAAACATACTAATGAAAGGAAAGCTTTTACAGTAAAGTATTTCTTTTGTGGCAAGAAAGGACATGTGAAGAATGATTGTATTAAACGTAAAACTTAGTTGGAAAGGAAAGGTATATATTCAACCTTTGTATGTTTTGAATCAAACATTGCATAAGTTCTTTCTAATACTTGGTAAATTGATTCTAGTGCTTCAACTCATATTACTAATAATATACAGGGATTTCTTTCAATCCGGAAACCAAAACAATATGAAAGATTCATCATTATGGGAAATCGTCTCAAAGCGAAAGTGATATCAGTAGGGACTTATCGCCTACACCTAGAGATGGGTCATCTGATGGATCTTATTGACATATGTTATGTTCCTACTATTTCTAGAAATTTGGTTTCTCTATCTAGAATTGATGAGTTAGGATATTATCTTTTTTTTGGAAATGGTAAACTTAGTATATTTTATGATTCAATAAAAGTTAGTTCTGAAATTCTGTGTGATGGTTTGCACAAAATTAATTTAAATCTTGAGTTTGAAAAGATATTATTAACCCTGCAATTAAATATTGGATTGAAACATAGTTTCAATAATGAAAGATCTTCAACACTGTGGCATAAACGATTGGGGTATATCTCCAAGGAAAGAATTGAAAGATTAGTGAAAGATAATATTTTGAAAGATTTAGACATCACCGATTTTGATGTTTGTATAGATTACATTAAGGAAAAGCAAACTAAACATATAAAGAAAAATACCACAAGAAGTAAAGAACTTCTTGAGATTATTTATACTGATATCTGCGAACCACTCCATATTCTTTGTTTTAGTGGAGAAAGATATTTCGTCACATTTATAGATGACTCATCCAGATATGGCTATATTTATCTAATACATGAAAAGTCTCAAGTTGTTGACACTATTGAAGTGTACATAAATGAGGTCGAGAGACAATTAGATAGAAAAGTTAAAATTGTCAGATCTGACAGGGGTGGTGAATTTTATGGCATATATGATAAATATGATCAGAATATTAGTCCTTTTGCTATATTCCTAAAACAACAGAGTATTTATGCTCAATATGCCTTACCAGGTGTACCATAGCAGAATGGTGTTGCTGAAAGGTGAAATCGTACTCTTATGGATATGGTTAGGAGCACGATGAGTTATTCCTCTATACCTGAGTTAATGTGGGGTGAAGCTTTTAAGACAACTATGTACATCTTGAACAAAATTCTTCGTAAGTCGGTTCCATCAACTTCATTTGAGTCATGGACCGGTAGGAAGCCTAGTTTGAGACATTTACATATTTGGGGGTGTTCTGCAGAGATAAGAGTATTTAATCCAAATGAAAAAAAATTAGATCCAATAACTATTTCTAAATATTTTATTGGTTATCCAGAAAAGTCTAAGGGATATAGATTTTATTGTCCTAATCATAGTATGAGGATAGTAGAATCTGGTAATGTAAGATTCTTAGAAAATGATGAAATCAATGGGAGTGAAAAATCTCAAAGGGTCAATTTTGATTTTTAAGAGATTCAAGTTATTTCTCCCGTATCATTTCCTATTCGAGAAATTGTTGTTACTTAAATCAATGAAAGAATTGACGAGGGTAAACAATAAAATAATATTGATGAACTCTCACATGATGTTGATGTTGCCGCTGGTGATCTTATAGAACAATCACAATTGACAACTTTGAGAAGATCTCAAGGGAAGAGGAAACATGCTATTTCTGATGATTATATGGTATATCTATAAGAATAAAAGGAGACCCCTTATCGTTTTCACAAGTTATAGAAAGTATTGATTCTGAAAAGTGGTATGATGCAATAAAAGAAGAGTTAAAATCAATAGACCAGAACGGTGTTTGGGAACTCATTGAATTGCCTAATAATTATAAAAGAGTCGATTGTAAATGGATCTTTAAGACAAAACGTGACTCAACAGGCAATATCGAATGATATAAAGCTAAACTTGTAGCCAAAGGTTTTTCTCAGAAAGAAGGCATCGACTACAACGAGACTTTTTCTCTGGTTTCTAGAAAGGACTCATTAAGAATCGTTCTGGCACTAGTAGTTCATTATGATCTTGAGTTACATCAGATGAATGTGAAAACAACATTTCTGAATGAAGATCTGGATGAGAAAATCTATATGGAACAAGCTAAAGGATTCATAGAAAAAGAAAAAGAAAGTTTGGCTTATAAACTTAAGAAATCCATTTATGACCTTAAACATGCTTTCAGACAATGGTATATAAAGTTTTATGATGCCATTACTTCATTCGGATTTCAGGAGAACACCGTTGATCAGTGCATATATCTGAAGATAAGTTGGAGCAAGTTTATCATATTGGTCTTATATATGGATGATATTTTACTTGCTAGTAGTGATCTTAGTTTATTGCATGAAACCAAGATATTTCTCAGCAATAACTTTAAGATGGTTGATATAAATAAGTTAGCCTATATTATTGGTATTGAGATATTCAGAGATAGATCTCAAGGATTATTAGGATTATCTCAAAAAGGATATATTAATCGTATCTTGGAGAGATTTAATATGCAGCTTTACTCAGCCAATGATACACCTATTACTAGAGGTGAAAATTTTAGCTAAAACCAGTGCTCGAAAAATGACTTATAAAGGAATCAAATAAAAAACATTCCTTATGGGTGCGCAATTGGAAGTCTATTATATGCTCAAACCTGTATAAGACAAGATATCAGTTTTGCAATTGCAATGCTGGATAGATACCAGAGCAACCCAGGAATGGAACATTAGAAAACTGCAAAGAAAGTAATAAGATATCTGCATGAGGCAAAAGATTATATACTCACATATAAGAGATCAGATCAGCTTGAAGTAATAGGATATTCAGATGCTGATTTTGTAAATTTTCTCGATAGTAGGAAGTCCACTTCAGGATTTATATTTATGTTAGCCTTTGGAGCAATTTCTTGAAAAAGTGCAAAGTAATCGCTTATTGCATCATCTACAATGGAGGCTAAATTTGTGGCATACTTTGAGACCACAAATCAAGCTTTATGGCTACAAAATTTCACCTCAGGAGTTGGTGTGGTCGACTCAATTACCAAGCCGCTAAAGATATTTTGTGATAATACTACTACAGTTTTCTTCTCTAAGAATGACAAGTACTCTAGTAGTTCCAAGCACATCGAGATAAAGTACTTGGTGGTTAGAGAAAGAGTCTAGAAATAACAAGTATCAATTGAAACCTGAGCACTACTATAATGATTGCTGATCCATTTACTAAAGCTTTATAGTGTAAAATATTTAAAGAATATGTTCTTCGAATGGGGCTTATGAGTAAGCCATGAAAGATATGGTGATGCATGTTCAAGTGGATACTATTATTGATATTTCTTTTGCATAATTAAAGTTATTTATTTCTGTTATCCTGTTTACATTTATGTTTATACATATTATGGTTAAATGTAATAATAGGATTGTCTTGACAAGACAAATTACAGGGGTCATTATGGACTATATTAGGAAATACTAACGATGTTGTAGTACATAGAAGGGAGTATGATATTGATGATATACACCCACTATGACTCGCATTGATGATTAGACTTAATATAGTATTATTATGTTTATTGGACTTATTGGCTTGTTTTAAAAATTTATGGCCATGTATAAAATGCTTTTCAAAATTTTTCAGGATCCAATTAGGTAAAACTGTTTTCAAACAAATTTTGTTTTGTTTATTTTGATTTTGAATATCTTTTATATCTTATCAATTAACGGGTCAAGTGGAAGATATATGATAGAACTAATTGGATTCTAATGACAGTATTAACCAATAGAAAAGAAGTTCATATTATAGTAGGATTCCTCAAGGGATGCCCTTGATGAAAAGAACTCCTCTGATAACTTATCATAGACCCTTTGTTCTCGTCTATAAATAGACAGGAACTCTAGGGATCTACATAGACATAGATGCATCTAAAAGTTGCATAAAAGAAAGGCATCTCACAGGCATCAGTTGAGAGATTACAGTTTCTCTCTCAACCTCCTTAAGCCATTAATCTAAGTGGTCTTGTGAAAGTATAAGAAGAGAGAAGAAGAGTTTAGTTCCTCTTGCGGATTAACAGCGATATTGGATCTAAAGAAGGTACTCAGATCAGAGATCTTTTTCCTTCTTTTCAAACGTCATCAAAAGGTACACATCGTAAAACTGATATATTATTTTTTGATTTCAATCATAGCATAAAAGTTTTTTCGCATTACAGAAAGAATGATTATAGTTTTTATGTTTACAACAATCACCTTACTCTCGGTTGGGGCTTCCCAAGTTGTATCACATGACATGTTGCGATAACATGCTTCTGTTTGTAGAGAGTTCTAGTGTCAGAGTCGATAAAAGTGGCAGCCGAACCAATAGGGCGGAGCTCTGAATCGACAAGTTGCTTATAGCCTGACATGGCAGAAGGCTGCATTTGTTGCTGCTGGAGCTGCTTTGTGTTGAGGAATCATCCACTGAATCCCCTTGCCCTCTTCATTGCGTGAAGATGGTGAGACTCACGAAGATATCGATAGAATGAAGTAGGAAGAAGAGATTCATTGGATTTGATATGGTGGTGCTCCCTATTTACACAAGTTAGGATGAAATATTTTTCTCAACAGAACTATGATATTTCCTCATGTAGTTAAGAAAATCTTAACTATTTATAAGGAAAAATCTTAACTGCCAACATATATGACTGAAAAGATGCAAGCACAAGTTACTTCAAAAGTATGCTTTCGAATTATTCCTATTGATAGCCTTCTAGAGTTCGTTGTTAGTTGTGCATATATGTAAAATTAGGATTTATGTTAATTCTTACTCGTGTAACGAAACAGAAGATAAATATTTAAACGGGCTTTTTGCCTTCCGAGACCAAAAGGTCAACGATTGACAAAAGATAACGACTTGTGTCTTTACAGAAGCGTATAACTTTTTATTTTTGATGAGTTTGTTTTGAGCCTCCAACTTTGCACGCAGCTGCCTCCTTCCAAGTATTGTATTATACATATTGTTTTGCATTGACATAAATGAGTTCTTCCGCTGCAGGTTCTAGCAAATATATTCCCTTTGTCATATATGCTATGCTATAAATATGAGTCTATTATATAAATTTAAAATATTTTTTATAAATTTTTAATCTCAATTCTCTCATTGACTAAGTTATGAGGAATTGACCAGGTAACTTGAAACAACGTGGATCCTCAAATTCATCTCCAATAATCCTATTCTCAAGATGTGACAGATTTTTGGAAATGGATGAGGTGGGATTGATTCTATAATTTGGATGATGGATGGGTGATGAATTTTGGTATTAACATTTCTCTATCCTAGCCATTATTTAATTTAATTAAATAAGAATATTATTTAATTTAATTTAATTGAGACCTATATAAAGGGCAAAAATATTATAATTTAAATCATTGGAAAATAGATCATTAAATTGAGTTTGTTTCTTATATTATGTGTGAGTGGTTTTCCTTACAATTGTTTTGTTTTTCTATGTAATAATTTCATCATGCACGTGTGAAAGTTTAAAGTTTTCATTTGAGGTTTTGCTCGTTTAGCTAAAGCGAGCCTAATAATTATCTTTTTAATTATTTATCATTAGTATTTTCTATTTTTTTATTTAAAAAAAATTAGTTGCTACTCATCCTACATTAGATTTGATTTGATGGGATAAAAATAAGAAACTTTCTATACGAACAAATATAAGCAGGTTGTAACATACATCGAAATTAAACGAAAATCACAATCAAATAAGACATCAAGATTTACGTGGAAAATCCCTCTAATGTGAAGGGTAAAAATTACAAGACAAGCTAGAGAAAACACATTATAAGAATAATGAATATATAAGTTTCAAAATCCCCTGCCCAAACCTAAGAAACAATCACAAGAGAATATTTGGGATACAAGGATTACGTCATTGTGCACAATATCCAAAATCTTCTCAAGTAATTACAACAAGAATCCATAGTAAATCTAATCTAATCCGAGATGAGAATACTACTTGTATGATTGATAACAATATTTTCGTTATCCTTATTTTTCTCTTTCCTTCTCTCTTATTTTTCTATCCTTTCCTTCTCTTTTTCTGAACCACATTGTTATAGTTTTTCAGCTCCTAAGTTTGCAGCCACTGCTACCCTCTTTTCTCTTTTTTAGCCACTATACCTATGAGTTAGGGTTATGATTAAAAGAGAGGAGAGTTAAGACCAAAGTGGAGTTATTCAAGCTGAAATGGGCTCAATAATAGGTTATCTGCCCAATAAGATTTAGTACTTGAAATTTTAATTTAGATAAGATGTTTTATTATTAAGACTGATTCATGTTTCAATTATATGGATTCGAATTGTGCTTCCACTATATGATGCAGAACCAATTTAATTTGTCTCTTATTTGAATAAATTTAATTAGTTAATAGATATTCTTCATAGGGTGTCGCTTGATAACATTTGTTTAGCGAAAAGACAAGAAAGTAAATAGAAAATAAAATAAAAAACTATATCCAATCTTGTAAGGATTGTAAATCTTGATCGAAGATCTTAAAAATTTATATGATCAATCAAAATTTCATCAAATAGGAGATCATATACTTGATTTGATGTAATTATTTTTTTATTCTATATTTTTATTTTATGTCTTATATCTAAGGTCTATATAGAGAGGTGAAAAAAATTGTAGTTCAAGTAATTAAAGAATGGATTAACAAATCAAAGACTATATAAATAGCGTTTTCAATGAATAATGATTTTATTTTTGAAGTGAGAGATGTGCAGAGGTATAAGATTTTCACATTGGGAGTTTGTTAATTTTTTTTCTTCTATTATCTCATTATTATTACCATTCTAAAATTTAATAGAAGATCATTTTTTATATTTATAATTAACATATTTCTTTCGCAAACTCTTTTTCAAAAGTAAAGTCAAACCTTAGCTTACTTCATCATACCGCACACATGTATATTTATAACTCAATAGTTCAAATTCTAACATTAAATAAGATAAAAATATTATCGATCCGACACGATCATAAGAAGATTGATACACTGCTTGCTAGCTAGCTGACTATTTCATACAAAATGATTTCCAAGACTTCATTTTTTGAGATATGAAGATAATATATGATACCTTCTTCTAGCATGACTTAGGTTATTATCTTGATCCTACTCTCCATCGCTAGCATTCACTATATTGCCATCCATTGTAGCTACTAATTCGGCTTCTTCATCGGCCTCCAATGTGGTAGGTAAGTTTGTCATCATCTTTTCCGGGGGTTTTGTAGTCGAAATGTCCCCCTTTTAGTCACCTCCATCTCTGCCTTGGATTCATCTAAATATGAATCAATCATGTCGCGTATCTCTATTTCGCTTTGGGTCACCTCCATCTTTGTCTCGGCTTGATCTAAATATGAATCAACATTATCGTGTATCTCTATCTCGTTTTGGGTCACCTCCATCTTTGTCTCAGATTGATGGTGGTGGTGGTGGCGGCGGCGACGGCGACGACGATGGCGGCAACGACGGCGGCGGCAGTGACGGCGGCAACGACGGCAGCGACGGCGGCGGCGACGGCAACAGCGGCAGCGACGGCGGTGACAGCGACGGCGAGGCGCGGCGGCAGCGACGGCGGCGTCGATGGCGACGACGGCGGCGTCGATGGCGACGACGGCGACGATGGCGGCAGCGAAGGCGGCGGTGACGGCGGCAGTGGCGGTGGTGGCGGCGACGGCGGTGGCGGCGGCGGCGGCGGCGGTGGTGGTGGTGGTGGTGAAATGGTAGGCAAGTTGGTCTTCGTACCTTTACGGGGGGATGGAAATGAATTAGATTGCCCCCTGTCATTCATCTCCGACCTCGTCTCGGATTGGGGTAAGTACGAAAACACATTCTCGTCCGTCCCTGTTTCGCTGGGGGTTGGAAATGGATACGGTGGCACAGACTTCCCATCCACCTCCTCCTCCTGCTGCTGCTGCAGGCCATCATGTCAATCGGAGTGACATGTATGTAGATATATATCATATATGTATACGTATATATGCGGAAGCAGAACTGGAGCTGGGATTGAAGTACCTGCCGACGAGGTGCACGAGTCGTGGGCCTGCTCAAGATTTCGATGATCTTCTTGCCGTCAGCGTGGTAGGCGTGCCAAATGTTCGGGATGTGGTCTACTCGCTTTCTCTGGTCTTCCTGGATTGCGTAGAGCAAGAAATTGTTGCACTCCGATAGGTAGAGCTTGTGCAGGGACGTCAGATGTTCGATGCCTTTGGGAAGCAGCATCAGCTCCGACAGGCCTTCCATTTGAAGCACACGAAGTCTCTTCATGCACCCTTTCTCCATCACCATCCTGTTGACATGTGGTAAATGAAGCAGATGAAGCTCTTGCAGATTCGGGAACCAGCCTTCCTTGAAGCGTAGTTGCACGCCGTGGTATGCCCGCCGCAGGAAAAGCACCGAAAGGTTATCGAGGTGGCAGAGTGCCGGGAGTGGATCCTCTTTCAGTCCGCTCCAGCCCAAGCACAGCTCCCGAAGCCTTTCTCCCAGGGAGCGGAAGGAGGGAGGCAGCAACAGGGAGTCATGGGCGTGCGGGCCGCCGCCTGCCACGACACCACCCTCTCTTCCCCGCCGCAACCCCGCACGGCGTTGCTCCTGAACCACCACCGGCCCCACCACCGTTCCCTGCACATGGAGCTTCTGCAGGTTTTGGAAGCAGTGGCCGAAGTCCTGCAGCTGAAGCACCTCCTTCTCGTCGTAGGCCGTGATGCTCAACTTATAGAGGGAGGTCATGTGCGACACAGAGGCGCTCAGTTGCGCGCAGTGCACGCCTTTGACTTTGGACACGATGAGCACCTTGAGTTGGGTCAAGTAGCCGAGTTGCCTCATCGACGACTCCTCGTCCGCGGCGATGTCCAGGTGTTGTAACGTCGTAAGATTCTGCAGGCCTAAGCCGCCCGGAGCCTTGACATGGCTGATGAATTCAAAAGATTGACGGCTTCTGTCGTTCAACCTGAGAGCCAGCAGGTATCGCAGCTTCTTCAACTGGCCTATCCCCTTGGGCAGCTTCTCTATTTTAGTGTAGCGGAGATCCAAGGTCTGCAGATTGCGGAGCCTTCCGATGGAGTCGGGGAGCCGTCTGACCATCGTCTTCCTTAGCCCCAGATAGTGCAGGTTGATTAGGTCCATGAACACATCAGGAACCCTGTCCATGTCTGCGCTTTCCAGATCTACAACCCTCAAGTATCTCGCATTACGTGACACCATCTTCAGCAAGGTGGTCAGGGACGAGTCATGCTTGAACACAAGCAAGGAGCGAATGCGAGAGAAATCCATGTGGAACAAGGCGCTATTGGTGGCGTAGTCGTGCACCGACAACCGACGCGCTTCGCACCCCAACCCTCCCGATGATTCCGACTCTTTCCACACCATGCTAAAATTTTCCTTCCGGGCTGTGGGCAGAGTCAACTCACGCATCAATCCGTGCATCCCACATCTCCTCACCCTTCCGAAGCTATTCCTCTGTACGCCGTGAAGCATGGACCGATGGATGAGTTCCTCCAGGAATTCCTCCGCCACTTCCTCCACCGTCTGTGCTTCCCTGTCCTGGACGAAACTTTCGGCGATCCAAAGCCTTATTAACTTCTTCCTCTTGATCTTGTCGTCGGGGAAGACGCTGCAGTACATGAAGCAGTTCTTCAGATAACTCGGTAGATCGTCGTAGCTCAGATTCAGAACATGCTTCAGGTTGTCCAAGCTCGGATTGTTAGCGAACTCCCAGCTGAGCTTTTTGTAAACGCGTTGCCATTCCGCCTCGGTCGTCCCTTTCAGTGACATGAGTCTGGCTACGGCCACGATGGCCAGTGGCAGGCCTTGGCACTTCCTGACAATATTTCTCCCCACCGCCTCCAAGCGTTTGGGGCAACGCCTGTCATCGGCATGCCAAAATGCCTCTCGACAGAAGAGATCGAACGCTTGGTCTTCATCCTCAATTTTCCGAAGCTTCAGCCGGTGCCTCTCTTCTGACGTCGAAGCTACCTCATTTAGCCGTGTCGTGATCACTATTCTGCTTCCACGATTGTTATCGGGAAGAGCACGTTGCACATAGGAAGACAGCTCTCCGCTCCACACATCATCCAGAACCAGCAAGTACCTCTTCTCCTGTAGGATGCTGCAAACGTCCTCCTGTAAACGATTAAGGTCCGACGACCCGCCACTCTCGTGCTCCGATTGATCTGCGTCCAGCAGTTCCTTCAGAATTCTTCTCATCGCATGTTCGATTCGACAAGACTTGGAAACGGTGACCCAGATTTTGCAGTCGAAGCGATTCTCGATCTCCCGGTTCCCGTAAACTTTGTCAACCATGGTGGTCTTCCCTACACCTCCCATGCCCCAAACCGATATCACCGCGCGTGTGGACGTTTCATCTGTCAGCAGCTGAAACAAAAGTTTCCTCTGTTCTCTGTAAATATTGTCGTCTTCTTCGTTGACAGGGTCCGATCTCGACGAATTGAACACTCTTCCAACAAGGCCGTTTGCATTCTCGCCTTCGTCGGCATTATCTTCTACCTCGGATTCATTCTTCTTGATGTCATAGCGCTCCTTCATAGCTTCGAGATGGGACAGGCCAGCTTCTATAACTTTCAGCCGATTAGCTATGAGCTGCCAGGCACTACTCTTTTTGTGACTCTTCACAGCTCGATGAAGGAAGGATCTGAGTCCACCCTGTGACCGCTCTACGGTAATGTGCAAGTACTCGTCGATCACGTCTTCCATGGAATCTGCTATCTCCCTCGCTCGTTTGAGCCATGGCTCGATGGTGGTGTTATACTTCTGCATGTCCACGTTGCTTAAAAATATTTGCATATGCTCGAAGTCGCTCCTGATCCGTCTAATCGTCTCCTTAACTTCCGCCTTCAGTGAATCTTCGGCTCCCAAATTGAAGCTCATGGCTGCCTGCACAGCTTCTCCCGCCATGGCCACGGCAATCTTTCCAGCAACGAGAATGAGAAAAGACTCCATGTTGGCTTCTGTCCACAGAGTCATGCAGTCAAAATTAGTAAAACAATACATGTATATAGAAAAGATAATTATGAAAATATTTAAAAAATAATATATTAAAAATATAAATATAGAACTAATAAAAAATAAACAACATAAACTTGTAGGGATGCATTTGAAAACATATTTAAGATATGCATTAAATGTCGAGTGTGCATTTCGAATATGAATTAATATTTAATAAAATCTTTTTAAACTACATCCATCCTGTGTTAGAAATGCTCAAGTACTTATAATATTAGCATTTTATAAGATTTGAAAGTATCATATAATTTTATTTAAAATTATAAGATTGCCATCGGGCCACATGGATTTTTTTTTATAATAAGATTGCATACATAGATGCATTTATTTATTTTATTTTATTTACTTATTAATTTAAATAAAAAAATATATAATAAATATCAAGAATATTAGAATGATAAATTTATCAAAAGTATTTAATAATTTTTGAAATATAATTTTACCAAATAAAATTTAAATCAATGCTTATTTAAAATATAAATTTCATCTATTATTTATTGAACTTGCACATTCACTCAGACCCTTTTATCTAATTATACATTAGAAGTATAAATGTATTTTCAAACGTTGCCAAAAGTAAACTAATATTGATGGAACCCAATATTAGAATAAATAATAATAATAATAAAAAACATAACATGGCGTGGATGCAAAATAACAAAGATCATATGACTCGTGGGGTTCCTACTGAAGAAGAAAAGGAAGATTAAAAGTAAAATAATTCAAGGCACAGGGTTCCTACTGAAGAAAGAGGGAACGACGCAGTTGTATAGATCAAAAGTGGAGGAAGAGATGGGAGAGGGAGGAAGGATCTCCGATGAACTCGACCCCTTCAGCAGCACCAGAGATGGACTCTTCTCAGGGAAAGTTACAAGGTAAATGGAAAGATTCCAAGCTCAAAAAATGAGCTAACGAGATCCAGATGTGGATCCAAATCGATCAGCATAAAATTCATTGACTAAAACAGTGAATAACTCCGCATGTCATCCGTCTCGAATGGGTGAGAGCGAGAGAGAGAGAGAAAGAACAGTACCTGAGAGAAAATGTGCCTCTCGCTAGCTCCGACGAACCAGGCGACTCTGCTTCCTCGTTCCTGTCTTTCTTTCTTATATAAGGAGGCAATGCCATTTGTCAAGCATATATATATATATATATATATATATATATATATATATATATATATATATATATGTATATATTAGTTGGCCAAACGAAAGCGATGGAATATCTTATAATATCCTTTTGTTGACTTAAGCCAATGAAGACAAGCTTCATAGACGTCGGCAACTGTCCCGAACTCACAAAATAATGCTAGCATTGTCTTGGTTTCTGCATCGACCAATACAAGTCATGGATCTCCTCAGCATCCATAAGTATTATAAGGTAGTGGCGTGCGACAAATAGTAGAAACGATGGGTGATTCTTCGACTCGCGAGAGGGTGCTTTGCGCATCGATCGCCATTACCGAACAACACTCGGTCTCGTGTGAGCGGAATAGAATAAACATTCCAACCATTTTAAATACACAGTTTTGTAGCTACGGCATGTCTTATCAGATTCAGAGAATTCAACAGTAAAACAACGGGTAAGCAAGTCAAACATCTAGAAATTGTCATCGTTCCATTAAATAGTAAACCGGATGGAGATGGAATCCATGCGTTTGTTTGAGAACAATGTCTCTGAGTCACACTTGCTATTTCTTTACTTGTGCAAATTAAACGACGAGTCCGATAAGCTTGTACTGGTTAACCCTTGTTGAGTTTCTGAGTTACCAAACTAGAGTTCAGTACCGTATCATATGAAGCATTTCGGATGAGATGCCAAAAGCCGAGGATGAGTTGCCGGGGAACCACCATGAGACAGCGCGAGATACAATCGCCTCACTCTCGGTTGGGGCTCCCCAAGTTTTTCCGCATGGGTGGGACTGAGAGCTCGGAATTGCCGCTCATCATGCTGCTGCCACCTTGATTGCTTGTTCCGATGCTCGAATGAATGAAGACTGGGCAAGGGGAAGCCCAAGCGATCCCGCTGCGCTAACATGCTTTTGCTGGTGATACGGGCCTTAAATATGACATGACATCGGATCCTGTGAGTTACGACCGGATGACGTCACCGCCCCTCCTGCTCAAACTGCTCCCGCGATCGACTGCCCGACGGCACCTCTCCTCCGCACTGCCCCGCGCCCAGGGTAAGTTGACCACGGCACCGGCCTGCAAAACCAGGTTCGTACATCCTCTCCAGACGCCACCAGAGACGTATCGGGCACCGGCTTATTTAAGCGGCCGAGGAGTATGGGGAAAGGGGATCGACTCTCTCTGTGTTTTCTGTCAACAACGCTCATCTCCTTCGGATCGAGAGCTGACTTGAGCGTCGGAGGGGTCGGGCGGAGCATCTGACCCGCCCTTTCTTGCAGGGACCTTCCCCGGGCGACCGCGACGCCCTCGTCCGACCGGGAGTCAGCTGGAAAGAGAGACCTCGACGAGCCCGAACCATACCGAGACGACCCCGGACACGCTGAGCCCCCGCCACGTGCCCCCGGTTCACGGTAAAAAGTTGTTTCCCATAACAGATTGGCGCTAGAAGGAGGGCCGTCGAGGGATTCCTGCGGAATCACGCATAACCCATGGACGAGAGGCAGCATCCCGGAGGGATTCCTGGGGAAGCTCCCTTTACCTCCGAAGCCGGGAGGGATGACCCCGCTTCGACTGCCGAGCGCTACTGGAGCCTGTTCAATGACCCGAGGCTTCACCCGACAGGTGGGGCCTCTCCGCTACCTCCTCCCGTCACCGCGGAGGCCTTCCAGGACCTATCCCAGCAGGTCCGAGCCTTAGTAAGTGCCGTCCGGGCCGTCGTGCCCCATCTTCCTTTCGGAGGGGGAGGACCGGACCATCCAAGACCCGGTCCCTCGCGGGCTCATAATGCGCCTCCCCCGGCGCCCTCTTCCCCCGCGTCCCGCCCGGTCCCGGACGTAACCCGGGCTGTCGAAGACCCGGGTGCCCCCCCCGAGCCCGAGGCGGTGTCCTCGGACTCAACGGATATATTCCGAACTCAGCTTCGCTTTATGTCCCAGCGCCTGGACGAGGTGCAGAGGGACGTTCGGAGATCAAAGGAGGAGCAGAGGCCGGAACCCCCCTGGGAGTCCCCGTTCGCCAGTGATATACGAGAATTCCCCGTGCCTATGAACTTCCGTCTTCCCTCCATCGACCTCTATGATGGGGCTAGCGATCCGGCGGACCATGTGGCCGCCTTCCGAGCGCAGATGGCCTTATATGGGACCTCGGACGCCCTGATGTGTCGAGCGTTCCCTACCATGCTGAAAGGACCCGCCCGTACCTGGTACAACACCTTAAAAAGCGGGACCATAACGTCTTTTGAACAGCTCGCCAAGGACTTTGAGCTACATTTCCTCGCGTTCGCGCGTCCGAAGCCTTCGGTCGCGCTCCTGTTGGGCTTGAAGCAAAAGGAGGATGAGCCTCTCTCCCATTTCGTGCGACGCTTCACTACCGAGGTACGAGGATTACCTGACGCTCACCCCTCGTTGTTAATACAGGCATTTATGATGGGACTGCGACCCTCGAGGTTTTGCTGGTCCTTGGTGGAACGACCCCCTGCGTCCGTGGCAGAAATGTTTCAGCGGGCGAACCAGTATGAAGCCGCTGAGATCTGGATGTCCGGAAGGAAGGGAGAGCGACCAAGGGAAAACCCGGCCCCGGCCCGAGCGGGAACCGCAGCCGGGCGACGGTCCCCGCAGCGGGGGCGCCAGGCCAGGCGCCCCGACCGTCTCTCGCCCGAGCTCCCCCCTCCTCCCCTGAATACCTCGCGGACCCAAATATTTCTCCAGATCAAGGAAAGGGGTATGCTTAGGACACCCCCGCCGATGAGGGGTCGGCGAGATCTAGCCGACCGTACCCGATACTGCCGCTTCCATCGGCAGACCGGACACGATACGGAGCAATGTCTTGACCTCAAACGGCAGATCGAGGAGTTGATCCGGAGGGGACACTTAGGCCAATACCTCCATCGCCCGCGGGAGTCCTCCATGCGCCCCGAAGGCCCGGTCGAGCAACACATAGACGTAATCGTTGGGGGACCTGCCGCCGGAGGGAGCAGCGCCTCGGGACGCAAGGCCTACGCCCGTGCAGCTGCGGCTGGGGAACATCACCTACCCCCAGAGCCAGAGGTCGTGTTCCCCTCGGAGGGCTTAGGGCATCCGGAGCACGATGATGCGCTGGTGATATCGGCCCGCGTGGCCAATGCGTACGTCCGAAGGATTATGATCGATACGGGCAGCTCGGCCGACATTCTGTACTTCGACGCCTTCGTGAAGCTGGGATTACCGCAGGAATCCCTAAAGCCCCTACACTCGGCGCTCACTGGGTTTACCGGCGACTCGGTTTCGCCCGAGGGATTACACACCGCCGATAACCCTGGGCGCCCCTCCTAAGGCCAAGACGGTCTTAGTGACCTTCCTGGTGGTCGATCTGCCCACCGCATATAATGCCATCATAGGCCGCCCCACTCTCAACAAATTGAGGGCGGTGATCTCTACTTTCCATCGGACCCTGAAGTTCCCGACCAGTGCCGGAGTCGGAGAAGTCCGGGGGGACCCTCACGAGTCAAGACGATGCTACTGGCGGTCTCTCCTGGGTAAGAGAAAGAGGCGAACGCCCTTAGAAGACCCGCGTGGACCACAGCCCTCGGCTCAGCGTCTCGAGCCGACAAGACCCCCGATCAGTGTTCCCCTCAGGGATGACCATCCCGACCAGACGGTCGGGATCGGTTCGGATATGGACGAGCGCGAGCAAGCGCAGCTCGTCAACCTCCTCCAACAGAATGCCGACGTCTTCGCTTGGGCGGCGACCGACCTCCCAGGGGTCGACCCGGGGGTCTCCCAACATCACCTGAGCATCTCTCCGACCGCTCGCCCGGTGAAGCAAAAACCCCGGGCTCAGGCCCCCGAGCGCCAGCAAGCTGTGAAGACGGAGGTTGATAAACTCTTAGCGTCCGGCTTCATTGAGGAAGTCAGGTATCCTCTATGGCTGTCCAATGTAGTTCTAGTCAAGAAGCCTAATGGAAGTTGGAGGATGTGTGTTGACTACACCGATCTTAACCGAGCCTGCCCGAAGGATTGTTTTCCTCTACCTAGGATCGACCAGCTGGTCGACTCGACGGCCGGGCATGCCTGTTTCTCTTTCATGGACGCCTTCTCCGGCTATAACCAGATTCGGATGGCACCCCAGGATCAACAACACACGGCCTTCCACACTTCCCAAGGGGCTTATTTCTACAAAGTTATGCCGTTCGGATTGAAGAACGCTGGGGCCACTTACCAAAGGATGGTAAGCAAGATGTTCGCCCATCAGATAGGGCGTAACATGGAAGTATACGTCGACGACATGATCGTGAAGAGCCGGACGGAAGCATCCCACCTCGCCGACCTGAAGGAAACCTTCATAACATTGAGGAAATATGGATTGCGCCTGAATCCGGCTAAGTGCGTTTTCGGCGTGGCATCGGGAAAGTTCTTGGGGTTCATCATACATGAAAGGGGAATCGATGCCAACCCGAAAAAGATACAGGCTCTCGTCGACATGAGGTCCCCCGGAACGGTGAAAGAGCTTCAGTGCCTAAACGGGAGGATAGTGGCTTTGTCCCGATTGTTGTCCCGATCAGGGGACAAGTGCCTTCCTTTCTTCCGAGCTTTGAAGGACCCCCGGAACTTCCGATGGACGACGGAATGTGAAGAGGCCCTCGTACACTTAAAACAGCACCTTGCCGCTCTCCCCCGCCTTGCCTCGGTATCCGCCCCGGAAGAACTCCGCCTCTACCTGGCCACATCCGAGCACGCGGTAAGCTCGGTGCTGGTGAAAGAGGTTGCCGAGAGTCAGCTCCCGGTTTACTACGTCAGTCATGTCCTACGCGGGCCCGAGCAACGCTACCCCCCAATCGAGAGATTGGCGCTGGCGCTCATCCTGACGGCTCGGAAGCTACGCTCCTATTTCCAGGCCCACACGATCGAGGTAATGACTGATCAACCGTTGCGCCAGGTTCTCTCTAAATTTGATGTGGCAGGGCGACTCCTGAAATGGGCGGTGGAACTGTCCGAATTCGATCTTCACTACAAACCGAGGACAGCCATCAAGGCACAGGCCCTGGCCGATTTCATCTCGGAGCTCACCCAATCGGAAGCAGGAGGCTCGGAACAAGAACGCCGAGACTGGGTTCTGCATGTGGATGGGTCATCTGGCTCAAGGGGAGCCGGGGCTGGGCTCATCCTCGAGGACCCGGGGACGCACCTTCAGCGCTCTTTGGCTTTGGCCACGCCACCAACAACGAGGCGGAATACTGAAGCCCTCTTGGTGGGCTTGCGCTGGCGGCCGATATGCAATCGAGAGCGATCCATGTCCTTACGGACTCGGTGGTCGCCGAACAAGTCTGTGGAGAATACCGCGTGAGGGACCCCACCATGCTAAAATACCTGAGGGAGGTAAAAGCTCAGGCTGCTAACTTCTCATGTTTCACCTTATCTCGAATCCCCAGGTCCCAAAACGGGCGGGCGGACCTGCTAGCCAAGTTGGCCTCGGGAACCAACCTCGGGGAGTGCCCCGAGGTCGAGGAGCTCGAGCGCCCGACGGTTGCCGCTACGGAGTTAGGAGGGCCCGAAGGACCGATTCCTCCACTCACCTGGATACAGGAGATGCGGATGTACAAGCGCGAAGGCATCCTTCCCGCGGATGACGCCAAGGCCCGGTGGCTTCGCCGGACCCAGGCGTGGTACTGCGAGATCGGCGATCGGCTCTACAAAAGGTCATTCTCTCGCCCGCTTTTACGATGCTTAGATCCTGTCGAGGCAGAAACGATCCTCGCTGAGGTCCATAGCGGGATCTGCGGGGAGCACATGGGAGGCCGGGCCTTGGCTTTTAAAATACTGCGTTAAGGTTATTACTGGCCCACATTACACCAGGACGCTTGGACCTACGTGCGACGGTGCGACACCTGCCAGCGCCATGCCCGGGCCCCCCAGCGTCCCGCGGTCCCGATTACCTCCATGGACGTCGCATGGCCCTTCGCACAATGGGGAATGGACCTTTTGGGACCGTTCCCCCCGGCGTCGGGACAGCGAAGATATATCATCGTGGGAATCGACTATTTCACTAAATGGGTGGAGGCCGAGGCCCTGGCGACTATCACGACCAGGCGGGTCGGCGATTCGTGTGGAAAAATGTTATCACCCGGTTCGGCCTTCCTAACGTTATCATTACCGATAACGGCACTCAGTTTTCCAGCACTCGGTTCAGAGAATTCTGTGCAAAGTACCAGATTCAGTTGAGGTTTAGCTCGGTAGCCCACCCTCAGACTAACGGCATCGCCGAGGTGACCAACCAGTCTATCCTCGAAGGACTCAAGAAGAGAACTCTTAAAGCCCGATCGACCTGGGTTGACGAGCTACCAAGCATCCTGTGGTCCTTGCGGACCACCCCGAAAATGGCAACGGGTGAATCGCCGTACAACCTGGCGTTCGGCATGGAAGCAGTTTTGCCAGCCGAGTTGGTAATCCCGACTCTCCGAGTGGAAGCTTATGAGGAGCCGACATCGTCCCAGGGAGTTCGGGCCGGCCTAGATCTACTTGAAGAACGAAGGGCCGACGCGCACCTAAGGGCCTTAGCCTACAACCGAAGCGTTGCCAGAGGCTACAACAAAAAGGTTCATCCCCGACCCCTCGGGGTGGGAGACCTGGTGTTACGAAAAACTGAGGTTAGTGACCCCCTCAGAGCGAAGGGCAAGCTCGCGCCCAAGTGGGAAGGACCGTATCGTGTCATCAAGGTCGTCCGGCCGGGCACGTTCTGACTCGCCACGATGTCGGGACGCCAAGTGCCAAGGACTTGGAACATTCAGAACCTCAGGAAGTATTTTGTATAGAGTTTTTAAACCAGGAACTAGGCAGAAGTAGGGAGTGTTGGATACAAGTTGAAAAAATCGACTTATGAAAAGTTATAGTTCATTAAAAAAGCTCTCTGATACAAAATGGGTCCCTAGAGAGGGAATGAAGTGGTACACAAGGACGAGGAGGGACCCTCCAAAAGGAGCAAAAGAAGAAGAAAAAAATCCCTCAGGAATTGGTCCCGGGAAGACTGTCGTCAAAAGGGACCTCCTCGGGCATCCCCACTCCCTGGTCCTCGGGGCGGGAAGTGAAGGGATCCTCCTCCACCGTGGAACCCGAGGGACAGGCTCGGAATCGCGCCAAGGCGACCCGGTACCCGTACTCGTAGGATACCCTGCCCGATCGGTCCAAGCCGAGGAGGAAGCCCTCCGACTTCTTATACCGCTCAATCGCCTCCTGGTCCCTCTCCGGGCGGCGGTTCTCTTCGGCGGTGAGGGCTTCTTGGGAAGCCTTCACCTCCGCCTCCTTCGAGGCCAACTGTGCTGCCAGGGCGGAGGCGTCGTTCCGGCGGGCCCGGTTCTCCAGCTTCTCGATCCGCAGAAGCTTTTGCAGGTCAGCCTCCTTGGCGGAGGAGGTCGCGAGCTCGGCGGTCAGACGGGCCACCTCTGCCTCCAAGTCCGTCGCCCGACTCTCCGCCGTGGCGACCGCCTCCGGGCCAGGAGCGATCAGGGCCTCCTCCAACTGGCGACGTAGGACGAGGTTGCGCTCCGCTAGGCCACCTATAATCCGACCGGCGTCGTGAATCCGGTCGAGCAAGGTTGTGGAATAATGAAGATTCTGCACGAGAGAAATGGGTAAGCTACCACAAAAAATCGGGAAGAAGTCACCGGAGGTAGTACTTACCCACAAAGCAGCCTTCGCCGACTTGGCGAGGAGAGCCTCCGAGGGGAGCGTGTAAAGGTCCCGGGCTATGTCCGGATGAAGCACCCCCCGGAGGTAAGCAGCCGAGGGACTCCCCCCGGTCCATACCTTGTCCCCGCGGGACATGCCTCCCAATCGTGCGACCAAAGGGTCGCTCGACCCCCCGGGCGGGATCTCACCCATGACCCGGGTGAAAAATGGCGCGTCTCCACCAGGCGGGAGCCTAAATAGGTCCTTCAGGGCCGGGAGGCGAGGGCTTTTTCCGGTCGTCCCCTGGCTGGGCCCGGCATCCCCTGATGGCGCGGAAGCTTCTGGAGGGGCGGCATGCTGGTCGGCCGCCCCAGTGGGATGCGCTGCTGGGGCCTCAAGGTCCAGCACCTCCTTCGCCTTGAACCTCTTCGGAGGGCGGCCACCCTCGGCCGCTCGCGGAGAGTCTCCCCCGGCCCGCTTCGGCTTAGACGGTGCGCTGGGAGTCGAATCGGACGGAGTGCCCACGTCGTGAAAGGATCGCAGATTCACCATCGCTGCAAAGTGCAAGAGAACGGTTAGAAAACGAAGCAGTTCGAATAACTCAAAGGAGCTAGGCGATGGTGCCATACCCTCGGAGCGTGGGCTAAGCCCCGCTTCCGTAAGCCACCGCTCCGACATATTACGGATGGCTTGGGATGAGGGAAGGATAACCCTCAGCCTCTCTAAAGCCGCACGCTTTGCGGCGTTAAGCTTCGGGGCCTTGTTGTCGATCGACCTCGAAGACCATCGAACCCCGAAGCCCCAGTCCTCCTCACGTTGGACGAAGAAGAAGCGCCTCTTCCATCCTTTGTTATTGGTGGGGGCACCGCTAACACGGAACCCCGCTCTGGCCGCAAGGAAATAGCCCCCCGGCCCTTTGGAGAGGCGAAAGCACGAGAGGAAGAGGTTGCGGGTCGGGATGATGTTGGCGTAGTGACATTCCCCCAGGAAGGCCACAAAATACCACCAGGAGTTGGGAGAAATCTGTGACGGCGAGACCCGCCTCAGAGAAAGGCAGGACACAATGGTAGGATGCGAGGGGAGCGTAAACCGGCCTCCAGGGCATCCTGAGTTAGGCAAAGCCCTTCGGGATCGGGTCGAAGGCCCGCTGCCCCACCTCAGGGGCCGTGAGGGTGTACTCCTCCGGAACGCAATAGCGCCTCCAGAGGATCCCTACGTGGGTTTCGTCTAGGGTAGAATCCTGGTCGTGCGGCCACATCATGGCCTCCAACGCACGCGCCGCCTCCCCATCTGAAGAACGGGTGGAAGGCGGAGAAGAGGGAGTAACCGCAATGCGGGTGGTGACTGAAGGAGAAGAAGAAGAGGTAGAGGAGGAAGAAATGAAGGGAGCCATGCCGGCACTGACCTATAGCGGATAAAGACGGTCGAAGGGTGGCGAGGAAACCCTGAGATCAGGAAGGCACGAGGGGAGGAAGCGGCAGAACTTAGGTCAGAAGGACTCTGCTAATGGGAGGTAGCAGGAACTCGCGACGCACGCCACTTAAAAGGGAAGAGAGCGTCGCCCATTCGCCTCCCGAGGTGGGCGGCAGCATGTCGCCACACGTCATGCCCAATCGAATCGCATCGGGCAGAGGGACATTAATGGGGACGTGACGTGTCATCACCCCGCCGGGTGACTTGGCCGGCACGCCTGCGACCCCTCGGCTTCAGCAGCCGTACTTACACGTGCGGCTCCCGAACCACATCGCGTCGGGCAGCCCAAACGACAAGAGGATGATTAATGAGGACGTGACGTGTCGTCGCCCTACCGGGTGAACTGGCCGGTACCCAAGCGACCCCGTATCCCGAACCACGGTTCGGTTACATGGCCTTGAGCGGGCCTCGGCCATCGGTTTTTCGGGTCTTGTAGCGGTGGCGAAGGCTCGACCCCTTATCCCGAACCACGGCTCGGTCAACATGGCCTCGAGCGGGCCTCGGCCATCGGTTTTCCGGGTCTTGTAGCGGTGGCGATGGCCTCGACCCCTTATCCCGAACCACGGTTCGGTCAACATGGCCTCGAGCGGGCCTCGGCCATCGGCTTTCCGGGTCTTGTAGCGGTGGCGAAGGCTCGACCCCTTATCCCGAACCACGGTTCGGTCAACATGGCCTCGAGCGGGCCTCGGCCATCGGTTTTCCGGGTCTTGTAGCGGTGGCGAAGGCTCGACCCCGGGTCTTGTAGCGGTGGCGAAGGCTCGACCCTTATCCCGAACCACGGTTCGGTCAACATGGCCTCGGCGGGCCTCGCCATCGGCTTTCGGGTCTTGTAGCGGTGGCGAAGGCTCGACCCCTTATCCCGAACCACGGTTCGGTCAACATGGCCTCGAGCGGGCCTCGGCCATCGGTTTTCCGGGTCTTGTAGCGGTGGCGAAGGCTCGACCCCTTATCCCGAACCACGGTTCGGTCAACATGGCCTCGAGCGGGCCTCGGCCATCGATTTTCCGGGTCTTGTAGCGGTGGCGAAGGCTCGACCCCGGGTCTTGTAGCGGTGGCGAAGGCTCGACCCCTTATCCTGAACCACGGTTTGGTCAACATGGCCTCGAGCGGGCCTCGGCCATCGGCTTTCCGGGTCTTGTAGCGGTGGCGAAGGCTCGACCCTTATCCGAACCACGGTTCGGTCAACATAACCTCGAGCGGGCCTCGGCCATCGGTTTTCGGGTCTTGTAGCGGTGGCGATGGCCTCGACCCCTTATCCCGAACCACGGTTCGGTCAACATGGCCTCGAGCGGGCCTCGGCCATCGGTTTTTCGGGTCTTGTAGCGTGTTAGGGATCGAGTGGCACTAAGAGGGGGGGTGAATTAGTGCAGCGGATAAAACTGAATAAAACTTGAAAATCGATTCCGGAGATTTTCCTTTAGAACTTGATTCAATGAAAGAGACTTTAACTTGAAAATATTCAGGTAAGTGCAGTTTGAAGTAGGGAGAAGAAATCCGATCAGTTTGCAGCTTAAGAAATTTACGATGCAGAATTTAAGTACTCACACAGCAAGTAAACGCAGCGATGTATAGTGGTTCGGTCAAATGACCTACGTCTACTCTTGAAGCCTCCTCCAATGAGGCTCCCAACTTCCACTACCAAGTCTCTTGAAGGGGAAGGACCAAACACCCCTTTACAGCCTTTTACAAGAGGTTCCCTCTCTTTACAGAATTTTTACAAGTAGAAGAAAGAGGTGAACACTTGAGCAATTGAGAGCAGGAATTTGCTATAGCTTAGACTCAAATCTAACACTACAAAAGGTCCTTAACCAGCTAGAAGTAAAGGGGTATTTATAGAGAATTTTTGGGATTCAAAAATCCCGCTCATAAAGGTCTCGTCAGAAATTTGGATGTAGGTGATACTATCGCGCTGGCATCAAGGCAGATACTACCGCTTTGCAAGCAGTACTACCGCCGCTGACAGTGGTTGCAACCACTGTCAGGCGATTCCACCGCTTTGCACTGGGGGTGGTACTACCGCGACAGGGTTGCAACCACATCGGCGGTGCTACACTTTGCACTCAAGCGATACTACCACGGTGTTCGGTCAGCAGGCGGTGCCACCGCCAGGTCCATGTGCCACCGCCGACCCTTACCAGAAACTGTATGGGCCTAACCTTTGGCCCAATACAACCCACTAAAGGCCCAATTGGCCCAATAAAAGTCTAGATAGGTTTAACACCTATTCTATACCCTAATTAAGTGCTAACTATGATCTTCTAAAGACAAATTATACCAACACCATCAAGTTATCTTTCGAAGAGCTTTCGGCGATCTTCCAGCGGACTTCCTAAGCAATCCCTTGGATTCCTTCCGCGGACTCTCTCACTGGCTCCCGAATTCTATGGCGAGTTCAACGAGTCTTTCCAACTCTTCCGAACCTTTTCGGTTGTCTCCGTGAACCTCCGACGATCTTTCCGGCGAACTTCCGAAACCTTCGGCAAGTCTCCGATTTCATCTCGGTTGACTCCGGCAGCACTTCCGATGATCCTTCAGATATCTGGTGGACTCGTTGAACTTCTAGCAACTTGACTTTGGTAATTTGCTCTATCATAGTTAATCCTGCACATAAACAAACAAACACTCTACTTCGATCTAGACAGTTATTACAACACAAATTGACATTCAGTTGCCCGGCACATCATTGGTCGGTGCTTCGTCCGATCCTTCGACACATCATCCTCTCTAGCGGCTTGTTGCCTAATCGGCGGTTGACCTCCGCAACCCCGATATCCATGGCGCAACTCCGCACTTCTTGGTCCGATGCCCGACGTACGAAGCCTCCTACCGATAGTCGACCGAACCTCCGGCTCGACATCCAATATCCTGACGTGATCACCTCCGGTGCAACGTCAATTCCTCCAGCGTCAACTGTCTAATCCTGATCGATAGTAGACCTGCGTAACTTAAAACACAGTTAAACAATAAACCACAATCAATTAGTTTCATCATCAAAATCTGAGATTCAACATAGCGGTGGTGAAGGCTCGACCCCGGGTCTTGTAGCGGTGGCGAAGGCTCGACCCCTTATCCCGAACCACGGTTCGGTCAACATGGCCTCGAGCGGGCCTCGGCCATCGATTTTCCGGGTCTTGTAGCGGTGGCGATGGCCTCGACCCCTTATCCTGAACCACGGTTCGGTCAACATGGCCTCGAGCGGGCCTCGGCCATCGGCTTTCCGGGTCTTGTAGCGGTGGCGATGGCCTCGACCCCTTATCCCGAACCACGGTTCGGTCAACATGGCCTCGAGCGGGCCTCGGCCATCGGTTTTCCGGGTCTTGTAGCGGTGGCGAAGGCTCGACCCCTTATCCCGAACCACGGTTCGGTCAACATGGCCTCGAGCGGGCCTCGGCCATCGGCTTTCCGGGTCTTGTAGCGGTGGCGAAGGCTCGACCCCTTATCCCGAACCACGGTTCGGTCAACATGGCCTCGAGCGGGCCTCGGCTGTCGGTTTTCTGGGTCTTGAACAGCTCCCGGCTCCTTACCTCGACAGCACCAATCGAGGTCTCAGCAAGCTCCCTATGCACTACCGGGTTCCGTCGGCCACCCTTTCCGATCCTCGAGGTCAGTTTCGCAGGAGTGGCTTTTCGAGGGGGGCAGTGATACGGGCCTTAAATATGACATGACATCGGATCCTGTGAGTTACGACCGGATGACGTCACCGCCCCTCCTGCTCAAACTGCTCCCGCGATCGACTGCCCGACGGCACCTCTCCTCCGCACTGCCCCGCGCCCAGGGTAAGTTGACCACGGCACCGGCTTGCAAAACCAGGTTCGTACATCCTCTCCAGACGCCACCAGAGACGCATCGGGCACCGGCTTATTTAAGCGGCCGAGGAGTATGGGGAATGGGGATCGATCTCTCTCTCTGTATTTTCTGTCAACAACGCTCATCTCCTTCGGATCGAGAGCTGACTTGAGCGTCGGAGGGGTCGGGCGGAGCATCCGACCCGCCCTTTCTTGCAGGGACCTTCCCCGGGCGACCGCGACCCCCTCGTCCGACCGGGAGTCAGCTGGAAAGAGAGACCTCGACGAGCCCGAACCATACCGAGACCCTCGACGAGCCCGAACCATACCGAGACGACCCCGGACACGCTGAGCCCCCGCCACGTGTCCCCGGTTCACGGTAAAAAGTTGTTTCCCATAACAGCTGGTAAAGCCAGTTCCAGTTAAAAATTGATTTGATTGATAGTAGTTATCAACATAGTTATTATATTCTAAGTATTATAGACATGTTCTAAGAAATATCTCATGATCTAAAATTTATAGGATAGTTCCTACACCTAACTCAATCATGAGTGACATGATTGAAGGAGATAGTTACTACTAGGTCCTATAAATAGGATCATAGTTCATGAAGCAAAGCAGAATTTATGCATTTGGAAAAATCTTGCAAGTGTTTTATATCTTTTCTTTTGTTTAATACTATATCGATTTTTTTGATTGAAAGCATTCTCTCTTGATTGTATCATAGTATTCTGTTTTTATCGTTTTCTTGCTCCTCTAACCCTAACATTTGTGTTATCAGAGTTTTGTTTCAATCTGAACTGGACATTATGGCTTTCAATGGTAATTCCATGTCTTAACCCCTTATTCCCATCTTCTCGGGCAAATGCTATGAATTTTGGAGAATCAAGATGAAGACTTTATTTAAGTCTTAAGATCTTTGGGACTTAATAGAAAATGGATATGAAGATCCAGATGAAGAAACCAGACTAAGAGAGAATAGAAAGAAGGACTCAAAGGCATTGTTCTTCATTCAACAAGCTGTACATGGGACAATCTTCTTAAGAATTACAATAGCGATAACCTCAAAGCAAACTTGGTTGATACTTCAAATTGAATTTCAAGACTCATCAAGGGTGATCACGGTAAAATTTCAAACCCTTCATCGTGAGTTTGAAATTTTATTCATGAAAAGCAATGAATCAGTATAAGATTTTCTTTCTCGAGTGATTTAAATTGTTAGTCAAATGAAATCTTATGGTGAACATCTTCATGATCATATAATTGTTACAAAAGTTTTGAGAAGTTTAACTCTGAAATTTGATCATGTTATTGTCGCAATTAAGGAGTCAAAAGATTTATCTATATTTTCATTTGATGAACTAATGGGTTCCTTGTAAGCACACAAAGTAAGATTGAACAGGTCACTTGAGAAAAGTGAAGAAAAAGTATTTCAGGTTAAGGGGGAGTCTTCTACTTCAAAAGAAGATAAAAATTCAATAGGAAGAGGATGTGGTAGAGGAGGATTTCGTGGTAGAGGAAATGGAAGAGTAAGAGGAAGAGGACACTTTGATGGGCATGATGAACAAAAAAACTGTAAGAGTAGAATTCAATGTCATTATTATAAAAAGTTTGGTCATATGAAAGTAGATTGCTGGAAAAGAGAAAAGCAAACAAGCTATGTAGAGAAAAATGAAGAAAATAATAAATTGTTTATGACTCATTCATAAGTTAATGATATCTCAAATAATATTTGGTTTTTGGATAGTAGATGTTTTAATCATATGTCAAGCATAAGATCAATATTTAAAGATATTGATGAAACTCACAAGTTGAATGTTAGACTTGGAGATAACAAATAAATCCAAGTGGAAAGAAAATGAACAATTGAGGTGAAGACAAGTCAAGGGAAGGTAAAACACTTTGATAATATTTTCTTTATTCCTAGTTTATCACATAACTTGTTGAGTGTTGGACAATTGATAGATGATGGATACTCAGTTATATTTGATGATGGTTCATGTACTATTAAAGATAAAAAATATGGTTTAATTATGGTAAATGTTTGCATGACGCAAAACAAGATGTTTCCACTTGATATTTCAAATATTAAAAATCACGCTCTTGTTATAACTAAAAAAATGAGTCTAATTTATGATATTTAATATATGGATACCTTAACATTAAAGGCTTAAGGATATTAAAGCAAAAAGAAATAGTTTTTAGATTGCCCAAAATTAATACACTTGATGTATGTGAAGGATGTATTTATGGCAAACAAAGTCAAAAATTATTTCTTATTGGAAAAGCAGGGAGAGCATCTGATTATCTTGAATTAATTCATGCTGACTTACATAGACTTATAAATATAAAATCATTTAGTGGAAGTCGATATTTTCTATTGTTTACTGATGATTATAGCCGCATGAGTTGAGTATATTTTCTAGAATTGAAATCTAAAATATTTGATAATTTTTGAAAATTCAAGCACTTGTAGAAAGGCAAAGTGGTAGATGCATAAAGACACTTCGAACAGATAGAAATGGTGAATTTTTATCTAATAAGTTTAATTCTTTTTATGAAAAAAATGATATTCATATGAAATTGACAGCACCATATATACCGGAATAAAATGGTATAGCTAAGCGTAAAAATCAAATTATCGTAGAAATGGCAAGAAGTTTTCTTAAAAGAAAGCATCTTCTAAATCAGTTTTGGGTAGAAGCAGTTGCAACAATAATTTATTTGTTGAATATTTCATCAATAAAGGCTGTTATGAATCGAACTTCTTTTGATACTTGGTATAATATAAAACCAAGTGTAACCCATTTAAGAATTTTTGGTTGTATTCCTTATGCTTTGGTAAATTTATAAAATCATCACAAGCTTGATGAAAAATCTGAAAAATGCATCTTAATTGGTTATTCCTTACAATCCAAAGCATATCGATTGTATAATCATGTTAGTGCAAAGTTATTATTAATAGAAATATTATGTTTGATGAAAGGATAAGTTGGAATTGAGAGTCCAATGAAGGTGAAACACAAACTCAGATTTCAGCAGAATTAGACACTCCACAGAATCAAGTAACATATTCTACTTCGACAAGTTCATCGTCAACCTCACCCAGTTGCAGTTCAAATTTTGATTCCTCAGATGAAACTGTTGGGAAATCCATCAAGGGGGAGCGACATCACATGCGCAGTGGAAGAACAGAAAACAAAACACCCCAGATTTCCCGTAGAAAGTTTCCGTTGTCGTGCGAAGATCGGTGCATCAAAAACAAATCTGTGAAAACTGCACATGTAAAGAAGATACCTAGGGAGATCGTATATCCCTGAATTCTTACAGATCTATGGGAGAGGATGAAGGAAGTCAAGTGTCCTCCTCTCTAGCAGTATCCACACGGCAGGGATTACGACGATGCACCTCTCTCTGGGGAGAGGCGAATAGGAGGTGACTACCAAAAACCCTCAGCCTATAGAACTCTGGTTCCCTCCTATTTATAGAGGCCCCCCCTTGAAAACCCTAATGGATCTTTTGCCCTATTGGGTATTGGATCTCCATCCAATTACCCAAGCCTCTTGGATTAGTGGGTTTCTACCCAATAATCTCTTATTAGCAATTATTTGATCTCATCTCTGGATCCAATAATTCAGAGGCTTAATGAATATCCAATAAGATAGGGGGTTCAGCGGATATCTCATATCCGAACCTCTACTCGTCACAACACCTACCATATGTGTGTGATCCTCTAGGCCCAATATCGAGCTGGCCGTGAGTCATACTTGTCAGAACTCCTTCCGACTTAGTGAATTATTATCTCTATAATAATTCACCCAACTCATCGACCGCGGACGTACTAGGCCACTACGCCGCGGCCCCAGACGATACAGGGGAATCCAATCCTTTGGACCTCTATATCCTCAGTTACCATGTATCTATAATCTCTCATCCATCTAATATCCCAGAGACCCTATACCGGGCATGGTGCTGTCAGGCCCATACGGTCTCTCCTCGAGTCTTGCTCTTGTCGGATTCTCCCGGAGAACTCTTTCTCTCTCAATCCGAATGACCTTGGCCAAGGATTTGTTCGAGCAAGAACACATGAGATATTCCTCTCATGACACCGAGAGCGGATGATCCTCTATTGACACTCAATAGCCCTCGTAAGGTTGGCTACCACTCTCAATGATCGATTGTACTAGATATGGAGCTTTCCAAACCTATAAGTCCGGTATCAAAGAGTAGAGTACTCATACAGGACATCCTTGGTGTCTCAAGTCTAAAGACCAGATACACTACTAGGACTACGGAATCGCTGTCTGACGTGAGGTATCAATAACCATCCAGCATTCCGTAGGCGGATCAATCAATGAACTCATTCTCCAATGAGCACCTGCACTGTACCCTTAGTGTCCCCACACGAGTAGCTATGAGACCAGCTACCTCCATCATATGAACGGGTATACAGCACACCAGTCTATCTGGTTATCTCGATGTCCTTCTCGAGTAACCTATGACCAGGATAATTTAGGGTCTGTATTTAAAGGTAAATCGATCTCATTATCGTGATCTCATCACGATCCGATTCCCATTGCACAGATCCAAGGACATCACAATATACATCTAGATAATGTGAGATAATGCCAATAATCATAAGCAAAGAGATTGATGCAGCATGTTATAGGTGCAATCACTCATGTGATTGGCTTGTAGGGCACCTATAACTAGCAATCTCCCACTTGACCTAAGGCCAATCACCAACATGTCTGATCCCTATCAGACCTCTGTGACGCTCAAAAACAATCTGAGTCAGTGGCTTTGTCAGTGGATCTGCAATGTTATCTTCGGATAGAACTCTTTCCATTGCTACATCTCTTCGGGCCACGATCTCTCTAATAAGTTGGAACCTCCTCAGAACACTTCTGATGAGACCCGGGTTCTCTTATTTGAGTAATCGTCCCGTATTTGTTGTAATATAAAGGAATCAGCTCCTCGATGCTCGGGATGACTCCTAGATCTGGGATGAACTTCTTCATCCAGACTCCCTCCTTTGCTGCCTCTACCGCAGCAATGTATTCCGCCTCTGTGGTCGAGTCAGCAGTAGTGTCTTGCTTGGAACTCTTCCAACATACTGCTCCTCCATTCAGGGTGAACACATACCCTGAATTAGACTTGCTATCATCGACATCAGATTGGAAGCTCGAGTCCGAGTAGCCCTCAACCTTGAGGCCACTACCTCCATATACCAGTAAAAGATCCTTAGTCCTTCTCAAGTACTTAAGGATACATTTTACTGCTTTCTAGTGCTCCAAGCCTAGATCTACCTGATATCTGCTCATGACACTCAGAGCATGCGCTATATCAGGCCTGGTACATAGCATAGCATACATGATAGATCTTATCACTGATGCATATGGCATCATATCCATGTGTGCCCTTTCTTCAGGAGTCTTTGGGGACATACCCCTAGAAAGTGATATTTCATGTCTCATTAGTATGAGACCTCTCTTGGAATTTTGCATGCCAAACCTTTTGACAATGGTGTCTATGTACCTAGACTGGGACAAGCCAAGCATCCTCTTGGATCTATCTCTATAGATCCGTATCCCCAATATGTAGGACGCTTCCCCTAAGTCCTTCATGGAGAAGTGCCTAGATAGTCAAGTCTTTACTGTGGAGAGCATTCCTACATCATTCCCAATGATCAGGATGTCATCCACATATAATACCAAAAAGGTGATAGTGCTCCCACTTAATTTCCTGTACACACAAGGTTCATCTTCGTTCTTAACGAAGTCATAAGATCTGATTACCTCATCAAATCTTATGTTCCAACTTCGGGAAGCTTGCTTCAATCCATAAATGGACATAAGCAACTTGCACACCTTATCTGGGTTATTCTTGGACACGAATCCCTTAGGCTATATCATATTCACCTCCTCATCGAGGTTACCATTGAGGAAAGCGGTTTTGACGTCCATCTGCCAGATCTCATAATCATAAAGTGCTGCAATAGCCAATAGAATTCGAATGGATTTTAGTATGGCTACAGGTGAGAAAGTTTCGTCATAGTCAACACCTTACCTTTGACGATACCCCTTAGCCACTAGCCTTACTTTATAGGTCTCTACCTGTCCATCTACTCCAATCTTCTTTTGAAGATCCACTTGCAACCAATGGGTACATTACCCTCGGGTGCATCAACTAGGTTATAAACCTTGTTGGAGTACATGGAATCCATTTCTGAATTCATGGCTTCTTACTATTTCCTAGAGTCTATGCTCATAATAGCCTCCTCGTAGGTCTGAGGATCAATATCCTCAATATCCTCGCTTCTGATATATCCTACATATCTCTCAGGAGGATAGGATACTCTATCTGACCTACGTAAAGTTGGAACTTGTGTGTTAGGTATCTGAACAGACTTTGAAATGGTGCTTGAGCTAGGTTCTCCAACCTCGCTTAACTCTATCATGCTCCCACTATCTCCACCAAGAATGTGTTCCTTCTCAAGGAACACTGCTCTCTTGGCTACAAAGACCTTTCGGTCCTTAGGGTGATAGAAATAATAACCACAAGTTTCTTTGGGGTATCCCATGAACTTGCACCGTTCCGTCCTAGATTCCAACTTATCAGGGTTGTGTCTCTTAACATGGGCAGGGCAACCCCAAATCTTAACAATCTTAAGATCGGACTTCTTCCCATTCCATATCTCATATGGAGTAGACATCATTGATTTAGTTGGAATTCTATTCAATAGGTAAGCTGCGGTCTCTAGGGCATATCCCTAGAATGAGATGGGTAGATCGGCGAAATACATCATGGAACGCACCATGTCTAACAATGTGCGATTCCTCCTTTCTGATACACCATTAAGCTGTGGTGTATAAGGAGGTGTCCATTGGGATAATATCTCATAGTCTTTGAGGAACTAGGTGAACTCTGTACTCAAGTACTCACCTCCTCGAGCTGATCGAAGGGTTTTAATACTCTTTCCTGTCTGATTCTTCACTTCATGTTTCCTCTTAGACTCACTTACACTCATGATATGTGGAGTTGTATCTAGCATATATAAGCTATTATGCAATGTTTCTCTCATGATGATCTCATCATATACTATTATTGAATAATCATTGTTCTCAAAAACTAATTTATATCCAATAACTATCAAACATGAAATTGAAATAATATTTTTGATAATAGAAGGAACATAATAGCATACATCTAATGCAATAATAGCTCCATCAGGCAGATGTAAGGTGACCTTGCCAACAGCCAGTGCAGCAACCTTTGCTTCATTGCTCATCTTAAGGTCCATCTCGCCTCTGTTCAATCTCCTAGGTTCTGCCAGAACCTGCAATGAATTACAAATATGATAAGCACTCCCGGTATCTAATACCCATGTGTTATCATAAGATTCTGACAAATAAAGACTGATCATGAATGTACACGAAGCACGCAAGCTTCACATTTCGCCCTCTCTGCAAGGTACTCTTTGCAGTTTCTCTTCCAGTGCCCATCTTTGCCGTAGAGAAAGCACTGACCTTTGTCCTTTGTTGGGTCTTTCTTAGTAACCTTTGCCTTACCCATTTTGCCCTTGCCCTTGCCCTTCTTAAGGGTCTTCTCAGCCTTCCTTTTCTTTCTGGTCTCACCAGTGTAGAGAACCGGCTTCTCTTTCTTGATGGTGCTCTCTACTTCTCTCAACATATTGAGAAGCTCTGGGAGGGTCATCTCAAGTTTGTTCATATTAAAATTTATTATGAACTGAGAAAAGAATCTAGTAGGGACTGAAGTACAAGATCCACACACAGGTTATCCTCTAGGACCATTCCTAGACCTGTGAGTTTCTCGATCCACTCAATCATCTTAAGGACATGGTTATGAACCGATGTCGCTTCAGTCATCCTAGCACGGAAAAGACTCTTTGATATCTCATATCGCTGAGTTCTTCCCTGTTCCTCAAACAGTTTGCGGAGATGTAGGAGTATGGAATTAGTATTCATATTTTCATGCTGTCTCTGTAACTCAGTAGTCATAGAGGCCAACATGTAACACTGAGCAAGAGTGGAATCATCTAAGTACTTCACATAACGAGCGATCTCATCCTCGCTTGCCCCTTCGTCGGGCGTAGGGATCACTGTATCAAGGACATATGTGATTTTCTCCGCTGTGAGAACGATTCTCAGATTGCGAAGCCAAGCCGTATAATTTGGACCAGTGAGGCGGGTGGCATCAAGTATGCCATGTAAAGGATTTGAAAGCAACATTTTTCTGAAATAAAAGATGTAGTAGAAATAAATAACATGTAGACTTTGTAGAAATTAACTAATTAAGATAAGGACTTCTATCTTAATGTATTCCCACTAATTTTTCACGAGACACACAACACCCTCCGGTATGTGAATCGAAGGCCCCCGGCGGATCTCTAGTGGGGATCAAGATCTAATCGGCGTCTTAACGTAACCTTGAGGGACTCGACCAATTACGTTAAGCCCGTAAAGGTAGGCAACTCTTGCCAATCATAACTCCTTGTGATTCATGTCTTGTTCGGCCTCCGAACCACCATGGCCTCGAGGGACTCGACCAACCATGATGTTCGGTTAAGTCATTAATATCGTTACCAGATGAGTCTGATTATGTGATATACTCTCGAGGGACTCGACCAAGCATACCATGTCCTCAGGTCACCTCTGACATCTCTATGTCGTAGATAAGATGGCGAGACGCGATATAGGTAAGTCTCGAGGGACTCGACCAACTCAACCTACACCGGGAATCGGCTCCTAGCTATAACGATAGAAGGCCACGTGGGTCAATCTTACTGCCTCACGTTTACCGACTTAATATTATTAATAGAGGGGACTTTGGTTTGGTCTCCTAACATAATGTGTCACACACATACGTATTTAATATATATATCTACATCACATGCAAATATATATATATACATATCTAGTATGTATATAACTAATCACACATCACATGAGCAATCACACCAGATGATCATGGACCATATCCTAATGTGATCAAGCCCGAGCCAGTGGGCCCAATCACTCACATCAAGATCTATGTGTACTTCGACGCATCTCTATGCCCTGTGATCGTCCATCTCGCTTCGTCGGATCCGTCGGCATCTCAACACATCTTTATGCATCGGATCGTCCGTCTCGGCCTCATGAGTCATGCTACCATTGCGCCTCCTCTGATAATTACAACATAATTACAGGCAAGCAGGCCCGACAATAAACAAGAAAAGAATAGAGGCTCGCAGGCCCCAATAATAATAATCACATGTACACACATCACATCACAGGTCCATGATCATCTGTCCACATCATACATCACATATATATATTATTTTATAGGACTACTAGATAAATAATAATAGTTAATTAAACTATCTAATTAACTAATATTTTTGAAAATAGGGACAGAGGGAATTTTTTGAATTCCCAAGGGTATTTTGGTCATTCGGCTAAAAGGGACAGAGACTAGAATTTCTTAAATTCTGAGGATATTTTGGTAATTCTGTCAAAGGGGACAGAACCTAAAATTTCCGAAATTCCGAAGGGTATTTTGGTAATTCTATCAAAGAGGACAGAATCTGGAATTTCTGAAATTCTGAGGGGCAAAACCATCTTTTGCCTAAAACCCTAACTCCCCTCCCTCTGTGGCGCTGCATTTGCGGCTACGGTGCGCCCGCTGCCACCTAACCGACGGCGGCACATGCGGCGCATGGCATACAACAAAAAGGCGCACAGATGCCCGCAGCGCCGCGCGCCCGATCGCGGATAGCGCCGCTTCGTGCAGCGCCACCACGCAGGCGGCGCCATAGCGCGCCCGCGGCACCCGGGAAACTCCGCCGCGCCTGGGCATGCATCGCCGTGGCACGAAGCGCCAAAGCCGGCGCGCAGCAGGCAAAGAAGGCTGCTTCTGTGCCGCCACGGGCGGGCGCCGCCTGCTGGCGACTGCCGGCGCCCTACGGCTGGCCGCGCAGCGTCGTCGGCTATCGCTCTGGTAGCAAAGAAGGCAAGATTTAGCGCAGCGCAGCAAGGGCAGCAACAGTTGCTGCCCTTCCTCGCCCATTGCGCCAATGATTTTGGCAACGTAACCTGTTCTATATCACAACACACGCAGTTTAAGATCCGATCTTTGCACGAACAACCTGGCTCTGATACCACTATTGGGAAATCTGATAGAACCCCAGAGGAATTCTATCGAGATTGATCTTTGAGGGGGATCAACCCTTGGAACGCTATAGGGGTTCCACCCTCCAAGTAGCCTGGTGGCTGCAATTGTAGATTGATCTTTCTTATTCCAAAGAGGTGGAGGCTACAAGCTTATATAGAGCTCCAAACCCTAACCCTAGGGGTTGCTTCCTAAGTGAACTACCCAATTTGCCCTCAACCTTAGCGGGCCGGCCTAGTAACAAGGGGGGCGGCGGCTAAGAAGCCCAAAGACCCAAATATAAACCCTAGCCTCTCTTTTTTATAGGATAGAGGCGGCTAGGTGGGGTTTATTACATTCTCACAGGGTTTTTATTAGCTGTTACATGGTTGAGTAGGACCTAACCCTGCTAGGGTCCTATCAAGCCTGCCCTCTTCAAATCAGCCTTGTCCTCAAGGTGGGTTCCATGAACTCGGGGAACAGGACTTGACTCCTCATATGATTCCCATGTGGCATCTTCAAGTGGTAAATTAGTCCAATGTACTAGTACTTGATAGAGGGCGTCGACGACGCATCACGACTCTGCGGTCGAGGATGGCTTGTGGTTGGGCTTGAATATTTCCATCATCAGTAGTGTTGGGCAGTTGGATCTGGGATGCCTCGTGTTCTCCCAAATTGGGCTTCAAGCATGACACGTGGAAGACAGGGTGAATTTTCGCATCTTTAGATAATTTAAGTCTGTACGCCACAGCTCCAATATGCTCTATGATCTGATAGGGCCCATAAAAATGTGGAGATAGCTTCATGGAGGCTCGTGTGTTGATGGATAGTTGCTTGTATGGTTGTAGGCGAAGATAAACCCAGTCTCCTACTAAAAATTCTCTTTCACTTCTTCGTGTGTCAGCTTGCCGCTTCATTCTAGCTTGAGCGGTAGAGAGATTATTCTTTAGCTGTAGGAGTTTGTCCTGTCAATTAAATCTTGGTCGACCTGATCTACCTTAGCTGAGTCAATTACATACATTGGAATCACAGGAGCCGGCCGACCATATAATGCTTCATATGGGGTACATTTTATAGATGAATGATATATAGTATTATACCACCATTCGGCCCAGGGGAGCCATTTCGTCCACTCCTTTGGTCGATCACTAGCGAAGCACCGAAGGTATGTCTCTAAACATCTGTTCACCATACATTTGGCGTCAGTTTGTGGATGATATGCAGTGCTCATCTTGAGTTTGGTGCCCTGTAACTGAAATAACTCGGTCCATAATTTACTAGTGAAGACCCTGTCACGATCACTTACGATGGACCTTGGCATCCCATGTAGTTTAACAATATTTTCTATGAAAATCTGAGCAATACTAACAGCAGTGTAGGGATTTCGCACAGCACAAAAATGAGCATATTTCGTAAGTCGATCAACCACCACAAGGATTGTGCTTTTACCTTTGGAAGGTGGCAACCCTTCGATGAAGTCCATGAAGATGTCAGTCCATACCGAGTCTGGTATAGGTAGTGGTTGTAGTTTCCCTGGACTCGCCACTGTTTCACCTTTTTGCTGTTGATATACATCACATTGTGCTACGTATTCAGAAATAATTTTTTTCATCCCTTTCCAATAAAAGTTTTGCTTCACTCTTTTGTAGGTTCTTAGAAATCCGGAGTGCCCTGCAAAAGGTATGGAGTGCATTTCGTGCAGAATGACTTTGATGCAAGGGGAGTTTGGTATAAGCACAATACGACCTTTATAGCATAGATCCCTCGAATCCCAAATATAGTGAGCTATTGCGCTTGGATCCTCCTCTAATTTTTGATGATGTTGCTGGTTTCGGATCCTTCTTCTATTCCTCCCCCTCTGGTTGGTGCTTTGGAGATGCATAAGAAAGCCACCATTTATCTTGTGTAAAACTTTCTCCATTCGTTGGGTTGAAAGCGGTGGTTACGTTGCTTCCACGCTTCGCGTAGGGTGACCTGTTTACCTTTGCAATAGAATTTCATAATCAATTTGGAAAAGTTCCAAGAGACATCACCTAGTGTCGTCACCATTCTATGCCCAAAGCACAGCCTCATAATCATTAATTGGTAGGAGGAAGAAGTCGGCAACAATTTCTTGGCCCTGCAGTAATAGTTTCACCTATGGGCATCTTTGGTCGCATTTTAGGATTCGGCCGTCGGCAACCTTTACGTCGAACTTGCTGCAACCTTCGATATAGAGCGCCATCCAAGCAGCAACCTTACTATTTAGAAAATTATTAGTCTTGCTGTATCGATGAGAACAGTGATTGGTTGTTGTTTGAGCAGGCCTCCAACTTTCATCGTTTGCGGATTTGAGTAGCCGGCTAGCGCATGTACCATAAAGTTGGTTGATTGTGGCTCTTCTTCCACATCTTCATCCTCATGTTCAAGACTCTCTTCTGGCTATTCACTAATCTTTTCTTCCACTGGTTCAATCACAAGAAGTCTCCCCTTTTTACAACGATGCTCGCGGCTCCACGGCTCGTCACAATGCCAACATAACCCCTTAGCGGATCGGTCTTGAAGCTCTTCTCTTGTCAACCTTTTTTGGTGCAGGAGCTCGGTGATAGTAGGTGAGGTGAGGGCTTCAATATTTCTGGTCGGAGAGTGACCCTAGTCCTCCGGGCTTCATGGTTCAATCGCTCCTCCGAAGTCGTGCGAAAGAGATGGCTGCCATAAGCGTGTACGGTTGTCGCGCTTTAACTTCTCTCCGGATCTCCGGCTTCAAGCCCTCAATAAATGTCCCCAATAACTGTTTTTCAGACCAATCACGAGTTTGATTAGATAACCTTTCAAACCTGGTTTGATACTCCTGGATGGTGGAGGTTTGTCGATCTTTGCTAGTTGTCCGTCGATGTTCTCGTAATCGGTTGGTCAAAGCGGATCAGTAGTCCTTCTTTGAATTGTCGCCATGAGAGGACTCCATGAGTATGTTCAAACCAATCAAACCATTGTATGGCATCTCCTTCAAGATGTATAGCTGCAATTTCTACCATAGATGCATCTGCGGTTTTGTGGTACCGAAAATATCGCTCCGCGCGCGAGATCCAACCAATCGGGTCTCCTTCTTCCCATCTAGGGAAGTCCACCCTCATGCGTGGATAGTAGGGATCGATCATAGAGCCTCCCTTCTCTTGGGAGTCATCTCTTCGGTCAGAGATCTCTCCTTGATGAGATTTCTTTGGGCTCGGTGTTCTACCAAGGCGAGTTCGGTAAAGAGAGCCCGAATCTTATCCTCCATTCGCGTCTCGAAGGCTTGAATTTAGCATTTATCACCTCCTCGGATGCCATAGTCTATGACTCCAGATCTGTAATATTAAGATCTCTCTTTTTTTGCCGGGTTAAAGGCATGAATTTTTTGAGGGAAGTGGTGGTTGAAAGGGTTTGTGGATCGGTGGATGTAGGTTACGGTTTAGGCTTGTTTTGTGGCTGTTTTGGGTGCTATTTGGGGCTGCGATTTGATGGAGTTTTGGGCTAAGATGGTAGTGGATAAAGGTTAGGGAAGAGGGTTTTAGATCTGTGGTAGATTGCAGCAAAGATTTGATAAAAATCAGTAGAGTAGCAATTGCTGCCTATGTCGCTGCCTCGTAAGAGCAGAATTGTCGTCGAAGAAATAGCGATTTCTCGACGAAATTTCAGTAAAACTCAGGGATTTGAGGAGGGTTTTGATGGTATAATCTTAGTTTAGATAGCAACAAGGATAACAAATTGGATCAAGAAATTTCGTCAGCAAAGCAGTAAAGAAATCGGTGCAAGTTGCGATAGCAGAATCCTCATCAAAAAATTTCAGCAGTATGTGACGAGAGATTGCAGCAACACACGAATTTGTTTTTGTGATGAATTCCACAATAGATCAATCACGGATGGGAGCCAAGATGATCTATGAGGTGCACAAAAAATTTCGTTCAAAAAGGATAACAATTAGATCGGTTAAAAGTAGCAACACGCGGCTGAAATTTTCTGCAGCAATCCTTCGTTCGCAAAGATGGTAACTTTTGCGACGCAAGGAATTCGCAGCAAGGAATCGATAGAAAAACTTCTTTTTGATATTTTAGATGAAAAATTGTAGCAGCAAAAGGTATTGGTGGTAGAAAAATACCAGATCTCGATGCAATTGGAGGTGGCGACTGTAGATTGATTTGATCTACGTCAAGAGATGATGGTGGAGACGACGACGTCAAGAGCAATTGTGGGAATTGCTTGGCTAATGGTGGGCGGCAGGGATGGCAGCAAAAGCAGCAAGATCGCTGCTCTGATACCAAATGATAGAACCCCAGAGGAATTCTATCGAGATTGATCTTTGAGGGGGATCAACCCTTGGAATGCTATAGGGGTTCCACCCTCCAAGTAGCCTGGTGGCTGCAATTGTAGATTGATCTTTCTTATTCCAAAGAGGTGGAGGCTACAAGCTTATATAGAGCTCTAAACCCTAACCCTAGGGGTTGCTTCCTAAGTGAACTACCCAATTTGCCCTCAACCTTAGCGGGCCGGCCCAAGAACAAGGGGCGGCGGCTAAGAAGCCCAAAGACCCAAATATAAACCCTAGCCTCTCTTCTTTATAGGATAGAGGCGGCTAGGTGGGGTTTATTACATTCTCACAGGGTTTTTATTAGCTGTTACATGGTTGAGTAGGACCTAACCCTGCTAGGGTCCTATCAAAATCCATCAAGGGGGAGCGACATCACATGCGCAGCGGAATAACAGAAAATAAAACACCCCAGATTTCCCGTATAAAGTTTCCGTCATCGTGCGAAGATCGATGCGTCAAAAACAAATCCGCGAAAACTGCACATGTAAAGAAGATACCTAGGAAGATCGTATATCCCTGAATTCCTGCAGATCTGTGGGAGAGGATGAAGAAAGTCAAGTGTCCTCCTCTCTAGCGGTATCCACACGGTAGGGATTACGACGATGCACCTCTCTCTCTAGGGAGAAGGTGACTACCAAAAACCCTCAGCCTATAGAACTCTGGTTCCCTCCTATTTATAGAGGCCCCTCCTGAAAACCCTAATGGATCTTTTGCCCTATTGGGTATTGGATCTCCATCCAATTACCCAAGCCTCTTGGATTAGTGGGTTTCTACCCAATAATCTCTTATTAGCAATTATTGGATCTCATCTCTGGATCCAATAATTCAGGGGCTTAATGGATATCCAATAAGATAGGGGGTTTAGCGGATATCTCATATCCGAACCTCTACTCGTCATAACACCTACCATATGTATGTAACCCTCTAGGCCCAATATCGAGCTGACCATGAGTCATACTTGTCGGAACTCCTTCTGACTTAGTGAATTATTATCTCTATAATAATTCACCCAACTCATCGACCGCGGACGTACTAGGCCACTACGCGCTTGATCCCCAGGCGATATAGGGAATCAATCCTTTGGACCTATCGTCCTCGATTACCATGTATCTATAATCTCTCATCTATCTAATATCCCAGAGACCCTATACCGTGCATGGTGCTGTCAGGCCCATACGGTCTCTCCTCGAGTCTTGCTCTTGTCGGATTCTCCCGGAGAACTCTTTCTCTCTCAATCCGAATGACCTTGGCCAAGGATTTGTTCGAGCAAGAACACATGGGATATTCCTCTCATGATACCGAGAGCGGATGATCCTCTATTGACACTCAATAGCTCTCGTAAGGTTGGCTACCACTCCCAATGACCGGTTATACTAGATATGGAGCTTTCCAAACCTATAGGTCCGGTATCAAAGAGTGGAGTACTCATACAAGACATCCTTGGTGTCTCAAGTCTAAAGACCAGATACACTACTGGGACTACGGAATCGCTGTCTGACGTGAGGTATCAATAACCATCCAGCATTCCATAGGCGGATCAATCAGTGAACTAATTCTCCAACGAGCACCTGCACTGTACCCTTAGTGTCCCCACATGAGTAGCTATGAGACCAACTACATCCATCATATGAACGGGTATACAGCACACCAGTCTATCCGGTTATCTCGATATCCTTCTCGAGTAACCTATGGCCAGGATAATTTAGGGTCTGTGTTTAAAGGTGAATCGATCTCATTATCGTGATCTTATCACGATCCGATTCTCATTGCACAGATCCAGGGACATCACAATATACATCTAGATAATGTGAGATAGTGCCAATAATCATAAGCAAAGAGATTGACGCAGCGTGTTACAGGTGCAGTCACTCAAGTGATTGGCTTATAGGGCACCTATAACTAGCAGAAACCCCTCCAGAAAAATTCAGATCATTAACAGAAATTTATAATTCAACATTTGCTTTATTTATTTCAGATCCTATAACTTTTGAGGAAGCAGTTGAAAAAGAGGAATGACGAAAAGCAATGAAGGAAGAAATCAAGTCAATTAAAAAAAATGAAACCTAAGAGCTAATGGATCTACCGAAGGAAAAGAAAGCTATTGGATTGAAATTGGTATTCAAAACGAAATATAATGTAGATAGAAGTATCCAAAAGCATAAGGCTCGGCTTGTAGCAAAAGGATATTCATGACAACAAAGTATTGAATTTGATGATACTTTTTCTCCAATTGCTAGATTTGAAACTGTGAGAACTTTTTTGGCTTTAACTGCACACTTAAATTGGCATGTTTATCAATTCAATGTTAAATCTATATTTTTAAATGAGGATTTATATAAAAAGTTTTATTACTCAACCTGAAGGTTTTCTGGTTAAGGGATATGAAGAAAAGATGTATAAGCTAAAGAAAACTCTTTATGGGCTTAAACAAGCTCCAAGGGCATGGTACAGTAAAATTGATTATTATTTTCATCAAAATAGATTTAAGAGGAGCAATAATTAACCTACTCTTTATCTAAAGAAGGAAGGTGAACATAATATTCTAATGGTTTGCCTTTATGTTGATGATATTATATATATGAGTTCATCTAAGTCTTTTGTGGCAAAATTTAAAAGATCCATGATGAATAAGTTTGAAATATCAGATCTAGGTCTACTACATTATTTTCTTGAGTTGGAGGTAAAGTAAGGATCAGATGAAATTTTTATTTCACAAAGAAAGTATGCAATGGATCTACTAAAAAAATCTAACATGATTAATTGCAAAGTTGCAACAATAACCTATGAATGTAAATGTGAAACTAAAACTTGAAGATGGTACATCTTTGACAAATGCAAAATACTACAGAAGTTTAGTTGGAGGTTTGATTTATCTAACTCATACTGGACCAGATATTACCTTTTTTGTTGGTGTAGTATCCAGGTTTATGCATAGCCCCAGCAAACATCATCTCAGAGCTGTTAAAAAAATTCTGCATTATATTGCAGTGACTATCGATTATGGCATTTGGTATTCTCATAATTTTAAATATAAATTATTTGGTTTCATTGATAATGATTAGGTATGAGATTTGGATGATAGAAAAAGTACTTTAGGTAATATTTTTAGCCTCGGATCAGGTGTGATGTGGGTAATAAATGGAACATGACGTCAGCCCGTACCACCTGCCTTCGGATGACGTCTTCTGCCTCCATCGCGATCGGCTGTAGCCCGCGTTGACCAACAGAGGTGACGCCACCCGTTTCGCATGGGCCGCAAAGCCGTCGAGGCACGTCACCATCCCACAGGGGGCAGGTCCTCGGCACGCTGACAGACACAATCAGAGACGTAGCATCACAATTACAGCCGGGGGAGCAGTCTGGCCCATAAAAATCGAGGTAGACGAACGTAAGAGGGAGAGACCACTCAGAGCAAAGGAGAGATCCCTTCAAGGTAGCCTGAGTTAACTTGATCGTCGGAGGGGTCAGGCGGAGTTCCCCCCGACCCGACCTTTTTTGCAGGAACAAAGGCGGAGCCCCTGGCATTGAATGCCGCCCGAAGCCTTCCTCCTCGAACGGTGGATGCAACCCCTTCGTCGCCCCGACTGGCTTGAAGCTCGGACCGAAGGATCCCCGCACATCCGGACCCGAACCAGGCCGCTTTGGTCCCGAGGCCATGGCGTAAAGTTGAATTCCCCATCAAGGTGCTATATCTTGGAGTTCAAAGAAGCAAGCAACAACTGTATTATTGACATCGGAAGCAGAATATGTAGCTGCAACATCAGCAACTTGTCAAGCAATATGACTTAGAAGACTTCTCGAAGATCTTCATCAAGAACAAAAGAAAGCAATGAAAATATTTTGTGACAATAAAGCTACAATTACAATGATGAAGAATCCAACATTTCATGAAAGATCGAAGTATATAGAGATACGCTATCATTTCATCTGGGTTCTTGTAGCTAGTGGAGCCATAGCAATGAAGTATTGTGGCACAGATGAACAAGTTGCGGATAGACTCACCAAGTCGCTTTCAGTTCAGAAGCATATTTATTTTATGTCTCAAATTGGTGTATGTTACTATGAATCAATGGAGAGTGTTAAGAATTGATTCATAGTGGTTATCTAGGTAGTTTTCATGTTCTAGATAATTATAGACATGTTCTAAGAAGTGACCCATGATCTAGAAGTTATAGGATAGTTCCTATATCTAACTCAAACATGGGTGACATGATGGAGGGAGGAATTTCCTACTAGGTCCTATAAATAGGACCATAGTTTATGAAGCAAGACAGAATGTGTGTATTTGGTAAAATCTTATAAGTGTTCTATGTATTTCCTTTTGTTTAATACTACATTGATTTTCTTGATTGAAAGTATTCTTTTTAATTGTATCGTAGTATTATATTTTTATCGTTTCTTTGCTCCTTCAACCCCAACAGTTTCGGTGCGATCAAAGTGGTAGTCGAACCAATGCGGTGAAGCTCTGAACTAACGAGTTGCTTAGGCCTAACATGGCAGAAGGCTGCATCTGCTGCTACTATTGCTGGAGCTATTTTATGTTGAGGAATTATCCACGGGATCTCCTTGCCCTTTTCATTGCGTGAATATGACGAGACTCTTGAAGAAAGATTCATTGGATTTGATATGGTAGTGCTCTCTATATATACTAAGTTAAGATGAAATATTTTTCTCAACAGAACTATGAGATTTTTTCATGTAATTAGGAAAATCTTAATTATTTATCAGAAAAAATCTTACTCGCTAATGGATACGGCTGAAAAGATACAGGCACAAGGTCCTTCAAAAGTATGCTTTCGAATTGTTCCTATTGATAGCCTTCTAGAGTTAGTTATTAGTTGTGCATATATGTAAAATTAGGATTTATGTTAATTTTGGCAATGCAATACTATTTTTCTTACTCGTGTAATGAAACAAAAGATAAATATTTAAATGGGCTTTTTGCCTTTCGAACCCAAAAGGACAAGGATTGACAAAAGATAACGACTTGTGTTCTTACAAAAGCGTATACCTTTCTATTTTTTGAATTTATATAAGCGTATTGTATTATATATATTGTTTTGCATTGACATAAATGGGTTCTTCCGCTGCAGGTTCTAGCAAATAGATTTTCTTTGTCATGATGCTATGCTATAAATATGAATCTATTATATAAATTTAAAATATTTTTTTCAAAATTTTTATCTCAATTCTCTTATTGACTTAAATGTGGAAGGAGCTGAGACTAAGTTATGAGGAATTGATTATAGATAGGTAACTTGAAACAACATGGATCTTCAAATTCATCTCCAAGAATCCTATTCTCAACATGCGACAGATTTTTGGAAATGGATGAGGTGGGATTGATTCTATAATTTGTGGATGGATGGATGGATTGGTGATGAATTTTGGTACCAATAATTAACATTTCCCTATCCTAGCCATTAACACGATGGTGCCGAATCTAACACTAAATTAAATAAGAATATTATTTAATTTAATTGAGACCATTATAATTTAATTAAATAAGAATATTATTCAAAGAGGCAGAAATATTATAATTTAAATCATTATAATTGAAAATAGATCATTAAATTGAGTTTGTTTCTTATAATATGTGTGAGCGGTATTAGTCACAATTGTTTTTCTATGCAATAATTTCATCATCCACGTGTGAATTTGAAGCTTTAATATCAGGTTTTGCTCGTTTAGCTAAAGCGAGCCTAATAATTATCTTTTTAATTATTTTGTCATTAGTATTTTATAGTCTTTTATTATAAAAAAAATTGGTTGCTACTCATCCTACATTAGATTTAGTATTTGAACTTTTAATTTAGTTAAGATGTTTTATCATTAAGATCGATTCATATTTCAATTACATGAATTCGAATTCGTACTTCAACTATATGATGCAGAACCAATTTAATTTATCTTTTATTTAAATAAATTTAATTTGTTAATAGATATTCTTCTTACGTGTCACTAGACAAGAAATTAAACAAAAAATAAAAAAAAACTATATTCAATCTTGATTAGGAGAACTTAAAAATTTATATGAATGTTTATCAATCAAAATTTGAGATCGTATGCTTGATTTGATTTAATTTTTTTATTTCTATATTTTTAGTTTAAGTCTTATATCTAAGGTCTATATAAAGAGGTGAAAAATTGTAGTTCAAGTAATTAAAGAATGGATTAACAAATCAAATACTATATAAATAGTGGTTTCAACGAATAATGATTTTATTTTTTAAGTGAGAGATGTGTAGAGGTATAAGATTTTCACATTTGGAGTTTGATAGTTTTTTTCTTCTTCTATTATCTCATCATTATTATCATTCTAAAATTTAATAGAAGATCATTTTTTATATTTATAATTAACATAGTTCTATCATTGGCAAACCTTTTTTTCAAAAGTAAAGTCAAACCTTAGTTTATTTTATATTTATAACTCAATAGTTCCAATTCTAACATTAAATAAGATAAAAATATTATCGATCGATACGATCATAAGATTGATACACTTTGCTAGCTAGTGACTATTTTATACAAAACAACTTCCAAGACTTCATTTTTTTAGATATGAAGATAATATATGATATCTTCTTCTAGCATGGCTTAGGTAATTATCTTGATCCTACTCTCCATCGCTAACATCCACTGTATTGTCATCTATTGTAGGCACTAATTCGGCTTCTTCACCAGCTTCCGATATGGTAGGCAAGTTTGTCATCATCTTTTCCGGGGGTTTTATAGTCGAATCAGATGTCCCCCTTTCAGTCACCTTCATCTCTGCCTCATATTCATCTGAATGTGAATCAATCTTATCGTATATCTCTATTTCGCTTTGGGTCACCTCCATCTTTGCTTCGGATTGATCCAAACGTGAATCAACCTTGTCGCGTATCTCTATTTCGCTTTGGGTCACCTCCATCTTTGCCTCGGATTGATCTAAATGTGAATCAACCTTATCGTGCATCTCTATTTCACTTTGGGTCACTTCCATCTTTGTCTTGGATTGATCTAAATGCGAATCAATCTCCATCTCGCTTTGGGTTGGAAACGATGGCACAGATTTATCATCATCACCATAATCATAATCATCCTGTAAGTCATGACATGTTTAATATTACTCCAAAATAAAAAAAGAGGGCATATATGTATAGTTCTTACCCACAGTTCTTACCGGCAGGTATAGTTCTGACCGCCGTTGTAAACCGTTGGCATATATAAGGAAAAAACCGTTGTTGTTGTAGTAGTAGTAGTAGTGTTCGGAGACGTAAATGTAACAAATCAAACTTTTTTTCTTCTAATAAGACCTACCTTATTATTTTGCTCTTCCTCTTCGTCGTCAATCTCCAGTGAACGGTCATCCGCTATGGGCACGAATTCCGGTTGTTCACCGGACAGCGAAGGACCCTCCGAAATGGTAGGCCAGTAAGTCTTCGTCCCTTTACGGGGTGTCCCCCTGTCATTCATCTCCGACCTCGTCTCGGATTGGGGTAAGTACGAAAACACATTCTCGTCCGTCCCTGTTTCGCTGGGGGTTGGAAATGGATACGGTGGCACAGACTTCCCATCCACCTCCTCCTCCTCCTCCTCCTCCTGCAAGCCATCATGTCAATCGGAGTGACATGTATGTAGATATATATCATATATGTATACGTATATATGCGGAAGCAGAACTGGAGCTGGGATTGATGTACCTGCCGACGAGGTGCACGAGTCGTGGGCCTGCTCAAGATTTCGATGATCTTCTTGCCGTCAGCGTGGTAGGCGTGCCAAATGTTCGGGATGTGGTCTACTCGCTTTCTCTGGTCTTCCTGGATTGCGTAGAGCAAGAAATTGTTGCACTCCGATAGGTAGAGCTTGTGCAGGGACGTCAGATGTTCGATGCCTTTGGGAAGCAGCATCAGCTCCGACAGGCCTTCCATTTGAAGCACACGAAGTCTCTTCATGCACCCTTTCTCCATCACCATCCTGTTGACATGTGGTAAATGAAGCAGATGAAGCTCTTGCAGATTCGGGAACCAGCCTTCCTTGAAGCGTAGTTGCACGCCGTGGTATGCCCGCCGTAGGAAAAGCACCGAAAGGTTATCGAGGTGGCAGAGTGCCGGCAGCGGATCCTCTTTCAGTCCGCTCCAGCCCAAGCACAGCTCCCGAAGCCTTTCTCCCAGGGAACGGAAGGAGGGAGGCAGCAACAGGGAGTCATGGGCGTGCAGGCCGCCGCCTGCCACGACCCCACCCTCTCTTCCCCGCCGCATCCCCGCACGGCGTTGCTCCTGAACCACCACCGGCCCCACCACCGTTCCCTGCACATGGAGCTTCTGCAGGTTTTGGAAGCAGTGGCCGAAGTCCTGCAGCTGAAGCACCTCCTTCTCGTCGTAGGCCGTGATGCTCAACTTATAGAGGGAGGTCATGTGCGACACTGAGGCGCTCAGTTGCGGGCAGTGCACGCCTTTGACTTTGGACACGATGAGCACCTTGAGTTGGGTCAAGTAGCCGAGTTGCGTCATCGACGACTCCTCGTCCGCGGCGATGTCCAGGTGTTGTAAGGTCGTGAGATTCTGCAGGCCTAAGCCGCCCGGAGCCTTGACATGGCTGATGAATTCAAAAGATTGACGGCTTCTGTCGTTCAACCTGAGAGCCAGCAGGTATCGCAGCTTCTTCAACTGGCCTATCCCCTTGGGCAGCTTCTCTATTTTAGTGTAGCGGAGATCCAAGGTCTGCAGATTGCGGAGCCTTCCGATGGAGTCGGGAAGCCGTCTGACGTTCGTCTTCCTTAGCCCCAGATAGTGCAGGTTGATTAGGTCCATGAACACATCCGGAACCTTGTCCATGTCTGCGCTTTCCAGATCCACAACCCTCAAGTATCTCGCATTACGTGACACCGTCTTCAGCAAGGTGGTCAGGGACGAGTCGTGCTTGAACACAAGCAAGGAGCGAATGCGAGAGAAATCCATGTGGAACAAGGCGCTGTTGGCGGCGTAGTCGTGCACCGACAACCGACGCGCTTCGCCCCCCAACCCTCCCGATGATTCCGACTCTTTCCACACCATGCTAAAATTTTCCTTCCGGGCTGTGGGCAGAGTCAACTCACGCATCAATCCGTGCATCCCACATCTCCTCACCCTTCCGAAGCTATTCCTCTGTACGCCGTGAAGCATGGACCGATGGATGAGTTCCTCCAGGAATTCCTCCGCCACTTCCTCCACCGTCTGTGCTTCCCTGTCCTGGACGAAACTTTCGGCGATCCAAAGCCTTATTAACTTCTTCCTCTTGATCTTGTCGTCGGGGAAGACGCTGCAGTACAAGAAGCAGTTCTTCAGATAACTCGGTAGATCGTCGTAGCTCAGATTCAGAACATGCTTCAGGTTGTCCAAGCTCGGATTGTTAGCGAACTCCCAGCTGAGCTTTTTGTAAACGCGTTGCCATTCCGCCTCGGTCGTCCCTTTCAGTGACATGAGTCTGGCTACGGCCACGATGGCCAGTGGCAGGCCTTGGCACTTCCTGACAATATTTCTCCCCACCGCCTCCAAGCGTTTGGGGCAACGCCTGTCATCGGCATGCCAAAATGCCTCTCGACAGAAGAGATCGAACGCTTGGTTTTCATCCTCAATTTTCCGAAGCTTCAGCCGGTGCCTCTCTTCCGATGTCGAAGCTACCTCATTTAGCCGTGTCGTGATCACTATTCTGCTTCCACGATTGTTATCGGGAAGAGCACGCTGCACATAGGAACACAGCTCTCCGCTCCACACATCATCCAGAATCAGCAAGTACCTCTTCTCCTGTAGAATGCTGCAAACGTCCTCCTGTAAACGATTAAGGTCCGACGACCCGCCACTCTCGTGCTCCGATTGATCTGCGTCCAGCAGTTCCTTCAGAATTCTTCTCATCGCATGTTCGATTCGACAAGACTTGGAAATGGTGACCCAGATTTTGCAGTCGAAGCGATTCTCGATCTCCCGGTTCCCGTAAACTTTGTCAACCATGGTGGTCTTCCCTACACCTCCCATGCCCCAAACCGATATCACCGCGCGTGTGGACGTTTCATCTGTCAGCAGCTGAAACAAAATTTTCCTCTGTTCTCTGTAAATATTGTCGTCTTCTTCGTTGACAGGGTCCGATCTCGACGAATTGAACACTCTTCCAACAAGGCCGTTTGCATTCTCGCCTTCGTCGTCATTATCTTCTACTTCGGATTCATTCTTCTTGATGTCATAGCGCTCCTTCATGGCTACGAGATGGGACAGGCCAGCTTCTATAACTTTCAGCCGATTAGCTATGAGCTGCCAGGCACTACTCTGTTTGGGACTTTTCACAGCTCGATGAAGGAAGGATCGGAGTCCACCCTGTGACCGCTTTACGGTAATATGCAAGTACTCGTCGATTACGTCTTCCATGGAATCTGCTATCTCCCTCGCTCGTTTGAGCCATGGCTCGATGGTGGTGTTATACTTCTGCATGTCCACGTTGCTTAAAAATATTTGCATATGCTCGAACTCGCTCCTGATCCGTCTAATCGTCTCCTTAACATCTGTCTTCAGTGATTCGTCGGCTCCCAAATTGAAGCCCATGGCTGCCTGCACAGCGTCCCCCGCCATGGCCACGGCAATCTTTTCAGCAACGACAATGAGAACAGACTCCATGTTGGCTTCTGTCCACAGAGTCATGTAGTCAAAATTAGTCAAACCGAAAAAGTAGGAATCTCATTAATTTCTGCTATGGAGTAAAATTTAATTATCCTTGTCACCTAATTGGCTCAAATTATTGTCCACTTTTGCCTTTTAACCTCTATCCAACGTAATAAGATGCAAGTTTAAAATAATTCGAAACTAAGATTACGTAATCATAAGTAGTATACAATTTTGAATATACAAAATAAAATATATTGTTTTAATTTTTTTAAAAATAAATAATGCTGTTACTAAATATTACAATGTAAAACAATCTATATATATAGAAAATATAATTATTAAAATATAAAAAATAAAATAATATATTAAAAAAATATAAATATAGAACTAATAAAAAAAAATAAGCAACATAAACTTGCATGGATGCATTTGGAAATATATTTAAAATATCTATTAAAGGTCAAATGTACATTTCAAATATGAATTAATATTTAATAACTTTTTTAAACTACATCCAACCTGTGTTAGAAATGCTCAAGTACTTATAATATTAGCATTTTATAAGATTTAAAAGTATCATATATTTTTCTTTAAAATTGTAAAATTGCTACTGTGCCATAAGATTATTTTTATAAGATTACATAGATACATTTACTTAACTTATTTTATTTACTTATTAATTTAAATAAATATATATATTTAATATATTAAGAATATTAGAATGATAAATTTATCAAAAATATTCAATAGATTTTCGAAATATAAATTTACCAAATAAAATTTAAATCAATACATATTTAAAATATAAATTTCATCTATTATTTATTGAACTTCTATAGTTGCACATTCACTAGGCCCTTTTATCTAATTATGCATTAGAAATATAAATGTATTTTCAAACTTAGCCAGCAGCCAACAAAAGTAAACTAATATTGATAAAACCCAATATAAGAATAATAAATAATAAAGAAGAAACATAATGTGGATGCAAAATAACAAAGATCATAAGCATCGGTTCATGTTAAAATTTTAAAAGTCACACTATAATTAAATGTGTTAAATCATTTTTCTGATTAGTCAAAATTAAAGTGATCTAATTAAAATAAATTTATTTGGCACATAATTATTATGAAAATTAATTGTGTGAATACTAACAGTCATATTTCTAACTTAATGACCGGATAAGTCATGAATATGAAACTCTTGAGGCATAATTATAGATTCATCAATTATTAATATAATCATAATTATAGATTTATCAGTTATGATTATAAATAAGGTTACGATCTCGGGTTACAATATCATCAGCATCAAATGAAGTTTCTCTTCACTCGTCAAAGAAAAAACTAATGTTTTTAAGGATACTCTATAATTGTAAGGTTAAATCACCGATTAATTCAGAAAATATTTCGATAGATTCATCAGGTACGTTTCCGTATTAATATATTTTATAATTATTATAAGATTTTATGTATATTATTGTGAGTTTAATAATTTAATTTTAGATCTATAAAGCATGTTTGATCTAGATTTATTGTGTTAAATCCACCAACACTTCTTTCGAAAGAAGAAAAGGAAGATTAAAAGTAAAATAATTCAAGGCATAGGGTTCCTACCGAAGAAAGCGGGAACGACGCAGTTGTATAGATCAAAAGTGGAGGAAGAGATGGGAGAGGGAGGAAGGATCTCCGATGAACTCGACCCCTTCAGCAGCACCAGAGATGGATTCTTCTCAGGGAAAGTTACAAGGTAAATGGAAAGATTCCAAGCTCAAAAAATGGACTAACGAGATCCAGATGTGGATCCAAATCGATCAGCATAAAATTCATTGACTAAAACAGTGAATAACTCCGCATGTCATCCGTCTCGAATGGGTGAGAGCGAGAGAGAGAGAGAGAGAACAGTACCTGAGAGAAAATGTGCCTCTCGGTAACTCCGATGAACCAGGCGACTCTGCTTCCAAGAACCTGTCTTTCTTTCTTATATAAGGAGGCACTGCCATTTGTCAAGCATATATATATATATATATATATAATATAATATATATATTAGTTGGCCAAACGAAAGCGATGGAATATCTTATAGCATCCTTTTGTTGACTTAAGCCAATGAAGACAAGCTTCATAGACGTCGGCAACTGTCCCGAACTCACAAAATAATGCTGGCATTGTCTTGGTTTCTGCATCGACCAATACAAGTCATGGATCTCAGCAACCATAAGTATTATAAGGTATTGGCGTGCGACAAATAGTAGAAACGATGGGTGATTCTTCGACTCGCGAGAGGGTGCTTTGCGCATCGATCGCCATTACCGAACAACACTCGGTCTCGTATGTGTGGAATAGAATAAACATTCCAACCATTTTAAATACACAGTTTTGTAGCTACGGCATGTCTTATCAGATTCAGAGAATTCAACAGTAAAACAACGGGTAAGCAAGTCAAACATTTCCTAGAAATTGCAACCGTTCCATTAAATAGTAAACCGGATGGAGATGGAATCCATGCGTTTGTTTGAGAACAAGGTCTCTGGGTCACACTTGCTATTTCTTTACTTGTACAGATGATGTGGATAGTAAATAGGAAGTGACATAAGCTCATACCACCTACACCAGGATGACGTCTCCTATCCCGCACACAGCCGATTGTAGTCAAGGTTGACCGACAGATGTGACGTCGCCTATTCCTCGCAGACCGCACGATCCCCAAGACACGTCACCATCCTGCAGGGGTCAGGTCCTCGGCGCGCTGCCAGACGCAATTAGAGGTGCAACGCTTCAAGCACGTCAACAAGCAACAATCTGGTTCATATAAACCCCGGCAATCGAACGTAAAACGGAGGTCTTCTCTTCTTCTCAACAAAAAACATCCTGAAAAAACTATCTTTTCTGACTTGATCGTCAGAGGGGTTAGGCGGAGTTCTTCTCGACCAGATCTTTGTGTAGGAGCAGAAGCAAGGTGTGACCGCCAGAGGAGCCCTCGCCGCTGCCTCAGACTCCAAGGACGCAACCCGAAGATCTCCTCCACATTCGGCCTGAACCCAGCCGCGACAGCCCAGAGGCCATGGCACAAAGTTGTTTACACTAACAGATTGGCGCTAGAAGGAGGGCCGATGTCGAGAGGTCACCCGGGTAGCCCAGGCGAGCCTATGCTCGTGGAGTCACACCTAGGTGGAGCCCCGGCAGGAGGCTCACCCCGTAGTGATCCCCGAGCGGAGGATCCCGTTGCCACCACGGAACGTTATTGGCGGCTATTCAATGACCCGGGCCTGCTCCCGCACAGTGTTGCCGCCATCAACCCGTCACCCGTATCGACCGAGGCCTTTCAGGACCTCGCCTGCCAAGTTCAGACTTTGGCGGGGATGATGCAGGCCTTCGTCCCGCCTGTGCCCTTATCGGCGTCGCCACCCGAGGTGGACCCGCCATTCCGGTCGAACCCACCTGTGCCGGTCCACCTGACTTCCTCAGCACTCCCGACCCTACCTCAAACATGACAGGTTCTGTTCGAGGGGCAGGTGTTGGATGACCCGAGCAACCATCTTGATCCTGAGGTATTATCCTCGGACTCGGCCGACTCCCTCTGAGCCCAGATGTGCCTCGTCAACTAGGGGCTCGATGAGGTACAGAGGGAGGTGCACAGGTCCAAGGAAGAGCCAGGGGAAGGCATGTACGGGGGATCGTCGTTCACTCCCGAGATACAGGACCAACCGATTCCCTCGAACTTCCGTCTCCCCTCCCTTGATGCGTATGACGGCGCCGCCGACCCGGCGGAGCATGTGGCCACCTTCTGCGCCCAAATGGCGCTCTATGGTACGTCGGACGCCTTGATGTGCTGGGCATTCCCCACGATGCTGAGGGGACCGGCCCGAACCTGGTACAGCGGTCTTAAGACCAGGGCATTCTCATCCTTTGACCAGCTCGCAAAAGACTTCGAGCTTAACTTTTTGGCATATGCAAGGCTGAAGCCATCCGTCGCGCTACTCCTAGGACTCAACCAAAAGGACGAGGAGCCTCTTTCCCTCTTTGTGAATTGTTTCGCCACGGAGATTCAGAAGTTGCCAGATACTCACCCCTCTTTATTGATGCAGGTGTTCATGATCGAGTTACGACCCTCCAAGGATTTTTGGTCCCTTGTGGAGCGGCCCCCGGTCATGGTTCCCGAGATGCTCCAGTGAGCAAACCAATTCATCGCGGCGGAAACCTGGATAGCCGGGAAGTGCGAGGAGCGCCAGAGACTTCGGCCTGAGACCCCACGGGAACGGCCGGCTCCCACGCCGAGGAGCAGGGCGGGCCGACCCGACCCGCGGATCCCAAGGTCCCCCCACTCCGCGTTGGGCCAATCCCAGACCGAAATATTCCTCCAAATAAGGGAGAAGGGGCTGTTTAAACCGCCCACCCCGATGAGGGGTCCCCCTGGACTACGAGATCAGTCCAGATATTATCGTTTCCACCGACAACATGGACACGACACCGAGGAGTGCTATGACTTGCGTCGACAAATCGAGGAGCTCATCCGCAGGGGGCACCTGGCCCGCTACCTCCATCAGGTCGGGAACTTGTCGTCGTGCCCCGAGGGCCTCATCGAGCAACAGATTGACGTAATAATCGGTGGACCAGCCGCCGGGGGAAACAGCATGGCTGGGCGGAAGGCGTACGCCCGAGCGGCTCCTGGCGAGAGCTCCGAACAAGGATCCAACCCCAAGGTCACATTCCCGGCCGAGGAGCTGGGACAAGCTGAGCACGATGACGCGTTGGTAATAACCGCGAGGATTGCCAACGCCCAAGTTAGAAGAATCATGGTCGACACGGGAAGTTCGGCCGACGTGCTCTACTTCGACGCTTTTGAGAAGCTCGGCCTGAATAGAGACGCCCTGGAGCCAATGCGCTCCTCCCTCACCGGATTCACTGGCGATGCAATTTCACCGCTGTGTCACGAACGGTCATTGCACACTCACAGCAACTTCGTTCAACGTTCCGTTCGTCGCTTGCCATGCATGTACATATCCTTAGTAGCCTATTTTGCCATGTTTTGATGTGTTTTTCCTTATAAAAATGTAAGAAATAGCAGCTGCAGCACAACAGAACGATCGCTCACTGCATCTGCCCAAAAACCCCCAAAACAGCTCCATTTTCGTGTGTCACGGGCTAATTTTCTGCAGCCCATAGCCCCACGCGAAATGTCAGCCATCTCAGTACCCTGGAACCCCCCGGGTGGCACATGGCGGGATGGGTCTTCAGTATAGTGTCGGGCGTTGAACACTTTCACAAGTTTGCATGTCAACTTGACGGAAACTTGCCTTCGCGCCCGGCACTTGGGGAGTAGTTGTTTGTGGACTTGCAGCTGCTCATTTACCCTTCTAAAGTCCTTATTTTTCTCCTCTCTTTCTTTGCTTTCTTGCACGCCAAGTGCTCGCTCAATTGCTTGTAAAGCTTCCCTCTTCACGAGACGTCAGGACTTGTCTGTCGCTCGTTTCAAGATAAATCAACTTCTCTTTTTACAGGTCCTACGGGACCTGCACGAGGTTGCAGTTCGGCTGACCCTTTGCGGACGCATATGTCACAAGGGCGCCTCAAGACTTAGGCAATCCAAGCTAAGTCCGATCAAAGTGGGCGCAAAGGTGGTTCTTGACTTAGACAACTTCAGCTAAGTCGGTAGCTTATTGCAAGGGTGCCTCACCACTTAGGCAATTCTAGCTAAGTGCGTGACATTGTGGTATCAGAGCAGGCAAGCAATTTGAGCAAGCTATGAAGAAACTTCACATTCTCGCCATGGTGAGACATCACGGCGAATCGAGCAATATGGGGCAAGCCGGATTGTTGCCCCAAGCAGCTGTAGGTGGGCTACATGTTCAAACTCGCTCCCTCACTACTGGTGCCGCTCAGGAAGAGCGGGGTAGTGGACATGATGAGCGAGAAGTTGGCCACTCGTCGCGAGTGGAGGAGGCGCAATATGGTGTGCCAACCGGGAAAATGAGCCATAGAGAAAGGTTCACAGCGGTAGAAACTCGCTTGGATGTTCTTGAAGCGAGCTTGGAGGAACTCTACCAAGGCCAACATAGGCTTCTTGGGGTAGAGAGCTCGCAAGAGGAAGCCGAATCCCGGATTGATAAGGTTGAAGCCTTGGTCGACCGACTAACGGATGACACCAAAGACTCCATACAACGTCTGCAAGAAATGGTGGTGGAACTCACTTCTAAAGTGACAATGCTCACAAGGGCGCTAAATGCGGGAAGCAACACCCGCGTTGCACCAACACAAAGCTTCAGAGCACCTGACCCACATTGCTATGGAGGTGCTGTTGAATCTTAGATTTTGATGATGAAACTAATTGATTATGTTTTGTTGTTTAATTGCGTGTTGAGTTACGCAGGTCTACTATCGATCAGGATTAGACAGTTGACGCTGGAGGAATTGACGTTGCACCAGAGGTGATCACGTCTGGATATTAGATGTTGAGCCGGAGGTTCGGTCGACTATCGACAGGAGGCTTCGGACGTCGAGCATCGGGCCAAGGAGTGCGGAGTTGCGCCATGGATATCGGGGTTGTGGAGGTCAACCGCCGATTGGGCAACAAGCCGCAAGAGTGGGCGATGAGCCGAAGGATCGGACGAAGCGCCGACCAATGACGTGCCGGGCAATTGGATGTCAATTCGTGTTGTAATAATTGTCTAGATCGAAGTAGGGTATTTGTTTATGCAGGAGTGACTACGATAGGGATAAAGACGTAAAGCGAAACAAAGGGCCGAAGACAAGTGTGATGAATCATTGGGAGTTCGAGTGTTCAACGGAAGTCCGAAGATTCGTTGGGAGCGTTGCCGGAATCGGCTGAGAACGAGTAGGGAGCTTGCCGAAGGGTTTTCGGAAGTTCGTTGGGAGGTTCGTCGGAAGTTCACGAAGCTTGCCAAGAAAGATCGAAGCTTGCCAAAGAAGCTCAGGGGAACTCGCTAAGATCATCGTGAAGTCCGAGAGCTTGCCGGGACTCCGCGGAATGGTTTCCGAAGGTTCGTCGGAAGACCGTCGGAAGTTGACCGGAAGCTTGCTGGAAGAAGTTGTCATGTGGACTTTGTAATAGCTTAGGAAACGTCTTTAAAATTCGTAGTTAGCACGTATTTTGGGTTAGGATTAGATATCCCAAAGTGGAGGCCCATTGGGCCTTGATTACGATGAGTTTGGGCCAAAATTTTGGCCCAAACCGAACCAGCAGCATGCGTGCTACTACGTGCATGCATGCTGGGCGATGGCACCGCTTGCACACAGCTCTTGTAGCGCCCGGATCTGTAGCAAGCACTCTCTTGTGTAGCGCTCGCCATCATGTAGCAGCGTAGCACCTCCTGGTGCGTGGAAAGCCAGGCGGTAGCACCGCCTGGGTGTGTCAGTCTGCCAGGACTAACAGCACCAAAAAACTCAAAAGATTCAAATTTTTGGCTCCAAGTTTTGGCTTCAAATTTGAGTCCTCTTGAGCTCTATAAATTTCCCTCTTTTGCAGGTTCAAAGTGCAGCAAGAAGAGTGAAAATCTTGAGGGAAAACTCTGCTCAAATAGTGTCAAAAACTTCCCTCTTACTCTTAAGTGTTTTCTTTTTCAAGAGAGGGGTGAGAGCTTTGAAAGGGCTATCTTCTAAGCCCGTCAAAAGAAGAGGTGCTGTAAGGGAGTTCTTCCTCGCCCATTGGAAGGAGGAAAGCTAGTGGAAAGCCGGTGTCCTCAAGCGAAGAGGAATCGGAAGTGGATGTAGGTCGGATGACCGAACCACTATAAAAATTTGGTTTGCATTTACGTTCTTGCTATTTACTTTGCTGCAAACCATTTTTACTTGTTGCCTTATTTACTCAACTTCCTTATCATCTTATTACGTATGCTTTAAAGTTAAAACGCAATCTTTCCGGGTTCAAACGAAATTTTGCATTCATTCGTATGAGTTTCTGAACTTGTTTTTAATCGTTGAAAATTTATCGTTTTATCCGCTACACTAATTCACCCCCCCCCCTCTTAGTGCCGCTCGATCCCTAACAATTGGTATCAGAGCCACGTTCTTTTTCTTTCGGATTTACACCTATGAGAAATGACTCTTTTTGGCTTTCAAGAGGGCTTTTCAGTTTTTCGTCCACCGTTCTTTAACGGATCGGACTACACTTATTGGAAAACTCGAATGAGAATTTTCATGCTTTCAATGGATCTAGATTTGTGGAATATCATTGAAAATGGCTTTCAACTTCCCTCTAAACTGATGAACGAATGGTCGGACTTAGAGAGAAAATCTTTTTCTTTGAATGCAAAGGCTATGAATGCCTTATTTTGCGCTTTAGATAAGAACGAGTTCAACTGGATTTCTTCTTGTGAAACGGCTTTTGACATTTGGCGAACTCTTGAAATCACGCACGAGGGAACTAGTAGAGTCAAAGGCTCAAAAGTAAATCTCTTATTGCATGATTTTGAGCTTTTCCAAATGAAACAAAGCGAGACTATCGGCAACATGTATACCCGTTTCACGGATGTTGTCAATAGTCTAAAAGCTCTTGGTAAATATTTTTCTAACTTTGAACTCACTAACAAGATTTTAAGATCTCTCCCAAAGAGTTGAGATCCAAAAATTACGGCTATTCAAGAATCTAAAAACTTGAATGATTATTCACTTGAAGAACTAATCAGGTCATTGATGACCTATGAAATGACACTCTTGGAACATGATGAACATTTGAACCACCTTCTAAAGAACAAGAAGGTTTTTGAACTTCGAACAAGAGAATGCCACTTGAGTGATGACTCAAGTGATGAGGACAATGAAGAGGACCTTGAACCTTCAATCGATTTTAATAAGTTCATTAAACAAAAATCTAAAATAAACAATGAACTTGAATGAAGGAAGAGACCAATGAAGAAGAAGAAGGCTCACCGAGAAGAATCAAGGAAAGAAGAAGCAAACTACGCTTTAATGGGCTTCATCAATGAGGTAAGTAACTTAACTCCCTTGATTTATTATGAAATTACATGATGATTTCCATGAATGCTTATCTTAGTTAGTAGGAATTTTTTTTATGTTTTTCTTGTGTTTTTAGAAATTCAAAAAAAATTCGAAATTATACTATGCTTTTCTTTATAGTAGTTTTGAAAAGTAAAAACATGAATGATGCAAGATTTGTGATAATGCTTAGGGTTAATCCATGCATATGTATCTTGATTATAGCTTGAAAACTTCCATTTTGGCTTAATGGATTTTAACCCTTTTTATGATGAAATTTTTATTGATACATGTCTTCATGAAATCAATTATAAAGACCCAACCCACAAATTTTCAAAATGAAAGAAATGTGACTTTTATGTTGCCTTGTATTACATTTGGACTTGATGATTTTCATGACGAAAAGTATTTTTCAGATTTTTAAAATAATGTATGATTTTAGCAAAAGTTTGAGCATTGATCATCTTGTTATAACAAATGAAAGAAAGAAGTGAAATGATTTCAATGATAAATTCATTTCTAAATATGATGATGCTCTCATGTTTAAATATAATGCATGACATTGATCATTCTTATGAAAGATCAAATCACGTAAATTGAAACTCTTACAAATAAGAAAATACACTATCATAATATTTTATTTTTGATGTGTTTGGTCTTAACGGTTTTTATGACGAAACTTGCTTCTTGCTTTGAAAAGTTGATACATGCTCACATGTAATCAATTTATGTTGCTCTTATTAAATTTTTGAATGAAAGATTTTGATGCATTTGATCTTAATGGGTTTAATGACAAATTTGTATTTTGAATTTATACAATGATGGCTTCCGTATAAATATTTGAACATACATTATGAAATCATCATTGAAATAAAAATATTAAAAGTTTGTTATCATGCTTAATGACTTTGTGATATCATATCTTGATGACAAACTCATGTTTCGGTTTTAAAATTTGATACTCATCTTTTGAAACATGAAACATATTATCATGATAATTTGAATCTCATGTCTTCGAATAATATATTGTATTTTTGCCTTGACAATTTTTATAAAGTTTGATTTTCAATTTTTGATGAAAGACAAGTGATAAATTCAGTTATGATATTTTGTAAATCACTAGAATTATGAATGAGATTTTGATGATACGGTAATGACATTATTCATGTTATGAATCTCAAAAATAATAATTTGATTATGAGTCTTGAGTTGATGAATTGAGCTTGAATGAATTTTCTTTTAATAATTCTTGAATCTTTTGGAATTATGACTTGTTAAGACATATTTAATGCTTGAATCAAGTTCTAAAAGATTTCATTTTTCTATAAAGAAATTTTATTGAAATCATGATCTTGACAACTATAACTTGAAGCTCTTTATAAATCAAGATCGTTTATCATGCTCCTTCCATTTTATCAAAAGAAAATTCCTTAAATGAAATGTAACTTGTCTTTTGATTTCTCGGAATTCAATCCTTGAATTTTTATGAATTTGTGATCTTGATATCTTGATTCTTATGAAATGTGATCTTGATGAAAAATCTTATACTTGAATCAAGTTACTCTTTATGCTATATCTTTTTAAATGAATCATGAGTCTTATTATCATATATTTCATAATATAGAAATGATAAAAATTCTTTGGCTTGTATGTCTTATGTGGCAATTGAAAAATAGATAATTGAAAAGAAATTTGCCTTATGATGAATCAATGAATCATGACTTGATCTATGAGAATGATATGTTTTTATGCATCATGATTCAAGCCTTTATCATGAATTGATATTTGCCATGTAAGCCTTATACGATTGAAAATTTGATGAAAAAGAATTGTGCTTAATATTTGACTCATTGATTTATTCTTTTATCATGGCTGAAAAATGAATGAAAAGAAAATATGTTAGCACTTGTAATCATGATTTGATCCTTAATATTGATATGCTTTCATATATCATGATTCTTGGTTGTATGACATTTATCTTGAATTAAAAATTAATAAATATGAATTTAGATCTTGCTAAAATGAAAAGTTATGAATCATGGATGATATCTTTTGGTTTTGATTCTTGTTGAATTTACATATTGATATCCTTCATGACATGATTTCTCATGTTTCAATATCATCTCGTATGCATCATGTGATGATTGATATATTGATTGATGTAAAATTATTTAATTGAGATAATATTCATCCCTTCTCTTTGACAAAAATAAAGGGGGAGAAGATTTATTGCTAGCTTGTGCATCAAAAGAGAAAATTTTGCTAGCTTGAACATTGAGAAGCAAAGAGTTGCTATCTCAAGAGAGGCAAAAACCTTGCTCAATTTCACTTCTTCAAAATTGCTTGCATTTTTGTTACAAATTATTGTTGAATCTCATGCAAGATTATTTGAAGTATTTTATCCTCCCTTTCTTTTTGATGCTAACAAAGGGGAGAAAGTTTTTAGCTCGAACATTACAAAAATTTACCATCTTGATTCCTATTTTGCAACTTCATGAGAAGCTAAGAATTGTTATATCAAAGGATGCAAATATTGCTATCGTGAGAAACAAGGTGCAAACTTGCACATCTCAAGAAGCAAGTGAAAATTACCATCATTACCCATCCTTGAAACTTGCTATGATTAATGATATTAATTGATGTTGTATTGCAAAAATGTTGTATGATGTATATCTAGATTAATAGCTAGTGTGTTGAAACTTGCATATCTTTTAAACTAGCTATGATGCTATTTCTCCTTTTTATTGATGACCTAGGGGGAGACGTAGATTGATGACTTCATGCAATGTAATGATGTTTGGATATTTTATATATTTGCATGATGATTTTATTATTTTCTCTTAACATTATGATGAATGTTACTTGGATTTGGGATAATCCAAGGGTTCTATCAATTGCATATTGATAGGGGGAGTTTGGTTAAACTCCGGGGAGTTATGATTAACTCCGATAGTCATCAATTAGTTGTCATCATCAAAAAGGGGGAGATTGTTGAATCTCAGATTTTGATGATGAAACTAATTGATTGTGTTTTGTTGTTTAACTACGTGTTGAGTTACGCAGGTCTACTATCGATCAGGATTAGACAGTTGACGCTGGAGGAATTGACGTTGCACCGGAGGTGATCACATCTGGATATTGGATGTCGAGCCGGAGGTTCGGTCGACTATCGGCAGGAGGCTTCGGACATCGAGCATCAGGCCAAGGAGTGCGGAGTTGCACCATGGATATCGGGGTTCGGAGGTCAACCGTCGATTGGGCAACAAGCCGCAAGAGTGGGCGATGAGCCGAAGGATCGGACGAAGCGCCGACCAATGACGTGCCGGGCAACTGGATGTCAATTCGCGTTGTAATAATTGTCTAGATCGAAGTAGGGTGTTTGTTTGTGCAGGAGTGACTACGATAGGGATGAAGACGTAAAGCGAAACAAAGGGCCGAAGACAAGTGTGATGAATCGTTGGGAGTTCGAGTGTTCAACGGAAGTCCGAAGATTCGTTGGGAGCGTTGCCGGAACCGGCCGAGAACAAGTAGGGAGCTTGCCGAAGGGTTTTCGGAAGTTCACTGGGAGGTTCGTCGAAAGTTCGCAGAGCTTACCAAGAAAGATCGAAGCTTGCCAAAGAAGCTCGGGGGAACTTGCCAAGATCATCGTGAAGTCCGAGAGCTTGCCGGGACTCCGCGGAATGGTTTCCGAAGGTTCATCGGAAGACCGTCGGAAGTTGACCGGAAGCTTGTTGGAAGAAGTTATTATGTGGACTTTGTAATAGCTTAGGAAACATCTTTAAAATTCGTAGTTAGCACGTATTTTGTGTTAGAATTAGATATCCCAAAGTGGAGGCCCATTAGGCCTTGATTAGGATGAGTTTGGGCCAAAATTTTGGCCCAAACCGAACCAGCAGCATGCGTGCTACTACGTGCATACATGCTACGTGCATACATGCTACGTGCATGCATGTTGGCGTGGCACCGCCAAAGAACTTCATCTTGGTGGGGCGGTAGCACCGCCCGCTCATGAAGCGCCGGATACTATAGCAGGCACTCTAATCAGTAGCGCTTGAGGATCTTTAGCAAAGCGGTAGCACCGCTGGGTGTGTCGATCTGCCAGATCGACAAGAGATCGAAAAACTCAAAAGATTTAAATTTTTGGCTCCAAGTTTTGGCTCCAAATTTGAGTCCTCTTGAGCTTTATAAATTTCCCTCTTTTGCAGGTTCAAAGTGCAGCAAGAAGAGTGAAAATCTTGAGGGAAAACTCTACTCAAATAGTGTCAAAAACTTCCCTCTTACTCTTAAGTGTTTTCTTGTTCAAGAGAGGGGTGAGAGCTTTCTAAGGGTTATCTTCTAAGCCCGTCAAAAGAAGAGGTGCTGTAAGGGAGTTCTTCCTCGTCCATTGGAAGGAGGAAAGCTAGTGGAAAGCCGGTGTCCTCAAGCGAAGAGGAATTGGAAGTGGATGTAGGTCGGATGGCCGAACCACTATAAAAATTTGGTTTGCATTTATGTTCTTGCTATTTACTTTGCTGCAAACCATTTTTACTTGTTGCCTTATTTACTCAACTTCCTTATCATCTTATTACGTATGCTTTAAAGTTAAAACGTAATCTTTCCGGGTTCAAACGAAACGTTGCATTCATTCGTACGAGTTTCCGAACTTGTTTTTAATCGCTGAAAATCTATCGTTTTATCCACTGCACTAATTCACCCCCCTCTTAGTGCCGCTCGATCCCTAATAGGTGCTAGAGATACGAAAGAGCTCAAGAATTTCCTGTTTGACATGGAACAGTACTTCCGGGCTATGAGGCCAGACTCTGAGGACACCAAAGTTTCGATAGCGACTATGTATCTGAATGGAGACGCAAAGCTTTAGTGGAGAACCCATTGGGAAGAGATTCAATAAGGTCGGTGCCGAGTGGACACATGAGACGACTTGAAGCGTGAGTTGAGAACTCAATTCCTGCCTGAGAACACTGAGTTCGTCGCAAGGAGGAAGTTGAGACAACTCCACCAAACGACTTCCATTCGGGACTATGTGAAGCAATTTTCTGCACTAATGCTGGACATTCAAGATATGTTTAAAAAAGATAAGCTGTTCAGCTTTCTTGATGGCCTGAAGCCATGGGCTCAACAAGAACTTCATCGACGGAATGTCATTGATTTGGTTGGATCAATTGCAGCCGCAGAAAGGCTTACCGACTTTGCTTCTTCAGAGGACCTAAGGAAGAAGAAACAATCTACAGGAAATCACCAACCAAGGCATCCTCCTGGGAGGGAACCTAGGGGCGAGCAAAGGAAGAAGAGTTTCCATAAGGGACCGAACTCAAATGGCAAGGCCTCAAAACCGAGGAGATGTTTCTTGTGCGGAGGGCCACATAGTGTGTGGGAGTGCCCACAAAAGCAAGCACTCAATGCCTTGTCGGCTTCCATCAATCCCCCCAAGCCAGACAAGGGCAAGGCAGTTGCTCTCAGTTCGAGTAGCTCCGAATCGAGTAGCGACGATGAGAAGTCACAAGGACTCCGAATGGGTGCGATACGTTTGTTGAATGCATTGCGGGGTCAAGTGGGGGAGAACATGAAGCTGAAGCAATAGAAAGTAGGAGGTAGTGAGCTAATGTATGTGAACATCAGACTCAACGGCCAAACCACCCGAGCAATGGTGGACACGGGTGCTACTCACAACTTCATTGCCGACCAAGAAGCAAAGCGGCATGGATTAATCTTGGAGAAGAACCCAAGTCAGATGAAGGCGGTTAACTCGGAGGCCAAGAGGATCTTCGGGCTAGCAAAGGGGGTCTCCATCAAGATCGGATCATGGAGCGGGCGCACAAACATGATGACGGTACCATTGGATGACTTCCAAGTGATTCTCGGAATGGAGTTCATGCACGCAGCAAAGTTGGTGCCGATGCTGTTCCTAGACTCCATATGTCTGATGGGAGGTGACAACCCCTATGTGGTTTCCGTCTCTCGAAGAGGAACCCAGGATCCCCAACAATTATCGATGTTGCAATTGAAGAAGGGTGTATGCAAAGGAGAGTTAACCTTTGTGGCTGCGATGAAGCTAGAAATACTCGATGGGGAGGCCCGTAAAGAACCTGCTACATTGGCAAATGTTCTAAAGGAGTTCGTAGATGTGATGCCACCTGAATTGCCGAAAACTCTACCCCTACGCAGAGGCGTGGATCATCTTATTGAGCTAGAGCCAGGAGTGAAGCCTCTAGCGAGACCACCATACCGCATGCCCCCTCCTGAGTTGGCAGAGCTCATAAAGTAGTTAGATGAACTGCTAAGCGGTGGTCTCATCCACAGTTCTAAAGCACCATTCGGAGCTCCAGTTCTCTTCCAGAAGAAACAAGATGGGAGTCTCCGACTATGCGTCGATTATCGAGCTCTTAATAAGGTGACCATGAAGAACAAATATCTCATCCCGCTCATTGTGGACTTGTTCGACCAACTGGGCAAAGCAAAGTATTTCTTCGAACACGACCTTCGGTCGGGGTATTGGCAGGTACGGATTGCTGAAGGTGATGAAGCAAAGACTACCTGTGTGACTAGGTATGGAGCATTTGAGTTCTTGGTGATGCCTTTCAGCTTAACCAATGCTCCAGCCACATTCTGCACTCTTATGAATCAGCTTTTCAAGGAGTATTTGGACAAGTTTGTGGTTGTCTACTTGGACGATATCGTCATCTACAGCCGAACACTTGAGGAGCATATTGAGCACCTTCGAACAATTTTCAAAGTTCTCAGGGAGAATATTTTGTTCGTGAAAAGAGAGAAGTGCTACTTTGCTCAGACGGAAATCTTATTCTTGGGGCATCGAATCGGCAATGGGTCCATTCGAATGGACAAGTCAAAGGTGCAAGCCGTGGCGGAATGGAGTACTCCAAGGAAGGTACCAGAGCTAAGGTCCTTCCTTGGTTTTTGTGAACTACTATCGGCGCTTCATAATGGGGTATTCGAAGCGTGCAACTCCACTAACGGAGTTGTTGAAAAAGGAGCAGCCATGGAGATGGTCCGACAAATGTGAAGTGGCATTCCAAGACCTAAAGGCTGCCGTCTTGAAAGAACCAGTGCTCAAATTGCCAGACTATGGGATGTCTTTTGAAGTCCATACAGATGCTTCCGACTTTGCTATTGGGGGAGTACTCATGCAGGAGGGCCACCCAGTGGCCTATGAAAGCCGCAAGCTCAACGACACCGAGCGACGATATCCAGTGCACGAGAAGGAGATGACAGCGGTGATCCACTGTTTACGAGTGTGGTGACACTACCTTCTCGGATCGCGATTTGTACTGAGGACAGACAACATCGCTTTGAGTTACTTCCAGACTCAAAAGAAACTCTCTCCAAAGCAGGCACGATGGCAGGACTTCCTGGCAGAATTTGACTTGGTAATGGAGTACAAGCCCGGCAAAGCAAATGTCATAGCCGATGCATTGAGTCGGAAAGTGGAGGCTGTAAATGCTATGCAACTGGAGAGCAGAAGCCAAGCCAGTTAGTTACACTCCAACTACCTCTCCCGGATCAAGGATGGACTGTACAATGATCCTCAGGTAGTAACCTTAATGCAACTAATCCAATAAGGCAAGACACGACGATTTTGGGTCCAGGAGGAACTCGTCTACACCAAAGGGAATAGAGTTTATGTTTCTCGAGTGGACAATTTGAGGCGTGAACTCTTGAAGGAGTGTCATGATTCCCTTTGGGTAGGACATCCGGGCATTCACCGAACATTGGCTCTCGTGGAGAGGGCCTTCTATTGGCCGAAGATGGGGACAGATGTGGAGGAATATATTCGGACGTACCTAACTTATCAACAAGACAAAGTGGAGCAACAGAAGCCGGTGGGATTTTTAGAGCCGTTGCCTGTACCAAAAAGGTCGTGGGAGAGCATTTCTCTGGACTTCATATCTAGCTTGCCGGCAGTAGGGGGACTCGGATCGATACTTGTGGTGGTCGACCGATTTTCGAAGTAAGCAACCTTCATTGCTACACCCCTACATTGTTCAGTAGAGGAAGCGGCAAAGTTAATGATGAAGAATGTGGTGAAGTATTGGGGAGTCCCGCATAATATCATAAGTGATCGAAATGCTCGATTTCTGGGACGGTTCTGGACCGAGCTATTCAAATTGTTGGGGTCAAAGCTATACTTCTCCACAAGCCTCCACCCCTAGACGGATGGCCAAACTGAGAGAATAAACTCGCTCTTGGAGCAATATCTTCGGCACTACGTGAGTGCCAACCAACGAGATTGGGTGAAGTTGTTGGACATAGCCCAATTCTCTTACAACTTTCAGCGGAGCTCTGCGCCCAACAAGAGCCCCTTTGAGATCATCACAGGACAACAGTCATCGACTCCTCACACTTTGGCTATTGGATATATAGGGAGTAGTCCGTCTGCATATCACTTGGCAAAAGAATGATATCGGAATGCAGATATTGCGCGGTCCTACTTGGAGAAGGCGGCCAGAAAGATGAAAAAGTGGGCAGACTTGGGAAGGCGACCACAGGAATACAAAGTCGACGATTTGGTGTTGGTGAAGCTCCAACCAGCATCACTCCAATTCTTTAAAAACAAGGTGCACAAAGGATTGGTGCGCAAGTATGATGGCCCCTTCCCAATTATCACTAGGGTGGGCAACGTCTCCTACAAGTTGCAACTGCCGGCATGGCTCAAGATTCATAATGTTTTCCATGCCAGCAACTTAAAAGCCTACCATTCCAATCTGCAAGATGCTTCCCGAGGCATTTCAACTCGACAACCCCCAACCAGAGCCTCCTATAAAAAGCGAGTTGAGACCATTTTAGCGGATCGCAAGACAAAGCTACCCAATGGAGCTGAGCAGATTGAATACTTGGTGAAGTGGCAAAAGCTTCGCAGAACCGAAGCTAGTTGAGAGCCAGAAGATACCCTCCGACATGAAGAAATAGCCATCAAAGCCTACCAAAGAGTGTCAACGAGGGCGTCGACAGCTTAAGTGGGGGAGAATGTCACGAACGGTCATCGCACACTCACAGCAACTTCGTTCAACGTTCTTTTCGTCGCTTGCCCATGCATGTACATATCCTTGGTAGCCTGTTTTGCCATGTTTTGGTGTATTTTTTCTTGTAAAAATGTAAGAAATAGCAGTTGCAATGCAGCAGAATGATCGCTCGCTACATCTGCCCAAAAACCCCCAAAACAGCTCCGTTTTTGTGTGCCGCGGGCTGATTTTCTGCAGCCTGCAGCCCTGCGCGAAATGTCAGCCATCTCAGTACCCTGGAACCCCCCGGGTGGCATATGGCTGGATGGGTCTTCAATATAGTGTCGGGCGTTGAACACTTTCACAAGTTTGCACGTCAACTTGACGGAAACTTGCCTTCGCGCCCGGCACTTGGGGAGTAGTTGTTTGCGGACTTGCAGCTACTCATTCACCCTTCTAAAGTCCTTGTTTTCCTCCTCTCTTTCCCTACTTTCTTGCACTCCAAGTGCTCACTCAATTGCTTGTAAAGCTTCCCTCTTCACAAGACGTCGGGACTTGTCCGTCGCTCGTTTCAAGACTAATCAACTTCTCTTTTTACAGGTCCTACGGGACCTGCACGAGGTTGCAGTTCGGCTGACCCTTTGCGGACGCGTATGTCGCCAGGGCGCCTCAAGACTTAGGCAATCCAAGCTAAGTCTGATCGAAGTGGGCGCAAAGGCTATTTTTGACTTAGGCAACTTCAGCTAAGTCAGTGGCTTGTCGCAAGGGTGCCTCGCCACTTAGGCAATTCTAACTAAGTGCGTGATATTATGGTATCAGAGCAGGCATGCAATTCGAGCAAGCAGCGAAGAAACTTCGCAATCTCGCCATGGCGAAACAACGTGGTGAGTCGAGCAAAATGGGGCAAGCCGGAATGTTGCCTCAAGCAGCCGCAGGAGGGCTGCATGTGTAAACTCGCTCTCTCACTGCAGGAGCCACTCATGAGGAGCGGGGCAACGAGCATGATGAGCGAGATGTGGGCTGCTCACCACGAGCGGAGGAGGCACAATCTGGAGCGCCAACCGGAAGAAAGAGCCACAGAGAGAGGATCATAGCGGTGGAAACCTGCTTGGATGTTCTTGAAGCGAGCTTGGATGAACTCTACCAAGGCCAAAGTAGGCTCCTTGGCGTAGAGAGCTCGCAAGAAGAAGTTAAATCCCGGATCGACAAGGTTGAAGCCCTAGTCGACCGACTGACGGATGACACCAAGGACTCCGCGCAACATTTGCAAGAGATGGTGATAGAACTCACTTCCAGAGTAGCTGTGCTCACAAGGGCATTGAATACGGGGGGAGGCAACACCTGCGTTGCGCCGACACAAAGCTTCAGGGCACCTGACCCACATTGTTATGGGGGTGCTAGAGATGCGAAGGAGCTCAAGAATTTCCTGTTTGACATGGAATAATACTTCCGAGCTACGAGGCCAGACTCTGAGGACACCAAAGTTTCGATAGCGACTATGTATCTGAATGGAGGCGCAAAGCTTTGGTGGAGAACCCGTTGGGAAGAGATTCAACAAGGTCGGTGCCGAGTGGACACATGGGACGACTTGAAGCGTGAGTTGAGAACTCAATTCCTGCCCGAGAACACTGAGTTCGTCGCAAGGAGGAAGTTGAGACAACTCCACCAAACGACTTCCATTCGGGACTATATGAAGCAATTTTCTGCACAAATGCTGGACATTCAAGATATATCTGAAAAAGATAAGCTGTTCAGCTTTCTTCATGGCCTGAATCCATGGGCTCAATAAGAACTTCATCGACGGAATGTCATTGATTTGGTTGGAGCAATTGCAGCCGTAGAAAGGCTTACCAACTTTGCTTCTTCAGAGGACCCAAGGAAGAAGAAACAGTCTACAGGAAATCACCAACCAAGGCATCCTCCTGGGAGGGAACCTAGGGGCGAGCAAAGGAAGAAGAGTTTCCATAAGGGACCGAACTCAAATGGCAAGGCCTCAAAACCGAGGAGATGTTTCTTGTGCGGAGGGCCACATAATGTGTGGGAGTGCCCACAAAAGCAGACACTCAATGCCTTATCGGCTTCCATCAATCCCCCCAAGCCAGACAAGGGCAAGGCAGTTGCTCTCAGTTCAAGTAGCTCCGAATCGGGTAGCGACGATGAGAAGTCGCAAGGACCCCAAATGGGGGCGATGCGTTTGTTGAATGCATTGCGGGATCAAGTGGGGGAGAATATGAAGCCGAAGCAACAAAAAGCAGGAGGTAGTGAGCTAATGTATGTGAACATTAGACTCAACGGCCAAACCACCCGAGCAATGGTGGACACAAGTGCTACTCATAACTTCATTGCTGACCGAGAAGCAAAGTGGCTTAGATTAATCTTGGAGAAGAACCCAAGTCGAATGAAGGCGGTTAACTCGGAGGCCAAGAGGATCTCCGGGCTAGCAAAGGGGGTCTTCATCAAGATCGGATCATGGAGCGGGCACACAAACATGATGGCGGTACCATTGGATGACTTCCAAGTGATTCTCGGAATGGAGTTCATGCACGCAACAAAGTTGGTGCCGATGCCATTCCTAGACTCCATATGTCTGATGGGAGGTGACAACCCCTGTGTAGTTTTCGTCTCTCGAAGAGGAACCCAGGATCCCCAGCAACTATCGGTGTTGCAATTGAAGAAGGGTGTACGCAAAGGAGAGTTAACCTTTGTGGCTGCGATGAAGCTGGAAACACTCGATGGGGAGGCCCATAAAGAACCTGCTGCGGTGGCAAACGTTCTAAAAGAGTTCGCAGATGTTATGCCACCTGAATTGCCGAAAACTCTGCCCCCACGCAGAGTCGTGGATCATCTCATTGAGCTGGAGCCGGGAGTGAAGCTTCCAGCGAGACCACCATACCGCATGCCCCCTCCTGAGTTGGCAGAGCTCAGAAAGCAGTTAGATGAACTGCTAAGAGGTGGTCTCATCCACAGTTCTAAAGCACCATTCGGGGCTCCAGTTCTCTTCCAGAAGAAACAAGATGGGAGTCTCCGGCTATGCGTCGATTATCAAGCCCTTAATAAGGTGACCGTGAAGAACAAATATCCCATCCCGCTCATTGCGGACTTGTTCGACCAACTGGGCAAAGCAAAGTATTTCTCCAAACTTGACCTTCAGTCGGGGTATTGGCAGGTGCGGATTGTTGAAGGTGATGAAGCGAAGACTACCTGTGTGACCAGGTATGGAGCGTTTGAGTTCTTGGTGATGCCTTTCGGCTTAACTAATGCTCCAGCCACATTCTGCACTCTTATGAATTAGCTTTTCAAGGAGTATTTGGATAAGTTTGTGGTTGTCTACTTGGACGATATCGTCGTCTACAGTCGAGCACTTGAGGAGCATATTGAGCACCTTCGAACAATTTTCAAAGTTCTCAGAGAGAATACTTTGTTCGTGAAAAGAGATAAGCGCTACTTTGCTCATACGAAAATCTTATTCTTGGGGCATCGAATCAGCAATGGGTCCATTTGAATGGACAAGTCAAAGGTGCATGCCGTGGTGGAATGGAGTACTCCAAGGAAGGTATCAGAGCTAAGGTCCTTCCTTGGTTTTGTGAACTATTATCAGCGCTTCATAATGGGGTATTCAAAGCGCGCAACTCCACTAACGGAGTTGCTGAAAAAGGAGCAGCCTTGGAGATGGTCTGACAAATGTGAAGTGGCATTCCAAGACCTAAAGGCTGCCGTCTTGAAAGAACCAGTACTCAAATTGTCAGACTATGGGATACCTTTTGAAGTCCATACAGATGCTTTCGACTTTGCTATTGAGGGAGTACTCATGCAGGAGGGTCACCCAGTGGCCTATGAAAGCCGCAAGCTCAATGACACCGAGCGGCGATATCCAGTGCACGAGAAGGAGATGACAACGGTGATCCACTATTTACGAGTGTGGCGACACTACCTTCTCGGATCGCGATTTGTACTGAGGACAGACAACATCGCTTTGAGTTACTTCCAGACTCAAAAGAAACTCTCTCCAAAGCAGGCACGATGGCAGGACTTCCTGGCGGAATTTGACATGGCAATGGAGTACAAGCCCGCAAAGCAAATGTCGTAGCCGATGCATTGAGTCGGAAAGTGGAGGCCATAAATGCTATGCAACTGGAGAGCAGAAGCTAAGCTAGTCAGTTGCACTCCAACTACCTCTCCCGGATCAAGGATGGACTGTATAGTGATCCTCAGGCAGTAACCTTGATGCAACTAATCCAAGAAGGCAAGGCACGATGATTTTGGGTCCAGGAGGGACTCGTCTACACCAAAGGGAATAGAGTTTATGTCCCTCGAGTGGACAATTTGAGGCGTGAACTCTTGAAGGAGTGTCACGATTCCCTTTGGGTAGGACATCCGGGCATTCACCGAACATTGGCTCTCGTGGAGAGGGCCTTCTATTGGCCGAAGATGGGGACAGATGTTGAGGAATATGTTCGGACGTGCCTAACTTGTCAACAAGATAAAGTGGAGCAACGGAAGTCGGTGGGACTTTTAGAGTCGTTGCCTGTACCAGAAAGGCCGTGGGAGAGCATTTCTCTGGACTTCATATCTAGCTTGCCGGCAGTAGGGGGACTCGGATCGATACTTGTGGTGGTCGACCGATTTTCGAAGTATGCAACCTTCATTGTTGCACCCCTACATTATTCAGTAGAGAAAACGGCAAAGTTAATGATGAAGAATATGGTGAAGTATTGGGGAGTCCCGCACAATATCATAAGTGATCGAGATGCTCGGTTTCTGGGACGGTTCTGGACCGAGCTATTCAAATTGTTGGGGTCAAAGCTATACTTCTTCCCAAGCATCCACCCCCAGACGGATGGCCAAACTGAGAGAATAAACTCGCTCTTGGAGCAATATCTTCGGCACTACGTAAGTGCCAACCAACGAGATTGGGTGAAGTTGTTGGACATAGCCCAATTCTCTTACAACTTACAGCGGAGCTCTGCGTCCAACAAGAGCCCCTTTGAGATCATCACAGGACAACAGTCGTTGACTCCTCACACTTTGGCTATTGGATATACAGGGAGTAGTCCGTCCGCATATCACTTGGTAAAAGAATGACATCGGAATGCAGATATTGCGTGGTCCTACTTGGAGAAGGCGGCCAGAAAGATGAAGAAGTTGGCAGACTTGGGAAGGTGACCACAGGAATACAAAGTTGGTGATTTGGTGTTGGTGAAGCTCCAACCAGCATCACTCCAATTCTTTAGAAACAAGGTGCACAAAGGATTGGTGCGCAAGTATGATGGCCCCTTCCCAATTATCACTAGGGTGGGCAACGTCTCCTACAAGTTGCAACTGCCGGCATGGCTCAAGATTCATAATGTTTTCCATGCCAGCAACTTGAAAGCCTACCATTCCGATACGCAAGATACTTCCCGAGGTATTTCAACTCGACAACCCCCAACCAGAGCCTCCTATGAAAAGCGAGTTGAGTCCATTTTACCGGATCGTAAGACAAAGCTACCCAATGGAGCTGAGCAGATTGAATACTTAGTGAAGTGGCGGAAGCTTCCCAGAACTGAAGCCAGTTGGGAGCCAGAAGATACCCTCTGACATGAAGAAACAGCCATCAAAGCCTACCAAAGAGTGTCAACAAGGGCATCGACAGCTTAAGTGGGGGAGAATGTCACGAATGGTCATCGCACACTCGCAGCAACTTCGTTCAACATTCCGTTCGTCGCTTGCCCATGCATGTACATATCTTTGGCAGCCTGTTTTGCCATGTTTTGGTGTGTTTTTCCTTGTAAAAATGTAAGAAACAGCAGCTGCAGTGCAGCAGAACGATCGGTCGCTGCATCTACCCAAAAACCCCAAAAACAGCTCCATTTTCGTTTGCCGCGGGCTGATTTTCTGCAGCCTGCAGCCCCGTGCGAAATGTTAGCCATCTCAGCACCCTGGAACCCCCCGGGTGGCACATGGCTGGATGGGTTTTCAATATAGTGTCAGGCGTTGAACACTTTCACAAGTTTGCACGTCAACTTGACGGAAACTTACCTTCATGCCCGGCACTTGTGGAGTAGTTGTTTGCGGACTTGCAGCTGCTCATTCACCCTTTTAAAGTCCTTGTTTTCCTCCTCTCTTTCCCTACTTTCTTGCACTCCAAGTGCTCGCTCAATTGCTTGTAAAGCTTCCCTCTTCACGAGACGTCGGGACTTGTCCGCCGCTCGTTTCAAGACTAATCAACTTCTCTTTTTACAGGTCGTACGGGACCTGCACGAGGTTGCAGTTCGGCTGACCCTTTGCGGACGCGTATGTCGCAAGGGCGCCTCAAGACTTAGGCAATCCAAGCTAAGTCTGATCGAAGTGGGCGCAAAGGCAATTCTTGACTTAGGCAACTTCAGCTAAGTCGGTGGTTTGCCGCAAGGGTGCCTCACCACTTAGGCAATTCTAGCTAAGTGCGTGACATTGTGGTATTAGAGCGGGCAAGCAATTCGAGCAAGCAGCGAAGAAACTTCACAATCTCACCATGGCGAAACAACGTGGTGAGTCGAGCAAAATGGGGCAAGCCGGAATGTTGCCCCAAGCAACCGCAGGAGGGCTGCATGTGCAAACTCACTCTCTCACTACAGGAGCCGCTCATGAGGAGCGGGGCAGCGAGCATGATGAGCGAGATGTGGGCTGCTCACCACGAGCGGAGGAGGCGCAATCTGGAGCGCCAACCGGAAGAAGCAAGGTCTTTGTGCAGGAGCAGAAGCAAGGCGTGACCGCCAGAGGAGCCCTCACCCCCGCCTCAGACTCCAAGGACGTAACCCGGAGATCTCCTCCACATTCGGCCCGAACCCAGTCGCGACGGCCCCGAGGCCACGGCACAAAGTTGTTTACACTAACAACAGATTAAATGATGGGTCCGATAATCTTGTACTAGTTAAACCTTGTTGAGTTACCAAACTAGAGTTCAGTGCCATATCAGATGAAGCATTTCGAATGAGATGCCAAAAGCCAAGGATGAGTTGCTGGGGAACCAACATGAGACACAGCCAGATACAATTGTTAAATAATGTGATCCTTTATAATTGGATAAGATATATGATAAAATTAATTGGATTCTAATGACAGTATTGATCAATAGAAAAGAAATCTATATTATAATAGGATTCCTAAAGGAATGTCCTTGATGGAAGGAACTCCTCTGATAACTTATCCTAGACCTTTTGCTCTCATCTATAAATAGACATGACCTCTAAGGATCTACACACAGATATAGATACATCTAAAAGTTGCATAAAAGAAAGACATTTCGCAGGCATCAATTGAGAGATTATAGTTTGAAAGTATAGGAAAAGAGGAGAAGAGTCTAGTTCCTCTTATAGATTGACAGCAACATTGGATATAAAGAAGGTACTCAAATTAGATATCTTTTCTTTTCTTATCAGATGACATCAAAAGGTGCACATCATAAAACTGATCTATTGTTATTTGATTTTAATAAAATTATATTTTATCGCATGCTTGCCGACGATGTTAGTGAAGCAGCGACGATCGTTGTGACCTCGCTGCGTACGGCCATAAAGGCCGTGGGCGACCATGCACACGTGGTGACCACGCAATGGCAACAGCCGCTCGCGGGCACAGGCTGCGTGCCGGTTGGTGTTGCAAGGGGATCGCGAGTTGGTAGCCACTACAAGCGGCGATCGTCGACGGCGATAATCGCCTGCGGCGTAAGCCGCGACCGGCAGCGACCTCGCGCACACGATTGCACCCAGCGGCAGCCGCGCGTAGGCAGGCCGAGTGAAGGCACGGGCAAAGGCTGCGTGCCATGCGGGGACCGCACGACGCAGCGTCGCACTGGCGACGCCTGCCACGTGCATGAGCCGTGCACGCGTAGTCCTCCGCACCGGCAGCAGCCGCGTAGGAGGCGACAACAGGCAGGCAGAGGTAATTTTTAAAAAATTACAGTTTTACCATTAAGTATTTTATTAATACTTTTAGTATTCTGACAATTCTTCCCTTTATAAATCTGATAATTTCAGTTTATATCCTATTAATATATTTACAGTTTTACCCTTATGAAGTTAAGAATTTTTTATTTATATTCTCAATTATAAAAATCGATCAATAAAATTTAATTAAATTTGATCATGATTATATTTTGATTAATTATTGATTAAATTCAATTTTTATCAAATTTAGAAAGGATTAAATTTTGATCAATTTTTTATTTTGATTGACTTATTTAATTGGGCTAATATTTAGTCAATTCTAAATTTTCCCAAATTAAATAAAATTAATTAGTTTTATTTAATAAAAAAATATAATTTATTATTCCTTTTATGGTTTTTTCTCATATGATTTATTGATTACATGTGGTAAATAAAATCTAATTATTGTTCTTGAATATTTTTTTAGTTATTCACATGTATATAATTAAAATTATAAAATAATATCTATCTTTCACATGAAGGCATGATTTATATGTTATCATGATTTATGGTTATCATATGAGTTTTTCTTTTTGCTGATTAATATTCAATAATTATTATGGTTATTATTGTATTATTGAATTGCTTAGCATAAATTAAATTAGAAAAATTTGATGAATATTATTTGTAACTCATCTCCCTAGGTTTTATCTGACCAGTAACTGCCAAAGTGGCCTGAGATGATAGGCTTTTGAAATGTGAATTACAATAAAAGTCTTATCATTTGTAGGACATTTTAAATTATATTTTATATTATTGTATTGGTCCTATAGCCACCAAAGTGACCTAGACTAATAACTTATAAAATGACATTAAGTAATTAGTCCTAAATGACATCAAGGAAATAATATTCATAATGACACACATAATTATGAGATTTAGATAATCCCAAAAGAGAATCTGTTTCAAATAGTTATGTGATGGGGGTAGGATGATACTATTTTGGATATCCTTGTAGTTTAGGGTTGTATACCCAAAGGTAACAACACTATTCTATAAGGATGATATCAATCCTCCATATATGATTTTGAGTGAACACTAGATATGCCAATATTTTACCCAAAGGTGAAATGTAGATGATATCAATAGTTCATCATATTTTGGAAACTCAAAGCATTAATGTTATTTTATATTTTATAATAGTACTTCCGTCCATGCATTCTTATGCTTCCAGTGTCCCTGTACTCTTTGAATCAAATTATTCAGAATGGTTAAACCATGTGCAATTCACACTATGCGTATTAGATCTTGATTTGGCATTGCTTGTTAAAAAGCATGCAGACTTGACTGATGAAAGTACTGTAGAACAAGTTAATGAAATGAAAGCTTGGGAAAGATCTGATAGGCTTAGTTTAATGTTCATAAGAATGACGATTGCAAATAATATAAAGACTTCATTACCGATTGCAACTAGCGCACAGGAATATTTAAAGGTTATTGAAGACAGATTTAAATCTGCTGATAAGTCATTGGTTGACACACTATTGAAAGAACTGACTACGGCTCAGTACGATGGTACTCGAGGAATTCAAGATTATATCCTCAATATAGCTGATAAAGCTACAAAACTTAAGGCATTAGACATGAACATTGATGAATTTTTCCTTGTGCAGTTCATTCTTAATTCTCTTCCTTCTTAGTTTGGCCCATTCAAACTTCACTATAATACAAATAAGTATAAGTGGGATTTAAATGAGTTAACAGTATGTGTGTTCAGGAAGAATCGAGATTAAGACAGGAAAGTTCATACAATGTCATGACTACTATTCAAGGAGTTAGTACCAAGAAAAGAAAATTGAAGCGTCATCTATCAAAAAAATTTGCCGGGTCTAGAAATGTTAAACATACTAATGAAAGGAAAGCTTTTACAATAAAGTATTTTTTTTGTGGCAAGAAAGGACATGTGAAGAATGATTGTATTAAACGTAAAACTTAGTTGGATAGGAAAGGTATAAATTCAACCTTAGTATGTTTTGAATCAAACATTACATAAGTTCTTTCTAATACTTGGTAAATTGATTTTGGTGCTTCAACTCATGTTACTAATATATGCAAGGATTTCTTTCAATCCGGAAACCAAAAGAATATGAAAGATTCATCATTATGGAAAATCGTCTCAAAGCGAAAGTGATATCAGTAGGGACTTATCGCCTACGCCAAGAGACGAGTCATTTGATGGATCTTATTGACATATGTTATGTTCCTACTATTTCTAGAATTTTGGTTTCTCTATCTAGAATTGATGAGTTAGGATATTATCTTTTTTTTTGAAATAGTAAACTCAGTATATTTTATGATTCAATAAAAGTTAGTTCTGGAATTCTGTGTGATGGATTGCACAAAATTAATTTAAATCTTAAGTTTGAAAAGATATTATTAACCTTACAATTAAATATTAGATTGAAACGTAGTTTCAATAATGAAAGATCTTCTACACTGTGGCATAAACGATTGGGGCATATCTCCAAGGAAAGAATTGAAAGATTAGTGAAGGATAATATTTTAGAATATTTAGACATCATCGATTTTGATGTTTGTATAGATTACATTAAGGAAAAGTAAACTAAACATATAAAGAAAAATACCACAAGAAATAAAGAACTTCTTGAGATTATTTATACTGATATCTGCGGACCACTCTATATTCTTTGTTTTAGTGGAGAAAGGTATTTCATCACATTTATAGATGACTTATCAAGATATGGCTATATTTATCTAATACATGAAAAGTCTCAAGCCGTTGACACTATTGAAGTGTACATAAATGAGGTCGAGAGACAATTAAATAGAAAAATTAATATTGTCAGATCTGACAGGGGTGATGAATTTTATGGCATATATGATGAATCTGGTCAGAATATTAGTCCTTTTGCTATATTCCTAGAACAACGGAGTATTTGTGCTCAATATGCCTTACCAGGTGTACCATAGCAGAATGGTATGGCTGAAAAGCGAAATCGTACTCTTATGGATATGGTTAGGAGCATGATGAGTTATTCCTCTGTACCTGAGTTAATGTGGGGTGAAGCTCTTAGGACAATTATATACATCTTGAACGGAATTCTTAGTAAGTCGGTTCCATCAACTCCATTTGAGTCATGGACAGTAGGAAGCCCAGTTTGAGACATTTACATATTTGGGGGTGTCCTGCAGAGATAAGAGTATTCAATCCAAATGAAAAGAAATTAGATCCAATAACTATTTTTGAATATTTTATTGGTTATCCAGAAAAGTCCAAGGGATATAGATTTTATTGCCCTAATCATAGTACGAGGATAGTAGAATCTGGTAATGTAAGATTCTTAGAAAATGATGAAATTAATGGGAGTGAAAAATCTCAAAGGGTCAATTTTGATATTTAAGAGATTCAGGTTAATTATCCCGTATCATTTCCTATTCGAGAAATTGTTGTTCCTCAAATCAATGAAAGAATTGACGAGGGTGAACAATAAAATAACATTGATGAACTCTCACATGATGTTGATGTTGCCGTTGGTGATCTTGTAGAATAATCACAATTGACAACTTTGAGAAGATCTCAAGGGAAGAGGAAACATGCTATTTCTGATGATTATGTGGTATATCTATAAGAATCAGATTATGATATAGGAATAAAAGGAGACCCCTTATCATTTTCATAAGTTATAGAAAGTATTGATTCTGAAAAGTGGTATGATGCAATAAAAGAAGAGTTAAAATCAATGGACCAGAATGGTGTTTGGGAATTCGTTGAATTGCCTAATAATTGTAAAATAGTCGATTATAAATGGATCTTTAAGACAAAACGTGACTCAACAGGCAATATCGAATGATATAAAGTTAAACTTATAGCTAAAGGTTTTTCTCAGAAAGATGGCATCGACTACAACGAGACTTTTTCTCTGGTTTCTAGAAAGGACTCATTAAGAATCATCATGGCACTAGTAGCTCATTATGATCTTGAGTTACATCAGATGAATGTGAAAACAACATTTCTGAATGAAGATCTGGATGAGGAAATCTATATGGAACAACCTAAAGGATTCATAGAAAAAGAAAAAGAAAGTTTAGCTTATAAACTTAAGAAATCCATTTATGACCTTAAACATGCTTTCAGACAATGGTATATAAAGTTTCATGATACCATTACTTCCTTCGGATTTCAAGAGAACACCGTTGATCAGTGCATATATCTGAAGATAAGTGGGAGCAAGTTTATCATATTGGTCTTATATATGAATGATATTTTACTTGCTAGTAGTGATCTTAGTTTATTGCATGAAACCAAGGTATTTCTCAGCAATAACTTTAAGATAGTTGATATGAATAAGTTAGCCTATATTATTGGTATTGAGATATTCAGAGATAGATCTCAATGATTATTAGGATTATCTCAGAAATGATATATTAATCGTATCTTGGAGAGATTTAATATGCAGCTTTACTCAGCCAATGATACACCTATTACTAGAGTTGAAAAATTTAGCTAAAACCAGTGCCCGAAAAATGACTTATAAAGGAATCAAATAAAAAACATTCCTTATGGGTGCGCAATTGGAAGTCTATTATATGCTCAAACCTGTATAAGATAAGATATCAGTTTTACAATTACAATGCTGGATAGATACTAGAGCAACCCAGGAATGGAACATTAGAAAACTGCAAAAAAAGTAATAAGATATCTGCATGGGGCAAAAGATTATATACTCACATATAAGAGATCAGATCAGCTTGAAGTAATAGGATATTCAGATGCTGATTTTGTAAATTTCCTCGACAGTAGGAAGTCTACTTCAAGATTTATATTTATGTTAGCCGATAGAGTAATTTCTTGAAAAAGTACAAAGCAATCGCTTATTGCATCATCTACAATGGAGGCTAAATTTGTGGCATGCTTTGAGGCCACAAATCAAGCTTTATGGCTGCGAAATTTCATCTCAGGAGTTGGTGTGGTCGACTCAATTACCAAGCCGTTGAAGATATTTTGTGATAATATTACTGCAGTTTTCTTCTCTAAGAATGACAAGTACTCTAGTAGTTCCAAGCACATCGAGATAAAGTACTTGGTGGTTAGAGAAACAACAAGTGTCAATTGAAAACCTGAGCACCACTATGATGACTGCTGATCCATTTACTAAAGCTTTACAGTGTAAAATATTTAAAGAACATGTTCTTCGAATGGGGCTTGTGAGTAAGCCATGAAAGATATGGTGAGACATGTTCAAGTGGCTACTATTATTGACATTTCTTTTGCATAATTAAAGTTATTTAATTCTGCTATCCTATTTACATTTATGTTTATACATATTATGGTTAAATGTAATAATAGGATTGTCTTGACAAGACAAATTACATGGGTCATTATGGACTATATAGGGAAAAACTAATGATATTGTAGTACATAGAAGGGAGTATGATATTGATGATATACACCCACTATGACTCGCATTGATGGTTATACTTAATATAGTATTATTATGTTTATTGAACTTATTGGCTTGTTTTAAAAATTCATGGCCATGTATAAAATGCTTTTCAAATTTTTTCAGGATCCAATTAGGTAAAACTGTTTTCAAACAAATTTTATTTTGTTTATTTTGATTTTGAATATCTTTTATATCTTATCAATTAATGGGTCAAGTGGAAGATATATGATAGAACTAATTGGATTCTAATGACAGTATTGGCCAATAGAAAAGAAGTCCATATTATAGTAGGATTCCTCAAGGGATGCCCTTGATGGAAGGAACTCCTCTAATAACTTATCCTAGACCCTTTACTCTCGTCTATAAATAGACAGGACTTCTAGGGATCTACACAGACATAGATGCATCTAAGAGTTGCATAAAAGAAAGACATCTCACAGGCATCAGTTGAGAGATTACAGTTTCTCTCTCAACCTCCCTAAGCTAACAATCTAAGTGGTCTTGTGAAAATATAAGAAGAGAGAAGAAGAGTTTAGTTCATCTTGCAGATTGATAGCGACATTGGATCTAAAGAAGGTACTCAAATCAGAGATCTTTTTCCTTCTTTTCAAACGGCATCAAAAGGTACACATCGTAAAACTGATATATTATTTTTTGATTTCAATCATAGCATAATTTTTTTTTTGCATTACAGAAAGCATGATTATAGTTTTTATGCTTACAACAATTACCTCACTCTCGGTTGGGGCTTCCCAAGTTTTATCGCATAAGTGGGATTGGGAGCTTGGAATTACTGCTCATCATGCTGCTGCCACCTTGATTGCTTGTTCCGATGCTCGAATGAAGACTGGGCAAGGGGAAGCCCAAGCGATCCCATTACGCTAACATGCTTCTGCTTGTAGAGACAGTTCTAGTGTCAGAGTCGATCAAAGTGGCAGTAGAACCAATGGGGCGGAGCTCTGAATCGGCGAGTTGCTTATAGCCTGACATGGCAGAAGGCTGCATCTGTTGCTGCTGGAGCTGCTTTGTGTTGAGCAATCGTCCACCGAATCCCCTTGCCCTCTTCATTGCGTGAAGATGGTGAGACTCACGAAGATACCGATAGAATGAAGTAGGAAGAAGAGATTCATTGGATTTGATATGGTGGTGCTTCCTATTTACACAAGATAAGATGAAATATTTTCCTCAATAGAACTATGATATTTCCTAATGTAGTTGAGAAAATTTTAACTATTTATAAGGAAAAATCTTAACTGCTAACAGATATGACTGAAAAGATGAAGGCACAAGTTACTTCAAAAGTATGCTTTCAAATTATTCCTATTGATAGCCTTCTAGAGTTAGTTGTTAGTTGTGCATATATGTAAAATTAGGATTTATGTTAATTCTTACTCGTGTAACGAAACAGAAGATAAATATTTAAATGGGCTTTTTGCCTTCCGAGACCAACTATTGACAAAAGATAACGACTTGTGTCCTCCAACTTTGCACGCAGCTGCCTCCTTCCAAGTATTTATACATATTGTTTTGCATTGACATAAATAAGTTCTTCCGCTGCAGGTTCTAGCAAATATATTCCCTTTGTCATATATGCTATGCTATAAATATGAGTCTATTATATAAATTTAAAATATTTTTTTTAAATTTTTACTCTCAATTCTCTCATTGACTTAAATGTGGAAGGAGCTGAGACTAAGTTATGAGGAATTGATCATAACTAGGTAACTTGAAACAACGTGGATCCTCAAATTCATCTCCAATAATCCTATTCTCAAGATGTGACAGATTTTTGGAAATGGATGAGGTGGGATTGATTCTGTAATTTGGATGATGGATGGGTGATAAATTTTGGTATTAACATTTCTCTATCCTAGCCATTATTTAATTTAATTTAATAAGAATATTATTTAATTTAATTTAATTGAGACCTATATAAAGAGGCAAAAATATTATAATTTAAATCATTGGAAAATAGATCATTAAATTGAGTTTGTTTCTTATATTATGTGTGAGTGGTTTTCCTTACAATTGTTTTGTTTTTCTATGTAATAATTTCATCATGCACGTGTGAAAGTTTAAAGTTTTCATTTGAGGTTTTGCTCGTTTAGCTAAAGTGAGCCTAATAATTATCTTTTTAATTATTTATCATTAGTATTTTTTTATTTTTTTTATTTTAAAAAAATTAGTTACTACTCATCCTACATTAGATTTGATTTGATGGGATAAAAATAAGAAATTTTATATACGAACAAATATAAGCAGTTTGTAACAAACATCGAAATTAAACGAAAATCACAATCAAATAAGATATTAAGATTTACGTGGAAAATCTCTCTAATGTGAAGGGTAACAATCACAAAACAAGCTAGAGAAAATATACTATAAGAATAATGAATATATAAGTTTCAAAGTCTCCTGCCCAAACCTAAGCAACAATCACAATAGAATATTTGGAATATAAGGATTACGTCATTGTGCATAATATCCAAAATCTTCTCAAGTAATCACAACAAGAATCCATAGTAAATCTGATCTAATCCAAGATGAGAATACTACTTGTATGATTGATAACAATCTTTGCGTTATCCTTATTTTTTTCTCTTTCCTTCTCTCTTATTTTTCTATCCTTTCCTTCTTTTTTTCTGAACCACATTGTTATAGTTTTTCAGCTCCTAAGTTTTTAGCCACTGCTACCCTTTTTTTCTCTTTTTTAGCCACTATACCTATGAGTTAGGGTTATGATTAAAAGAGAGGAGAGTTAAGATCAAAGTGGAGTTATTCAAGCTGAAATGGGCTCAATAATAGGCTATATGCCCAATAAGATTTAGTATTTGAATTTTTAATTTAGATAAAATATTTTATTATTAAGACTGATTCATGTTTCAATTATATGGATTCGAATCGTACTTCCACTATATGATGCAGAACCAATTTAATTTATCTCTTATTTGAATAAATTTAATTAGTTAATAGATATTCTTCATAGGGTGCCGCTTGATAACATTTGTTTAGCGAGAAGACAAGAAAGTAAATAGAAAATAAAATAAAAAACTATATCCAATCTTGTAAGGATTGTAAATCTTGATCGAAGATCTTAAAAATTTATATGATCAATCAAAATTTCATCAAACAGGAGATCATATACTTGATTTGATGTAATTATTTTTTTATTCTATATTTTTATTTTATTTCTTATATCTAAGGTCTATATAAAGAGGTGAAAAAAATTGTAGTTCAAGTAATTAAAGAATGGATTAACAAATCAAAGACTATATAAATAGTGTTTTCAATGAATAATGATTTTATTTTTTAAGTGAGAGATGTGTAGAGGTATAAGATTTTCACATTGGGAGTTTGTTATTTTTTTTCTTCTATTATCTCATTATTATTACCATTCTAAAATTTAATAGAAGATCATTTTTTATATTTATAATTAACATATTTCTTTCGTAGGCAAACTCTTTTTCAAAAGTAAAGTCAAACCTTAGCTTACTTCATCATACCGCACACACATGTATATTTATAACTCAATAGTTCAAATTCTAACATTAAATAAGATAAAAATATTATCGATCCGACACGATCATAAGAAGATTGATACACTGCTAGCTAGCTGACTATTTCATACAAAATGATTTCCAAGACTTCATTTTTTGAGATATGAAAATAATATATGATACCTTCTTCTAGCATGACTTAGGTTATTATCTTGATCCTACTCTCCATTGCTAGCATCCACTATATTGCCATCCATTGTAGCTACTAATTCGGCTTCTTCATCGGCTTCCGATATGGTAGGCAAGTTTGTCATCATCTTTTCCGAGGGTTTTGTAGTCGAATCAGATGTCCCCCTTTCAGTCACCTCCATCTCTGCCTTAGATTCATCTAAATGCGAATTAATCATGTCGCGTATTTCTATTTCACTTTGGGTTACCTTCATCTTTGCCTCGGACTGATCTAAATGTGAATCAACCTTGTCATGTATCTTTGTTTCGCTTTGGGTCACCTCCATCTTTGTCTCAGGTTGATCTAAATATGAATCAACATTATCGTGTATCTCTATATCGTGATCTAAATATGGTGGCGGTGGTGGCGGCGGCGGTGACGACGGTGGCAGTGACGGCGGTGGTGACGGCGGTGGTGACGGCGGCGGCGGTGGTTTGGTAGGCCAATTGGTCTTCGTACCTTTACGGGGGGATGGATATGAATTAGATGTCCCCCTGTCATTCATCTCCGACCTGATCTCGGATGGGGGTAAGTACGAAAACACATTCTCGTCCGTCCCTGTTTCGCTGGGGGTTGGAAATGGATACGGTGGCACAGACTTCCCATCCACCTCCTCCTCCTCCTCCTGCTGCAGGCCATCATGTCAATCAGAGTGACATGTATGTAGATATATATCATATATGTATACGTATATATGCGGAAGCAGAACTGGAGTTGGGATTGAAGTACCTGCCGACGAGGTGCGCGAGTCGTGGGCCTGCTCAAGATTTCAATGATCTTCTTGCCGTCAGCGTGGTAGGCGTGCCAAATGTTCGGGATGTGGTCTACTCGCTTTCTCTGGTCTTCCTGGATTGCGTAGAGCAAGAAATTGTTGCACTCCGATAGGTAGAGCTTGTGCAGGGACGTCAGATGTTCGATGCCTTTGGGAAGCAGCATCAGCTCCGACAGGCCTTCCATTTGAAGCACACGAAGGCTCTTCATGCACCCTTTCTCCATCACCATCCTGTTGACATGTGGTAAATGAAGCAGATGAAGCTCTTGCAGATTCGGGAACCAGCCTTCCTTGAAGCGTAGTTGCACGCCGTGGTATGCCCGCCGCAGGAAAAGCACCGAAAGGTTATCGAGGTGGCAGAGTGCCGGGAGCGGATCCTCTTTCAGTCCGCTCCAGCCCAAGCACAGCTCCCGAAGCCTTTCTCCCAGGGAACGGAAGGATGGAGGCAGCAACAGGGAGTCATGGGCGTGCAGGCCGCCGCCTGCCACGACCCCACCCTCTCTTCCCCGCCGCATCCCCGCACGGCGTTGCTCCTGAACCACCACCGGTCCCACCACCGTTCCCTGCACATGGAGCTTCTGCAGGTTTTGGAAGCAGTGGCCGAAGTCCTGCAACTGAAGCACCTCCTTCTCGTCGTAGGCCGAGATGCTCAACTTGTAGAGGGAGGTCATGTGCGACACCGAGGCGCTCAGTTGCGGGCAGTGCACGCCTTTCACTTTGGATACGATGAGCACCTTGAGTTGGGTCAAGTAGCCGAGTTGCGTCATCGACGACTCCTCGTCCGCGGCGATGTCCAGGTGTTGTAAGGTCGTGAGATTCTGCAGGCCTAAGCCGCCCGGAGCCTTGACATGGCTGATGAATTCAAAAGATTGACGGCTTCTGTCGTTCAACCTGAGAGCCAGCAGGTATCGCAGCTTCTTCAACTGGCCTATCCCCTTGGGCAGCTTCTCTATTTTAGTGTAGCGGAGATCCAAGGTCTGCAGATTGCGGAGCCTTCCGATGGAGTCCGGAAGCCGTCTGACGTTCGTCTTCCTTAGCCCCAGATAGTGCAGGTTGATTAGGTCCATGAACACATCCGGAACCTTGTCCATGTCTGCGCTTTCCAGATCTACAACCCTCAAGTATCTCGCATTACGTGACACCATCTTCAGCAAGGTGGTCAGGGACGAGTCGTGCTTGAACACAAGCAAGGAGCGAATGCGAGAGAAATCCATGTGGAACAAGGCGCTGTTGGCGGCGTAGTCGTGCACCGACAACCGACGCGCTTCGCACCCCAACCCTCCCGATGATTCCGACTCTTTCCACACCATGCTAAAATGTTCCTTCCGGGCTGTGGGCAGAGTCAACTCACGCATCAATCCGTGCATCCCACATCTCCTCACCCTTCCGAAGCTATTCCTCTGTACGCCGTGAAGCATGGACCGATGGAGGAGTTCCTCCAGGAATTCCTCCGCCACTTCCTCCACCGTCTGTGCTTCCCTGTCCTGGACGAAACTTTCGGCGATCCAAAGCCTTATTAACTTCTTCCTCTTGATCTTGTCGTCGGGGAAGACGCTGCAGTACATGAAGCAGTTCTTCAGATAACTCGGTAGATCGTCGTAGCTCAGATTCAGAACATGCTTCAGGTTGTCCAAGCTCGGATTGTTAGCGAACTCCCAGCTGCTTTTTTTGTAAACGCGTTGCCATTCCGCCTCGGTCGTCCCTTTCAGTGACATGAGTCTGGCTACGGCCACGATGGCCAGTGGCAGGCCTTGGCACTTCCTGACAATATTTCTCCCCACCGCCTCCAAGCGTTTGGGGCAACGCCTGTCATCGGCATGCCAAAATGCCTCTCGACAGAAGAGATCGAACGCTTGGTTTTCATCCTCAATTTTCCGAAGCTTCAGCCGGTGCCTCTCTTCCGATGTCGAAGCTACCTCATTTAGCCGTGTCGTGATCACTATTCTGCTTCCACGATTGTTATCGGGAAGAGCACGCTGCACATAGGAACACAGCTCTCCGCTCCACACATCATCCAGAATCAGCAAGTACCTCTTCTCCTGTAGAATGCTGCAAACGTCCTCCTGTAAACGATTAAGGTCGGACGACCCGCCACTCTCGTGCTCCGATTGATCTGCGTCCAGCAGTTCCTTCAGAATTCTTCTCAGCGCATGTTCGATTCGACAAGACTTGGAAACGGTGACCCAGATTTTGCAGTCGAAGCGATTCTCGATCTCCTGGTTCCCGTAAACTTTGTCAACCATGGTGGTCTTCCCTACACCTCCCATGCCCCAAACCGATATCACCGCGCGTGTGGACGTTTCATCTGTCAGCAGCTGAAACAAAATTTTCCTCTGTTCTCTGTAAATATTGTCGTCTTCTTCGTTGACAGGGTACGATCTCGACGAATTGAACACTCTTCCAACAAGGTCGTTTGCATTCTCGCCTTCGTCGGCATTATCTTCCACTTCGGATTCATTCTTCCTGATGTCATAGCGCTCCATCATGGCTTCGAGATGGGATAGGCCAGCTTCTATAACTTTCAGCCGATTAGCTATGAGCTGCCAGGCACTACTCTGTTTCTGACTTTTCACAGCTCGATTAAGGAAGGATCTGAGTCCACCCTGTGACCGCTCTGCGGTAATATGCAAGTACTCGTCGATCACGTCTTCCATGGAATCTGCTATCTCCCTCGCTCGTTTGAGCCATGGCTCGATGGTGGTGTTATACTTCTGCATGTCCACGTTGCTCAAAAATATTTGCATATGCTCGAAGTCGCTCCTGATCCGTCTAATCGTCTCCTTAACATCTGTCTTCAGTGATTCGTCGGCTCCCAAATTGAAGCCCATGGCTGCCTGCACAGCGTCCCCCGCCATGGCCACGGCAATCTTTTCAGCAACGACAATGAGAACAGACTCCATGTTGGCTTCTGTCCACAGAGTCATGCAGTCAAAATTAGTCAAACCGAAAAAGTAGGAATCTCATTAATTTCTGCTGTGGAGTGAAATTTAATTATCCTTGTCTCCTAATTGGCTCAAATTATTGTCCACTTTTGACTTTTAACCTCTATCCAACCTAATAAGATGCAAGTTTAAAATAATTCGAAACTAAGATTACCTAATCCCAAGTAGTATAAAATTTTGAATATACAAAATATAATATATTATTTTAATTTTTTTAAAAACAAATAATGCTGTTACTAAATATTACAATGTAAAACAATCTATATATATAGAAAATATAATTATTAATATATATATATATATATAATAAAATAATATATTAAAAATATAAATATAGAACTAATAAAAAAACAACATAAACTTGTATTGATGCATTTGGAAATATATTTAAAATATCCATTAAAGGTCAAATGTACATTTCAAATATGAATTAATATTTAATATTTTTTTAAACTACATCCAACCTGTGTTAGAAATGCTCAAGTACTTATAATATTAGCATTTTATAATATTTGAAAGTATCATATAATTTTATTTAAAATTATAAGATTGCCATTGTTCCATGTGATTTTTTTTTATAAGATTACATAGATACATTTATTTATTTTATTTTATTTACTTATTAATTTAAATAAAAATATATATTTAATATATTAAGAATATTAGAATGATAAATTTATCAAAAATATTCAATAGATTTTTGAAATATAAATTTACCAAATAATATTTAAATCAATACATATTTAAAATATAAATTTCATCTATTATTTATTGAACTTCTATAGTTGCACATTCATTCAGGCCCTTTTATCTAATTATGCATTAAAAATATAAATGTATTTTCAAACCTAGCCAGCAGCCAACAAAAGTAAACAAATATTGATAGAACCCATTATAAGAATAAAAAATAATAATAAAAACATAACATGGTGTGGATTGCAAAATAACATAGATCATATGACTCATTGGGTTCCTACTGAAGAAGAAAAGGAAGATTAAAAGTAAAATAATTCCAGGCATGGGGTTCCAACTGAAGAAAAAGGGAAAGACGCAGTTGCATAGATCAAAAGTGGAGGAAGACATGGGAGGGGAAGGAAGGATCTCCGATGAACTCGACCCCTTCAGCAGCACCAGAGATGGACTCTTCTCAGGGAAAGTTACAAGGTAAATGGAAAGATTCCAAGCTAAAAAAATGGGCTAACGAGATCCAGATGTAGATCCAAATCAATCAGCATAAAATTCATTGACTAAAACAGTGAATAACTCCGCCTGGCATCCGTCTCGAATGGGTGAGAGCGAGAGAGAGAAAGAACGGTACCTGAGAGAAAATGTGCCTCTCGCTAGCTCCGATGAACCAGGCGACTCTGCTTCCTCGATCCTGTCTTTCTTCTTTCTTATATAAGGAGGCACTGCCATTTGTCAAGCATATATATATATATATACATATACATATATATAATATATATATTAGTTGGCCAAACGAAAGCGATGGAATATCTTATAACATCCTTTTGTTGACTTAAGCCAATGAAGACAAGCTACCTAGACGTCGGCATCGGTCCCGAACTCACAAAATAATGCTAGCATTGTTTTGGTTTCTGCATCGACCAATACAAGTCATGGATCTCAGCAACCATAAGTATTATAAGGTATTGGCGTGCGACAAATAGTAGAAACGATGGGTGATTCTTCGACTCGCGAGAGGGTGCTTTGCGCATCGATCGCCATTACCAAACGACACTCGGTCTCGTATGTGTGGAATAGAATAAACATTCCAACCATTTTAAATACACAGTTTTGTAGCTACGTCATGTCTTATCAGATTCAGAGAATTCAACAGTAAAACAACGGGTAAGCAAGTCAAACATTTCCTAGAAATTGCAATCGTTCCATTAAATAGTAAACCGGATGGAGATGGAATCCATGCGTTTGTTTGAGAACAAGGTCTCTGGGTCACACTTGCTATTTCTTTACTTGTACAGATTAAACGATGAGTCCGATAAGCTTGTACTGGTTAAACCTTGTTGAGTTACCAAACTAGAGTTCAGTGCCATATCAGATGAAGCATTTCGGATGAGATGCCAAAAGCCAAGGATGAGTTGTCGGGGAACCCCCATGAGACACAGCCAGATACAATTGTTAGATAATGTGACCCTTTATAATTGGATAAGATATATGATAAAATTAATTAGATTGTAACGACAGTATTGATCAATAGAAAAAAAAGTCTATATTATAATAGGATTCCTAAGGGGATGTCCTTGATGGAAGGAACTCCTCTGATAACTTATCTTATATTTTTTGCTCTCGTCTATAAATAGACATGACCTCTAAGGATCTACACACAGATATAGATACATCTAAAAGTTGCATAAAAGAAAGACATCTCACAGGCATCAATTGAGAGATTATAGTTTGAAAGTATAGGAAAAGAGGAGAAAAGTCTAGTTCCTCTTATAGATTGACAACAACATTGGATATCAAGAAGGTACTCAGATTAGATATCTTTTCTTTTCTTATCAGATGACATCAAAAGGTGCACATCGTAAAACTAATCTATTGTTATTTGATTTTAATAAAATTATATTTTGTCGCATGCTTGCCGACGATGTTAGCGAAGCAACAATGATCGTTGTGACCTCGCTGCGTACGGCCATAAAGGCCGTGGGCGACCGTGCACACGCGGCGGCCATGTAATGGCAACAGCCACTCGCGGGCACAAGCTACGTGTCGATCGGTGCTACAAGGGGGGCTACATAGTCGGTAGCCACTCGCAAGCAGTGATCGCACGGGCGACAATCGCCACAGCGAAGGCGCCGGTGGCGACCTCGCATGCACACAAGCGCGAAGCGCAACCGCGTAAAGCGGTCGAGTGCGAGCGGTCGAGTGTAAGCACGGGCAGAGGTCGCGCGCCATCACGCGCGACCGCGACGACAGCGCATTTGGCCAGCTTTGGTGGCGCCGCCACGCACGACGGCAGCAGCGACAGCGCACGCAGCGCGGCATCGCTAGCTTGATCCTCCTTAGCGGCAAAGCCGCGCGAGGAGGCGACAGCGAGTGTGCAGAGGTAATTTTTAAAAAATTACAGTTTTACCATTAAGTATTTTATTAATACTTTTAGTATTCTGACAAATTTGCCTTTTATAAATCTGATAATTTCAGTTTATGTCCTATCAACATATTTACATTTTTACCCTTATGAAGTTGAGAATTTCTGATTTATATTCTCAATTATAAAATTGATCAAAAAAATTTAATTAAATTTGATCATGATTTTATTTTGATTAATTATTGATTAAATTTAATTTTTATCAAATTTAGAAAGTATTAAATTTTGATCAATTTTTTTTATTTTGATTGACTTATTTAATTGGGCTAATATTTAGTCAATTCTAGATTTGCCCAAATTAAATAAAATTAATTAGTTTTATTTAATAAAAAATATAATTTATTATTCCTTTTATGGTTTTTTCTCATATGATTTATTGATTACATGTGGTAAATAAAATCTAATAATTGTTCTTGAATATTTCTTTAGTTATTCACATTTATATAATTAAAATTATAAAATAATATCTATCTTTCACATGAAGGCATGATTTATATGTTATCATGATTTATGGTTATCATATGAGTTTTTCTTTTTGCTGATTAATATTCAATAATTATTATGATTATTATTGTATTATTGAACTGTTTAACATAAATTAAATTAGAAAAATTTGATGAATATTATTTGTAACTCATCTCTCTAGGTTTTATCTGACCAGTAGCTGCCAAAGTGGCCTAAGATGATAGGTTTTTGAGATGTGAATTACAATAAAAGTCTTGTCATTTGTAGGACATTTTAAATTATATTTTATATTATTATATTGGTCTTGTAGCCACCAAAGTGACCTAGACCAATAACTTATAAAATGACATTAAGGAATTAGTCCTAAATGACATCAAGGAAATAATATTCATAATGACACATATAATTATGAGATTTAGATAATCCCAAAAGAGAATCTGTTTCAAATAGTTATGTGATAGGGTTGGATGATACTGTTTTGGATATCCTTGTAGTTTATGTTAAACTGAATTGTAAAGATAAAAGTATATTGAATATGGCTCGATAGAGTCTTATTTATACACATAAGAAGAGAGAAGCCTCAACAACCAGGAGGATTTTCCTCAACAGACTAGCGGGATTTCCTCATATAGTTAAGGAAATCTTATCTGCTATCATGCCCCCGTAAGATGGTACTCCTATCAAGGATGCCAATCTTGGATCGATGTAATGAAAATAGTTTACGGGCAAGAGGCTTCGTGAGTGAGTCTGCTAGTTGATCAGCTGTATGTACGTGAGAGACACGTAGTTGATGTCGGACAACTTGATCTTGCACGAAGTGGAAGTCGATGGCGATGTGTTTCATGCGTGAGTGGAATACTGGATTGACACACAAGTAGGTAGCTCCAATATTATCACAATATATTGTAGGAGGAATGGTAGAGTTGATGTTGAGTTCCTTAAGGAGATTTGTGACCCAATTGAGTTCAGTAGTAGCTGTAGCAATAGCACGGTATTCAGCTTCAGTCGTAGACCGTGCGACTGTCTTTTGCTTCTTAGAACTCCAACTGATAGGATTAGCTCCAAGAAAAATAATATACCCTGACGTAGAAGTTCTATCATTAAAGTTTCCTGCCCAATCAGCATCGACAAAGGCATGGAGATTAAGTGGGGTGTATTTGCGGAGAAATAGGCCATGATGAAGGGTTCCTTTAAGATATCGTAGAATTCGTTTGACGGCAGACCAATGCGTAGTAGATGGCTGGTGCATGAATTGAGACAACTTATTAACTGCAAATGAGATATCTGGACGGGTGAGAGCCAAGTACTGTAAGGAGCCAAGTACTTGTCGATATTGAGTAGCATCCGAAGCAGGACTTCCATCATATAATTTGAATGATGCACTAGTAGAGAGAGGAGTTGTAACTTCTTTTGCATCCTGCATGTTTGTTTTGGATAATAGGTCTTGAATATACTTTCTTTGTGATAGGAGAAGACCTGAAGATGTAAATGTTGCTTCAACTCCCAAAAAGTAACTTAAGGGTCCAAGATCCTTGAGGGAGAATCGATCAGCCAATTATGTGATGAATGTGTGAATCTCTAAGGGATCATTGCCTGTAATAATAATATCATCCACATATACGAGAAGATATATTGTGTGTCTTTGTTGTCAAAAAAATAACGAGGTATCAGACTTGGAGTTGATGAAACCAACTGATGTCAAAAATGAACCAAGTTCAGTATGCCAGGCTCTTGGAGCTTGACGAAGTCCATAAATAGCTTTGTGTAGTTTGCACACGTCTTGGATACTGATGATGAATGAAGCCAGGGGGTTGCTGCATATAGACATCTTCAATTAGAGTCCCCTGTAGAAAGGCATTATTAACATCTAGTTGTCATAGCTGCCAGCCTTTTAAGACGGCCAAACTTAGAATAAGTCGAATTGTTGTGGGTTTAACAACAGGATTGAAAGTCTCTGTGAAGTCAACTCCAGGTCGTTGATGAAACCCTTTGGCTACTAGACGTGCTTTATATCTAGCAACAGATCCATCTGGATTCCGCTTAATTCGAAAGACCCATTTACACCCGATGATATTTTGTGTAGGATGAGGAGGTACAAGGGTCCACGTGGAGTTATGGAGGAGGGCATCATATTCTTCACACATGACTTTACGCCAGTGTAGAAATTTTTGAGCTTGAGTAATTGTGGTAGGTTCATTGATCTCAGAAGAGGATTTTGTGGTAGCATGTAGGTCGAGGACTTGACGTGGTTTGAATATACCACTCTTGGAGCGTGTTGTCATTGGATGTGTAGGAGCTGTAGCTTGTGTTGTTGGTATAGGTAGTGGAGAGACATTAACACGGGTTGGAGCAGGCTGAGGTACTTCAGTAGCATTGTGTTCAGAAGAGGGTAAAGAATGTTGTGTTTCCGAGGGCATTACGTCAATAGTAGGAGGAGAAGAAATAGAGGGAGTGGGAAGTTGTTGAACCGGGAGAACAAGAGAGTGCAGATCCTGAGGCAAGAGACTAGATGGTGTCATAGGACGTTCGTGGGATGGGATCGGAGGGATACTCCAGTGACTTATGTTTGTCGGAATAGCTTGCACGGTAGGAGATTTGTGAAAAGGAAAAGTAGACTCCACAAAAGTAACATGACGTGATATAAAGACTCTTTGAGTTTGGGGTTCGTAATAACGGAAAGCATTATGTTCTAGAGAATATCCTATAAAGGTGCAAGGCTTGGATCGGGGTGTTAGTTTGTGTGAGGTATAAGGCCGTAGCCATGGATAACATAAACAGCCAAAGACTTTGAGTTTCTGAAGATTTGGAGGCTTGTTGAAAAGTTTTTCAAATGGTGACTGGTATTGTAGGACTGGAGTGAGCGTACGATTAATTAGATAGACGGCAGTTTGAAAGGCTGCTGACCAAAAAGTTGGGGGCATGGATGCTTGATGTAGAAGTGAGAGACCAGTTTCAACTATATGCCGATATTTACGTTCAGTAGAACCAACTAATTGGGGAGTATGTGGGGGTGACTTGAGGTGTTGTATACCACAAGCTGAGAGACAAGATGTGAGGGCTTGATATTCACCTCCGCCATCAGAGTAAATCGTTTTGATTGAAAATTGAAAGAAATTCTCGACCAACTTCTGAAAGTTGGTAAAGACTGTTGAAACATCAGATTTATGGCGGAGAGGATATAACCATGTGTACTTGGTGAAATAGTCGACAAAAATGACATAAAATCTAAACTTGTCAAAAGAAGGGGTTGGGGCAAGGCCCCAAACATCTGTATAAATAATTTCAAATGGTTTAGAGCAAGATATGGAGGATACTCCAAAAGGTAGTCGATGACTTTTATTACTAAGACAAGCATCACAATGCATATTAATGCTACTGGTTTTAAAAGTAGGAAGAGAATAACGAGAAAGTAATTTATGCTGGATAAAGGAGGAGGGGTGACCAAGACGACGTTGCCACACATCAACTGGAGCTGCAACGGAAGAGTGAGCAGTAGGCTGGGTAAGTTGCGAAGCTGATGGCCACTCATAAATATTATCTTTATTCTGGCCTTGGACTAAGGATGCCACGCGAAGGTGCAGTGGCTTCGGTTGGAAGGAAGGAGAGCTCGCCGGTCCTTGCCGACTAGTCCGGCCACTGCTGGGCCTGGATGCAACTCCTGCACTATCGACGAGCGGTAGAGGGTAGCTTTCACTCGTGGAAGCAAAGGAAGCAGGGGAGGAGACCTGATCTAGCGCGATCAAGGTGGTGGTCTGCTGGCCAGAACAACGGCGAGAAAGCTTCCGCCCATGGAAGCAGAGGGAGTAGAGGGCGGAGGGGAAGAGTCGGTGAGAAGCTTACAGGATGGAAGCGGAGGATAGCTTTCGTCGAACTTGCAAGACACCGATTGCTGTCGTCGGACAGCGAGAAGAAGGAAAAAAAAGAGAGAGAGCTTGCTCTTAGACAAGCGGCTCTGATACCATGTTAAACTGAATTGTAAAGATAAAAGTATATTGAATATGGCTCAATAGAGTCTTATTTATACACATAAGAAGAGAGAAGCCTCAATAACTAGGAGGATTTTCCTCAACAGACTAGCGGGATTATCTGCTATCAGTTTATGGTTGTATACCCAAAGATAACAACATTATTCTACAAGGATGATATCAATCCTCCATATATGATTTTGAGTGAACACTAGATATGCCAATATTTTACCCAAAGGTGAAATGTAGATGATATCAATAGTTCATCATATTTTGGAAACTCAAAGTATTAATGTTATTTTATATTTTATAATGGTACTTTCGTCCATGCATTCTTATGCTTCCAGTGTCCCTGTACTCTTTGAATCAAATGATTCAGAATGGTTAGACCATGTGCAATTCACACTAGGTGTATTAGATCTTGATTTAGCATTGCTTGTTGAAAAGCCTACAGACTTGACTGATAAAAGTACTGTAGAATAAGTTAATGAAATGAAAGTTTGGGAAAGATCTGATAGGCTTAGTTTAATGTTCATAAGAATGACGATTGTAAATAATATAAAGACTTCATTACCGATTGCAACTAACGCACGGAAATATTTAAAGGTTATTGAAGATAAATTTAAATCTACTGATAAGTCATTGGCTGACACACTAATGAAAGAACTGACTACGACTCAGTACGATGGTACTCGAGGAATTCAGGATCATATCCTCAATATAGCTAATAAAGCTGCAAAACTTAAGGCATTAGGCATGAACATTGATGAATTTTTCCTTGTGCAGTTCATTCTTAATTCTCTTCCTTCTCAATTTGGCTCATTCAAAATTCACTATAATACAAATAAGTATAAGTGGGATTTGAATGAGTTAACAGTATGTGTGTTCAGGAAGAATCGAGATTAAAACAGGAAAGTTCATATAATGTCATGACTACTATTCAAGGAGTTGGTAACAAGAAAAGAAAATTGAAACGTCATCCATCAAAGAAATTTGCTGGGTCTAGAAATGTTAAACATACTAATGAAAGAAAAACTTTTACAGTAAAGTATTTCTTTTATGGCAAGAAAGGACATGTGAAGAATGATTGTATTAAACGTAAAACTTAGTTGGAAAGGAAAGGTATAAATTCAACCTTTGTATGTTTTGAATCAAACATTGCATAAGTTCTTTCTAATACTTGGTAAATTAATTCTAGTGCTTCAACTCATGTTACTAATAATATGCAGGGATTTCTTTCAATCCGGAAACCAAAAGAATATGAAATATTCATTATTATGGGAAATCGTCTCAAAGTGAAAGTGATATCAGTAGGGACTTATTGCCTACGCCTAGAGACGAGTCATCTGATGGATCTTATTGACATATGTTATGTTTCTACTATTTCTAGAAATTTGGTTTCTCTATCTAGAATTGATGAGTTAGGATATTATCTTTTTTTTTTAAATGGTAAACTTAGTATATTTTATGATTCAATAAAAGTTAGTTCTGAAATTCTGTGTGATGGTTTGCACAAAATTAATTTAAATTTTGAGTTTGAAAAGATATTATTAACCCTGTAATTAAATATTGGATTGAAACATAGTCTCAATAATGAAAAATCTTCTACACTGTGGCATAAACGATTGGGGCATATCTCCAAGGAAAGAATTGAAAGATTAGTGAAAGATAATATTTTGGAAGATTTAGACATCACCGATTTTGATGTTTGTATATATTACAATAAGGAAAAGCAAACTAAACATATAAAGAAAAATACCACAAGAAGTAAAGAACTTCTTGAGATTATTTATACTGATATCTGCGAACCACTCCATATTCCTTGTTTTAGTGGAGAAAGATATTTCGTCACATTTATAGATGACTTGTCCAGATATGGCTATATTTATCTAATACATGAAAAGTCTCAAGCCGTCGACACTATTGAAGTGTACATAAATGAGGTCGAAAGACAATTAGATAGAAAAGTTAAAATTGTCAGATCTAATAGGGGTGATGAATTTTATGACATATATGATGAATCTGGTCAGAATATTAGTCCTTTTGCTATATTCCTAGAATAACAGAGTATTTATGCTCAATATGCCTTACCAGGTGTACCATAGCAGAATGGTGTTGCTGAAAGGCGAAATCGTACTCTTATGGATATGGTTAGGAGCATGATGAGTTATTCCTCTATACCTGAGTTAATGTGGGGTGAAGCTCTTAGGACAACTATATACATCTTGAACAAAATTCTTAGTAAGTCGATTCCATCAACTTCATTTGAGTCATGGACCGGTAGGAAGCCCAGTTTGAGACATTTACATATTTGGGGGTGTTCTACAGAGATAAGAGTATTCAATCCAAATGAAAAGAAATTAGATACAATAACTATTTTTGAATATTTTATTGGTTATCTAGAAAAGTCCAAGGGATATAGATTTTATTGCCCTAATCATAGTATGAGGATAGTAGAATCTGGTAATGTAAGATTCTTAGAAAATGATGAAATCAATGGGAGTGAAAAATCTCAAAGGGTCAATTTTGATATTTAAGAGATTCAGGTTAATTCTTCCGTATCATTTCCTATTCGAGAAATTGTTGTTACTCAAATCAATGAAAGAATTGATGATGGTAAACAATAAAATAACATTGATGAACTCTCACATGATGTTGATGTTGCCGCTGGTGATCTTGTAGAACAATCACAATTGACAACTTTGAGAAGATCTCAAGGGAAGAGGAAACATGCTATTTCTGATGATTATGTGGTATATCTATAAGAATCAAATTATGATATAGGAATAAAAGGAGACCCCTGATCGTTTTCATAAGTTATAGAAAGTATTGATTCTAAAAAGTGGTATGATGCAATAAAAGAAGAGTTAAAATTAATAGACCAGAATGGTGTTTGGGAACTCATTGAATTGCCTAATAATTATAAAAGAGTCGATTGTAAATGGATCTTTAAGATAAAACGTGACTCAATAGGAAATATCGAATGATATAAAGCTAAACTTGTAGCCAAAGGTTTTCTCAGAAAGAAGGCATCGACTACAACGAGACATTTTCTCTGATTTCTAGAAAGGACTCATTAAGAATCGTTATGGCACTAGTACCTCATTATAATCTTGAGTTACATCAGATGAATGTGAAAACAACATTTCTGAATGAAGATCTGGATGAGAAAATATATATGGAACAAGCTAAAGGATTCATAGAAAAAGAAAAAGAAAGTTTGGCTTATAAACTTAAGAAATCCATTTATGACCTTAAACATGCTTTCAGACAATGGTATATAAAGTTTTATGATGTCATTACTTTATTCGGATTTCAGGAGAACACCGTTGATCAGTGCATATATCTGAAGATAAGTGGGAGCAAGTTTATCATATTAGTCTTATATATGGATGATATTTTACTTGCTAGTAGTGATCTTAGTTTATTGCATGAAACCAAGATATTTCTCAGCAATAACTTTAAGATGGTTGATATGAATAAGTTAGCCTATATTATTGGTATTGAGATATTCAGAAATAGATCTCAAGGATTATTAGGATTATCTCAGAAATGATATATTAATCGTATCTTGGAGAGATTTAATATGCAGCTTTACTCAGCCAATGATACACCTATTACTAGAGGTGAAAATTTTAGCTAAAACCAATGCCCGAAAAATAACTTATAAAGGAATCAAATAAAAAACATTCCTTATGGGTGCACAATTGGAAGTCTATTATATGCTCAAACCTGTATAAGACAAGATATCAGTTTTGCAATTGCAATGCTGGATAGATACCAGAGCAACCCAGGAATGGAACATTAGAAAACTGCAAAGAAAGTAATAAGATATCTGTATGAGGTAAAAGATTATATGCTCACATATAAGAGATCAGATCAGCTTGAAGTAATAGGATATTCAGATGTTGATTTTGTAAATTTTCTCGATAGTAGGAAGTCCACTTCAGGATTCATATTTATATTAGCCTTTAGAGCAATTTCTTGAAAAAGTGCAAAGCAATCGCTTATTGCATCATCTACAATGGAAGCTAAATTTGTGGCATACTTTGAGGCCACAAATCAAGCTTTATGGCTACGAAATTTCATCTCATGAGTTGGTGTGGTCGACTCAATTACCAAGCCACTGAAGATATTTTGTGATAATACTACTGTAGTTTTCTTCTCTAAGAATGACAAGTACTCTAGTAATTCCAAGCACATCGAGATAAAGTACTTGATGGTTAGAGAAAGAGTCTAGAAATAACAAGTGTCAATTGAAAACCTAAGCACCACTTTGATGATTGCTGATCCATTTACTAAAGCTTTATAGTGTAAAATATTTAAAGAACATGTTCTTCGAATGGGGCTTATGAGTAAGCCATGAAAGATATAGTGATGCATGTTCAAGTGGATACTATTATTGACATTTCTTTTGCATAATTAAAGTTAATTGTTGCATAATTAAAGTTAATTATTTCTGATATCCTGTTTACATTTATGTTTATACATATTATGGTTAAATATAATAATATGATTGTCTTGACAAGACAAATTACAGGGGTCATTATGGACTATATTAGGAAATACTAACAATGTTGTAGTACATAGAAGGGAGTATGATATTGATGATATATACCCACTATGATTCGCATTGATGATTAGACTTAATATAGTATTATTATGTTTATTGGATTTATTGGCTTGTTTTAAAAATTCATGACCATGTATAAAATGCTTTTGAAAATTTTTCAGGATCTAATTAGGTAAAACTATTTTCAAATAAATTTTATTTTGTTTATTTTGATTTTGAATATCTTTTATATTTTATCAATTAATGAGTCAAGTAGAAGATATATGATAGAACTAATTGGATTCTAATGATAGTATTGACTAATAGAAAAGAAGTCCATATTATAGTAGGATTCCTCAAGGGATGCCTTTGATGGAAGGAACTCCTCTGATAACTTATTCTAGACCCTTTGCTCTCGTCTATAAACAGACAGGACCTCTAGGGATCTACACAGACATAGATGCATCTAAGAGTTGCATAAAAGAAAGACATCTCTTAGGCATCAGTTGAGAGATTACAGTTTCTCTCTTAACCTCCCTAAGCCATCAATCTAAGTGGTCTTGTGAAAGTATAAGAAGAGAGAAGAAGAGTTTAGTTCCTCTTGCAGATTGATAGCGACATTGGATCTAAAAAAGGTACTCAGATCAGAGATCTTTTCCCTTCTTTTCAAACAGCATCAAAAGGTACACATCGTAAAACTGATATATTATTTTTTGATTTCAATCATAGCATAAAAGTTTTTTTGCATTACAGAAAGCATGATTATAGTTTTTATGCTTACAACAATCACCTCACTCTCGGTTGGGGCTTCCCAAGTTTTATCGCATGAGTGGGATTGGGAGCTCGGAATTACTACTCATCATGCTACTGCCACATTGATTGCTTGTTCCGATGCTCGAATGAAGACTGGGCAAGGGGAAGCCCAAGCGATCCCATTGCGCTAACATGCTTCTGTTTGTAGAGACAGTTCCGGTGTCAGAGTCGATCAAAGTGGCAGCCGAACCAATGGGGCGGAGCTCTGAATCGGCGAGTTGCTTATACCTGACATGGCAGAAGGCTGCATCTGCTGTTGTTGGAGCTGCTTTGTGTTGAGGAATCATCCACCGAATCCCCTTGCCCTCTTCATTGCATGAAGATGGTGAGACTCATGAAGATATCGATAGAATGAAGTAGGAAAAAGAGATTCATTGGATTTGATATGGTGGTGCTTCCTATTTACACAAAATAGGATGAAATATTTTTCTCAACAGAACTATGATATTTCCTCATGTAGTTGAGAAAATCTTAACTATTTATAAGGAAAAATCTTAACTGCTAACAGATATGACTGAAAAGATGCAGGCACAAGTTACTTCAAAAGTATGCTTTCGAATCATTCCTGTTGATAGCCTTCTAGAGTTAGTTGTTAGTTGTGCATATATGTACAATTAGGATTTATGTTAATTCTTACTTGTGTAACGAAACAAAAGATAAATATTTAAACGGGCTTTTTGCCTTTCGAGACCAAAAGGTCAACGATTGACAAAAGATAACGATTTGTGTCTTTACAGAAGCGTATAACTTTTTATTTTTGATGAGTTTGTTTTGAGCCTCCAACTTTGCACGCAGCTGCCTCCTTCCAAGTATTGCATTATACATATTGTTTTGCATTAACATAAATGAGTTCTTCCGCTACAGGTTCTAGCAAATATATTCCTTTTGTCATATATGCTATGCTATAAACATGAGTCTATTATATAAATTTAAAATATTTTTTTAAAAATTTTTAATCTCAATTCTCTCATTGACTAAGTTATGAGGAATTGATCATAAATAGGTAACTTGAAACAACGTGGATCCTCAAATTCATCTCCAATAATCCTATTCTTAAGATGTGATAGATTTTTGGAAATGGATGAGGTGGGATTGATTCTATAATTTGGATGATGGATGGGTGATGAATTTTGGTATTAACATTTCTCTATCCTAGCCATTATTTAATTTAATTAAATAAGAATATTATTTTATTTAATTTAATTGAGACCTATATAAAGAGGCAAAAATATTATAATTTAAATCATTGGAAAATAAATCATTAAATTGAGTTTGTTTCTTATATATTGTGTGAGTGGTTTTCCTTACAATTGTTTTGTTTTTCTATGTAATAATTTCATCATGCATGTGTGAAAGTTTAAAGTTTTCATTTTCAGGTTTTGCTCGTTTAGCTAAAGCGAGCCTAATAATTATCTTTTTAATTATTTATCATTAGTATTTTCAATTTTTTATTTAAAAAAATTAGTTACTACTCATCCTACATTAGATTTGGTTTGATGGAATAAAAATAAGAAACTTTATATACGAATAAATACAAATAGGTCGTAACACAAATCGAAATTAAACGAAAATTATAATCAAATAAGACATCAAGATTTACGTGAAAAACCCCTCTAATGTGAATGATAAAAATCAAAAGACAAGTTAGAGAAAATACACTATAAGAATAATGAATATATAAGTTTTAAAGTCTCTTGCCCAAACCTAAGCAACAATCACAAGAGAATATTTGGGATACAAGGATTACGTCATTGTGCACAATATCCAAAATCTTTCCAAATAATTACAATAAGAATCCATAGTAAATCTGATAGATAAGAACACTACTTGGATGATTAAGAACAATCTTTGCGTTATTCTTATTTTTTTTTTCTCTTTCCTTCTCTCTTATTTTTCTATCCTTTCCTTCTCTTTTTCTGAACCACATTGTTGTGGTTTTTCAATTCATAAGTTTGCAGCCACTGTTGCCCTCTTTTCTTTTTCTTAGCCACCATACTTATGAGTTAGGGTTACGATTAAAAGAGAGGAGAGTTAAGACCAAGGTGGGCTATGAGTTATTTAAGTTCATATGGGCTCAATAATAGATCTTCTGTCCAATAAGATTTAGTATTTAAATTTTTTATTTAGATAAGATGTTTTATTATTAAGATCGATTCATATTTCAATTATATGGATTTGAATCGTACTTCCACTATATGATGCAGAACCAATTTAATTTCTCTTATTTGAATAAATTTAATTAGTTAATAGATATTCTTCGCTTCGCTTGACAATATCTGTTTAGCAAGAAGACAAGAAAGTAAATAAAAAATAAAATAGAAAAGTATATCCAATCTTGTAAGGATTGAAAATCTTGATCGAAGATCTTAAAAATTTATATAAATGTTTCTTAATCAAAATTTCATCAAACAGGAGATCATATACTTGATTTGATGTAATTATTTTTTTATTTCTATATTTTTATTTTAAGACTTATATCTAAGGTCTATAAAATGAGGTGAAAAAATTATAGTTCAAGTAATTAAAGAATGGATTAACAAATCAAATACTATATAAATAGTGTTTTCAATGAATAATGATTTTATTTTTTAAGTGAGAAATGTGTAGAGGTATAAGATTTTCACATTGGAAGTTTGATTTTTTTTTTCTTCTATTATCTCATCATTATTACCATTCTAAAATTTAATAGATCATTTTTGATATTTATATTTAACATATTTCTATCATAGGCAAACTTTTTTTCAAAAGTAAAGTCAAACTATAGTTTACTTCATCATACCACACACACATGTATATTTATAACCCAATAGTTCAAATTCTAATATTAAATAAGATAAAAATATTATCGATCCGACACGATCACAAGATTGATACACTACTAGCTAGCTGACTATTTCATACAAAACAACTTCCAAGACTTTATCTTTGGAGATACGAAGACAACATATGATATCTTCTTCTAACATGACTTAGGTTATTATCTTGATCCTACTCTCCATCGCTAGCATCCACTGTAGGCACTAATTCAGCTTCTTCATTAGTCTCCGATATAGTAGGCAAGTTTGTCATCATCTTTTCTGGGGGTTTTGTATTTGAATCAGATGTTTCCCTTTCAGTCACCTCCATCTCTGCCTTGAATACATCTAAATGTGAATCAACCTTGTCGCATATCTCTATTTCGCTTTGAGTCACCTCCATCTTTGCCTCGGATTGGTCTAAATGCGAATCAACCTTGTCACGTATCTCTGTTTCGCTTTGGGTCACCTCCATCTTTGTCTCGGATTGATCTAAATATGAATCAACCTTGTCGTGTATCTCTATCTCACTTTGAGTCATCTTCATCTTTGTCTTGGATTGATCTAAATGCGAATCAACCTTGTCGCGTATCTCCATCTCGCTTTGGGTTGGAAACGATGGCACAGATTTATCATCATCACCATCTTCATCCTGTGAGCCATGACATGTTTAATATTACTCCAGAAAAAAAAAGTATATATGTATAGTTCTTACCCACAGTTCTTACCGGCAGGTATAGTTCTGACCACCGCTGTAAACCGTTGGCATATATAAGGAAAAAACCGTTGTTGTTGTTGTGGTAGTAGTAGTGTTCGGAGATGTAAAATATAACAAATCAAACTTTTTTTCTTCTAGTAAGGCCTACCTTATTATTTTGCTCTTCCTCTTCATCGTCACTCGCCAGTGAAGAGTGATCCACTACGGGCACGAATTCCGGTTGTTCAGGGGAGAGCCAAGGTTCCTCCCAAATGGAAGGCCTGTTGGTCTTCGTCCCTTTACGGGGGGATGGATGTGAATTAGATGTCCCCCTGTCATTCATCTCCGACCTTGTCTCGAATGGGGGTAAGTACGAATAAACATTCTCGTCCGTCCCTGTTTCGCTGGGGGTTGGAAACGGATACGGTGGCACAGACTTCCGATCCTCCTCCTCCTCCTCCTGCTGCAAGTCATCGTACCAATCAGAGTCACATGTATGTAGATATATAACATATATGTACATGTATATACCCGTAAGCAGAATTGGAGTTGGGATCGAAGTACCTGCCGACGAGGTGCACGAGTCGTGGGCCTGCTCAAGATTTCAATGATCTTCTTACCGTCAGCGTGGTAGGCGTGCCAAATGTTCGGGATGTGGTCTACTCGCTTTCTCTGGTCTTCCTGGATTGCGTAGAGCAAGAAATTGTTGCACTCCGATAGGTAGAGCTTGTGCAGGGACGTCAGATGTTCGATGCCTTTGGGAAGCAGCATCAGCTCCGACAGGCCTTCCATTTGAAGCACACGAAGTCTCTTCATGCACCCTTTCTCCATCACCATCCTGTTGACATGTGGTAAATGAAGCAGATGAAGCTCTTGCAGATTCGGGAACCAGCCTTCCTTGAAGCGTAGTTGCACGCCGTGGTACGCCCGCCGCAGGAAAAGCACCGAAAGGTTATCGAGGTGGCAGAGTGCCGGGAGTGGATCCTCTTTCAGTCCGCTCCAGCCCAAGCACAGCTCCCGAAGCCTTTCTCCCAGGGAACGGAAGGAGGGAGGCAGCAGTAGGGAGTCATGGGCGTGCAGGCCGCCGCCTGCCACGACCCCACCCTCTCTTCCCCTCCGCATCCCCGCACAGCGTTGCTCCGGAACCACCACCGGTCCCACCACCGTTCCCTGCACATGGAGCTTCTGCAGGTTTTGGAAGCAGTGGCCGAAGTCCTGCAGCTGAAGCACCTCCTTCTCGTCGTAGGCCGTGATGCTCAACTTATAAAGGGAGGTCATGTGCGACACCGAGGCGCTCAGTTGCGGGCAGTGCACGCCTTTCACTTTGGATACGATGAGCACCTTGAGTTGGGTCAAGTAGCCGAGTTGCCTCATCGACGACTCCTCGTCCGCGGCGATGTCCAGGTGTTGTAAGGTCGTAAGATTCTGCAGGCCTAAGCCACCCGGAGCCTTGACATGGCTGATGAATTCAAAAGATTGACGGCTTCTGTCGTTCAACCTGAGAGCCAGCAGGTATCGCAGCTTCTTCAACTGGCCGATCCCCTTGGGCAGCTTCTCTATTTTAGTGTAGCGGAGATCCAAGGTCTGCAGATTGCGGAGCCTTCCGATGGAGTCGGGGAGCCGTCTAACCTTCGTCTTCCTTAGCCCCAGATAGTGCAGGTTGATTAGGTCCATGAACACATCAGGAACCCTGTCCATGTCTGCGCTTTCCAGATCTACAACCCTCAAGTATCTCGCATTACGTGACACCGTCTTCAGCAAGGCGGTCAGGGACGAGTCATGCTTGAACACAAGCAGAGAGCGAATGCGAGAGAAATCCATGTGGAACAAGGCGCTGTTGGCGGCGTAGTCATGCACCGACAACCGACGCGCTTCGCACCCCAACCCTCCCGATGATTCCGACTCTTTCCACACCATGCTAAAATTTTCCTTCCGGGCTGTGGGCAGAGTCAACTCACGCATCAATCCGTGCATCCCACATCTCCTCACCCTTCCGAAGCTATTCCTCTGTACGCCGTGAAGCATGGACCGATGGAGGAGTTCCTCCAGGAATTCCTCCGCCACTTCCTCCACCGTCTGTGCTTCCCTGTCCTGGACGAAACTTTCGGCGATCCAAAGCCTTATTAACTTCTTCCTCTTGATCTTGTAATCGGGGAAGACGCTGCAGTACAAGAAGCAGTTCTTCAGATAACTCGGTAGATCGTCGTAGCTCAGATTCAGAACATGCTTCAGGTTGTCCAAGCTCGGATTATTAGCGAACTCCCAGCTGAGCTTTTTGTAAACGCGTTGCCATTCCGCCTCGGTCGTCCCTTTCAGTGACATGAGTCTGGCTACGGCCACGATGGCCAGTGGCAGTCCTTGGCACTTCCTGACAATATTTCTCCCCACCGCCTCCAAGTGTTTGGGGCAACGCCTGTCGTCGGCATGCCAAAATGCCTCTCGACAGAAGAGATCGAACGCTTGGTTTTCATCCTCAATTTTCCGAAGCTTCAGCCGGTGCCTCTCTTCTGACGTCGAAGCTACCTCATTTAGCCGTGTCGTGATCACTATTCTGCTTCCACGATTGTTATCGGGAAGAGCACGTTGCACATAGGAAGACAGCTCTCCGCTCCACACATCATCCAGAATCAGCAAGTACCTCTTCTCCTGTAGAATGCTGCAAACGTCCTCCTGTAAACGATTAAGGTCCGACGACCCGCCACTCTCGTGCTCCGATTGATCTGCGTCCATCAGTTCCTTCAGAATTCTTCTCATAGCATGTTCGATTCGACAAGACTTGGAAACGGTGACCCAGATTTTGCAGTCGAAGCGATTCTCGATCTCCTGGTTCCCGTAAACTTTGTCAACCATGGTGGTCTTCCCGACACCTCCCATGCCCCAAACCGATATCACCGCGCGTGTGGACGTTTCATCTGTCAGCAGCTGAAACAAAATTTTCCTCTGTTCTCTGTAAATATTGTCGTCTTCTTCGTTGACAGGGTACGATCTCGACGAATTGAACACTCTTCCAACAAGGCCGTTTGCATTCTCGCCTTCGTCGGCATTATCTTCTACTTCGGATTCATTCTTCCTGATGTCATACCGCTCCTTCATAGCTTCGAGATGGGACAGGCCAGCTTCTATAACTTTCAGCCGATTAGCTATGAGCTGCCAGGCACTACTCTGTTTGTGACTTTTCACAGATCGATGAAGGAAGGATCTGAGTCCACCCTGTGACCGCTCTACGGTAATATGCAAGTACTCGTCGATCACGTCTTCCATGGAATCTGCTATCTCCCTCGCTCGTTTGAGCCATGGCTCGATGGTGGTGTTATACTTCTGCATGTCCACGTTGCTCAAAAATATTTGCATATGCTCGAACTCGCTCCTGATCCGTCTAATCGTCTCCTTAACATCTGTCTTCAGTGATTCGTCGGCTCCCAAATTGAAGCCCATGGCTGCCTGCACAGCTTCCCCCGCCATGGCCACGGCAATCTTTTCAGCCACGAGAATGAGAAAAGACTCCATGTTGGCTTCTGTCCAGAGTCATGTAGTCAAACTTAGTCAAACAGAAAAAGTAGGAGTCTCATTACTTTCTGCTATGGAGTAAAATTTAATTATCCTTGTCACCTGATTGGCTCAAATTATTGTCCACTTTTGACTTTTAACCTCTTTCCAACGTAATAAGATGCAAGTTTGAAATAATTCAAAACTAAGATTACGTAATCATTAGTATAAAATTTTGAATATACAAAAATAATATATTATTTAAATTTTTTAAAAAATATTAAATAATGCTGTTACTAAATAGTACAATGTAAAACAATATCTGTATATAGAAAATATAATTATTAAAATATATAAATAAAATAAAATAATACATTAAAAATATAAATATAGAACTAATAAAAAAGAAACAACATAAACTTGTAGGGATGCATTGGGAAACTTATTTAAAATATGCATTAAAGGTCGAATGTACATTTCAAATATGAATTAATATTTAATAAATTTTTTTTAAAACTACATCCAACCTGCGTTAGAAATGCTCAAGAACTTATAATATTAGCATTTTATAAGATTTGAAAGTATCATATAATTTTATTTAAAATTATAAGATTGCCATCGGGCCATATGATTTTTTTTTTATAATATGATTGCGTGCATAGATACATTTATTTATTTTATTTTATTTACTTATTAATTTAAATAAAAATATATATATATTTAATATATCAAGATTATTAAATTGATAATTTTATCAAAAATATTCAATAGATTTTTGAAACATAACATTACCAAATAAAATTTAAATCAATACATATTTAAAATATAAAATTCATCTATTATTTATTGAACACTCAAAGCATTCTATAGTTGCACATTCACTCGGGCCCTTTTATCTAATTATACATTAGAAATATAAATGTATTTTCAAACCTAGCCAGCAGCCAACAAAAGTAAACAAATATTGATAGAACCCATTATAAGAATAAAAAATAATAATAAAAACATAACATGGTGTGGATTGCAAAATAACATAGATCATATGACTCATTGGGTTCCTACTGAAGAAGAAAAGGAAGATTAAAAGTAAAATAATTCCAGGCATGGGGTTCCAACTGAAGAAAAAGGGAAAGACGCAGTTGCATAGATCAAAAGTGGAGGAAGACATGGGAGGGGAAGGAAGGATCTCCGATGAACTCGACCCCTTCAGCAGCACCAGAGATGAACTCTTCTCAGGGAAAGTTACAAGGTAAATGGAAAGATTCCAAGCTCAAAAAAATGGAGTAACGAGATCCAGATGTGGATCCAAATCGATCAGCATAAAATTCATCGACTAAAACAGTGAATAACTCAGCCCATCGATTACATTGTTGAAATAAAAGCAAGTGAGAGAGAAATCCGCATGTCATCCGTCTCGAATGAGTGAGAGCGAGAGAGAAAGAACAGTACCTGAGAAAAAAATGTGCCTCTCGCTAGCTCCGATGAACCAGGCGACTCTGCTTCCTCGATCCTGTCTTTCTTATACAAGGACGCACTGCCATTTGTGAAGCGTATATATTATTTGGCTATGGAATATCTTATAATATCCTTTTGTTGACTTAAGTCAATGAAGACAAGCTTTAAAGACCTCGGCATCTGTCCCGAACTCACAAAATAATACTCGTATTGTTTTGGTTTCTGCATCGACCAATAGAAGCCATGGATCTCAGCATCCATAAGTATTATTCGGCAGTGGCGTGCGACAAATAGTACAAACGATGGGTCCAAGCCATGTGATTCATCGACTCGCGGGAGCGTGCTTTGCGGATCGATCGCCATTACCAAACAACGCTCGGTCTCGTATGTGTGGAATAGAATAAACATTCCAACCATTTTAAATACACAATTTTGTATCTACAGCATGTCTTATCAGATTCAGAGAATTCAACAGCAAAACAATGGTTAAGCAAGTCAAACATTTCCCAGAAATTGTCATCGTTCCATTAAGTAGTAAACAGGAAGGAGATGGAATCCATGCGTTTGTTTGAGAACAAGGTCTCTGAGCCCCACTTGCTATTGCTTTACTTGTACAAATTAAACGAGGAGTACGATGAGCTTGTACTGGTTAACACCTTTTGAGTTTCTAAGTTACCAAACTAGAGTTTAGTACCATATCAGATGATGCATTTCAGATGAGATGCCAAAAGCCAAGGATGAATTGCCGGGGAACCACCATGAGACACAGCGACATACAATCGCCGCACTCTCGGTTGGCTCCCCAAGTTTTACCGCATGGGTGGGACTTGGAGCTCGGAATTGCTGCTCATCATGCTGCTGCCACCTTGATTGCTTGTTCCGATGCTCGAATGGAGATTGGGCAAGGGGAAGCCCAAGCGATCCCGTTGCGCTACCATGCTTCTGTTTGTAGAGACAGTTCCGGTGTCAGAGTCGATCAAAGTGGCAGCCGAACCAATGGGGCGGAGCTCTGAACCGGCGAGTTGCTTACGGCCTGACATGGCAGAAGGCTGCATCTGCTGCTGCTTAGTGTTGAGGAATCGTCCACCGGATCCTCTTGCCCTCTTCATTGCGTGAAGATGGCGAGACTCATGAAGATATGGCTGAAAAGATACAGGCATAAGTTCCTTCAAAATTATGCTTTCGAATTGTTCCTATCGATAGCCTTTTAGAGTTAGTCGTTTATGTAAAATTAGGATTTATGTTAATTTTGGCAATGCAATACTATTTTTCTTTCTCGTGTAACGAAACAGAAGATAAATATTTAAACGGGCTTTTTGCCTTCCGAGACCAAAAGGTCAACGATTGACGAAAGATAACGACTTGTGTCCTTGCAGAAGTGTGTACCTTTCTATTTTTGACGAGTTTGTTTTGAGCCTCCAACTTTGCACGCAGTTGCCTCCTTCGAAGTATTGCATTATATTGTTTTGCATTGACGTAAATGGGTTCTTCCGCCGCAGGTTGAAGCGGCAGTGGAACTCGAGCAGGGGATGCTATTCCCGTCATTTGTGGTTGAATCTGCAGGCAGAGTAGCACCATGCAATATGAAGAAAATGAAGATTCATCTTTTACGCTACAGGTCGACGCTAGTAACGTGCATGGTATCCTATAATGCCTATGATGTATATAATTGCATGTTGTATTTCCTAATTGTTCGTCGCGATTATATTGTATGCACTTGCTGATCAAAATTCTTCCTATGTTTGCCACTGGCTAATGTGCAAAATCAAGATTGGACTTGCTGATTGACAGCAAACGAATGAAAATTAAGACAGCTCCAAAGACACAAAAGCTACCCGACTGATGTGCAAAAGTTTGTCATTGTTGATTTGTTCTTCCTATGTTTTTTTCTCTCCATCAAAATCTAAAAACTCTAGCTGAAAGTATTGAAACAAAAAAAAAAAAACCTCCATTGGCCAGAATGAAAGTGAAACATTTAATGCATATACCAACAGATAGAAACCATAGTATAGTCCAGCCTTGCTTGAAAATGGTGGAGCAACCACATGTATGTCCAATTGAAAGCCAGAGAAAATTAGCAAAATAAAATACGTTTGATACACTTACCACAGCATGTGGTCCGCACACAGCAAAGATACCACCATAATATGGGTCAACATAAGGGTATGGAACAGGAGCCTGCAACAAGAAATCCAGAAGCCCTAATATCAGAAGCAAATTAGTTAAATGAATTTGATGATACAGGGTGTCCCATGTAAACATATCATTTAAGAGATCCAAAAATACCAATATGAACTTACAAAGGACTGGCCGTAGTCCCATTTTGGAGGTGCAAGGGCAGCATCTGATGCCCCAAGAGATATAACTGGCTTCAGATGATCCTCTGCTGACTTTGTGTGTGTACTATCAATACCTAACAAAAGAGAGCAACTGTGTAAGAAGATAAGATAATGTGGAAGAGCTAGAAGGGCACTTGCATGAAGAAAAGGGTACTCTGAAACCAAGATTTTATATACAGATCTTTATAAACAATTATACAGGCATGCAAAGCAACCTAGACACAAGAAAATACAATGCAAAAATTGAAGGAACTATTAACATGTAACATGGCTGGCTTGAAATATTACATTGCAGCGTCCTCAACTGTCCGAGAACCCCAATTTGAAGTGCACATGGTACATTTTGTACCATTGACATCTACAAGTATGCAAAAATATCTAAGTAAAATGTTTTAGGACTTCATGATGCCCAATTTTCTATGATAAAAAAGAGAAAGTGGAAACAAACATTAGGATCAAATTTTGCCTGGACCAATAAGTACCAAGTAGTGTTTTCTAGTCCGAGCTTGAACTAGCATGCAAACCATGGCTGTTCGTCTGGTCCAATCCAGTTCCGGCATCTAGTCCTCTCTCTCTCTCTCTCTCTCTCTCTCTCTCTCTCTCTCTCTCTCTCTCTCGTGTGGTTGCCAGCACCACCATCGCCCACCCACTGCCCCAATTCTTTTTCCTCCTCCTCACCTATTTTCCCTTCTCCTCCTCCCCTTCTGGTCCTTCTCCTCTTCTTTCCCCCTTCTTGATGCTGACTGGTATACCAGTATACCGTGTTTAGGTGCACCAGTATGTATCAGACCCCTACCATTCCACCTAGGGACCGGTACAGGTAAATTTCCAAGACTTGGATAAATCATAATCTTATCCCATAAATTTCCCACACTTGGATAAAAAGAACAAACTGCAAAGAAATGTCAGTAATAAGGTACATGCTTCCCACATACAAAATTTTCCTAAGAATCCACGTGTTGCACTTGAAAATTTTGACTTCACAGGAGAATTCAGCTGCTTAAATTCAACTGTTTAAATTTAGCATTTTACTCCATTTTAAACTGTATAAACAGATACATATCCAACTGGAAGAGAGCATTTTTTATAAGAAATTAAAACATTCACCAATTAAGACAATAGTTATCCTGTGTGCAGATTATGGTTAACTAAACCTTTCAACAAGCCCTTTGTGCTAGGCAACCATCAAGCTTTTAATCTCATGGACATAATAAAGCTCAAATAGACCTGTGTATCTGGCAACTATCAAGCTCCCCATCTAGGCTCTAAATATGGAAGACAACCAGAGGAACCTGTGGCAATTGAGTAAAGATTTGCAACAAGAAAAGAAAGAAATGTGAGCGATCAGGCAAGCACTCGGTATATCTAGCAGAATAAGTATACGAGTCTTTGGTGTCGATAGAAGGTCAAGCTCACAAAGGTATTTTTATTCATTTTAAGTTAATTTGCCAGATAAAGGTAATCATCAAGTTTAATATTGATTATTGATAACAGAACATGTGGTCAAGCATAACAAACAACTTTCTGAAGTGACATTATGCAGCAACAAAATGGAATATCAACTCGAACGGAAGCAAATAGAAGATAATATTCACTACTTCAAAGAACACAATATCCAAAAGGATTAGTAAAAGAGCATTTCATATTAGTTTGACTTATACCAGATTGTACCGAAATATGTTGCTCATGAACATTGTCTTCGCTTGTTCCTGATATTTCTTGATGGGATTGACCAGTGGATTGAGTTGATGAGTCATGTTCAGATACCGAATGGTTCAATAGCTTTACCTTGTTACCATCTTTCCCCAAGAAGTCCATGTTCATATTCAAGTTCTTGGAATAAGAGGACTCCGGAATAGCTGCACTATTTGAATTCCACCAAGTAGGATTGTTCACACAAGTAGATTTTGAATAGGGTCTATTCTGTGAACCTCTCATGCCAATGTCTTGCATTTCAGAAGACCTTGCATCAAGATGCATATCCCAATACCAGGCTAGTTCTTGGGCAAGTGTAATTTCTTGCTAGTTGTAAAATCTAGCTAGTACATAGAAAAAAACAATTATCAATATCACTGTGTTGAAAGAAAGTTAGGAGCATCTGAAATCAAGACATAGACCATTTAAATAACTCTGACAATTTACTCATAATGATTTCCAAAAAATGGGAAAAGGCATATAACAAGCTATTGATGGTTATAAACATAATTTGCAAGATTGCTGAACAATGTTAGCAAATTGTTCAGGATTACTGACATCAGCTGCAACCATGATATTTGAGTAACTACAATGTTCATATATTTGTTCAAATCTGTGTAAAGAATCCAGATTCAGATGATTGACTTCAAGTTGACAGACAGTCACAAACAACACTGATATTTGATGGTAGAAGGCATGGACGACAATGATCATCATGCACTGTATCCCATCTTGGCACAGCTCACAAGTCAGAAAGTGGTGGATATTTAAAGGTTGAGGTCAACTAAAGTTGAATCCAGCAAAGTAGTTTTGGGTGCATGTAATTCTCTGACATTCTATGTTAAAACAACCAAATTACTAGAACACCAAGCAATTTTGTGCATCTCCGTCCCCAAGCATCTAGATAGTGATCTAAGAATGCAAGTTCAGCTCGAATATATAACAGAATCCATTAGGTAGCAAGATCTTTGTGTCTACAGAGAGCTTTAATTCTGTTACCTTTCACATTCTGGCTACCTTTGGTATTTAGCCAATAGGGTCCAGTGCAGAACCCACCGAACAATTTGTTTCTATCAGATTCTGGATGAAAAGATCTCAATGGCAGCAAAAGATCTAAGTAGCCAACCCCAAATGGTTGGGACTTTGTTGCTATTGTTTTTATAGATTCTGGATGAAAATCATTTCACCTTTTTTTGTGCCAAACTGGACTTATGTGGCTTTAGTACCAAATCACTTTAATATTTAAGAGTTTACTTTGTGAATTAAATTGATCTGCATAACATAAATCATACGTAAAAAGTGAATATGATTGGCATTTCAGCGATTTTACACACACCCACACAGAGAGGTGAAACTCAAAGAAGATAAAGGCAGAGCAGGGGAAGAAAGGATTATGGTGCATTAGATCCATAAGATCACCATGTTCATTAGAGAAAACCCATGGTTCACCAGGTTCATCTGCAAAGGACCTAAAAATGACCTATAATTAAAGGCAAGATATCCAACTATTTGCATTATTTGCATCTCAGAATGAAAAACTTTTAGCACCCAAAATATGGCTAGAATGGCACAAAATAGATGAAAAGAAGCCTTCTTTTATCTTTAACATTCTGCATTTTGATATGTACTTTGTAGGCAAGATTATTCATACAAATCAATAGGCATCCTAGTGGAAAATTTGGTAACCAAGAATCTTGTTGCCAAAGGTTAATTTAAATCTCTTTCAGTATCAACCTGAACCTGAGATTATAATAGCTTTGGAGTATCCTTTAGAAAATTTCGAAATGCTCACATTTATAGCCCCCCCAAAGTGTAATTTCCCTCTGCCAAACATAACTTTGTTATACTAGTTTCACATAATATGAAAAAAGAGTTACTAGAATCAGTAAACTCATATCACCAAAGAATTTCCATTTTTTTCCAAGCAGTTGAGCATGAAAGATTAATCCTTTGCCAAAAACTAAACCCACTACACTACGCCACTTTAAAAGTGTCAGAAAAATGAATTTGAAGCAGATCAACCAACATTGTTGTGTAATATAGGAGACTTGCTTTTTTCAGAAAAGAACTCCTGAACCATCAACATTTCAAGTATGTGGAAAAACTTGTTTTTCTCTGGATTACACAGAGAACAGACTGGTTCTGAATCGAGCAGGTGTGCAAGTTTTTCATGGGGAGCACTTGCTGTTTAATCTCTGGATTCAGTACTCCCCCGACAGGCTGAGTTTTACAGCCTGAAGTATGTGGAAAAAATTAAAAATTGTGCAGCTTACTCAATACTTGGTGAATAGATCATTCTACCCTGAAAGGAGCACTAACTGCATTTGTCTCTCCCAATTTGTCCAACAAGCTGCAATGGGTCTTCCCAGGTAGAAACCAGTTTCTATCCACAGGTAAAAGGATATTGATCTCCAAAAAGCCAATTGTGATCCCATGTTCTAAGTTATACAGTATCAGTCAGCTATAACAAAATGGATATTTCATTTCTATACAATGCGCTTGAAGTATCTTTAGTAGCGTGCCTTCGTAATATACAAGACATTTCACTAAAAAAATCATTATTTTACAAAAAGAAAAGAAAAATATATATATCATGTGCATCCATGCAACAAAGCTTTTCAATTTGCTCTGCTATAGGTCACACAAGTAACACCAAGAAACCAAGGAATCAACAATTCTTGAAGAAACACCATGAGAAGACTAAAAATCCCCACCACAATCACCGCTCTCATCCAAGAACCCGCAACCAAATGACATGCACCCACAAACCCAATAGGTTTAGGAAAACTAAACTCCATCTAACAAGAAAAGAAAAAGAAACCACGCAATCAGCAATTCCAAAGAACCAATACCATCAGAAAACCAAAAAAATTACCACCACAATCGCCTTCCAAACATAAACTCCGCAACCCAATGACATGCACCCTCAAACCCAGCAGGTATCAGAAAACCAATCTCTTTCCCACAGCAGAGAAACCGAGAAAACCAAAGCCTTCTTCGACTATTAGCACAGAACAAAAACCTCTTCCCTCAGGCATCCCAAAGCCAAAAGCAGGACCCGGACGGAATCAAGAACAGAACCTCAAGATTCACAAAAATTTCATCCAACAGGCAACAGTTCAAGTTTGGGTGCACCTGAGAGAAGGATCAAAAAATGATAAGAATAAAATTAAAAATCAGAACAAAGTCAATGGGTTAAGAGCAAAACCTTCAGGAAGGGAACATGTTCCCTTTCTTGAGCCCTCCCTCCACCCCTCCCTTTCCTTTCCTGCTTTCTCTCTCTCTCCCCCCCCTCCCTTACCACCCTCCGATTAAAAAAATAGTTTGCAAAGCTTTCACTTGCCAACTACACGAAAAAAACACATCTTCCTTTATCCTTAGAAACAGTAAAGAGATAAATAACTCTCACTCCACTTTTCGACACCAAACACACTTAGCCGCCCCCTCGTTGTCTCGCTCTCGCCGTCTGTCTTCCGATTAATTATTACCATCCAAAGTCACCGTGTTCTTGGCTAATTACCCACGAAGTTGGCGCTATTCTCATCGGTGGCACTCCCGCTTCGCTCCAAAGCAGCCACATGTAGCCTTTGCCGATGACTCACGCCCACTGTTTGCCTGGCTTTGTCTCGACCCACACCAACCACCCCTTCCTTGCATGCTCACCCCGACAAGTAAAATCATTGGATCCAAGAATTTATCGCATGGTGTAATTGGTAGATCACGGGAGTTCGTATCTTAGATTCCCCCTCTTTTTCCTCCCTAGATTTTGTATGTTTGTCACGTGTTCATGGGTGGAAGGCGCGTGTGCAACCACAGCTAACACGTGCCTCACCCACCACCTTGAGGTGTAATATTAATGTGACCGACAAAAGCTTGCATGTGTTAAACTCTCATTATGCGCTTAAATATCATTGATTATGGTCGAACATTAAATGTGAATCCACCCCCATCAATTACACACACGAATACAAAAGCAAGACATCTCCGACTTCATTGTATGACTTGATATCGGCAAATCGAATCCTATCAATCAGAAAATGAACATGTTTATAAAAAAAAACCAATCCTTGAACCTATTTATGACACAAACAAACTCATTTAAACCCAAAAACCTATTGTGTTGGGTTATCATTTCTCAGCTTAGACACAACAATCAAAGATTTTGACAAACAATTGCTGCAGTGTTTTTGTCTGGTTCATCCGAAACAGAGCTAATTTGACTGGCGAGAAAGAAGAAGAGGAAGGCTGCTTTGAGTATAATTATTTCGATGAGACATGAAAGGAGACAAGAAGTACTCGTGTACTATACGCACAGGTAAATCTACTCCCATGTCCACAAACCGGAAATAGTAGTTCTCATTGAATTCAAGAAAGCGATGACTTGAAAGACCATGAAATATGCATCGTAGGTATCGTAGGTACTCACCTCGACCTCCTTCTTCTTCTTCCCCAAATAAACAAAGGTACAGTGTAAACGAGTGATGCAATCTACGTTATACATTCATCCTGTTGTATTAGGTTTTCATGACCTAACCGGTACATCGGCCATTGATTGATGAAGAAGACATTTAGCTGTCGATCGAGACCAGTCAACTAATAGTTTCTGATCGATCATCAACTCTGCATCTAATTCATTTTTATGCATCTGTGATCAAGTCAACCACATCCTAAACCATCTTTAACCATTCCACGTGCCAGACCGAGACATCCTTGTTTCCCGCTGTGTAGATTGGTAATATTGATATGCTTCGCGTGTAGTGTCCGATCGTGGCGTGAACATTCAAACAAAAAGGTCAAAGTCATGCAAAGCGATTGGACAAAGAATCGTGTCTATATTTAGATCAACCAAAAAGTGAAAGAATCTGTCTGTTTGGCTGCTAACAAAGTGTGTGTGGCCTTCGGAACCGAGGAAAGGTCGCTTCCAAGTCTGTAATAAAAATCTATAATTAGATTTAGGTTGGGATTGAAATGTAACCATCGAAGTCAATTAATTTAGACATGCGGAACAGCTTGCTTACAGGGATGATGAGCATTTGAATGCACCATCGAATGCATCAACTACAAAGTAGGAAGAATTAATATGGTCTGTTGGAAAGGTTATTGAGCTTGTCCTCTCCTCTTCTCTTGTTGGACACTTGCGACTCCCAACTACTCCTCAAGGTTCCAAGAGTCAATTGCCCTACTTGTTTCTACCACTCTAAATGTGGTCGAGATTAGGTTAGCCTTTCACCTCTCGCAGCAACCATTGATGGATCTTTGGGAAATGTTCCGCTTCACCTTTGTAGGGCCTTCTCACACATGGAGGTGGTGATTGTGGTATCTCATTTTTCCAGAATGTTTAGGGCTTGTGTAGGACCACTAAGTGGCATTGACATGCACAGATAATTGCATTACAAAGTAGGCTTGTTCCAAGCACAGTTATTGGAAGACAATTTCGCTCTCTCTCTCTAGCATTCATTTCAGAACTAATTAGATGGGGCAAATGGAGAAAGTGCAGGGTGACACATAAACCTAGGAAACAGAGAGATTGGAGAACAGATGCAGCGGAGCTGAACAAATGGATGAAGAGTGCAACCTATACAGAGGAGCTAAGACAAGGATGTTTGAGGACCGTCCAAGTTACGCTTTACAGAGGCTCAGCTCTGTATCTCCATAACCATGAATGATCACAAAGGGGAGTCAAGGAGAGAAAGATCCATAGGACATGGCCTAGACTGCTGCCAAGCTTCAGGAATCTTTTCTGCTGGACATGTTTCTCAAAGCAATTGTCTGAAAAGAGTAAAAGTTCCATTAACTTTAAACTTGTCCTCCTACTTTTTTTTTTTCTTTTGATTTCCAGTTCATATTGAACATGACTTTTTCTTGGGTGTCAATTTATCAGTAAGTTCTTATAGCTAAGGATATTTCTAAGAAATGACAGCAAGTGCTTAGTTTGAGTATGAGAAATCATGTAGAAGCTTATATCATTCATGATCTTGGAAGTAGCATGTGTTTCACCCAACCCAGAGTGAGATTGAGGTTGCTGTATCATTCCCTATTGAACTTAAAAGTGACATACATGAGAAAGATCATAACATACAGAATGCATTATGTTGTGGATATGGTGATCACCAAGAAAAGCATCATTCCTCACTACTGCCAATTGACTTTCAGAAAACAATGCATTTTTTTCTCTCACATGGTTGCTTTCCTTTCCTTTTTTGTTTTTTTTTTTTTTTTTTTGTTAAGGGTCAACTGATAAGACTCAATATGGTTTGTCATTTAGTTTGACATGTTGCAATTATTCAAGGATTATTGTAAACATAAATATATATATATATAATTAAATTAAATAATAATAAATTAGATATACGAAATGTACCTTTTAATATTATCTAGAAAATCTTTATTTGATATATAATAATAGATTAGTTATATGATATCATTCAAAAAAAATTTATCTGATCAGTAATTATATCATTGTCAAATCCAAAGGCTACAGTAATACCGATCTGCAAAAAGAATTAGACTCGTCTTCTCTTCTCTTCTTATCCTTCTTAAGATTACTACGAACGATGAACTAAGAACTGAAAAAAAATAAAAAAAGATTTGTATTCTCTCAATGATTGGTTATTTTGTCCCTAAGAGATCATATCCTTTTTATAGGCGAGAGCAAAGAGTTTATGATAAGTAATTAGGAGAGTTCCTCTAATTAAAATCATCTCCTTATGAATCATACCATAATTAGAATTCCATTCTATTTACTGATAATCGTAATCAGAATCCAATCATATCTATAATATATCTTAAGGTTACATAATATAATATTCTTCCACTTGCCCATTAATTAGTAAGATATAAAAAAATTAAAATAAAAACAAATAAGACAAAGGTTATTTGAAAATAATTTTACTTAATTGAATTCTAAAACTTTAAAAAAATATTTTACATGTGTGCACAAATTTTATAAAATAAGTTAATAAGTTTAATAAATTTAATATTATATTAAGTCTGACTACCAATGCGATTTATGACGGTTGTATGTCATTAATAACATACTTTCTTTTCTGTATCACAATATTGTTAATCATTCCTAATTTAGTCCAAAATGACCTCTAAATTTATCTTATTAAGACAATCCTATTATACATATTAAACCATAATATTTATATACATTAATGTAAATAGGATAACAAAAATAAATAATTTTAATTACGTAAATATAAATATCAATTATAATATTCACTCAAACATGCATCATTATATCTTTTATGAGTTGTTTTATAAACTCAATCATAAGAACATATTCATTTAAACACTTCAGGTTGTGAGTCCTAAGTGAATGAATTAATAATCAATATAATAAAATTTAAGTTCATAATTAATATTAATTATTTTTAAACTTTTTTTTTAATCACCAAGTACTTCATATCATAATGCATAGAACTGTTAAAATATTTGATATTCTTAAAGAAGAAAACTATTGCAATATGTCACAAAATATTTTTAGTGGCTTGACAATTGAGTCTAACTATATCAAGTCCTAAGATAAAATTTTTACAATATCAAAATATATCACAAAATCAACTTTTATTATTGATAATATAATAATATATTACTTATTATATTTTTTTATAAATTATCCCTTTAACTAAAAAATCTAAAATATAAAGTGGACTTTCTATTATCAAAGAAATTTATAAAAACAAATAGCATCTGAAAATATCACTATCTCAAGCTGACGTAATTTCATATATGTTAGTATATAATCTTTTATTCTAATTTTAAATATAAATATCGATCAACAATATTTTCTTAAATTTGAAGGAAACAATAGTATCAAGAAACGTTATAAATTATCATCTAAAAGCTTATATATGATCATAAATATATTTTCTAAATTTGCATATCAAATTTTATATTTCTTTTATTTTTTTTGTGAATCATTTAAGTTAATCTATATACATCTATATCCTCATTTATAAAACTTATTTTACATTCATATGATATAATTTAAAATCATAATATGCTAATAATGTTATGAAAATGATTAACAAATTTATTTAAAAAAACTAAATAAAATATCATATTATAATTAATGTATTTTTATGGGTAAAACTTTTGACCACAAATCTGACTTTTATGTCATTCCATATTATCTTTTGAGTCATGTTTATGTAATGGACTCTTTTATTATTATTGAGCAATTCTATGAGTTTTCAAACAACACTTTTTTATTACATTATACTATTTTTTAGAATCTTTACTTTTTATAACTTGTGAAAATAACGAGGGATCCTTTTTTTATTCATATATCAGAATCTAATTCTTATAAATATATCACATAAACAATAAAAATAGTAAGTTTCCTTTTCCTTTGAGATATTTTCAAAACTATCGATTATGATTATTTTATAAGTTCATTAGCACCGATATCAATATTATGTGGGAGTTCACTATTGTTATTTTGTTATTTTTCTTTATCAAATCATTTAGTAAATTGAGGAATAATAATCACTTGAATATAAAATAATAAAGAAGTATCAACTTATATCTCTTTAATGTCAAAATTAAAATTTGATATTTTTACTTATACTAATTCACTATTTTTTTAAAAATCATGCATTGCTTGTTTCACTATTTTTATACTATGAGTAGAGCAAAAAAATTTGTATCCTTTCAAAAAATTTAAATAAATAATAAAATATCTAGAAATAATCTATGATTCCAAATTCCTTTCATGTGAATTATTGACTTTAATCTTTTCAGAATAATCCTAAATATGTAAATATCTTTGGTTAATTTTTCTACAAGTTCATAATTTAAAAGAGTTGATAGAATTGTCTTACTAGGAATCTATTTAAAATATATACAATCATTTTAAGAACTTCTCCTCATATTAATTCAGGTACAAAAAAATAACGCATTATGCTTATAACCATATCTATCTATAAGAGTATGATTTTATCTTTCAATAATTTTATTCTATTATTTCACATTTAGTAAAACATACTAAATATAAATATTTTACTTTTCTAATAATCTAGGAAGAGAACCAGAATTATGATCAGGTTCATCATAACTACCATCAAATTTATCACCCTTGTCAGATCTAATAAATTTATCTTTTCTATCTAATGGTCTCTCAACTTAATTTATGTACACCTAAAGTTGTTAATAGCTTGAAATCTTAAATAGTCATATCTCAACAAATAATATATAAAGATAATAAAATATCTCTTTCCACTAAGATAGGGAATATAGAGTGACCAATAAATGTAAGCATATATAATCTCTAAAAGTTTATGAAAACTATGTTTAATTCCAATATTTGATTATAGGATCATTGCAAACTCAAGATTCATATTATTTCTCTATAGATCATTATACATAATTAAAAAATAACTTTTATTGAATCATAGATATACTGAATTTACAACCATCAAAAGAAAAATAATATCATGATAATTTTAGAAAAAATTAAAATTTTAAAATTGTAAGAATATAGTATGCATCATTATAATCTATCAAATAAATTGTCTCTAAGCATAAATGATTAGTATTAATTACTATCGCTTTCATTTTAAGATGATTTTTTATAATAATAAATATTTCATACTTTTATTTTTAAATTAAAATGAGTCCTTATTATTGGTAAACTAAGTTGAAGCCTTGAAATCAATCTATCAAGTATTGAAAACGAACTTCTATAATGTTTGATTCAAAATATACAAAAGTCAAAACTTATATCTTTGCCCTTCGAATCAAAACCTTATAACCCTTGTTCGGCCTTTCTTGCCATAAAAGCAATACTTTACTGTATTTTTTTTTTATGAGTTCATATAGCATTTATAAACCCAAGTGATTTATACTTCAACTTTTTATTATTATTATCCACACCTTAAGTAGTATACAAAATATTATGAGTCTTTTCTATTTTAATCTTAATTCTTTCTAAACACGTATATTAGTCAACTCATTTAATATTTATGTATCCTTAATTTTATTATAGTAAATTTTAAATAAACTAAATTAAGAAGATATAAAATTAAAATAAGTTACACGAGAAAAAATTCAACTACATTCATGTCCAATATTCTTGAGCATAAGCTTTGTTAGTCATACTGAAGATATAATATTAAATTTCTCAAATATGTCAATTAAAAACTTGTTTATAAATTTAAATTAATTATTAAAATATTTTGATGTGTTAATTGTATATTATAATGAAGTATAAATATTATTAGAAATTATTATAAAATTAAATATTTTAGACCTTTTTCGATCATTTGTCTCAATTATTCATTTTACAGAACTTTTAGTAGTTATGCTTTGATCCTTTCAACTAGTCTTATCAAAGTCCAACACACCGGTATAAATTATTTATTCTCAAGTTATTATAATAATTTTATCCAAAAAATAAGGATATTTATAAGAATACATTGATACAAGTATCCTATAATAAAATAGTGAAATATTAATACTTTGAGTTTTCTAATAAATATTAAACTATTAATATCATCTTTATTTTTTATCTTTAGGTGAAATATTGATATATCTAGTATTCATACAAAATTATTTATATGAAAAATTAATACTATCCTTATGAAATAGTATTGTTATCTTTTTGTTATACAACCCTAAATTATAAGGGTATCTAACATAATATCATCCTACTCAATCACATAACTATTCGAAATAGATTCTCCTTTGAGATTATCTAATTTTCATAATTATATATGTCATTCTAAATATTATTTTTCTTATTATTATTATTAATGAAGGTCATTTGATGGTTACAAGACCAACACAATAATTTAAAATATAATTTAAAATATCTTATAAATTATAATATTTATTATAATTTATATTTTATAAGTCTACCATCTTTCACCACTTTAATATCTATTAATCAAATAAAACTTAGAGAAATAGTTTAATAATAAATAATATTTATAAATAAATAATATGATGAAATAGTTTAATAATAAACCAAAATTAATTATCATAAAGGAAAATTTATATGATAATTGTAATCATGATAAATCATAAATAATACCTTCTATATGAAAAATAAATATCATTTTATAATTTCAAACATATGTGAATAACCAAACAAATAATAATAATAATAATAATTAGATTTTCATTTATCACATGTAAAATTTTTATCAATATATCATATATGAAAAATATAAAAAATAATATATATTTTAATTTTATATAGAATTATAAATTAAACTAGTCAACCATATTTAATTAGATGGACCCATAATTGAGCTATCTAAATTAGGCATATAAATTTGGGCCAAACATTCACTAAATTAGTCATGTCAAAAGTAAAGCAGATCAAAATAAAAAATTGATCAAAATTTGATATTTTTTAGATCCGATCAAAACTTAATAAAAAAATTTGATTAAAATAAATTAAATTATTTAATTTTATAATTTAGGGTATATTTTAAAATTTTAATTTTTGAAAGGTAAAACTATAATTTTTCTTAGGATATGTACTAAAAATATTTTATTTTTAAAAGCATAAATGAAAAATTGATTTTAAGGACATATATTGAAATTTTATTTATTTTTAAGGGGTAAAAATATTTTTTTAAAAAACCTAATTCTCACTTCCATTTTTATGATCGCTACGTGACCCATGTGGTTGTCACTCTAGGTGGTGATTATCTTTATATGGTTGATCGATGATCTATTCGATTGCTATGTAGTATTGTGCCATAGTGCCCACACGTGACTATGCCCACGCACCGCCCAATTGTTAGGGTGAGCGTCGTGAAAAGCGTGGTTGTGCCCATGGTTTCATTTGGGCAACCATTCATATTCGACATTCAATTGACACTACTCACAACATGTAAGTGCTGTAGCGGTGTTACTGTAACTGTCACATGCAACAACTCTATTATAGTCATCGCATGTAGTGGTACTACTGTAATCACTTGCGATCAAGGTAGGTTGATCGCCACAAAGCTACCGCACTCATGGTGCTTTCACTATATACATAGTCGTTGCTCATGATTGGTTAGCTAACCATCAAATGCTACCACCCGTAATAATACTATCGTTAGCAATATATTATCGATAGTGGTCCATCAATCAAACACGAGAAACCTTGCATTGCCCATAAGCTGATGATAAGATGAACTAGATAGAAAGCAGATCGACAACACAAACAAATCATTCAAGCATCGTAAATCAAAATTGAATAATATCTTGTTGCAAGCGAGAGTACTAATAAACATATCTAAATATAAAATAAATCTGAAATACTTTTACGATCTAAAGTATTTGATTTTAAAAGATGGCTTTGATACCAACTTTAAAAATAAAAACTATTATATACTACTGTCATGTGAAAATTTTTAATATAAATTAAATTTAAATAATAATATTAAATATACGTATCTTTCGATGTCATTTAGAAAACCTTTATCTAATATGTAATTACACTATCATTGGATTCGAAAATTATAACAATATCAATCAGTAAGGAGAATTAAACTCACATTCTCATTTCTTTTTATCCTTCACAAGACCGATAAGCGATGGATTAAAGACCAATAGGAAATAAGAGAAGATTTATAATTTCTCAATGATTTATTATTTTGTCCCTAGGAGATTCTATCCTTTTATAGGCAAACATAGATGGTTTAAGATAAGTAATTAGAAGAGCCACTTCCATTAATATAATCTACTAAGAAATTATATCATAATTGAGTTTTGCATTGATTGATAATCATAATTAAAATTTATTATATTTATAATATATCTTAATTATATAGAACGTTGTAATTTAACAATTGTAAGAAATAATATCAAGCTTGACTTCATGTGCTCTTAACTACAAGAAAGCCCTTAGGAGGGTTGATGAATCCAAAGTTACTGAAGCTGAGATTGGTTGTTGGAATGTTGTCACTTCATTAACCTCATCAACTTGGCAAATGACCGAGATCCGAATTAGCAGAAAGGCGACGGTCGCTCTTCTTCATGCCTGTGGCAGTCCATCTCTCACGTCGAGTTGAGAAGAAGCTTAACAGTTCAAAGTCCCAATCTCAAAGAATTAGAGAGATAATGGCTTCAGTTGCAAAGTCTTTATCTCAAAACCCTCAGTGGGAGAAATCCAAGTTCTATTCACAGAAGACATCCACACACACCTACCTTGTGGAAGTAGAACTCACTACCAACTATCATTCTTTGCCACTTCTCATCACTGTCACAATTAGACGTTCAAAGTTACACAATTAAATCAACATCAACCCTGAGTTTTCTAAGGCTTGCAATCCCAATTTTCATACTATCTGACAAGTGAAGAACAGAAGGAAAGAATAGTTTAAGGCCAGAATTTGAAGGAAGGTTAGGAGGAGACAGACAAACAAATTAAAATGAAGTCAAATCAAAACGTCTTAAGAGCAGATATTTTAATTGAATACTATGCAGCAACTGCAGAAGCTTCCCTCAGAAATATTTGGATCAGCTCTGTGGGAAGAGCGAGCCCACACTGTTAAGACGAGGAAGAATAAGAGTTTATAAACCAATGGGCCCCACAGTTCATGTCCACTTGCACGGGATGCGGGAGAGGTAAACCCTGTTCCCTGCCTTGGAAAAGACAGGTGTTCTTCAGATGAAAAAGGCCACAGCTTTCTTTTTCTTTGATTGACGTGGCGTAAGGAGAGTGGTCAGAAGAGTGGCTGCGTGTACTTGCGACCTGAGCAGCTCACGAGAGCCCGTCCCTCCGCACGTGCGACACCCGTGTTCCCTTGCGCTCTCGCCAAAGCCGGAGTCCTTCGTACCCGGAGGCGGGAGCATTCTTGGGTTGGCGGCCACCCGTTCGACGGAGATCTCCGGCGGCGGCGGCGATGGTATCCTTCCTGAAGGCTGTGGTGTACGGGGCGGGGGGCTTGGTTGTGGTTGGGATGGTGGCGCTGGTGACGTTCCAGGAGCGGCTGGTGTACGTCCCCGTGCTCCCCGGGCTCGCCCGTGCCTACCCGATCACCCCAGCCCGCCTCCGCCTCGACTATGAGGACGTCTTTCTCCGGGCCGCGGACGGCGTCCGCCTCCACGCCTGGTTCGTCAAGCACTCCCCCCCGAAACCAGGTGGACTCTGCGGCCTACTTTGTCTTTCTAGGGTTCTTCTTCAGGATCCTTTTCTGTTCTTTTGTGGGACTTCGGTGGATCCCCTTTTGAATTGCACGATTCCTCTTGGATAATTGTAGATGATTGTGAATTTTGCGTTTTTTTCCCCTTCGAGAAAACGAAAAAGATTAGGGTTTTGTGAGGTTTCGGGGACGGATCTAGAGCAACGTTTAAGGTTACTCGGACGAGCTTTCTTGGTTTCTTTTGCTTCTTGTGATCAGCAACTTTCGTTCTGTGTTTGATCTTAGTCAGGAAGAGAATTGTCCCGCGCCCACGTTATTGGTCCTTTTTTGCGGTAGTTCCGAGTTCTACGAGTTAGGATCAGGGTACTCAAAGTGCTGTTCTTGGGACTTAGCCTATATTTAGGTCATATTTATTGAATGCTGATGCTTTTATCATTTGTCATCTTATGTTTGAGTCTGGTGACAGATTGTTGCTCTTTTTCTCTCCTTGCAGTGTCAAATTTTGTTGTTGAGTACGTCATGAAACTTCTCACATTCAATTTCCATATTAGTTTCTGGTACTTGTTTGAATTGTGTTCTGTCACTTGGACAATCTTGAGGAGCAATGGATAATTTTCACATTTTTGCTACAAATATGTAGATTATCATAGCAACAATTAAGTGTTTTTTTAACCTTTTTCTGGGTGCCAGTTGAGTTGTTTGTCTGGTGTTAAAACAGTTAATGTGGTAAACGAGGAAGGATTCAGCTGGATCGGTGCGCATACAAATTGTGTTTTAGTAGGTGAACGAAATACTGGTTGCAACTACAACAATTCTTTAGGTATAGATTCAAAAGAAATAGTTTAATAATGGATGAAAACAAATTAGATTTATATTGAGCCTCGTGCATGAGCATTTGATAGAAGAATTTTACTTGTGATTGTAAAAGTAAGAGCCTAATATGCATCTAGAAGAGAGGAAATATGAAAAATTAACTAAATAGATCTCAAGTAGAGAAATGCAGATTTAGAAAGATTAATGCTGTATACAGTCTGACATCCTGCATCATGGTCTAAGAACTTGGTGCAAGGTTTGAAGTTTTTATCTGAACTTGTACTGATTTCTAGCTAGATTGTTACATACCAGCTTACCAATACATCAGCATATTGGTTGTCATGGACCAAACAGATAAGAGGGAGAGTCCATTTTGACCAGCGTACATCAGTGTACCTGTAAATAGTACATCAGCATATTGATTGATACATACCATCGTACCAATACCAATAATGCCTATATCTAACTTAGACCTTTTTAGATTTAAGGGCTCATTCTTGTATAGTATTTTCTTTTCTCTAATGTAAAAATTATCTCAGTTGTTTAGTTCTCTAGCTGATAGCTTAGCAGGCCCTTTCTCTTCTTTGAATTGATGAAACACTTGTTAGAGACTTTCAACCAAGAAAAGCCTCATCTAGGAAGGTTGGCTAGTTGTTTCTTGTGGAATATTGAAACTTGAATTTCATGGATTATCTCCCTTAGTACTAACTTTAGACATAAGGGCAATTTCCATGGGTGGTGGAAGATATTCTCATGTATGATTATGGGATTTGCTGGATGAAATTAATGACCAGGATGAATGTTGCCTCAAAGTGAAGCAAATTATATGGAAGTTCTACAAAATTATTATTGAAGCTACCAGATAAAGATACTCTAGTATAGTAGTATAACCTCTTGAAAAGTTCACATTAGTAGGACATAATTCAATCCTTATCCTAAAAACGTCGATCATGTATAAATTTATAACAGTTACCGAACATGGATAATATCTGTTTTCATTTTTTAAAATAGTGTTTTTTTTGCATTTCAATCACTTTCTCCCTGTTTGTAAGCAGCATTGTATCATTGTTTTGCAGGTCCAACAGTACTTTTCTTCCAAGAAAATGCTGGCAGTATCCTGAAAAGTGTTCGTCTCTAATAAACTGTCTTCTAATTCAATTAATGTTGTATTTTGTATTTATTAGAAGCCTTAAACCAAGTTGCTAGATATTGCTCACCGGCTTGAATTTGTCCGGATAATGATGCAGAGGCTGCAGTGCAATGTATTCATGCTTTCATATAGAGGGTATTGTTTTTTGCACCACAAGATTGTCTGGTTTCTTGTTAGTTGCTATCTGATATTTGGCAATTAATCACTTCTTACATGTAATCATGGGAAAAATGCATGCATGATAATGCAGGTACGGGGAAAGTGATGGTCACCCATCACAGCATGGCATCATAATGGATGCTCAGGTTTGTTAATGTGATGCTTAGGTTTGTTAATTTGTGTTTGTGTGTTTTCTGTGTTATTGGATTTCTAATCATGACTACCAAGTTTTATTTCTTAATTAGGCGGCATTAGATCATCTAACACGGAGAAAAGATATTGACACATCAAGAATAGTTGTCTTTGGGAGATCTTTAGGAGGTGCAGTTGGTGCAATGCTTGCAAGAAATAATTCTGATAAGGTATTTATTAAAAAACAGCTGTTTGTTTCTGTATGATCGAGTTGTTGTTGCTTTTTGATATTGCAGGTGTGATAATGAACTGCAGTAGCAAATCAATATCATGATTCTTCCTGTATGATTGTTTGACAATTACCTTTAGATTTGGTACATCACTACTGTTATTTGTTATGCCTGAACTTTTTTTATTCTTTTATCAATGGCTTGTTTGCTTTCTGTTTTCTTAAGTTTGAGGAGTATATAAGGTCCTTATTTGGCAACAAGTCTCCTAGGACGTACTGGGAACTTCTCATGTATCAAGTGATTTAGAGCTTGGCAACTTGGCACTCATCAATTCTGGTTTTCATTTTATTTTTTTTATTAAAAAACAGTGGATATGCAAGTCCAACCATTAGTAATCACTGATAATTGTGTTGTTGTTAACTGGAACATTAAAGGATCTGCAATTTCTCCTTCCATTTGAGGAAAAAATGATTGTTGTTAATTAGTCTTCCTGTAGGATTTGACTAGGTTGCTGGCTTGTCATTTTTTGGGTTTTGATTGCTGTAAAGCTCAGAAGTGGTTCTACACTAAATGCAGGTCTTAAGTCTTAATACTACACTAAGATGCATTTTTTAGCTCTTCCTCATCTTCATATTGGTCTGTAAATTATTCTGATGGAACTTGTTTGTCTTTGCAAAATATCTGCTGTTGGATTATAATATTTAGTAAGTTCTTGAATCTTAATTGTATTGTTCTAATTCCAGGTTTCTGCTCTCATATTGGAGAATACTTTCACTTCCATCTTGGACATGGCTGCGATTATGTTTCCTTTCCTCAAATGGTTCATTGGTGGCAGTGGATCGAAAAGTCCAAAGGTTCTCAATTATCTTGTACGCTCACCATGGAGCACAATAGATATCATTGACAAGGTGAGTCTCTATATTCATGGAAAACTTTTCTGAGGCAGCTTATGGGTTATGACTGTCACCTTCAGTAAAAGTGTCTATAATTTATTTATATTGCAGAATAGTTGGTATCTTATATTGACTCGAATTGATTGCCTTCCCTTTATATATGAAAAGTAAATTGCCTGTTGTTATTTTATTAACTTTATGTTTGAGTTATTTTAAGTTCAAGACTAGTCAAATCGATTGATCCATATGTGACTTGTTTGTTAACATCATGACCTATGGTCTAACAAAAGATTCATTCTGCAACCATCTGGCATCAAAATGAATTTGTGGCGGGAGTCTGCATAAAATAGCAAGAAAAATTTTATAATTGCAGGGTGTTTGCTTTTTGTGATTTGTCTTGTTGGGTCATAATATATTTGTTTTTTCCTAAAATTGTCTTCACCATCCTGTCGGAACAAAACCTTCCAAGCTCCTTTGAAGACTTAAGTCAAATAGCAAGACTTTAAATACATCTACATTTACCTTTTACTTATATTTGATTTCAGATTTATCATTGAACCAGAATAATAAGCAGGCAAAGTTCTGATTTTGGCAACAGGAAATAAGTTATATATATATATATATATGTAAAATCAAAAGAAGAACTTATGACTTCAGGAGGAAAACCAAATGGTGGCTCTTATAACCCTTCAGTTGCAATACAAGCAAATTTTTATTGATGATTGGGTATATGCACCACATGAACTTTTGTAGTCATGATATCGTAAGGTTTAGAAACATAACATGTTGTGAGATATGAACTTACGAAGTGAACTTTGCCAAAGAGTTCATCTCTTTTCATTAGACTTTTTTTTCATCTCAGCATGATTTTTCATGTTAGTAATTTTTAATGGAGTGCATGACAGGCCCACCACTGGGCAAAGGAAAAGATGATACAACTCTGAAATGTCTTATGGTTTGCATTTCAGATGGTCATGCCAATATGGCCTATTTCACTTTTAGAGTTAGTTACTCATCTGTAGATGATTATAAAGTTTTTCTGATTCTCTGTAATAGGTTACTTTTTTGGTTTCACGTAGATTTGGCTCTCAGCACTTATAGCCAAGTGAGCATTAATTGGTAATACACTTACCTTAGCTTGGATATGTCTCAGACAATGAATTTGGATTTTGGACAAATTTTTTACCTCAACAATAAAATAAAAATCTACTGGAGGAATACTAAAAAAAAAAAAGAATTGATTTTGTCTCACTCAATAAAACCTAACCCTAGACTTAAACAGATTCAACTGACAAAATACGCGACTCACCATAGATGACCATGAGTTATCCTACATCACAGGACCAATATTCAATTAGGTGATTAGAATTAGAGCAGGTCAGTGGAATCAGATTGTCAAATTAAGATTGGGCTGGACTGCCTAGGATCAACTGGAATTAGCTCAAGATTAGCCAGATGTATCCTGGCCTACACTAATGAGTTTAAGCCATTCTCAACTGATCTAGATGAACCCTTGTGCTGTGATCACTCTATCCTAAAAATTAGGGGTTCTAGGGCCGGCTTGGAGGTGGATTGTTTAAGGCAATTGATTGATTTAGAGAAAGGATCAGAGATAGAAAAGTCTTGTTTCCTTCGAGTGAAATGCAATGTTTTCTTTGTCTTTCGTGGTTGAATATTGATTAGCAATGTTTTGAATGCATCATTTTGATTTCTTGGAAAATCACTTTTTAGAGTCCACACATTCTTCATTCCATGATTAAGCCCTTGTTATGGGAAACAACTTTTTACCGTGAACCCGGGACACGTGGCGGGGGCTTAGAGTGTCCGGGGTCGTCTCGGTATGGTTCGGGCTCGTCGACGTCTCCCGTTCCCGCCGATCTCCGGTCGGACGAGGGCGTCCCGGTCGGCCGGGGAGGATACCTGCATAAGAGGGCGGGTCGGATGCTCCGCCCGACCCCTCCGACGCTCAAGTCAGTCCTCGATCGGAGTGGGATGAGAGTATTTTAGAGAAACAGAGAGAGAGATCGAGATCCGTCCCCATCCCCCATACTCCTCGGCAGCTTAAATAAGCCGGTGCCCGATGCGCCTCTGGTGGCGTCTGGAGAGGATGTACGAACCTGGTTTGGCAAGCCGGTGCCGTGGTCAACTTACCCTGGGCGAGGCGGGCAAGGAGGAGAGGTGCCGTCGGCGATCGATCGCGGAGCAGCTGAGCGGAGGCGGTGGCGTCATCCGGTCGTAACACACAGGATCCGACGTCATGTCATATTTAAGGCCCGTATCACTACCCCCCTCGAAAAGCCACTCCTGCGAAACTGACCTCGAGGATAGGAAAGGGTGGCCGGCGGAACCCGGTAGTGCATAGGGAGCTTGCTGAGACCTCGATTGGTGCTATCGAGATAAGGAGCCGGGGCTGTCGAGGCCCGCTCGAGGCCATGTTGACCGAACCGTGGTTCGGGATAAGGGGTCGAGCCTTCGCCACCGCTACAAGACCCGGAAAAGCCGATGGCGAGGCTCGCCGAGGCCATGTTGACCGAACCGTGGTTCGGGATAAGGGTCGAGCCTTCGCCACCGCTACAAGACCCGGTCGAGCCTTCGCCACCGCTACAAGACCGGAAGCCGATGGCGAGGCTCGCTCGAGGCCATGTTGACCAGGAACCGTGGTTCGGGATAAGGGTCGAGCCTTCGCCACCGCTTACAAGACCCGGTCGAGCCTTCGCCACCGCTACAAGACCGGAAAGCCGATGGCGAGGCTCGCTCGAGGCCATGTTGACGAACCGTGGTTCGGGATAAGGGTCGAGCCTTCGCCACCGCATAAGACCAGAAAACCGATGGCGAGGCCCGCTTTCGAGGCCATGTTGGCCGAACCGTGGTTCGGGATAAAGTCGAGCCTTCGCCACCGCTACAAGACCCGGTCGAGCCTTCGCCACCGCTACAAGACCGAAAGCCGATGGTCGAGGCCCGCTTTCGAGGCCATGTTGACCGAACCGTGGTTCGGGATAAGGGGTCGAGCCTTCGCCACCGCTACAAGTCCCGGAAAGTCGATGGCCGAGGCTCGCTCGAGGCCATGTAGACCGAACCGTGGTTCGGGATAAAGGGTCGAGCCTTCGCCACCACTACAAGACCCGGGGAGCCGATGGCCGAGGCTCGCTCGAGGCCATGTTGACCGAACCGTGGTTCGTTTGCGTACCGGCCAGTTCACCTGGTAGGGCGACGACACGTCACGTCCTCATTAATCATCCTCTTGTTGTTTGAGCTGCCCGACGCGATATGGTTCGGGAGCCGCACGTATAAATACGGCTGCTGAAGCCGAGGGGTCGCCGGCGTGCCGGCCAAGTCACCCGGCAAGGCGACGACACGTCACATCCCCATTAATGTCCCTCTGCCCGATGCGATTCGATTGGGCATGACGTGTGGCAACATGCTGCCGCGCACCTCGGGAGGCGAACGGGCGGCGCTCTCTTCTCTTTTAAGTGGCGTGCGTCGCGAGTTCCTGCTACCTCCCATTAGCAGAGTCCTTCTGACCTAAGTTCTGTCGCTTCCTCCCCTCGTGCCTTCCTGATCTCAGGGTTTCCTCGCCACCCTTCGACCGTCTCTATCCGCTATAGGTCAGTGCCGGCATGGCTCCCTTTGTTTCTTCCTCTACCTCTTCTTCTTCTCCTTCAGTCACTACCCGCATTGCGGTTACTCCCTCTTCTCCGCCTTCCACCCGTTCTTGAGATGGGAGGCGGCGCGCGGCGATGGAGGCCATGATGTGCGCCACGACCAGATTCCACCCTAGACGGAACCCACGTAGGGATCCTCCGAGGCGCTATTATGCGTTAGGAGGAGTACACCCTCCACGGCCCCCGAGGTGGGGCAACGGGCCTTCGACCCGATCCCGAAGGGTTTTGCCCTAACTCGGGGACGCCTGAGGCCGGTTTACGTCTTCCCCGCATCCTACCATTGTGTCTGCGCTTTTCTGTGGCGGGTCTTGCGCCACTGATTTCTCCCAACTCTGGCGGTATTTTGTGGCCTTCACGGGAATGTCACTATGTCAACATCATCGACCCGCAACCTCTTCCTTTCGTGCTTTCGCCTCTCAAAGGGCCGGGGCTATTTCCTCGCGCAGAGGGGTTCGGGGTTAGTGTTAGCGGTGCCCCACGAATAACAAAGGATGGAAGAGACGCTTCTTCTTCGTCCAACGCGTGAGGAGGATCTGGGGCTTGGGGGTTCGATGGTCTTCGAGGTCAATCGACAACAAGGCCCCGAGCTTAACGCCGCAAAGCATGCGCTTATGCGGCTTTAGAGAGGCCGAGGTTATCCTTCCTCGCCCCAAGCCATCCGTAATATGTCGGAGCGGTGGCTTGAAGCGGGGCTTAGCCCACGCTCAGGGTATGGTACCATTGCCTAGTTCCTTTGAGTTCTTCACACCGCTTCGCCCGTTTTCTAACCGTTCTCTTGCACTTTGCAGCGATGGTGAATCTGCGATCATTCCACGACGTGGGCACATGCCGTCGGCCGAAGCGGCCGGGGAGACTTCGCGAGTGGCCGAGGGCGGCGTCCTCGAGAAGAGGTTCAAGGCGACGGAGTGCTTTGGACTGAGGCCCCAACAAAGCGCATCCCACTGGGCGGCCGACCAAAGCATGCCGCCCTCCGAAGCTTCCGCGCCATCGGGGATCTGGGCCAGCTGAGGGACGGACAGGAAAAATCCTCGCCTCCGGCCCTGAAGGACCTATTTAGGCTCTTTGGTGGAGACGCGCCATTTTTCACCCGGTCATGGGTGAGATCTCGCCGGGGTCGAGCGACCCTTTGGTCGACGATTGGGAGGTATTGGGACAAGGTATGGACCGGGGAGTCCTCGGCCGCTTACCTCGGGGTGCTTCATCCGAACATAGCCGGGACCTTTACACGCTCCCCTCGGAGGCTCTCTCGCCAAGTCGACGAAAGCTGCTTTGTCGCCAGGTAAGTACTACCTCGGTGACTTCTTCCGATTTTTGTGGTAGCTTACCCATTTCTCTCGTGCAGAATCTTCATTATTCCACAACCTTGCTCGGCCAGGGTTCATGACGCCGGTCGGATTATAGGTGGCCTAGCGGGCGCAACCTCGCCCCACGCCTTGATTGGAGGAGGCCCTGATCACCCCTGGCCCGGAGGCGGTCGCCGCGGCGGAGAGTCGGGCGACGGACTTGGAGGCAGAGGTGGCCCGTCTGACCGCCGAGCTCGCGACCTCCTCCGCCAAGGAGGCCGACTTGCAAAAGCTTATGCGGATCGAGAAGCTGGAGAACCGGGCCCGTCGGGACGACGCCTCCGCCCTGGCTGCGCAACTGGCCTCCAAGGAGGTGGAGGTGAAGGCTTCCCAAGAAGCCCTCGCGGCCAAAGAGAACCGCCGCCCGGAGAGGGACCAGGAGGCGATTGAGCGGTACAAGAAGTCGGAGGGCTTCCTCCTCGGCTTGGACCGATCGGGCAGGGTATCCTACGAGTATGGGTACCGGGTCGCCTTGGCGCGATTCCGAGCCTGTCCCTCGGGTTACACGGTGGAGGAGGATCCCTTCACTTCCCGCCCCGAGGACCAGGAAGTGGGGATGCCCGGGGAGGTCCCATTTGACGACAGTCTTCCAGGGACCAATTCCTGAGGGATTTTTTCCTTCTTCTTTTGCTCTTTTTGGAGGGTCCCTCCTCGTCCTTGTGTACCACCTCATTCCCTCTCTAGGGACCCATTTTGTATCAGAGAGCTCTTTTAATGAACTATAACTTTTCACAAGTCGAATTTCTCCAACTTGTATCCAACGCTCCCTACTTCTGCTTGGTCCCTTGTTTAAGAACTCTAGACAAAATACTTCCTGAGGTTCTGAATGTTCCAAGTCCTCGGCACTTGGCGTCCCGACATCGTGGCGAGTCGGAACGTGCCCGACCGGACGACCTTGACGACACGATACGGTCCTTCCCACTTGGGCGCGAGCTTGCCCTTCGCCCTGAGGGGGTCACTAACCTCAGTTTTTCGTAACACCAGGTCTCCCACCCCGAGCGGTCGGGGATGAACCTTTTTGTTGTAGCCTCGGGCAACACTTCGGTTGTAGGCTAAGGCCCTTAGGTGCGCGTTGGCCCTCCGTTCTTCAAGCAAGTCTAGGCTTGGCCCGAACTCCTTGGGACGATATCTGCTCCTCATAAGCTTCCACCCGGAGAGTCGGGATTACCAACTCGGCTGGCAAAACTGCTTCCATGCCGAACGCAAGGTCATGACGGTGATTTGTCGTTTTCGGGGTGGTCCGCAAGGACCACAGGATGCTGGTAGCTCGTCAGCAAGTTCGATCGGGCTTTAAGAGTTCTCTTTTGAGTCCTTCGAGGATAGACCGGTTGGTCACCTCGGCGAGTCCGTTGGTCGAGGGTGGGCTACCGAGCTAAACCTCAATCGAATCCGTACTTTGCACGTAATTCTTCAACCGAAAGTCTTTGGAAAATCGAGTGCCGTTATCGGTGCGATAACGCTAGGAAGGCCGAACCGGGTGATAACATTTTTCCACACGAATCGCCGACCGCCGGCCGTGATGGTCGCCGAGGCTCGGCCTCCACCCATTTGGTGAAATAGTCGATTCCACGATGATATATCTTATTGCCCCGACGCCGGGGAACGGTCCCAAAGGTCCATCCCCATGTGCAAAGGGCCATGCGACGTCCATGGAGGTGATTGACGCTGGGGCTTTCGGGCATGGCGCCGGCAAAGCGCCGCACCGTCGCACGTAGGTCCGAGCGTCCTGGTGTAACGTGGGCCAGTAATAACCTTCACGCAGTATCTTGAAAGCCAAAGCCCGGCCTCCCATATGCTCCCCGCAGATCCCGCCATGGACCTCAGCGAGGATCGTTTCTGCCTCGACAGGATCTAAGCATCAAAGCGGGCGAGAGAATGACCTTTTGTAGAGCCGATCGCCTAATCTCGCAGTGACCACGCCTGGGTCGGCGAAGCCAAGGCCTTGGCGTCATCCGCGGAAGGATGCCTTCGGCGCTTGTACATCCGCATCTCCGTATCCGGTGAGTGGAGGCATCGGTCCTTCGGACCCTCCTAACTCCGTAGCGGCAACCGTCGGGCGCTCGAGCTCCTCGACCTCGGGGCACTCCCCGAGGTTGGTTCCCGAGGCCAACTTGGCTAGCTGATCCGCCCGCCCGGTTTGGGACCTGGGGATTCGAGATAAGGTGAAACAGGAGAAGTTAGCGGCCTGAGCTTTTACCTCCCTTAGGTACTTTAGCATGGTGGGGTCCTCGCGGTATTCTCCAGACTTGTTCGGCGACCAGTGAGAGTCCGTAAGGACATGGATCGCTCTCGATTGCATATCGGCCGCCAGCGCAAGCCCGCCAAGAGGGCTTCGATTCGCCGTTGTTGGTGGCGTCGGCCAAAGCGTAAAGAGCGCTCGAAAGTGCGTCCCTCGGGGTCCTCGAGGATGAGCCCGGCCCGGCCCTTGAGCCGATGACCCATCCACACGCAGAACCCGATCTCGGCGTTCTTGTTCCGAGCCTCCCGCTTCCGATTGGGTGAGCTCGAGATGAAATCGGCCAGGGCCTGTCGTGCCTTGATGGTCGTCCTCCTCGGTTTGTAGTGAAGATCGAGTCGGACGCTTCCACCGCCCATTTCAGAGTCGCCGCCACATCAAATTTAGAGAGAACTGGTGCAACGGTTGATGGTCATTACCTCGATCGTGTGGGCTGGAAATAGGGGCGAAGCTTCCGAGCCGTCGGGATGGCGCTAGCGCCAATCTCTCGATTGGGGGTAGCGTTGCTCGCCCTTGCAGACATGGATCGCGTAGTAAACCGGGGCCGACTCTCGGCAGCCTCTTTCACCAAAGACCGAAGCTTACGCTGCTTGGACAAAGTAGAGGCGGAGTTCTTCCGTGGCGGATACCGAGGCAAGGCGGGGAGAGCGGCAAGGTGCTGTTTTAAGTGTACGAGGCCTCTTCACATTCCGCCGCCCATCGGAAGTTCCGGGTCCTTCAAAGCTCGAGAAAGGGAGGCACTTGTCCCCAATCGGGACAAAAATCGGGACAAAGCCGCTATCCTCCCGTTTAGGCACCAAGCTCTTTCACCATTCCGGGACCTCATGTCGACGAGGGCTTGTATCTTTTCGGGTTGGCGTCGATTCCCCTTTCATGTATGATGAACCCCAAGAACTTTCCGATGCCACGCCAAACGCACTTAGTGGATTCAGCGCAATCAGTATTTCCTCAATGTTATGAAGGTTTCCTTCAGTCGCCGAGGTGGGATGCTTCCGTCCGGCTTTTCACGATCATGTGTCGTCGAGACTTCCATGTTACGCCCTATCGATGGGCGAACATCTTGCTTACCATCCTTTCGTAAGTGGCCCGGCGTTCTTCAATCCGAACGGCATAACTTTGAGAAATAAGCCCCTTGGGAAGTGTGGAAGGCCGTGTGTTGTTGATCCTGGGGTGCCATCCGACTGGTTATAGCCGAGAAGGCGCCCATGAAAGAGAAATGGGCATGCCCGGCCATTAGTCGAGTCACCGGTGGTCGATCCTAGGTAGAGGAAAACAATCCTTGGGCAGGCTCGGTTAAGATCGGTATAGTCAACACACATCCTCTAGCTTCCATTAGGCTTCTTGACTAGAACTACATCAACACCATAGAGGATACCGACTTCCTCAACGGAAGCCGACGCTAAGAGTTTATCAACCTCCGTCTTCACAGCTTCTTTGGCTCGGGCCTGAGCCCGGTTTTTGTTTCACCAGGCGAGCGGTCGGAGAGATACTCGGTGATGTTGGGAGACCCGGTCGACCCTTCGGCCGCCCAAGCGAAGACGTCGGCGTGTTGGAGGAGGTTAATGAGCTGCGCTTGCTCACGCCGTCCATATCCAACCGATAATGCTTCGGGACGGCCGCCCCCGAGAGGAACACTGATCGGGGTCTTGTCGGCCGGACGCTGAGCCGAGGGCCGTGGGTCCACGCGGGTCTTCTAAGGGCGTTCTACCCTCTTTCTTACCAGGGAGACCGCCGTCAGGTAGCATCGTCTTGACTCGTGAGGGTCCCCCCGGACTTCTCCGACTCCGGCACTGGTCGGGAACTTTAGGGTCCGATGGAAAGTAGAGATCACCGCCCTCAATTTGTTAAGGGTGGGGCGGCCTATGATGGCATTGTATGCGGTGGGCAGATCGACCACCGGGAAGGTCACTAAGACCGTCTTGGCCTTAGGAGGGGCGCCCAGGGTTATCGGCAGGGTAACCGCACCTCGTGGCGAAATCGAGTCGCCGGTAAACCCAGTGAGCACCGAGTGTAGGGGCTTTAGGGCTTCCGCGGTAATCCCAGCTTCACGAAGGCGTCGAAGTATTTATCAATCATGATCCTTCTGACGACGCATTGGCTACGCGGCCGATATCACCAACGCATCATCGTGCTCGGATGCCCCAAACCCTCCGAGGGGAACACGACTCGGCTCGGGGTAGATGTTCTCGACCGCATGCAGACAGCGTAGGCCTTGCGCCCCGAGGCGCCGCTCCCTCCCCGTGGCGGGTCCCCAATGATTACATCTGTGTTGCTCGAACGGGCCTTCGGGGCGCATGGAGGACTCGCGGCGCTGGAGGTATTGGCCTAAGTGTCCCCTCCGGATCAACTCCTCAATCATCGTTTGAGGTCAAGACATTGCTCCGTATCGTGTCCTGGCCTGCGTCGATGGAAGCGGCAGACGAATGGATCGGCTAGATCTCGCCGACCCTCATCGGCGGGGTGTCTGAGCATACCCCTTTCCTTGATCTCGGAGAAATATTTGGGTCCGCGAGGTATTCGAGGAGGGGGAGCTCGGGAGAGGCGGTCGGGCGCTGGATGGCGCCCGCTGCGGGGACCGGCGCCTGGCAGCGGTTCCCGCCCGGGCCGGCGCCGGGTTTTCCCTTGGTCGCTCTCCCTTCCCGACATCCAAATCTCGGCCTCAGATCTTGGTTCGCCGTTGAAACATTTTCGCCACGGACACAGGGGTCGTTCCACAGGACCAAGAAACCTCGAGGGTCGCATCCCATCATAAATGCTCAGATAACAACGGGGTGGCGTCGATAATCCCCGCACTCTCTGTAGTGAAGCGCCGCACGAAATGGGAGAGGGGCTCGTCTTCCTTTGCTTCAAGCCCAACAGAGCGCGATCGAAGTTTTGACGCGCGAACTGAAAAATGTAGCTCGAAGTTCTTGGCGAGCTATTCAAAAGACGCTATGGTCCCGCTTTTTAAGGTGCTATACAGTAGCACACGGGCGGGTCCTTTCGGCGTGGTAGGGAACGCCGACACATCAAGGCCCGAGGTCCGCATAAGGCCATCTCGCGCTCGAAGGCGGCAACATGGTCCGCCGGATCGCTGGCCCCATCATAGAGGTCGATGGAGGGTAGACGGAAGTTCATGGGCACGGAACTCCGTATGTCATTAGCGAACGGGGACTCCTGTGGGGTTCCGGCCTCTGCTCCTCCTTCGATCTCCGAACGTCCCTCAGCACCTCGTCCAGGCGCTGGGACATAAAGCGGAGCTGAGTTCGGAATATATCCGTTGAGTCCGAGGACACCGCCTTGGGCTCGGGGGGGACATCCGGGTCTTCGGCGGCCCATGCTCCGTCCGGGACCGGGCGGGACGCGGGGGAAGAGGGCGCCGGGGGAGGCGCATTATGAGCCCGCGAGGAGGGACCAGGTCTTGGATGGTCCGGCCCTCCCCCTCCCCAAGGAAGATGGGGAACGACGGCCCGGACGACACTTACTAAGGCCCGGACCTGCTGGGATAGGTCCTGGAAGGCCTCCGTGGTGACGGGAGGAGGGAGCGGAGAGGCCCCACCAGCCGGGTGAAGCCCCGAGTCATTAAACAGCTCCAGATGGCGAAAATCGAAGGCGGGGTCATCCCTCCCGGCCGGAGGTCATTTCCTCCAGGGATGACCTCTCGTCCATGGGTTATCAGTGATTCCGCCGGGATCTTTCGACGGGCCCTCCTTCTAGCGCCAATCTGTTATGGGAAACAACTTTTTACCGTGAACCCGGGACACGTGGCGGGGGCTTAGAGTGTCCGGGGTCGTCTCGGTATGGTTCGGGCTCGCGTCGACGTCTCCGTTCCGCCGATCTCCGGTCGGACGATCGGCCGGGGAGGATACCTGCATAAGAGGGCGGGTCGGATGCTCCGCTCGACCCCTCCGACGCTCAAGTCAGTCCTCGATCGGAGTGGGATGAGAGTATTTTAGAGAAATAGAGAGAGAGATCGAGATCCGTCCCCATCCCCCATACTCCTCGGCAGCTTAAATAAGCTGGTGCCCGATGCGCCTCTGGTGGCGTCTGGAGAGGATGTACGAACCTGGTTTGGCGGCGTGCCGTGGTCAACTTACCCTCGGGCGCGCGCAAGGCGGTTGCCGTCGGGTAGTCGATCGCGGGAGCAGTTTGAGCAGGAGGGGCGGTGGCGTCATCCGGTCGTAACACACAGGATCCGACGTCATGTCATATTTAAGGCCCGTATCAGCCCTAGACCTTGTATAACTTGGATCACTAATTGTCTCAATGTACTCATTAATTGAAAAACATAATCTCTATAAGATGTAAATATAAATTACTATTTAAGCATACCGTGATTCTAACAAAAATTTGGCAACCTAATATTGTCAATTAAATCTTAGTATGATCTCATGGATGCTAATAATCTCTCTTAATCTTCAAGAAAGTTGGAAAATCACTAATGACTTGATCGAGAGTTCAAGATTTAGTCTTTACAATAATTACTAAATCTTAGAAGCAAGATTCAAAAAACAAAGTTGGTGTGGGGTCATTTTTACTGGTCTGAGTCATGGCCAGTACATGGACTGGGCAGTTTCTCCTGGTCCAGTATGAAATAGGGTCTGCCAACTAGTGTACTTTTCATACCGAGTGGTCGCATTAAAATTTGATTGGTATAAATGCTGGTGTATTAGCAGTGAACTTATCATCTAGTACATGTCCCTGGGGCACAGCTGTCTCTCTCTTCTTTTTTTCTCTTGCATGTTCCCTCTCTCTCTCTCTCTCTCTCTCTCAATCGTCTCTCATGTGATCTCTCTTCTGTACTCACCAAGTCGCTGTGGCTGCCTCCTCTTCCTTGTGTCACCATCACCTTCTCCTTTTGTCATTGCGTCACTGCCACCACCTCCTTCTGGGGTGCATGGCTTTCCCATCAGTAGAAAATAAGGAGAAAGACAACGAAACTCAATTTAGAAGCCGAAATTACAAACCTGGTAACTATGATCAGAATTCAGGACTAACATCTCTCAGATCAAAACAGAAACTTCCACTACCTGAACCATTCATCTGAACTGGTAATCTGATGATCATATGTGATGATTCCAGTGCCCTTTACTCTCCAGGAAAAGTTTGTCCATCTAATTATAATTCGGATGTATTTAAAATGTGCTTTTCCATTTTCTATCTAGGTGCTTGCTTTATTGGGTAGGTTTTGCTGAAGTTCTTTGCACTTGTGTTTTTCTCATGCAGATTGAACAACCTATTCTATTTCTGTCCGGCTTGCAAGATGAGTTGGTTCCCCCTTCACACATGCAGATGCTGCATGCTAAAGCTATAGAAAATAACAGGGACTGCAGATTTGTGGATTTTCCAAACGGCACACATATGGATACATGGTTCAACGGTGGTGAACGATACTGGAGAACAATCCAGTTGTTCCTGGATCATTATATTCCGGAAATTAAGGAGTGCATCTTGAACTGTGAAGTTGATGATAAAGGTAATCCATCTGATTAGATTTTATTTCCATAGCTATGAAATACCACTTTGCTCCTAATTCTCTGCATTCATCTGGAGTTGAGTCAGCTGACAACTTTGAAGTTTTTAAGTATCGTGTGAATAGTACTTCACTTCAGTAGATATCATGTGTGTGTGTGATGGTTGATTCATAGTAAGGCATGGGTTGAACTTTTGCTGTGAATATCTATTAAATTAATGATCCGACAACTATCCTGGAAGCTTCGTTGCTATCTTTAGTGCTTATGTAATACGCAGTAAAGGCGAAAGGTTGGTAAAGTGTTTAGTGTGGATTATTCCATACGCACAATAACTTAATGGCTATGGTGATGGTTCTGTATTTTTTCGTTTTGGTAGCACTAGATTTTGTCTTAAAAGTTGTTCTATACTCTTTGTATCTTTCGTGACATATCATTCCATGTTCTTGTAGATGATGCAGCAGGATGATTGATTACATTCTGTAGCAAACAGGAGCATGCAAATAATGTCTCAGATGCTCCAGCAATTATCTTTTAATGGGACCTTCAATCTGTCTCTTTATGCAGTTCATCGAGGCGATTTAGCTAGTTTTCTGTGCACTGCTGCCCAGAAGATGCCGAAGTTGTGACTCCAAATGATCCTCTCCTGCATAAATACTGACGCTTTGTTTATATGAAATAAGGTTGAAATGTTGATTTCCGCTGAGGCAAACGTCATACTCGTATTTTTGAACTCAAGTTACTAGATAGTCCAAAGATTTGCTCAATTGTTCTTGTCTTTCTTATTAATGTATTTTTTTTTTGGACTCAACATACAGATTATCTAATCGGAAGAAGAAGATTGTTTGCTGTTGCTTCTATTGTCTTGTCGTATGATTTCTTTATGCTCCATTCACTTTTTTCCCGTGCTTGCGTTTACATAAATCAGAGTCTCGAGTACTTTTGATCGAAGTAAACAAGATTATTTTGTTCATAATTCGTAAGGGATTACCATACGAACTGGGAAAGTTGAAGAGGCCAAAATGTTCACTGTTGGTTATGGCCTTGATTAGGCAAGGTTTCATTGTCATTTAATTACCGTACTTGTTGCTTAGAGAGTTAGGATTTGATTCACAGAGCAAGAGTTATTAAATAGCCGCTTATAATTTGTTACATCTGGTCCCCTTTTTTCTCTCCCCCTTTTTAATATAATATTATGTGTTCATCTTAACATTCACATTTTTTTTAAAATTTAATATGAACAATGATGATAAATGCAATCGTGAAAAAATTAAAAAATATATCATTACCATAATTCAACCTGATGATATAATTTACATGTTAACTTAACTATCCTATTATATATATATATATATATATATATATATATATATATATATATCAAATCAATCTTAATCCTTATCCAACGAAGAATTAAACTAATCATTATATATATATATATAATATGCTTAATGTTGCCGTATAATTCATTGCTTCCAGTGATGATTAGAGGCTAAAAGTTGATCCTCATTGGCTAATAAACAGTAGATAAATTTCTTTTAAGAAGCAATGAATATATATCACTCAAATGAAGGGGGAAAAAAAGAAAAAGAAACGCAAGATAGTAATGGAAAAGTAAAATAAAATAAACGATAAATATTAAGTAATTAGAGCACGGGTTATTAAGTAGTCCAAGATTTTGAAATAACCAATTACTTCTGGCTTTAAGCAACAGCCCTCAAATGACACAGAAAATTAAAATAAGAAGAAATAATAATAATGATATTATTATTATTACGTGTCGGACATCGCCCAACCAGCGTTCGACCGTGATTGATATCTAAACCCTCGGTTTGGATCTACGGATCTGCCTATCTCGCTCGGAGGGTGTAAAGAATCACAGAAAAGGCCTTTTATTTCTTTGGATTTTGGGTGTTTTCCTGCTCGATCCGTGAGACGAAGCTCGGCGAAGCAATTCTATAGTTCTATTCCGGAGTACTTCCTTCTAGCTCGCTTCGCTGTGGGAGGAGGGTGGGAGGAATGGACGGAGGATCGGCGGGCCACTACAACCCCCGGACGGTGGAGGAGGTGTTCCGCGACTTCAAGGGTCGGAGGGCCGCCATGATCAAGGCCCTCACCGCCGGTCAGCACACAGTTCCTCTCTCTCTATACGTATTTTCTTGCATCAAATGTTTGCTCTTTCTTCTTTCTTGTCCGTCAAAAAGATCTTGTTTTTGACCAACTTAAGGGTTCTTGGGGTTTCTTTTTTGTAGATGTGGAGGATTTCTACCGGCAGTGCGACCCCGGTGAGAAGCTCCGCGACCCTCTCTCTCTCTCTCTCTCTCTCTCTCTCTCTCTCTCTCTCTCTCTTCTCCTTGCTTGGTAGTTCTGGTGGTGGAAGATTTTTAGGGCTATTTTTTATTCCAAGCATTTAATATCCCTAGGTATTTGTTTGTTGTGTTGATTCTGTGGTACTTGCTCTAAGAAAGAAAGAAACCCTCCATGCTTCAATTTTATAGTATAAATAGATAGGGGAGGATGAATTTGGTATCGTGACACAAACCAACTCTTCAATGACACTTGTTGAAATCCGCTACGCGAGGGATCATCCAACCTAGCGATCAGAGCTGAGATAAACATGTCCTTTATTCCTCGACTTAGAGAGGAAGTCCATACAACATCATTTTTCAAACTGTTATTGAGTTCCTGACTTGTGTCATAATGTTGTTTTCGCAAACCAACTTACTAGTTTATTCGTTGTTTGATTGATTTAAAATTCCAGCATGCAACATAGTAGCCCTATCTTTTTTGTAAGGGAAAACTTTGGTCGACCTACTTCTCACATCTGAGGGCAAAGTCAGGGCCGTAGGCCTCTCTTTGCCTTGTGAGTTCTTCTTCGCTTCTAATTTTCTTTTGCCAGTGTTGCACAGATATAGATTGTTGAATTGTGTTTGAATTCACAATTTGTTGCCTGACTGATGAAAGAAACAGAGAAAGGACTCAAGGTAAGACAAGTCAGTTTTGAATTGTTGTTAGAAGTTTTGACTAGTCAGTTTAAATACCAAGATCGAGAGTCTCTAGAATATCTTGGTTTATGTATGCGTCGGTTCATTTTGAAACCAATCCAAAATGCTTACCATATGAAAAGAGAAAAACTAGAAGGGGTACATAAACTTCTCCAATGTATTCTTTCTTGTTTACATAGTGACTCTACTTATTCCAGCTTTCACCTCAATATCTGATGAGTAGTCCATTTCTCATCATATCTTTATTTGCATATGCAGATGACTTTATTCCTTGGCCAGAAAAAAATTAAATTTTTATGGTTGTGCTTCTTAACTAAATGACCCTCTTTGCAGAAAAAGAAAATTTATGCCTTTATGGATTTCCGAATGAGCGCTGGGAAGTTAACCTGCCAGCAGAAGAAGTGCCCCCAGAACTTCCTGAACCTGCTTTAGGCATTAACTTTGCAAGAGATGGAATGGAAGAAAAGGACTGGCTATCCTTGGTTGCAGTACACAGTGACGCTTGGTTACTTTCTGTTGCATTTTATTTTGGTGCTAGATTTGGATTTGACAAAGTTGAAAGGTGATTAATTAATCAGACTGTTTGGAGAGATATAATGAGTTTTTTTTTATAGTTTCAAATTTAATTGCTTCTTTATATGTGTACCTTTGTGCCGAGATGTTTGACGGATTTCTAGTTTTGTTGCTTGTATGTCCACCCTGTTCAATGCTTCTTTATATGTCTACCTTTGTATAATGTTAGCCAATTGTTTAGTAATACTATACCTGCTGCATCAACAGTTTAGGTGCTTAGTTTCATTCATAACTTTCACTCCAGGTTTATATTTTGACATGCAAGGTTAGCATCGAAAATGCCAAGAGAAGTTTCATGCTTGTCTTGTGTAGTTTGTGTTAGTAGAATCTGCAATGAAAATTCAATGAATTTTTGTAGATGTCTTGAAATGTCAGATGGAGTGAGACTGATATCGAGGTGTTTTATATTTTGAACGATCTGCACAGTTTATTGTACGCTCTTATTCTCATAGAAAACTGCAAACATGCGAGATCCTAATAAAAATACATATTCAGTGCACTGATTATTATCCTAAATTGCTTTTTGATTATGGCATACTAGGAGGCAAATGGAATAATTGTTGGCGAATTTGTTTGTAGGTGATAGTGAAAACTTAAATTATTCAACTGAGGGCTTCATTAGTATGAAGAGCCTTTAAAATACATGATTGCTAAGCGAGAATATTATGTTTGACATAAGTCTGATGAATCTTTAGCATCTTGATATATGGGACATCACTTGTTTGGAATGAAAATGCAGCCAAGGTGTTGAAGCCCAGTGGATGGTTGTTTTCAATTAAGCACCACATGTAGAAGATGCACAATAAAATGCATTCATGTGTTGGCAATGTGTGCTTTCTACATGGTGAATATATGCATATCAAAGAAGGTAGAAAATAGGCTTATTGGTCCAACATGGAACCATGTATGCACCATATGTGAATGCGACATTATTTCAGCATTAGCAGTAACAAATGATAATTTCCTGTGTCCACTTTGTCTTCAGGCAAAGCATTACATTTAAATGCTAGATATGAAGTACTAGATCAATTGTTAATTGAAGGTTTTGTTGCATGGATCAAAAGGCATAATCTGTTACTCAGTTACACCCTTTCCCTTCCAATTGTTTGCTAGTTTGATCTGAAGTACCCAGTAGTAATCAGCCCATTACACAGTTTCAAGAATCGTGAATGTAATAACATGAATCACATATAAGAAATTAAGAAAAAAACAAGGAATTCCATAATATACATCTATCTTCTTTGAATCTGGGCAAAATTATCTAATGTGTACCACAAACATGAATCATTTTAGAAACAGAAAATAATTTCCAATGGTCTTTGCCATGGTTCGTCCGTACCAGTGTACCAACAAGTTATCGATACGGTATATACTGAGTTGTACCGAACGTATCAATACATGATACATAGGGGCATATTGATGTACTGCTCAGACTGGTACTCTATCTGATCGGTACATACCATCCGTACCAAGCGATATTGAGCGGTACAACGAACCTTGGTATTTGCTAATTACAACTTATAAATGCTTTAGCTTGTACCTCGTCTTTTTTTATGATTTTCATACATTCACTGTTTCTGTTCTGATATTCCTCAAATTACTATATCTTGGATGCTAATGTTCTATTTAGTAGCATTTCAAGTAAATCTATTTTAATGTATAACACAGGAAGCGCCTCTTTGGTATGATTAATGATCTGCCTACCATTTTTGAAGTCGTCAATGGCAAGAACAAGTTCAGGACAACTGAAACCAACCATAGCAACAACAAATCCAAGTCAAACACTAAAGTGGTTAGTGCACTCTTTAACCTGTTTTTTATAATTGATTTGATATCCTTGCCTGTATTACTCATCTTCTCTTTGAGTATGCTCAAGGGGAAACTTTGAAAAACCTTTCAAAATATATAAAATTTCACATATGCCTTTCTAAAGTTTGTTAACCTAGAGGATATCTACGAAATTATAGGTGAGTGGAAGGGCGCCTACGAAAGCCTGCATAAAACCCGACAACTCCAACAAGTGTAATTCAGTTCCTGCTTTTGATGATTGTATTAGGCTTCTTATTTTGTATAATGTTGGTGCAGCGGGTGTCAGACTCCCACCCAAAGTATTTAAAGGGACAACCAAAGGAAGAGGATGATGAACTGGACGAGGAAGACGAAGATGAGCATGGAGACACGCTGTGCGGGGCATGCGGGGACAATTATGCATCAGATGAATTTTGGATTTGCTGTGATATCTGTGAGACATGGTTTCATGGCAAGTGTGTGAAAATTACCCCGGCTAGAGCTGAGCACATCAAGCAGTACAAGTGCCCATCATGCAGCAACAAGCGACCACGCCCATCCTGAAAGTTTTACCGCCTATCATTTGGGTATCCCCTGTTATGCTTACCATGTCTATTTTCCTCCAACTTACAAGTATGTTCCTTGCATCTGTATGTGTACAGATGCAAGTATCCTTTTGTTTAGCGCATCGACATCAGTTCATCATGCAAATTTGGCTGACTGTAGAATTACCACGACCTTGATGTTGCAAACCGAAACTAGGGTAGAAACTGTCCGACAACGGTACTCTTTTAATTAATGCTGGCCTTTGTAGATCTTGAAAAGTTACGGTGAGTGCTTTGGTCTCCCATGATGTGAATGGTATTACTCACAGTTTTATTAGGTTCTTCAGGTAACTCACACTGTCATCCATATAACTAGTAATGCGGATTTAAACTACCGACATGGATTAAGCAATGGTTAGCTTGTGTGCTTATACATTCTTTTCTTAGTACATGATGAATACATTTTCAAAATTGCTTTGAATACTTACAACATACCATTACAGCTGCTTGATTCTGTTCATGGTGCAAGCATCATAGCAAACAAAAGTGTGTTGGGAGCCACTGAACCTTCTCTTCTGCTAACCTGGTAGATCCATGCATTCCAAAACATTGTCCTAACATCTCTAGAAACAGTTCTCTCTGTAACATTCGTCTGTAGTTATGCACAATACAATAATCTCTACACAAATTCAATGAACAAGCTGAGTCCAATGAAGTTGTTCCTATTTAGGGTGGAAGGCCTGCGCATATTCTGGCTCTTTGAGCCACAAGTCTCTCAATCCTAGCTGCAACTTCTGTAGCTCCTTCTGCAGTTCCAGACCGCAGCTCCCTCTGCAAATTTGAGATGGTCCTGTCCATGCTCTTAATCTGTTCTATTTCATCAAACAAAAGACCCTTATCGTGAGTTCAACACAAGTCTCCGATCCATCGCGGAGATGCAAGTGCAAGGAAAGCAGAACGAGACCTTGCGATACGGCCACCGAAGCATCCCATGCTTGCGGCACACTTTCTTGAGGGCCGTGGGGCATATTTGTAGCTCCTTGGCGGCCTCCGTTATGGGAAGATGCACGTAATTCGCCACATCCTTGAGGTGCAGCCTCCGGGTCCTCTCCCTCTGATACATCATAAACACACTGTCGTTTAAAGATCCCCGGAAAGAGGCAGATGCAATTCTTGACGTTAGTGACGACTACTCCTGCTAAAGACAAGTATATGTTCGTCTGCATGCACCTGTGTGGCAATTCCTGCTTTCGACTTTCCTACTTCACCGTCGCGGTGCAGTTCGCTTGGCCTGGATTGACATAACCCTACCATCAAGTGAGGGAATGAAGACAGACTTGTGATAGCCAAGAAAATAAAACGAACTGTGAAGCGAAAGATCTCTCAGTGATGCCTTCTCACGCAACACCACAGGGTATTTGCTGAAATGTCAAACCTCACCTGGTTCTGGCGCAACTTTCTCCTCCTCGTAGCTCATGGGCACGCACAGGGCGTCGTAAAAGGCGGACAGCGAGTCCTGCATCATCACGTACCGCTCGCGCACTCGTAGCAGGCCGTAGTCGAGGAAGAACTGCTTCACCCATTCCAGGTTTTGAGCGCTTAAACTGTCCTCCATCCAACAGTTGAAATCGATCAGTACCTTCCGTCGCAGTATTTTTGTGCAGATATAGTAAGAAAGCTTTGACAAGAGGAAAAACTCAGCCTAAACACTGTTTCCTGCATCCATCTGAAGAAGTTCATGGCGTCCAGAATGACCACATAAGGAGATCATTGCGCTGATAACATACGAGAGAAGATTCTTACTCGATGTAGGACTGCTCCATCGCTGGCACGAACCCATCGACGTTGTAATATACGTCGAGGATCGCATGGTAGAAGACGCCAAGCCCTCCATGCAGCGCAAGCTTCATGTTCTTTTGACCTGCACAACAACACGATCGCATGCCCTTTCTGAGAGAACATAGTAGTCATGGCGAATCAGGAACAACAACAGTAATCTGCCATTTCTTGACAGTCAGCAAGGAACTGACGAAGAGCATTAGCGATCGATTGATGCTCTAATGTACCATCGCTGTGAATCACTTCTCGCAACACATGGCAGCAACTGCAATCCAAGCCTGTCGCAGGAGCCCACGCAGGAGACACGGCCATCAGCTCACCCGCCTCCCCCGCCGGCGGTCCTGACCCGCCGCCGTAGTCGTTGTCGGCCACCAGTGGTTCCACTCTGGTCGTCGCATCGTCGTTGTTGATTTCCCACAGCAAAGTGCTGTCCACGGAGTCCAGCAAAGCCATGTCGAACTCGTCGTTCGGCGACGGCGGCGACGACGGCGGGGGGAGGGCCGTCGGCCCCCCGTAATCGGGTTCGGAGAACTCGAGGTACTCGAGGACGTCGACGTCGTCATCGTGACGAGGGCTGAAGCGGCCCATGATGCGTTGCAACAGGCAGTGGCGGGGCGCCAAGAGTGCCCACCCTGCCGTCGGAACAGGGCGAGCGGGTTGAGGGAGAGAGACGCAGATGAGAAGCCACGGTTTAAGTTATGGAGAGGATTGAGAAGAAGAAGAGAGAGAGAGAGGGAGCAAGCAGAAACCGCAAAGAGAGGAAGAAATATAAATATATTGTTCGTTGTCTGGCGGGAAGATTAAACGGTTACGTGGCAGTTTCTGACCGTTGAGTCGCGACGTTTGAACCGGACGCCATTTATGCTCATGAAGAGAGGCCATGGCGGAGACTTCGCAGGCTGCGCGCCACCCAAGGAGGGGGAGGCGGCTGTCGCTGGATCTCAGCGTCGACGCAGTTCGCTCACCGGACTCTGCCGTCTCTTTCACCAGCACCGCCGCCGCCGCCGCCTCCTTTCTCCTCATCGCGCCGTCGGTCGCTTTCTGGACTATTTGACGGTGGATGGATCAGTAGCCTCCAAATCCAACGGTTCTGGTGCGACAGAACGCTAGAGCGGGGCACCCTCATTTGCGGTGATGATAGATTGGAACACGGAATAGATAGCATTCCTTCGCCCCCACTTCGTCTTATTCCAATCTTAAGCAATTTCATATAAATAATTATTTATACTATATTACATGTATAAGCAAAATATTATTTGACTGATATGTATACATATACTATTTCAGAATTGTTTTATGTTTTCAAATCCGAATAAAATATGCATTCTGGAAAAAGCTGGTTATGGCTATCGCTACCGCCTACCGGAGAGTGAGCCGATTCGAAGGCTTATCCGTCACATATCACACATCAAAACCTCACAAAATAAAAATGATTTCTTTAATCTGAAAAAGAAAAGACCATAAATTTATCGGAGAATTCAAAATATTGTACGCTCCAACCTCTGCTGCCCTCTCCCATGGCGACCGTCGGGTTCCGGTCGCCTCCCGCGCCCTTCTGCACCCGCCGGTCCTTATCCTCCTCCCGAGGGCCGCCGGCGAGGCATCTCGCCCTCCGCGTCCGGAGCTCCGCCGTGGAGGAGAGTACCGCCTCGCCGCCTCCGACCGACACCCCCGTCGGAAGCCAAAAGCTGTCCGCGTCTCTCATCTCGGCCACCAACGTACAGAAGGCGCTTCGAGGCATCGGTCGGTATCCTCAAAATGCAATCTTTATGTATTCTCCTGTTTCGTTCAATTTGTTATTTGGAATGGTATTGAAATGGACCTAATTCTGTTTTTTTCCCGCTTTATTGCGAATAAATTGACAGCAATTACTGATGCTGATCATTACGGGAGGCTTGGAATCCCTAGAGGCACATCTTATGACAAGGTCAGGGCACGTTTTCCTTCTTTTTTCGCTTTGTAATCATTAATCTTATTCCATTGATCAGAATGTTATGACCATGATTCCATTGTTGCACTAGAAGTTTGAGATGAACAAAGTATTTCTGAATTCAATTGAGTTCATTTTCTCTCTAATATTTCATGGGCAGTTGTGATGGAAACATTCAATTTGGATCTCAGAATGACTTTAGAATGTCTTTTCCCTTCTGCTCTCTCCTGTCTGATATACTTCAGTACTATCTAACATACAGAATCTTCTATACCAGGTTAAGGTTGCCTATGAAAAGAAGTGTGAGGAACTGATGAGCAAAGGCTTGGATGAAGAGGAAACCAGCAAAGTGTTAGAACTTCTGAAGGTTTGTGGCTTTTACCGTGCACTGATCTGAAGCTACTAGACTTCAGTTGTTAAATGTCTGGTTAAAATAAATGACAGTAGCTTTTTCTCAAGGTTTCTTTCGAATTTGACTGCTGTACAGGAATCATATGCCATACTTTCATCTGAAGAAGAAAGGAGATTGTATGATTGGAGTTTGGCCAGGAGTGAGAAACCAGATAGATATGTCTGGCCTTTCGAGGTTGACATAACACAAACTCCAACAGAACCTCCTCCACCACAGGTATGCATCATTCAGTCTTGGTCACACCTTAATCAGGTCAACGATAAGATAAAAGGTTCTGTATGTTATACAACCAGAGGATATTTCTGTCATACATCTTTGTGACTATTTGGAGTCTGGTCTGCAAGATTTATATTCCTAACAATGACAACAAGTAGCTGTAATTATATCTTAGTTAACAAGAGCCAGCTACTTAAACTAAGAATGGCCAAATATCTTTCTATTGTTTTCTAAATGAAGCTTTCTTAGATCTCTATTTGCTTTTTGTCGCGCTACTATTAAAGTCAGATCCTCAAAAAAAAGTTCATTTTACCTTTTGTCATAATATTAATTCATGTAGTATCTTAAAATCAAAATAGACTAGGTTTGTTTTAGGAGTTGATACTTAGCCTCAACAATAAAATGTGGACGATGCATGTGATATCATGATTTATAGAGCTAAGTTGTGGATAAGATGGATTTTAACAATATCATATGATTGGGACTATGAGAAGTTGGGGAAGGCTTTTCACAGTTTATTGTCCTATCGAACCTTCTGTTTATGCTAGAAGCCTAGAACTTTGGTGGTGTAGATATGAAAGATTTGTTAAATTGTTTGATATGCAGAACTTGTTTCTGTTGTTTTTTAGTTGTTATCTCATATCTGAGTTCATCACATATTAAAACTGAAAACTTAAGTTGAATAACAAAATATTGGGACCATCTGCTGGCTGTGCGAGTTGTATGTCAGAGTTTCTGTAAGCCATTGTACATTCCATGAATTTAAAGCACTATTGGAACTTGTTATGATGCAGCGACAATACTAACAGCTAGGATCATATGTCATTTTTTTTCTGAATCCACTAGATTCTTTGCGATCTGAACATCTATATATCACCCTTTTTTTTTTTTCTGTTTTTTCATGGAATTCTTGCCTGCCTCCTAAAAGTCTGTCATGCACATTTTAGCCATCAGAAACAGCATTATAAAGCCAGATTGTTCTTGTAGAAGAATAAAAAAAATTCAAAACAGGTGCTGATGCAGTATTACTCGTTCAAGAAAGGCTCCAAAAGATGTTAATCGTAAATAAGAAGATTGTTTACGAAGAAAAACTAATACAAATTCACATTCAGATACATAAGAATTATATAAGAACCAAAATAGTCTTTTATTTGAAAAAACATAAATAGATTTCTTCGAGTTGAGACTATTCCAATTATAATATTCGTAGAGAAAACACCGTAATAAATGCAAAGAGGGAACATCCTGGATCCAGGATTGAAGGATTTGGACCAAGATTTCCATATGGATGGGATGAGGTATTAAGGAGTAAATATGTTAGGAATTTGAATAGATTTGTTTAGCTTTCTTGTCACAAAAGCAACTCCTGCCTTGAGGAGTAGCTATTCTAATTTCATCTTCACACGACATTAGTTAATATATGCAGTAGGCCTGCAACTTCTATAGCAATTTCACTTACGGCAATTAAGCTGCAATTCTTTACTATTGAGTCTCCTACTTTAAGTTCTTTCTAATAAATTCGACCTTTATGCAAGTAGATCATCCTTTTTTTGGATGCTTTCATAAGTTTATATGTGATCTTGTGGTTCAGGAACCTGAAGACGTAGGACCTACACGGCTTGTTGGATATTTTTTTCTTGCATGGTTGATACTGTCTTTCGCTTTATCTGTAACCCTCAACAGATGAGAGAAATCTTCTGGTATTGTATTTAACATAAAATTAAAAATTATTTCAAGTTTAAGCATCTGTTAATAGTGTGAAATTTCTCTCAGTATTTTTGTTCACCCCGCTGTCCTTTAGGCACGGAATTTGTATTTTAAGCAGCTTTCTCCTTTGTATTGAGCAGCAAGTCCAGAGTTGATTGGATTCTGTTCTCGATGGTTTTGTCTTTGTTCTTGATAATTGAACAAGTAGGTATTTGCATGCATTCATACAATTCTTAAGGGAATCTGAACTTATAATACTATCGAACATGAACTTAGAACTAAAAGCTTCTGTTTTATTGGATTTACTACCAGTATCTTATTGGATGATGTGGGTTTATCACCATTAATTTTTTTGAGCTCACATTTTCACGTGGTTTTAGGCATCAGTAGTTCCATCTGATCGGATCATGACAATATGATCAGGAGCCTGAAGTCTTCATTTAACCATGACATTTTGCAAATTCTCTCTTTTTGTGAATTTTGATCACATCAAAGAAGTGGCTGGTGGGTGTGTTAAAATCTCTCTTTTCAGATGCTTCTTGTTCTCATTCCTCAAGAACAGTGAGGAAACAGACTGCATTGTTGGTCCAAATATGTTATTGACTAGGTGCCTTGAAATTATAATCTTAATCTGCATGCACGCTTTGCGATCATGCAAATGCATGGACCTGATAGAGCTACAACGGGCAGAGTTCACTCCAAGAACTTCTTGAGGGCAAAGCAGGACAAGAAATGGCACTGACTTAGAGCTGATAATGTGGAACAAGCAGAAGAAGATTATTTTCAAAGAACCTAAAGTTGTCCACTTATCATTTTTATTTATCCCATATTATTATTTTTTATAATTTTTTTTCATTTATCCCACATTGCTAGTTAGTTAATTTTCGAGGCCTAGAACTAGTATAAATAAAGGCCTTCTCTAAATCAATGAATCATCAAAAAAATAATATCTTTAGATATTATAAAAGTTTTCTCCACTATTAGGAGTTGATTTTCCTCATCCTCCCTTGTCAATTTATTAGAATTTTTTTCTGGTGGTATTTTCTTTTTTTTTTCTTTTTTTTGTTCTATGTCAGCGAACTCCAATGGAATGTTTTGCTTAAATTCATCCTATAATCTGGTGAGCAACCTTTTGGTGACTGTGGAATGCCAGATTTTAGGAATAGATCCAGTGCGCACAGTGCAAGGCCATCTTGTAGATCATCTTCTTCCTTGAAGAAGTGTGATTTCCTTGTCCAGATTGCTTTCTCCATATAGTTTTTCCAGTTCATATTCTATCATCAGTAATGGTTTACTCAAGTTGCCAATCTCCATTGAGTTGAAAGCTGCGATAACATGCATATACAAGATCTCACAACTGGAATGGAACTGTGTAAGGCTAGAAATTGAGATTAATTCTCCATGAATGTCATAATAAATTTTGATGGATGACTAGATGTAACATGCGAGTCAAATCTTTAACATGCAGAAATGTTTGCTGTGTACCAGTCTGTCATTCAACTTTTTCAGCTTGAAATCCGGCGCATGTCCATTGATGCTAGTTTTCCTGATGCATCATCTTTGGGTCTGACTTGTTGGTGTGAACTATCATCATGGGATATTGTCAGATATCAATGTCAAATGTTCATAATTTCTTGCCTCAGCTGCCTTCCACATTAGTAGTTGCCAATATATGATATCTTGGATCAGATATCACAATATGTCATCTAGTAGATTTTTCTTGTCATGTGTTTTGGGTGATGATTTCCTTGTCAGATTTACTGTCCTCCAGCAATGGTTGAGGGAATGGAATGATGTTCTTTCCATTTCTATGCATGTTTATTTCAATTTGACATGTCAAGAACTTCTCAGATTCAATTGGCTGGAAATAGGTTTGTGTTTAAAGATCAGCCCAGATGTGACAAATGGATCATATGCAGTAACCTTGTGTCTCAAAGAAGGAAAAATGTGAGTAATTATATCTTTACAAAGGAATTTTGTTTATAAACATGATTTGCTGCATTTTATCATCTATGCCCATTTGTTTTCTTAACAAAAGACTGCTTTATTCTATATTGCTTATATACTGGAACAGAGGCTTGAAATGACCCCCTTTTTTTTTTTGTTTTGTGGCACAATTTAGCTGCATTTTCTTCTTAAGAAATAAAGCAGAATCAGTTATGTATGGCCAAAATGTTAAGGTTGTAGCTGTGGCAAGAGTGCCTTGCAGAACTCATAGTACAATGTTGAGCAATTGCCTTAGTATTTTATGCACCAAGAATGCATTTTGTCTCGATATCTTCTTTCCTTTGGGGGGCGGCTCGAAATCTAGAGTCTGAAAAGAGGGTCAGAGGAAAAGATCTGTTCATTGCATGAACATCACTGTACACTTGGAACTGGGAGTTAGGGATTGCATTTATGGACCAAAGCCATGACACTGGATCCTACAGAAGGCAATCCCCCCCCTGTCCTCTGCATGTGATTGAGCAAGTTCTATATTGTTTGTGTTTCCACATCTTGTGCAGCTTCCAAGGTTATTGCAGATCCACAAGAAAACACTGGAGACATCATGTCTCGATTTCCAAAGATCTCCGGTGCCTTCTGATGGCAACCCATGTCCCTGAGTATTTGTGTTCATCATCATCTGGTAATGCACAAAAATCCATCAGGTATTGTAAATTTAGTGACTACCTTCAAATATTTTGCTCTCTCCAACACCCCCCACCTCTTGCCTTATCCATGTTGTTCTGTAGTTTATTCTGGACATGTCTGTGCCAAGTTGAAGCAGTCTCCTTCAGCTCAACATTGTGGGCATCATGTCTTCCATGTCACTTGTTTGGCTGTTCATACTGTTCCACATGGATTCACATCCTTTGCAGGTTATTCCACATGAAGCTGTCTCTGGCAAAAAAGCTCACAGAACAATGAGGTTTTCCCTTGCTTGTATGGAGGAGCAGGCTGAGGGGCCTATCATCTGTTGTGTTGCCACTGCTTAGTGAAGCCATGATATGATCAGCCAAAACAGTCTGGGTGTCAAGTAAAATGGAGGCAGGCAGGCAATCCTCAAGCTCAGAAGCTTCTGCTAGCTTCAGGTTGAGAAAGAGAGAGATCATGATCAGTCAATGAGCCGAGGGAGGAAGGTGAAAATGAGTGCAGAATCACATCTTTCTAGGCAAGGAAAGCATGTGTACAAAAACTGATGAGTTTGAAGATGGATCGAGAGATTAAAGAACCCAAAACACCAAAACAACATCTCTTTCATTCATCAGCACAAAAACATCAGCAAGAAAGGGGAAAGAACGAGATGATAGATCGTAGACGATCAATTAACAGAGGCAAATCTAGCGCATCAAACAGGGAGAACAACCCTGTGATGAAGGGCACTGAGACTTCGGTTAGTCCTTTGGTCTTCGGAAGTCAACCGTCTGCATCATAATACCATTGGAAAATGAGAAGATAGCGTTTTAACGGGGGATGAGAAACACTGCAGATGAGGCATTGAGAACTGCACCATTGTAACGCTGAGAGGCGGCCACCGGCTTGTCGTGGTTTGCCATGGGAATGGAGATAGAGAGCTGCATCTTCAAGTCCGCGTCCATGCTCATCCACGAGTCTTCGATCTTCTGCGGCTTCTCGTCCAGGAAACAGTGGAATGGCCTTGCATTCTGCGGTTGCTCCGCCCGCTCCGACTTGGCAGACTTCTCCGTCTTCAGATCAGCGCCCAACACAAAGTAGTGCTTCTCCTTCTCTTGCTCCTCGGACAGGCAGATTCTAGAGTGGGGATGAGTGCCTTGCATGTAGCCAAAACTCTGCTTTGTCTCCTCAACAGAGCTCATGTCCATTGACCCCAACCTGCATGGCATCTCCCTCCCGGCCCTGCAGGCTTCTGAGAGGAAAGGGTACTCGTTCACACCCTCCTTGAATCCGAGGATGTTCCTGCTCTTCAGACAGTTCATTAAGCTTTACAACCAAACCCAGAGAAAGAGAGAGAAAGAAGATCGACGGCTGCCATGCATACCTGTAAGTATCGACCGTGTAGGGGGAAGAGTCTAAACAGAAGCTGGCAGAGTCGTCTTTGAGCGAGAATCCCATGGCAGGAGGCCTCGAAGAGGAGGGACAGGGAAGCAGGAAATGGTGGGTCTGAGGTGTTGACAGCGAGAGAGGAGGAGGAGGAGGAGGAGGAGGAGGAGCAGCAGCAGCAGCAGCAGCAACGAAGTTTGATGAAGAGAACTGTGAGGAGGTTGGGTTGGTGGCCAAAGACAATTCCACAGGCTTTCTTGAACGGCTCTTCCCCCTGTGCATGTGCCTCTCGCAGTACTTGGAGTCTGGGTAGGCCTCCTTGGAGCACCTCCACTTCTTCCCATCCGTTCTCCTGCACCTCCCGGGCTCCGGATCCACTGGCTTCCTACCGTCGCCCAGCTGGTAAGCTCCCCATCCAACTGCACGCGACACACCAACCTCGTCTCACAAAACATGCAGAGTCCACAACCGGAGGTTTTGAGCGCAGAAGACTTACTCGTGGGAGGGCTGGGAATGAATGGAAGAGCTTGAGGATCCATGAAGAGACTCCTCCTGATGCAGAGGATGAGATCAGAAGGTACGGGGATACCTGATACCATGTACTTGAAGACAAGGGCTTGAAGCTCCAGCTCTTGCCATTGGGATGCTGTGAAGGGATACCTACTGCCCCCTCCCATCATCATCCTACTCTCACTGCTCTGTTCAGACCCACAGCTGCAAGTCCAAAACCCAAACCCCACAACACCGACGAGGAGAAGCGAAGGAAGGAAGGAAGGAAGGAAGGAAGGAAGCAAGCAAGCTAGTGGATAGATAGTGGAAGAGGCAAAAGCAGCAAGCATTAGAGAGAGTGACAGGCAGCAGAAGCAGCAGCGGCAGTAGCATCTTGTTAACTCCCTGCAATAATAATAAATCGACTTTTGTCTTGTTATGTGACTGCAATAAAGAAGGGATTATTTTGTTTGCATAGGAAGTGTCATTCAGTCAAGGGAGGGCAGAGAGGAATCATAAGACTGGTGGGGGGTGGAGGGGAGCATAGAGCTTGAGACTAGAGCTAATAGAGCACAGACAGATAACTATTGCTTTGGAGAAGCTTTAACTGCGTCTGCTCACAAAGCACTTGGTTTAACATTAATGGTGTCAGGTGCTGCCGCTGATGCTTCTGCCACCTGGTGCCAGTGGTCTGTTCTTATTGCGACTGACAGCAGATGGAGGAACAGGCAGGTCAGGGATGCAGTGTGCTCTCTTCACCGACTCTGGCCCCCCTGTTGTTGCTGCTGCTCCTCCTGCCGCTGCTGTTCCTCTGCTGCCTTTTGTTGCTGCTGCTGCTCCTCTGACTCCCTGCCACCTTTGCAGAAACCCATAAGCAAAAGGGCTGCTTTGAGGCTTAAAAAAACACACAGCAAGAGAGGTAAAATAATTGGACAGCATGTGAGTGACTGAGAGCCACTGAGTGACTGGAGGAAAAAAAGGGTTTGAGTGCAGTGTACTCTTGCTGATGCTCACTCACTTTCTGCTGCTTTTTTGAATTCTAACTCACAGACAAAGTTATTGCTACTACTCCTTCCTCACCTGATGCCCTTTGCCCATTTCTTTCCCTCTATTTTGCGTTTTCTTTTTCTGATCTTGGTGATGCAGTTGTTGATGATACTCCTCCACTTCTGAAAGCCCCCCAGGTGTGTTGGTCCAATGCAATGCTATCATGTTGAGACAAGGGAATCCAAGGTCTGTCCATTAGTCCAAGTGTTCCATGGCATTCCACTATCTGGTTTTGAAGCAGAATTTTAGGCTACTGAGGATTACCATATTCTTCTTTTCTTCTTGTTGACAGAAACTAGGCAAATGCATAAGCTTCATGATTCAGGATTATTGATCTTTTTATTGGCTGATGCAAATGAAAACTTAAAAAGGGTGGAAGTGTTTTATCAGATACTGAGGAGTACAAGTTATCCCTCTCTTATAATTCATCAATATAAGCTCTAAATAAAAAGAATGAATATAAGCTTTAGAAATACCCCAAAACAAAAAAAAGATTCAGATATAACTTTGACACCTCCAAATGGGAAAGTTGGATGAATAAAAGACTGTAATGTGGTGCAGAAGAATGAGTGGCAACCATTTCTGGAACTAGAAGCAATAGCAGCCTTTTCTTTGTGTTTGTGTGGTCAAATGCTTCCCTTGTCTGAGAGGTTCATTTCAGCTATGAAGGTGATATGTATATATAGCTACTTTTCATTTCCCTGTTCCAAGTGAGAGATGTGACCATCTTTCAATCCAATAAAACCATTTGTCAAAAGGTCCTTTGAATAGAAGCTCTGACTTCACAAGGTGCACATAAGATTCTACACTTTTTATTTTATTTTGGGTGAGCAGAAATCTAGGTAAAGGTAATAAATATAGGAGACATGAACCAAGACCTTCTTGCCATCAAGCATCATAATTTACTTTTTCTTTCTAATACATTCCAGCATTCTCTAATTAGCATTTCTTTATTTTGGGCTATCAATTACTTCCTTACAAACCTTTCAAGCAACAATTTAGGAGACCAAACCTAGGAAACAGTAGTTAGCACATATTGCAAACAATTAATCTTGAGTAGACCTAAATTCAATTATTTGGATGAATTATATTTTGAGATCCACAGTGAAAACACACTAGTCTCAAGGTCACTGTTAAATAATCTATATGTAAAATAAATAACATACAGTAGAAGGCAAATCATGATGCAAACTACTGATTGTTGTCAAGGTTTACTTATCACAGTTATTGACAACAACTGACAAAGTTGCTTGTCACTGATTCAATGCTGAAAGTTCTTGAGGGCCACAACCAAATCTTTAGTTGTCTGTTCTGATTGCCTCCTGTATTCATGTAAAATGAAAAGATTATGTCTAATTAGGAACAACTAATACACTAAACTCTTGGTGATGATGTCTGCAACTCCAAACACAAGAAGGATCTTTATATGGAAATAAATCCTTGCAATATGCTTATCTTGTATTTGAGATTCCAGAACAATATATTGAAGAGGCAGCTGGCAATGGTACACAAATAAATAGGAGTCACAATAGAAAAAATATAGATCCTACATATGTGTATATATATATATATATATATATATATATATATATATATATATATATATATATATATATATATATATATATATATATATTTGCAGAAGTCTGATACAAGTACTGATGGAATTTGAAGCCTAAGACTGGCTAGCCAATGTCTACTTATACGTCCCATTAAATGGTAGAGGCATTACTGACACCTCCCATTAAATGGTAGCAAGCATTGGAAACCCCTCCATTGTCGAAAGCAGGACAAACTCACAGATGAGAGAACATTTTATTTAAGATCCCCCCAGCGTCCCAGTGAAAAGGGAAGGATTGCAGTTGAGAGCAGACAAGCCCTGGAATCAACTCTTATCTGAAAGGACTTGAGTTTTCCTTTTGTTGTTGTGGTCAGAGGGGGTTGCACAGTTAGATCACATAAGTGATGGGTTTTGCAGATCATTCTTGTTTCTTCTTGGACTTTGTTCTGCACCATGAAATTGGTGTATTTCTAGTAAACATATAAAACCAACTAGAAGATCTAAGAAACAAGGTTCATGTTCATGGCACTAAGTGCTGTTTGAAATTTCAATGTACCCAGCTCCATCCCTCACTCCACTTCCCCCCAATATTCATCTGAGCATGCCTCTGTCTAAACCTTGTATCTTGATTCCCTTTGAAAGGCCAACTCCTTTCTTTCGGTTGGTAGAATGTTTTCAGCAAAGAGTATCTGATACTTTGTTCCAAGTAAAAAATGTATACAAAAGGCTGTTTTTCTTGTTCATCTTACCCCTACTGTTGCTTCCAAGGATGCTCGAGCACAGTTTCTGCAGAGAGCATCAAAGAGTGCTCCCATGTATCACTCGATACAGCTGTGAATGTCTCCCTCAGCTGATTCTTATAGTTCTATTTGGTCTACTAAAGATATGAATTCAGAAGACTGGAACAAACATATTAAAGTTTTATTCCGAGACAGGAAACAGTTTCAAATGAGCTACACCAAACAAAAGTGATGCTTTACCTTCCAAGATAAATAAACTGTCATGGAAACTTAACTAAGGGATTAAAGTTGATTCAAGAAAGGTTCTGTTAGCATAAAAATCAAGATTGCATGCACCCATATGCTCCATCTACCACTCCTTGAAGCTTAATCACTCACTGGAAGTAGCAGTTTCTATCTGTAGTTGCAGAAGCGAAGCGAGAACAAGTGAAGGGAAGGCCATGGCCATTCTGAAAACACCAACAAAGAGAGAAACCCAAGGAACAAACATGAGCTGATGAGGCTGTTCTTTTCGACTTACCGTGTTTTATGGGTGCCTGGAGCATTCATTAAATCACTCGACCACTTGTTTTGGGAATTGGACGATGATAAACATTCAATCTGCTTGTTTGCAATATGAAGTGTCGTAGAACAAATTAAATTAACATCATGGTTTAATTACGCAAACACATCATGTGTTACAATAGAAAACAATGGAGAGTGTAACGTAGTGCTACATTCAAACTCTGCAAAAATGATATGAGATAATGGCTGATAGTAGACTTAACAAGTTGATAGTAGAGCAGAAGATGTCATGATATGAGATAATGCGCGATAACTGAGTATTGAATCATTAAGACAAAAAATAATGCGTACGAACAAAGACTTTTGACAGACATTGAACATTATGGGGTCTCATACAAACAAAGAGTTGTAGGATCATAACCTAACATACATCATCTGAGTTCTTGGATCTTTTGCTGTTTATCCTTCTCAGCCACTTTTCTTGTGTCGTGGTAAGGCTAAAAGACAAGTGCTGTTTGCAAGTATTCTGCTGAGATGTTATAGTGCCTGGAAGCTCAGCTGGAAGAGCAGCAGCAGTGCTAGTAAAGGCGTTGAGAACAAGGAAAGCCAGGATGGGGGAAAGATCAAGTGTTCCACCAAGTGGTGGGATAATCCCTCGGAAAATGTTGAGATAGGGATCGCATAGAGTGCTGAAGAAAAACACAGAAAAAATCATAACAAGAGAACACACAAGTACTTTGTCTCAGAAATTGAGGCAAAAAGAACATAAAGCCATCTCAAGCAACAGGACAACTAACAAATCTGCATTTAAGCAGTACTAAAACTAATATCATTTAAAGTGTTTTGGTTGAACATATTGAAATTGAAATGACATGCCAACTTCCAAGAGAAGCATTTATGTCGCTGACTTACTAGCTCAAATGAAACCAACCTACTTGCTTGTTATTGAGCTTATGTCTATGTTATGAGCTTAAGGCATGCAAACGATCAAACAAGAAAATATACAACACTATTGAATAGGCAAAGCATTTCGTACATATACGCCAAAGAATCACTTCCAGAATATAGTTTCTGGGTGTATTTTCCTGAACTAAATTTAAAATTTTTAATAAGTGAGATTTAAGACATCAAGACTAGGAACAGCAAAGTTGGTCAATTTTAGACACAAATAGCTAGGCTTGAAAATGCCTTTGGTTACATCCTGGAAGCATATTTGCTTCTGCATACGCTTGTGCTCTCATACTTCCGCATAAAATGAATTCTATACAGAACAAAGAGTATTTGGCATCTTTTATTGCCTCTTTTACATGTTTCAGAGTTTCTGTAAATGGATATGGACTTGAAAGCTTGAACAAATGTACTTATTCTACTTGATATAAAAATACTAATGAAGAACAAAACATTGGAGAAAAGTCTGTTCCTTGTTTCTAGCAACACTCACCCCTTCATATAATGTCTCAGACAATTAATGACTCCAACTCACTTTTGGTTAATAACTTGATCTAAAAGATAACACCACATTGATGAGAATCACATAGGCAAATGAACCTTCTTGTGCTACATATTAAAAGTGCTTACATAGTATAATAAGTTGTCTTGTGACTTGCACAAATAAGTCAACACTTCAATTAGATCCAAAGATGGATGATTTATCACGTCAATTAGTTGTCTTGTAATATGTGTACCTGTTACATGGCAATACAAACTTAACCAGAACCAATTTCAATTCTTTTAGAATGGTTATTTGTTTCGCGATGTTTAGTTAAATCCTTTACTAAAGATAGACTAGATGCAGCTAAGATTAGGATGTGTAACAAAGTAGATTACTGCTGTTCTTCTGAAAAACACAGTCGTGTATTCGTACATAATAGTAGATTCCCCAGCACTTAAAAAATTTCACCCAGTGTATCTTAATACTTCAGCCTTCAACAGACAAGTACCCATACCTGACACATCAAATAATTACCTTCAAACTCATTTATGTGATGATTAAAATTTAACAAAAACCTACAAGATGCAAAGCATTAGTGCCATGTATTGCGTCAGCTTTAACGTATAACATCCCTTTTGATTCACCTAAACCAACATCAGATATCAGTGACCAATTCAGCAAGTCTAGCCTTATGGGCAAATTAATATACTACCCATCCAAAGTCTGATACCCATTAAACTTACAGCACCACAATGCAGAAAGAATTGTACCTGAGAGGGCTGACAATGGCCGGAGGAGAGTTGGGAAACCACGTTAGCACCAGCCTTATTATCAGCAGAGTGTTGTATATGTTCAAGAAGTTGATGATGCCATTGGTCACCACCAGCCCAGCTACTGAGTCTCCCGGCAATATTGCTGCAAAGCTGTGACCAGAAGGTAAACTCACGAACCTAGGGCTTCTGAAACGCATCTGGAAGCAATAACCAAATAACGCAATCACAAAATTCGCCTTTTTATCAAAGCAAACAATGAACATTGTTTGTTCTACGCCTGTATTGACACCATTTTCACTAGAATAATAAAAAAGCACCAAAGATTAAAGAAATAGTAAGAACAATAGAAGAATCAAATTCTGTTGTGCTCCTTCTGTCATTATCTCAGTCAAGCTTCAGAGAATCAGAGAAAGAACTCCGGAGGGTGCAAAAAGGGGCAGTCTTTTAAGGTTCTACGTCGATTTCGATACCATTACTAGTTATCGAATTCACCAAATGACTGAGCATAGTAAGAAAAAAATCGCGAACTTTGTTGTTCCAAATGGGCTTCGAAAGATTCTTGAAGAAATTCAGGAGCAGCAATGACCTAACCTGGCAGAATCTTTGGAGCTCGGAGCGGATGGATAGGAGGGGCTTGAAGAACGGATGCTCGGAGAGGGCGGCGGCCAATGTCTTAACGCAGCGTTCGGCAGCGGAGAGGAGGGAGGAATGGGGGCCCACGACGTGGACCGTCGCCGCATGGTCGAGGCCGGAGAGCTTCGGCGGGGGAAGAGGAAAAGAGAAGGGAAGGTGGTGGAAGGCGGAGGAGAGGAGTCCAGTGAAGGGGGCGGCTGTAGCCTGCGGGGACTCGGCGGTGGTTGGGGGAGGCAAAGGAGCCATCTTTCTTGCTTCGTTTGGAGTCGAGGGGGGATGAATGGGCTTTAGAAGCGGAGCGGATAACGTTTGTTGGGCAACTTATGACCGTCCGATGGGCGAGTTTTCATATTGGACGGATGGATGCTGTAGTGGCGACGAGTTTTTCTTTTTTTTTTATAATATATTTAAACTCTTTAAAATAGGAAAATAACTTATTCTTCCCTCAATTTTAATATATTATATACACTCATATTTTAAATTTTTTATTTGATATTTTTATTTTCTTCTAATGCCCTAAATATTTTAAATATATATATATGACTAACATATTAAAAAAGAGAAATTAAAGAACAGTACCAATTTAACCTTTTTAAGCCTCACTCGAAGCAAATGATGATCTCATCCGCTTATTATTTATTCAACTGCCACTTTCCATGTTTAAAACATGTAGAGATGTGAGATATCTTCATTGGATGCATTTGAGCCGTGCCAATATCTCTATCCGAGTCATATCAACCATTCCAGGATCTCATCAATCCACCTATCATATTTCGAAGACCAACAATGTGGCATAATGTCCATGTAAAATAATTGGTCTTCCCATCAGGAATACTCTCAAGGATGCCGATAATTTTTCCCCATCATTGTGATCTGGTGGCCATAAAATATATTCTCATCTAATATTGGGATTATGTAATTTAATATTCTTTTTTTTGTCTTGAAGCTTTAGTTTGACCAAATTAATTAATAATTACTTTCTCTACCATCATAATTACTTTCGACTAACCCGCCCTCCGTCCTCATCCAATAAATCAAGCAAACGCATCACCTTCGCACGATACGTACTCGAAGCTCACCATGTCGGTGAAAACGGGTCGGGTATTAGGAAACCACACCCGTATCCACTTCTAAGCATATATACACGTCGAACAAGAGCTGCCAATATCGGATTTGGATGGAGGATATTTCCCTCCACTTTCACCCGTTTAAGACCCAGCAGATCGCAGTACGCGGTAACTCCACCGGCGACGCTCGCATTCTTTCTGGCTTGCGAACACAAGAAAAATGTGGTCGGAAACCAACGGCCACAACTCCTTCGCGCACACCTTTCCGTCACCCATCGTCTCACCCAATTCCTAGTGTTTCAATAACTCACGACACGTGTACTGGTCTGCGAGTGGGTGCAGACGTTTCGTGTTTCGGAATCTTCTCCTTTTTCTATATCTTCTTCCTCCTGCCTCTCCATTCTCTCTCTCTCTCTCTCTCTCTCTCTCTCTCTCTCATGGAGGCTGCTCTCCTTCGAGTCTCCATTAGTCCTAAACCTAAGATCCACCTCAGCCCCGTTCGCTCTGTCCGGATCACTCCTCCTCACCTCCGCCTCTTCCGGCGGCCTAGCTCAGCTGACCCCCTTCGCCTCCTCCGCACGAATGCCGTCGAGATCGGGGCCGCCACGTCCGGCGAACCCCAGCAGGAGGAGCAGCTCAAGAACTCCTCGGTCCTCCTCGAGGTCGGCGGGATGATGTGCGGTGCCTGCGCCGCCCGAGTCCGGTCGATCCTTTCCGCTGACGACCGAGTCGACTCGGCTGCGGTCAATATGTTGACCGAGACCGCGGCCGTTCGGCTCGGGCCGAGCGGCGACGAGCCGGAGCGGGTGGCCGACGAGCTGGCCGAGAGGTTGGCGCAGTGCGGTTTCCCGTCCAAGAGGAGGAGAACGGGGTTGGGGGTGCAGGAGAACGTGAGGAAGTGGAGGGAGATGGCGGAGAGGAAGGAGAAGTTGCTCGCGGCGAGCCGCAACCGTGTCGCGTTCGCGTGGACGCTGGTGGCGCTGTGCTGCGGGTCTCACGCCACTCATTTGCTGCATTCACTTGGGATTCACGTCGCTCACGGTGAGGAATTCTCGCCCGATACCAAAACTGGAGATCTTTTTGGCTCTGGTGTTGATATTTTGAAAGATGCAGATAAACTTCAGCAGCTAAAGTTATTCAATTTGTAGTTTTCTGCTTCAGTTGAATGTTTGATATGGTCAATGATGTGTGCATGATGGTTGTCGTCTGATACAGGTTCATTTTTGGATATATTGCACAATTCTTATGTGAAATGTGGTATCGCCTTGGGGTCATTGCTCGGACCTGGTAGAGGTAAATCATAAGCTTACTCTCCTTGGCTCTGCATTGTGCATGTTTTGTAAGGCTTCTCAATACATGTTGCATATTTTGCATCCTTTATCTGAAAGGTGTAAATGCTACTTCTGGCTAGCCTCACTGCATGCCTGAGATTTATGAAAGCTAGTTGATTGAAATTTTGGGATGACAAACAGAAATGAAATTTCACTCTGTTAAGCATTTTACAGTTAAGTTCTTTAATGCAATGCCGGTCAACATTGTGCTTTCTGGAGTTTGCATTAGCACAATGCAACTCTGCCATCACCCTTTTTTGCAGACAATCACATGGTAGATTTTGCTATATCAGCAGATTGCAATAGCAAAACTTACTTGAAGGGTTTTCTGTTCAATAGAATCACAAACTTTTAACTACATTACAGTTCATGTGTCATGTTTTTTGGTTGCTATGCATGAGAAAAAGGGTTGTATATATAAGCGCCTATTGGTTGATTTGATTACTCTTCCTGATCACTTTTTACTTGGTTTTCTTTTTGAGCAAATTGCAGTTGTCTTTCACTGATCTGTTTCTTTTGGATGTCTTCTCTGGTTACTGCCATATGAGAGGTTTGTTTAGGAAAAACTTATGGGCTACTTAATGACTTTAAAACTGAGGGTGATTTCGGGTGTTCACAAAACTCACTGAAGAGTGCATACACAGGAGAGAGACAAAAACTTGCCTATCAAAGCACATCTAGTTATTTTCCGAGTGCCATTGAACTGGATTCGTAATAACTCTTATCAGTTAGAATCTTTTGGGCCTTTAGTTCCTTCACTTTTTTCTTTCTCTCTTTTTTCTTGTTTTCATTGTCTAGACCATGGCGTATATGATGACTGCATCACTTTCTTCTATAGACCCCAAAATTACAGAAATCCATAAGAATTAAATTTATTCTTCTTTAGTTGGTTTTATTTCATTTAATATATTTTGCATAACCAAATAGTTTTAAAAGGACTTGATTATTCTGTTATGGAGATCTACTTCCATTGTCTGAATATTACTATAAATGTTCTGCATCTGTAGAATTGCTTTTGGATGGTCTCAGAGCATTTGCAAATGCCTCACCAAATATGAACTCTCTTGTGGGATTTGGATCCATTGCTGCATTCCTGATTAGTGCAGTAAGTACAGTCTCAGAAAGAAATAGCTATTGTCTTGATCTCGTTGTTGATCTATTGCATGATGTTTTTGTCTTGTTCATTTGATTTTCTGTTGTTGATAATGGTCAATCATATTTTTCTTATCTTTACTGATTGTGTGTTTCTTTTAACTTCTGCAGATGTCACTGCTCAACCCAGGCCTTCAATGGGAAGCATCTTTTTTTGATGAACCGGTTAGTTGTATTTTAATCTTTAAAACTTTGTCCAATAATGAAAAGATTTTGATAGAAAAAAATTCCTATGCAAATCTGAACTTGGAAGAATTTCATTTTCAAATTTCTAATTAAAATTACTGCTTTTGAAGAATTTCATTTCTAAGAGAAACAAATTTTATGGAAAAAAATGTGGAGAGAGGTATATATGTTGTAAATTTTGTGGGTACACTTCACGTTAACTATATGATTCAGGATCATGAATATCCTAACAGTAGAAGTCAAATGCACAAATTTAATTATCGCAGCCACACTTGTCCTCACTTGCTCTCGTGCCTAGCTCTCGTCCTTTGTGAGGTTCTGTGAAGATACACAAATTTTATGGCTCATGCAGATATTAATAAGATCAAAGTCAGGAATGTTATGTGCTTTTGCCAAAATGGCCTTGGTCATGTTTACATAGGTCCTCGGTTGGCATGGTTCATACATGTTTCTGCTCTTGTATATGTGTGTATCCAGTGGATGGCACAAATCCATGAACTGTGTTATTGCCTTGCCAGCAACAGTAAATGATGAAGGCAGGTGTTGATCCCAGGATGTTACGATAATCCAACAAACTCTTTACCAGTCAAGCTAACATATGAACACATTATGTTGTCCTAATTAAAGGTTGGATTTGACTGAAGCCTGTATTTAACAGTCGTTTACACTTTACATTATCTAAAAAGAAATCTTGTGCCACATTTACCAGAGTTTCGTAGGTGTTTTTTTTATTGTGTAACAGCATTCAGGAATTTATTTTTCTATAATCAAATTCAGCGACCATGTCTGATTCTTAAACCACATAGTCAAAGAATGCTGACACTCATGTACTTATTGGTAATATCTCATTCAGGCAGAGTGTCTTGTAGAATGCAGGTCATGCTTCTTGGTTTTGTACTTCTTGGACGTTCTCTTGAAGAAAGGGCTAGACTACAGGCATCCAGTGATATGAATGAACTCTTGGTAAGCCTTGTTTTTGCTATGTGTATTAGCTCCATATTTATCTATTAATTCATTTCTCAGAGTTGTGCATTTCTAGCAAAATTGATATTAGCTTCATCTTTTGTCTAGATAGTGGCATCATTATTCAATTATAGTGAAGTTGAGAATCTACTAGCCATTATGCTTCTCCTATCATGCCAGTTGCACCTGACATTATCATATCAGTTCCATTTATGAAAATCCTCATCATTCTATTCCCTGCATAGTCATCTCAATCGGGAGAAAGATGAAGATAGATTATTCTTAACATCTCACTTATATTCACTGTAAATGCCTACTTTAAATTCTACAATGTAGCAAGAAAATGATTTAACTTTTAATTTAGCAAGAAAATGATTTAACTTTTAAAGAAAAAATGTAATCATAAGTCTCTCAGAAAAGATTGTATTTTTGACAAATTTAATTACTTCCTTGCAGTCATTGGTCTCCTCTCAGTCACGATTGATAATCTCATCATCTGAAGAGAAGCCTACATCTGACAGCTTCTTGAGTGCTAATGCAATTAGCATTGAAGTTCCAACTGATGATGTTCGTATTGGAGACACGATCTTGGTTTTGCCAGGGGAAACAATTCCTGTAGATGTATGTTTAAAATTCAACTTTTTCGCCATTCTGCTTTTATAACATATCTAGAGACAGACATAAGACACAAATATTGCCTCCAACTCATTTCATGGTTCACGTGTCTTTTTTCTTATTATCTAAGTTACTTGTTAATTAAACACCTATAACTATCATGTTGCTCTTTCTCTGCTCTTTAACATATAGGCATCTATAACAACAATAGCAAACTTCTATTCAGTTTATTGGAGTCAATTATCTAATTTACAAGTCTTTGATAATTATTTAACATCATAACTCATACAGACTTAAATGTGAAACTTGATTCTAATTAACTATCTGAGTTACAAGTCATGATTATTATTTGACATTATAACTCATCCAGACTTGATTACAAAAAGTGACTCTAATCAATTATCTAATTTACAAGTCAGGGATGATTATTGTGAAAATCGATAGGCTTTTTTTTCATCTTTTGGTTCATAACTCGTCCAGACTTGATTGTTGGTAAACCACATATTTATCTGAAATAATTTTGGATACAGGGGAAAGTTCTTGGAGGTAGGAGCGTTGTTGATGAATCCATGCTCACAGGTGAATCTCTTCCTGTATTCAAGGAACATGGTCACAGTGTTTCTGCAGGAACAGTTAACTGGGTATGCTCATTCATGAAACTATATACCAACTTTAGTGAGCTGTGCCTAAATCTTGAGCAAAAGACTAGATGCTGTAAAATATTGCATGTGATCGATATATTTCTATAAATTTCTTGATTATAGCTAGGGAAATTTGTTTGAAATAGTTCTTTGAGGTACTCTTTTAAGGTTGAAGTGCTCCTAGTTTCTTTGTTCTAAAACTAAGGGTTTCTAGCGTGATATTTCTTGGTTTCTGAATGCTTTTGATAAAATGCTGTTCTCCTTGAATGATTTTCTGTGATTACTCCATGTTAATGTTAATATACCTTCTATATGAGACCTAGTTGGGTATTTTATTTTGCAGGATGGACCTCTAAGAATTGAGGCTGTGAAAACTGGTGCTATGTCAACTATCTCTAAAATAGTTCGCATGGTCAGTATGCCATACTTTCTCAAATTCTTGTTGGAATGTTTTCTTTCCTCTTAATTGAATGCACTGATTTTTGCAGGTTGAGGAAGCACAAGCACATCAAGCACCTATCCAGAGACTGGCAGATTCAATTGCAGGACCTTTTGTGTACAGTGTGATGGCACTATCTGCTGCAACCTTTGCCTTCTGGTGTGTGTGTGTGTGTGTGTTTTGCTTTTTAGTTGGTATTTGGCAATCAATTATTGCATGCCTATGGAAGACACTTTTTATTGGTTCCAGTAAGGATACGAATCTGAATTAATTGGCTTATATTCTTATTTGTTGTTTGAGGATGAAAATGAATAAAAATAAGTTCTTCAATATCATGGTTTGCATTAAACAGATATAAGTAATAGTTTCTTCTCTGCACATCTTTCAGGTATTATATTGGAACACACATCTTTCCAGATGTGTTGCTTAATGATATTGCAGGTCCTGATGCAGATCCATTGCTTTTGAGCTTGAAACTCTCTGTGGATGTACTGGTAAGTATATATGAACAATTCCATTTTAGTCTACAACTATATCATATCAAGGCCTCATGAACAGGGTTTTTTTTAATTATCTTGATAAAGTACCACATAGTTATTTATTAGCTTTAGATGCTATATTTCAGATGGAAAGTTGATGATTGTCCCTTAACTTGCATGTAGTTTTAATTTACTTGACTTTTGAAGTTCATTCTGGGTGTATATTGTATATCTATTTGCTGAACTAATGGCCTGCACTTTTCAGGTAGTTTCCTGTCCTTGTGCGCTGGGTCTAGCTACACCAACAGCCATCTTAGTTGGCACTTCTATGGGTAATATATTTAATTTATTGAATTTAGTTATGAAGATACTATGATGAACTCTAGAAAATAAAAAACTTATGCTCTTCATTTAGCCCGAAAATGGTGGACAAATTTAGTGCATTATAGATCATTTAGAGATGGATCAATCTCTGATGTATTCAGTGAACAACATTTGTTTTGGTATATGAACTTGCTATCGAGCATGAATGGCTGTTTGTACTTTCATGTGCTTTCGTTGTTAATTTTGTATGTACATGCATATTGTTGTTACTCTATAAAGACTGTTTTCTCCACATGAAGACTTCGACCATTCTGTATTATCTTTTCTTTTTTATCTGTTGAACAATGTGCTAATGTCCTAGTATGAAAGATCTGTTCATCAATCAATCAAGGCTTCTTGGATGTACTACATTCTATTCTGATAGGTCAATTTCATGAGCAGGGGCAAAACAAGGACTCCTTATCAGAGGAGGTAATGTCTTGGAACGGTTGGCTGGTATAGATGTCATTGCACTAGATAAGGTATTTTTGATGGTTGAATGTTCATTTCATTTTTAAAGAGGCATTATTAGGTGAAGGAACAGCATTTTAATATGTGAGAGTTTTCTCTGCTAAGTGACTAATATTTGTGTCGTGTAATCTTTTGTCTGAACTTACAGACTGGAACTCTTACAGAAGGAAAACCTGTTGTTACTGCTATTGCTTCTTTGGATTATGAAGAATCTGAAATTCTCCGACTAGCCGCTGCCGTGGAGAAGACGGCATCGCATCCAATTGCCAAGGCTATTTTGGATAAAGCTGAGTCACTGAATTTTGGAGTCCCTAGTACCAGTGGACAACTGACAGAACCTGGTTTTGGTTCCTTAGCAGAAGTAGATGGATCTCTAGTTGCAGTTGGTAGGCTTGACTGGGTTCATGAACGTTTTCAGAAAAAAGCTTCAAAATCTGAATTGCTGGATCTGGAAAATCTTGTGGGATGCCTTTCATCTAGCATGGCAACATCATCAAAACAGTCGAAATCAGTTGTGTATGTTGGGAAGGAAGGTGAAGGCATAATTGGAGCTATAGCAATATCTGATGTTCTGCGATATGATGCAAAATCTACAGTTAGCAAGTATATTTCCTACACCATGGATTAACATGCTAAAAGATGCAAAATATTGAATTCTTAGTTTTTTTCCTTTTTGTTTTTTAGCTTCATTTTAAAATAGAAGCTTGTTGAAGTTCCTATCAAGAAATACTACTGTTCAACTAAAAGTCCTTTCCTTGAACTTATTATGAACTACAGCATTCTAAAACATACTTAGTGATATTATGATCATATCACAAACAAATATTTGGCCTTTGTTTATGTATAAGATGTTTTAGCATTTCTGTTTATATGCTTAAACATATTCTGTTTGGTTGAAAGGCTGCAGGGAATGGGAATAAAGTCGGTCCTCGTATCTGGGGACAGGGAAGAGGCAGTGACAAGTGTTGGCGAGATGGTTGGAATTGGAACTATAAATGCAGCTTTGACTCCGCAGCAAAAATCAAGTATCATATCAAGTTTGCAAGCTGAGGGGCATAGCGTTGCTATGGTAATTCATTGTAGCATATTAAATACACTACCAGTACTCCATTTTAGAACAACATTAATCATGGCATTAATATTATGATGCAACTGTTTTTGGAATTCAGTCTTATACCAAATGGAATATTCTAATGTTTTCTTTATTTCTTTTCGAATTTAAGGTTGGTGACGGTATAAATGATGCACCATCATTGGCACTTGCTGATGTTGGAGTTGCTTTGCAAATTGAGGCCAAAGAGAATGCTGCATCTGATGCAGCATCAGTTATTCTTTTAGGCAACAGGCTTTCACAGGTAAAAGATCTAACAGTAATTCTACAATTGTATGCCCATTTTACATTTCTGTAACAAAGACAACACATCTTTTTTTCTGGATTTCCTTTGCCTTAATAGCAACCAAATGAAATCTCCCTTGGAATAGAAGTGTTATGAAGATGAATAGCATGTTACTGTTTTAGGGCATCTTGAAACAACATTATTGACAATATTAATAGTTTATCAGTTAAGTCCAATCCTTTATTCCACTATATGTTTGTATTTGCTAATTGCAGCTCGCATTTCTTTTGTCTTGCGATGCATGTGACCTTTCATCTCTTTTTTGCAATTGCATCTTTTTTATAACAACAATGATACAGGCCATACTATATGGATCTTTTCCACCAATGAGCCCTGTCAAGGGAAGAATCACACTATTGTTTAATGTTTGTCTTTCTACTATGAGTGCTTATGAGTAGATTGAAATCTTGCAAAATTGTCTCATATGCTTCTAGCAAATTGTGAGGGGTCTACCTAGCTAAATTAGATCATTTGCATGGTAGTTTGTTGTGCAAGTGTGGGAATGGTTCTTCAGATCATGGGCACTTAAAAAGGAGCCTGTTATTCAACTCACATCTTACATGATCTGTATCCGACACCCATAATGATTCCTGGATACTTCAAACAGAAGCACTGGTCTTGCGGTACCTTTTTTTTCTTTTTCAGTGCTTAACTGAGAGATCGATGCACCTCAAGTTATCTGTTTGCAAGCTAGCTGAGAGACAAAACCACGACAAACACATGGTGTTTGCAGTTTTGTCATGTCCTATTGGCAATATATCATTTCAGTTTGTTGTTATTTCTGAATTCTGATTCGGTTCGAAACTTGTTTATTTACAGATAGTGGATGCTGTATCACTAGCTCAAGCAACAATGGCAAAAGTTCACCAGAACTTGGCCTGGGCAGTGGCATACAACGCAGTTGCCATCCCCATTGCGGCAGGGGTGCTGCTCCCGAATTTTGATTTCGCCATGACACCATCGCTTTCCGGTAAGTCATGACAAAAGGTCTTAGTAGCATGATCAACACTCAAGTTTGTGATCGGATATACTCTAATTAGGTTGACAATTCAGCTATTTAGTTTAAGGAAAAACAAAAAATAAAGTTCCTAGGAAAATTTTGCAGGAGGGTTGATGGCCTTGAGCTCCATTTTCGTCGTCAGCAACTCTTTGCTACTACAGCTGCATGGATCTTTCCCCAAGAAAGAGAACAACTACAAAGCAAATATTGATAAATGACATGGAGATTCGATGTGGTAAAAACCTACAGCTGGAGATTTTTTTTTTTGGCTGTCTTGTATTAGAGCATATATCAACTCAACAGCAGCTATCTTAACTCAATAACAGCTATTGACAGAATAAACTATCGTGTATTTAGATTCAGTGTATGTTGTTCCTCTACATTCCATTCATCATAAGTTGCAATTAAATTGCTCTAAAGCAATATACTATATGTTTTTCCATTGTTCACCGCATAGTTTTGCCGTAATGATTGTATTACCTACCAAAAATATAAATTAATTTTAGCATTTATGTATATATCTATACAGTTATAATAAGTATATAATGGAAGGAATACATGCACGAGAAAGTTTGTATTTGGAAAGACGTATATACTTACGTTTATAACCATATGCTTGGAGCTTCATCAACACCAATTCAACACATCGTTTCCATTAAAACCCATCTCCCACCGTCCAAAAATTGCTTATAAGTCATTGCAAGACGAGGGAATTCATGTCTGAATCCCCTGCAGCAAATAGCCTGGAGCTTATTTTTGTAACCAGAAAAGAATCTAATCTACATCATATTTGGACGGTGAGAGTCGTCAAGCACCACCACCACCACCACCATGTAGTAGTTTACAGTGAAGACTATGGTGCACCTAATAAGAAGCTGAGGACGACCTTGTTGAACCTGCCGGCGTCTTCCATCTGCGGCATGTGACCAGTTTTCTGCAACACCTCCAACCTCGCATTCTCTCCTAAACGCCTGCACTTGCTCATTTGGCTCACATTCATCAGCATATCATCGTTGACAGGAGCAGGAAAAGAAGGCTTGGAGGCAACTTACTTTTGCATCTGGATCGCCTTCTCCACTGGGAATATCTGATCATTCTCTCCCCATATCAACAGAACTTGCTGCGAGGAACAGCGACTGAGAACAAGAAGAGAAGGTTTGGGGTGATGAGCTGAGTGCATGCAAGGTAAAGCCGTTTGTTACCTGCGGAAGAGGAGTAAGTTGGAACTGGTCTTTGTTGGCGAGGGAGATGCCCTTGATGAGTTCTAGCTTTTCCTCCAGCTTTTCGCTGAACAGATTCTGCACACAGCCATGCATATTTACTTTGCTAAGCTTTTCGGCATCATTTGTGTTTCCTTTTATCCCAAACAAGTAAAAACAAATGTCAAAAAAAAAAAAACATTTGTTTGACAACTTGGTTTTGTTTATTGCATTTAGAAATTGCTGGCTAGATTAAACAAAAAATAATAGTAGAAACATCACAAAGATTCTATTACATCTTCATTACAGAAAATAATAGTAGAAGGAAGGCTGCTCAGTATCCCCAGACCCTGAACTCAAGATCGGAGTTTACATTACTCCTTGTAGAATTTAGGATTCTTCACATATACCCATCCCTTAATATTCATCCAAAAATCTCAAGTTAATAATGACTAATCATGTTTATCTAACAGGTATATTAATAATTAAATCCCTAAAAATTATTTAATGTGATGCAGTCACTTTTCTAAGAGAATCTACTAGTCAACGCTGCTATCTTCCTATCGGCCTATGATCTCACGTGCTTACCAATGGCTGAGGTGGAATGTCGTCCGTTGGTTGGTAGCTGCGGACCCCAGAAGCCAACCAACGGTGGGTCCAACAGTGGGACCCACGCTGCCAACCAACGGCTACCCTTCGTCTCACACGACGATATTTGCATTTTCTTAGAGTAATTTACCATTTAATTTTATTTTTTTTTGGTATTCGTTGATTTCTATGAACGTGATTTGGGGACAATCAATGTACATAATGATCTCATCTTTGTAAGCAAGACTGTACTAATCGATCGATTCTAGGTTTGAGGATATACGGGAATAAGATCGAGGGAAGTGGAGAGCGCAAGGACGAACGTTTACCCGAAGCATGTCGCGGAGGATGAACTCCGGTACGAATCGAGGCGGGCGGTGGACGGCGACGCGGATGAGCCTCCTCATATCGGCGGTGGTCCGCGGGAGGAGAAGATCGGCGACGCCTCCACGGCCATCGGCTCGCTCCAGTAGCGCCTTGTCGTCCTCCGGCCCCTTGAGCAAGTCGGAGCTGGCGATCACCACCCGCTCCACCCGGTCCGGCCCCATCGCCCGCGCCACATGGTACGCCACGAACCCCCCGTAGCTGGTCCCCATCACCGAAACCCTCGCCCGGCGCGGCGGCGCGACGCCGAGGGCGTCGAGGAGGCGGGCGAGTGCCGCGGCCTGGAAGGCCTCCGACCGCTGCGGGGACCGGGTGGTGGAGCCGCCGAAGAAGAGAAGGTCCGGCACGATGAGGTCGAAGCGGGCGGCGAGAGCCGCGATCTGGCTGCGCCACTGCCACGTGGCGCGGGGTCCGAATCCATGGATAAGGAGGAGCGGGGGCTTCGGCTGCCTCTTCGATCCGCGGCCGCGGTCGGCTCCGGCAGAGGAGGGAGTGGGGAGGAGGGAGGCAGAGATCCAGCAATGGATGGTGGTGTCGGCGTCGACTGCGACAGTGTGCGAGCGGAGGCCGGCGGCAGTGTAGGCGCGCCGCACAAATATATCGATCAACCGCACCAGGCTAAGCCCCATCTCTCTCTCTCTCTCTCTCTCTGGTGGTTCTTCTTATATTTATATAGATCGGGAGGGGTGTTTCCATAAAACATAAGACGGGATAGATCGAGAGGGGTTATATGCAAAAACTAAGAAGTGAAGGACTGAAAGGAAAAAAAACTAAAAACATGATGGATAGTTACATTGGCGGTTAGTTTATGTTAATGGAGACATAGAGATGCTCAAGGGAGATAAAAATGATCCAATTTAAGGGAGAGATAATGAGTAGTGATTTCCTAGTTCGATTGGAATTCTAGATGGTGGTTTATGTTGGAATGAATCAAAATCCAAAATATGTGAACGACAAAATCCAAAAAGAATCAAAAGTGTTATTTTAAATATGTTAAAATGAAAATAATCTGGCATCTTTAGGGTTTCAGAACCCAAAAGTTAACGAAATTGAAGGCTGATAAATAAATACATCAGCTGTTGTAATGGTAGCATCATCGTTACGTAGCCATAGGAGTGGCCATCTTTGTTAATCTTAATATGCTCCTCGACACCGCACCTTAATGTCACTACCTTTTCAATGTTTCATGTGCTTGTTCTTGGAAGAATTCAACTAAAAGACTTGCTTATCCAAACAGTTTGGTAGAGAGTCCTCCAAGATTTCCGTAGAAGGAATTCTTCATGAAAGAACGATCTTGGTAGGACCAGGCAACCTTCCACTCTTGTTTGTGTGACATCCGAGCTTCCCTGTTATTGTTTCTCCAAGTCAAGTCAATTTTACGCAAGGGAAAATAATTATCGATTGATTCATAACTCTTTTTCTTTGTTGGTGCGAAGTGACTTGTCAACCATCGATCATTATCAACCAGCATTTGATCTGATCAATTGGATCCAAAAGAAAAGATTATAGTCTTGTGAATTATATGAATCGATTTGCGCATGCAATTAGGTCGATATTTAAAATCATGCATTAATTCTACTTATTGTGTACGCAACTTATAGGTAGTCCCACCTACCAATAGTACATGCGATCATGAGAGACATAAGGAGACTAACGTGATGTTGTCACCTTTCCTACCCTCTTTTGCCGGTAGTACGTGTGATTTCTCCGGACGGATTAGTTAGGTCGGGATGCAGTCCTATAAGTCACTCCAAACCCGACTCAAAGTCAACCATCCGATTTCAAAATAATTAGGGTTTTGGCTAATTAAATCCCAAGAAATATTAATTGATCTGATGTATTTTTCACATATAGATCACAACATGCTTTTATTATTTATAAAAAAATTCAGATTGACTTGACTCTTCCTGATTATAATTAATATTAGTTTATTTTAGTAAATAATAAATATAAAAATATACTTATGGGATGAGCAGATAAAGATTAATAAAATGTGTTTTGAGGACTTATATGTAAATAGGATTTTTTGTTCTGCCTAATACGTAAATAAGATTCCACGGAGGAATAATGAATATAAAACATTTTTTCTTCTGTATTTTTACCCGCACGTGGAAGCTTCGAAGGCGCTTGCAAATAAGGGAGAGACGACGGCATTGGAAGGCAATGAGAGTCCCGAAGACCGCGCTCTCTGCTCTTGTCAGAACCCAACACACGGCGGCGAGAGCCCCCTCGGACACCTACGCCACCCTCCTCCGGCGATGCGCCGCCGAGCGGTCTCTCGAGAAGGCCCGCCGGGTCCACCGCCATATGAAGATGTCTGGCTTCCCTCACCTCAGCCTTGGAAACAAGCTGGTCGACGTGTACCTCAAATGTGGCGCGATCGAGGACGCCCGGGAGGTGTTCGACGCAATGCCCAAGCCGCATCCTGTCTCCTGGAACGCCATTATATCTTCCTGCGTTCGCTGTAGCAGGAGCCGTGAAGCGGTGGATTTGTATAAACGGATGCTGTGGGAGGGCGTCATGGCAGACGAGTTCACCTTCTCGAGCGTGCTTAGAGCATTCAGTGAGCTCGGTCTCGTGGCACAAGGCGGTGCAGCTCATGGGCGACTGGTGATCTCCGGTGTAGATGCCACAAATGCCTTTGTTGGCAGTGCCTTGGTAGATATGTATTCAAAGTTCGGCAAACCGAGAGAAGCTCAAGCGGTCTATGATAGAGTATGTAGCAAGGATGTCGTCTTGACGACAGCTTTGATCGTAGGCTACACCCAGAATGGAGAGTACAGTAAGGCAATTCAGCTCTTCCGGCAGATGATGAAGGATGGCATTAGTCCAAATGACTTCACATTCGCTAGTGTTCTAATAGCATGTGGGAGCATTGGAGACTTGAGGTGGGGGTTATTTATTCATGGTGTCATGGAAAAGTTGGGTTTTAAGCTAGGCTGTTCTTCACAGACGTCACTCCTTACCATGTATTCGAGGTGCGGACTGATTGATGACTCCATAAAAGTCTTTGAGAGCATAGCGGATCCAAGTACAGTGAGTTGGACGGCTATAATTGGATGCTTGGTATGTAATCACAGAGAAGAGCTGGCTCTTTTGATGCTTCGGAACATGATTAGTGATTCAGTTCGGCCTAACGCTTTCACTTTGTCCACAGCTCTGAGAGCGTGCTCCGCCCTTGCATTGTTCGAACAAGGGAAGTTGATCCATGCCTTCACTACAAAAATTGGGTTGGATGGTAACAGATTTGTTTATGCTGCATTGATCGATACATATGGAAAGTGTGGGCGTATTGGAATGGCCAGAATTATTTTTGATGATCTGCCAGGGCTTGATTTAGTTTCTGTGAACTGTATGATCAATGCCTATGCACAAAATGGCCATGGAGTGGAAGCAATTCGAGTGTTTGAGATGATTCAAGTATCGGGTTTGGAACCAAATGATGCGACACTCACCGGTGTTCTTTCTGCTTGTGGTAATGCAGGACTGCTTGAAGAAGGCCATCGAGTGTTCTCTTTCATCATCGACTGCTACAAGCATGGACCATCTAGCGACCATTATGCATGTATGGTTGACCTTCTAGGTCGTGCCGGAAAGCTGGAAGAGGCCGAAGGGCTGATAACCAAACTTAGGAGTCCAGATAAAGTTCTGTGGAGGTCTTTGCTAAGTGCCTGCAAAATACATGGAAAACTGGATATGGCAAAGAGGGTTGCGAGAAATATACTCGAGCTTGATCCAGGTGATGGTGCAACTTACATTCTTTTGTCGAACATTTATGCATCTTTAGGTCAATGGAATGAGGTGATCAATGTGAAATCTGCAATGAGAAGAATGAAACTGAAGAAAGATCCAGCCATGAGTTGGATCGAGGTGGACAGGGAGTTCCATACATTCATGGCGGGAGACAGGGGTCACCCGAAGGCAGAAGAGATATATAAAGAGTTGGAAGTGCTGATCACAAGGACCAAGGAACTGGGCTATGTTCCGGACACAAGCTATGTCCTACAAGAAATGGAGGAGCTGGAAAAGGAGAGATCCTTGTATTACCACAGTGAGAAGCTGGCTGTGGCCTTTGGGGTCATGAGCAGCAATGACAAGGGAGACATACCAATCACAATATTCAAGAACCTCAGGGTTTGTGGTGACTGTCATTCTTGGATAAAGTTGGTGTCTCAAGTGGTGGGCAAAGAAATCATTGCTCGAGATGCTAAGAGATTTCATCATTTCAAGGATGGGCTGTGTTCATGTAACGACTGCTGGTAATCGAAACTGGACTTTCGAGTGAAACATGGTTGAGTTGATTCCTCTCAGCTTATCCTGTTGGATTAACTTAAGAATGTGGTCTGGCTGTGGAGCGTTCAGCTAAACTTGTTGCAGCTATTATGACAAGTTGATGGTGCCACTATCACTGAGGTTATGGTTCCGATGATTTTTTCTAACAACTGTTGCCAAAGATTTCACTTCCTCCATAGAGAGAGATTGCTTTCAAACGTGTGCCAGCATCAACTTAGTTAACACAGAAATCAAGATCTTCGCTGTGGATGCTGTGAATTTGAAGTTGACTACAGGTAAACTATAAAGCAAGTATATAACTTCATCTTGTTTCCATAATCTGAAACATCGTAGACTGAAGGTAAGAGTGTATAAATATAAAAGTATCTACTTCCATACATGTGGAAAGAAAGAAATGAGAATATTTTTGGTGAGTATAAGAGCTCTATGCATCAAGCTATAGTCACAACTAGCTTTTTGTGCTAGAGGGAATGAACATGAAGGGAATCATCTATCCAATCCTATTCCATTCAAATGGTAAAAGCCTCAAAGAGGGTATATTAGACCCATTTCTGATGGATCTGTGTCTGGGTGTGAAGGAAGTATGGGTTATGTATTGAGAAATGACACCAGTATTTATGTTTTTGCAGGATGTGGGTTCAGAACAGATCGAGCTTACAAGATGAGGCCAAGATAGGAAGGATACACAGACACAATTACTCACAACTAATGGATGAAATAGACAGAGAACAAGACTTTGCGTTGGACAATTAAGCATAGTATATTTGATTCTAAAATGAAAATTAATTTACTTGGACAGTTCTCTAGTTCGCATTGTTCTACAGTAGGCAATCATCACATGACCTGCAGCCACGAGTGGCGTTGCTTTGGGATGATTGCTTGTGCATGTCGAGGACGGACTCTCAGGATGCTCGCTTTATGGTGGATTTTAGGAGAAAAGATGCTGAAAAACTAGGAAAGAAAAGAACTGCTAGTATAATATGATGTGATCAGTCAAAAATACTGGGACTGCTGATGGGGTTTGCAAATGAAGGTTCAGGGAGGAGGAATGGGGGTGTACTCGGACAGTTCTGCCAACAAATTGAAGCCTTTGGGAGCTCATATCTCACCATCATGTTTGAGATGTGAATGAGATGAAACCTGATAGTGCACCTGCCTCGTCTGTGACAAAGTGGTGTGATGAGGCTTCATTCTAGTGATTAAGCTAACATCATAGTTAGTATTTGGGTAATTTGCTTACAAAAGCCCCCCACTAATTGGCTTTTTATCGAAGGATATTAACGCCTCTTTTACAGATAGATGCACCCTTCTTTTTTTTTTTTTTCTAAATAGACAAATATGCTTTTAGTCTTTCAGATGATTTATTATATAATTTTGTGTGAGAGAAAAGAGGGGGGAGAAAAAAAGGTGGAGGAAGAGGAGGAAAGGGAGCAGACAAGAGGAAAGCTCTTGCGTTATCTTGAACTGGGTTGGCCTAAACAAAGTCGTTGATTTGGATTGGTTGAGAAAGTTTTGACAAAAAAGGAACGCTATCGTTTGATAAATTCTCAATAGAGGGATATCTTATGGTTGAAATGAATTGGTAGAAGCTTTTATGTATAAATTGCCCTTATTATTTTGTCACATTTATAGTGCCATCGATGTTATGTTAACGAGTGTAAATTGCTCAGCACTGCATGGAAATTACAAGGAGATGGATCATTTGCATGCATACGGGACAGCTAGAAAGAAAGTTTAGGGAGATCGACCATTTGCATGAACTCCTAATTTGCAAATCGCCGGCAGCAATCGCGTGAAAGCAAACTCACCTCAGCACTCGGACGACGACGACAACAAAAGAGAGAGAAGGTTTGCTTTGTTGGCCTGAAGATGCCAGCCTCGTATCGTCCAACATTTGCCAAAAATGTGGGATGTGCAAAACCAAAACTTATTGCTGTAGCATGAATCTGTTTGAGGAGGGTTGACTGTCGAGTGGCTATCTCAACTCTGTGTTTCCAACTCGAAAGAGAATTAACAACAAGCAACTTGAAAACTGCTACCGTATTCCCAGGCATATTTTGAGTTGATATAATCACATTAACTGTCTAGCCTTAGCAAAACAAGTGACAGGTATCAAAGATTTCACAAAACAACAAGCAACTGGAATCAACTTTTTATAAAAATGTTACCTTATTCCTAAAAACTGAGTGATAGCTAATAACATATTAGTTAGCTACCCCCTTAATGTCCTGATCTCTACATTTTAAAAATCTACATTAAGTTACGAAAGTGAAACATCTAGATCCATTTACCTTAACACTGTTGGTTTTACCAACGAAAACACGAAAACAAAAAATAAAAACATAATTTTAATGGTCCCGTTAACGATGGCAGACAATGACGCCGCTGAAGGCTGTGAGTGACTGTCAACGCAGATGCAATTGTCGAACGATACTTTCGCCACTTTGCACTGCATTGATATCGACGCAATTGCCAAGCGACGTAAGGGCTACCGATGCAGATGCCAAGCAACGTCACTCGACAACTACACCAACTCCGATGCAGAACAATGTCATTCGACAACTGCATTAGCGATGACACAGATACAAAGCAACAAAAAAGTCGCTCGACAACTACGTAGGCGCCTCACCCCTAGCTACCGCTCTTCTCATCCACAACAGCCACTTATCCACCACCACCAATTGAAATATTAAAATTATCTTTTCGCTCCTTGTTTTCGTGTTTTCATTAATAAAACCAACGGCGTTAGAATAAATGAACCTAGATGTTTCACTTTCGTAACTATGGTTATGCCAATATAATTTTTTAAAATATAAGAACCGGAATGCTAAAAGTAGCTACTAAAAGAGATAATCTGTACTTAGCTCAAGATTGTCCAAGCTAATGTAATCTCTAACATGGTCTTTGTTGATTTCTTTCTTTGGACTCAAAACAGATCAACTTGAGCTAAGAACACAAGCATTCCACCATATGAACTCTACCAAGCTGTTAGAATGGGAATGGATTTGCATTATTAAGTCCTGAAAACATGCAGAGTATTAAAACCAATTCATATACACAAAAAGAGTCTCATCTTCATAGTCTATACAGACTCACCCGTACCATTGGCAACCTCAAATTTAGACAGAAGCTACACATCAAGTCTAATCATTTGCATGCATATAAACGACAACAATTTTACATAACAAAGACTGTAGGCTCATCAACAAAAAAGATCGAACATAAATATTTCTTCACGATAACACATATAAGAGGAAGAACAGCCTGACATTGTCCATTTTATTATGGAGTCCATGTTTGACTACTAACTTGTATTAGGTTTAGATTCATTCATGGAGGCCAATAATTATGAGATCAAAATAAGAATTTTCAATCAAACATGGCATTACTAACTGCATTTGTCTAAATTGTAGAGATTCTCAAGACAAAAATTCAAGTCCAAGCAACAACATCAAAGTCAAAAGATCAAACAGATTGGGCTCAAAATAAACATTGCAGATTCCTATTTATGAGTTCAAGGGCTTCGGTATAAAAAGAGACCTTCGTTCGTGCAGATCAAGCGGTGAGCATGACAGCGCCACCGGCCGCCTTAATCTTCTTCTCGGCGATCTTCGAAATTAGCTTGGCCTTCACGACGACGGGGCAGTCCGGCGACAGCATCCCCTTGCCGAGCACCTTGAAGTACCCGAACTGGGTTACGTCAATCAAGGGGGCGGCGCTGCCATCCTTGGCGGCCGATTCCTTGACGGCGTCGGGGACGAGGGACCACAGGCGCTCGACGTTGACGGCGGGGCAGTGGAACTTGTTGCGGAGGCGGTGGAAGTAGCGCATGCCGACCTTTCCGAAGTAACCGGGGTGGTACTTGTCGAAGAGGATGCGGTGGTGGTGCATGCCACCAGCGTTACCGCGACCACCCGGGTGTTTCCGGTGCTTACCGATGCGCCCATGGCCGGCGCTCACGTGCCCTCGCTTCTTCCGGTTCTTCTTGAAGCGCGTCGTCATCGCCGCCGCCCCTCTCCTCCACTATCCGCCGTTCCTTAGGGTTTGGGTTTTGAGAGCGAAATGGAAATAAAGAGACAGATAGAAGAACTATTTATAGGGATGTAGAATGCCTATTGGCCGTCCGATCGAGAGAGAAATGGCACACGATTCAAAGCAACGCTTCGTGGGCTTAATGCGCTATGGGCTGCAATAATAGTCCGTCTCGACCCAATAAGAGTCCATAGAGGGTTTTTTTATTTAGATTATGCCTGAATCAAAATTACACATTTTAGTTGCAAGAAAGGATGTAAGAAGATATTATTCAATTATTCTTTGTCATTTTTCTTATGTAAAAATGAAGAATAATTCCTCTGACTACCCTAAAAAATACAAGTACCCACCCATAACTAATTAACTTGATATGGCTATGCGTGAGAATTAATTATAAATCAACATATAAAAATTACTCAAATTGTAAGTGGCCGATTAAAACTCAACATGATAGTTTTATTTATTTAGATAATTTGGTTAGTCAAGTAATAATATTGTGTCATCTAAGTATGCTTAATCATTCAGATATGTTATCACATTAGTATAGATGATTCCATATTATAGTGTGTGTGTGTCTTATGTTATTTCGTGTCTTATGTTATTTTCTTGGTGCTCCTTTTAAAAAATTATTGAATACAATAGAACTTGCTATCAAGAAGTTCAAATGTATTTTTTTTCATAGAAGAGAATAGAGATAGAGAGCATGTCTCATTAATTGAAGATAGTTATTATTGAAAAATGATATGGAGATAGGTAAGAGAGGAAATCTACGACGATAAAAAATGTCTCTCAAGTAAAAAAGAAGATAAAAATTTAATAATGTAACAATTATTGATGTCTAAAATAAAATTAAGAAAAGACACTATAGCCATAAAGGATGATTTTTTTTTAAAAAAAATAAAACTCAAAGACCCTAAAAATAATAATAAAAAAAGGATATAAAGAGTTGGAGAAGTTATAATTGAGTTCCCCAATAATAGAAGATGACAATGATGAACACAGGGATGACAAAGAAAGAACAGAGAAATTATTTTAGGGCATGCTAATATGTTATCATTGGTGATGGCAATAATAGATGTGATGATCTTAGTTAGTATTATAAGGAGGAAATGAGAGAAAGAGAAATAATAATGATATATTTTAGTGATGTACCATGAAAGGTTGAAAAAAAAAAAAACAAAGAGATATTAGGAGAGACTTCAATTTGGCACTATGGATGGACTTGATGAGAGTAAAATAGGACAAAAATATGGAAAAAGGGAAAATTTATTGGTCTATACTAACATTTCCTTGTCAAGCTTGAAATCATAAATAAAAATAAAAAAAATGAAAAGTAGTGTATATATACAGTAGAAATAGTGAGTTCATTTGAAAAAAGATGTATCAGAAATTTAAGTTTGAGGAAATTATCCTAAAAAAATGACACAAAGGAATTTCCATAATTAAAAAAAGAAATGTTTTCCTGAATGCAGGCAGATGGGTCAAGCATTCATTGTCTCTTCTCAATAATAATTCCTGTTGGACCACTTTGAGCATCTTTCTAGCTTGTACTTGAATCAACTTTATCCATGCTTGCCCAAACCTTGCCCCCCATGGCCATTGTCAGATGCCACTGTGCCTGAGACCAATAAATAAAAATTCCACACAAAGGCCAAAGAGGAAAAATGATACAGGCTGATGGCAAGCAACTGCAATCAATCTTTCCCCCCCATTAGGCTTAGATTTCTTGTGCTCAAAACAGATCCTTCCCCACCCACCTCAATAAGAGAGAATTGTCACACCAACATGATTGCTTAGATTGCTCCATAAATCCATGAATGCTTGTTTACTTCAAATGCTCACTCTAGAGCAATGCCACATTTCCACCAATGAAGATGCTAACGTCAAGCTATTGGACCCAAGATGAGTGGTCACAAATCTTCATAAAGTTATGTTCTCCAATAGTTAGACCAGATTGTTTTAACCTAGGCAGCATTAGATTAGTTTAGTGAAGCAATTACTAGGTTTGATTATTATTAATCTTGCTACACTGAGTTAGGCAGGTGTAGGCAGACCAGTCAATGTTTACTTTGTTCTGCAGCATCTTTTTGACCCTTCTAAACTCACATTTGAATGCAGTGCACTTGGCATAAAATAAGGTTTACACATGAAATTAACAATCCATCTGCTGTCCCAAGTGCACTCATTTCTTTTGTATCTATCTATCTATCTATCTATCATGATTAAGTAGATGTCCCAGGATGCTCTGTTTCCGAGCTTACCATGTTGATGATTACAAGTCAGATGCTTAAGCTCCAAAAATGGAGTGGAATGAGACTGCATGCAATGCTTCAGGCAGCAGATTAGGTGGATGCCCATGGCTACCTACTTCTCTTCCTAGCTTACCATGTTAATCGCAGGTTAGATGATGGCCGGCCACCGTTGCTGCAACTCCAAAAGTGGAGAGGAATGAGATTGCTTGCAGCGCTTGAAGCAGAGGCAGCTTTAATGGCTGCTTGGATTTTTCTGCAGAACCGCTTGTTGCAGCGATGAGCTTGTTTGGAAAGCTGCTGCTCTCAAATGCCCTCAGTGTGTCCATGGATCGAGCCCCACCCCCACCTTCCCCATGCCTTGTCCACTTGCAGCTGCAAAGTCCATCTGCTGCCAACCTCTGCCATTTGACTCGAATCGGTGCTCATGAACACATCACACCTCTACAGGCCATACACTGTGATCACAAGTGGCACATGAATTCATCAATCTTAGCATCCCTCCACAATCTTAGCAATTGTGTAAGCATAAAAAGAATTCACAGGCTGAGCCACTTGGTCCATATTTAAACCCAACCATGAGCTGTTCTCATCTGACTGCTATAAAGAATTAGAAGGCGAGTTGTTTTCATCAATATAAAATTTGACAAGGATCAATATACATAATTTTAAAAAGATGATAAAACATAAGTATCATTTACTACACCAATTAAAATAGTTTAATGGTGATAAATAGAGAGTGAACCAATTTTTTTTATCAGGTGTAGATTGTGATGTAGATTGGAGTCGCAAGAAAAGGCTGAATCTGAATCAGGTGGCCTTCTAATTTCAAGATTTACTCATAATTATCATCCACCTCTCTCCATATGTTATATTATTTAATATAATATGCACGTACGTCAAAAAGAAGGAGAGTTGTAATCTCCAGGTCTGCAGTGGCAGCTGCAGAGCGTTACATATCCCGGAGCAACTGCCCTGATCGCGCCTCCGTGGAAGTCACGTGCGGTCTGCAGTACGTTGGCTCGTTCCCCCACCCCCGACCCCTGCAATTCGGATCCGGATCAGATCCATCTAGGATCCAAGTACGTATGATCCGTAATGGAGATGCAATTGACTAGATTTTGATTCAGAAACTTCTACGGATCCGTAATGAAGATCCATTGGATATTGGGTTATCGGATTTATTCACTGACGTCGCCGTTATATATGCTGCGATATATGGGCGTAGCGGGACTCGTGGTGTCATTAATAACGGACCGTGAGGGGCCATTGGCGACCATTTTATGACGGCTGTGAACGGCGGTGTCCATATCGCTCGATCCGGTTGCTTGCGTACCTCCGCCGTTCCTCCGCATTTAAACGTGACGGCTCGCTCCTCCATCCCTTATTGTTGTTGTCGTATAGCTAAAGGCGACGCTTCTTCTTCCTTCATCGCCTATCGGTAGCTTGTTATAGTGCTGCTGTTACGCTCGCACGAGACTGATGGCGGCAGAGGAGGGGTCCGGTGCACTGCCGAGCCCGCGGCCTCGGTCGCCGCCCCGGTATCCTGACCTCTGCGGGCGCCACCGATTGCAGGCGGAGTTCCAACTGCTGAGCCGAGAGATCAGCTTTCTCGAGGTAATTTGTTGTTGTTGTTGTTGTTGTTGCTGCTGCCGCTGATCTTTTTTTTTTTTTTTTTTTTTTTTGGGCTCCTGAAGGGTTTTCTTTGGTCTTTTGATTCCATTGAATGCCTGTTAACATGTTGGCTTTGTCATGTGGTCCTAAGAGTGAGTTCTTAGATGGGACAACACAGTCATAGTTGAATCCTTTTCATCAGTGTTTGGGGGATGCACGTGTAGCACAGTGGGGGCGTGGAAGTCGATAAAAAAGTCAGATTTTTCCCCCTTTTCCTCATTTTTTCGTGTTGAACAATAGATATTCGTCGAGCTGGGGTTTTGCATTTTGAGATGAACCAAAATGATCCAATGATCGGTAATATATTCGTTGTTGTCGGTGAAATATATGAGAATATTGTTTATGTGAACTTGAGTTGCAACATTGTACAAAGAACAAAGTCAATAGACAAAAGTGAGGGAAGCGCCCTGTTTGTAAGTACATTGTTCAAGAGTTCTTTCTCAGTAGACAAGAAAAACTCTAAAACACCAGTTACTGCAGGATCTGCTGGTACTTGCCAAAACAAAAAGTGTGGTGGAAGATCACCCTTCTCTGTGTTTGTTATTTCTCTGTGGGAAAATTTATTGCACTCAAATAAATCTTTCTCATAAAAATTCTAATTTGTTCTATTATCTCTTGATATAGTAGCTTTCTTGAATATCTCCAATATAAAAAGTGTAGGGGTTTTTCCATGTGCAAATTTTGCAACTATTTTCTAGATGTCTTGGTTTTTCTTTTGTTAATATGCAAGGGTTTTAGGACCCTAAAATTTGTTGGTTTCCTTTTTCTTTTTTTTTTTTGTGTGTGTTGGGGGGGGTGGTAAGACTCTAGGTTTGTTGGAGTTTTAAGGAATCCATAGTTTCTCAAAATTACATTTTTCTTGTCTTGTGCGGAACGATAAATGCATTTATCATTGACCAATTGTTACAGATGCATCATGCTGAACAGTGTCAAGAACATTTGCAGTAGGGAGCATCCCTAATCCATCGAGTTCATAGAAGAATTAGCAGACCTTGCATGTAGATGAGCAGGATAGTCTCCTCTTAGCCGAACAAGAGACACCAGCATCCTCAAACTTCCCTCTCGATATGCTTGTATCCATAGAAGCTGGCCAGCAAATGTGCACATAAATCTTCCACTTGATATGTCCTTAACGTATAAACTATCAAACTAGATCTTGTAAACGATTAACAATTGCTGTGGTTATTCAGTAATATAATTCTGTTGTTTGTGCTCTTCATAGTCCATAACTTGACACCAATACGTGTTCTTTCTCTTCTTTCTTTTACAATCAATTTTTCCAGCGAAAAAAGAGGACACATGATTGTTGTTATGAACTTCTTGGAGTAATGACTGTAGATGTAATTTCTTCATTTTTCCTGTCACTTAGGTTTTCGTATGCAGATATGTTCTCTATGATGCCTTTTTTTATCAGAAGTTCTTGAATATATGTATATATTTTGAGAAACTAATTACAACTTTATTTAAGTAGGAGGAGTTACAGTCAGTTGAAGGACTCCAACCAGTCTCTGCATGCTGCAAAGAGTACGTTAGGTTCAGTTATTGTTTTTCTTCTTTTGCAATCACAATATCGATGGTTGAGATGGAAAACATGTAACAATGATGTTATCTGATATTATAACAATGTCCCAAATCATTTGACGCATATTTTCTCTGGCCATCAACTGCATTTACTAGTTCTTATGGAGCCTACCACGAGTTAATAAAGACCAAATTCTTTTTTATTTTGTTATCTTTAATATCAGCAGAGCAAATAATTGCTATCATGCTATTGGCAGAATTGATGACTATGTAGGGGCAAATCCAGATCCATTAATCCCAATGTATGGTACTATGAACTCACTCTTTATATTGGACTTTCCTTTTAACATTGTACTTACAGCATTCTCCATAAATCAGATTTAAGAAGAGAAACAAACACTGCTGCATTTGGAGGTGGCTTCGGTAATTTCCAATTCTTTTAAGTCCACAATTTCTCTATTGGTGAAATGACTTGCAAAGTTGAGGTGTCTTATTTATTAGCTTTTTCATGCATACAATATTTTTTTTCCATATTGACTGTATGGATAAGCAATTATAAAATTCAGGCCTACCAGAGAGAGCTTATTCATGTTATTTAATCCCTTTTTTGAGTTTTTATAAGAAGGTCACTTGACAAATTTTCGTACTGATCAATTGTTAATTAACATGGATAATAACTATTGTTCTGTGTTTGATGATATAGTAAAAAATCTTGCTGCTCATTATTCTTGTTGGTAGGTACTTCTTTATGTGTCATGTGCTTGTCTTATCCCAGTAGCTTTAAAGCTTAGGTTGTAGAACCAACTCTTTTAAAAATCATGTTGTGTGGTAATTGGTATTAGATTGTGTATGTGTATTGGATAAAGAGCACTATCATCATAACTTAGCTACTGTTCTAGAAGTTATCATCATAGTTTGTGTATCATGGCGATAAATGTTTATCAATTTGTCAAAATATTTGTTGCTAAAAAAGGAACTGAACATCTTGGAGGAGGAAAAGATGCATCTCCACTTAGAATGCAGTAGTATATGTAAGCATGAGGGATCTAAGTTCTGTCCGAGTTCAGAGGACATGTGAACAAATGAAGAGAAAAAATGCACCAAAACAAATGCTTTTAATTATTTATACTATATAAGCATGATGGATGCGAAACTGCCTGGAGCCTAAGAACTAACTAATTGATATATCCCACATCGATCATTAAAAAACGAAGTGAAATCTTGGAGGAGGAAAAGATCCATCTCCTCTTGGAATGCAGTAGTAAATGTAAGCATGACGGATCTATGTTCTGCCCATGACCAGAACAATGGATTTTGGTGGACATGTGAACAGAGGAAGAGAAAAAATGCACCAAATCAAATGCCTTTAATTATTTACTCTATATAATAGAACAATGGAGTTGAGGTACGTGAAACTGGCTGGAGCCTAAGAACAAACTAATTGTTATATGTCGCATTGGTCATGTGCAAACATGATGGTAAGTGAACCTTACAAAATCCTATGTTGATTTCTTTTAGATTTGTGAAGTTGCATCAGTGTTTGAACATGGTCGAGGCAAGCAAAGAAGCAACATCTTCTGATACAGATAAAAACTGAACTTAATAATTTGCTGTTTCATTCTTCAATTTACTTCTAAGAATGCATTATGCTATGAGGTCAATATCTGCTTTCATCTAGCATCCTTTATAACACACACACACCCCCCTTTATGCCCTATTGATGATCCTTATACTAACTATAGTTGTTACTTGTAGCAAGCTTACGTAATAACATCAAGTAAATTTGCTTTTCATATTGCTAGCCATTAAGTCCATGCACCGAGAGCTTGGTCTTTTCAAGTTGCTAATCCGTATTGCTGAGATCTTAACATAGGGTGTTCATCTGTGAGCAGAGCAATGGTTTGCTGCAACCCAACAAGGGCATGCTGCTCCGGTGATCACTCGTGCCGGCGGAAAAGACCAAGTTGCACCTGTAAACAGAATTGGTCCTGCCCCTCATGTTGTGCATGCACACAGAGAAATTGCTGCAAGGTTTCCTGCTCCAGATTACAGTGTGCCGTCCCAACTCTCTCATGTCCTGGATATTCCTGTGGATGTGTTTGCTCTTGCTCCTTTGGAAGAAAAGTGTGCCTTTGCCCTAGATGTTTGTGTTGTATCGGCTGATGAATATGTGAATATATTAATTTGATGCTCTTCTCTCAAGATTTCTTTTACATGGGTGTTTTTTTCTCCTTTATCGCATAATGATATGGTGCAGCAGCCACTGCCATTCCCATAACAAAAAGTACTGAGTTCATTGTGTTGCCCAATTCACATGACAGTTTCATAACTTGTTTGTACCCAATGCTTATTTTAGAACTCCTTTGTAATCCTATTTCTACCATTGCTTTAATATTTTCTGTGGTTAAATTTTTGTGTTATTAAGGTAATTTCTTGATCTTTTTCTTTGTGAATTAGCTAATATTTAAACAAAGAGCTGGTATTTTTCTGTAGCTTAAATTTATCTTCGTGACAATTCGACTGGATTCGAATGTGATCTTTTATAGCCAAGCAAGATCCGGATTGAAGGCCAATACAATGTCAAGATCAAGCTTAATCTTGTCCTCATCACCAGATGAGTTGCTCACAACCTTTATTTACATGAAACACTCCCAGTGAAATTACCATAGGGTAATTTGGCAACCTACCGTAGAAGGAATTGATTCATACGATCTTGGTAGGCTTCCACTCTTGTTTGTGTGACAGAGCTTCCCTGTTATTTTCCAAGTCAAGTCAATTTTACGCAAGGATAATTATCGATTGATTCAAGTGACTTGTCGATCATTATTTCAAATCCAAAAGAAAAAAGATTATAGCTTGTGAATTATATGAATCGAAGAGCAATTAATATTTAAAATCATGCATTAATTCTACTTATTGTGTCATAGGAGTCCCACCTACCAATAGTACATGCGATCATGAGGACAGAGACTAACGTGATGTTGTCACCTTTCCTACCCTCTTTTGCCGGTAGTACGTGCATTTCTCCGGACGGATTAGTTGAAACTCCAAACCCGACTACCATCCGATTTCAAAATGATTAGGGTTTTGGCTCATTCTGAGGAGTTTATAGATCACAACGTGGACACTATTCCTGATTATGATTAATATTAGAGTAAAATCTATTGAGCAGATAAAGATTAATAAAATGTTTTGAGGACTTATATATAAAAGGATTACTAAATAAGATTCCACGGAGGAATAATGAATATAAACAGCTTCGAAGGCGCTTGCAAATAAGGAGAGACGACGGCTGTGGAAGGCAATGAGAGTCCGAAGACCGCGCTCCCTGAAAATCAGAACCCAACGGCGAGAGTCCCCTCGGACACCTACGCCTCCCTTCCGGCGATGCGCCGCCGAATCCCTCGAGAAGGCCCGCCGGGTCCACCGCCATATGAAGATGTCTGGCTTCCCTCACCTCAGCCTTGGAAACAAGCTGGTCGACGTGTACCTCAAATGTGGCGCGATCGAGGACGCCCGGGAGGTGTTCGACGCAATGCCCAAGCCGCATCCTGTCTCCTGGAACGCCATTATATCTTCCTGCGTTCGCTGTAGCAGGAGCCGTGAAGCGGTGGATTTGTATAAACGGATGCTGTGGGAGGGCGTCATGGCAGACGAGTTCACCTTCTCGAGCGTGCTTAGAGCATTCAGTGAGCTCGGTCTCGTAACAAGGCGGTGCAGCTCATGGGCGACTGGTGATCTCCTAGATGCCACAAATGCCTTTGTTGGCAGTGCCTTGGTAGATATGTATGCAAAGTTCGGCAAACTCCTAGAAGCTGGCGGTCTATGATAGAGTATGGAGCAAATGTCGTCTTGACGACAGCTTTGATCGTAAGCTACACCAGAATGGAGAGTACAGTGAGGCAATTCAGCTCTTCTGGCAGATGATGAAGGATGGCATTAGTCAAATGACTTCACATTCGCTAGTGTTCTAATAGCATGTGGAGCATTGGAGACTTGAGGTGGAGTTATTTATTCATGGTGTCATGGAAAAGTTGGGTTTTAAGCTAGGCTGTTCTTGTCACTCCTTACCATGTATTGAGGTGTGGACTGATTGATGAATCCATAAAAGTCTTTGAGAGCATCAAGTACAGTGAGTTGGGCGGCTATAATTGGATGCTTGGTATGTAATCACAGAGAAGAGCCGCTCTTTTGATGCTTGAACATGATTAATGCAGTTCGGCCTAACGCATTCACTTTGTCCACAGCTCTGAGGCGTGCTCGCCCTGCATTGTTCGAACAAGGAAGTTGATCCATGCCTTCACTACAAAAGTTGGGTTGGATGGTAACAGATTTGTTTATGCTGCATTGATCGATACATATGGAAAGTGTGGGCGTATTGGAATGGCCAGAATTATTTTTGATGATCTGCCAGGGCTTGATTTAGTTTCTGTGAACTGTATGATCAATGCCTATGCACAAATGGCCATGGAGTGGAAGCAATTCAGTGTTTGAGATGATTCAAGTATCGGGTTTGGAACCAAATGATCGACACTCACGGTGTTCTTTTGCTTGTGGTAATGCGGGACTGCTTGAAGAAGGCCATCGAGTGTTCTCTTTCATCATCGACTGCTACAAGCATGGACCATCTAGTGACCATTATGCATGTATGGTTGACCTTCTAGGCCGTGCTGGAAAGCTGGAAGAGGCTGAAGGGCTGATAACCAAACTTAGGAGTCCAGATAAAGTTCTGTGGAGGTCTTTGCTAAGTGCCTGCAAAATACATGGAAAACTGGACTATGGCAAAGAGGGTTCGAGAAATATACTGAGCTTGATCCAGGTGATGGTGCAACTTACATTCTTTTTGTCGAACATTTATGCATCTTTAGGTCAATGGAAAAGGTGATCAATGTGAAATCTGCAATGAGAAGAATGAAACTGAAGAAAGATCCAGCCATGAGTTGGATCGAGGTGGACAGGAGTTCCATACATTCATGGCGGAGACAGGGGTCACCCGAAGGCAGAAGAGATATATAAAGAGTTGGAAGTGCTGATCACAAGGACCAAGGAACTGGCTATGTTCGGACACAAGCTATGTCCTACAAAGAAATGGAGGAGCTGGAAAAGGAGAGATCCTTGTATTACCACAGTGAGAAGCTGGCTGTGGCCTTTGGGGTCATGAGCAGCAATGACAAGGGAGACATACCAATCACAATATTCAAGAACCTCAGGGTTTGTGGTGACTTCTCAAGTGGTGGGCAAAGAAATCATTGCTCGAGATGCTAGAGATTCCATCATTTCAAGGATGGGCTGTGTTCATGTAACGACTGCTGGTAATCGAAACTGGACTTTGGAGTGAAACATGGTTGAGTTGATTCCTCTCGGCTTATCCTGTTGGATTAACTTAAGAATGTGGTCTGGCTGTGGAGCGTTCAGCTAAACTCATTGCAGCTATTATGACAAGTTGATGGTGCCACTATCACTGAGGTTATGGTTCCGATGATTTTTTCTGTCAACTGTTGCCAAAGATTTCACTTCCTCCATGGAGAGAGATTGCTTTCAAACGTGTGCCAGCATCAACTTAGTTAACACAGAAATCAAGATCTTCGCTATGGATGCTGTGAATTTGAAGTTGACTACAGGTAAACTAGAAAGCAAGTATATAACTTCATCTTCTTCCCATAATCTGAAACATCATAGACTGAAGGTAAGAGTGTATAAATATAAAAGTATCTACTTCCATACATGTGGAAAGAAAGAAATGAGGATATTTTCGTTGAGTATAAGAGTTCTATACATCAAGCTATAGTCACAACTAGCTTTTTGTGCTAGAGGGAATGAATATGAAGGGAATCATCTATCCAATCCTATTCCATTCAAATGGTAAAAGCCTCAAAGAGGGTATATTAGACTTATTTCTGATGGATCTGTGTCTGGGCGTAAAGGAAGTATGGGTTATGTATTGAGAAATGACACCAGTATTTATGGTTTTGCAGGATGTGGGTTCAGAACAGATCTGAGCTTACAAAAAGAGGCCAAGATAGGAAGGATACACAGACACAATTACTCACAACTAATGGATGAAATAGACAGAGAACAAGACTTTGCGTTGGACAATTAAGCATAGTATCTTTGATTCTAAAATGAAAATTAATTTACTTGGACAGTTCTCTAGTTCGCATTGTCTTACAGAAGGCAATCACCGCATGACCTGCAGCCACGAGTGGCGTCACTTTGGGATGATTGCTTGTGCATGTCGGGGACGGACTCTCAGGATGCTCGCTTTATGGTGGATTTTAGGAGAAAAGATGCTGAAAAACTAGGAAAGAAAAGAACTGTTAGTATAATATGATGTGATCAGTCAAAAATACTGGGACTGCTGATGGGGTTTGCAAATGAAGGTTCAGGGAGGAGGAATGGGGGTGTACTGGGACAGTTCTGCCAACAAATGAAGCCTTTGGGAGCTCATATCTCACCATCATGTTTGAGATGTGAATGAGATGAAATCTGATAGTGCACCTGCCTCGTCTGTGACAAAGTGGTGTGATGAGGCTTCATTCTAGTGATTAAGCTAACATCATAGTTAGTATTTGGGTAATTTGCTTACAAAAGCCCCCCACTAATTGGCTTTTTATCGAAGGATATTAACGCCTCTTTTACAGATAGATGCACCCTTCTTCTTTTTTTTTCTAAATAGACAAATATGCTTTTAGTCTTTCAGATGATTTATTATATAATTTTGTGTGAGAGAAAAGAGGGGGGAGAAAAAAAGGTGGAGGAAGAGGAGGAAAGGGAGGAGACAAGAGGAAAGCTCTTGCTTTATCTTGAACTGGGTTGACCTAAACCAGTTCGTTGATTTGGAATGGTTGAGAAACTTTTGACAAAAGTGGAACAAGATTACTGGTTGGCGTAAACAAAGTCATTGATTTGGATTGGTTGAGAAAGTTTTGACAAAAAAGGAACGCTATCGTTTGATAAATTCTCAATAGAGGGATATCTTATGGTTGAAATGAATTGGTAGAAGCTTTTATGTATAAATTGCCCTTATTATTTTGTCACATTTACAGTGCCATCGATGTTATGTTAACGAGTGTAAATTGCTCAGCACTGCATGGAAATTACAAGGAGATGGATCATTTGCATGCATACGGGACAGCTAGAAAGAAAGTTTAGGGAGATCGACCATTTGCATGAACTCCTAATTTGCAAATCGCCGGCAGCAATCGCGTGAAAGCAAACTCATCTCAGCACTCGGACGACGACGACAACAAAAGAGAGAGAAGGTTTGCTTTGTTGGCCTGAAGATGCCAGCCTCGTATCGTCCAACATTTGCCAAAAATGTGGGATGTGCAAAACCAAAACTTATTGCTGTAGCATGAATCTGTTTGAGGAGGGTTGACTGTCGAGTGGCTATCTCAACTCTGTGTTTCCAACTCGAAGAGAATTAACAACAAGCAACTTGAAAACTGCTACCGTATTCCCAGGCATATTTTGAGTTGATATAATCACATTAAATCTAGCCTTAGCAAAACAAGTGACAGGTATCAAAGATTTCACAAAACAACAAGCAACTGGAATCAACTTTTTATAAAAATGTTACCTTATTCCTAAAAACTGAGTGATAGCTAATAACATATTAGTTAGCTACCCACTTAATGTCCTGATCTCTACATTTTAAAAATCTACATTAAGTTACGAAAGTGAACCATCTAGATCCATTTACCTTAACACGGTTGGTTTTACCAACGAAAACACGAAAACAAAAAATAAAAACATAATTTTAATGGTCCCGTTAACGATGGCAGACAATGGCGCGGCGTGAAATTTGTGGTATTGTTGTGAATGAGAAGAGTGACGATTGGTGCATCTGCGTTGACGCCGATGCAATTGTCGAACGATCCTTTCTTTACTTTGCCTTTGCATTGATATCGGACGCAATTGCCAAGCGGCGTAAGAGCTACCGATCGCGGATGCCAAGCAACGTCCACTAAACAACTACATCAACTCCGATGAGAACAATGTCATTCGACAAGCGCATTAGCGATGATGAGATACAAAGCAACAAAAAAGTCGCCGACAACTACGTGGCGCCTCACCCCTTGCCGCTCTTCTCATCCACAACCACTTATCCACCACCACCAATTGAAATATTAAAATTATCTTTTCGCTCTTTGTTTTCGTGTTTTCATTAATAAAACCAACGACGTTAGAATAAATGAACCTAGATGTTTTACTTTCGTAACTATGGTTATGCCAATATAATTTTTTAAAATATAAGAACCGGAATGCTAAAAGTAGCTACTACAAGAGATAATCTGTACTTAGCTCAAGATTGTCCAAGCTAATGTAATCTCTAACATGGTCTTTGTTGATTTCTTTCTTTGGACTCAAAACAGATCAACTTGAGCTAAGAACACAAGCATTCCACCATATGAACTCTACCAAGCTGTTAGAATGGGAATGGATTTGCAATATTAAGTCCTGAAAACATGCAGAGTATTAAAACCAATTCATATCCACAAAAAGAGTCTCATCTTCATAGTCTATACAGACTCACCCATACCATTGGCAACCTCAAATTTAGACAGAAGCTACCCATCAAGTCTAATCATTTGCATGCATATAAACGACAACAATTTTACATAACAAAGACTGTAGGCTCATCAACGAAAAAGATCGAACATAAATATTTCTTCACGATAACACATATAAGAGGAAGAACAGCCTGACATTGACCATTTTATCATGGAGTCCATGTTTGCCTACTAACTTGTATTATGTTTAGATTCATTCATGGAGGCCAATAATTATGAGATCAAAATTAGAATTTTCAATCAAACATGGCATTACTAAATGCATTTGTCTAAATTGCAGAGATTCTCAAGACAAAAATTCAAGTCCAAGCAGCATCATCAAAGTCAAAATATCAAACAGATTGGGCTCAAAATAAACATTGCAGATTCCTACTTATAAGTTCAAGCTCTTCGGTATAAAAAGAGACCGTCGTTCGTGCAGATCAAGCGGTGAGCATGACAGCGCCACCGGCTGCCTTAATCTTCTTCTCGGCGATCTTCGAAATTAGCTTGGCCTTCACGACGACGGGGCAGTCCGGCGGCAGCATCCCCTTGCCGAGCACCTTGAAGTACCCGAACTGGGTTACGTCAATCAAGGGGGCGGCGCTGCCATCCTTGGCGGCCGATTCCTTGACGGCGTCGGGGACGAGGGACCACAGGCGCTCGACGTTGACGGCGGGGCAGTGGAACTTGTTGCGGAGGCGGTGGAAGTAGCGCATGCCGACCTTTCCGAAGTAACCGGGGTGGTACTTGTCGAAGAGGATGCGGTGGTGGTGCATGCCACCAGCGTTACCGCGACCACCCGGGTGTTTCCGGTGCTTACCGATGCGCCCATGGCCGGCGCTCACGTGCCCTCGCTTCTTCCGGTTCTTCTTGAAGCGCGTCGTCATCGCCGCCGCCCCTCTCCTCCACTATCCGCCGTTCCTTAGGGTTTGGGTTTTGAGAGCGAAATGGAAATAAAGAGACAGATAGAGCAACTATTTATAGGGATGTAGAATGCCTATTGGCCGTCCGATCGAGAGAGAAATGGCACACGATTCAAAGCAACGCTTCGTGGGCTTAATGCGCTATGGGCTGCAATAATAGTCCGTCTCGACCCAATAAGAGTCTATAGAGGGTTTTTTTATTTAGATTATGCCTGAATCAAAATTACACATTTTAGTTGCAAGAAAGGATGTAAGAAGATATTATTCAATTATTATTTGTCATTTTTCTTATGTAAATATGAAGAATAATTCCTCTGACTACCCTAAAAAATACAAGTACCCACCCATAACTAATTAACTTGATATGGCTATGCGTGATAATTAATTATAAATCAACAAATAAAAATTACTCAAATTGTAAGTGGCCGATTAAATCAATAGTGTGTGTGTGTGTGTGTTTAAAAAATTATTGAATACAATAGAACTTGCTATCAAGAAGTTCAAATGTATTTTTTTTCATAGAAGAGAATAGAGATAGAGAGCATGTCTCATTAATTGAAGATAGTTATTATTGAAAAATGATATGGAGATAGGTAAGAGAGGAAATCTACGACGATAAAAAATGTCTCTCAAGTAAAAAAAGAAGATAAAAATTTAATAATGTAACAATTATTGATGTCTAAAATAAAATTAAGAAAAGACACTATAGCCATAAAGGATGATTTTTTTTTAAAAAAAAATAAAACTCAAAGACCCTAAAAATAATTAAAAAAAAGGATATAAAGAGTTGGAGAAGTTATAATTGAGTTCCCCAATAATAGAAGATGACAATGATGAACACAGGGATGACAAAGAAAGAACAGAGAAATTATTTTAGGGCATGCTAATATGTTATCATTGGTGATGGCAATAATAGATGTGATGATCTTAGTTAGTATTATAAGGAGGAAATGAGAGTAAGAGAAATAATAATGATATATTTTAGTGATGTACCATGAAAGGTTGGAGAAAAAAGAAGAACAAAGAGATATTAGGAGAGACTTCAATTTGGCACTATGGATGGACATGATGATAGTAAAATAGGACAAAAATATGGAAAAATGGAAAATTCATTGGTCTATACTAACATTTCCTTGTCAAGCTTGAAATCATAAATAAAAATTAAAAAAAGAAAAGTAGTGTGTATATACAGTAGAAATAGTGAGTTCATTTGAAAAAAGATGTATCAGAAATTTAAGTTTGAGGAAATTATCCTAAAAAAATGACACAAAGTAATTTCCATAATTAAAAAAAGAAATATTTTCCTGAATGCAGGCAGATGGGTCAAGCATTCATTGTCTCTTCTCAATAATAATTCCTGTTGGACCACTTTGAGCATCTTTCTAGCTTGTACTTGAATCAACTTTATCCATGCTTGCCCAAACCTTGCCCCCCATGGCCATTGTCAGATGCCACTGTGCCTGAGACCAATAAATAAAAATTCCACACAAAGGCCAAAGAGGAAAAATGATACAGGCTGATGGCAAGCAACTGCAATCAATCTTTCCCCCCCATTAGGCTTAGATTTCTTGTGCTCAAAACAGATCCTTCCCCACCCACCTCAATAAGAGAGAATTGTCACACCAACATGATTGCTTAGATTGCTCCATAAATCCATGAATGCTTGTTTATTTCAAATGCTCACCTTAGAGCAATGCCACATTTCCACCAATGAAGATGCTAGTGTCAAGCTATTGGACCCAAGATGAGTGGTCACAAATCTTCATAAAGTTATGTTCTCCAATAGTTAGACCAAATTGTTTTAACCTAGGCAGCATTAGATTAGTTTAGTGAAGCAATAACTAGGTTTGATTATTATTAATCTTGCTACACTGAGTTAGGCAGGTGTAGGCAGACCAGTCAATGTTTACTTTGTTCTGCAGCATCTTTTTGACCCTTCTAAAACTCACATTTGAATGCAGTGCACTTGGCATAATATAAGGTTTACATATGAATGTTAGCAATCCATCTGCTGTCCCAAGTGCACTCATTTCTTTTGTATCTATCTATCTATCTATCATGATTAAGTAGATGTCCCAGGATGCTCTGTTTCCGAGCTTACCATGTTGATGATTACAAGTCAGATGCTTAAGCTCCAAAAATGGAGTGGAATGAGACTGCATGCAATGCTTCAGGCAGCAGATTAGGTGGATGCCCATGGCTACCTACTTCTCTTCCTAGCTTACCATGTTAATCGCAGGTTAGATGATGGCCGGCCACCGTTGCTGCAACTCCAAAAGTGGAGAGGAATGAGATTGCTTGCAGCGCTTGAAGCAGAGGCAGCTTTAATGGCTGCTTGGATTTTTCTGCAGAACCGCTTGTTGCAGCGATGAGCTTGTTTGGAAAGCTGCTGCTCTCAAATGCCCTCAGCGTGTCCATGGATCGAGCCCCCACCCCCCACCTTCCCCATGCCTTGTCCACTTGCAGCTGCAAAGTCCATCTGCTGCCAACCTCTGCCATTTGACTCGAATCGGTGCTCATGAACACATCACACTGTGATCACAAGTGGCACATGAATCGGGCATTTTATTTCCAGCAATACATGAATTCATCAATCTTATCATCCCTCCACAATCTTAGCAATTGTGTAAGCATAAAAAGAATTCACAGGCTGAGCCACTTGGTCCGTATTTAAACCCAACCATGAGCTGTTCTCATCTGACTGCTATAAAGAATTAGAAGGCGAGTTGTTTTCATCAATATAAAATTTGACAAGGATCAATATACATAATTTTAAAAAGATGATAAAACATAAGTATCATTTACTACACCAATTAAAATAGTTTAATGGTGATAAATAGAGAGTGAACTAATTTTTTTTATCAGGTGTAGATTGTGATGTAGATTGGAGTCGCAAGAAAAGGCTGAATCTGAATCAGGTGGCCTTCTAATTTCAAGATTTACTCATAATTATCATCCACCTCTCTCCATATGTTATATTATTTAATATAATATGCACGTACGTCAAAAAGAAGGAGAGTTGTAATCTCCAGGTCTGCAGTGGCAGCTGCAGAGCGTTACATATCCCGGAGCAACTGCCCTGATCGCGCCTCCGTGGAAGTCACGTGCGGTCTGCAGTACGTTGGCTCGTTCCCCCACCCCCGACCCCTGCAATTCGGATCCGGATCAGATCCATCTAGGATCCAAATACGTATGATCCGTAATGGAGATGCATTGGATATTGTTTCAGAAACTTCTACGGATCCGTAATGAAGATCCATTGGATATTGGGTTATCGGATTTATTCCCTGACGTCGCCGTTATATATGCTGCGATATATGGACGTAGCGGGACTCGTGGTGTCATTAATAACGGACCGTGAGGGGCCATTGGCGACCATTTTATGACGGCTGTGAACGGCGGTGTCCATATCGCTCGATCCGGTTGCTTGCGTACCTCCGCCGTTCCTCCGCATTTAAACGTGACGGCTCGCTCCTCCATCCCTTATTGTTGTTGTCGTATAGCTAAAGGCGACGCTTCTTCTTCCTTCATCGCCTATCGGTAGCTTGTTATAGTGCTGCTGTTACGCTCGCACGAGACTGATGGCGGCAGAGGAGGGGTCCGGTGCACTGCCGAGCCCGCGGCCTCGGTCGCCGCCCCGGTATCCTGACCTCTGCGGGCGCCACCGATTGCAGGCGGAGTTCCAACTGCTGAGCCGAGAGATCAGCTTTCTCGAGGTAATTTGTTGTTGTTGTTGTTGTTGTTGCTGCTGCCGCTGATCTTTTTTTTTTTTTTTGGGCTCCTGAAGGGTTTTCTTTGGTCTTTTGATTCCATTGAATGCCTGTTAACATGTTGGCTTTGTCATGTGGTCCTAAGAGTGAGTTCTTAGATGGGACAACACAGTCATAGTTGAATCCTTTTCATCAGTGTTTGGGGGGATGCACGTGTAGCACAGTGGGGGCGTGGAAGTCGATAAAAAAGTCAGATTTTTTCCCCCCTTTTCCCTCATTTTTTTCGTGTTGAACAATAGATATTCGTCGAGCTGGGGTTTTGCATTTTGAGATGAACCAAAATGATCCAATGATCGGTAATATATTCGTTGTTGTCGGTGAAATATATGAGAATATTGTTTATGTGAACTTGAGTTGCAACATTGTACAAAGAACAAAGTCAATAGACAAAAGTGAGGGAAGCGCCCTGTTTGTAAGTACATTGTTCAAGAGTTCTTTCTCAGTAGACAAGAAAAACTCTAAAACACCAGTTACTGCAGGATCTGCTGGTACTTGCCAAAACAAAAAGTGTGGTGGAAGATCACCCTTCTCTGTGTTTGTTATTTCTGTGTGGGAAAATTTATTGCACTCAAATAAATCTTTCTCATAAAAATTCTAATTTATTCTATTATCTCTTGATATAGTAGCTTTCTTGAATATCTCTAATATAAAAAGCGTAGGGGTTTTTCCATGTGCAAATTTTGCAACTATTTTCTAGATGTCTTGGTTTTTCTTTTGTTAATATGCAAGGGTTTTAGGACCCTAAAATTTGTTGGTTTCCTTTTTCTTTCTTTTTTTTTTTTGTGTGTGTTGGGGAGGGTGGTAAGACTCTAGGTTTGTTGGAGTTTTAAGGAATCAATAGTTTCTCAAAATTACATTTTTCTTGTCTTGTGCGGAACGATAGATGCATTTATCATTGACCAATTGTTACAGATGCATCATGCTGAACAGTGTCAAGAACATTTGCAGTAGGGAGCATCCCTAATCCATCGAGTTCATAGAAGAATTAGCAGACCTTGCATGTAGATGAGCAGGATAGTCTCCTCTTAGCCGAACATGAGACACCAGCATCCTCAAACTTCCCCCTCGATATGCTTGTATCCATAGAAGCTGGCCAGCAAATGTGCACATAAATCTTCCACTTGATATGTCCTTAACGTATAAACTATCAAACTAGATCTTGTAAACGATTAACAACTGCTGTGGTTATTCAGTAATATAATTCTGTTGTTTGTGCTCTTCATAGTCCATAACTTGACACCAATACGTGTTCTTTCTCTTCTTTCTTTTACAATCAATTTTTCCAGCGAAAAAAGAGGACACATGATTGTTGTTATGAACTTCTTGGAGTAATGACTGTAGATGTAATTTCTTCATTTTTCCTGTCACTTAGGTTTTCATATGCAGATATGTTCTCTATGATGCCTTTTTTTATCAGAAGTTCTTGAATATATGTATATATTTTGGGAAACTAATTACAACTTTATTTAAGTAGGAGGAGTTACAGTCAGTTGAAGGACTCCAACCAGTCTCTGCATGCTGCAAAGAGTACGTTAGATTCAGTTATTGTTTTTCTTCTTTTGCAATCACAATATCGATGGTTGAGATGGAAAACATGTAATAATGATGTTATCTGATATTATAACAATGTCCCAAATCATTTGAGGCATATTTTCTCTGGCCATCAACTGCATTTACTAGTTCTTATGGAGCCTACCACGAGTTAATAAAGACCAAATTCTTTTTTATTTTGTTATCTTTAATATCAGCAGAGCAAATAATTGCTATCATGCTATTGGCAGAATTGATGACTATGTAGGGGCAAATCCAGATCCATTAATCCCAATGTATGGTACTATGAACTCACTCTTTATATTGGACTTTCCTTTTAACATTGTACTTACAGCATTCTCCATAAATCAGATTTAAGAAGAGAAACAAACACTGCTGCATTTGGAGGTGGCTTCGGTAATTTCCAATTCTTTTAAGTCCGCAATTTCTCTATTGGTGAAATGACTTGCAAAGTTGAGGTGTCTTATTTATTAGCTTTTTCATGCATACAATATTTTTTTCCATATTGACTGTATGGATAAGCAATTATAAAATTTAGGACTACCAGAGAGAGCTTATTCATGTTATTTAATCCCTTTTTTGAGTTTTTATAAGAAGGTCACTTGACAAATTTTCGTACTGACCAATTGTTAATTAACATGGATAATAACTATTGTTCTGTGTTTGATGATATAGTAAAAAATCTTGCTGCTCATTATTCTTGTTGGTAAGTACTTCTTTATGTGTCATGTGCTTGTCTTATCCCAGTAGCTTTAAAGCTTAGGTTGTAGAACCAACTCTTTTAAAATTATGTTGTGTGGTAATTGGTAATAGATTGTGTATGTGTATTGGATAAAGAGCACTATCATCATAACTTAGGCACTGTTCTAGAAGTTATCATCATAGTTTGTGTATCATGGCAATAAATGTTTATCAATTTGTCAAAATATTTGTTGCTAAACATCATTCATATCATCCTTGATCACAAAAAGGAACTGAACATCTTGGAGGAGGGAAAGATGCATCTCCACTTAGAATGCAGTAGTATATGTAAGCATGAGGGATCTAAGTTCTGTCCGAGTTCAGAGGACATGTGAACAAATGAAGAGAAAAAATGCACCAAAACAAATGCTTTTAATTATTTATACTATATAAGCATGACGGATGCGAAACTGCCTGGAGCCTAAGAACGAACTAATTGATATATCCCACATTGATCATTAAAAAAAGAAGTGAAATCTTGGAGGAGGAAAAGATCCATCTCCTCTTGGAATGCAGTAGTAAGTGTAAGCATGATGGATCTATGTTCTGCCCATGACCAGAACAATGGATTTTGGTGGACATGTGAACAGAGGAAGAGAAAAAATGCTCCAAATCAACTGCCTTTAATTGTTTACTCTATATAATAGAACAATGGAGTTGAGGTACGTGAAACTGGCCGGACTAATTGTTATATGTCGCATTGGTCATGTGCAAACATGATGGTAAGTGAACCTTACAAAATCCTATGTTGATTTCTTTTAGATTTGTGAAGTTGCATCAGTGTTTGAACATGGTCGAGGCAAGCAAAGAAGCAACATCTTCTGATACAGATAAAAACTGAACTTGATAATTTGCTGTTTCATTCTTCAATTTACTTCTAAGAATGCATTTTGCTATGAGGTCAATATCTGCTTTCATCTAGCATCCTTTATAACACACACACACACACCCCTTTATGCCCTATTGATGATCCTCATACTAACTATAGTTGTCACTTGTAGCAAGCTTACGTAATAACATCAAGTAAATTTGCTTTTCATATTGCTAGCCATTAAGTCCATGCACCGAGAGCTTGGTCTTTTCAAGTTGCTAATCCGTATTGCTGAGATCTTAACATAGGGTGTTCATCTGTGAGCAGAGCAATGGTTTGCTGCAACCCAACAAGGACATGCTGCTCCGGTGATCACTCGTGCCGGCGGAAAAGACCAAGTTGCACCTGTAAACAGAATTGGTCCTGCCCCTCATGTTGTGCATGCACACAGAGAAATTGCTGCAAGGTTTCCTGCTCCAGATTACAGTGTGCCGTCCCAACTCTCTCATGTCCTGGATATTCCTGTGGATGTGTTTGCTCTTGCTCCTTTGGAAGAAAAGTGTGCCTTTGCCCTAGATGTTTGTGTTGTATCGGCTGATGAATATGTGAATATATTAATTTGATGCTCTTCTCTCAAGATTTCTTTTACATGGGTGTTTTTTCTCCTTTATCGCATAATGATGGTGCAGCAGCCACTGCCATTCCCATAACAAAAAGTACTGAGTTCATTGTGTTGCCCAATTCACATGACAGTTTCATAACTTGTTTGTGCCCAATGCTTATTTTAGAACTCCTTTGTAATCCTATTTCTACCATTGCTTTAATATTTTCTGTGGTTAAATTTTTGTGTTATTAAGGTAATTTCTTGATCTTTTTCTTTGTGAATTAGCTAATATTTAAACATAGAGCTGGTATTTTTCTATAGCTTAAATTTATCTTCGTGACAATTCGACTGGATTCGAATGTGATCTTTTATAGCCAAGCAAGATCCGGATTGAAGGCCAATACAATGTCAAGATCAAGCTTAATCTTGTCCTCATCACCTGGACAGTTGCTCACAACCTTTATTTACATGAAACTAGTAATCTTGTCGACGGCGATCGATGTAAAGAAGGAAGAGGGCATGGCAGGCCTGGTCGCACTCCTCGGTGGCGGCCTCAAGTAGGCTATATATATATATAATAATGTAAAGGTGCGATGAATGTGCATGAACGAACCTCGGATGATGTACGACGATGTGCACCGTCGACAGATCGGAGCTGCTCGTTGAACTGGTCAAAGTTCTCTGTGAAGCCAGCCAGGTGAGCTCAAGAGTGCTAAGCCTCTTGATTCGGCGTTGGCTGATCACGCGACCAAGATGGTGTGCGCGCCTTGCTGACCGAGCCGAAGTTGGGTTCGAGAGCTGCGGCAGAGGAGGAACAAACGAAGAGAGAAAAAGAGAGGGAAATGGAAGGGTTGGCGGCCATGACTTGGTGTTTTTGTAGAACTACGAACGAGGAGATGGGTGGCGAAGAGGAGTGCAGAATTCGCAGGGTTGCACGGACTTTGGCTTTGGTTGGGTGGTCACGAGGCTTAGCCTGAGCTCTCGTGTCACCACATGCGTGAGTTCGGCCGAGACGACCAACTACTTCGCGCCACCGTCCTGTGCGGCGGAAACAGCGTCTCCATCCATTGTCGTTCCTCTTTCCCTCCTCTTGTCCGCAAAACATGACCGGAAGAACGAAAACGAAGACAGCTTCCTCTTCGCCGAACATGAGACAGCAGCATCCCCAAATTTCTCCCTCGATATTGCTTGTGGGCATAAATCTTCCACTCGATATGTCTCTAACGTGAAAACTATCAAACTACAACTCGTAAAAGAACAACCACTGCTGTGGTCATTCAGCAATACATCATAGTCCATAACTTGACGCCAGTACATGTTCTTCTCTTCTTTTACAATCAAGATGATTGTTGTTATGAGCTTCTTGGAGTAATGACTGTAGATGTAATTTCCTCGTTTTTCCTGTCACTCGGTTTTCGTATGCAGATATGTTCTCAAAATATATGCATGTATTTTGAGAAGCTAATCACAGCTTTATTCAAGTAGGAGGAGTTACAGTCGGATGAAGGACTCCAACCGGTCTCTGCATGCTGCAAAGACTACGTTAGACTCAGTTGTTGTTCTTCTTCTTTTGCAGTCATGATTGAGACGGAAAACGCATACTGATGATGTTATCTGATATTATAACAATGTCCCAAATCATTTGAGCCATATTTTCTCTGGCCATCAACTGCATTTACTAGTTGATAAAGGCCAAATTCTTTTTTATTTTGTTGTCTTTGATATCAGCAGAGCGAATAATTGCTATCATGATATTGGCAGGATTGATGACAATGTAGAGGCAAATCCCAATGTATGGTACTATAAACACACTCTTTATATTGTACTTTCCTTTTAACATTGTGCTTGGAGTATTCTCTGTGAACCAGATTTAAGAAGAGAAACAAACACTGCAGCATTTGGAGGTGGCCTCGGTGATTTCCAATTCTTTTGAATCCCCAATTTCTCTTTTGGTGAAATGACTTGCAAAGGTTAAGTTTCTTATTTATTAGCTTTTTCATGCATACAGTATTTCTTTCCATATTGACTATATGGATAAGCAACAATAAAATTTAGGACTGCCAGAGAAGAGCTGGTTCATGTTGTTTAATCCCTTTTTTTTTTTTTTTTTTGAGTGTTTGTAGGAAGGTCACTTAGACGGATTTTGATACTGGCCAATTGTTAATTAACTAGCTATTGTTTTGTGTTAAATACAAGATTTATTATTTTGATGCATACTGGTAATATATATCGATCCGATAGAAAATAGATATGTAAATTATTCTATACCGGATGGTATCATTATATAATTATATATTATCTGAAACTATATATATATATATATATATATATATATATATATATATATATATATTTCTCGATCAATAGTGGTTGAAATCCAATTATTATCAACCAGTACATATCAGTAGCTATTAGATTTTGATCATTATCGATCAGTGACTGATATTATCTTATTTCAAATGGTCAAATCAATTGTTTGAGTCATTGGAAAGAGTTTTTAAACTATTTTATCTCTTTTTTCAACTCATTTTACTCTTCAAATCTCTCAAAAAACTCATATTTTTCTTTTATTCTCATAGTTTTACTATCCTAAAGTCAACCAAATTATGATTTATAGATTAGATCAAATTTTGGAGGCTAATTTAGGAAGATTAAAAGGAAGAATAATTAAGTAAGGGATATATATTATTTTTATAATTTTTATTGATTTATGAGATAATTAAGCTTATTCTACATAGTTAATCACTTAATATCTAGTATGATATTTGATATATATTTTTATGATAGAATAGTATTAATTAAAGAGTAATTAAGATATTTAATATTATGATTATTATGTTTAATAATTTTTTAAAATTAGACACTTAATGAGTTAAATTTTTATATTTCATGTATATTAAGATAATTTATTTGTTTGTAATGGTATAATATGTCTAATTATATTTTAATTAAGATTTTTAATATTATGATTAATGATTTTAATAATAATTTAATCAAAATTTGATCAATAGGATGTTTGACATATTTACAATGATGAAAAAAGATTAATTCTGGATTAATTAACCATGTTAATACTATAATTAATATATTTAATTATGTGTATTAATTAGTGGACTACTTTCCCTTATATACGAAAAAAAATGTCAATGGATGATTTTGAGAATTATTTTATATTTTTACAGCTTGTAGCCATAAATATATCATGTTTTGTAAAACTACATAATCAAATTACCCTTTTGAAAAGGGCATATATTTAAGTTGGTGGAACAAAGAAACAAAAACAGAGATATGCAATAAACAAATAAATAAGAAAGCTTCAAACTTGAAACGTTATTTATTTGAGGAGCCGATAAATGCTACACATCTAATGCATTTAGTTGCTCACAACCTTTATCTACTTGAAACTAGTCATCTTGTTGAAGGTGATCGATGTGGTGAAGGAGGAGGAGGAGGAGGGCATGGCAGGCCCGGTCGCACTCCTCAATAGCGGCTTCAAGTAAGCGAGAGAGTTAGAAGGGGAGGTCACCACTGAGGAGTGCGACCAAGCTTGCACTGCTCTCCTCCTTCTTCGCCATGTCGATTATATATGTGTTAGGAGTTGAGTCAGATTCAATTCACACTAATTATTAGTATATATAAAGGTGCGATGAATGTACTCGAACGAGCCTTGGATGATGTATATATAAAGAAAGGTGAGATGTATGTGCATGAACGAGCTTTGGATGATGTAGACGAGGTGTGGTGCACTAAAAAAAGGAGGAGGGCAAGAGAAGGCCGCGCGGTTGAATTGTACGACGGTGTAATGCCGGCACACTGGAGCTGCTTATTAAACCTCTCGTTTCGGTATTGGCTGATCACACGACCAAGGTGACTTGCGGTCATCTACGGTTTCACAGCTCCTTGCTGGCCGAGGCCAATTTGGGCTCGAGAGCTGTGGCAGAGGGGAACAAATAAAAAGAGAATGAGAGGAAAATGGAAGGGGAGGCGGCCATGACTCGGTGTTTTGTAGAACTGTGAACGAGGAGATCGGTGGTGAAGAGAAGCGCAGAGTTTGGTTTGGTTGGGTGGTCGCGAGGCTTCGCATGGGCTCTCGTGTCACCACATACGTGTGCTCGATTCGAAGGGGAAGCACTTACGCGTGAGTTCGGCTGAGAAGACCAACTCCTTCGTGCGAACATCATGTGCAGCGGAAGCAGCTTGCTCCGGCGTCGTGGTGCAAAGCAATGGCTGCCTCGATCCCTTATCGTTCCTCTTTCCTTCCTCTTGTCGGCAAAATATGGCCGGAAGAACGAAAACGATGACAGCTTCCTCTTAGCCGAACATGAGACGCCAGCATCCTCAAAACTTCTCTGACCTAAAACCTATCAAAGTAAAAGAACAACAACTGCTGTGGTTATTCAGCAACACACTCGTGTTGTTTGTGCTCTTCACGGTCCATAACTCGACACCGATACATGTTCTTCTCTTCCGTCTTTTACAATCAATTTTTCCAGCAAAAAAAGAGGACACGCGATTGTTGTTATGAACTTCTTGGAGTGATGACTGTGCACGTACTTTCTTCAGTTTTCCTGTCACTCCGGTTTTCGCATGCAGACATGTTCTCTATGATGCCTTTTTCTATCAGAAGTTCTTGAATATATGTATGTAGGAGGAGTTACAGTCGGATGAAGGACTCCAACCGGTCTCTGCATTCTGCAAAGACTACGTTAGATTCAGTTGTTGTTCTTCTTCTTTTGCAGTCATGGTTGAGACGGAAAACGCACACTGATGATGTTATCTGATATCATAACAATGTCACAAATCATTTGAGCCATCAACTGCATTTACCAGTTCTTATGGAGCCGACGACGAGACCGAATTCTTTTTTATTTTGTCACTCTTTAATGTCACTATAAACTCACTCTTTATATTGGACTTGCAAATCAGATTTAACAAGATAAACACACACGGCTGCATTTGGAGGTGGCTTCGGTAATTTCCTATTCTTTTAAATCCCCCATTTATCTTTTGGTGAAATGACTTGCAAAGTTTAAGTTTCTTATTTATTAGCTTTTTCATGCATACAATTTTGTACTCATCACCCGGACCGGGTAGGCGCATGAATAGGTTATACCCGGATCCGATCGGCACGGAAATTAAAGGGTCACGATTCTTGAATCCAATGACAGCTGGTAGCGTGTCCCTGCCAGCCTTCGTGATGCGACGCGTGTCCCGATTCCAGACATCTACAGGCGTCATTTATCAGTTGGTGACAGTTTCTGTTTCGTATTTCACCCGCGTTGCACTCGCGTCGTCCTGAAACTTCGGCACCGACATTGTACACGTAAAGACTTTACGCGAATGACGTGTCTCGGGTCTATTGCGGGCGCCATCATCTCCGACCGTTTATGCAAACCTACTCCCAGATAGCTCGCAAGGCATTGGCCGAGTCGGTTAACAAGAAAAGTTTTCTTACCCGGTTGACATAAATTGCATTACATATCCGTCCTTGAATATAGTGTATTAACTGTTATGAATTTTGAGATAACACATGTGGCCATGTAAACAATGATCCTTTACATATGCAATTATCCACTCAGAAAACACTGCTGGACCGCTTTTAACTATAATAAATATTAACTAATTTATACTACTAATAATATATTATACATATAATAACAATATTTTTCCTCATAATAATGTTTTATAAGTAATGTCATTTAGGATTCCAACCAATGTCAAATAATATCAAATCAACACATACGTAAATTTTTAATTTTACAGAAATATAAATTTAGAGGGAGGAATACGAAAGTTTGAGTGTGAAATATAAATATATATATATATATATATATATATATATATATATATATTATATTATATTATATATGAATAATCACGTAGTTATTGTTTTAGTTCGGCGCGATTTCCGTTCCATCTCCTTTCTTGGCTTTATTTATTCTTTCTGTTCACCGCACGCTTTTGAGGCTTCGACGCGAGCTCTTCGTGGGATCTGGACCGTCTTGAATCGGGCGGACCATGGCCGACGACGAGGCTTTCGCGAAGGCCGTCGAAGACGGGCTGAAGCTAGCGAAGCGGGTCTATGGCGGGAAGGACCAGCGGTTCGCCCCGCCGGTACCGGCGCCGCGGCCGGCCGCGGGAATGGAGCGGTCGCCAGAGTCGCCCTTTCTACCGGCGGCGCCCATGGTGTATGCGGTGATCGCCGATCCGGCGATCGTCGACAACCCGGACATTCCCAGCTACCAGCCGCACGTGCACGGGCGGTGCGACCCGCCGGCGCTGATCCCGCTTCATATGACCGATATCGGGGTGGAGGTGGAGTGCATCCTCGATTCGGCCTTCGTCGCCGTCTGCGGCCGGTGGCGGGTCCACTGCGTGATGCGGACCCGGAGTTGTGATTGCCGGCTGGTGGTCCCAATGGGCGAGCAGGTAAGGAATTTTGGCTTTGATTTATCCGGCGATTGGTGATTCCACCGAAGCTGTTGCCAAATACAAAGGTTTTATTTGGTCTTCGTTGCACTTTATGTTAGAACGAGGATATATATTTTGTAAATGATGAGTTATTGCTTACGTACAGATTTGCCCGCAATAACTCCGATCTCAAGCGATATTTGTTTGTCGTCCGGCCAAGCTCGATCAGAAATATGAATCCTTTCGATCAACAATTCGGTTGATGAAGATTAGCTTTTTGATTAAATTGACGCGTGTGACTTAATTAGATAATTGAGCTGAATGCTGCCAAATGGGAATGAGCTGAATGCTGCCAAATGGGAAGATAAGTTGCTGGGTTGGAGATAAGTTGACGATGACATCTAGCTCAGCATCAAGCTGTAGTGGTACCATAAACACAATGAGCAAAAAGAAAAACAAGAAATAAAAAGCCTGATAATTTTGCTTCTTATATTCTGGAAATTGGTAATGCAATCCTTCAGGGAACTAAGATCAAGTTGATACAATGATTAATACATGCATTGTGTGGTCACAAATCTTTGTTAGATGCTTTACTAAGACCAGAGGTGACTGGCGAATGTTATAATTCTCGTAGTTTCTGTTAGAGGTTTGTCTTCGTGAAATTATTTTATCCTAAAATAATTAGGTGATTTACACTGATCTTACAGGATTAATTAAACTACAAATATCAAAATTTGGCAGAAAAAGATGGTCCTCTAAGTTATCCTAGGTGATAGTCATCGTTGAATATTTTCTTTACCAAAGGTTTTTTTTCCATATTAAACAATAAAGGCATGTAAACCACTAGGTAATAAATAGAATAAATGAATGTTCTCTCTTGTAAAAATTAAATTATTGATTGTTTAGCTACATTCCAATGCAGATAATTTTCTACAAGATTTTCATAGTTTGCCATGAAATTCATGCCTTCTTTTATTGACTGGCTTTTTTATTGCCAATATTTTGCTAGCTTTTTCTTTCTTCTCAGGCTAAGTGTATTTTGGCCACCAGGACTCAGTTCTAGGTGTTGAGGTTGAGGTCGATGGAAGATCATACACTACGCAGGTGATCGAGCTAGAAGATCACAACATAGAGAACACTGCTAAAAGTGAAGGTGGTGGCTTCCTGAAACCACGGCTGTTTTCTTTAACAATCCCCCAGGTGATTGACTCATGCATTTTGGTCTCTCACCGATCATCTATTCTCTTCTAAAAGGATATTGTCAATTCCATGTGTGATCAACATCTATTTTATTTCCTTTTTGAAGGTCAATGGAGGTTCAGACATTTCCATTAGAGTGAGATGGTCTCAAAAGTTAATCTATAAAGATGATCAGTTCTTTGTTACCATACCTTTTAATTTTCCAGAATATGTCACTCCATTGGCAAAAATTGTAACAAAAAAGGAGAAGATTCAACTAAACGTGAATAGTGGTACCGGAAAGGAGGTTGTGTTGCAGAAATCAAGTCATCCTTTGAAGGTGAAAATATGTCATATGTTAGTAACATGCAGAGGACATGAAAATAAATAGCTCTGTTAAAGGCATGCTCTCTTTCCTTTTCCAGGAAAGAAGTCGTGAAGTGGGGAAGTTGAACTTTTTGTATGAGGCACTCGTTGAGGGTTGGTCAAACCAAGATCTTGAATTTTCATTTAGTGTAAGTACTATCTTCCTGGAGTTTTTGTTTTATTTAAATTTGATTGTTTTTCTTACGAGCTAGGCATCTTCTAGCTTATGATTACAAGCTAACGATTGAGCTATGAAACAAATAAAGTCTTTGCTTCCGCAAGTTTTCCACTTATAGGTGTTTATTTGCCAGAAACGACACAAAATGCTTGACTGCATGCCAAGTAAAATTTGAAAATCACTCCTTCTGGTATTTAAACTTATGACTTTTTTAATGGTAGAATAGTTAGATCTGGACTATTCTCTCCTGGATATGTAGATTTTCTTGCAAAATTCATTTTCCAATATTTTTTAGTGACGTGCTGTATATATTTGCACATTCGTGTAACTTATTGACTACTTAACGTATCGTAGTTTTTTCTTTCCAAAAAACCAGTAGTTAGATTATGATCTTAGTTCTTGAGGGATTTTATGGGTGTAAGGAAAAAATGACAATTTTATATGGAAGAACCAATGAGTAATCAACTGAGCAAAACGTACTTAAATGATAGTAGTAGGAATCCTTAACCAAGTTACTAAAAGATTTAAGATGTTTAAACATATATGACAAATGAAAAGGAGGATATACAAATCGACATGTGTACCATTTTACATGCAAAATTTGCTAGAGGTAACATAACACATATGAACGTAACACCTATAAGCTTACTCTTTTTCAATACATGGATTTTATCCAGCATAAAAAGGATGTACATAGCTATGGCTTCGGTGATAGAGCACTTTGCTGAGGTTAATATAAATGAGACTACTGAAGGTTCTGCAGCAGTTATTTGTTATTTTATTTTTACCATCTAATTCTTAGGTAACAAAACAACAATTTTTCTTTTTAGTTATGAGTATTTCATTTCTTGTCACTTCTATATTCAAACAGGTCTATTCGAACGATTTGTTTGGTGGTATTCTCCTAAAGTCCCCAACAGCATATGATGGTGACCAGAGAGATATGTTCAGTCTGTATCTTTTTCCAGGAAGTAACCAGAAAAGAAAGGTCTACCAATGTCTCTTCTGCACATCTTTGGCAACACTCTTTTATCCTCAACTCAAGAAATAGATTTTTCCTTGTGCTTGCAACCTTGCATGCCATTTTAGGTTTTGAATAAGTGCACTGCAAGATTTTAAAGCAAAAGTTCTTTGTCAACATATGCATAACAACATTTAATATATCCTGTAACTAGGCTAGCTATTTTGAAGCCAGACAAACGTGACAGATATCTGTAACTGAAAAAGCCAAGCCAAGTACTTCAAGTAAGTTCTCCATTGCAAATGTTATCTCACTGTTCTGATTGGGTCAGAACTTTAAAAAATGCTTGTCTTCTTGATGGTGTTATCACTATTTCTTTAATTTTTTTATCAAATATCAAAATTTGTATTGAACATAGTGGACACTTGAACCAAGAAGGTTCTGTTGGAGAATACATATCTTTTGTGGCTGTCAGCCTACAATCACTTTATCTAAAGTTGTCAACCAATTCCTCTCAAAGACCTGATGTCTACTTGGTAATTAGTAAAACTATAACTTTAAACAAGCCTTCATTCTGAATTATTTAGTGTTGGTTTCTTGCATCTTTTCCTGCCGTTTAGATTGTATAGTTCCTGGCACTTGTTAAAGCTGCATTTCATGAATTGAGAGTCAGCATGTGTTTGGTGTCTTAAAGAAAGCATGCAGGATGAGGAATCAGGCATTGGTCTCAAAATTTTCCATGTATAGACATAGAGTTGATGAAATTTATTAATAATATAACCAGTTATTAATAATTTCCTTATGCAGAGATGCTTAGGGATTAGTATATATATTGACATAAATAATTTTCCATAAATACTTGAATAATTTTTATACATATGTTTTTTATATTCTTTGGACATCTAAAATATATAAAATATTATTTTAATCACCTTATGCATGTACATCCTAGCTGTACCCTTGTGTTTGTATTATGTCACATGCGTATCCTCTATCCATATCTGTGGTTCTTAGCTTAGAAGCTAATTTATCTAGAACATTTTGTATACAATCAGACCCACTGAGCTTGTTAAACTTTTAAAAGTTGGTTCTTCCTTCAACATTTTTTCATTATCTTTATATTATTATCTTCAAAATCCCTGGTTCTTATACATTATGGCCATTTATTTCTCTCTAGTACCCTAATTCAAATATTTCCTTGCTTCCAAAGGAATTTTTGTTGTAACTTAAATGATCTAAGCATTTTGATACACTAAAGGTAGGTGCATACTATATGGTACCTATACATGATAGAGCACACTTGTGAATTCAAGGTGCATGTAGATATTGTACACCAAGTTTTTCCTTTTTTGTGAAAATGTTCAACCAAGTTACTGTCCTAACTCTGAAAATTAACTTGGTTTATGCAATAGGCCTTCAAAAATGAAGTTGTTTTTGTTGTGGATATAAGTGGAAGCATGCAAGGAAAGCCTATTGAGAATGTTAAGAGTGCATTAACTACATCCATCTTGGAGCTCAGACCAGGAGACTATTTTGATATAATAGCTTTCAATGATGAGTTGTACTCATTCTCATCCTGTTTGGAGCCTGCAACTGAAGATGTGGTAGAAAATGCTATTCAATGGATGAACAAAAATTTTGTTGCAGAGGGTGGGACAGACATTATGCACCCCTTAAATGAGGTAAATTCTTGACCATAACAAGAGTGATATATAGCTACATGTTTGTAACCTGTTGGTTTCTTGTCTACAACCACAGGATGAATTTAATTTGTTCCGATGTCTACGTTAGAAATTCTATTTCTTTTTGTTTCTTATTTATTTCATTTTTATGAACACTGCATTCACATTCTGTGTAAAGATGGTTCTCTTTCTCATTCTATTCTTATAGGCAATAGGTTTGTTATCAAGTACACAAAATTCCATTCCACAAATTTTTCTCATAACTGATGGAGCTGTTGAAGATGAGCGCAACATCTGTCATACCATTAGAACACAACTGGCAAATAAAGGACACATGTCTCCTCGAATTTCTACTTTTGGCATAGGTAATGGTTCTAGTAAACCTGAATATTAATCTCTAAGTTAAATGTTTCTATGTAATTCCAATACCTGTTCCTTTGTGTTTCATGCAATTTCCTTGTGGCTTTGGATCATCAAAGTGTTCTAGGGGGATTATCTTTTAGATGGGTTTGCTCTGTTTCTATTGTGTAGCAACTTGCATTTGATGTACTTTATTCAAATGGATGAAAAAACACTTCTAAACTTCAGATTAACTGCAAATGTAGCTGCAAATCTTCTCATTTTCTTATAAAAAATTTTTATGGCTGCTCTCGTTTCTCTATTGCTTCCATTACTACAACCAGTATATGTAACTAAGAATCATAAAGTCCACTTCGATTGAATATATTCAGAAGTGATCATTGGAACTAGCACCTTTGTATTTTGTTTCTAAAGCTAAAATGTCACCAGCAAATAACTTCTTTATAGTTTCTACTTCGAATGTTTTTGATGTCTCAAGATGATTTATTCCTTCTGTTTCAGACTTAATCTTAAAATTTTACCACAGTATCCTTACCTTTTTGATAGATAGTGATAGATAGTTTCTATGCTTCTTTTTCCCTATGCACTAGCTTATGCTTGTTATACCTCGATTGAATTGTCAATCTCCATCAACCTATAATGGTTGCATAATTATTCTATTGTTTATTTAATCACTGATTATTGGTGCATCAGGTATTTTCTCTGTACTAAGACTCTTTTATTTTCTTGTCACACTGAAAACTTATATTAGGTTCTTATTGCAATCATTACTTCTTGAAAATGTTGGCATCAATTGGGAGGGGTCAGTATGATGCTGCATATGGTGCAGGTCAGTTGCAATTTTTAATATGTTAAAGATCTTCAGGCATCCTTATGTGAAAATTAATTGTTACATATGCAAACCCTTCTTTAATATTCTATTTATGACTTTTAAGGTTGGTCAGAACTCTATTCAATGTTGATTTGGATGTTTCATTAGGCTAGGATTCCTATGATTATAATGGATAAGCAGGAGAGTGTGTGGGACTCAAAGGATAAACCTAGGGTAGCCATTTAGATGTCATTTGTGCATGTACAACTTGGTAGATGAAAATGTTACTGAGGAAGTAATGATTCTTCATTATAGGCGCAAGAGATCTTGAACAGAGGCATGGACTGTGATTTAAATAGTCATTTTCCTATACTAGTGCTTGAAATTTCAAGTTTGAATTATAAAGAAGGATGCATCTGGTTTGTAGCAAACCCTAGACTGACTAGAGATGGTTGCACTTATTTGCTGGACCTGTATTTGATAGAGTTCATGATATGGTAAATGGTCAAATGGATGTTTCTCATATGGTCTGTGCCTCAGTGTAAGAAAAAAGAAGACCATATATGTCTGTTTCATTCAAAAGAAAAGTGCATTTTAAGATGGCTTGTAAACTTGCATGATCTCCTACAATGTTTCTGAGGGTCAACTGTCCAAATGGGCCCTAACTTTTGGCCACAGTTTGTACAGCTGTACAGCTAAGTTAGACACATGACAAAGAAAATGCATGATTGATTATGTCTATAGTAGCCTCTGCTTATTTTATACCTATGGTGTTTAAAAAAAAAGGAGTTCAACCCAGTGTACAGGACGCTCACCATCCCAGGGTTTGGTGAGGGTAAACGTGCAGAGTCTTACCTTGTTTCCATAACTAGAAACTTAAATCTCCCAGGTTGCAACGAAGCAACTTATCATGATAACAAGTTTTCACTCTCTTTGTCTGGATCTCACATGTCTTCGTGTCAGGTTTCAGGGCTTAGCTTTCTAATGGCATTATGATTGTATATTTAGTTAATTTCTCTGGTGACATCAATTCAAATAGTTTCGTTGACCCTTTTTATGTCAAGCTAATTGCACCCTATGTTTTCTATGTAGATCTGATTGAAAAGCATATGGCAAGATGGTTTCATAGAGCTTTGTCCACTATACTTGCAAATATCACTATTGACATCTTCAATGATCTTGATGAAGTTGAGGTATGTTCTGGAACTGTGAGCTCCTAGCCTCCTGCAACTGCAATGTCAACCTTAACTGGTAAAAAGAGGGTAATGCTGTAATCAATTCATCCACCAGATCAGTTTACCCCAAAACGCCACTTTCCCCTTCATTGTGATTCTTTTGTGCTCTAGATCAAGGTCCCCAGTGCCAGTCCAAGACCTGTACCAGTCACAATCGGACCAGCATGGGTCTCATTGTGTGAGGTGTGTTGACACAGGACACCCTCATATGGGTTGGTATAGAACAAAGAGAGAGGCTGAGAAGGAGGAGAGAAGGAAGCAGAGGAGGAGGAAGAGGGAGATATGGCTATGCATGTTGTCTAAGGAGGCAGTGGCAATGACAATGTGAGGAGGCAATAGTTATAGTGGAGATGGAGGTTGCATCATTGCAGCTGAGTGAAGGAAATAGAGAAAGGATTCCAGTTAACAGTAGCTTCCTTGAAGGGAAAACTGTCAAGAGATAAGAGAGAGAGCATCATTGCAGCTGAAAGAAGGAAAGAGAGAGATGATTTCAGCTATTCAGATTAAAAAATTATAAAAAACTTCATCTGCAGCCCACAACCTAGTGGGAGTGATATACTGGTCCAATCAAGGATCATCGTTTCGGGTACCAGACCCATTTTGGTGATCTGGTCAGATTGGTACATGCTGGTTAGCACCGGTGTACTATGTGTCAATATACCAGTACGTCCTGGTGTTTCAGAGAGGAAGAAAAAGGAGGAGAAGAGGAAGGGATGGTGGAGGAAGTGGAGGAAGGAGAGGAGATGGTAGAGGAAGAGGAAGAAAGAAGAGAAAGGAAGAGGGAGGAGGAAGAAGAGGAGCACCCGCAGGCAGCTGTGCAAGGCAGAGGTGTGCGGCGAGTCTGTGGCACAGGCGTAGGCAACTGTGCACGGTGGACTTGTGCAGCGATGTGCACTACGGAGGTGTGGTTGTGCACAACGAAGGCGTTGCATGGCGACAATGTGAAACGTGCACAAGAAGAGTAGGGTTATCACACAAACAATGCTTTCCTGTTTATATGGGCAAACCAAACTGAGGATGGTCCACATACCAGTTCACACTTGGACTGATACGTATCGGTCTGAGCAAAAAGTCAATCCTTGGGTCCAATAGATACTGGTCCACCCATTTTTTTAACCTTGCTTTAGACCATACTTTCTTTTATTATTTATGCATGCAACTTGAGGTAATCATGACTGTTTCCTTGTCAAATTAAATTGAAAAAAATACAACTCAAAGGTTTGCCTTTCTGGTTTTAAAATCTAAATGAATCTTGGAGGATCCATGATTTACTCCAGAATAACTGCAGTATCCTCTTCATCACAAAGTCCGATTGCTTGGAAAATGTTGTTACTTTTGACTGCTTTCTATTAGCATCCTTTCACAACATGTTTAACTAGTGAAACGTAGATACTTCACTAAATCCACACTATCAGATAGTTCTAGGTTGTTGAAGTTGGAAACTTACATCACTGCCAAAGTAGAAAGGTCGGCTAATATAATTTGATGATGGTCATGTGCAACATGATACCATATCCTTCATTTCTGACCTTAATTATTAATGTTCTCTTTTGTTTTATGACTCTTGAAATTTGATCGAGTCATCTTGTGGAGTAATATTCTTGTGCTGTGGGGACTACTTATGTAATCCTCTTTCATAAATATTGATTTTAAAAATTGTGAGCATCACAGGCCACTTTGCAAACAGGTCAGTTGTTTGTACCAACAGGTCTGATTTAAACTTCATTCTATAATGTCAATCATGTTGAAGCATGCCATTTACACAATCTAGATGGTATTTGATACATCTAGAATTATTTGGCTCTATCATTCTCTGTCTAGATTTTATCTCATTATCAAGCAATTTATGATTCACTCGCATGTTTTTTTAGGCATATAATCACCTTAAAACTTGTTTGCTTTCCTTGCAGGTATACCCTACTCATATTCCAGATCTAACGCAATGTCCATTGATCATATCAGGCAGATGTCATGGAAAGTTTCCGGAGACTCTTAAAGCTAAGGGAATCTTGGCTGACATGAGTGACCTTATTATTGACTTGAAGATGCAACATACAAAAGATTTTCCTCTTGAGAAAGTAAGATGCTTATATTTGATCTAAATGCCTTTTAATTTCTGATAGACATCTTACCTCATGTCAATTTGTTATCAATGATTAAGTATGCCATACATATCCATGGGGTACCTGGTTGGTGTGGTACTGCATGATGCCCATGCTGGTCATGAGCCAATGAAGCATGCCATGTTATTCAGTGCCTGCACCTGCCCACAATAACATGTGATAATCGTTTCACACATATTGATCCTGGCCAGCATGGGATGGCATGACACCAGCAATTTCAGTGCGAGATCAATAAACTCTTGTTCTGATAACATATTATGCATTGATGATTAGCACCAGTATCAGATCGAATGGTCAAGAACCAGTCAATATTAGTATTTTGGGTGATAACAGATGACATATTATGCCGGTCCAGCAGATTACTAGATAGATGTTGGACCAAGATTTAGATCCTTATCAATCAAAATCCATAAGTTCAAATTATTATAACTGTCAACTTCACTATTATTAGAACTACCTAGATATATTTATGCTCGTGTATTTGACTTTATATTCAAATTGAGATTACGTGTGTATGCATGTCACAGATTATTGGTATTGCAAATCTGAATGATATTATTCTTTTTACAGGCTTTTGCTAAGCAACATATTGATCTTCTTACAGCTCAGGCATGGTTTTCTGAAAGCAAACTACTTCAGGAAAAGGTTTGTTGTTACCACACTTAGTATGTGATCTGCAACAGACAATTACTGTATGCATGGATCAATTTAGAAGTTCCAAAGTGCATAACTACTAAATCTTATTCTGTTCTTTCAGATAGAGTTTTCAATATATTTGATTCTGTACTTGTTTATGCTTTGACCAGAATGCATGTCAGATTCACTTTTCCATATAGGTAGGTCTTCATTATCCTCATCTCCAGTAACATCTACCCACGTGTATGGCATGTGCTGCTAACTACTCTGATTTTGGATATGTTGCATATCCTGTGGCAGAGGCAAACCTGCCCTAAATTCTTAAAAGGAAAATGGACCTACATTTATGTTGGATGTTTTTTCCTCGTTTCATGTAATGTATGAATCAATAGATTCACTACTTGAGGGAAGCATGCATTACAAAGAAAACAGTGGTGGGAAATTAAAACTGACCATAATGTGCTCTTTTGTGGAGCTCAGTGGTGGAAAAATACCAATGCAGTGACCTAAAATTGTTGAAATCTCGTGGCTAAATTCTAGTAAATGCAATGAATAATTCACATAATAGATAAGAATTCCACTCGAACGACTTTACAATTCCTTAAGAAAGACCACTGCATAGAAAATGTTATTTTTAATTGATTTAACTAGCAAGCTGCTTCAACAAAATCATGCATGACCCTACGACCTCATGTGGAATGGCTTTCTTCCAATATCATCAATTTTAGACTACAATGCACTGACAAATGCATATCTTGCTTTAGATATGGAGATATGCAGGTTCATGTCAATCGCTTTTTCCTATGCCGAAATACCTTTGTTTTTTGTCATATATTAAATTGGAAGCGTTTAAATATGCTGAACAATATGCTGAAATCTTTAAAATTCTAGTTTATCTTTGAAAAATGAAATTAAGATAATTTCTTCAACGTAGTCAAATAGTCTTTTCTGTAATTGGCTGTCACAAAATTTGGTATTACATCTGCTCATAAATAGCAATGTCTCGGCCATGTATACTTGTGTTTTATTTTCTCTTTCATTATATAGGTGACTAAATTAAGCATACAGAGTAGCATCCCCTCAGAGTATACGTGTATGGTCTTCCTTCAAACTGACACTGGAAAGCAAGAGGCAATAAAACAGGTACTGCAGCTGTGCTAGCATATTTTACCGCATGCAATGCAGGTATTCACCTGTCTAATAATGGTAGGTGATCTAATAATAAAAATTTCAAGCCAACTTCCTTGAATATTAACTAGAGTTGGACATTATTCTGGAGTTTAAGTTTGCTTTGGCTGAAATTATGTTCATTATAAACTGGTGCATTGGTATGCCTGCCCAGTAAGCTAAATAAGCATGGAAATGACTTTTAATTGCAAAGAAATATCTGCATCATTTCTCGACTAATATGGTAAGGCTTTAACATGCATACTCGTGATCCTTCAATTGGTCATTGCTGCCACTGTAACAGTATTTGTTTTCTGGGTTTTCTGAACATCAAACAGTTTCTGATGATGAAAAGTTTGTGAAGTCAGATTCATGTATTTAAGATATCATGATCATTTTATATAAGTTGACTCAAATCTCCCAATATAAGGTTGCATCATCAATAGCCAAGAAATCCGGAAAGAAACCTCTGTTATGATTAACCTTGACCGTTTTACAAGTCTCAACACTAAACCATCACATTTTGAGGCTTACAATTTCAACTTTTTGTTATTATATATGTTCCAAATTCCTATGTAAATGAGATTGTCTACTCAATTCTCTGTGACTTTCGAATGCAATGGTAGGTTCATCAGTGTTTCCGATCGAAATGAGTTGTAAGTAGATCAGATACAACATAAAATAAAGTTTTCAAACATCATACTATTATTGTTTGCCTTAACGCAAAACCAACCTAAAACTGGCATAGGATCTCAGCACCATAATGTCCAAATTATCTGATAGATTTTTCACGGCTGTAACAGGTTAAGAAAAAGGATTCTCGGAAGCATGCCAATCCAAAAGAAAACTCATCAGTTTTGATACGCAGCACAGCCATTGGATTTGGAGATATAATTGCAACCAAAGAAAACCATCCTACTGGATTTGGAGAGCTCAAGGAACCTGAGACCTTCGACGTCTACAACAAGGCTGTCGGCTGCTGCAACGGGATAGCCTGCTGCTGCTGCTGCTGCCCGTGCTTCATAAAAACATGTTCTAAGGTGAACGATCAGCTTGTGATTGCAATGACACAGCTCTGTACAGCGCTTTCATGCCTTGCCTGCTCAGAGTGCTGCACCGAGTTATGTTGTGATGGCTCCGAATAGTTAGATTTCTCCGGCCACGCCATTGTTGTATATTTTGTTATTTACTGCATGCATATGTTTATAGTTTGATTTATGTTGCCGGTTACAAGAACATTAGTTGCAGGATGAGTTGTATAATGCCTTGTATTCATGCTTGTATGTTGATATATAGCAATTGACTTCAGACACGAGGAAATGACGATAACAGCTTATGATTCTTTGTATTTGAAGATGTTTTTTCTCTTTTTAATTTTGTCAAAAGCTATATTAAATATTTGGAAAGATTACATCCATCACCTCTGGCTTAAGAGAGGGATGGTTCTCTCTCTCTCTCTCTCTCTCTCTCTCTCTCTCTCTCTCTCTCTCTCTCTCTCTTAAAATTATCAATTATCAATGCTACTATTTACAGATATTAATACAATGGTAAGATTGTTATTTTACAATTTGAGAGATCAAGGTACTAAATCATGTGTGTGGGGTAAATTTTTTAAAAAAAGCTTTAACTTTTCTTTTTTTCCACATAATGCTCCTTTCTGGTTTATTTTGGCAGAGCACCTCTAATTTAAAAGATAAAATTACGCTTGTGACTCGTCAACGCCACCCTCACCGCTCCTCCGATCATCGTGGCTCCTGTCTCCTTGCTATGATCCATCATTAGCGGGACCTCACAAAGGTGGCGAAAGTCCCTTCCCCACCCTTCTCTGTCATCAGGATCCCCTTTTCCATTCTTATCACCATTCGATCTACTAGTAAGAAGCCTTTTTTTTCCCCCTTTGTTTGTTCATTAACTGTCGCACTTAATATGCACAATCTTTAGACAAGAAGCCTCGCCTTGGTTGCCCTTATGTCATGAACGATCATCGTACTCTCGTAACAATTTCACTCAATAAATTGTTCATCACTTGTTCATGCTTGTATATATCCTTGGTAACCTGTTTTGTCATAGTTTTGGTATGTTTTCTTTGGAAAAATGCAAGAAACGATAGCTTGCAGCGCTGCAGAATGATCGCTCGCTGCACCGGGCAAAACTACCCCAAAATGGTTCTGTTTTCACGTGTCGCGGTCTGTTTTCTACAATCCACGGTCGCCCCCAAAACGTCAGCCATCTCAGTATCCTGGAACCCCCGAGGTGGCACAGGGCTGGATGGGGCTTCGGGGTAGTATCAGGCGTTGAACACTTTCACAAGTTTGCACGTCAACTTGATGGAAACTTGCCTTCACGCCCGACACCCGGGGAGTAGTTGTTTACGGACTTATAACTACTTGTTCACCCTTCTAAAGTTCTTATTTTTCTCCTCTCTTTCTATATTTTCCTGCACTCCAAGTACTCACTCAATTGCTTATAAAGCTTCCCTCTTTGCGAGACGTCAGGACTTGTCTGTCGCTCGTTTCAAAAACTAATCAACTTCTATTTTACAAGTCCTACAGGACCTGCATGAGGTTATAGCTCGACTGACCCTTTGCGGACGCATATGTCGCAAGGGCACCTCAAGACTTAGGCAATCCCAGTTAAGTCTAATCGAAGTGGGCGCAATGGTGCTTCTCGACTTAGGCAACTCCAGCTAAGTCCGTGCTTGCCGTAAGGGTGCCTCACCACTTAGGCAATTCTAGCTAAGCGCGTGACTTTGTGGTATCAGAGTAGACAAACAATTCGAGCAAATAGTAAAAAAACTTCATAATCTCGTAATGGCAAAATATCGTGGTGAATCGAGTAAAACGGGGCAAGCCGGAATGTTGCCCCAAGCAGCCGCAGGGGGGCTGCATATGCAAACTCGCTCTCTCATTGCTTGAACTGCTGAAGAGGAGCGGGGCAACGAGCATGATGAGCGAGAAGTTGGCTACTCGTCGCGAGCGAAGGAGGCACAATCTGGAGCGCCAACGAGGAAAAAGAGCTATAAAGAGAGATTTATAGCGGCAAAGACCCGCTTGGATGTTCTTGAAGCAAGCTTGGAGGAACTCTACCAAGGCCAACATAGGCTTCTTGGTGTAGAGAGCTCGTAAGAAGCTAAATCCTGGATTGACAAGGTTGAAGCCCTAGTCGACCAACTAACGGATGACACTAAGGACTTCGTGCAACGTTTGCAAGAGATTGTGGCAGAACTCACTTCCAGAGTGACGGTGCTCACAAGGGCGCTAAATATGGGAGGGAGCAACACCCGTGTTGTGTCGACACAAAGCTTTAGAGCGCCTGACCCACATTGTTATATGAGTGCTAGAGATACTAAGGAGTTCTAGAATTTCCTATTTGATATTAAGCAATACTTCCGAGCCACGAGGCCGGACTCTGAGGACACTAAAGTTTCGATAGCAATCATGTATCTGAACGGAGATGCAAAACTTTAGTGGAGAACCCATTAGGAGGAGATTCAACAAGGTTGGTGCCGAGTGGACACATGGGAAGACTTGAAGCGAGAGTTAAGAACTCAATTCCTACCCGAGAACACTGAGTTCATCAAACGACTTCCATTCGGGACTATGTGAAGCAGTTTTCTGCACATACTAGACATTCAAGACATGTCTAAAAAAGATAAGTTATTCAGCTTTCTTGATGACCTGAAGCCATGGACTCAACAAGAACTTCATCGATGGAATGTCACGGATGTAATCGGAGCAATTGCAACCGTAGAAAGGCTTACCGACTTTGTTTCTTCATAGGATTCAAGGAAGAAGAAATAGTTTTCAGGAAATCGCCATCCAAAACATCCTCCTGGGAAGGAACTTAGGGGTGAGCAAAGGAAGAAGAGTTTCTAAAAGGGGCCAAACTCGAAAGGCAAGACCCCAAGATCCGACGGATGCTTCTGTTGCGGAGGACTACATAGGGTGTGGGATTGCCCACAGAAGCAGGCACTCAATGACTTGTCAGCTTCTATCCATCCCCCCAAGCTAGACAAGGGCAAGGCGGTTGCTTTCAGTTCAAGTAGCTCAAAATCTGGTAGCGACGACAAGGAGTCGCAAGGACCTCAGATGGGAGCGATGCATTTGTTGAATGCATTACGGGGTCAAGTGAGGGAGAACACGAAGTCGAAGCAACAAAAAGCAAGAAGCAGTGAGCTAATGTATGTGGACATCAGGCTCAATGGCCAAACCACTCGGGCAATGGTGGACACGGGTACTACCCATAACTTTATTGTCGACCGAGAAGCAAGGCGACTTGGGCTGACTTTGGAGAAGAATCCAAGTCAAATGAAGGCGGTGAACTCCAAGGCTAAGCGGATCTCCTGGCTAGCAAAGGGAGTCCCTATCAAGATCGGATCTTGGAGCAGGAGCATAAACATAATGGCAGTGCCATTGGACAACTTCTAAATGAGTCTAGGAATGGAGTTCATGCACGCCGCAAAGTTGGTTCCAATGTCATTCTTAAACTCCTTATGTCTAATGGGAGGCAACAACCCCTGTGTGGTTCCCGTCTCTTGGGGAAGAAATAAGGACTCCCAATAACTATCGGCATTGCAACTGAAGAAAGGGATACGTAAAGGAGAGATAACCTTTGTGACGATTATGAAGCTAGAACCAGTTGACGAGGAGGCCATTCAGGAACTTGCTACAGTAGTGAACGTTCTTAAGGAGTTCATAGATGTTATGCCATCTAAGTTGTCGAAAACTCTGCCACCACATAGAGGTATGGATTATCATATTGAGCTAGAGCCGGGAGTGAAACCTCCAGCAAGACCACCATACCGCATGTCTCCTCCCGAGTTGGCAGAGCTCAAAAAGCAGTTAGATGAACTGCTAAGCGGTGGTCTCATCTGTAGTTCCAAAGCACCATTCGAAGCTCTAGTTCTCTTCTAAGAAGAAATAAGATGGGAGTCTCCGACTATGTATCAACTATCGTTCCCTTAATAAGGTAATGGTGAAGAACAAGTACCCCATCCCACTCATTGCGAACTTGTTCGACCAGCTGGGCAAAGCAAATTATTTCTCTAAACTCGACCTTCGATCAGGGTATTGGCAGGTGCATATTGCTGAAGGCGATGAAGCGAAGACTACCTGTGTGACCAGGTATAGAGCGTTTGAGTTTTTGGTGATGCCTTACAGTTTGACCAACGCTCCAGCCATATTCTGTACTCTCATGAACCAGCTATTCAATGAGTATTTGGATAAGCTTGTGGTCATCTACTTAGATGATATCATCATCTATAGCCAAACACTTGAGGAGCATATTGAGCATCTTCGAACAATTTTCAAAGTTCTAAGGGAGAATACCTTATTCATGAAAAGGGAGAAGTGCTACTTTGCTTAGAAGGAGATCTTATTCTTAGAGCATCGAATCGGAAAAAGTTCTATTCGAATGGACAAATTAAAGGTGCAAGTGGTGGCGGAATGGAGAACTCTAAGGAAGGTGCCATAATTAAGATCCTTCTGTTGAATCTCGGATTTTGATGATAAAATCAATTGGTGAAATATTTGTTCTAATCTATATTGTCAAAGATAAGTGTGCAGGATTAACTACGATGGGTCAGAAATATAAAGTGATTTACTAAGGTCAAGTCCGTCGGGTGTTCAAGAGTTCATCGGAAGTCCGAAGGATCGTCGGAAGTGTTGCCGGAACCAACCAAGATCGAATCAGGGACTTGCCGAAGTTTTCGGAAGTTCGTCGCAAAGATCGTTGAAGGTTCGCGAAAATTTGCCGAGAAGGTTCGGAAGCTTGTCGAAGACTCATTGAGCGTGCCATACAAGCCAGGAGCATCTTTGGGAATCCGCCGGAAGAAATCCGAGGGAAATATCGGAGGACCGCCGAAGTCTCATCGTAAAGCTCGCCGGAATAAGACTTGAAGAATGTTGGTTTAAATCACTATTAATTATGTTTTAATTTCATAGTTGGCACGTACTTAGGATAAGGATTTCGAATTAATCCTGCTCTAAATTGGTAGGGGTGAACCGGGCCCTTATTGGGCTTTTTTGGGTCTTGAACAAGGCCCATTCAGCAAAGCTAAATGGGCCAGGCGGTAGAACCACATGGCAGCCGTGTGCTGGGCGGTGCTACCGCTTGGCTACTCGATGTCTGATGGTGATAGTACCTTTGCTCCAAGCGGTAGCACCGCTTATGCTGCTCTTTGTCGCCTAACGATCGACAAGCGGTAGCACCTTTGCTCAGGCGGTAGCATTGCCAGCACCGGGAACTCCAATTTGATTTCAAATTTGGAGCCCAAATTTGAAACCATTTTGGATCTATAAATATCCCCCTTTTCTTAGCTGAAAGGGCACCCTTTTGAGAGTTAGAATCTTGAGTTAAAGTCTTGAATAGTCTTGAAAAGTCTTATCTCTTGCTAAGTGTTCACCTCCTTCTTCTTCTTATGAAATCTTGTAAGACTATGAACCTCTTGTAAAGGGTTGTAAGAGGGGTATTTAGTCCTTCCCCTTCAAAGGATTTGCTAGTGGAAGTGCGGAGCCTCATCGTGAATGCTTCAAGAGTGGATGTAGGTCATTTGACCGAACCATTATACATCATTGTGTTCATGAATGTGTGAGTGTTTACATTTCTAAATTATTTCATTACTTAGCTACAAATCGTTTAGTTCCTTTACTCAAGCTATTTCATTCAAGTTCTCTTTCGTCAAATCGAAATCTTCTTACGAACTAGTCTTTGTGCGAAATCGACTTCAAAGTTACGTTTTTAATCCACTGCACTAATTCACCCCCCCCCCCTCTTAGTGCCTTTTCGATCCTAACAATTGGTATCAGAGCAAGGTTTACTCTCATATTGGTTTAAAACCCAAGAGAGATGGCCTACTTCGGTATGCAAGAGGGTCACTCCATTACTCGTCCGCCTATGTTTAATGGGTCGGATTATACATATTGGAAGACTCGTATGAGGATTTTTCTCATTTCTATAGACTTCAAACTTTGGAACATTGTTGAAAATGGCTTTGTAAAATCTTCTCTTTCGATGAGTGAGTGGAATGAGTCGGAAAGAAAGATTTTTGCTCTCAATGCAAAGGCTATGAATGTCTTATTTTGTGCGCTTGATAAGAATGAGTTTAATCGGGTTTATATTTGTGAATCAGCATTTGATATTTGGCGCACTCTTGAAATCACTCATGAAGGCACTAGCCGAGTGAAAGAGTCCAAAATCAACATTCTTGTGTATTCTTATGAACTTTTTCGGATGAAACCAAATGAGTCCATTGGAGACATGTACACCCGCTTTACGGATGTCATCAATGGACTTAAAGCACTTGGTAAAGGTTTTTCTAATTTTGAGTTGGTAAGTAAAATTTTAAGATCCCTTCCAAAGAGTTGGGATCCAAAGGTTACGGCCATTCAAGAGACCAAGGATCTTAAAATATTTTCACTTGAAGAACTTATTGGGTCTCTAATGACCTACGAGATGACGTGCCATGCTCATGAAGAGCTTGAGAACCCCCTTCCAAAGAACAGGAAGGATATAGCACTTAGAACACAAGAAGACCACTTGAAAAGAACATCAAGTGATGAGGACAGTGACAATGACATTGCACTTTTAACTCGAAAGTTTAAAAAATTTATAAGAAAGAACAAATTTAAAAATGACACAAAAAATAAATTTGAACACAAAAAGGACTAAGTTATTTGCTACGAATGCAAGAAGCCGGGACACTTTAAGAATGAATGCCCTCAAGCCAAGAAGAAGCAATTCAAGAAGAAGAAAGCTTTGAAGGCCACGTAGGATGATTCAAGTGACTCCGAGGTTGAAGAAGCTAGCAAAAAAGAGGAGGCCAACTTCGCGCAAATGGCATTAGGAGAAGAGATTAGTGAGTTATTTAATGAAGAGTTATCTTTTGATGAACTTTCTATCGCTTTTCATGAGTCATTTGATGAATGTAGAACTCTCAGTAAGAAGTTCGATTTGCTTAAGAAAGAGCATGCTTTATTACAAAATAAGTTCAATAGTCTTCAAACCCCTTCTCTACCCCCATGCTCTAAGTGTGAACACTTAAAAGCAACAAAAAGGGAGAACTTGCTACTCAAAGAGACCCTAAACAAGTTTAAGGTTGGTAGCAAGGGCTTGGACATGATCCTTACTAACAAGGGCCACGTCGGAAATAGCAGTGGAATCGGATTTGTGAGTGGATCTCACCAAAATCCCACCACTTTCATTAAAGGACCTACATTGCATGTATCACCCCATTTGAAATGTAATTTTTATGGTAAAACGGGACATGTTGCTTACAAATGTCCATTCAAGAAATTTAGTTTACAAAATTTAATATGGGTTCTTAAAGGAACCATAAACAACTCAATGTTGAATTACAAATTAAGTAGATCAATTTGTAAGGCACCCAAAATCAAATGGGTACCTAAAAACCATCCTCTTTTGTAGACAAACTCATAAGCTAGGAGCAAGAAATGGTATCTTGATAGTGGATGCTCAAGGCACATGACCGGAGATCCATCTCATTTCTCTATGCTCACTAGCAAAGAAGAAGGATATGTCACATTCGGAGATAACAACAAGGGTAAAATCATTGGCAAGGAGACCATAGGTAACAAATTAAGTTTTTCAATTGATGATGTGTTGCTAGTTGATGGTTTAAAACATAATCTTTTAAGCATTAGTCAATTGTGCGATAAAGGTTATGTTGTTAGATTTGAATCTAATATTTGCATTATTAAAAAACCAAACAATGACATATCCATGATTGCTTTAAAATAAAACAATGTCTACACCATAAATATTGATGAATTAAGTAATGAAATGTGTTTTTCGATTTTGAATGATGATGCTTGGCTTTGACATAGGAGATTAGGCCATGCAAGCATGAAACTAATTTCTAAGATTTCATCTAGAGAGTTAGTAAGAGGTATCCAAAACATGAAATTTGTCAAGGACAAGGTATGTGATGTATGTCAACTAGGAAAACAAATAAAAACTAGTTTCAAATCAAAAAATCAAATTAGCACCACTAGACCATTGCAATTGATCCATTTGGACTTATTTGGACCAATTGACATAACAAGCCTAGGAGGTAGCAAATATGCCTTTGTAATCGTGGATGACTATAGTAGATACACTTTGACCTATTTCTTGGCTCACAAAAGTGATTGTTTCAAATGTTTCTCTAAATTTTGTAAACTCACTCAAAATGAAAAGGTTTTATGATTTCATCGATTCGAAGTGATCACGGAGGTGAATTTCAAAATCATGACTTCTAAAATTTTTGTGAAATAAACGGATATAACCATATCTTCTTTACTCCAAGAAATCCAAAACAAAATGGAGTAGTGGAAAGGAAAAATAGAAGTTTATAAGAAATGGCTAGAACCATGTTAAATGAATACAATTTACCAAAATATTTTTGGACCGAAGCCGTGAGTACGGCTTGCTATGTTATGAATAGAGTTCTAGTGAAACCATCCCTATCTAAAACTCCATATGAATTATGGAATGATAAAAAACCTAATGTTTCTTATTTTTAAAGTTTTTGGTTATAAATATTTTATTTTAAATGAAAAGGATCCCTTAGGAAAATTCGATGCAAAATCTAATGAAGGCATATTTCTTGGTTATTCTTCCATTTCTAAGGCTTTTCGTGTTTTCAATAAAAGAACCTTAGTTATAGAAGAATCTATTCATGTGGTTTTTAATAAAATTTTTGAATTTAAGAAGAAAGATTTTGATGATGATTTTGGCTTTGATAATTTGAATTTGAATGAACCCTCTCCGCAAAATGACAACTTAGATGCATCTTCTTCCCAAACTTCCTTACCCAAGGAATCGAAGTATGTAGATGCTCATCCCAAGGAGTTAATTATAAGAGATGCATCGAAAGGGGTTCAAACTCGCTCTTCTTTCAAAGATTTTTGTGCCTATGTCGTTTTTCTTTCTCAAGTTGAACCAAAATGCATTGATGATGCCTTGAAAGATGATTCTTGGGTTATCGCAATGCAAGAAGAATTGAATCAATTTGAGAGGAATGAGGTATGAAAGCTTGTTCCTAGACCTAATGACTACTTAATTATTAGTACTAAGTGGGTCTTTAGAAACAAGCAAGATGAATGTGGTATCATGGTTAGAAACAAGACTAGACTAGTGGCCAAATGTTTTAACCAAAAAGAAGGTATTGATTACGAAGAGACCTTCGCTCCGATGGCAAGATTAGAAGCCATTAGGATGCTCCTTACCTATGCTAGTAGTAATGATTTCAAATTATTTCAAATGGATGTCAAAAGTGCATTCTTAAATGGTTTTATTTCCGAAGAAGTGTATGTCGAACAACCACCCGGATTTGAAAATTCTCTTCTCCTTAACCATGTGTTTAAGCTAACTAAGGCTTTATATGGTCTAAAACAAGCCCCTAGGGCTTGATATGAGAGGCTTAGTTCTTTTTTAATTTCAAATGATTTCACTAAAGGCAAGGTTGATACTACATTATTTATTAAATATTTTAAAAATAATTTTCTTATTATTCAAATTTATGTTGATGATATTATTTTTTGTTCTTCTAATAAATCACTATGTGAATCATTTGCCAAGAATATGAGTGATGAATTTGAGATGAGCCTAATGGGAGAACTAAATTTCTTTTTAGGATTACAAATTAAGCAACTAAATGATGGTATATTTCTAAATCAATCAAAGTATATATTAGAATTATTAAAACGATTTAACATGGATGGATCAAAAGACATTAGCACTCCTATGAGCACCTCCACTAAGTTAGATATAGATGAAAAAGGAGAAAGTTTTGATTAAAAAACATATAGGGGCATGATAGGTAGCTTGCTTTATCTCACGCAACTGACGACATCATGTTTAGTGTGGGGTTATGTGCAAGATTCCAAGCTAATCCTAAGCTATCTCACTTCAAAGTCGTTAAGAGAATCCTTAGATATCTTAAAGGGACTCCGAATCTTGGATTATGGTATCCAAAATCCGATAACTTTGATTTGAAAGCTTATGCATATGCAGATTTTGATAGATGTAAAATAGATAGAAAAAGTACATCCGGAACATGCCAATTTTTAAAACATGCACTTGTTTCTTAGACTTTCAAGAAACAAAATTCAGTTGCACTATCTACGGCAAAAGCCGAATACATAGCTGCAAGTGCATGCTGTACACAGGTTATTGGATGAAAAATACACTAGAAGACTATGGAATTTATTTAAAGAATATTCCTATAAAATGTGATGACACGAGTACTATCTGTCTAACTAAAAATCCGATTCAACACTCTCGAACTAAGCACATTGACATTAGGCATCATTTTATACGTGATCATGTCAGTAGTAAAGATGTCACCCTTGAATTTATTAATACAAATCATCAATTAGTGAACATTTTTACAAAACCCTTACATGAGGAACAATTTGATTTTATTAGAAGGGAATTATGCATGTTAAATTATCCTAATAAATGAGCTTTATTGTATGAGATTTTTCTTTAAAATTTTGGTTTTCGTCGATTTGACTTCCTCTCGGATTTCTTTTTGAAATTTCGGATTTCTTTTTGACATCATCCCATCCTTAAAATCTTTGAAAAAAAATTCAGAACAAATTTTAAAAAAATATTTTGTGGGGCCAGCGGTAACACCGCCTGAACCGACGGTAGTACCGCCTGGGTATTCGGCTCCCAGCGTAGTAGCACCACTGTTGGCGGTAATCGCCCGAACACCCCATATTAAAGGGGTGTTAGGGTCGTGCATAGAACCGACCGAAAACTCTCTCCCTTTCATTCTTCTTCCTCCTAAGCTCCTCTAAGCCTTCTCCTCTCCATTCTTCCTCCTCCTAAAGGGCAATCAAAGGCATTTTTGTGATCCAAGCTCCTCACCTCTCTAGGAAACACAAACAAGGTAATAGCTGAAATTTTCTCTTCTACTCACAATTGCTTGTCTTTTCCTTATTATTTCCTTTTGTTTGTTCATCATGAATAGATATAGACATGGCTCCTAAGAAATCAGCAAGAGGGAAAGGGAAAAGGTTGGAAGGAGATTCATTTGACCCAACCCTTTTTAGATCTAATGAGGCAGCCTTAAGATACCCAAATTTTGATTGTAAAACCATACATAAGGGTAAACATGTTGATCTAGGTGAACTAGGAAACCTAGAACCTATTAGATAGTTTACTAATATAAATGCTCTATCTATCTTGCAAATTAATGAACCAATCTACCATAGGTTGGTTAAGCTATTTTATGCTAACATGATTATTAAAGATGATGTTTTGTCCACCTATGTGTTAGGAACCACAATTCAGATTTCTGATCGTATCATATGTGAGTTACTTGGAATTGAAGAAACGAATAGAGGATGTTATTTTAGAGGGCAATGGGATATGGATGCAATCGGAGCAACCCACTCCGAAGCCTTAGAAATGATTTTTGCTAATCCTAACCTAGGCATCATCCCTAAAAGCTGCGACCACTTATTACCTTTTAACTCGAAATTACTTCATCATATTATGATAAGCATTTTACTTCCGAAGCAGTTTCATCCTGATGAAATGAGTATGTTAGGCGAGTACGATGTATTGGATTATAACTAGACAAAACAACTGCTTTAGTTATTTGATTAGATAACATATGATAGAAATTTTCTCTAGAGATTCGATGTTATCGTATGGTGGGTTAATCACTAGACTAATTTTGGCCCATGACATTTGTGTGTCACCCAACGAGGAAGTAATGAAAGTTGATAGATATAACACAATTAATAGAAGTCTCTGGCGGCTTAGATGCACCTTTAGAGATGGCATATGGATTAGGCAACCTAGAAGGGTTGATATAGTTCCTCCACCAGAGAGCAACCTGAAACACCAATTTTTAGGGGAAATGAATCTCCTCCGCCTAGTCCCGTTGATCCAAAGACCGTTTGAGCCAGCTCTTGCTCCATCTACTGAAGATCCGATCATGCGTGTCTTGAATCAAATCACATCAGAACAAGTGCAACAAATGAACCGCAAAATAGATCACTTGTATAAGCATCTTGGCGTTCCTCCTCCGGAGTAGCTGTTGTTTTCTTTTTAAACACTTGTCCTGTTATGCTTATGACTACTATGGATAATGTTATGTGTTGTAACTTTCATTTCATCTACTCAGCTTTTGCGTGAACTTTTTTTTCGATTTGATCGTAATTTTGACTTGGTACCTTCTTCCTTGTGACTACTATGGATGACACTTTTACATCATTATGACTTGATACTTTCCTCGAATGGTTTCTTGCTCTCTCTATGACAATGAATGGTTTCTTCACCTTCATTATTTTTGTTGATGACAAAGGGGGAGAAAAATGTAACTTGCTATGATGGAGTAATTGTTGCTATGTTGGAATAAAATGCTTAAAGTGAAATATGAATGTATCGCATTGCAAATACTTAAGAACTCTTATTCTTGAGATAAGCTACTTTTTCATTTGATATCATGTCTTGATATTAAAACACTCTTTTGGATATCACTTGATCTTTATCATATTTGAATTAATATTTCTGGTTATTATAGGTGTAAATACTTTGACATTGTTTTTAGTATTTATGCCTAAGCTTGCTTATTAAGCTTTATATTGAATGAAATCTATTCGATTTGGCTTAAATTCAAAAGATTGAATTTAAGTGCTTTTTACCTTCTAATGATATGGCATATAGATAAGGGGAGTTGAGTTTAACTCCATCAATTTATTGTCATCATCAAAATGGAGAGATTGTTGAATCTCGGATTTTGATGATAAAATCAATTGGTGAAATATTTGTTCTAATCTATATTGTCAAAGATAAGTGTGCAGGATTAACTACGATGGGTCAGAAACATAAAGTGATTTGCCGAGGTCAAGTCCGTCGGGTGTTCAAGAGTTCATTGGAAGTCCGAAGGATCGTCGAAAGTGTTGTCGGAACCAACCAAGATCGAATCAGGGACTTGCCGAAGTTTTCAAAAGTTCGTCGTAAAGATCGTTGAAGGTTCGCAGAAATTTGCCAAGAAGGTTCGGAAGCTTGTCGAAGACTCGTTGAGCATGCCATACAAGCCGGGAGCATCTTTGGGAATCATGGAAGAAATCCGAGGAAATATCGGAGGACCATGAAGTCTCATCGTAAAAAGTGGCGAATAAGACTTGAAGAATGTCGGTTTAAATCACTATTAATTATGTTTTAATTTCGTAGTTGGCACATACTTAGGCAAGGATTTGAATTAATCCTGCTCTAAATTGGTAGGGCCAACAAGCCCTCTTACCGGGCTTTTGGGCCTTGAACAAGGCCCATTCAAAGAAAGTGAATGGGCCAAGACCGCTTGTGCGGCGGTAGCACCGCTATAGCGACCGTGTCTTTGGCGGTGCTACCGCCTACTTCTGATATGCTGATGGCGGTAGCACCGCTTGTGCACTATCAGTCTGATGATTGACAAGCGGTAGCACCGCCTCTAACAGGCGGTAGCATCGCCAACACCGGGAACTCCAATTTGATTTCAAATTTGGAGCCCAAATTTGAAACCATTTTGGATCTATAAATACCCCCCTTTTCTCAGCTGAAAGGGCACCTCTTTGAGAGTTAGAATCTTAAGTTAAAGTCTTGAATAGTTTTGAAAAGTCTTGTCTCTTGCTAAGTATTCACCTCCTTCTTCTTCTTCTTGTGAAATCTTGTAAGAGTGTGAACCTCTTGTAAAGGGTTATAAGAGGGGTATTTGGTCCTTCCCCTTCAAAGGATCTGCTAGTGGAAGTGCGGAGCCTCATCGTGAAGGCTTCAAGAGTGGATGTAGGTCATTTGACTGAACCACTATACATCATTGTGTTCATGAATATGTGAGTGTTTACATTTCTAAATTATTTCAGTACTTAGCTGTAAATCGTTTAGTTCCTTTACTCAAGCTATTTCATTCAAGTTCTCTTTCGTTAAATTGAAATCTTCTTACGAACTAGTCTTTGTGCGAAATCGACTTCAAAGTTACGTTTTTAATCCGCTGCACTAATTCACAACCCCCTCCCCTCTTAGTGACTTTTCAATCCTAACACCTTCCTTGGATTTGTGAACTACTATCGACGCTTCATAATGAGGTATTCGAAGCACACAACTCCACTTACAGAGTTGCTGAAAAAGGAGCAGCCTTGGAGATGGTCTGACAAATGTGAAGCGGCATTCCAAGACCTAAAGGCTACCATTTTGGAAGAATCAATGCTCAAATTGCCATACTATGGGAAGCCCTTCGAAGTCCATACAAATGTTTCAGACTTCGCTATTGGAGGAGTACTCATGCAGGAGGGTCACCCAATGGCCTATGAAAGACGTAAGCTCAACGAGACTGAGCGACGGTATCTAGTGCACGAGAAGGAGATGACAACGGTAATCCACTGTTTATAAGTGTGGCAACACTACCTTCTCAGATTGCAATTTGTGCTAAGGACGAACAACATCGCTTTGAGTTACTTTCAGACTCAGAAGAAGCTCTCTCCAAAGCAAGCGCGATGGTAGGACTTTCTAGTGGAATTTGATATAGTATGCCCGAAAAAGCAAATGTCGTAGTCGATGCATTGAGTCAGAAAGTGGAGCAAGTGAATGCTATGCAACTGGAGGGCAGAGGCCAAGCAAGTCAGTTGCACTCCAACTTCCTTTCTTGGATCAAGGATGGACTATACAGTGATCCTCAAGTAGTAACCTTAATGTAACTGATCCAAGAAGGCAAGACACGATGATTTTGGGTCCAGGAGGGACTCGTCTACACCAAAAGGAATAAAGTTTATGTCCCTCGAGTGGACAATTTGAGGCGTGAACTCTTGAAGGAGTGTCACGATTTCCTTTGGGCAGGACATCCAAGCATTCACCAAACATTGGCTCTTGTGGATAGGGTCTTCTACTGGCCGAAGATGGGGATGGATATGGAGGAATATATTCAAACATGCCTAACTTATCAACAAGATAAGGTGGAGCAGCGGAAGCTGGTGGGACTTTTAGAGTCGTTGCCCGTACAAGAAAGGCCGTGGGAGAGCATTTCTTTGGACTTCATATCAAACTTGCCGACAGTAGAGTGACTCAAATCAATATTTGTGGTGGTTAATTGATTTTTGAAATATGCAATATTAATGGCTACACCCCTACATTGTTCAACAGAGGAAGTAGCTAAACTAATGATGAAGAATGTTGTGAAGTATTGGAGAGTCTCACATAATATCACAAGTGATCGAGATACTCGATTTCTGTTATGATTATGGACTGAGCTATTCAAATTGTTAAGGTTGAAGCTATACTTCTCTACAAGCCTCCACCCCTAGATGGATGGCCAAACTGAGAGAATAAACTCGCTCCTAGAGTAATATCTTTAGCACTACGTGAGTACTAATTAACAAGATTTGGTGAAGCTATTGGACATAGTCCAATTCTCCTGCAACCTGCAACGGAGCTCTATGTCCAACAAGAGCCCCTTTGAGATCATCATAGGACAACAGTCATCGACTCCTCATACTTTGGCTATTGGATATACAGGGAGTAGTCCATCCGCATATCACATGGCAAAAGAATGGCATCGAAATGTAGATATTGCACGGGCTTACTTAGAGAAGGCGACCAAAAAGATGAAGAAGTGGGCAGACTTGGGAAGGCAACCACAGGAATTCAAAGTCAGTGATTTGGTGTTGGTGAAGCTCCAACCAACATCACTCCAATTCTTTAGGAACAAGGTGCACGAGTATGATAGACCCTTTCTAATTATCACTAGGGTGGGCAACGTTTCCTATAAGTTGTAACTATTGACGTGGCTCAAAATTCATAATGTCTTCCACGCCAACAACTTGAAAGCCTACCACTCCGATCCGCAAGATACTTCTCGAGGCGATTCAACTCGATAATCCCCCACCAGAACCTCCTATGAGAAGTGAGTTGAGACTATTTTAGTTGATCGTAAGACAAAGCTATTCAACGGAGCTGAGCAGATTGAGTACTTGGTGAAGTGGCAGAAGCTTCCTAGAACCGAAGCCAGTTGGGAGCTAGAAGATGCCCTCCGATATGAAGAAACAACCAACAAAGCCTACCAGTAAGCGTCGATGAGGGTGTCGACAGTCTAAGTGGGGGAGAATGTCACGAATGGTCGTCGCACTCTCGTAGCAACTTTGCTCAATAAATCGTTCGTTGCTTGTTCATGCTTGTACATATAGTTGGCATACTATTTTGCCATAGTTTTGGTGTATTTTCCAAGGAAAAATGCAAGAAATTGTAGCTTGCAGTGCTGTAGAACGATCGCTTGTTGCACCGGGTAAAACTACCCCAAAATGGCTCTGTTTTCATGTGTCGCGACCTGTTTTTTGTAGCCCGCGATCGCCCCCAAAACGTCAACCATCTTAGTACCCTGGAACCCCCCAGGTGGCACAGGGCTGGATGGGGCTTTGGGGTAGTGTCGGGCATTGAACACTTTCACAAGTTTGCACGTCAACTTGATAGAAACTTACCTTCACACCCGGCACCCGGAGAGTAATTGTTTACGAACTTGCAGCTGCTCGTTCACCCTTCTAAAAGTTCTTGTTTTTCTCTACTTTCCTGCACTCCAAGTGCTCGCTCAATTGCTTGTAAAGCTTCCCTCTTCACGAGACGTCGGGACTTGTCCGTCACTCGTTTCAAAAACTAATCAACTTCTGTTTTACAGATCCTACGGGACCTGCATGAGGTTGCAGCTCGGTTGACCCTTTGCAGACACATATGTCGCAAGGGCGCCTTAAGACTTAGGCAATCCCAACTAAGTCTAATCGAAGTGGGCGCAAGGGTGCTTCTCGAATTAAGCAACTCCAGCTAAGTACGTGCTTGTCGCAAGGGTGCCTCACCACTTAAGAAATTTCAGCTAAGTACATGACACTCCCCGCCGTCTCCTCCTCCGACATCCTCATCGGGTAGAAGCCGATGGACTCTAACACCCCTTAGTCTAGCTGTGAGGCCCACCACCTGGTAGGAGGGGGGAGGAATCGGAGCTAGGAGCTGCTTTGTTGAACGACCAAATTCATGAATGTGATGTCAACATGCTAGCTTTGGCGCAAGTGAGGGAGCCACGAGCATTGGTCATGTCGATGACAGCGTTGGCAAGGAGAAAACCATCGTCATCAAAGACGAGCTTGCTAATGCCCTTAAGGTGGGAGGAGGTGATGACGAGGATGGTCTCGTGACAAGGTGAAGGCAACGAGGGCCTCGCAATGGTGAAGGTGGCCCACGATGCAATGCAACGGGATGAAGATCAAATGTAATTTCATCTTTTAAAAATAAAAACACACTTTGCAAGAATAAACCAACATGGGGGGTGCTACCAGAGAAAAGATAAAAAGTTCAAAAAAAATTCAAAAATTTATCATATATATATATATATATAATTATGTCTTTTTTTTTTTTTTTTTGTAAACTCCGAGGAGGAGCAAGTTCATGTTTGTTCAGGATGTCACCTAAAACTTTGGAATTCTTCCAAATAATATCTTTTTCAACAAACTGGATACACTTTGACCCATGAAATGAACGTCACTTCCATTCTGCCATATCATCATCCATAAGGAAGCAGAAACCATAGAACCATTAGATTCAACACTATGGTCTACCTCCTAAGCCATTCTCCTTCATCTAAACTCAAGTTATAATTTTTCATCACAAAGATATCACCGGATGCGGCCAACTCTTTCCCCTTCCCAGCAGCCATTAAAGTGGCCAAACGGAAATCAGCTCATCGTTTTTCCCATCTTACAAACTTCAGAACCATCTTAATGTACACATCGTATTCAACTTTTTCTAAGATCCTTCCTTCAAAAGAAGGAACCGAGTTTTACAGAGCTTTGATTCGGTTCGATTGATATTATTCAGCAACTAAACACAGGACAGCGTCCAACAATATTTTCCAGTGAAAGAAACAAACACAAAGCAACTAATGTAATTTTAGTAACACGGATCTACAGAGTTCGATGATCCAAAATTTTCATCGCCGTAAAATCCTCTTCACAAATCCCTGCATTGTGTTACCCATCCCCGCCCCAACTGCCTCTGCTAGGTATGCAGCCTACGGAAGCAAACCAGTTCAACATGAATGCTGTGGTCAACTTCTAATGTGACAAAATAAACTAGAAGCAATCGGTGGAAAGATGGAAGGATGATGCTGCAATACCTCTTGAACAGTTTTCTGAAGGTCGAAAGCATCCTTTATACAGCGGTCTAAAAACCTCCATGTGTCTTGAAACTCTGCAGAACAATAAAACATGCCTAGCTTTGTTGGAGATGAAAAAGTAACAATATGGCATGCGGACAAAAACATGTTGACTATCTTCAGCTGTTGATCCAAGTGGCATTAGCAGGAAGAGACACGAGAGGAAGGAGCAACCATGGGAAAGGCCAAAGAAAACCTCACAGCAAATGATGGTCCAAAGGGCACCCAAGTCAACACTTTGTGAACATCAATGACCGAAAGCATGCATAGATTGAAAAGGACAATTGAATAATTTTGAAATTTATGCAAAGAGATGGTTGAGTGTCAATTGAATCAACTATTCAAATGGAAAAAAGATCGGTGCAATGTGCCAGAGTTAAATTATTCCTCTGTGAGGCAGGGAATTAGTTTCACCACATGATGTGATCACTTTGCTTTATGGAAAAAAATGTCTTATCATTTTTTAAGTAGCTACTTTTCCGGAGGAAGTTGTTCAGTCAGAAACAATTACAAATAAATTTAGAACAAAAAACATGAGAAATTTGATGAGTGAAAGAACTGAACCTAGAGAATGATCAGTCACCATATACACTTCAGTTGTTGAGTATATACCCCCAAGTACTGTTCGCTTCACATACCAATCTATGTCAGAACCTGAATCTCCAGCCGCATGCCATATCTCATCAACCAGTTCAGCCCGTTGCTTAAAACTGGTTGGGAGGTTTGCCGGTTGTGCCTGACAAAACCCCAAGGTAATGAACTCATACACTGATAACTTGGTCGATAGAAAACACAAATTTGCACCTGGATACTTAGCGCTTGAGGCCATTTTGATATATAAGGTGCTTGCATCTTCAACCGGATGCGAATAAGCTTTCCGAGACGATTACTAAGTATCAAATCTTTTAGTTCATCTCCTGACTCAACTTTGTCGATAAGTTTTTGAAGGCAGTCATCCATGAAAAACTGAAGAGATGAAAAAGAGCACATGTACAAGATTAAGAACAATGTGGCATACCATATGAGTAAGATAGGGGCCTAAGCTAGAGAAACTTCTGAAACTATGGTTGTCAATATCTCCTTAAAGCAGAGAATATACTGTCAAATTTTAGTACAATTTGCACATAAAGATTCAACTGGGAGAACCAAACTTTACTATTATCTGTGATAGTTGGGTTCCATGCTCATATTTCAATTCATGAAAAATCTTAGAGGTATCTTAATGACTTTTGTAATATATTCCTGTTGTAATATCCATGCTAAAATCTTCAAATGATGTTAACGACACAAACGATACTAGTACAAGCTAGCTGAGACCAGTAGAAATTGCAAACAAAATATGCTCAGAATCAAAGAACATAAAAGAAAATTAGATTTAAGTTCTTGCTACCTATTACTTATTAATACAAAGATATTATTAAAACTCAAAGAAACAAGCTTCATGCAAAAGATATCTAGTAAAAGCTGTTAGATGACCATAAGGACTGCCAATACTTCCTACAAGAGAAGTATACCAAGATAAGGCGCTTCAGAGGAAAAAACTAGCCATCAACAGATGAACTAAAATTTATCCAATACGGAATATCACATTCTCATGATGAGCGTCAAGCATGATTAACTTTTGAAGAGTTAATCAACGAGTTGTCCTCAAAAGTAATTTGGAGAACAAGAAAAGGAGAACATATGCATTTATTAAGCCAACTCACCACCATTAACATAGTGCAAGTCAACTATAATATATTGAACGATAATGCCAACATGAACTGACATTCTACACCAGAGATACAAAACCTGTTTAACATGTCACTAATAATGATTAGTCAAATATTCTTGACTCACAAGTAATTTGATTTTACACTTTGTGTAATAATCACATTGCCAAAATTCTATGCCTAAGAATGTTAGGATAGACTTCCTTGAAAAGGAGTGTTAGTATAAAAATTCAATCTATATAATGAATGTCCCAATCATTGGAGACATGTTTACATAAGTACAAAAAAAGTTCAAACTCTAAAACATTTCATATAAGATTCTATACAACTAATCCTAGGTACAAAATAAATTTCCAACTGAGATTGCAGGACTCAACTTCTTTATTTACGAATTAAATATGAGATTTTCCTCATGTTGATCTCAAATAGGGTTGTTCCTCATTTATTGAAATACTATAATAAACCCCAAAAAAAAGAAACTACATAGACAGAAAAGTCATTCGGCAATAACTGAATCGGCATGAAGAACTACATGTTAGAGCATGACGTGCCAGTGCCGACAATTTTATACTATGGCTATATCAAACTTTTGATTAGTCTCAGCCGGTATACAGGGAGTGCCTTGATCGAGATCTTACCCAACTCTTCGAGAACAAGTAAACAGGTGTACATGAATGTCAATTCTATGCAAGCATAACCTAAGCATTGAGGCTTTTTTTATCGATCAAGAACTAGCTGGCGACCTAGAATTATGAACAATAATCTCAATTTTTTTTACCAATTACAGTCCCAGAAACTCTGCAACCTAATCTGAAACACAGCAGATATGTAGCTTCCATTCAGAAATTTAAACTTGCAATTGATCCATAAGGTTCATTGGAGTTTCATAACATGCTAAAACAAATAAGGCATTTCAAAACCAAATGCCATCTACAACCACGAATCAGCTATAATTACTCGAAATAATGCACAAGAAGAACCTATTTCAGAAGCATCAAACAGAAAAGGGTGAGGTAGGCATTGATCTCAGACCAATCGACAAAGCTGCGTCTGTTTACCTCAACAAGTGCGGCTTCTTTACGAGGAATCGAGCCGACAATGGCCGGGGACACGCCCACGTCTCTCGCCCCAGCGATCATCGCGGACTCGCTCCATCCCATCCTCACCTGCAACACCACAAATGTGACACGAGATCAAGAAACGCAGATCTTAGCACACAGTCAAGAAGCACGCGCTTGAGCGCATCGAAGGCTTACGACGTGGGGAAGGGCGGCGCGGAGGACCCGAGCTTGCTCCTCCTCGTACCTCCCCGCGCCATCTGTCGTCCTGGATCCGGCCCTCTGCCGGCGGGCCGGGCCATCATCCTCCGAGGCCCGCATCGGCTCCGCCGGCGAAGCCCCCGCCGAGGTCTCTTTCTGCTGCCGCGGCTGCTCCTCGGAGGGCGCCGGGGGAGGGGTGGCAAGGGGCGGGGCGTCGGTGGAGAAGCAGCGGAGTGTGGCGACACGGTGGCGTGACGCGATGGCGGAGAGGAAGCGACGAGTGGCTGCCGAGCTCAACATCGTTTCCGCCGAGAGAGAGAGAGAGAGATGTTTGAGGAAATGACCAAGTGAGAGAGCCGGTTCGTTTCCGCCGCTGTCGAGAGTGCCCGTTGAGGTTTACGAAACGGTGTGCGCATAATGAGGGTATGGTGCGACTGAAGCATTCGCCATTGGTGGTAGACGAAGCCGTAAATGAACGGCGGATCAAATGGTTTTGCCCGACAAATTCTGCGCGGCGGTCGGGGTGGGGAGTTCGAGTCGCTCTTGTGGCTCGGATTTGGGCTTCGATCCCCGACTTGCCACCACGGAAATCCTCCAATAATTTCTCCGGCGGCTTCTCTTCTTGCTAGAGCAGCTTCCATTATTATGTTTCAGCAATCTTCTTTCTCCTTTTTATCTCAAGATGATGATGATGTTTGATATAGTCATTTCATACACCCCAAGTTCATCTTTCCCTCTAAAATTGGAATGACCTGCTCACCAAAGTGCCATTGTGGCTTATGCAAAGCTTTTGATTCACCATTTTTGTTTGAGCTCAAAAAATCGGTGCTTCTCTTTTTCTCAGTCTCAATAATATCTAGACGAGATCAATCTGACTTAGTTCGGATTTATATCCATAAAAGGTTTGACATGATCGATAAAGGAACTCAAAAATCACAATATATTTCAGATAATTTGGACATTTGGTATGTTCTGTGCAAAGAAAAGTGGTGATTTGTGTAAACTAGTGATTGAACTGAGGATTCTAAAACTGTCCTGTGGATGACGCCATCTCATCTTGCTCTTCTTTGTGTTCTTTCTATTAAATTCTTTCCAAGGGCATGAGTTCAATCATTGAGCATACAGTCTTTTTGCCTATTTTCCATAAGAATTCATCTTCATAAATTGTTACAAGTATTTTAAAAAAAATTATTTTAAGATACAAATAATATTGTCCCAAAAGATGATATTTTGAACTTAGCTTAGCTCCAACTCTCATCTTTCTTGATTTTTCAGGAGCAGCTTTTTCTTGCATATAAAAGCATAGGCTTCAAATGGTAGATCAACCAGAGAAAAAGCAGCTTTTTCTCAGGAATTTTAATCCATGGTAGATCAGATGAGCCTTTGTAGAAGAATTGGATCAAATTTACAGATCTGTTCTGGTTGACCAAATATATTCTTTGCTTTTCCCCTTCTCTGTGTGGTGATCTCATTTTTTTGGCTCTTCATGATGAAAGATAAGAGCATGGATTTCTTGAGCCGAGAAACCCCAAAGTTTTGAGGAGAAAAAACTCGGATTTAGTTTGAGATATTAACTATCAAAATTTCTCTTACGCAACAGATTACACTGTTCTCATGCTGATTAATATCATCATGTGTAAACATGGTGTGATTTCCGGCAGCTCCGAGCTCTCTGATGCCTTCGTTTGATTCCACCTTTCACGACACAACGATGCCCGGAGAGAAGATCCGGTCGCCGGAGTACGGCGAGCTCGATATCTCGGCCGGCCTCGTGGCTTCTGACCCACAGTTTTCCTGGTACTCGTCACTGACGATCTGCTGGTATCTGCACTCCATGCTACAGAACGCCTTCTCTCCTCTGCAACAACGATTGCATCTCCGTTAGCATACCATCGTATGCTATGCATCTAATTTCACAGAACAGAAAGATTGGTTCTTGATCATCCAAACAAGTAGATGATCCCAACCTCTTCAACTATCCGAGACTAAAAGATGTGTAATTTACCTATACATGTAGATATCCTTTCCATGGAGTCTCTTCCTACACAGGTGGCAGTGGCTAAGGAAATCAGCCACCCGAAACCCCCCAAACTCTCCGGGCGGCGGCGGCGGCGACAGGGACTCGCAATAGAAATCCATCACCGGCTCTCCTAAACCTCCACCGCCTTTCCCTTTTTCACAACCCCCACCACTGGAGCACAGTTCGGATACCTCCGGACACCCTCTACGCCGGCTAGTCCTCGACGGAGTGATCGCGATCGGCGACGTGGCCGTGCTTATGATCACGTTAGCGGGACTCCCGCCGCAGGTCCTCTCGAGGGCCGCCACGATGGCTAGTCCGACGCCGTCGGGCTCGAGCCTCCTCCAGACTTTAGGCGACTGGGAGTTCCGTTCCGGCGAGTTCACCTGTGTCGGGGTGGCGTCGGCCAGCCGTGCTCGATCACCGGTTAGTATAGGGTCCGGTAGCCGCCGGATTAATGGCCGAGATTGGTGCGCCATCTTGGCCGGAGTTTGGCCGACGGTAGATTCACACCCAGAGAGCAATTTGGAGGAGATTGAGAGTGGGGATTTGTGCTCGCTTTTTATAGGCATCAGCGTCTCCAATTTAGTACCAACTCAATTATTTATTACTAATTTCTTTATTATTTTAACTGGTGAAAAATATTGAATTATTGAGCAATCATTGCTAGCTGAAATATATGCGGTTCGACGAAGGGAGCAACTCCGCTACATGGAAACCAATTATATAGGAGATTCCGAACAAGAGGAATTGAGACCGTCGGATGAAGAGATTGGACGGTCAGGATTGGGGATCCTGAGGTTATTGGACACAGAGAACACGCGTGCGAGAGACTCACATGGATTTCGGGGGACAGACGGAGGTGTCGGAGAAAGACGGGAAGTCACCTCCGCGGATGGAGACCGGGTAACCGGGAAGTGAGGGGCGCGTGCCGGTCGCCCACGATGGCGAAGTGGGGCGGAGGGCGGAGTCGAGCGACGGCCGCGTGGCGGTGGATTCGGAGCCCCTCCAAATCCACCGTCCGATCAACAACTGTGGGTCTGCCGGGGCCGCACGTGTACCACATCTCGTGCCGCGCGACGCGCTGTGGGCCAACGTGCTACTGCCAGACGACGAAGTGCCAGCATTGTCGGCGGGACCCCTGATGCTGAGGGCTGGCCGGCTCCCGTGGCTCGGCCAGAGACGAAACAATGATGAAGACCCTCCGATTGGTCCAAGTGCAGGCCCCACAGGTGGGGCTCACTGCACGAATCAACTATACGGGGATGCCCAACCCTGTTGCGGCCGGGGCCCATGACAGCACTCGGAGAAAAAAGTGGTTGCTTTCCGGGTGCGTAACCGAGTGGGCCCCGCTCGGAGGCATGTGGGGCAGACTGAAAGCGACGGGGTTGTGGGCCAATGAACGGGGAGATGAGTGAGTGAGTGCGCTGAGTGGGGATGGTAGGTATTCTTGAGATTGGCCTCTTCTCCGTCGTGTGGGACCCAGTGTGGTGGTATTCTTTTCGTCGTCACTGTTCTTTTTCTTTTGTGGGTCCGCCTCCCCGTGGGTGCGGTCGATGACCAGTTTGATAGAAAGTTCTTTTCACATATATTATTATTATGGGATTTATGATGGTATTTGAGTCCCATATAAGAGATTGTTTTCATCTTTTTACAGTCACCAAGGTTTCATTTGATGCAGAAACCGTGTAATTATTGAGCTTGGCCTGGCTTGGCGTGTGATTCAATTGTGATTACACAGCAGTGTTAGAGACGAACCGAGGCATCATTAGCTTCGACCAGTAAAATCCTGGTTGGAATACGTCCGATGCTTCACTATGAATCTGCTGTGACCGAGTCATCGCCCGCTCCACCTTGCAAACTTTCCTCCATAATGATGGCATTATTGGATTGGGTTCACGAAGAAGACAACTTAGCAGGTGGAACATCACTTTCCGATGCTCTCGCATTTGTCGTACTTAATTGTGGTTGCATTTCCATGTTAATCTCAGTGCTATGCCGATTACGACATTCGTCTTTTCTTGGGAATAAAGTTAGAATCATGGATTAGTGGATTAATGGTGCCCAAACCCTCTTTTTTTTTTTTTTTGTTGTGGTGGCAGACAATGGGATCGCATATGTTCTTGTGCTTTTATGGGTTCATCGAGTACATGTTTGATGAGGAGGAGAACATTCCTAAAGGACTGTTTGCGCATGGTTTGCTAATGAATCCTGTGAAACTAAGATCTCTACCGCACCCATGGACAGATGTAGCATCGACTGGTGTCTCTTGATCTCTTCCAAAGTGCAGCACAGCAGCATGGTTGTAAATTCCAGCAAGAAGACTGAACTGGGAGAAAAATAGTGCATCATGCAGACGGAAGAAGCTACTGAGATGCTATCTATTTTACTTCTTAAAAGTTAACACATCAACACCAAGGCGAATGAACATGGACTATCAGATGCATCAGCTTTTACAGAATGTATAAAGCCAAAAAAACCATTGTTTCTTCATGATCAGATCGAAATATGGGAAAATAAATATGTTTTCATAGATCAAGACAAAAACTTTTGTTGAATGCTAAGCGTGAGAACGAAGTTCTATTCATTTAACACCGAAACAAATTAAACAGAAGAAAAAAATTGTTCCTTGCCATCGATAACAACTTTTGAAATTTTCAATTAAAAAAAAACCCTCAAGTTTTTACTTCTTTTTTCACATAGTATCCTCCTTTTTTTTATTCGCACTTAACATCCTTTATTTTGTAAAAATTAAAATTACTATTGACCTTCGTACCATCATAATTATCTCGGTCTTTCGTCGCCCTCATCCTTGTTCAACGTTAGCATCGTCATCATTGTTTGTCACTGTTAAGGCATCATTAAAACTTTTACTTTTCATATTTGCTATGACCTTTGTCAATATTATTATTTTTCTCTTCACCTCCATCTCCAATACCTTTCATAATGTCATTTTTTAGGATGGTGTCCTTAACCACCTCTTATATTTCTTGAATTCCAAGCCCCGCACTAAAGGAGCATGTCATTGTTCACTTTTTATCTATTGTTTTCATCTTATTGCTTATAACCTTTGTTGCTCCTCAATTATAGGACCTAAATGACTTGAGAATGAGGCATGAGTGACATGTGGCACAGTGGGCCATGCAAGAGAGGAGAGGGAAATCCTACAATAGCTACCTCATTTCCTTCTATCGAAATTGATGACTATGATATATTGGAAGGGCTCGACAACAAGTATCGTAAAAGACAATGCGGCCTCACAATTGTATGAAGGTGGCATTGTGATTGTCTCATTATCTCAATTTTGTCCCCCATCTCGACACCCTTGAGCAATAGCAAGGTATATATGATCACATAGAGGGGTCACATAATAAGATAGAGGCAACAAGCAAATATTAGAGCTAATCTTATATTTTTTTAAAAAATAAAAGATGCTCTATGGATAAAAGTAAAAAACTTTTTTTTAAAGAAATTTACCTGACAAAGGTAATCTAAGATTAAAAAGTAAACATTGTTAATACCACTATGTTGGTAACATAATTATCATAAAAAGAAATGAGAATTCGATATTGTTGTGATCAATCTATCCTCAATAACAAATTGGTTTATGATAAATTTAAAGAAGTAGAAACTTTCTTCCCCGGTGGAAGGGCCCAACAAGTTCTTTATGCTGTACAGATGGCCCAATTCAACTCATAGTGGGCTTTAACAGCCCACAGTCCATATCTCCTTAACCTAAATCCTAAGTTTAATTAGGGGGCTATGGTGGCTGTGAAAATTAGAGAAAAACTATAACAAAAGGACAGCAATTTTGCAACAACAAGATGATTCAAAAAGAGAAAAAAAAGAGAAAAAAAATAAAAAAAATACAAGGACAATACAAAGACTGTTCTCATTCATCCAAACAGTATTTCCATCTCAAGTTAGATCAGATCTATAATGAACTCTTGCTGTGATTACTTGGAGAGGTTTTGGATATTGTGCATAGTGACGTGATCCATGTATCTCAGTTATTCTCTTGTAATTGTTACTTGGGTTTTAAGCAAAAGACTTAGAGAATTGTACATTCATTATTTTTATAGTGAATTTTTTCTAGTTTGTCCCGTGATTTTTACTCTTTATGATGGAGAGGGTTTTCACGTAAATCTTGATATTTTATTTGATTATGATTTTCATTTAATTTCGTTGTGTTAATATTTATTCATATTAAAAAAAATTTCTTATTATTTTTTATCCCATCACTCTACTCATATGAATCTATATCAATTCACAAAGTATGCTTAAAACTCCATTATAAGTTCGCATCAGCGAGTGTTTCATAGACCAAAAAAAGAGAAAATAAAAGAGGGGAAACCATCAAAACTAATTCAATGAGCCATCTCATGTAAATTTCATGTTCAAACCCATAAAGGTTTGCAAATAAATAGTTAGCCAATGTCTTCAATCGAAAGGTATAATTCTGTAACCATATATATTTAAACACCATTTTTATTGATCTTACGCACCTGCACAATATCCAACGAGAATCTAACAAATACGTTCGTGAGACATGTTTTTAATACCTTCGAGTAATTTTATCTTTATAATTATATTTTGAAATCTATTATCTTAGCTTGCCTTTCTCGAACACCTAATATAGTAACAAAAGGGATTAATGGTGTTGGAGCAAAATATAAATCGAATCCTTTCCGAATTGTTTAAACATTTTTCGATAATAACAAAAACTGCCTCGTTTCATCCTCCCGACATTATCCGATCCAACAAGATCTGATGCCACGCGAGCGTCGTCCCAGTCATCAGCCACGTTATCAGATAACCATCCAATCTACAACACCATGCATGACCCTGAACTTTTCTCCTCTTACCTCGCGTGAGTACCAAGTGAAGATATCAGATCATGTTCATTATAAACGAGTCCCCTACGCTGATTGGACTTGCTTGATTGTTCAACCAGTGAGAACACCATAAAAGAAGATTCAACCATGAAGTGGTGAAGGATGACCCGATGTGGGGTCAGCCAAACACATCCATGAAACGGAAGTAGGCGAGGTCGGCCACATACCGTGAATTCCAAGTCGCTAGCGTTACACGGGCTGCTGCTGGATTCCACTTCTGTTGTCATCTGTGACACTGCTGGATACACGGACAACTGCCACAAGAACTCGACAAGGCGCTTGCTACACCGGTCGCCGCCGCTGTTTCCGCGGATCTACCCAGCTTGTGTCTCTCCCGTCGGTAGTCGTCCACGTGGCAAAGACATGTGGGACCTGCGCCCATACGGCGCTCGTAGTGGATGGTGTGATTCCGGGGCGACGGTGGTGGAGTTACGTAGCTCACCGTCCACAAGACAAGCGCGCCAGGAACATCCGACCGCGTATCGTTACGCGCCAAATCCGTCCATGCCGCCAGCTCCGGTCTCTCTCGCCTTTTAAATACGCGCCCATTCTTCCCGCCTTCTATGGAAACCATCGCGAATCGGTCCGAGAGAGAAGCGTCGGACGTTGCAGAGGGAGAGAGAAAGACATGGAGAAGGCGGCCACCGGCAAGCAAGCGCAGTCATCGTCGTCGACACCGCGATACAAGGGAGTGCGGCTGAGGAAGTGGGGCTCGTGGGTCGCAGAGGTGCGGTTTCCCAACAGCCGGGAGAGGCTGTGGCTCGGCTCCTACCCCACCGCCGAGCAGGCCGCCAGGGCCTACGACGCTGCCGTGTACTGTCTCCGCGGCACTCGCGCGGCGTTCAACTTCCCCGACCAGCCGCCCCATATACCCTCGGCGGAGAAGCTGAGCAAGGAGGAGATACGGGCGGCGGCCATGCAGTTCGCGCACGAGGAGCCGAGGCGGCCTGCTGGGGAGAATTCGACGGAGGTGGTGGGTCAAGGGAAGGGGAGCTCGGTGACGACGGCGCCAGAGGGGTTGACGATGGCGGATCCTTTCGTAGCGGCAGGAGCACTACCGGAGTGGTGGACCGAGGAGGATGAGGATGCTTGGGGTGCTGCTGCTGCTGCTTCTACCGATGACATATATAGCTCATCACCTCTCTGGAATTTCTAATATTAATTCTCAATGCATCTTATTGTGTCTAAAAATGGAACCTTAGAAATAAGTTTGCAACATCGTCACAAAAAATTTTACTTGTCAACGATAAACTATACAATTGTCAGCTCTCTTGATAGCCTTTAATGAGATATCCCAATGATTAATGTCTTAATTGTCATGCGCATGCACAGTAATGTCCTTTTCTAAAGGTCGATTCAACTGTTGAGACCAACGGACTTAACTATCACGATGATTGGCTTGAGGGCCAATGACATCTGGAATTGCCATGTCGGCACCATTCCTGTCATTTGACCAAGGATAGGCTGGGCTCCACCTTGCTTAGCTGGGTTAATTCACGACCCAAAACAAAGTTTCGTATGGCAAGTTCTCAGAAACACAATTAAATATCTCCATGCATGCGAACAAAAGTGCTACAGCTGTAGATACACTCATTCACATGTAAAATGCTACATATACACACACATAAAAGAGCTAAATTCAATTACATATTTGCAACTCATATTATAATTAGCATGATTAATTTTATTGGAGTGGGGCACTTCTGCATCGGTTAGATGATAACAAAACTCCAAGTAAGTATAGAATAATATTGGTTTTATGGAAGCAACATCGGTGACATTATCATTTCAGATGGAAACGTATACTTCGTGTTTCAATGATGTTTACCGTCGTGAGTTCAGATTGAATCGAAAGAAGGAAAATAAAAAAAAAAAGTAAACCCTCTCATGGTATATGTTCTCACGTAGGAGAAGTTGCAGTTGACTGCACTTAATTTCTACCATTGAATTGTCATCAAAATGACGTCAATGCTGAGCCAATGTTGGTGTGCACGCAGCGAACCTTAATCGAAAACCGTTTCAACGCTACGTGATTGACGTACACGGACGGTCGTACCGTCCAACCTCAGACCCGTTGACGTCGCTCACCGTCCAATAGATGTACGGGCGCAGCATCCGACAGCTTATCATTCAACGCCACTCTCGTATCATCTTTCATCTCCCTCTCTCTCTCTCCCCCTTCCAATACTTCAAGTTATTTCAAGGGCATTGATTACTTGTTGCATTTGCATTTGTTTCACTTCTACCATCCTCTTTCGCCATTATTATCTTAATCGTTTTATATTTTGGGCTGCTCTGATACGACCGTCTCTCGTTCAACATGCGTTCTTCTCGAGACATTGGTGCCGTGTGCCAGTCCACGTACGTGCGCAGAGCATTTGAGGTGAGTCAAAAACACAAACAGTTGATGGGTCAACAACGATGATCCTCTTCGGCGAAGACCATTCAGGCGGTAGTAAGATGGGAAGCTCGAGTACGCAAGCGACCAAGTGCTGGTGTTATGTGTTCTTTGTTCATACAAGATGACAACAGTTGATCATACAGAAGTTTCAAATCCATGTGGCTGATGACAGAGACAATGGTAAGAACCTAGATCCATATTAGCAGTAGGCTGGACTGATATGTATAAAGAAAGAGAAAAAGAAAAGGGAAGAATGGGAGACAATGGAGGAAGGAAAAGGAAAAGGAAAAGGAAAAGGATGGAGGAAGAATTTGAATGACAATAACCCAAAAGGCCAATTGTAGGTCCTTTTTGATGCTCAACAGCCAGTTTAATTGGTTGTATATAAAATGTTTTGATGATTCAACTATTTAACTCTTTAGGTAGCCAACAACAATAATAATAAAGAAAGAGATAGAGGGGTGGCTGGTTCTAGGTCTGACCCAATCCAACATAGTCCCTATCTTGCTGGCAGAGTATGGTGGATGAACTGCATGCTCCACTTGCTAGTGCAGATCAGTGTCTTGCATTGGCAATGGTGGGGAATTCATACCACCTAAACGCAGCTGTGAGTTCACTTCCAAGCAGGACTGTGTCATTTAGGTGGAGATGGCAGTGATTTTGATGTTTGGCCATCCAGCGCATATTGAATAGTCCAGGAAATGAATCACTCTGCCACACTAAAGTAGATGGTGACAGATGAATGCTTGACCAGTTTTATAATTAATGCTTAGTTATGGCATTCATCTAACTTTAGGATGTATCAGTTCACAAGAATAACAAAATGAGACAACTACAAGAATACAAATATTTGTGTAAGAATGAAGAGAGAGAGAGAGAGAGAGAGAGAGAGAGAGAGAGAGAGAGAGAGAGAGGATTTGCTCACAGGAATACAAATATTAATGCAGAGTGGTTTTGCTCACATGAACCAGTCTGCAGGATCAGTTGTTGGTACCACATCTTTTAATCTTCCTTCCCCTGTTTTACTTCTTACCCTTGTTCAAGTGAAAAGATAAGAAGAAGAGGGGTTTGGAAGGAAGGTTTCTACATATGGGGGGACTGGTGGATGACACCCATTTGTCTGCTGCACCTCTTCTCAGTGCTGGTGATGAAGGGATTGGTGGGAACAGACCTTCTCAGAAGTAAGGCCATGCCACCTTTAGTCTGTCTCACTATACCTCCTCTTCTTCCTTTCTTTCTTTCAGAAGTTCAAGGCAATGCCAACTTTAGTCTGTTATTATCCTCTGTGTTGGGATATTTCTCCTTTCTCATCATGCCTCCTGCAAGATTTCCTTTTTTAATGGATAAATGCCTCTATTAGGGATGTTGTAAAACCTGAAATTTTCAATATTTTTTGCCCATATCATTTTGATCGAAGCAGAAGGATAAAAGAAAGACTTCCATCCACTCATAACAAAGCAACTCCTGTGTTCAATCCTACACCTTCAAGATTTACAATAGAAAATGTAGGTGATTTTACCTATTTCTCTGTTTTGAGCAAGAATAGTCCATGTAGAATCTTATATCTTATATATAACTAGGTTATCGATTTTACATCTTTGTGATGATGCTGATGATGATGATGAATAGAACTATCTGAAAATTGTTGTGATGTTGGAGAGGTTGTAGTTCAACTTTTGTTGTTTAAAAGAACATGAACCACCCCTTTTTTTTTGTGTGTTACAACAAACAGGTGAGTTAGGTCATATACATAGCCACTACCTCCATGATGATTTGTGTCTAGAAATTTTTTAAGATAAAGAAATAAAATCAGACACTATGTCAAGGCTTGGTTGGCAAGAACTTCAATTTGTTGCTAATTTTGTATAGTTTCTGATATTGTGTGACACTACAACTTCACTTTGTATGATGCGCATACATGTCTAAAATAATGTCTACTAATACCATGGGGAGACAAGTTTAGTCTCTTAACCTCTATTCTAAACCACATATCCCAATATTCTTAGAGACTTTATGATTGTCTTGGAAAGTGTCAGTTGATGTTTTCTGAAACAATATATAAGCATTATATAGGTTAATATATTTTCATATGGCCAATTCGAGACAAAACACTTCCTCTTCACCGATTACAGTAGTAATTTAGTCTTTCATCTCTATATATTTGTATGTCCCCTGATAGCCTGCTATTGTTGCACTGAATCTAGCTGCCAAATCCAAAGTTTCATGCTAACATGTAATGACTTTTTTTTTTTTCGTTTTCTTTTTTTATTGCAGTTCATTAGATTTTTATTTTTGTGTTTAAATCTGATCAAGATGCCTTACAATATTTGAATTACTAACCCAGGTGACCAGGTAGTAAATGATCAGAGAAGTGATACATAACCAATGAAAAAGAGGGGAGGATGAAAGAAATAGGAGTTGCAGAAGCAAATGGAGATTTTTCTGACAGACAGTAGGTCCTATATAGTTCAGTCCCACAACAAAAGTTTGCAGATCTAGAATCGTTTGATTGCCTGAACAGCTACACACCTGACAAAATTACTAGGACACCATATCTTGTCAGAACTCAGAACTGATAATATGCTGAAGTTAGAAAAATGATAGTTCAAAATTCATATGCTCCATTTCTGCAAAAAGTCCGTATGCTTGATTACTGGAGAAAAGGCTACCACAAGTGCAATTTGTGGTGAGGAACAAATATGCAAGTTATTTTTCTAGTGTGGATACATTTTGATTTGGTCCTCCCAGTAGGATGATTGGATTAACAAAGAGTTTAGGAAACCGAGTTTTCTTACAAGGTTTAAGAAAACTTGCAACTCATTCACATTTTCTAATATCATTTATGTTCTCTAACATTCTCTAGACAACATCCACCACCTTCAACAGTATCCTATGTTTCATTAGAGTCTGTTCCTACATATCTGTACAACATCAACCACCTTTGACATTTGAAACTCTGTTTATAAGAAAACGAAGTGAAGGCACTACTTCCTTAATTCAAGAGTGTAAGGTTCATGAAAAAGCACTTTGTTTTCTAAGATCTTTTACCTAATCATTGTTGCCAAAGTTCCTGGACTCATATTATACAGTGTTACAAGAAGAATGATGTCATGAATGACATCTAGCATAAAAAGTAACTCAAATTTCTTTCAAAAGTAGTAGCCACTAATTCCTTATCCCAATTACCGCCTCATGTTCTCTTTCATTGTTAATCTTGTCTTCTACTGCATAGTCTTGAAATATCGAAACCCGTTAGGCTTACATTAAATTAGGTGGGGAACATTTTTGAAATGTTCGTTACAGTATACTTCACAGAGATCATGAAAGCTCATTTTTAGCTTGGACCTTGTGCAGTGGCAATCACTAGGATTGGCAAACTCACCAAGGTGACAACTTCCTTGACCATGCTTTCTGTGATGATCTTAAGAAGCTAGGTTAAAGTTGAAACTAAATCATAGAAGTTCAAAGGATTATTGTTGCTAGTAAACTGATTATTGCTTGTTAGACTGGGAGGGGGATATAACAAGTGAATTCAAACTTTTCTTATGATCTTATGAACAAAATTCTTGTAAATATGACAGATAAATTCCTCACTATGACTCTTAGCTAGAAAAATACAATTCCAAAATCATACTTGAAGTTTGAGGAAATAAAAAGACGTGCTTCAATGGCTATAATTGTTCAGAAAATCTGAAAAATTCCACATCCAGAGTCTTCTTGTTGGATTAATCAAACCAGAATCAGATGTGATTAGAATTGGTCCTTTTGAATGGAAGATCACAATTTAATCTCAAATGAAACTTTATTGCATTAGAATGGATAATTTGTGATATAGTTAAGTTACCTGCTCTACATTGATTGAGTTCTCTATTTTTCTTTTAATGAAATATTCAAATGTCTTAATCAAGGTATGCTCTGTGGTAATCTGAATTTTAAGTCCAGTTGTGTGGCTTATATATAGTCATCAATTTAGTCATTTCACATCACATCCATCACAAGGTATGAACAAACAACAAAAACAAATACTTTGACATCTCAAAGAAAATGAAACTGTTCCCTGTTACAGTGTGTTCCAACTCTTGAACTTGCCATCCTATATCTTAGAGAGCACTTTATTTGGGTCATGATGAAAGATTTCTTTCAAAATTGAGAGTCTCATTACACTGAAATCTCCAAGAGAACCTTGAGTTTCATTTTTATTGAAGTATTGATGAAATAGCCCTTGTCAAAAATCATCCTTTTCGCTCTGAAAACCATTCTTCTTACCAATATCCAATTTCTCCAATATCCAAGCTGTGAGAGAAAATAAAAACCAGAAGCAAAAGGCAATAAGTTTCAGCATAATGTGTCAACTGAATAAATGAAGGTTTTTCTGATGATCATGCTGTCTATGACTTAAATCATATGCAGAAGACTTTGGGGCTAAGCCACATGAAGACTAATTTTTCGCAGCTAAAATTCTACATATGTCAATCTCATCAATTTTTGATCTATCATTGTTTCAGCAGATATTGAAATTCAGAAGATAGATTTTTTTTTTTTCATGCCTTTCAGAAAAAGTAAGCAGTCAGCAAAGGCATTAGGCTTTGTATTGATCATGTTGTGAATTGCAATTGATCAAAACTGATCTAAACCTTTGGAAACATCAATTTTTTCACTTACCTTGCCAGGGATGTATCTTGCAAATAATCCTCCACTTGAAAATTGTCATCCAAATCTTGCTGAGAAGAGGAAGTCTCCTTTGCATTCCCTTCGACACCATCATTTAACCAAGATGGTATATCTAAGAACTCATCAAACACATGAAGCCTATCTGCACCGACTTCACCCTCTCTCCCCTCTAGGCCATCCTCCATGCTTTTCAGAAATTTACTCCACCATGCTGTTGTTGCCAAATTCACTTTATCATTCCACTCCATGTCGTGTTGTTCCCCAATTGAATGTATCTCTGCCATCTCTTCATCATCCATCGCCAGGTGTAGCGGCATGGATGCAGGGTCCAATCGAACTTGAGAGGCTTGTTTGGAATTGTTTGAGACAGCCGATAATTCTATACCCAACATGGCATAAGGAGGAGAATAAGAACAAGACGATGATGAAGCTTGTGACGATTCAATTGGTGGTCGATTGCGGTGGTTGTGGTGCAAGGAAATGTCTATATCCATAAAACTTTGAAGGTTGAGATTTAGGCCTAATGGCTGATCAGGCAAAGGAAAATTCTGGTTATCAGAGATGGACATAGGTGTAATCGATGGACAAGTCCACGAGAAGGAAGAAGGGAAAGTTATGGGTGAGAAAGGAGCGCCATGCAAGTAGTTAGCAAAGTTGTAATTCAGCAGATGATTTGTAGTGTTCCTCACAGGACCCATCGGCTCATTCGATGTTTCTTTTGAGGGCGGTGCAGAGAGGTTGAAATTTGATACTGGTGCCGAGTTCTGTTGTTGTTGCTGATGTTCATTTGCTTGTTTAATGGCAGCTCTGTGCAATCTGAGGGCAGCTACAATCTCTCTTCGTGCTTCTGCCATGTTGAACAATCTTTCTTGGTAAGGCCTGGTTGTGTGGAGTCTTCTTCTCACTTGTTTCTTAGGTGGCCTTGACCTTGGTAATTGTTGTTGGTGCTGTGCTCCATGAAGGTGCTCACCATGGCTGCCAAGATCTTGGAAAACACCACCTTCAACCTCCTTTTTCGCCGACGATGGATCTGCTGAAGCTCTGGACCTCGAGGAGCTCAGTTGCTTGACAAGACTACGAATGTACGCACCGGAGAGATGCGGTTCTTCTTTGTGGTTTGGCTTCTCCACCTCCATGCTTCTGTTGACGGTGTGCTTAGAGAAGGAGTGGCTCCTCATGTCGCTCAATGGTGACTAAAGTACAAGGCAGTTTCCTAGTCCTGGAAGGCAACTAAACGAGGCCTCATGCGGTCGCTATAAATACTAAAAGACATTGTAGCATTTGCTATTGTTTCTGCAGTCAGCAATGCGCTAGCAACTTCAAATCTCTTGATGTTTTAGCATGTGAGTGAGGGTAAAATGATTGGTTCATGATCCTAAGAATCTACAATGTGCCATTTTTACATAGTGAAAAATGTAGAAGTGGTTAATATGGATTTAGCAATATAGGTTTTATGTAATCGTTGGATCTGTAGTATCTGTCGATGAGCAAACACAGACAAACTAATGTTGTCGCAGAGAAAACTTTTTGAGTCTGATTGTGTGGTATTACTCTTTATTTTTATGTAAGATTCAGCCACATTATTTCTGTTTCATTCAGCAAGAAGGTTGAGCTGTTCATAGACATGGTTTTTTACTTATTTCATTCTTTTATACTGAATAATACTATAAAAGGTTTGCCTTGAAATCTTTTGTGATGCCAAACATCATGACATAGAAATGAAAAGTGATGCATCCATGGGAGGTGTCTTATTTCACATCAACAAAAGATTTAAGCATACCTTTTTGCATGTCAGAATATATTCTCCTTCCACAACATAAAACTTGGTAGTAGAAAAAGCATATGAATTGAGAATCTTATAATAATTTAGAATGCAAAGGACTTGTCAAAAGACAATTCACAAAGAAGAGAAAGTCAATAATCAAGCTAATGTAGGAAGAACAAACCCAATGCCTTCTCATAAGTATAGAGAGAAAGATGCTACAATGCCTTTTGAGACATCAACCTAAGAATGTAGAACTGATTTAGTGACATTAGTAACATATATTCTTCAACCAACCTAAATAATACCTTCAATATGTTGTGATTATGGCTATATATTGCAAATTACAAGTTCATGGAACCATGTTGCTTCTCCAATCAAGTTCATGGAACTTGATTTATTTAAAATGGCAGTATTACATATTATAAGATAAAAAAAATTCTAAATCCAAATGCAAATCACTAGATTTTATTGGAAATGGTGCGAAACCGATCGAGACCATGGATCTTGTGTTCTCAGAAATATTGATCCTGATAATTTTATACAAATAATTTTCTTCATAATGTTATGAACACAATAAATACACAATACTAATATTGCGTTACATGGAGCTACGTAAGCAAGTAGCCGAGGAACCCATTACTGTGGGCTTGTCTTGGAAGGGAGAAAGCACCATCACTTACTGATGTGGACCCCGGAGTTGGAGTCCATGTGACTCACCGTAAGATTCGAGTGGGCACCACAGGACGGGGGGCCCATCCGATCTAAAGACTACGCGGCGTACGACCGCCCGAGATGAGGAGGCCGCAGCGGTCGCTTCTCTCACTCGTTCATCCATTTACGTGTGTGCTTACTCCCTACGCCATCCGTGAGAGAGGCCGTCGTCTCTTCTTCTACACTGCCCTTTTCTCGATTGGATTTGGATGTTCTTTTGATCAGAAAGGGGGGATGAACAACACAGAAAGAAATATACATCGAATTGTATTGCTATATAATGGATGACTAGTTCCACACAGGCTTCTAATTATTATTATTATTATTATTTGATGAGATGGATCGTTCGATGTCGTGAATATTATATTTAGTCTACATCATTATAAATATAAATAGATGTGGATCGATAGAAAGATTTTGATGCCAATTCTTTGACTTCAGACCGATCAATCATTTGACTTCAAGCACCTAATTGGCTAGAAAGTGTGGCTACCACCCTAAGGTCCTAAATGCACGTAGTTAATTGAGTTCCAGTGCATTTTTTCTCTTGTTTTTTTGTGTGTGTGTTCGGAAGAGATAAGGAGGGAGAAGAAGATTGAGAATCCATTCATTCATGCTTTTATGTGGAAGACATGAAGAATGGGGGACCGCTCGGTGGCGGTGGGAGGAATGCACCACCACCCAAGTTGGCTTGTGGAAGATGACAAGAGCCTTTGTTTGGTGATCTTCCATTGCCAACGAGCATGGACTCAATAATGCATTTAAAAATATATATATATATATATAATTCCAATTATAGGAATCTCTAGAAACCATCTTTTATATATTTATATATATGATCTATTCATTAAACTAATATATAGTAAGCATTAGTTATTATTATGATTGATCTAAATAAAATAGAAAGCAACCTAGTGTTGGGGTCAATTCTAGCTGTTAACTCATTCTATAATATATATATATATATCTATCTATCTATATGTGTGTGAATATTATTGTATCGGGAATAAAATTGCTTTTAAGGGACATGATTTAAAAATTGGAATTCATTGGATGACTTAATCTAACGAAAAACTCTCTCAAAAGTTAAAGAATGATTTCACTCTTAATGCTTTTTATTCGATAAGATTTCTTGAGGATTAAGTTAATAGGAGCTCAAGAGTTTAGTATTAATTTTGAGAACTCTCAATATATATATATATATATATATATTTGATTATAAGAGATTAAATGTTTTTAATTATAGATTAACATATATAATTAATTGACGGCTTGTTATATTTGGATTGAATAAGGTGTGTAGCTATAACTGAGCCAAAACAATAATAAAAATATTTCACTTAGAGCAAAACATAATAAAAATATTTGCTATGGTATAAACATAGTTATGAAGAGGGATAGTAGTTGAAGACATGAAAATGAAGATGGATAAAAAAAATATTTTAATTCGCCTGACTCGATTAAAAAATATTATGCTACACAAAAATCATAGGAAAAGTAAAATTAGAGGTAGCTGGAATCTATGATTGTTGCAAAATTTCCCTTCGTCAATAAATTACTTCGACCTTTCTCTCTCTTTCCCCTTGACAAATACAACTCACACTCCAACTTTCTCATTTGGATCAGATTGACCGTAGCCTTCGGCTTTAGTCTCATGTTGGCATCATAAGCCTTTGTTTTCTTGTAGCCTCCTCCAAAAGCGTAGCTTCATAGGCCTTTGATCAACCGCCATCTCATCTCGAAAAGACTTGTTATGCCTAATTAATAAACATAGGGTCAAGATTTTATAAATATTTAGTAAATATATTTTTCATAGTTGATAAGGATTATATTTATAATTGGCCATTTAACCTTTTTCTTTAACATAAGAGGATTTAATTTTTTTTATTAATTTAATAAAAATATCCTTCTTCCTCCCCTGCTAAATTGCCTCTTGTCGCTTGCTCCCACCATAGGTGACATCATTTTTGTCTTCTTCTTCTTCTATATCTTTTTGTTCATTGATTCTTTTCATTCCCTTTTACTTTTTATCCTTTCTTATTCAATAGACATGTAAAGGTCTTAGTGGGCAGAGGAGCAAAGGGGAAGGAGAAAAAAAGGATAAGAGAAGAAAGATAAAAGAGGAGATAATGATATTACTCGCGATAGGAGCCTACTAATGGAGGGAGAAAGATATTTTTATTAAATTGATAAAAAAAATCCCTAGATAAAAATCAAGTATAGGAATGCTATTTGATTAAAGACTCAAATTTTTTTTTCAGTTAAAATGCCCTTTATAATTCAATATATTTTTTGTTCTTAAAAAGAACCTGTTGATGTTGGATTCATGTAGATCTTTGTTGGGCCTCCACATGAGCTGGCCTTCCTTGCAAGCTTCGTCATCAACGCATAAGAAGACTCTTTTCACATTAGTCGTTGGATGCCCCCGAAGCGGGGCCCACTCAAGGAACTAATAGTTAAAGACCTTTCCCTGTATGCTGGTTTAGTAGAGACACCACGGGAGGCAAACTCTTCCACCGCCACCACCGTCTCCGCCGCCTTACACGCGTCGCCTCGTTGCTTCTCTTCCCTATATGCTGGTTGAGTAGAGACACGGGAGGCAAACCCTCGTTTAAATTTCAAACCCTCGTTTCATCCACCGTTCTCTCTCTCTCTCTCTCTCTCTCTCTCTCTCTCTCTCATTTCAAACCCTCGTTTCATCCGCCGGTCTCTCTCTCTCTCTCTCTCTCTCTCTCTCTCTCGATCCTCCAAGGTTAAAAGGGAAACGCAGGAAATACCATCATTGATACAATGGCGGCCCTTCGTGAGGTCAAACCATTCGAAGATGTAGCGGGTCCTCAAGACGAAGAAGACAATAATGATGTTGATTCAGATGAATGTTCTTGGGAGGAGGAGGAGGAGGAAGAAGAGGGCGAGTTAGATTGCGACTCGTGCGGGACGGATGATTCCGAGGAAGATCCCACATTTGATGCTGTGGAGGAGATGCGGTTGGCCCTTTCAAGTATCGCTCTCGAGAAATCCAAGTCTCGGTAGGGGTTCTTGTCTCCTTCGATCAAAGAGATGAATGTGGACTCCGTCTTTTTTCTTTGTTGACTGGCTTTGGCATCTACAGGAAAACGAGAAAAGGGGATGGAGAAAATGGGTCGGATCGCCCCCTGGTGGAGATTCCGGAGCTCGACGCGAAGGATAGGAAATGTTTCGAGGTTGTCGAGAAGCTTATCAAAGGTCAGTTGGATGCCATTCCATATATTTTTCTTCCTGTTCCTCTTGTATTTTTTTTTTTTTTTTATCAATGTGTCTAAAAGCTTAAGCCTGTAGTTTTATATTCTTGACAGTTCCGTTTTCATCCTCTATATTTTGAGACACCAATTGCCATTGCATAGTTTATGTAGCAATAAAATAAAAAAGAGGATTTTTTTCTTATAACATGAAGAGAAAATAGTTGATTGAACATTAGTTGCGCTTTCAATCTAAGCATTGTTTGCTTCTCCTCCTTTTTTTTAGCCATGTCGAGATTTTTCTTTAATTCATTTTGAAACCCCTGTTTCAACAATTTGTAGTTTTTCTTGTTTGAGAACTTCTTTGCTTCCTGTGTGGTACAATCTCTTTAGAGGTGCTATAAGACGCATTGTTGCTTTGATATTGTAAATTCCTTCCTAGGTAATTTCCATAGTAATTTTGATATTCTCGAAGACTTCAAAAGGAACAAGATTTGTCTTTTGGCCCCAGCAAACTTCTGCACGTAAAGATGTGCCTTTGAGTCGTGCTACTTCTATGTTATCAAAAAGTCAACAAGATTTGCTCTATTGTGCTAATTGTTTATGTACAAATGATTATCTTCCTTTTGTTGAGACAATTCCTAATGTCTAGTCGATCTTCTTGAGATGGCAGATGGCCAGATGGAGAAACTTAAAGTCGATCAGTGCAAGGTCTATCTGAGGAAATATGGGCTGAGGTTAACAGGAAAGAAAGACACCCTCATAGGGCGAATCAGAGAGCACCTAGAGTATGGAAGTTTTAATATTACTATTTTATCTTTCGCTATTAACTTAAGAATATTTTGGAAAGTAAAGCGTATGTGTGCCATGTCCTATTGATGATGGTTGGTCACCCAAAGAATACATTATTTGGTACACAATGTTGAGTCAACAATCTTCGATTAGCATAAGCATTATACATATGAACCAGTTACCCGCTTCTACTCCTAAGTTGTTTTATCTTGCATAATGAATTGCAGGATCAGAGATGGTGGTGGAGAAAGAAAGTATCCGATTTCTAGCTTTGTGGTTAATTGCAAAGGTAAGATTCATGTTTCAGTGCAGCAAAGCATTAAATAAAGCACATTTAGTAGTATAATGACTTCTAATTATTCTAATCAAACAACGATAAATTAAGATAGCATAACTAAGTGGGTACAAGATTTAAGGCTATCGTTACTTGATTAAATAAAAACAATATCAGCATCTTTTTGCTGATCTACCAATCACACATTTGATTAACAATCAATGCTTCTTTCTCTATCTATAGGTGATGCCTGCACTGGGGATGTGGTGATGTTTGAGCAGAACGTATATGAAATGTAAAATGTCTATCTATACTCATGATCATTTTTTTAAAATCTCAAATATTGAAAATGATCCATTCGTTGTTCATGCTCCATTTCTATGTACCTAACTCTCATATGTTCGTTCCGCCCTACTTTATTGCAGGTTTTGCATTGCATCAAGAAGTGCCACAGGTCCCCCTTGTGGTACAAGGTTAGTAGCCGGCAGGATTGTGAAGGAAAGCTATGGCGCGGCCAAGCAGCAACACACATTTACAGTATGATATAAACACTATAGTAGAGAAGTTTCTAACCTTTATGAACCACTGCATAACATCTAAGAGAATGTCACTGTCATTCTGGGAGTAGATTGAGGTGCTCTGGAGCGAAGGAGAAAAACCACTACCTCCTCTCTACCCCCTCCTTATCAAGGGAAGAAACCTCTACCGTTTCAAGACAATGAGGCAGGTGGGTGTTATCCTACGCACATAACAAGAAACACAAGAGTGTTGCTATAACAGATAATCTAATTTCTTGATTTGCAGAGGTGGGATGATGAAGAGAATAGGAGAAAAGTTTTGCAGGAGAAACATGCAAGAGGATCCTTTGCGCGTTTTTCTCGAGATAATAGGATCCAGGAGAAGATGCTGAAAAAAGACAGATTGGACCGGTAAAAATTTAACTAAATGAAGATTTCTTTTTTCCTGTGACTTCAGTTTTTTTGTTTTTTTTCTCCCTGAGATTTTAACTGAAGTTTACGTGTCGAGGACTATTGACTAAATGACCTTGCATTTTCTGTAACTTCTTATTCCGGTTCCTTGAGGAGATCTTTGGGAAGGGAATAGTTTACTTACCAAGTAATTGAGTAAATCCTTTACCCTTCAAAAGACCTTAGAAAAAGTTAGAATTCAATTATCACACATTTAAATATTTTGAAATTTATGGTACTAAAGATCATTTACAAAGTTCTTACAAGAGATTGAATGGTAATCTTTAAGTCGAGATATTTATTTCTTATTGTTATATGTTGTTTAAGAAGCTTATTGGTCAATCATTTTTTCTTTAAGTTAATGGCATTTTATTAATCTTTTGTTCATTCATTATTACAGGATTCAGAAGAAAAGTAGTAGTAAAATGGGAGGAAACAAGGGAATTCTCAGCCAAGTTGATCCATTTCGAGCAGCTGTTCAACAACAAAAGATTCAACATGGACAACCACCTCTACAGAGTCTAAACTCAGCCGACTTGAATTTTATGCAAGAAACAATCCCCAAAGAGATGCCAGCAAGTGGGCCTGGACCTCATCCATGGATGAAGCTTGATAAACCAACTACTTCAAAACATCAATCATTTGCTGTTCAACAGCACAAGATTCAGCATCGCCAATCATTGCAGCAAGGTCTAGATTCCGTCGAATCAAATGATCCGAAACAAGCAACAAGTTTCAAGGAAAATCTAGAAGAATGGCCTGGACGACTTGTGAATCTGAGGTGTGATAAGACCATCATCATTCCTGAGAATCATAACTCTTTTCAACAAGGTTCGAAGCAAACTTCAGGTTACTTTCAGCATCGCGAGATCACTTGCAGAACATTGCAGAAACAGAATTATCTCCCCGACACGGACCAGTTGCACCTTCATGCAGAATGTCATCGCCAGTATCAGCTGCCGCAACAAAGATCGCATCACATGCAACCTTTGGTTAGTGTGAATTCTTTCCACCAGATTCCACCAAAGAGGCATCATCCTGTAAGATACAGAGAATCATGTCGCTTCTATCGCCAAGGAAGGTGTTATTTTGGAGGAGAATGCAAATACGTGCATGACAATTAGATCCATGGAGAAGTTGATGTTTTGAGGAGACAGGATAACACTGTAGCTCATAACCTTGTGGATCAGGCGAGGCCTTTTTGTTCGTCTCGAGACTCGGAAGAGAATTCTGGATTTTTGGGGACATCTAATGTTTCTGTTAATTGAAGATTGATTCTTTTTTTTCAATTCAAAAATATATTTTATATACAAACTAATATTTTCAACATTAGAACTTTTTTAAATTAAATTATGGTGACCAATGCTTTCTTTGGCATTAGAAGGTAAAAATTGATGATTGCTAACTTTGTCCAATCTCATATTCCATCGTCCACAATGGTATGTTGTTCGACGGTGTTGCAGGAGCACTTGTGCTGAACTTTTCCATACAACATATTGCCTCGGATCATTTGTCCTGCGATCAACTTATAAAATCTATCTTTGTATGTTGTCGTATTCATCAAGTTTGTTTATGAGATCTTGAATTTATGCTTTGACAAAGTTTGCCCACCCGTTCACATGTTTTCTAACCTGTTTAATCTTTTGCCGATCTTAGAGGGCCTCATGAGGAGACTCACATTTGTGGACAAAAGTTTCGCATAAGACAAAATTAATTCATGTGAGACAAGGCTTGAACACGATTTAGATGATAAAACATAGTTTGCGTGATTAATTACATGTCACGCTTTGCAAGCAAACTACACCACAATCACGTATTAATATATGATTAATTATAGTAAAGGTTGCCTTACATGAAAAGATTAATAAAAAACAATTACATAAAACAAGAAATTTTAAAAAAATCTCAATATCCTACTTTACTAACACAAAATAATTTCAATATCTCACATGACATTTTTCTTTGACTATTACTTCCGTGTCAATCCAACATATAAATATCATGTATTGTATTTTCCATTAATACAATTAATGATATTAAAATTAAAAAAATATATATTTATTTCACTTTTATAATTATAAATAATTATAAAAATCCTAATAGAATTTTTATAATATAAAAATCATAATACTAATAGAGTCTAAATATATAAGATAATATATAATTAACTCGTAATTAAGCTACCGTTAGGCCTTGGACTCATAACATAGCTGAGCCGCATACTGTTCTTTTTCTTAGGAGATAAAACTCTACCAAAAGATGGTTTTTTCTCAAGACAAAACTCTACTAATACACCCGTAAGGCCTTACAAGGGAAAAATAATAATAATAACTAGTAGCTGTTATTATTCAAAGGCACTGACTCTGCCACCTAAATAAAAACAAAAATTCCGTAAGAGGAAACTATTTGACACATTCATGATTCCCAACCTGAGGAAGCAGCAGGTGGAGCAGTCTCCCAACCAGATGGAGGAGGATCAACAGCACCACCATCAGCAGGTGGAGCAGCAGCCACATCCCATCCCCCAGCAGCTCCGGGAGCTGTCCATAAGAAAGACAGACGAACATGTTAGATTCATTCCTTGAGAAACACAATTACACTATAGTTTCTTTTGCAATGGTTCAAAACGTAGATTGAGTAACATGCTTCGCACGCACGTAATTATTTCATGTGCCATATTACACTATCAGTTGCTCCGGTATCAAAATTATCTTATACTGGACATAATTGTTTTCTACAAACTACAACAATAAAAGATTCAGCTATGTAACTGATAAATTATGATAGTTCCTGGATGATTGTGTTAATGGTCTTAAAAATAAATCTGGATAAAAAGGTAATGACAAGGGAAACAAATCTGGATGCATCAGTTCATTACTTAGATGCGGAGGGTAAATCCTAAGTATCATTTGCTTATATACTCTGGTTAGAGGAAGTAGTAAGCCTTTGTGGAATCAGGTCACATGGTGATTTCGAGTTTTTCTGAAAAAATATATCATACGATTACCGAGGCTAACCTTGAGCAGCGGTCCACTCAACCCCAGGAACCAGAGGCACGACTGCAGGGACATCTCCCACTTTAGGCATCCACTGTTCGGTAGTCCATTGTTCATTTGGTACCATAGCACCATAACCAGGAACTGCACCAAAATCTGGAGCAACTGGCGCTTCCTCTTCGTCCTGTTCCTTGGCTTCTTCAGGGTCTCTGTAGAAAAACAGATCAACCTGCAACAACCTGGCTTCATTAGAAAATAAAGGTATTAAAAGAACACTTCCAATATGCCTTGATGATGAAGCACCATTAACTTCAGGGACATACAAAAGATCAAGGAAAATCTAAATTACTTATCAATAAAAAGAGAGCAAAGACATAAATGATACAATAGTCTGCTGAGCTATTCTTTTTCAATGAACCCAGGGGACACACTATACAAATAGTTCTCAAGTGTAATAAAAATTTATTCTGATAGGCATAAAGAATTTTGGAGTACAAGACTACAATATGTATGCTTTAAGGTGCTCCTATCATGAAGCATTGGGGTTCACATAAACTCAAGGCCAAGGTTGCCATTAATAATCTAAAAATTTTAAAACGATTATACCAAACTGTATTAAGACTTTCTTAACCCTGAATAAAGGCACATCCATCAATGCATGCCTTGCTACGGCCTGTAAAAGAAAACTAGAGGTGAACAACTTATGTAAGCTTACCATTACTTCCCAGTTACGCCCAAGAGGAACGGTGCCACGCATCTGCAGAACCATCCTTGCCAACAACCAAAAGAGGCAGCCAATACTGTGTTTTCCTTTATTGTTTGCTGGAATTCCAATGTCAACATATCGCATTGGAGAATCAGTGTCACAGAAGGCAATTGTTGGAATGTTTCCAAGAGCAGATTCCTTGATAGGCTGTTGGTAAAAAGATCAAACAATGTTTTCAATAATCCATCTGTTCAGATATAAAACTTCATTTTTTTTACAGATTTCCTCACCTGGTGGTCGGTCCTAGGATCAGTAAGGATCAAAAGGCGAGGCTCACTAAAAGATGTCTGAAGCTGATTGGTAAAGGTACCAGGTGTATGCCTCCCTGCAATAGGATGAGCACCCGTGTACTGTGCAAACTTCAAAACAGCTCTCTGACCATATGGTCTTGCAGATTGGACAATAATATCCTGAGGATTCTCGATGGCAACTATGACTCTAGCTGCTAGCTGAAGCTTCTCCCATGTTTTACCAAGGTTGATGACGTGTACACCTGACCAGTTAAAAGTATAATTGTTGAGAAACAGGGTTAGCAGGTGATTATATGATTACATAAAGACAAGTTGCTAGGTTGACAATAAAAAATAAAAATAAAAAAAGAACTAGGAAATGTAATATGTACCAATTAACATGTGAAATACTACTAGTTAGTGAAAACTAGAACAATATTTTGGAACTGAACTAAACTTCTACAACACTATCCAAAACATCCATCACACCATGATCCTCTTTCAGATCAGGGTGGCCCTTTAATGAGTTCATTCACAGTTTATACATTTTAGTGTTTAATCAGATTGGTCCTTCAGGTTAAAAGGTGCTTTGGTGAATCAAAACCAATTATTTGGGAGTATTATAAGCTCTAGTAAATAGAAAAGGAATATTGGTTGGGGTTTATACTCTATTTGTTGTTAGCATTATGGAATTTCATAATTCAGCCACAAAAACAAACTCCTCACCAACATACTTTAACATAATGAGCGAAAACAACTAAAAAAAATCAATAAACTCTAGAAACACATGATTAACTTAAACAAAAGCCAGTATGGTCAGCTGTACAGAACACTTGGAAAAAATCTGCAAACATATCTTCCTGTCAAACCTGATTGTAATTTTTTTAGGATCCGAAGTAAAAGATGCTGAATGATCAATAAGTTTTGGATAATAAATTCATGAGTTATTTAGAGACAATTGAACAAATGGGGTTTTGATATACAATGTCAACCAATAATTAATATGATGGTGACATAATCAGAGGAAAAAACTAGCAATTTCCACTGATGAGCAAGCCTGCTGTTTCAGTAGTAGAGAATACGGAAATATGTTGCGCTTCACAACAACCACTATAGTGTAATATAATGTATCAAGAACCAATATCTATTTTTAACTTTTTTTGTACTTGCATGACTGCCATGTCATTCACAAGAAACAATATCCATTCTTCAATGTGATTCTCAGCTTACAGAATCCTTAAGGTCCCCTTATTGCTTTCACCCTGCATCTATTTAATGATAAGTAGGCAAAATTGACCTCCAATTACCTTGACATAAGCACATCTTATGGGGCATCTACATGAGAGGTGTTCCTAGGGTTTTCCGATAAAACCCAGCACACTACTCATCTATGTTTATGCCTATATTATGGACCTACTTTCACATTCCAATGACAACAATGCCGCCATTGCATCACCACAGCAAAATCTCTCTGTGAACCAAAAAGTAAATCCTATCTTCATCAAATATGAGACTAAAAGCCATAAGCTCCTACGACAATCAACCTTCACTCTCAACAACACAAACTTATTTCTCCTCCACCACAGTTCGTTGCCATTAACATATCATATCAAAATTGCGAGGCAAACATGAAACCCGAACACCAAATAGAAAGCACCACCAAACCCTCATGGAACACTACTATCAATTACTCCTCTCAGGCCCTGACGGCCAGAAAGCAGAAAACTTCTGTCAGATTCGACAAAAGTAACAGCGTATCGTCACAAAAGTAGGGATCATACATCAAGAAAAGAAGAAAACAGAAGAGCGCAGAGGCGGTATGAAGGAGTCACCATCGGATCTGCGCTTGTAGACGTAACGTTCCATCTGGAAGTCACAGTTCCTGGCGCCGAGGTGGACGTTGGCGGCGAGCATCATCTGTATGTCCTGCTCCTTCGGCGAGAGCACACGCGTCGCCATGGTCTTGATCCGGAGAGCTCGCTCTACACGCTCCCGTGCTTATGATCTCGCGAACGACGCCGGCTGCGTAGCGCAAGGGAGGACGACTCGTCTTTCCGGTTTATAAGCCCTAGCAGCACATTAAAAGACCAAAATGCCCCGAAACTCGTAGAAAACCGATCCGGTTCGAGCGCATATATGAATGCGAGTAATACGGGCCGGACCGGCACTAGGCTTGGTATTGGACCTGCCGTTGAGCAACCGTTGGAAACCGTGGATCGGACCAGCCATTGATCCGGCCAAATCTCGGATCACCGGATTATTAGTGGGACTGATCGATCAACGACGGATCAGAACAAAGGTTTTATTTTTTTTAAAAAAAATATGTATTATATTAAAAAAACATATAGATAAAAAATAATTAATAAATTAAAAACTATTACAAAAACATGTATGTAATGAATGAATTCAAAAACATCCGTTGATCATATATATATTAAATTGTAAGTTATTAAGAGCTGGACAACGATAACAGAGAGAATAACAGTGAGAAAGGAAAAAAGAATAACAGTGAGAGAAAAAAATATTAGAGATGAGAAAAGAAAAAAGAGGTGATAAATGGGGAGAATAATACATCATTTTTTCAATCTGGCCTGAGCCTTATAATTATGCAATAAAGAACGTCGTCGTATCTTATTCTAATTTATTTTATGGTAATATTGATTTTTGATCCATAACACTTCTAATATAAATGCATCCAAAATATTAGCATCATCCATAACTGTCATGATCTCAAACAAATACAAATCAAATATTCAATGAGCTGGGCACTGTATTTCAAAAAGCATCTCAGAGAAGTATACTTACAAATTATGGCCAAAATAAAGAGCTTTAGCCGTAAAAGAAAATGAAACAGATCGGTTCTGTAACAAGTTTCATTAAAGCCACCAAGGAATCATAACTAGTGTAGGCAAACCCTCCAATGACAGGATTCCAGTACTGAGGAGTAATGCCACAATGTGGTCTCAAGAACAAATTCAGCTGAGGATGGGGAAGATGCGGGTAACATGCTCGAATGGCACGCCATCTGCCGTGTGCTTCTTCAGCTCCGGGTGGTTGAACTCGTTGCGAGGAAGGACAATCAGCTGTGAGCGGCCATGACTCTTCTCGAGGGCCCAGCCACTGTTGGCCGCATGATGTTCGATAAACTTGTCTAGGGAAAGACCTTCGATGTTAATGGCCTGTCCAAGCATTAAAACATAACATGGAATGAGGGAAAATGAAAAGTGGGCAGTGAGCTTATGAAACTATATTCCTCCTGAGCACCCATGGTTTCATCTTGAGGCCACTGCATGAAGAGTAGCCCAAACTTCTTACAAATGGAAAACAAAAAAAAAGGTTCAAACTTTTGAACTAAACAATCTCTGCAAGCTAATCAGTCTCTCAATAAAGGGTAAAATGTCTTACACGTGCATCAATGGATATGTCATATTCTAACCACTAATGTGCCTAATGACTTGTACTGTCGACCATGTAAAATGAAATGATAAGTTGAGCAAAACTTGGGGCACATGACAATTGAAAGCAAAAGATAAGCCAATTGGCACCAGATTGGATTTTCCATCCGTATATTGCAAAAAGAGACAAAGATGACCAAATATTGACTGTTGTTAAAGATAATAAACATAATAGTGGCATCAAGAACATTACATTCCTTAGTGGCTGGACAGAGTAGATGCCTCATGACATGAAGCAGGCACTCTTGAACCAGCAAAACCCGGGGACTAGAACAGAAAATAAAACAAAAATTAGAAATATGTGTAGTAAACAACTCCATATCAGAACCAGGTGGCTTTTGTTATTTTAACTGGTATTTATACATATGTATATATACATATCAGAGGGAAATAGACTTCAGGACATGTTTATCAATGCTAAATAAATGAAACAAGTATCAGCTCATGAAATATCAGCATCAGGATTACACTACAACCCACACTTATGCAGCAAAATGTAACAGCTGAAAAAGCCCTTGCACCGGCCAGAAGTCATTACATAAATTATCAGTAACATGTTAATCCTTGTGCGTGAGAAAATTATGCCACAGGCAAAGCTTGCTGCGACAAGGTCAGAGTAGCAAAAACTTGTGATTATCACTATTTAAACTCTGAATAAACTAATAAAATTAGCAATCATTATACAGCAAATTGTGCCTCATTTTGGGGAAAAAGGAACCCATGTTTTAACATTGTACACTGCATTTGAACCACAATCAGGAACATACAGATAAAAAAGGAAAAATAAAACAACATTACCTCGGCAAGTACAGGCCTTGGCACTTTCTGGTAAGTCAAGGAGAGAACATGAATTGCATAAGCTTGGATAGCTTGCTCAAAACCTGCATCAAATAAGTCACAAGCCGCATAAACTGACCAATCTACTGCCGACAAGTACACATTCAAAATGTATAACATGCGTACTTGTATCAAGAAGAAAATGGGACTGAAAAAAGAAGCATTCAACATTCTCTTTCTTCTGGCAATGGAAAGCTTTTAGAATAGCATAAAATTTAAAAGAAACAGAAAAGGTGCTTGTTGTCAGGAGTCCAGCTGTTTGGCTACATACTCCAAGTGGCACATTTATTTATACTCCAAAATTTTCAACAAAGATGACCTTTTCTTTCTCTTTTTTTCCCACTGACAAACTAATAAGAAAGATTATAATATAATAGAACCAGAAAAGGTGATTGATGTCAGATATACAGCTGAATGAATACGGGTCCAATTGGTATATTCCACACTCCAACAATCACAATATGGTGACCTTTTCTTTTCTTTATTTCTTTATTAAATTACAATATTGGTGACCATAAGAACATAGCTTGAAGGTAAACATATCATGATTCCTGTTGTCCTCTTCTCCTCTTCTGTTGATCTGTAAAGATACAGCCTTTCTTCCTGAAAATGAATTGCCTTATGCATATTATCCATGTCCTAAGCTTTTCCTAATTGGTCCAAATGAAACTTAATAGAAGCTAAATTAATCCCTGCTATGAAGGGAGACTTGGCACCAAAAATCTCATTTGATCTTCTTGAGCTTCATCATTGTCTTCAAAGAAGTACCCAGAATAATGAAAAACTGATGGAAAGGTCTAATACTTTTTCTTCTAATCTCTACCATAGTTATTATCCTCCTCATCACATATTCATCAAAACTCGGAGTAAGTAGCACATTCAGAACAACAGTATCTTTCTAGATTAAAGATCACTTCCAATTTAGACACACTTCATTGCAATCTAAATTTGGTTGTTTATGCATAACGACAGAAACCATTTCGTCCTTACATCTCCAAACAATCATCTCTGAGCTACCACAACCCTTCTGCTCAGACCAACCAAGCTGTCATCTTTGGTAAAACATACATTAATAGGTAGGCAAGCAATTAATAAGGTCCAGAAAAGGAACTTTGGAGCGTCTAATATCAAACATGCACTTGCACCAAGTCATATACATGCTTGCATAGTATTGCTATCATTGTAATCTATAAAAATGGCTAAAAAGAATATGCTAAGTTCCAAGAGCACTATAGATGGTAGTTATGCTGTTCTAATGTCAGCTCCTAAGAATAACCCATAAGTTCAAGTGTTCTTTTTACCAGGAACAACTTCAAGTATGCTGCGGCTCTTTGCTGCTTCATCCCAAAATTGACGAAATCTTGCAGTCTGCAATTTTGTTCATGAACTCAGAATACTAACAGCCAATAGAAACACATGCAAAAGGAAGACATACTTCTAGATAGTGAGAGAGAACAATCAATGTCTTGAACTGCTCTTCCATTTGCTGACAACAAAAAATTATAATGTTAGAAATGTAACTGAACCTGTGAACTGAAAGAAACAGCTGGATGAACACTGACATATGGAATCTCAAAATCTACAACTAGGCTCATTGGGAGATGTTTTAAAAACAATTTAAAATGCACAACCACAGGTCAGTTGAGACTAACAAGTTAATAATCATCATTAATTTGCAAATTTTCTAGTATTTCTTCTTGTGGTTTATTATGCAATATAGCATAGGATTGAACAGAATACTTTAAAAACCTTTTTCTATGTTGCAAGCCATATGCTCAGTGGGTTTTCCAAGTAATTCTTTTCCAAAATAATGATTTTTTTTTTATTTTTAACAAGAAATCTGGCATGAAGAACAACCACAAGATTTCTTTTTCCTAAAAGATGTGTAGATGGATATCCTTGTAATTAATCAATGAAGTTGCCAAACACACTATTAATGGCATTTAGACCAGTTCCAAACCATTAATTGCAATATTTTCATGAGTACATCCTTCCCATATGCTAATACTTCCTATCAAGATATCTTAGTTGTCATTGAAGTGGCCCATTATTAGTACATATCAAAGTGAAGTCAAGGGCAAAAAAAATTAAATACCACTTGCTCAGGGATCAAGAAGAGACAAAGGCTAAAGTCTGAGGCTGGCATCGCCATAAGAGCCTGCAAGACAAGGAAACAAAAATAATAAAAATTCATTAGACATCAAGAAAGTTCATCAAAATTCAATTGCCTTTTCTACTTTTCACTTCTTAAATAAGCAAGACCTTGATCAAAATCTGAACCACAATTGGAATACTCATTCGACCTGGCTCAAACTACAAATGAAAAAACAGTCAGCAGAGAAAACTTATGATGTTCTTCATTTAAGTTATACAAATAATGCCTCGAAACCCACACCTGATAGAGTCGAAGAAGGCAAAGGTTTGCGTCCAAACTATATGTTTGAGATGAAACCTACAAGATAAACAAACGATGATTAGAAGATGTAGAAGAAAATACACAACAACAAACCATCATGTCCCAACTATTGGGGTCGGTTACATGGATTTTGCCCGACTATTGAGCTATGTTTAGGACGGTACTACTACTCAAAGTAAGAAAACTCGAATCTTCTAACTATCTTACAGTTTCTAATATACTTTTCATAGGTCTCCCTCTGTCCCTCCTCGCACAACACCACAAACCTAATTTTCTTGTAAGAAACCCATCAAACATCTTCCAAACAACCCATGCTGGTAACGTGACAGATACTATCGATTCCTAGAGGAACCCGTAGATAACAGCGAGGAAGGAGTTCTTGGCCATGGCTTTCCAATCAAGTGGCAAGCGGAAAAGGCGCCGAGAAGGATATCAAAGAGAACAGCTCCAGGAGTGAATCACCTGCTCGTTGACGTAGTTCTCGAGATCACTGACGATATCGGGGTTGTACGGATTCACACTGACAAGTTGCTCCACCGTGTACGAGACCTGCTGCTGCTCTCTCCCCATCACGCGATTGAAACTCTAATAATATCGAACGCGAAAGGAAGAAAAGACGCGAGCTTTGCACGATAGAGAAAGGAAAAGGTTAGGCGGGGTAAACCCTAAATGTCTACGGCCCGGGACTTGGAACCAAGGTCGGTGATGCGCCGAAGAAGAACATATGCTTCAAGATTTCCATTTTCTCTTGATCGAATGATATATACCCTTGGATGAGAGAGGCTGCCTCGGATATGTAATCTTGGTCGTCAAATTCTCTTGTACTTAAAATTATGATTGTTCTACTGCAGATTAATTTGGGTGAGGGTTACTTTGGGCCGCGAGATGTACATGGCCAACTTTAATTAAATCGGGTCGGATCGATTACCAGTCAGATTAATTGGGTGTCGTTTTGATGATCCAATAATCTCATGGATCCGTATTCATATTCATGTTATCGGATGAAGCGGGTTACGTGCCGAGACGGTTTTGGTGTTTCAAAACACGACTCTAGGTACGGATCAATGCGGCGGACAAGCGGCGATTGCCCCTAACCCACCTTCTTTGGCCACTGGATGAGCGCCACGTTTTTGTTTGCTAGTTAAGTGGTAATTAAAGTCGTGCCATTAAGCAAGAAGAAATTGAAGTGGTTGTCGTCACGTCTCAAGTTACTAGAGTTGGCTCGCTCGCATCCCCATCGATTTCTTTCCTTCTTCGCTAAACGACAGCTATTCCATCGATCGATCAGTTTCTCCCTCGACCTGTTCTAGACCATCGCATTGATCGGCCTTCCTCTCGTTATCCGATCTAATTGGTGAGTTCTGACCGATCTCTGTTCTTCTTCTGGTTTCTTTGTCAAAAATCTTTTGCCCTTCTTTCTGGTAGAGTTTCTCCCCTAAATTTCTTGGGTTAACGTCGTTCTTCCCTTTTAATTCAGGATTTCTGGTATTTTCGATTTCGTTGCAATTTGTTAAATCAAGAAACAGGAGATTTCGCGGTTTCTATTTCCATTTCTTGTTGTTCAGATTGATTCTTGGATCTTGATATTGCGACCGCGTGCCCAAGCGTGGGATTAAGTTTGAGAAATTATGTAAAACAATTTGATGTTCCTTCTATCATCCATAGAACCGCATGTTCGAAGAATTATTGATAGGTCGTCTTCTGTTGATTGCCAAAATACTTTTGTTCTTTCGTTACAATTGTGGTTATTAAGAACAGTACGTTAAAGAATAGGTTTAGGTACGTCAAATACTTGCTAGATCTCTGATAAAGTTTTTGGACTCAGCTATTCTCTTTTTAAGAACACGTTCCAATAATTATTTTCTGATGGATGTAATTATGAAGTCTCCCATGAATTTTAGCAATTAGTTAGCCAGAAAGATAGTCACGATACGAACTGATGTTTTTAAGGGATATATAGAGGTTTGCAATACCACCCGATCTGTATTGGTATGGGTGGTATTTACCGGTCCTTCATGTAATCTGTACATGGACCATGGTAAACTGGATGCTACGCACAGTGCGGACCTGTATCAGATGGTACAGGGCCGATATTGCCTGGTAGGCTCTGTACAGGATCCACATTGTTGTTACAGGTTTGGTATAGCCCCGTAAGCTCAGTACAGGATCAGTATCGCTTGGTGCACTCGTTACAGGGTTGGCATCGCCCGGTACAGAGGCTGCATTGCGTACAGGCTTTCCGGGCAGTTTCTTTTCTTTGTTTCTCAGTCTTTTTTAGGCTTTTTTTAAAGCTGGGTATGTACCGGTATATCAGCACTTGATACACTGGTATAGTACCAGTTTAAGCCCTGACTGGTTCAGTGTCGATATATAAAATTGTGAATCTTGAGTTCGAACACTTGTTGACTTCAACATGCATCGATGTAGTCATTTTGGTGTTAATATCTTTATATTTTGATGACAGTGTCTCGACAGCTTGAAGTCATTAACTCTCGTAGATCCTTCAGTGACAAGTGAAAGTATTGTTGAATACTTTATTTCGTGGCAAATCTATACCTAGTTTCAGATATTTAATAATATCTCAGGCTTGCTTTGGCTGAATTATTATGTCCTATTTGAATTGCTACATATAAAGTTCCAAACTCCCAATATAGTCAACAGAGTCGAAGAATAGAACTTGGCCTGTTCTAATACCGAAAGTAATGAAATATGCTATTGCCTTGGAATTATAGGCTTGGTTGGTAAACTGTCTTTTCAAGCAGATCTTCTGCTTGCACATTACACGGATCTTCTAGGAGTTCATCTTTATCAAGCATGAGCTTTTACATATCCTTGCTTCTGATGTGACTACTTGCCAAGTGTTACACCTCTTCTTGCAGATCCATCTATGCTAGGTTGAATTTCTTCTCTTCATTCTAGAAATTTCAGGTGTTACCTTATTAGCATGATATTATAAGTGATTATTGAAAAGGTTGCCTCACTACGTTTTGTGTTTTATTTGTCAATGTCAACATCAAAAAATAACACATATATATATATGTAATTCATTAAAAACATGTTAAATCTTTGCCTATACCTAATGTCAATGCATAAAGAGCATTCGAGTTCCTTTTACAGTAATTTTAACTTTGGGCTTTCATTTGCTCGATGTTTGGACTTCTCTTATTGTACGTACCAAATAGCTCTTTAAGATAGTCTTGATGCAGGCTGACAGAAATGCTAATGAAATGTTATGGTTAATTGCTATTTCCTGTTTGCAAAAGAATTTACCTTTCATGATTATAATCTCAAATCTGAAAGCATACTGTTTCAGGAAAAGCTCACAAGTTTTAACTACTGAATGAATCATGGTGACTTCTGAAGAAATAACTACGTACTCATCACTCTCTAAGCTAGACACAGCAAATCATGATGATAGAGAGAGAGCTGATTTCTTGGTTGACCACCACAGCAGTTCAGAATCAAGCCCAAGAGGGTCCAGACAAGATTATCTATATCAACCATCATCAAAGCCTGACTTCCCTGAGAACAATTCAACTCAGGAACCTTGTTTTATAAGTCAAAATGGAGCCAATCCCAAAGGAAACTTGAAAAATGTTTTGAGTGGGTTATCTGCAATGGTTATGGATCAGAATCGAGTTGATGGTGCTATTCAATCACAGCTAAATTCCAGTTTAGATATATCATTTTTGAGCACTGAACTGAATGGAGATAGCTTTTTGTGTCCATCAGTTTGTATGCCAAGTGCGCCACCTCTCCTTGGGGTAGAACCTGTTAACTATAGTGCATATAAAGAGATACTTACAGCAGACCCTCCTGAGTGGCTTCCGGATAGTTATTCTAGAGTCTGCATGCAATGCAATTCCCCTTTCACAGCAATTACTCGTGGAAGGCATCACTGTCGACTTTGTGGTGGTATCTTCTGCAGAGACTGTACAAAGGGAAGATGTTTGTTACCGGTCAAATTCCATGAGCGAAATCCTCAGAGAGTCTGTGATACTTGCTATGACAAACTTGATCCTTTACAGAGCATATTGATTAACTCAAATAGCAATGCTGTGCAGTCAGCTAAACATGATGTTACTGACTGGACATGCATGAGAGGGTGGTTAAATTTGCCTGTGGGCCTCTCTATGGAATATGAAATATACAAGGCCACAAATACTTTGAGAAGTTATTGCCAGGTACAATTTTCTCTAACATATATGTGTGAGCTCTTTTAATGCAAATTGGAGATCTTTTAACTTATATGAGGACCTTTTTGGTTTTCAAATATCATGTGCCTTCTAATAATTTCACAACATGCAGGTTGCTAGGTTAAATCCTGAGAAATCTATTCCATGGTCTGTCCTTAGAGGAGCAAAAGGGCTTGCCATACTAACCGTTGTTAAAGTTGGTGCACTTCTTACTTACAAGGTTGGTGCTGGTCTTGTAGTTTCTCGAAGGGTCGATGGATCATGGTCTGCACCATCTGCCATTCTATCTGTTGGTTTAGGATGGGGGGCTCAGGTAAAACTTATATATTGATGGTTCCCTTCACTTTCATGATACTAACATGCAGTATTTCATAACTGTTTACCAGCATTATTACTTTGGATTCTTACGATTAACATAATTGCATTAGTTGAAGTTTTTGGGAAGATTGTGATAAATGATGACCAATTAGGTGGTATTAGGAGGAATGAAGATGGTTTAATTTTAGAAACAACTTGAAGGGTAATAAGATATTTGTGTGCTTTATGACAATAAAACAGTGATATAAAAAAGACTGAAGTGCCTAGGGTATCTGGAATGTAAATGATTTTTGTGACATGGATTACAGAAGCTGGAGACCTGTTCCCATCTTGTGCAAAAATTTGATCAAAATAATGGAACTCCACTACATACACCGACTGAATCATAAATATCTTAGTGACTATCTACCCAGAAGAAGAAAGAGAGAAGTGATAAAACATACGAAAGAAAAACCATAATTTAGTTTCAATGCTTGTGGTGTCATAGTAACGGACTTTTTCTCTAAGTGCAAACCTGGTGTGTTGTAAGGATTTACCATTGTAATACTGCATTCATGTATTCCAATGGAAGAGAAAAGCTTCACCATGTGCTAGTTTAGTCTGTGTGCATCTGACACTTTTTTTTGTGCTGCTGTTGTTGCCAATGGCCTTTCCTCTAGGTATGTGTTCCGTCCAAGTTTGTATCCAACCAAGCTTTCTTTAACAAAAAATCTAAACTGGTGATTAAAAGGTCCACCCAAAGGTTCTCATGGAAAAAAAATATATAATAATAATTTTTCTTTACTTAGGCGTCGAACATAGGAAATGCTAAAAGCTAGACTTTTTTGGAGAAAAGTGGACAAAAATGAACTAGAAAGAAGGGATACAAAATTTTATTACAAAGGAAATGGAAGGTTACGATTTTCTAAAATTTGCAAAAAAATTATTGCCACCATTCAAGCATTGGAAAACTAATTTACTAATGGAAGCGATCTTTTATAGAATTGAATGGAGCAATAGGAGTAGTGACTAGTTGTCAATGGAATTATAGCCCAATTCTTTTCACTTCAATTTCTGTCATGACCATGGAATTTTGAATGTATATGAATGTATTATCTTCTTTGATTCTGATAATCACATCACTATGGATGCTACTGAAACTTTCGGTGACCCTTGTTGATGCAGCTTCATGTTGGTGTCTTGTGATTTACCTAATAAGATCTATAATCCTTCTATCGGGGTATTTGATTTCATGTTCTTTTTTTCTCTACAATTAAACGAGGCGTGAAAGTTCAATTTTCCTGCAGTGGTGTCAACATGTTATGATGCATGTGCATACATAGAAGTTCATGCACTTGGGCATGCTTATCCTTGTACTGGAGGTAAATCTCGAGATTCCACACGGCGAGAAATCCATTTTAATATAAAAAGGAATAGAGGGATCATGTAAGAGAACAAGTTTGGATATTCCTTCATCTTCCCAAATGGTTCAAGATAGTTACTCGTATATGTTGGTCACAAGGAAATAAGTGTTCTTCATTGCTAGTCATAATATGCAGGTTAAAATTATTGATGTGTGATACATTACATACTTCCATTTTAATACAATATTTATGATTGCATTACTGGGATAAATCATGTAACTATTTTATCATAGTTTGACCTGTCTTGCTTAATCACATTTTGAGGAAAAAAATGAATTTTAATATTCTTTTATGGTCCAAACTATCAAATCATCAATTAAACCCGGTTAGAGGGTAGTCTATATAACTTCTGGCAAACTAATTGATATCTGTCTCCACAATTACATGCTATGGTCATAGTGTTTTGACTTAATGAGAACATGCCTGTAGCATTCTTTAGCTTATTTGATTAATCTGACTTCATAAGCTAAAATGATACTAATGCACTTTTGATTCTTATGCTTGGCCTGGGTACCCAAGCTCTTCCATTTAACTTATTTCATCAAGCAGACTTCATAGGCTAAAATGTCACTAACTTTTGATTATTATGCTTGGCCTAGGTAGCCAAGGTCTTCTACTACACCCATATATTGTTCTTGTAATTTGATCCTTTACTTCTGTTGCACAGATTGGAGGCGAACTGATGGATTTCATCATTGTGCTGCATGGCTCTAAAGTTGTCAAGGCATTTAGCAGCCACATGCATATTTCATTTGGTGCAGGTATCAGTGCTGCTGCAGGACCAGTTGGCAGAGTGTTTGAAGCAGATCTCCGAGCTGGTGTTAAAGGGTCTGGCATTTGTTATACATACAGCTGTAGCAAAGGTTAGTCATTTTCTTAATCCTGTATTGAAGTAAAAAATCCAGTTAGTCATAAGTTAATTCTCACATTATTTTAAGACATCCGAGACTCCTCCAATGTCTTCTTTTCATATCTTAACTTGCTTTCAGTTATAGGGTTGCATGAAGGACGAACTTTGAGTCAATAAATAGTCATACAATCTATGGATATTTTGTCCATTTGGAACACAATTCAATAACTTTTAGCATCACTGGTAGCTGATGACATTGTTTTGATTGGCAAGAGACTTTGGAAACTAAGAATTTCAAGCAAGATTAAGATGGACTAATGAGTGCAACTTCAGTTATACTAAATCAAGTATGACCTGTTACATAAGGCATGTTTGGTTGCCTGCAATTGGAACCATAAGCAAAATTGGGGTTGCATCTCCATGTCCTGACCTACAACTGATACCTGCAAGCTACCTGCAGGCATGCAACCAAAATCAGTGGTTTTACAGGCCTATGCAATGTGAGTTGGTCTTTTACCTGAAAAAAGGTTTCACTTGTAAATGCAATGCATCCTCAAATGATCAGCAACCAAACATTGCTTGTCATGGTATGATTTTTAAATGCAATACAACCCCAACTGCTGATAAGTTGAAGCAAAATCAACACATCCATGCTACAAAGGGATGATTTGAATGAGAGCTGAATCTAGTATGTTAGATGACAGTAAGACAGTCATTGGCTACATGCTCATGCCAAACGGATCATTATACGTTTATCATATAGATAGTAAATAATGAAAAATCTGTTTGTCTGAGTAGATTTATTGTATCCATGATTTTCTTTCATTGTAAATTTATTCGATGTCACCATGGGTCCAAGAAATTAATTTTATAATTAAAGAACAAACAAAGATGATCGTAAATCAACTTTATATCCAAGGATAAAATAATAGCACAGCAAGTCCATGATAACCATATACATGCATGATCAATTTAGTTGACAATTTCTTAATAACATGAATCTAGTTAATTGGGAGGTGATTAATTGCCATACAGAAAGGTGATCATTTAGTGATCAAACTGTTTGATGCTTCAAAATATGTGAAGGAACAAGTTGAATTCATAGATAAGAATAGAATTATGAAATAATAGGTTGATAATAACCATTGTTCACATCAAATATGTTTCATGTCCTCATAAGCATGTACCCATCTTTACAATGTATAATTGATTTACTTTGAGATTTTTTTTCTGGAAAAAGGGTCATGTTTCATATGTAGAATTGGATAACTATGAATTGTATATCTTGAAAGACATTTCTAGCTGCATCAGTGATGATGTTGAGATGGATGAGTAGTATCATACAGAAATAAGTCATGCATATCTCGTTTTGCCGGAGGTCGCTGTGCGAGTATAAGATGAAAATTTTCATAAGTTTATTTAGACATAGAAACTGCATTATGAATAAGGGTTCAGTAATATCAAATGAGAGTTTACATGATGAGGAGATAAATACCAAAACAGGCAGACAAAACTTTGGAACTACATGGAAGGACATGATAATTTCAGGAATATTTGGGGTCTTTACTCCCCTTTGAGCTGACGGCAGAAAAGTTCCCATGCCGCAAATCTGAAGACAGTGTAGTGTATAAAGACTGGTTGCAAGTTTGCAGCCAGATTTAGATACCATGGCTTGGTTATCTGCAAATTCATCAGGAATTTGTGGATTTTAAAACATTTATCTGACTATTTCCACAAGTTACCTTTCTTATTATCTTTCCAAGTTTGCTCTTGCTGCACAGCTGTAGAAAGGACTATTTGGGTGCATTCCTTGATGCCTGTTGTGATGATTTCGCTTATGATTCGGGAGTGGGCCTGTAATTTAACCATGTTATTGCGGAAAACAATCATAATTGGTTGCTCAACAGGTGCTTTTGTTGGGGTCTCGATGGAAGGGAATGTGGTAGCAACCAGAATGGACGCCAACTTGCGCTTCTATGGTGATCCTTACTTGACCACTGGTGACATTCTTTTTGGGACAGTGGAGAGGCCGAAAGCGGCTGGGCCATTGTACTCGGCACTGGATGAGCTATACTCGAAAGTTTCATAGTTTGCTTTTCGTACGTGTGCATGTTTAGTTTCCTCTAGGACTAGCTTTATATGGTCTCACCTTATCATCTTATTGGAGGACAAGAGAGCATGAAACCATTGCTTGCTCTCTCGCTAGTTTACAGATTAAAACTGTGCATATTGTAGAGTCGCTTGACACACATTATTTACGATAGAGGTGGTGAATAAAGAGAATGATGCTTCATCAAATTTTGAAGAATTATTGACTTGGTTTTTAATCTCTCCTATGATTTGTTTTGTTTTGAAGAATAATGGTTCAACCGTTTGTGTGTGGCAATTTAATCTGAAGAATCATTGACTTGGTGTTTAATCTCTCCTATAATTTTGTTTGTTTTGATGGTGTTTTCTTTTTTTGGACCAAAATAGAGTTGTTTTCATTTTGAATTTGTCGATTTGTTCAATATGAAATAAAGTTAAAATGACAGTTTCTGGATACGGTGTGTTGAACTCTCTGCATCGTCTTTATTTTCTCTTTTGTCCGATCATCCGACATATATACTTTGCACGGATATCAAGGACGTAATGCTCGGATTTCATTAGTTGCTCGGATTTCGCAAAAAGTAAAATTCATCTAAGTAAGCTGCAGATACAAAGATTCTTTCACAAGTCGTTCTGAATCAGATCAAACATGTTGGCATTTAAGTTCACAACACCACCGACAGGAAGGTAGCATTCTTGTGCTGCAGTTCTTCACTCTTTTCTTCGGATGGAGTTCAACAAATGTGCCGCTGAGCCAATCAATATATATGAAGGAGATCATCCTCGTCTACTCATTTGGAAAATATGCAAAATCGACCAAATCAATTTCCATTAAATATCTCCGCCTGAAATCGAGCAGATGACTTTGCATTATTAGATGGATGCCTGAAATCGCTGGGCAACAGAGGCATAACTTGGAACACGGTCAACTGCGGAAGAGAGACGAGTGTCATTGTGAGCGCAGTTTTTGACACTGGAATGTACTGAATTAATACAAGACTGTGCATGAGAAAAATAAACATTAATACAAGACTGTGCATGAGAAAAATAAACCAACCATCGCCCCATGATGCCATCGTAAGAGGTGACGACAACATCTTTTGTGCCAAGATGGTGAGATCATCGAGAGTCAACTCATCCAAGCATCGTAGAAAATAATCCACAGGTTTCCTTGATAGCGATGTATCACATCGATATTAAAAAAGAAAAAAAAAAAGAAACTCATTAACTAAGGCACTCTTTTGAGGTCGTATTTTGCAACTTACCGGCATCCATATGTCAGTATTTGCCTCCCAATATCCTCGGCTACAATCGCCTAAGAAGCAAAGAGGCAAACTTGAATGGCCTTGATAAAACCAAACATTAGAAAATTTTACAAAAGAACATATTTGCATTTACCCTGGATTCCAGATTCAACAATATAGCTAATCTTGTTGCATTTTTGGCTCGGTGAAGTTCAAGCTCAGTCACTAGAAAAGACATGTTTAAACAGGGCGACACGTAATGAATTGCCAGCATCTGAAATAAACCCAAAAAAGAGAAGAGTTCCAAGATGATTGATTACCCTGGCCTGGGGTAGCAATTGCATGCAACTCATTAACTGCAACATCAACTGCCTTTGCCACAAAATCAGATCCCTGCATTAGTTTTTTTTTTTATAAAAATGAGTTTCCACAAAAACAAACAAGTAAAAAAGATAGAATTGAGTATTTGGATTTTGTCCCAGACAAATACATCAGACAGGTGGGATTCACCAGAACATGGAAGAGGAGGTGGCTCAAACAACACTAGGACTGGTAACGCAAGACAAGTCAATATTCGACATTTATCAACACATCATAGGAAGTCCTCTAGTCAATAGCATTTGATTGTATCTAATATATGAGAAGAAAGCTTAGACTGAATATATGCAACTATCATGCTATTTCCATTGTCAAGGTGAAATTCAAGCTTACACATATTGAATTTTCTAACACCAAAATCTGATTTTAATATACCTTGTTTCAGCAAGCGGACAAAGGGCGTATCAATCAAGCACTTGGTAGCTCCACAATAAATAAATAAATAAAAGTAATAATGAGTTGGTGTTAAAGTCAACCAAATCATTTCAGGTGATAGAGATCTTATACAACAGACACCAAAACTGACATCAACCATGCAGGATCAAGCCCTCTTTTCAGATATTGACATCCATAGCTACTATGAGTTTTATATGATGCATTCTTCAAGTTAATTTCAAAAATAATCCATAAAACCCCTTCAGATCATCTGATTAAAAAAAAAGGCAATTACAAGCAGTTGGGAACTGACATCAGCCAGCAGTGCTGTTGGGCAAATTTGATTACGCAACTTGCATTTTTAGAAACTGTATTTGTGCAACTTGCAGTCCATCTGCTAACCCTAACAACCATCCCCGTCATTTCCACAGCCTGAAGCGTTTATGGCCATTTTTGTCTTTGAATAAAAAGCACTTAAGAAATCAAATGAGAAACATTGTGTAAGGACCCCCAGTGAGAAGATGTTGTAATTTATTCCCATTGTTCAGCCCTATATATTTAATGGCTTATTACTTTATGTTTGACTTGAACATGAGTTTGAAAATGGGTGCTAAAGAGAGGACATTTAAACTGGATTTTTCATATGAAGTACATTGTATTTTATTGGCACCAAGAATATAGAAGATCCTGATAACATCAACCTAAACTATTTAAAATTTTAAATACATACATACATACATACATACATCATACATACATACATACACACACATACATACATGTGTGTGCTTATTATGTATATATGTATATGTGTACGTATATATGTATATAAATGTATATATGTGTGCATGTATATATACATGTACACATGTATATTATATTTATATATATATATATATATATATATATAGACACACCCTCTTTCAATAATTTGCACATTGTCTCATCCCAAACCTTAAAGAAGTTGAGTGAAGAAACCAAAACCCGAGCCATCAAAATAAGCATCTAGCAAAAGGTGATACATGTAAATCTTAAATTTCTCATATTTCAAACAATAGAAAGTTGAAGATGAAGAAACAAAAGCTTACTGTAATCAAGTGGACGCCAAATAAGCCAGTCTCATTACATATGCTGCTAAAAGCCAAAAAGGACTGCACTTCTTGGTATTTATTTAGCACCCGAAGATCTGCATCAATCACAGCATCCATGAATCAAATTCTATATGACATGCACCATGTGTTCGGTAACACCTAAGACATTATGACACTTCTCACACACGACTGCCCTAGCATTTCTTTAATATAAGAAAACACAGGTACCTGTTTCTGATGCGACATAAAACACACTTTCATATGATCCACTGAGACAAGTGATCCTGTAATCCCTTTAATCATCTTCGGTAACTATTGCGGTGAGAGAAGAGGGACGGTATACAAAAGGGAAGATGGAGTGGCAATAGCAGCAAAACACTTGCAAAGAGGTGTGGCGATTGCAGCAAAACACTTGCAAAGAGAGGGGTCAAAGAATAGGAAGGGGGTGGAAAGAGGGAAGATATGAGAAGGTAGCATTGCAAGAAAAGAGATTAAAGACTACCACCGACATGAGGTTAGATCCCAAAGTAAATAGGTTAGTTAAAAGGACAGATTCGATTCTGCAGCCCAGACAAGGCTTAGGTAGGCACTTAAGATGCCCAGCGCCTCAACTGAGGAGCTCGCCTAAGCAACCCCATTTGAAGGCCCTTGCCCTGACTCCATTTAAAAGGTGGAACAGGATCGAGATGGTGTCACAATTCTCTTCAACATTCAAGATCTATCAGGAGTTGGAATAGAATAAGAGACATGCTGAGCCGAAGGAGGAATCAGGTGGCCTTGACGGGAATCAAATAGGGCAAGCCTACATTTGATTGCCATGCTCACAATTTTTTTAAGGCAGACTGGCAGAGTATCAGCATTGGAACCAGCCAGTTTGCACGTGGTGCTGATGACCTTACTAACTAGGCTACTAAACCAGAACATCATCAACATCTTATTTTGTTATATAGTGAATCCAATATAGGATTTTAATCTTCTAAATGGAGTCAAATTCTCATCTCCTACAAACTTTATTTTGTAATCACTTACCAGAAAGATGTGTAAAAATTCAACAATAGGTACACTAGGCTGCTTGCGATTATTTAGAATTGTCAACTTCATAATTTAAGAATTCTAAATTTAGATTAAAAGTGTTCGTACAAATTTATCTGTCACTGCTCATACATTTTACCATTACAGACAAGACCATAACATCAAAAACAATCATGTACACATCAGTAATTTAGCTTACTATTTTCCAAAAGTAGAAGAATGTTAGTTTGCATGATAAGCCGTGTTAATAGCCGAGAGATGCACAAAAGAAGTCGCACAAACAAATGTGGTATGACAAGCAGTTCTATGACTCACACAGCCGAGAATGCATCCCTTTCCCAGGACCTCCAGCAGAAAACGAACCTCCACCACCCATTAAAGTCTGTAAAAAGGTTCATATTCATACAACTTGACAAAGGCAGACAAAATTTTCAAGTTCCGAAAGAATCAAAATTACAAGTTAAAGAATAAATGTCAAAAGATTATTTATTGATAACAAGAACTTTACCTGAAGAACAGTCAAGGCTGTTGCATCTTTCTCATGACGCCAGCCCCCTGGAACTTCAAAAGCTAATGCCACATGGGTTTTCTACTTGGAGGAAAGCAAACAAGATAGATAATGTCGACACAACAAAGAGAATAATTAATTTCAGTGAATGTCTACTTTTACCTCTGAATATATTTTATGCCTAAAATCACCACCAGTATAAGTAGACTTTGGCACCTCCATAGCAATCCCTCTCTCTAAGTCATACAACAGAGGTTCCGCAATAGCTAACAAGTGTTCATGATCCACTCCAAATGCTGCCAAAACCATGCGATCAGCGGTATAGTTTTCCTGAAAATTGGTTTAGAACATTGAATCATCAAATTCTAGGAAGTCTACTGGCTTTTGTTTTGTTGTATAAAAAATTCAGATTTCACAATCATGTAAACCCCCGAATGTAATGAACAATTCTTACTTGATGGAACTTCCCAATCTTAGACCCATTAATTCTTTCTAAAGCAGACTCAGGGGCCATCAATGGTTTCCCTAAAGCACCAGAGTAACCAGCAAGATGAAGTGAGTCCAAGAGAAATTGTTGAGGATCTTTTGTGATATCTCCAATTTCCCACTTGATTCTATTTACCTGCACAATGACATCATAGAATCTAAATAATGATAGCAATGTTATTCTGCAGAAGAACCAACATCAAAGAACTGGATCTTAATAGCATATAAAACATAAATATATGACTGACCTGCTCTTGAACCTCACTCTCAAGAAATACCGGGTTCCTAACACAGTCAATTAGTAACTCAGCTGCTGCAGGCAGGTAGGCCTTTAGTGTGTCGTAACTGTATCCCATCTGTTCACGCGATGCTGATGCCCCTACATTGCCTCCAATTGACTCAACTTCATGAATAATTTGTAAATGACTACGGTGTTTCGTGCTCTTGAAAGCCAGTCTTTCTAAAAGATGTGTAACACCAGTGGATTCCTCAGTCTCGTATATAGAACCAGAATCAACAAATATCCCTACACAAGCAGCAGGCCCCTGTCATGAGGCAGATTTAGAACAATCTAGATCCAGCATATAGTTTATATCTTTCTATCATATACAATAGAAAAACACAATAGTATTAACTGGTGGATGAATCAAGTTTCCATATAGTAAAACTAGAGGCCAATATCAATGTTGAGTTATATAAGTGACAATAGCAGCAATCTTCAGTTAAATGTGGTCATAAGATGTCATGCAATTGTAATGGTGGCAAAATATGAGGTAAATTAATGAAAACTAGATACGAACATACCAGAGCATCCTCAGAGGCAACCCTTAAACCATTTGGAAGTATCGTAACCTTAGTAGGATTTCGTTCGGCAGAATCTGGGAGGCAGATAGGAAGCTTGAGCCCAGGTAAGGGGTGAAAAAGAGGAGGGATGCACTTTGTGTAGCTGTCTTCACTATAGGAGAGAGGTTCATGAGAAAGATATCGAGATGCAACACCATGGCCTGATGTCCCATCATGCATGGTGAGGGCCATGAGGCCACTCTTACGGATTGCTCCATTCTTAAAAAGCTGCAACAACAGCCGACATAAAACAAATACATATATATGTTTCAACAGGGAACAGACTACTGTGACCATGTTGCTTCGACATTTGAAAACAGATATCCAAGTCAGTCAAAAAATTCAGGCAAGAAGTTGATTGCTCGTGGTTAACAGCATCAAAGCACCCATTCCATCTGAAGCAATGTTGTACAATCTTATTGTTTGCAAAGACAATTTAATAATGCATCTGTGTGCATTATACAATTGATCCAGATCTCAAACATTATCATCTTTTGTATTGAAGTTCTTAAAACTTACAGACCCTGAAAATTATCAGAAAGCACTGATAACTCCAGGCGGTGTCGCTAAAACAACCAAACTCCATCGCATTTAACCCCAAAAACAAATTTATTCAAAGATTTTGCTCGACCTGCTTAAATTGCATTTTTTGGATCATTACAAATAATTAAAAAAAAATAAGACTAAAATTTAAATAGTAACATGTCCCAAAGTATACAAAACCTAATATTCCAATTAACCCTCTTCTACACTGGAGAGAACTTGCTTGAAAGACTCATCGCCATCATTTCTTTAATTAGGTTATAACATTTTAGGTTTCTTGGCTCTCTAAAGCGCTGTCTGGGGCAGCATTTGGTATCAAGAAAATCCGAACCGCAGAAGATAAGACCGAATAGCCTTCGAATTCGCCAAAAACATCCACACGAAGAACACGAGGCAGAATCGATTTGGAATACAGCGAAAAAGAAAACAAGAAACAAGAAGCGATGATACGAACTCCACAAGAACGGACTTGATATCAAGATCATAAGATACAGAAACACCGACCTCATCAAGACGAAATCGCTTCGCAGATCGAAACATTTTCCCCGAGCAGCGAACCAAAGAGAACCCCCTTTCGCAATCCCGCTGACGAGACGAGGGTTATGTGGAGGCGGAAGCGAGCGAAAGCAGGCGTGAGAATTACTTCCGTAACAAGTGCTTCGCGGATCAACGACGATCCACCGTCGACTTGCCTTCAAGAATGCAATCCGCCGTTGCTTATTGGTTTTGGTGGACGCGGAGTCGTCATCGCCCAGGCGGACGAACCACGCTCGATCTCTTGAGCTCGTTCAGGTGGTTAGGCCGCCGACACGTCGGTTGCGTTCGGGTTCACTTCCGGCGTTCGTGTACGAGTGCCTAAATCTGAGATTGTACTCGTCTGTTCACCGCACGTGCTAAAATGTTCCGTATATTGTATACATTAACATAAAAGTATTTATAACTTCAACTGTGCACAAGAAGAAGAATAATTAATGAGAAATATAAATTATGACAGAAACTACAGAAGTTTTACTTCATAGCTAAATTATATTGTCAATCATGTGAACTCGTTAATTAATGTACTGAGGGCACTTTTATCACATTTCCTTGGAAAAGAAAAGGGAATTCACGACAGAAAAGAGAATGAGAAAAAGCCTGTCAAAATTACATGGGTCAGTTTATAAATGTTCCATGATGAAGGTTATTTCTCTGAATTTTTCCCTAAAATAAAGAAAACCTGTTTTTTTTTTTTGGTTTTGGCCTATCGGGAGTATCCAACCATAAAAATTTTGAGAGGTAATTAAGAGAGCCTCTGCTGGAACCAAAATACAAAGCCAATGGTATCTTATCGATCTGCTGCGGCACTCTTCCTCACCAGTGCTTCGCCTGGAAGCCGCCTTTGCGCACGAAGGAATTCTTCGGCTTTGGGATCTCGTGGATGTCCATCACCTGAATCGTCCGTTGCTTTTTGGCTTCCACCCATCACGAATCGTAGCAGAACGAGAACAACGTTAGCAAATGTCCGTCGTAAATATGATTTGAGAAGCTTTCGGAGGAGTAGACAAAGATGAGATACCGTTCTGTGCCTCTCGGTAGTTCTCGTGAAGTCGTTTCCTGGCAGAAGCGAGCTTCTCGGGATCGAGCAGTTTTTGTGAGGTCTGCTATTGGTAAACAGGAGGAAAGGAGATGAAACTTTCGTAGAATGCAGAGACTCGTAGGAATGCAGCAAAGCACATTACAGAGGGAGTGGCGGAGCCGTTGGGTTTGGTCGGAGGAGCTTCCTTGCGTGGTGGATTGACCTTTGCCTTTGGCTCCATCGTTTCCGAGGTGTTCCTCTCTGAACTCGAGTAGTCATCTGCTTCAATCCAGCACGGCTTCAGCAAATAAAGGAAACGCAAAAGGAAAGAAGGCTACCTCTTCTTGTTCCACTCACAGTGAGAATGCGGAGAGCTTCCACGTTCTGGAGTCTGTGGCAATTCGGCAGAGAAATCAACAACTAAATCGACAAATCTTGAAGGGAGAAGAAAGGAATCCTTGTCGAGTTGATGGGAAGATCAAGAACCTGGTGGCCGTTCTGGTGGTTCTTCCCGAGATGTTGAGACGGCGAATCACCATCTGCTGTGATCAAAATCGTGGTGCACGGTAAAAATGACTTGCTTTCATCTCCATTCTTGACATCATAAGGAGAAACGAAATGTTCTGATGGGGTTTGGGCAACGCACCGAGGATTGCCGGAGATGCCGTGGAATCACCTGCAGAGTTCGATTTCACCCACCCGTCCACGAGATCTTTCCACTTCCTGCGCAGACGCGGAGAGGCATCAGAGATGCATACGAAATCTGAAGTTTCTTCTTCTGTTTTTGTTCTTTTCGTCTCTCCCTCCCATTCCCATCATCACCTCACGACTTGCTTCGCCAATCCCCGCACTTCGTCGGAGGAATGCTTCCGAAGGACGTTCACATGCCTCCCTATGTCCGTTTCCTGAATCCAAAACGGCGCCAAGAAGATTGGAACTCGGAGGGAAACCGATGCAAGTAAGAAACGTCAAGCCAAAAGAAAGAGTTCTTGGATCAGATTTGTCACCTTGAGAGCCTTGAAGGTGATGTCCGTATCGAGAAGGTCTTGCAAGAGGCCAACCAGAGAATCCTCCGATCGCTACGCCAAAAGAAGAAAGATCTCTTTTATTGTTCAATTGAATCAAGAATGACTGTTGGAGGGCGAGGAGCTACACCTGATCGGCGTCTTCCAAGGACTTCTTAATGGCGAGTACGTTCCTCTTTTCCACATTCACCTCCACGTCCGCCTCATCCTCTTCCCTGTGCACCGTCTTCATCACCGGGCTGCTACTCCCTTTCTCCTCCTTCTGTAGCGGCGCCGGCGGAGCGTAGAGCCGCTCCACGATGCCGTCCCGCCGCGCGCGCAGCTCCTCGGCATGGTCCGCCGCCGCGACCGCGACCGCGGTCTCCAACAGGGCCCACAAATCCACGCCGGAGCTCCTCAACATCCTCCGCAGCTCCTCCGCATCCATGGCCTCCTCCGATCGGGAAGTCGCGCCACCAGATTCAACCCCTAATTCCTCTCCTCCGATCATCCGTCGTCATCGATCAGGTCAAATCCAAACGGAAGAGACATGAAGAAAGCTTCGTTTCTTGATTTATCTATTTTCTCATTCTTTTTCCCTTCTTTTTCCGGATTGGGGATCGGGGATCGGGGATCGGGGATCGGGGAGGACCGAAGCGAAGAAGACGCGATGGGGTGATCAAACGCTGTTGCGTTCAGCAATTTATGAAATTAATTAATTAATCAAAAAATATTTTTGTTTATTGGGATTCGTCAAAGAAGGGCGGCCGCGGGAGACGATACATGCGGTTCCCTCCATGGTAGCGTACGGCATATTCCAATTCCCCGGTCTTTTTTCGATTGACCCATTTTGGCCTCTACTTTATCCTGTTTTACGGCGGGGTGTACGGGATGCTCGCAAATGCCTCAACACCATTTTAGTCTTTTAACTAACGATTATATTTATATATCAAGTGCTTGAAGAACTGATGATTAGGTTAATTAGAATAAAATTTTAATTTCAAGTCTGGTTAATCCGACTGTGGATCCGAATAAGTTTTGTTATTAACATAATTGTGCAGTTATTCCAATAAATTGTAATAAACAAAAGAAAATATCAACTAATTAATTCAACAAAGCAAAATTGACGGCCAATTTGGAAACTAAAATTCATATGATTGAACCTAATCTACTAACAGCGTATAGATCATATTTTCTGCATGAACATACGAAAAATCTAATATATATTATTTTGAAGATTAAAGTGTTAATATACCTTTTCGTCATGGTCGTTGAGTCAACATGACTAGGTCCAAGGTCGGATGTATTGAGGTCACCTTGGTTGATTTCCGGGTAGGAAGCCAGTGTCAAGTCGGGTGAGTGCTTCACCTGTTTGTTCGGGGATGAGGTCTCCTTCCATTATTTGGTCCGTCATGCGTGTTCCGACTCCTGCATACACGTTGGGTCGAGGTTTTATGACTCAACCCCTTCCGATACTTAAGTGAGTGCTTTCGAGGGAGATGATTGTTCAGGAAATAGATCCCCTAGAGCGGTACTAACCTAGGGTTATTATACTGAAAAGGGTGAGGTGGGGTGGGGGAGGCTAACCCTCAATCGGTTATAGAGTATCGTCTCGAGTTTCGAGGTGACGTTGTGGAAGCGTCGTCCCGGGCTTTCCGGGATAGTGTTGTGTCTCGGACGATGCCCGTACTTGTACGGGCACATGCTCATTGGAGTTTTCGAGGCACTGTCCTAGGCTTTTCGAGACGGTGTCATGCTGCCCTGGTCGTCGCCTGTTCTGGCACAATTGAGGATCGCAGGACTGTGCTGATGTGGTCTGTCACCTTGGTCTTCGTGTCGACATAGCGATAGGGCACCACTCGTAGGAGGGTGGTGTCGGTACGCGTTCCATCAAAATGAAATCAAGAAATATCCAACTTTTAAACAGATTATAATTTGTTAGGGTTCACCGCTTCTGGCCGAGTCAAACAAATATTTATGTCACATTTGTGGCAGCCAAAAGAAATATAGGCAGTCGAGAAGCATTAGAATTTGATCATTTCTGGATAAACATCTTCCCGTCCTTGTCCCGTGTTTGATCTTTCCTCGTAAAAGAAGCACCGGAGAGCTCACTCAATGACCACACGGTTATATGCTCTCATCTTTAAGGGCTTATAACTTTGTCAATTATATTGAATATAAATACTCCGTAAAATTTATATGATCCTTAAATATTCTCAACTTCCTTCTAAGAGAGATCAGACAACCTAAAGAATTGGATAGGCTTCAATCCCCCAACACCTTTTCCTTCCATTGTTTTTTCTTCTTCGTAAGTCACCGGAAATTTCTAAAGATGGGAACAACAAATTGCAGACTTTTGGCCCCCCGCAATGGTCTCAACCGCAATATAAAATTATTAAGGTAGATAAATAGTCAAACTAAGATAAGATCCACTCACAATGCGCTTCACACGCGGATAGCTCAAGTGAATCTTATCATCTACAATTTGATACGTAATGTTTCAAAACATATGGTTGCACATGGATGTAATGGCACGGGAAAGATTTTTCATATTTCATCGCCACGTGATCCACATGATTGACATGATAGATTGATTTAGTTCTATAAAAATTAGTATATAGGATTCGGCTCTAACTTTGTTCCTTAAGATTTGATATTATATGATCGTATCTATGTAATCATCGTTTGTATTTAATTATGAATGCAACAATAGTACATCTCACTATAAAAAGATTTATGTTTTTTTTAAAAATCCGAATTCTTTTGGTGCATATGCTCACGGACAGACTTAACATTTAGTTTAAATCAAAACTAACTTAAACATCAAAAGAATTTTATTGGAAACATCCTAACGTAATTTTACATCATTCGATCTGAAGATTTTTTCACTCAACCTGACCTCGTTATGACATGAGTTCGGAGCCAACATCCTAAAAGACTTCAACCTTAGTAATCGTACGCAGGAATTGACATGTTGGGTGGGGCCCAGAGAGGCAAACGCTCCGCCTTCGGTAGTGGGCGCGGCCGACGACATAAAGAAAACGGGCTGAGTGAGTGCTGGTGGGAGCCACGAGTATCCGATAGCAATTTTAGTGCGTTCAAGAATACTTGCCTTTTCATTTAACAACACCTTATCTACTATTTATCGTCTTCTAACTCTTTTTTTTTTCTTTTTTTTTTCCTTTCTGTGGCTGCTCCTCTTGAAATGATATCAAGCAGTAGTAGTAGTAGTACTCCTGCCACTAACAATATGTGCTTTTTTGAGCGTTTCCTGGGTGCAGGCCCCCACATCATGCATTGAACTTTGCTAAGTCCCTTTGCAACTTTTTAGAAAGAGGACTTAATCGCAACTTATCCACGCCGCAATGAATCATCTCATCTCTATATAGATCTTTGGCAGATGGAGTTGGTCTCTCAGAATCATACCACGGTACAAATAATTGGGCAGTCATGTCTTCCGCTTCAGCCGCCGTCGGAGCCGTCGTGTTGGACATCTACTCCAGAAGACTCTTGCTCCGCACTCCCTTCTACGTGCAGCACCCCGCGCCACCACCCCCCTGGATCGCCGGCGCGGACTTTGGGCTCTCCGATCGGTCCGGGAGCAGCAGCGCCGTCATGATCGTCGCCGTCTTACTCTGTGCTCTAGCGTGCGCGCTGGGGCTCAATTCCGTGGTCCGGTGTGCGCTCCGGGCGTCGAACCAGATGGCGGCGGAGGGGGTGGCGAACCACCCGGTGGCTCGACTGGCCCGGACCGGGCTGGGGAGGAAGGCCCTGCAGCGGCTGCCGATGCTGGTCTACTCCGCCGGGCTGAAGCTCACCGGGTCGGTTCCCGAGTGCGCGATCTGCCTGTCGGAGTTCGAGGCGGGCGAGGAGATACGCGTCCTCCCCAAGTGCAATCATGGGTTTCACCGCAGGTGCATCGACAAATGGCTGGTGGCTCGGTCCTCCTGCCCGACCTGCCGCCGCTGCTTGTTCGGGGGGTGCCGGAAGACCTCGGGTTGCGCCGGAGAGAGCCAGCCGGCCCACGCGGTCATAGTTTCCTTGGAACCGGAAGGTTTGGTCACCGGCTACCGCTACTGAGCAGTGCTATTGGTCGTGTAGTGGCAGTCTGTACATAGTTCACATTGACAAGAAAATTAGAGGTGGCGTTGGTTCATCTTTTGTGATGTTTGTGACTGGGGGAAGGAGATCAAACAAAGATGATTCAACTCGCGAGTAGCAGCGGACGTATGAGACGATGGGCTGAAAGCTATGGAAGAGAGATAATGGGAATCTAAGTGACGCCCACCACTACGGCATGGTCTGCTTTATCAGGAGGAAATGTCCTGGCCACAACATAGATTTTAGATATCCAGTTGCGGCATCTCATTGGCTGCCACTTTAAAAGATGACGGACAAGCTTTGTGATGGCGACACAAGAAAACCAATGAAATGGTGTTGCACGATTTATCCGGAGAACTCTTTAATAATTTTGTTCCTTTGTTCGGAATTCGTCAACAATACTCATTTATTCCAATTTTACCCTCGTATTTCTAGCAAATATTTATTTTTATAAGGTTTTTTTGAACCGGATCTCACTGATTTAAATGATCCCGCCTCCCCCCTTCCTTCATGTTACTACTCTTCTTCCTTTTTTTTGTTCACCTCTAATTTTTTTCCTCCTCGTTTTCTCTCGTCGCCTCCTCTATTTTCTTCTCACCCCCTCCTCTGTCATTGCTTGCTTCCTCTCTTCCCTCCTCTACTGTTGTTCATCTTTTTGCGCCTCCTCCTCATATTTCTCTCTCTCTTATCTCTTCCTCCTCTTTCGCTCCCTCTTTCTCATCATTCTTATTCTCTCCTCTTCCTCTCTTTTTTTTCTCTTCTTTCTATGTCTCCTCTCTTCTCTTCCTCTTCATTCATTTTCTCATCTCCTTTCGCCCTTCGCCCTCAAAAAAAAAAAAAAAAAGAAAAAAAAAGGGTAAAACAAAAAGGATTGAATCACATATTATTATTTTTTTAAATAAATTGTTCCACCATCAAAACCATGTCATAACTTAGAATGAAAAATGGCATTATTCTTATTTTGCTATTCGTCATTTATTTTATACAATCACTTAAGAAATAATAATAATTAATTTTACTAAAATCATTCCTTCAATTATCAATTGTATCCTTATGTTTTATAATCCTTCAATTGTTATTATTTCATACAACTTATTTTATTTATCAATCAATCATCTTAAGCGCTAATATTTGGATCTTTGGGTGTACCTGAAAAGGAGAAGAAGTAGAATAATAATAATAATAACAATAATTATAATTATTATTATTTTAATAATAATTTAATTTTAATAATTTTAAGATCTTTGTGAACTAAACTAGTTGGCACCTTAAAAAAATTTGAAAGGAGTTGAAAGAGTCATAAAATAAAGTGTTAAGTTGATGGTATTATATTCATTTAAAGAGGATATCTTAATAGTGTTAAAAATTCTTAAAATTATATGATAAATAGTAAAAAGGAGTTATCACTAGGAATCTCTATGATAAATTATGAATAGATGGCCATCATCTACTAAAAACGAATTATTATAAATTTTTGTAGCTAAATTACGCATCATCATCTGAATTGGATTGCCCAATTCGAACACCAAATATATATTTCCTTTTTGTTTCCATCGTTTGTGTCTTTATCAAATCTCATATGAGGTGATAATTATGGCTAATTAATTAATAACATCAGATATATATACACATGGGGGCGGATCTAATCCATTGTTTCTGCTTGATGCATCATCAAAGTGTCTAGTGATGGTTTGCTCGTTCATCCAATTTAGTTTTATTCTTTTAATTATTTTTCTGTGGGATCTTCCCATCTTATTGGCCCAATTAAATTTTAATGGTGATCTTTTGTTTTGGGTAATTAACGCAAGTATGTTCTCCGTAGCATATCAAACATCGGCACAGGAATTGACACCGTTGAATGATCGAGAGTAGAAAGTCAAAGTTCAGGCGACTTTTGTACCTCATGGGAGGTAACACAACTCCCGAAGCTTCTTCAAACGAATCTACCGCAAGTCGACACTGCTGCGATCTACAGATAGGCGTCGATGGGTCAAAAAAGATGACGGACGAGTCTCCATGATCCTTTTCTCGTCGTCATGTCATGTCTTTCCTTCTGAACAAAGCTAATGATGAGGAGACTTTGAGGTCGATCGATTTCAAGCAGGTTGATTGCTGTGAGTTTTAGCGTCTTCGCTCTGCATTTATGATGGATGATGCCTACGGGGGCATGCACTGCGGACTCGAAACTAGAGCGTGTTTAATCTTTCCATCTCTTATATCTCGATGCATGTACCAAAATTTCCTAACCATGTACAGCAAAATTCTTCCTTTTGACTCGGAGATTTCTTCTTCGTCCTGGTGTCGATCAGAAAGGCATGATGTGGGTGGTCTTGGTGTCGTATCCCGTGATGCAGCTTTTGGAGCTCACCCTGAAGATCTTAAGCAAATCCGCCGCCATCTGCCTCGCCGCCGGCGAGCAGCCGCTCTGCATCAGGAGGAGCAGCTTCGTCACCACCCCTTCAGCCGCAGCCACCGCCTCCACCGCTCGCCGGTCCCGGAACCGGTGGCACACCCTCCACAGCACCGCCACCGCGGCCTCCGCCCCCGCCGTCCCCGCTTTCACCATCCTCCGCACCACCGCCATCGCCGCAGCTGCACCGTCCTCGCAGATCGACGCCCGCCCCTCGGCGCATCCCGACGCTGCCTCCATCACCCGCAGCGCCTTCTCCACCGTCGCGGCCGCCGACTCCGCCCCTAGCACGCGGGTTACCGCCGCCACCGCGCCCGTCCGGGCCATCAACGGCATGATCCGCCTCGACGCGGAGAGCCCCACCATGCACGCCAGCCCTGCCTCGATCGCCCGCTGGTCCATCGCCGTCGGCTTCTCGTCGGACGGCCCGATCAGCCGGACCAGCTCCTGGACCAACTCCTCCTCGGATATCCTGAACTTGCATTCCGCGTCGGCGGCGGCGATGATCGAATCGAGAACCCGGGCCGCGTCGACCCGTGATTCCAAGCTGCTGCCGCCTCTCAGAACTCGTGTCAGAGCGGAAACCGATCGCCTGACATCGGAGGTGAGCTCAGCGATCGTGATCTTCTTGTTGCTCTCTTCGATGGAATCGAGGGTGAGGATCACGATAAGAACCGTGATCGCCGCCTCCTTGGCCTCCGACACGGCGTCCCCGTGGAGAACGGAGACGACCACGGAGGCGCAGCCGCCGGCATTGACGAGGTTGTTCTTGTCGAACTCGTCTTCTTCGTCGGACGACAAGAACTCGGCGAGCTTGCGGAGCGGTGGGACGGGATCGCCGCCGGAGGCGGAGAAGCGAAGGTCACGGAGGATCTCCCCGGCAGCAGGGGCGTCGCCGACGGCGGACGAGGGGGAGCAGGAGGCGTAGGCGGAGGACCAGAGGCGGATGAGGCGCTGCAGGGTGAGGTTGGGAACGAGGTCGGTGGAGGGGAGGGGGAGCATCGTGGCGGGGCACGTGGTGTTACCGGACTCCAGCCACCGTTGGATGGAGGCGCGGTCGTAGGTTACGCCGGTGCACAGGCTCACCGGTGACCGCATCACGTCCAAGGAAATCGGGCACCGGAAATAGCTCGGTATTGTCACCTGCAACGCCTGCCCCACCCTCGCTTCCTTCCTCCCCATTCCTTCCCTCCTTTTTCTGTACGAGCTCTTCTCCGTTACAAACACACAGGAGAGGAGGGACGGGAGCGAGGGAGCGGAGCAATAAAGGAGACGGAGGAGAGAGAGAGGCGTTGGGGTTTGGGCATCGGAGTGGGGGCATGGGATGCATTTCATAGAGGTGCTTTACGTTTCCTATTCCACTAACACACAGCTGCCGCTGAATGGGCAGTCAAAGGTGGGAACAAAGACGTGATCTCATTTCGTGTGGCACCGAAGAAAACCAGCGGAATAAGACCAAGTGGAGAAGTGGACCACCACCAAATTAGAGACCACGTCCAGCCTTTTAATTAATTCCATCTATTTATTTCTTTTTTGGATAGTTTAAACATGGAAATCAAATTTCCGATGGCGTGGCTAAAAGAGACGGTACTGCTGCCGCCGAAATGTTGGGCGCAACGCGGGTCTTCCGCTGCTTTCCGGGCGTACTAAACAAACCAACGGGTGGGGTGAAACTAGCCGTGGGGCCCGGATGTCGTTGACCGGAAATCTTCCGTCTTGACTCTTCCATTCATACGCTTTCCTCACCCGATCCCACACTGTCATCGCTTTCCTCGCCGTGGACGAGCTCATACGTTAACTGGAGTCGGTTCTCTTCGATGCAATGAGCACGGCAAAGACCAGTAGCCGGTGTGGCATCAGCACTCGATTTGGCACGACACTTGTTGGGATAAAGCAAAACACGATTATTGATGATGATGATGATAATAATAATTATAGAGAAGAACAGGAAGTGCGCATCTCGTCGACGACGGCACGCGAACCTTCCCACGCTCGATGTGTACATAAGATTTTTTTTTTTGTAGTTTATAATAATTGTTAAGTGGTATCCGACCAGGAAAAATATTACAAAAAGCTTATCCGACGAGTTGCTTTCGATCTATAAATATTTTTTAAATAAATAAGTGTCAGAAAGCGTACTTGAGAAGTCTCTGATTTAGGATTGTTATATTCGACTAAAATGACCAAAACGATTATGTGACGTGGATCTTGAAAAATACAGGTCAGATGAATCGATGATGTTGACAGTCGTTAATAGACATCGAAGCGCACTGCCGCTCGGGGTGAGCCAACTCGGTGCTATCGATGACGAACTCGTGAGTGGGTCTCTCTCACTCGGCACGTAAAGTCTTGAACGCGAGACTCTTTCAGCTGAACCGAGTCACTCTCGACCACCGAATCAAATCTGCTGCTGGTGGTGCATGGCATCATTAGTATCTCAAAGTACGGACGATTTGATGGATGCTCGCCCGCTTTCCGAGTCAATGTTCCAAAGCCAAGCGACTCGCTATGTATTCCCACGTCCCATGGAGTTGGCAGATGCGAGAGAGAAACCGATGCCTTCTATTTTGGCCGATTCGGCAACACGCGATTGGAGTTGGCGGCGACGGATGCGTCGCACCACATTGAAGTCTAACGTGTTGACTTGGACTCCACCAAATGCGTTGAAGTTGGTGTGTGTGGGGTTGTCGTTGGGTCCAAGAAAAAGTCTTCGTTTGCGTCTGTTAAATGCGAAGGTGGCCAAGGAAGGGGAACAAAATTTCCTACCAAAATGTGATCCATCTTTTTTGACTATTTTGATGATACGAATGAAATGTTTGGAATTTGACTATATACAAATAAAAGAAGACAGCAGTACGATGAACTTGGATTATAATCGTATCAGCTCGATTTGGTTTGGAGTCGTATAAAGTTGGGAAGGAAGATATGCAATTTTTATCTTCCCAAATTTCTGTATTTGGGAGAAATTGTAACGCTACAATAATTAATTATCAAATTAGTATCGAGCAATTAATCGATATGAGAAATTGAATAAACTAAATAAGTATAAAACAATCAAAATCTCTCTCTCTAAAAATAAAAAAAAAAAAGTGTTAGAGCAATTTATATGCTCCTTTCATTTTTTTTTTTTGAGTTCTGAAAAATAAAAGCACCTTTCAGTTTGTCTTCCTTTGTGTGCTGCGACAGCTTTGGTTGTTCTAATTTTGTTTTAAGTTTATATTTATCTATTACATTTGCTAATCATCTTTCTAAGATGCAACTTTTTATTATTTTCTTCTAATTATTTAGTTTATCTTTATTCAGTTCCATACATTTTGATTCTTTTAATTTTAATTTCATTTGCTATACAACTTTTTTTTTATGAACACATAAATTTTGTATTGACGACATCACAAAATATTCAGATATAATAATATATGCATGGGCATCGTAAGACTTGAGATGTGTACTTAAACTTATGACTTATGACTTTATTATTTTGTGTGATAATATACTAATCAACTTAGATGTCTAAATAGAGACCCCACGAGGTGTCATAAGATTTGAGGTGTGACTCGAACTTATAACTTATTACTTTGAGTGATAATATACTCAAGGAAGCATGTTACAAAGGAATCATGAGATTTTGAGGTGTATACTCCATCGACGATGCTTGCGTATCCGCTGTGGAAGAAGATTCCATGGAGCATTTCATTTGGCATAGCTTGTGATGGGGTGTAAAACATGTGCAATGTGGTTTAGTTTCATCAACATCTATCAAGATCAGTTTACATCAGGATAATTTTATAGATAAATAATATTTAGAAGTTGTATAGGAGAGACATGTTTGATCCGAGATTAGATACCAAATAACTCATCCTTATGCACACGAGATGCAAATACCATTCTCTTGATATATATATATATATATATATATATATATATATATATATATATATATATATATATATATATATATATATATATATATATATATATATATATATATATATATATGTAGTTAATCTTAATTCCAATTGCACGTTCGATGTCGAGAGTAAATTAGATTTTTAAAAAAAGTGTCTTGCAAAAATTACATCTTAGTGTGATTGATATAAAAACCTATTTAATGCTTAAATTAGTATAGAAATAATAAATGAGTTAGGAGGGTTTTATAGTAATTCTCCATAAAGTAACGTATATGAGGATTTTATAATAGTTTTCGGTAATTAAATAGAATAAGTAGAAGTTAATTGGTTGGAGCAATTATGTTTGTCGGGTGTTATATTAAGAATGCATTTAAGGTGTTCAACCAATGTGTTAGGTTGACAAGGTATCAAGTTTGTGTAGAACTATTGATAACGTGACATTCATTCAAATGGCAACATATCATATTCCTCTTGTGAATATTTAAATATTTAATAAAAAAACCCAATTACTTAGTGATATGATATATTTCGACACCATCCACGTGGTAGTGGTTAGCGACCACGTCAATATCAACAAAAGAGCCCTATATTGACATGACGTGACACCTCAGACTCGAACAAGATAGTCGTCTCTCTCGTACTGTTCGACGTCGTATATGTTGGTGTCACATATCACAGAGTCATTTCGAAAAACTCAGATCGACGCTGCTCGATATAGTGTCGTATAGCTTGGTCGATACTTGTGCAAGTCAGCCGCCCAAGGAGTCGACAACTATTAACAGACCATGTACGATTGACCCTCATCTACAGGTATAAAAACCGATCCTTTGACTAACACCGAGAGGAGAGGCACATCAATTACTCAACTCTTTCACACACTACTAATTTAAATTTCGGACGGGTTGAGTCGGGAAATTCTCCTCCCGACCTCGACTTGTGTGCATGAACTCGGGGAGCGCGGGACAAACCGATAACCAAGAGAGGAGGTTGCTTTCAGGAGGCGAGTCTCTAGCTTAACCCGATCTGACACTCGTTTCTACCTTCCGAATATTTGTTAGAGCAAACTTGTACATCCGGAGTCAGACCAAACCATGCTGACTTTGCGACCACGACGTAAAGCTTCACCAACACTTAGAATTACTAAATAATTCTAATTAGATGTAATGAAAAATAGCAACAAAAAAAAAACACTTAAATTAGCAAGGAAGGAGAGTCAACCAATGACACCCACCAAATCAAATCAAATCAAATCAAACCAAACCAAACACAAAGAACGATGGTGGGTGCAACCAAACCCATGCGAGTGGTTAAGTCGGGTTGACTATAGATACAAATCGATAGGTACGATTCGTCATTATATAATGATGCCGGCGGATTAGAGTTGCTTGGCATCCAAACATATTTCAAAACACTCGAATCGGAACAGGTTAGATTTTTGCTCCCAACCATCCTTCATATGAAATCCATCTCATATGAGTTGGATGAGAGATGCATCACATCGGAGTTCATGCTCGGTCTCCTCTAAATCAAATTGCACCGATGAAAATATGGCATCTTCAACACCTCGAGCAATCCGCCAAAAACAAATAGAATTCGGACGCCACGCTGCTTTGGAAATCGTGTAAAAGACTCTCGGTGGACTTCATGGCAACATGCAATGTTTACCAACGCGTGGGATCAAATGTTTTACCGATGAAAAGCTGATCATGTATGTCACTTTAATCAATGGAAGCCACCGTGACATGTTCTGATGAAATAGGGGTTGATCGGTAATCAATCGCCTTCCATGACTTCCTTCTTTTGATGTTGAGAGTGTAGAATATGGACAGTGGTGTCTAAAGAATGAATGTTCTATTTGGCTATCGTAAGTGTTTGTTGATGCTACTCGGTGAGCACACAGTACATGTAAAGGAACATGAACTTTTCTCATCTATTTTTTTTTATAGGGGAACATTGCTCGATTACATTTGTGCTTGCATCATGGCTAATAATCATCTATACTATAATGATGACCTTAAGCGAAGGAATTGTTATTTAGGGTAGAATTTTATGACCTAAGATGTCTTTGAAATCATTATTAATAATGATATGGATTCTCCTATCGATTAATTGATTAATATTGTGTAGTGACTTAATCGGCTTAGGATATTATGATGAATGTCATATGTATATAAATAATTATTACGACAACATATGATTATATATTATATATATATATATATGTGTATATATGTGTTTTTCTAGTGATATTTATGAATGGATTAATTAGCACAAGATGAACAGTTAGATCTCGAGTAAATCTGTGAAGAATTATTACATCCCGAATTCGACACTACATGAACGTGATTAGACTTGAGATAAACACATAATCTCTCATGATCAATATCAATCATGAGAATAATGATCTAAATTATTTATTATAAAAAATGATTCGCAAATGTGTTTCTAGGATACATTTGAATATTATTCTCGAGCTTTGTTTGAATGTTTCGAACTCTTAACTAACTTACGTATCGAATGGATATTTATTACGAACATTCTTAGCATAGTCTTGTAAAATTAAATACGAATAAGTCTTTCGTCAAGATTAAACTAAGACAAACGTGCACGAAAGCATTGTTGATTTTGAATCAACATTTAAGTTGGACAATCAATTTATGATTTAACAATACATAATCTAAATAGGCATAAGCAAAGTAAATCTCAATCATTGTCATAATTGGAAGAACACACTTATGGCATGTACTCAATGAGACGGTGGGGGAGTGCAATGAAATGACCGGCTAAAGTGAAGATATGCATTTGGAAACGAAGCCAAATTGTTAAGAACTAGCAGTTGGCTAATGATACGACATGATCATATATGTCGAGTTGACTTCACAACTATCCCTGTATGTACCAAAAGCCAATGTGCCCAATATACTTATCGATGAGCATGTAATATTTCTTGATGATATCTTATATTGCAAATTTGTTATGAACCATATAATTTTCTCGTAATAGTTATTAGATGCCTTATCATTGTGGAGATGACTAATCATCTCCAAATCCCAAGAATTAGGTTAAATTTCAGCGCATGCATACTTTACTTATTATTAGTTTTGTCATTTGGATTGTTTTTCTCTTTAATTATTCTTCACATCTATCTTCTTCATTTTGCTATGTTCATATTTAATTAAATAATTTTAGTTTCATATGTTAGCCATTTGTACTTCTAATAATTCTCCTTATCGAGATGCTCCTAATATAATTTTACAAAATTTTTCGTATGAGCTTTTCTTTGCTCGGTACCATATCACTCAGACACAATATAAAGTAGGATCTCCAGAGTCAATATACATATGTAATATAACTATAATCTGACTTTACAACTTGAATATTTGTATATATCGTTATTATAATATACTTGTCATATTATCACATTTATTACAATACAAATATCTTAAGTTGCTAATTACCACCATGTTGGTCCATTTGAAGGTCGATACATCACCTTGCTAGCTAAATTAAATATTTCTAATTGGTAGGTTCATTTTATTTATATTTTTATTCTGACATATGTATTACAATTAGTTATTTCGTTTTATTATAATAGTTTATAAATATGATATTATGTAATCCAATATTTATTCTTAGTGAAACATACTAAGATCTAATGCACTCATCATCACTTCAACTCCTTTTACAGGCTATAGCCATGATTATGACTTCCCACCCACTTTTGACGGCAAAATTCTAATTTATCTCGACGAGATTACATTATTTTGTGAGACAACAGTGAATCATTTATATTTTTTCCTTCTTTACTGATCAAAATACTGTCTAATATATATATATATATCGATATGGGTATAAATAAATAGAGGATAGACACCATAAATGGCCTCGACCTTAGAGAGGACACTGCAACAGTAGATGAATGAAAGATTGGTGAAATGGTCAACCATGAGAGGTAGCGTGTCAACCGGCCTACGTGAGTGACACCCGGTGGCTAAGCGAAAGTGTTGTGGTTGAGGTGGTGGGACATGAACACAATAAATGGGGCACGAGGTAGGAGACCAAACTCCATGATTGCAGACATCAAAGCTTCACTCTTCTTTGCCCAGCATCATCTCTCTTTTCATCTCTCTTCTCCAGCATGTTGTGCCAGCTAACATGCGAGTGATATGCTTATTCGGGAGACATCTTCTTCCATAGTTTGCTTCTTCTCACAAGCACAAGGTCCCCACTGCACCATTGCATCATCGTAGGAGCCTTAATTTGAGGACATGAATGAAACGATCTCTTGAACTAAGCAGCTTCAGGAGAGAGAGAGAGAGAGAGAAGAAGAAGAAGAAGAAGACAGCTATCACGGCAAAGTCCCTGAGACAGGGCAGTGTTCTCTTTGGTGCTTGTGAGACGAGCTCCAGATTGTAGTCGGCCATTCAATTCATGTGGCCCCCTTCCGTCACCTGACCGGTCGACAACCCCCTCCTTTTTTTCTATCAACGCTTGCCTTCTTCCTCTTCCATCTCTCTCTCTCGTCCTTTCTTTATTTGATGGCCATTCCCTCCCATCTCTTAAAAGTTTCTTCAGCTCACTTCAACCCCACCACGCATGCAGCGTCAGTAGAAGCTATAAAGATAGGAAGCATTAGCTACACAAATCTTAGTCCTCCCTCGCATTTAATGCCACCTCTTCTCCTCGTTGGCGTCTCCTCTTAAGCCCACACTATATATTTTTATGATCCTGCCTTTACGCATGCTTACGCCCACAATCGCTTGCAGTTCGACCTCCTCTTCTTCCCCACCATTATCATCCTCTTCTAGGGTCCCTGCCACCCTGCAGAGATGAGTGATCTGTGCAGGAGATCAGTTCTGGTGGTGTGGCTCCTCCTCCTCCTCCTGCTGCTGTTCTCATGCTGCTGCCATGGCGCTCGAGAAATGCAAGTCTTCAAGAAGAAGCCCAGTGCCGGGACGAGGAATTCCGGCTATTTCACGGGCTTTCTGCCCAAGGCGACGCCCGTACCACCGTCGGCACCGTCGAAGCGCCACAACTCCATTGGCCTCGACAGAACTACCACTGCACCATGACGTAGCAGCGGGAGCAATGTGAAAGTAGTGTACATGAGATTTTTCTCTTAGCTTCTTCTGCACACTATTCCTTCTTTGGATGAATCGAAGAGAGAGAGAGAGAGAGAGCGAGAGAGTGGGAGAGCTTTGCCACAAAGTATGGAAGAACGATTAGTATGTCATAGCGTTCGGAGTTACAGTTTTGTCGTTGTTGCTAACTTTGGGATTATTAGGCGTACGCCAAAAGTAGATTTTGTATAAAGAAATATATTGATACAAAGATAGTTTTCTCCTTGAGATCACATAATTTTGTCGTTGTTGCATGTGATATATTGTGCTAGAATTGTGGAAATTGGAGTGTTCCTCGAATCAAAACAAAAGAAAAATAAAATACAATTCACGTAACTTCGAAACTACTACTGCAACTTTTAATAATCTAATATTTTTGTTCTCTGTTCCTCAAGGCACTTTAATTGTTTTCGAAGTTCTTAGGAACATAAATTTCTTTATATTCCTAAGCTATGGTCTCCCGGTGACCGAGGAATGAAACAGGGGGAGTTCCTCCCAGCCTGGGAGTGTAACCTCGGTATACCCTCAACCTTCTCCCTCACCTTCATGTCGCAGTCCGTTTGAAGCGACAAGCACAACTCGGAAACAGATCCGACCCGTAACGATCTCCTGCAGCACCGCCGGAGATGGGGAAGGCTTCGACTACCGAGAAGGAGCAGCAGTGAGTAATGACAGAGAGAAGAGATTTGAGGAGCAGCAAAGAGAAAGCTGGAGATGGGTAGCTCGATCGCTCCAAAACCTTGGTTGACATCCCTTTGAAGAAGACCGAGCATGCTTTTTGTCTGAGCGTTGGAGAGGAACATACTGCTGGTAGAAGACCGACCTCCGAAGGACCAGAAAGAGTTTGCTGTAGCGGAGGAGACTAAGGATCGGAGGTCTTCAAATCTCTTCGCCACGTTTATATATGCACATTATACTTAAATTGTATTGGTGGTATTGTGTTAAAACAAATTATGTTGGTCTTGATTCGAATCCAATCGAAGTTTTGCTTCATGGTTTACTTATTTTTAACCGAAAGTGATCGAGTAACTTTGGAATTGAGTGCGAACACAATATTTTACTTATTTTTAACTTTTTCTTATTTGTTCTTATAAGAATGTTCTATACCAACATTTTATAATTAATAAAATGTCATACCGTATATGGTTACATTGGATATTTTTTATTTTTTAAATAATTTTTCAGGGAGACAGAGAATTAATTCACTAAGATGAGATCTACACAACTAATGAGATTCCAATGTTTAGATTCTGTTGTCGGTGAACTAATTTAATTATCTATCGTAATGCCATTTGAATTGTTTTCTTGAATCAATTCAACAACGAAATCAAATAAAATCGATTAAAAAAAAAGGATGTTTTCAGTAAATTATTCTCCTTAATATTTATTTGTTCACCGGCTGCGCAATCCAACAGCAGCCCTCTTTCTCTTCCCCTCCCCTCTGCGAAGCCACCCGTTTCCCACTCCTTATCGGCTCCCTGTCGAAGAACTGCAGGAGTCGAAGAAGAAGAAGAAGAAGAAGGCTTGAATTCTTGCAGCCTAATCTCAAAATGGATCCTAATCCCCTCCTCCTCCTTCCTCCCTGCCTCTCTTCCAATTCTTCTCTGTCGCAAGATTTCAATTCCTCCTTTTGCAGCCTCAATACCCTCCTCCTCTCCTCGTCCTCCAAACCCTCGATCCCTTTCGAGATTTCCCCAACCCTTCCCAACCCCTCCTTCGCTTCCGTCTCCGTCTCCAAAGCTCAAACCCCCTCCGTCTCCCAGTACCGGTCCATCCTCAAGTCCCTCTCCAATCTAGAGCGCGCCCTCATCGGGGCCGCGGCCGGCGGGGCCGCCGGCGCCTTCACTTACGTCTGCCTTCTCCCCATCGACGCCGTCAAGACCAAGCTACAGACCAAGGGTGCCGCCCAGATCTACTCCGGTGCCCTCGATGCCGCCTTCCAGACCTTCCGCACCCAGGGCATCCTTGGATTCTACCGCGGCGTCTCCGCCGTCCTCGTCGGCTCCGCCACCTCCTCCGCCATTTACTTCGGCACGTGCGAGCTCGGCAAGTCTCTCCTGTCAAAGCTCCCGTCTTTTCCTGCACTTTTCATTCCCCCCACCGCTGGCGCCATGGGCAACATCGTCTCTTCGGCAATCATGGTCCCGAAGGAGCTCATCACCCAGAGGATGCAGGCCGGTGCCGTTGGCCGCTCATGGGAGGTTTTGGTCCGAATTCTCGAGAAAGATGGCATCTTGGGGCTTTATGCTGGTTATTCTGCCACGTTGCTTAGAAATTTGCCGGCTGGTATTCTTAGCTACTCTTCATTCGAGTACTTGAAGAGCTTTGTATTGAGCAAGACAGGCAAGGCCTATCTTGAACCGGCACAGAGTGTGCTATGCGGTGCCTTGGCGGGGGCTATCTCAGCATCTCTTACTACCCCTCTGGATGTTGTCAAGACCAGGTTAATGACGCAGGCTCATGGGGAGGTTAGGAATAAGGTATCTGAGACATTGAGGCAGATTGTGATGGAGGAAGGATGGGGTGGGCTGGCACGAGGAATTGGTCCTAGAGTTCTTCACAGTGCGTGCTTTGCGGCGTTGGGATACTTCTCATTTGAGACTGCAAGACTAGCCATCTTGCATTACTATGTCCACCGCCGGGATGAGATGGTGGTTGGTACAGTGGCATAAGAAAGGTAATATGCATTTCTGATTGTCGACGAGCTTCGGAAATAAGAGTTTGTTGGTACATTTTACACTTGGCATGCTATTTCACATGCTTTTCGTGGTTATTTATATCTGCTGATTAGAAGTTGTTGTACGCTATAGAGTTCCTTTGTGTGGATTATGATGCAAAATTGGTGCAGACCTATTTCAGTTCAGTGTTCAGTCTTCATCCCCTGTTTCTTATCAGATGCTAACTTCTTATCCCACAGGATGAATTTAGCCAACAGCATGTGAGGTCATAATTTTCAATTGTGGATCCATTAATTTTGTTAATTGGTACCACAAATATTATGTTATTCTGATTTGTTTGACAGAGTTCATCCTCTTTATGTTTTTAAGGCAGCAAAATATATATTATATGTGGTATAAGTTGCAGGGATTAGACTAGTGAGATGTTTTTTCCTTGCACAAAGAAGATTTTACAAAATATTCAATGACTCTATCTGTAAGAACTTCTCAAATGGCTAATGTTTTTGTCATGTGGATACTAGTGCCTTCCACTTTCTTTTGCTAGGTCTTTGTTCTCAGCAGTGTTACTCTCGCAACACAATTGTCTTCTTCCTTATGGGTTGAAGATCAAACTCCTCTTTCCTATTTGTTTGTCTTTATAGAAGGAACATTTAGAGCCCTTGTTGTAGTCAACTAGTTTAGGCCCAAGAAGTGCATGTAGGGACATCATTCATCATAATGGTGAGAAAAAATGCAGGCCTCACAGGGTGGGGTTTCAAACTTTAATTGTATTACAAAGGATACATGCTTTACCATCTAAGACAAGGGATGAACCGACAAGGTGCCTTCAAGCAAGCGCCTCCTAGACGAGTGTCCTAATTTAAGTGTTGGCTGTCCCAAACATTCGTTTGGGTTGGCCCAGGCAACTGAACACTTACTTCAACCAGCTCCAAGTCCAAGTCCAAGTCCAAGTCCCTTCCCTAATCTGAATCCAATTCTGACTTGATCAAAAGCCTGATCCTCATGCAATGCAGTATTTTGGTACATATCACTTCCATGCTTAAGAATTGCTTTTCCATGGCATAGGAGCATATGCTGATACCTTGTTGGCACTACATGAAATGGTGTTATGTAAATTGATATGCGCGTATGCTGATGTTGACAAACCAAGATCAAGCTACCCTATGTTGGCATGTTTGACGTACATCGGTATGATTTGTGTTGATACCATTCTGGTATGATATCAATAAGATGTTTGCCTCCTATATAGTGTCATATCCTCTAGAGTAGAGAATAGACAGAAATAAGGAAGAAAAGAGAGAGCAAAGAGATTGAGAAGAGAGAAGAGAGAGAGGCTGAGGGGAATACACATTTGTATGCTCTCCTCACCTAGTAAAGCACTAATCTAGTTTATATATGATCACTTTAATCAATAACTTATGATCTGCATAACACACCTACTTCTTACCTAGTAAAAGCACTAATCTTGTTTAATGGGATTATACAATATTTGGCCAATTGAACCCTAAACAAGCTAGGAAAATGAGAGTCAGCTTATACACATCCATAGTACTTATCCATACATTTTGTGTCCCAAATTTCTCAAAATTCTCTCTTCTGATTTGCCTATCTCCTAATATGATTTGGAGTTAATCCAGTGGAGAAAATTCAGCCTGAACTGCTGCAATCCCAGTTAAAAACTGCCGCAGTCCTAGGCTGATTAGGACTATGAGTTACCCTTTTGTTTGATGAAACCGTTTTTTAGACATAATTTTTTTATAAAGCTAGCTAATATGCAGCGATGAGCCTCCAATTGATCTTGGCTGTTGATATATCATATGTTCCCTCTTCTTTAGCTGCTCATGTGTCAGGGGCATCAAGATTGCTATAGACCCCCATTTAAAGGTTGTTTTGACCCATCTGTTATCCCATCCTGAAAAGACATGGGCCAGCCTAAATAAGATTGTTATGGGGCCTTGTGGTTCCAGATGTCAGGCCTCAGGAATAGGATCATGGATTATTAAGAATTTGCTTCATAACAGATATTTTTAACTGATTATGTTGTATCGATATAAAAGTTAGGTTGCCTTGTTTCAGAAGCATGTAGCATTGTAGTATGGGCATACAAAATCAGAATATGTAAGTTCACTGTTTAGAATTATTAGGAGAAGTTAAACTGAAGCATGGTTTGCTGATTTTGCATATTCGACATCTATTTTGGATTTCAAACCTATTTTGGAATATATGATGAAATGTACAACTGGCTGTCAGATTTTAAAGCAAATTTATTATCTTCTGAGCAGATATTAAAGCAAATTTTATTATCTTTGGATTTCAAACATATTGTTCAGTGATTCATTGGGTCCAAGATGCAAGGAGTGGATTATTTGTTTCTTCACAATGTTTGGTCATTACAGTTAGTTTCAACTTGAAACTTTTTTGAGCTTTTGCAATAACTCACAAATGGAAGGGGAAATTTTATATGCATTCTTCAAAATATACGAAGCGTGCCCCTCTTAAGGTCATTAACAATTTCATGGTTTTCATTGCGATTTCCATATTCTCGTGTATGACCCATTGTCTATACATAATTGTTTATTGACTTGGAAGGTTACTGATAATATTTGGAACGGTATCTATGACAGGCATTCATGATACTTGTGCCATGCGACTTCATAAGATTACATGAGTGGAGCCTGCAATCGTGAAATTTTGCTGCAAAAAAGAACGTTCAAGCGCTATGTTGTGATCTATGCCTTGCATTCTAGTGAAATGATTTTTGCTTTTAGCTTTCACAGTTTGTAGACATCCATAATACAAGAGGAAGGGTTTTTTCGGTAACGAGTTGTGGGCGACTGCAGAATGCATTTTGTTGCACTTATAGTGAGCTCAAGTCTTGTAGCCACTATTGTATGTTCTCAACTTGTTTGAAGATGCTCTTATGGATTTTGTCGTAATGTTCAGTGTATTCTGATGGATGTTGCATGGTGCCGCTGGCTTGAGATGGAACTCTGTGTCCTGCCTAAAACATCTTTGGAGTTATTTGGAACTGAATTGGTGTCCAAACTGTTATATGTCAGTCCCGGTCAATTTGATTCGGATTTATCATCAATTTCCAACAAGTTGCTGGAGGTTTAATAATTGTTTTATTAATAGAATTATACATTATATATTAGATTAAAAATAGATAATATTAGAAAGAGGATGATAGAAATTATAATATAATGAGAGACATGAAAGAGATGGAATACACATGAAAGTGTTCTCTCTTATGGACCTAAATTAGCGTAGTTCTTTTTGTACATATAGAGTTGTCACGTGTATTTATATGCAAAAAACGTTACTTAATACTCAAAAAATTGACGTTAAATTTGGAAGCAACATAAAGTATATGAGTGATCTGAATACGTAATGTGGATGTCGTAGAAATTGATGTCTAAGTCGAGGGCATTCATAGCAAACTAAGTCGAAAAAAAATTGGGAGCATTACACACCGAACTCTGATACCTGACATTTATCCCTTTAATGCATTGATAGGCCTAATATTTAACGCATTAAAATCTTAAATTAGCCTATTAATTTAATATAGGTTGGATTAACACAGATTAAAACTGTTAAGTTGTAAAATAGAGTTAGTATATACCACTTATTTTTAAAAAATTTTAGTAGTATAAGACTATTCTTTTGAGTGTGCATTCTTGAAAATAGCTTTAAGATTTTTTTCCCTCTAACTTTAAAAATTTCTTGTCAAATACCTTTCTTCTTCTTTTTCTTTTTTCTTTTTTTTCATGTATGATCATTTTGGTCCTCATCCTTGTTAGACTCATCGTGGCCCTCGACTTGCATTGTTTTTATCATATTTGCACATAGCCCTTGCTTAAGGAAGGAGAGGGTACAAGAGCAATCGTCACTTTCGTAGATCCTTTTAGCTCTCGCTGGGCCCGCCTTTGCATGTGTAGAGTCGATATTAGATTTGACGTGATCCACGGAGGTGGTGGTGGTCATCCTCGCGACCCCTCCTTCATACGAAAGCTATGAATGAGCAAGGACCGACAGGTAAGGTTGCTTGGCGTGGATTTAAGGTTATAGGCGACGATAATGATGAGCCCTCAAACAAGGATTACTGAAGATGACAATAGACTCTTGCATAAGGATTACGAGCAACAACGACGACTCTTATACCCCCTCATTCCTTATGTGATATATCTCCTCCTTCCTTATGTGAGGGTTGCAGGTAAGATAGGTAAGGACGGAGTTGACAAAATCATCAAAGGCGATATCGATTCTCACCTCATGCGAGGACTACGACTATTCTGATGAATATAGAGATAAAATGACCTTTTAATGCATCCAGAGGCACTATGTGAGAATTTTTCAAGATTGGGATGCTTTGTGTGGAATTGTCAAAGTTAAAGTTTTTTTTTCTAGAAATTCAGCCTTTTTTATGACAATTATCACTTCAGATATGAATTTTTTTTTAAAAAAATGTCTTTTTATTTTATTTTTGACTCAAAAGTCTATTTACGGTGTCGTCGAAAAAGATTGATGACTTACAGAAGGTTCCTGTGCACTGGTGTTTGCCACAGAATTCTGACCGGGAATGCAGACGAAATAGCAAAATAATTGTAGCAACCGCTTAAGATGTCAAAGGAGTGTCGTTAGTTGGAAAGGTCAAACCGCGAAGACATTTCCATGGTCAGACCCAGAAGCCGTCCTCGTGGCCGTCTCCAATACAAGGATAGGACTGCGTAAAGTTTGCAAACGTTGAGCGACTCCGTCTCCTTCCCCTCACCGGCGGCAGCAGTCGAAGCTCCACTTTAATACACCGCTTCCTAAACCCTATGCAATTCTAAATGGCAACCATCGTACGACTTAGCCTCTCCCGTGGACTTCTTCCCATTTGAATCTCTCCTTTCCTCTCTCTCCCCTTCTGCTTCTATATATCACCCACCACCTAAACACACCCTTCATCGTCGTCAACAAACACCCTTCTGTCTTCCTCAGCCTTCAGGTTAGCCTTCTCCTGTCATACACACAGAGCTCGATCCGTAAGATTAGCGTTGATGGAAGAAGTCGAAGTTCCTCCATACTTCTTGTGTCCTGTGTCTCTTGAGATGATGAGGGATCCGGTGACCCTCGCCACCGGCATCACCTATGAGCGGGAGAGCATCGAGAGGTGGATTTTCACCCACAACCACGAGGTCTGCCCGGTCACCAAACAGCCATTGCGATACCTCGACGTCACACCCAACCACACTCTCCGCCGCCTCATCCAGGCTTGGTGTGCTGCCAATGCCTCCAACGGCGTCGAGCGCTTCCCGACCCCCCGTCCGCCGGTGGACGCGACCCGGATCGCTGCTCTGCTCGACGAGGCCCGACTCCCGCAGACTCGAATGACCGCCCTCGGAAAACTGAAAGCCATCGTAGCAGAGAGTGATCGCAACCGACGTTGCGTCGAAAGCTCAGGCGCTGTTGATGTTTTAGCTTCGATCATAGAGAACAGCGTTTCCAACTCAACAGATCTCGAAGAAGAACTCTGCGATGGAGAGGGGTCTTCAAGAGCCACTGATGAAGCCCTCACCATCTTGTGCTCTCTCCAACTCTCAGACAAAAGCTTACTCGGTCTACTTCAAAGGGATGCCAACGTCATTGAATCGTTAACGAAGGTTTTGGAGCGATCGAGCTACCCGTCTCGAGCTTACTCGTTGCTGCTCCTCAAATCTCTTCTCTCCGTGATCGCTCCAGCCCGTCTAGTGTCTCTGAGGGAAGAGTTGTTCCAAGAGCTCACGAAGGTGTTACGAGATCAGATCTCATACCAGGCTACGAAGGCAGCACTCCACGCCCTCGGCGCCGTTTGTGCTTGGGGAAAGAACAGGCTAAAGGCAGTGCAAGCCGGAGCCGTAAGAGTCCTGATCGAGCTACTGCTCGACGAGCCAGAGAAGCGGATGTGCGAGATGATCCTGGGGATTCTGCACCAGTTGTGTACGTGCGCAGAAGGGCGAGCCGAGTTGATTGGGCACGCAGCAGGGATCGCAGTGGTGTCGAAGAAGATGCACAGGGTGTCGCAACCAGCAAGCAGGATGGCAGTGAAGATTCTGTACACGGTAGCGAAGTCTTCGCCATCTCAGGCGGTGCTGCAGGAGATGTTGCAGGTCGGGGCTGTCTCCAAGCTGTGTTTAATGCTTCAAATGGACTGCGACACGAGGATGAAGGAGAAGATTCAGGTCATACTGAGGTTGCACTCCAAGGCTTGGAGGAACTCCCCCTGTTTAATCCCTCGCTTGCGGGCTTCCTATCCCTCTCTATAAAACCAACAGCCAAGAATGACATTTCTCAGCACTTTGTTCGTGACTTCTCATCTTACACAGTTCCTTGTTTTTACGTAGCCAGCCAAACGAGTGAATTATTATGTTGTTTTGGAAATGTATTCAGCAAGTGACTTCTGTCATGCCATGAATTGTCTTTCGAATTAATCGGGTCCAAAACCTAAAAGATCGATCAAAAAAATTAAGGATTCGAAATCTCATCCAATATGTTTTGTAGTATAACATATTGATATATTTTTTAGACTCCAAATTTTATCTTGGTAGTTTACCATTTGTAAATAATAATAATAATAATCAGGTCAAAATCTTTGAAATCGATGGAACTATTAAAAAACTTGATGAGAAGAAGTGATAGAGTTATAAAACAAAGGAATAGTAAGACAAGCTTAACTTTCTATATTTCTCTCAAATTTTTTTTTATAATTTTACAAACTCTATGTGATTCATGATCTAACATATGGGGTTTATATAATCCTCAAAAATATATTATATTAATTATATTCAGAATGAATCATTCTCTTTCAAGAAACATCTTCAAGAACCAATAGTCATTTTGACTTTCTTCCATCGATTTTTCTTCTTGATGTAATGAATCCCCCTTTTGATGCAATGAACCTTTCTCTTGTTGAAATTAGTCTCTTTATGTTATTTGAATAAGTTTATTTCCAATAATAACTTCATATGAAAGTATTTAGGAGCTATTTTGAATGTTCATATGAAAGATCATATGTTTGAATGTTCATATGAAAACCTTATGTTGGGCTTCTTCCGACACTTTCCAAGTAGCTATTTAGTAGGAGAGTATTCAAATAACTCTTGAACTCTCCTTTCTAATTCACGCAAACATCAGCATACCATGTCAATTAAATGCATCGTATTTATATATTGATCATCTGGAACAATTCCGTGTCTCTCGAATATGATTTATATGAGACTCTGAATGTAAAATATTAGGTTAGTCTCTCTCCGAATGATGACCATGGCAACTCCGTTCATTTCAATCCGATGGAAAACAAAAGGAAGGGAGAGAATTTTCTTGAAAGAGACTTCGATTTTGGACTAACAGAGCAAGCTCTCTTCAGCTCGAACCTCTCCATTTTTCTTACAAGTCAATGATTAACGCACATCGATGATCAGTTTATAAAGATTTGATGTATATATTACCAATAACTTAATTTTAAGCTCAACAAGTTAATGAGTCAATTATTCCATCGAGATCGATCGTGGTATATAGTATCCAAGATGATCTAATAATGATATAACGAAGGGCTCTTGTACTATAAGTATGCTGCACTAACCGGTCAACTCTATCGGGTTGGATGCTCGATAGCTTGTGCAGGATTGATACCAAGACGGCCATCTTTTTGATCTACTGCCAATTACTATGGTTGACATCTTCTCCCTCTAGAGAACTACTGGAGGTACTCAAACACGACGGCTTAGATTTGTGGAAAGGTGGGATTATGATGGAGTTAAGGCGGAGTTTTTGTGCAAGGTGATGATGACTTGGGTGGTGCAATTAAGTTGACTTAGCTGCATGTTTCGTGTTGGTATTCCAATGGAAGAACACGTCCAACTTCCATCCACCGCATACAAAGCAGCACCAAGCGAGGCCTCGTAATTTCTAAAGGAGAAAGAGATTGCCACATCGCTGTGCTTTATTTACAATCTCACGATAGCTTCTCTCTCTCTCTCTCTCTCTCTCTCTCTCTCTCTCTCTCTCTCTCTCTCTCTCTCTCTCTCTCTCTTCCAGAAGCCCCTGTTACAAAGATGATCTTATGAACTCACTTTTTCCCAGAACCTTTTTTTTTGTTTATTCTCGTACTGCATGCTTTAGTTTTAATTTTATTATATTAAATAACGTACATAACATTCATGCGTAGGTTCAAACCTAAGATTAATTATTTATACAAATAATATATTAATCAATCCAAATATCTCAATAAATATGTCAATATACATATGTTAATCGTTCCCAGACTTGTCCTTCAATCTCTGGTGCAACATTAAGTGGTGATGTCCTCCAACCCCTACTCTTTTCTCCTTTGCATTGCCTTTTGATTTGTGCAGAGGGGAGAGCCACTATTTACCTCCAACCACGTTTAATAGTACTGCTAAGAATCCCCGACAGCCCGAACATTACAAGCTAAAAGGAAAAGGAAAGGAAGAGAGGCGATGTTGATGTCAATATGTTACTCCCCAAAGTAACACCTCGCAGTGGCTTACAAAAACTTGTTCGTTCTTTCTTCTCAAGTAGGACAGTTCTCAAGCAAACTCATCTGAGCATCTATTCTCATATTCTTCGCCGAGCATAATCCACATCAGTCATGGAACAACACAAATCATTGGATAAGGATTGAATGAGAGGTGAGGAGGAGGAGGAGTGCAGGGAATGGAGGGCAAATCTTACGGCTTCTACACATCACCCATATGTCCTACTCATGAAGCGACTAAATCTTACGTCAGATTTGCAACCATACGAAGGGAGGAGATAAGACAGATGTGAACTTTATTCTCCAACTCTTGCTTGGTTGCCCGGTCAAGTTGATGGTGAATCGCCACAGTCCATTGGTTTGGCTGCTTGTCTGTTTGTGCATGGTGCATCAACTCACTTCTTACTCTTTAGAATGGCAAAATATTCGAATAATATGTTGATTAAATTTTATATATCTAGCTCACTTACTAACATCTCATTCGATAAATTATAAATACAAAATATTAGTCCGATAATAATGTGTCAGATTCATCTACTAAAATTTATGGATTCAGATATTTATTCAACACATTTTTATATTTAAAATATTAATTTGATGATGATATAATCGATCTAAAGTTTAAAATTTTATCCAAAATATTTTTACATGTTAAATATTAATCTGATGACGGCGTATCACACTTACTTACGAAAGATTAATTCAAAATCTTATCTGATACATTCTGAAAATGCAGAGCTAGTTTAGCTAGTAAAGATTTTTAATACAAAATCCCAAATCAAATCTCATCTTCATCGCTTATTTTTCTTTAAAAAAAATTGATTAAATTCATGCATAACTAAAAAGGTCTTAATAAACTAATATCTAAAGTTAAATAGTATGTATTAACCTTAATTACCGAGATGGGTGAAACTTGTATGCTAGGTACAATAATTCCTATGAATTTTTCAAGTAGTTTAGCCGGTAAATATTGTATCATATCACAGTAAAGCTTTGATGTTATAACTCCCATTCACCACTTGTTTTTGTCCAAAAAAAAAAAGGAGTAATTCTCATACAAATCGTAGCAGCATTTTAGAGTAAATAAGGACCTGATTGCATTAGTTTCTGAAGCTGCGAGGAAAGGAATATGCTGTATTCCTAATTCATAGATGAAGATTTTGGCTAGATTTGGAAGTCCAAAAGTGGAAGGTACGAAGAGTAACGTCACCTCGTGTACTTCCAAGATAACCTTTGTGGCGGATGGATGGCCCAAAGACAAACAGCAGGGAAGGATGCCTTATTCGCATCTGACGTGATCTCTCTTCTCGGTCTCGGCCTCTCATCTAATGACAATTCAATCTGTTGCTGCAATTTGCCATGGAAATAAAATTCTTGCGTCCCTTGTAGAGGATAGAATTAAATCGTTTCCTTCTGTAGCTGAGGATAAAGAACCAAAGGTAAAAGGGTAGAGAATAACGTAGTCTTGATTCCACCTTCTATACTAGCAAATAAGAAAAGACTCACTCCACTTCCTCTAAAAGAACTTGTAAGGTACTACTTGTTCTACCCTACCTGACGATAAAAATGGAGGATGCAGAAGCAACTTGCTTCAGAAAGCTGATTCTTTTAGCTACAAACTAAAATGAACTGATGTCGAGCGTGAGAAGAAGCGACATATATATATATTATTCCATTAAGCTTATCCAAATTAGTAACATATGTATTTTAGCTCGTAGCATATATGTTTCGAATGGTCTGTATTCGATGACACAGTCACAAAAGTTCTGAAGGGGGCATGGCGACGGCCAGTTCGATGATTCAAAGTGCAACAGGCAATACATACGTCCGTCGCAATCCTGTTTCCAGGGGAATCCTCTTGCCACCCACGTTTAATATGCGACAGCACATTCCCACGTCTGTCTCCTTTCTTATATAAGCACTTGCTGCCATGGGACGACCATCGGACCAAGCAGGAGAAGAAAAGCCCGGTGCGACCCTCCTCCACCACCTTTTGGTGTTCCTCCGCCCACTTATTTCCACTTCTGCACCATGGATCTTGGACTTGAGAGCAGAGAGAGGACGAGGGCAATGGTTGTCGAGTTGTCGAAGAAGGTGAAGAAGATCGGAGAAGACGACCCTCGACGCATCGCTCACTCCTTCAAAGTGGGACTTGCACTCACGCTGGTCTCCGTCTTCTACTACGTTACCCCCCTGTTTGATGGCTTTGGGGTGTCGTCCATGTGGGCCGTGCTCACGGTGGTGGTGATCATGGAATATACGGTTGGTACGTGCATCTCATGCTTCATTAGTCTTATTCCATGTACATGGGAAGGAAGAAGTTCTACTGAAGCCCTGCCATGTGCTCTCTTCTTCAGGTGGAACTCTAAGCAAAGGCCTCAACCGAGCTATCGCGACGCTTGTGGGTGGTGCACTGGGAGTTGCAGCTCATCAGATCGCGGTCCTCTGCGGCGAGAAAGGAGAACCCATCCTTCTCGGGCTCTTCGTCTTCATACTCGGTACGCCTCACTGCTGCTCCCCGTCGAGTGTTGGCTTCACGTGTTTGTGCCGAGAAGTGCACTGATGGTGCGCTGCATGGCATTACTTGCAGCTGCGGCGGCGACGTTCTCTCGGTTCATACCGGAGATCAAGGCGAGATATGACTACGGGGTGACGATATTCATACTGACGTTTAGCCTCGTGGCGGTGTCGAGCTATCGAGTCGACGAGCTCATGCAGTTAGCTCTCCAGAGGGTGTCCACCATCGTCGTCGGAGTAGCTACTTGCCTGTGCACCTCCATCTTTGTCTTCCCGGTCTGGGCCGGAGAAGATCTCCACAAACTTGTGGCTGCCGACTTGGAAAAGCTTGCAAATTTCCTCGAAGGTATGTGATTCTAGATGTGATGCTTGGTGCCACAGCGGTATCACCGCTGACCCATCGGCTCAATGCCCCCGTGTCATCATCTAACTCTATTCCTGATGCATAATTTGCATTACGTTAATATTACCCTTGAAATATAAATTGGAGCTGTCGGATTAAAATCGGAAGCCTAATTCTAACACAAACTGATATGACAAGAGTACATCTTCCAGAAAATGTTTGGTGGTACTAATTCCAGAATCGAATTTGCAGGACTGTCAACCGAATACTTTGCAGAGAAAGGGGAGGTTGAAAATTTGGAGAGCAAGTCCTTTCTCCAGGTGTACACGAGTGTGCTCAACTCAAAGCCCACAGAAGACTCCCTGGTGAGGCCATCAGAAACACTCATTCTTCTTTAAAGCTTTACTTTCTTCTTCCGTGAAGTGATGGGCTAGGCAAGCTGTAACTTGGCTCTGTTCTTGAAGTTATCATCGTCTGGTACATGGATGATCTTCCAATGGTGATCACATGGGGATACATATGAAGTTTCTATTGCCTAAAGTGCTTCTGTTGTCCCATTGTAGCCATCGTCGGAAGCTAGCAAGCTGTAGCAAACAAGATGATCACAACAATAATGAAAGATTTATGATTCTGCAGATGAGTCTTGCGAGATGGGAACCGGGCCATGGTCGCTTTTGGTTTCGCCACCCATGGAAACAGTATCTAAGAATTGGAGCTTTGAGTCGACAGTGTGCCTCCTCCATGGACGCTCTTGCTACCTACATCACCACCTCTCCAAAATTCAAGGTATAACATCTCTTTCACTCACTGCATCTCCTTCATTTCAATGAAGAGTGCAGTTGTACGCTCTATCGACAAGAACATCTTCTTGAGCAGCCAAGCACGGATCCGGACCTCCACTTCAAGATCCGAAAGACGTGCCAGGAGATGAGCTCCGAATCGGCGAAGGCATTGAAGGAGCTGTCGGCCTCGATCCGGGCCATGACCGTGCCTTCCTCGGCCAGCCGCCATGCGTCGACCGTCGTCGCGACGGTCAGGAAGTTGGAGGATGTGCTGTCGGAGGGCAAGGCGACGCCCGATGTCCTCCACTCAGCGACGATCGCATCCCTCCTCACCCAGTTGGTCGTCCGAGCCCGGGAGATCGCGGGTTCGGTCGAGGAGTTGGCTCGGCTCGCCCACTTCAAGCGATTGGATCCGATCCATGAAGTCAGGGTTAAACCATGAAGGCTCACCACACTTGACCATTTATTTGGAAGAGTAATATGTGCGGCTAAATAGTAAGAACTGATAGAGGATTACGATATAAATAAATATGAAAATATAACATTTCATATTCCTTATATATTTTAACCCTTAATTAATATCTGATTTGAGGATCAATTAATATGATATACATGAGCATGATTGAGAAATTTTTTTTTCTCAGATTTGTATAAATATATAATAGCTCAACGAATAAAATAATCAAGCTTTAATAGTCATAATTCAAGGTATCTATTGTCATTACTTGCTTCTTCCTCCCTTTCTCTTTCTTACTAAAGCCACTACCGCCACCGTCGTCTGCCCTCTCAGAGTTCGTTCACTTCTCTCCGTGCTTTGCATCTCAAACTAAACTAATAAGATCATTATGTCACATAATATTATATATATATATGTTGAATCCACTTTTCCATTTCAAAATCTTCCTTTTTTCCATACAAGCCACTGCAACCACTCACCCCTTCTGTAGTTTCTCTATTTACTTTTCCATCGATTCACTTTGCAACGCCTTATCACCAACATCTTGACATAAAAAATAATCTTTTTGTTTTCTCCTCGGCTAAGTGATACTGAAGTAGTACGTACCATTGACTCTTCACCAATTCTCAAACTATTAACATAATTTAATAATATCATCAATGCCTAAACATTGACTCCAAAAATAATATCTTTAAACCATATCAAATTATTGGTCTTCATGTTATCACAGGCTTTTGATCCGACTTTACTGAGCCTATAAATATCATCAAAACTCAAAAATCTTCACACTAGCATAAAGTCGTATGTGAGAAATATAATATTATACTCCACAATACCATATAAACCAATGTATTATCTCACCATACGTAAAATATCATCAAGTGTAAGTGAATCTTTTAAATTAAGCAAAACTCAAATGGATAAGACATTTTATTTACGATCAACAAATTATCATAATTCATTAACACTCAATTATGCATTAATCTGCACAAATTATCATCGATTCTCATTTTGCTACAGATCAAGTTGATCAAGTTATTAGATGTCAACTGCATGTTTCTCACATCCATAGTTTTGACTAATTAACTGAGTCCCTCACAAAGTCTCTTGCACGTAGAGTATTTCAATTACATTATTCCAAGATTGACATATATGATGAAAGCTCAATCTTTCATAGGCATAATAGAGGATATAAATATGAAATTACAACTTTCTATTTTTTACATGTTTCAATCATCAATCAATCTATGATTTGAGGATTAATCAACTTAATATATGTATATCACATAAATGAGAAAAATCTCTTTCTCAAATCTATATAAATATATATTATCTAAATAAATAAAAGTATCAAATTTTTACAGTAATTCTTCGAGAACAGTCTCACTTAGTATGCGTTGTGCAACTTGATGTCATGGCTAATGATTGAGCATAGTTTGGTCCTATTCCGAAAGCGCAAGGTCATTCGTGAGGATTTTTGAGGAAGAAGGCTTGGAGGAATGAGATCGGGTCAAGGGGGTTGGCTTTTGAACCTCCGTTGTGTCTCCGCGATCGACTCGAGGCAAGGCTTGAGTTGTCTCGCCTACTTTGTACTCCTACACAATAGGTCGATGTTGAGAGGAGAAATTTTCGACTCGACCTCTTTGATGATTAAACTAGTATGTGATTTCTGTGGTGTTCAATGGTCTCGAGGAATAAGGACAGGAAAATTAGATAGATAGATCGAGATCGAGATCGAGAGAGAGAGAGAGAGAGAGAGGAGGATGACGAAGGAACTTTTGAGAGGTGGAGGGGTGGGGAAACAACATTAAAGTAATCCATTAGCTCCTCCTGCAATCGAATAAGAACAGGACTGACGTTATATTAAAGTACGCATACTTCGACGAGGGGTTGCGTGTTCGGTTTTGGAAACACATTTTTATTTTTAACATGTAGTTTCAAAAAAATTGATTGAACATACAGTTTTAAAACTTTGCATGGTTGATAAATAATAGATGAAAAATTATATGTTTTATTTTAAATAAATTTCTTTATTTATTTTTATCATACAGTTTATTTTTTTAAATAAATAAATATATGTAATCTTATAAAAGATTTTATATAGCTCAAATTTATAATAAATAAATTATATAATCATATAAATAAATATAAAATAACTTTTCTTAACAAAAATTGATAAAATTGAAAAAAAGATTGTGAAAGTTCTGATTCTAATGATAAAATTGAAAAAAAAAGGTCTTATTCTAATGATAAAATTGAAAGTATAGATGGAAGATTTGTCTTAACAAAAGGAGCGCATAAAAGATTGTGAAAGTTGAAAGTTTAATTCATGATAAAAAAAAAAGTTCAATTGATTTAGTACATCTAATTTAGATAAGATTATGATTAGTCCTAATACGACAAAATAAGTATCATGAGTATTGATCATAAATAGGTTGTGGTGAATGAAGGAGAGACAAGCAGCATATGGTTCTCAAATGGATTGAATTCTTTTGATTCAATCAATCAAAAGAATCGTGTTAGACAAGTAAGAGGCCTATCGGGAGGAGGAATACTTTTGTTTTGCTTATCTTTCTCCAATATATTTGTCTTTCACGAATAGGATTCCGATTCCTATACGATGTCTACTTTAAACGAGGTGAAGTCTATACAAACCTAAATCCCACGTATTCTCTTTCTTCGCAATCGAAGCCCACTGCGATGGGTTTTTTCCGAGCGCTCACGTGCTGTTGTTGCCATGGCGATTCCGATGATGAACATGATGTGTTTCAGAACGGTGGCCTTCGGACGGAAGAAGGAGGGTGCGGTACCGATGAAGAAGATAACATGCTTCAGAACGGTGGCTTTGAGATAGAAGAAGGAGAGTGCGATGCTGATGAAAGAGATAACATGCTTTAGAATAGTAGCTTTGAGATGCAAGAAGGAGGGTGCGATGCCGATGAAGAAGATAACATGCTTCGGAACAGTGGCTTTGAGATGGAAGCAGGGTGTAATGTCGATGAAGATAACATGCTTCGGAACAGTGGCTTTAAAACGGAAGAAGGAGGGTGCGATGCCGACGAAGAAGATAACATGCTTTGGAACGGTGGCTTTAAAACGGAAGAAGGAGGGTGCGATGCCGATGAAGAAAATAACATGCTTCGGAACGGTGGCTTTGAGATAGAAGAAGGAGGGTGGGATGCCGATGAAGAAGATAGCATACTTCGAAACGGTGGCTTTGAGATGCAAGAAGGAGGGTGCGATATCGATAAAGAAGATAACATGCTTCGGAACGATGGCTTTGAGATGCAAGAAGGAGGGCGGGATACCGATGAAGAAAATAGCATACTTCGGAACGGTGGCTTTGAGGTGGAAGAAGGCGGGTGCAATACCGATGAAGAAGATAACATGCTTCGGAACGGTGGCTTTGAGATGGAAGAAGGAGGGTGTGATGCCAATGAAGAAGATAACATGCTTAAGAACGGTCGTTTTGAGATGGAAGAAGAAGAGTGGGATGTCGATGAAGAAGATAGCATGCTTCGGAACGATGGCTTCGAGATGGAAGGAGGGTGCGATGCCGATGAAGAAGATAACATGCTTTGTAATGGTGGCTTTGAGATGGAAGAAGGAGGGTGCGATGCCAATGAAGAAGATAGCATGCTTCGGAACGGTGGCTTTGAGATGGAAGGAGGGTGCGATGCCGATGAAGAAGATAACATGCTTCGGAACGGTGGCTTTGAGATGGAAGAAGGAGGGTGCGATGCAGATGAAGAAGATAGCATGCTTCGGAACGGTGGCTTTGAGATGGAAGAAAGAGGGTGCGATGTCGATGAAGAAGACAACATGCTTCGGAACGGTGGCTTTAAGACGGACGAAGGAGGGTGTGATGCCAATGAAGAAGATAACATACTTCGGAACGATGGCTTTGAGATGGAAGGAGGGTGCGATGCCGATGAAGAATATAATATGCTTCGGAACGATGGTTTTGAGATGGAAAAAGAAGAGTGGGATGCTGATGAAGAAGATAGCATGCTTCAGAACGATGGCTTCGAGATGGAAGAAGGAGGGTGCAATGCCGATGAAGAAGATAACATACTTTGGAATGGTGGCTTTGAGATAGAAGGAGGGTGGGATGCCGATGAAGAAGATAACATGCTTCGGAACGGTGGCTTTGAGATGGAAGAAGGAGGGTGCCATGCCGATGAAGAAGATAGCATGCTTCGGAACGGTGGCTTTAAGATGGAAGAAAGAGGGTGCGATGTCGATGAAGAAGATAACATGCTTTGGAATGGTGGCTTTGAGATGGATGAAGGAGGGTGTGATTCCAATGAAGAAGATAACATGCTTCGGAACAGTAGCTTTGAGATGCAAGAAGGAGGGTGGGATACCGATAAAGAAAATAGCATACTTTGGAACGGTGGCTTTGAGGTGGAAGAAGGCGGGTGCGATGCCGATGAAGAAGATAACATGCTTCGGAACGGTGACTTTGAGACGGAAGAAGAAGGGTGTGATGCCGACGAAGAAGATAACATGCTTCGGAACGGTGGTTTTGAGATGGACGAAGAAGAGTGGGATGCCGATGAAGAAGATAGCATGCTTCGGAACGATGGCTTCGAGATGGAAGAAGGAGGGTGCGATGCCGATGAAGAAGATAATATGCTTTGTAATGGTGGCTTTGAGATGGAAGAAGGAGGGTGCGATGCCGATGAAGAAGATAGCATGCTTCGGAACGGTGGCTTTGAGATGGAAGAAGAAGGGTGCGATGCCGATGAAAAAGATAGCATGCTTCGGAACGGTGGCTTTGAAATGGAAGAAGGGGGGTGCGATGCCGATGAAGAAGATAGCATACTTTGGAACGGTGGCTTTGAGATGGAAGAAAGAGGGTGCGATGTCGATGAAGAAGATAACATGCTTCGGAACGGTGGCTTTAAGACGGACGAAGGAGGGTGTGATGCCAATGAAGAAGATAACATGCTTCGGAACGATGGCTTTGAGATAGAAGGAGGGTGCGATGTCGATGAAGAAGATAATATACTTTGGAACGGTGACACTGAGACGGAAGAAGGAGGGTGTGATGCCAATGAAGATGATAACATGCTTCGGAGCGGTGGTTTTGAGATGGAAGAAAAAGAGTGGGATGCCGATGAAGAAGATAGCATGCTTCGGAACGGTGACTTCGAGATGGAAGAAGAAGGGTGCGATACCGATGAAGAAGATAACATGCTTCGGAACGGTGGCTTTGAGATGGAAGAAGGAGGGTGCGATAATGATGAAGAAGATAACATGCTTCGGAATGGTGGCTTTGAGATGGAAGAAGAAGGGTGCGATGTCAATGAAGAAGATAACATGCTTTGGAACGGTGGCCCTGAGATCGTCGAAGACGAAGACTACGGAGACGAAGACGACGACGAGGACAATTACGATGGTTTTTATCCGGAAGAGATTGAAGAGCTGCCAATTTACGTGCTTGACGGCGGCGATGCTGCTCCAACCGATGCGGCCTTGTCTGTGTGCTGCATTTGCATGGAAGGATTCCAAAATGGCGACCGATATCGACTTCTTCCGGCGTGCAGTCATGCCTTTCACGTTGACTGCATCGATCAATGGCTGGTGCGCGCGACTACGTGTCCGATGTGCCGGGCTGAGGTGGATCCGCATGCGAGCGGCCAAGATTTGATGTGATAAATACAATACATACGTATACATACATAAGTGCAGGCCTATTCCTTTTCATGATCGAATGATTCAACGACTATTTTCTTTCATATTGTTTCGACCAAATCGATTAGAGGATTATTATCTTTGATGATTCAATCAACACAAAAGAATGTTTCTATTCAATTAGAATCTCAACTCAAAAACCTTCTTGTGCTGCCTGTCCTAAATAAGTAGGAGCCGGATTAGGAGGTGTAAGAGGAGATATACGCTCACTCATGTTTTATTTCTCTATCTCCCAATATACTTATAATTCAGGCTAATTACATATTATCTCTTGTAGTTAACTATCTTTAGCATTCCGATTTTTACACTTTAAAAAGTTATATTATCATTTTTATAATTACGAAAGTGAAACATCTATGTCTATTTATCATAATGATATTAGTTTTATCGACAGAAATTTAAAAATAAAAGGTAAAAGATAATTTTAACACTAAATTGCATTATTGAAGGATGATGATGCCACCAGCGTCAGGACGTAGTTGTTTAGCCACCTTCGATGATAATAAGGTCTACTCTTACTATGAGGAGCGCGCCCCCAATCTTATCGTCGCTCGTCCTGTGTCACTCTACATCTGCATCGATGCAGATGGTGGTGATCGCCACGACATCTATAATAAAAATGGTGATCGCTTCATTGTTGATCCATTTAGTAGATCCTAGCCTTAGCCTTGACCCCTTCCCATTTGCATTTGCATCAGCGTTGACGCAAAAATAAGTAGTTGCCACGCTCTAATCTATGCTACCTCAGTAAGCTCTACATCATGTCCAACCACCTCCCCGGCCAGTGGTTGCTGTTGTTAGACAAGGCTATCATCTCCACCCGCACCTCCTTGATCATCTGTAACACCTCACGCATCGGTGGTCGCTTCTCCACCTCGACCGTTACACATGCCAGCATGATATTTAGTAGCACCATTAGCTTCTCCTCCAACGCCTTGTTCTCGGATGACCTACGGTTCTCGTCAAAGTTGTGTCACTCCTCCTCCTGCACGTAGCAGACCCACTTAGGAATGTATCTCCATGTTCCTCCACTAGGTTCTGGAAAGAGGTCTTCTTAGTGAAGAGCTCCAGGAGGAGGACGTCGAAGCTATAGACATCATAGAGGGGGGTGGAGGGCTTGGGAAGGTGGGACTTGAGCATGTGGTAGAAGAGAGAGGAGGATGCAACCGATAAGAAGGGGGTAGCAAGGTTGTGGTGTGAGGTCGAGGGAAGGAGGGATGGGATGAGAGCATAGTTGGCGAGGCAAGATTCGAAGTTTAAGCCAAGCAAGACGTTGGAGGGCTTAAGGTTGGCGTGCATGGTCGGCAAGTTGCTCTAGTGGAGGTAGATGAGGCCAATGGTCACATCCTTTATATCTTGAAGCATGACATCTAGTCTAACGGCCACTCAGCATCTGTATTGATACCGAAGCAAATGCAAAGGGTAAAGGGATGAGATTGGGATTTGCCCGGTGGGTCAATGGTGAGGTGGCCACCATATTCATTGTAGACGTCATGGTGGTCACCATCAGTCGTGTCGACACTAATGCAAATACAGAGCGATGCAAGGGTGGGCGGCAATGAGATTGTTGATGTGCTCCTCATGGAGGTGAGTGGCATTAGCGAACCTTATCATTGTCGGAGGTGACCAAGCAATTGCGTTAGCATTGATGATAGCAATGTCACCATCTGTTACCAAACGTTAAAATTATCTTTTTATGTTTATTTTTTATATTTTCATCAATAAAACTAACACTATTATGGTAAATAAATCTAGATGTTTACTTTCCTAATTATAAGGATATTAATACAACTTTTTAAAATGTAACCATTAGACGTTAAAGACAACTAATTACAAGCGACAATATGTAATTAGCTCTTATAATTCTTTTACAAATAAGATTCCGATTCATATATATATATATATATATATATATACACAAATATATATACATACATATATATCTACATACATAAATAAATATATATATACATGTATATATATACATATACATATATATACATATATATATATACATATATATACACATATACATATATATATACATATATATACATATACATATATATACATATATATATATATATATGTATATACATATGTATGTATATATGTATATACATATATATATACTAATATATATGTATATATATGTATATATATACATATATTTGTATATATATATATGTATATAATATATATATATATACATATATATATATATATATATATATATATATATATACACACACACACACGCTCAGTTCTGTTTTATTTCTCTTTCTCCCACCGTATTTATAATTCTTTTACAAGTAGGATTCCGATTCCTATACAAATACGACATTGCTGAACTCTATATATACGAGAGGGTTACATGGTACTTCCTTCGCAATTGAAGTCCTCTGCGATGGCTTTTTGTCAATCATTCATCGCATTCACTGCGATGCGTTGTTTACTTTCACTCGTCCGCTGCTTTTGCGGAGGATACGATTCCGATGATGTGGCCTCTATGTTTCGGATCGGTGGCTGTTTGACCGACGATGACGAAGCCGAAGCCGAAGCCGAAGCCGAAGAAGAAGAGGAAGAGGAAGAGCAGAATTGGGGCCTTTCTCCGGAAGAGCTTCGAGTCCTCCGAGTTGACGTGCTTGAAGACGACGCTGTTCCAACTGCGGCCTCCTCCTCCTCCTCCTCCGCATGTTGCATATGCATGGAAGTGTTCCACAAGGGCGACCGATGTCGACTGCTTCCGCCGTGCCGTCATGCCTTCCACCTGGACTGCATCGATCCATGGCTGGCGCGTGCCGCAACTTGTCCGATATGCCGGGCTTCTGTCGAGATTGGCCGTGACAGCATCCCAGCTATCTGATATAATACATACACATAACACCTACGTACATACGTAGAGGTTCTTTAGATATGGGCTTTTGCTCTTCATACTATATATATCTTGAGTCGATGTAAAATTCAAGAACAAGTTCTTTAGATATGGAGTTAGTGATCACGCACAAATCTTTTTTTATGAGACGTTGGATGTCAGCATTGAGCTGTTTTTGTTTATTTTTTTTATTAATTTAGTCGCATCATGTGGAGTTAGTGATCATCAGCAGGAGGGCCGTGGCCGACATGCAAGAGAGATACTTTGTGACGATGATGAGGGCTGAGCGACAAGTGGATTTGCACGAGTAATACCTAATGCGATGGGTCACATACGAGGAAGAAGTAGAAGAAGAACGATCACCACAATACGTGAGGAGGGCCCATGACAAGAAGGCAACAAGGATATTTAGAATATTAAAAAGCTAGAATTAGTGATTTTATATATGCCGGTTTAAATTTTAGTTTAGCATGCAAAGCTCCAAAAATTACAAATATATCGGTGTAGTTGATCGCTGTCAATTGACCGATAAATATGATGAGTGGAAAACTAATTTGACTCCGGTCAACATTAAAATTACAATAAGCAAAACAAATCAACATTATTGATTTTATTGTTGGTGCTAGTAGTAATTAGGAGGAAAAATATGGCTAGTCGACATTTATTGCATAGATAGGTTAAAGAAAAAATGAGTTACTCCATATCATATTTCATATTTCTTAATCAACCCTAATCAAATGAGTAAGAAATATTTTTATTATTTAATTTAAGTGGATTAAATAAATATGTATATGTATGAAAAATACAATCCCTCAAACACACCTTTTTAAACAGTCAAAAATATATTTAAAATTTTTATATTAAAATATCCAGTTGGTTAATATACTTTTTTATAAAATCCATATAAGAGATGAAGTATCATAATCCAATTTAATGTAACACTTAAAGATTAAAAAAAAAAAAGGTACACGTAACACGGTCGCCTTTGTCACTATCCAAGCATCTGCTACGTGGCTGTCACACAGTATTTGCCGCACGAGCGAGAGAGTGGGTAAAAGTTATGCTTCACTCGTAAGCAACGCCTGAGAGAAGAGCGGCACAGGCGACTCCCCTGCACGCGCTTTGGCCTAACGTCTCACGCGTCTTCCGCCTTTAGCCGGTTCAATGTCAGCGGCATTTGAACTCTGTTGGACCAACCCACGGGTCTTTTAGTGGCCGTCGTCGTCGTCGTCGTCGTCGTCGCTGAACCAACCATCCACTCCCCACTCCGCTACTTGCGGCCGTCGCCATGAGTTCCTCCTCCGGCGACCCTAAGCCCGTCGTCACCGGCTACCCCGCTCCCCTTGCCGCCGCGGCCGCCTACCCCTACCCTGCTCCGCCGCCCCCCTCCTACTACCCCAACGTCGCTCCTCCCCCGCTCCAGCCGCAGTACTACCCCCGACCCTACGCTGCCGCCGCTGCCACCCCACACGCCTACAATCCTCTCTTCCTTCGCCGCCTCCTCTCCGTCTTCGTCGCCCTCTTTCTCCTCGTCGGCCTGACCGTCTTCATCGTCTGGCTCGTTCTCCGCCCCCGCCTTCCCGAGATCGGGATCACTTCCGTCGCCGTCTCCGGCTTCAACCTATCGGCTTCCGAGCAGCAGCTCTCCGCCGACTTCGACCTCAACCTCACCGTCCATAACCCCAACAGAAAGATGGGGATCTACTATGACCACGTCACCGCCGCCGTCCACTATGGCACCGAGACCATATCGGAAGCCTCGCTGGCGCCTTTCTATCAGGAGAAGGGAAACACCATCGCCGTCCGGGCTCGGTTCGTGGCGGTCGGTGAGTACGTGGATTCCGATGCGGTGAAAGGGATCCGTTCGGACCAGAGCCGGGGTGATGGGTCGGTGGGCTTTCAGGTTAGCGTTTTGGCCTGGGTGAGGTTTAGATCTGGGGCATGGCGAACGAGGTGGCACACCATGAGGGTTTACTGTGATGATGTCCCGATCGGGTTGAAAAATGGGACAACTTCATCGGCCTCAGGGTACTTGGTCGGATCGACGCCGAAGAAATGCGTGGCTAATCTCTGAGTAAGCTCGTGAACAATCATCGTTGTTCTGGACTTCTTAACTTCTTTAGATTTATCTTATAGCGGTACGAGACTGAGTTGCTCTGATACTGTAAACTATCTACCCATGATTTGATTGATAACTCCTTTTCTGACTTTTTCCTGTCCACCATTAAATTTAAAGAAAATAATAACTACGATAAATCCCATACAAAATGTATTTTTAGGTCATATGGATGAACTTTCTTATTGTTTTTGTTCTTTTGGAGCCATGTTAAGTACATATTATGCAATCTCTGTTTTGTTTTCAAATTCTTGTAAATGTTCTCAGCACGTTATAAGTTTTAGGTTGGTTTCTGACTCATTGCTAGTTTACAACTATGTCTGTAGATAGAAAACAATTTGGAGGCCTTTTCCAAGATAAGACAACTAGTTTAGAAAGTAGGAAGATAGAGATGAAGATCTAAGAGAGGGAAAGAGAATTATCGTATAGGAGTTGTTGTAGAATAGATGAGGGCTTATAAGAGTTGTTTTGCAATTGCTAATTTAGTCTTCAATACCAATCCTAATAATATCTAAGCAACTTGCATAACCTACACTATGACCATATTGGATTCGCTGGGACACAAAATATAATCAAATTACTCCAGAGACTCTTTGAAATGACTACTAAAGTTAATGATGAAATACATCTTTAAATAACAGAGATCTTCTTCTTTTGGCTTAAGGAATCATCTCTTGTCTAGAAATTTCCAAGCAAACCAACTAAAACCATCTCCACTGTTTTCTAATCCAAATCATAGAGAATCGACGATGTTCAGGACTTCACATTAATTGATTGGAACCTCAGATTTCTCAATTCTTGGCAAGGTCCAAGCAAAGTGGTTTTAAGCTGAATAATTTGACTTGATTAAAGGTTGATATGATTTAATTTAGGACAGGATCGTATTTTAGTAATTCCCTTCCCCCTCTCTCAACATGAGGTGGAGGGTAGAGTCCATGTTGTCAGATCACATTCTTCACCTTCGAGATCCCCTTTTATTTGTCACATGCTTAGGCATGACGTCAATGTTGTTGTACATGCTTGTGGATTTAAAGAGTGTACTGTTTCACTGCATTGCACTACATTATTTGTATATTGTCAATAAGAAGGAAATAATTGATCGATTTAACATTGATTTATAAATTTCAAGTAGCTAAGTATCTTTCTGTTGTTGCATAAAATTAATTCTTTTTTGCCCTAGCTTGTGAACACTGCAAAATTGAGGCATCCAAATTGAGGTTTGCGGGCACCAAAACTCGATAGGGTACTGCATTTTAAAGTATTTGTGTTTTTTAGCAAGGCTTTAAATCTTTGTGATGATGCTTTTATTTGTCCCTGGTTAGACTGCCATTTTGTTATTGTACCCAATGGAGCTTCCCTGTGTCAGTTGGTACCAATAAAAAGAAAATAATCTACCAATAATAAAAGAATTCAGTTCAAGAACTTCACATGATGAGAAAAGGCATCCTGGGAGATGGTCTGAGATATTTTACAAAAGTGGTTATTTATCAAGGCTAGGTAAATGTGAGGATGATTATTAAAATGGAAGCGCTGGCTAAAGGTGCTGTAAGATGAATTCTCTGATGCTGTCTAGTGCATTTAGTTTATCAAAGCTAGTTAGCCAAAAACACTGGCAAAAAGGAAAAACAAGGCTGTTCACCTTGTTCAGATGGTAGGAGAACGAACGGTGATTTCAGGAACAGTGGAAGTGATGAAAATCAATGGACATGTTTCAGCCTTCTGCAGCAAAAAAATATACGGGAGCAAATTTTTTAAGATGGGATATAAGGTGGTATGCATCTGTGGCTATTTAACCCTAGAATTTACTAAAGGTAATCAATGTGTGCGCTTTCCAGTAAATGTAATTTTGGCTCTCGCTGTGGTATAGAAATATGCAAGCAACAGCCATGTAAATAATATTTTGTTGTCTTTTGGAGTTCAGAATAGCAGACATTCCTGGTGCAGTCTGCAGTATTTGCCAGTCTGGCATGGGAATGGTACTTGGTATCAGGTATTAAACCGCTCAATATGTATATCGAGAACAGTGATGTTCTTTGGATTTTCCATCAAGTTCTTCGATTAGGGACTTTATGAAGCTTAAAAACGGGCATACCTTGTGCACAAGGTTCTAGCCAATGCAGAATCCAGAGAGAGTCAATGTACACAATCTTAATGTCAAATATTCAAAGAGATGGTTTCCGTGACTTGAACGCTAGTGTCTCAGCCTAGTGACTTTATTAGGCTTCATTACCAAATTGTACCATATTGGTCCAACGGATGGAAGAAACATGGTACAAAATACTTAGATTCTTAGCTTAGTTTAGTAATGGCTGTCTCAGTACAGCTTAACTTTTTACATCTTTCCTTTTCTTTCAGTGTTAGCTTCTCACTGCTATGTTGTTTACTTGAATTTTCATAATGGTTAAACCATTGGATAGAGTTTTGAGAACCATCTTTGTACAGCTTGATTTGGGTCTTTCTGTCATAGCAGCATTGGCTTCTCTGGCTATGTTTGAAACCCGAGGCCCTTATGAAAGGACGCTTGTGAGAGATAATGATTCCAAGATTCAAATGCTTACTTAAAAGTTAATTATGTCGATGATGACAGTAGTCTGCAGTTGAGATACAACTGTTATATTATCTAGTTGGTAGGTTGTGCACTGTTTGTTTCTTTTCTGCTGAGTTATTGTATGGGAGAGGCATCTGACCGCCTTCATTCATCACTAGGGCATGTGATGTGTTGAGTTGACAGTACCATTTGGCTATAGAGTAAAATTTTGGTCATAGGTGCTTTCGGGTGTCTCTTTCCTGGAATATCATGATTATTAGGAGAAGGAAGTTGCTTAGACATGAACATTTAGCTTGGATGCATTGTATCGACATTGGCTGATTTGCCTTTCATATTTGCACCATTGAGTTTGTGATTAATATCTTGTTACACTGACGAAGAACGTCTCCTTGGTTCATGTCGTGCAGAAATGATGTTGGAAGCTCAAGGATATTTATCGACCTTGCTGAGGATGAAAGCGCCATCAGAATCAACTAATACAACAGAAAAAAGATGGGAGTGTTTTATGCTTAACATGTCTGGAGCAGTTCTGCACAAAAATACCAGTTCCTGGACTACTTTGTCATGAATGTAGAAATTTTATCGTTTAGCCACATGTTGGAAGATGGACTGTGCATTAATTCGTCCTGCAAGTTGTAGTTAAGCGTTTTGAGGATATATCCTATTGGTTAAATCGTAGATTACATAATATTTGTATGAATAAAAATTGAAGAACAATTTTTCTATCTTTTAAATTTTTCCAGAAGGTACTATTGATTCAGTTTTCAGTTTTTTCATTTGATGATTTTTTTTTCCCCTCTAATTTTTCAGCTTTTAGTTTTTTTTTCTTTTCATTTGGTGTGTTTTTTCCTTTAATATCTTAAATATATTTTTATCGTCCGTCATGTAAGTCCCGATTGCTTTCATCCCACCTCTTCTCTTCTCTTCATACTTGATGGGGCCAATAGAGATCATCAACTGAGAAGAGAGATTGGGCCAAGCTTGGGGAATATAACGTTAAGGCCCGGTCAACGATTTGGTCGACCCAAGACACGCTGTTATCCGATCCTACATTCTCCATTGTCATGTCCATCCACCACCAAAACACCATCATTCCCCAACGTTGTCGTCTCATTGTTCGTGCCATGCATGCAACTTGTATCGACCACTGCTCTCCTTTTTTGACCGGTCCACCTCCTCCTCTTGCTGAACGTAAAAAGGAAAAGCCAAAGAGCACATGGATCGGTGCCCTTCTTCTCCATGGAACTGAAGCATCATCACACATAGCCACTCGTCTCCTTGGATCCTCCAATCATCACATTGAAATCAAGATATGATCAAAGACAAGGATATCTGCATTGGATAGACGAGCCATCATTGCAGGTTGCAGGGCTTCCAGATCCGAGAATTCCCTTACTTCCATGCAGGCAGTCTCACATGCAAGCTTAGAGGAAAGACGAAAAAGTTGAAGGCTCGGATTGAGACTCTCAGCAAAAGACGCCAGCGCCAGCTTCCTTTTCCCAAAGACTGCAAAAGATCATAGGTGTGAAAACTTTGTCTCCATGCTTGTGTTTCTTTTGCAGATGCCGATGGGGCGTTCTTTTTTCTTGAGGGCTTTGAGTGAACCACGGGAGGTTTGGCAGCTGCTCTCGTTATGGACTGTGCCGTCGCCAAGGAGAAGATACAGGTTACTTTTGAAGGATATCAATCGGATGAACTGTGCCTGACAAAGCTGTCCGACTTCTGGTTCTCCAAGAACATCCGTATCTTTGTTTTGTCTTTTATCTGCTAGGAAATGAGTAGTATCGTTGAAGGCTGCTCCCAGTTGAAATGATCTCACAATGCCTCCCTCCGGTACGATGCTTTGCGTTCTGAAATGTCAAGCTTTTGATGCGCAGATGCCATGGCTCTTCCAACGAAAAGAACTGATCTCAAGCCGACGTAGGTCAATAGTCTAATGATGAATGCCATAGCTACTGTCAGTGGTTCCACATGGTGCCACCACCCGTGCTTTACGGCACTCTCATCGCCAGTTCTACCGCAAGCTTTCTTCACCATCCAACTTACGACTGTTCCACCCAGTTTGAGCTACATCTGCGCAGCCTACGTTGGCCGTCGAGGATCGCAGCGCTCGGTAAGTTCACAAGGCATGCAAAGTACCGCAACGACAAGAAGCACAACTGAGCTGTTGATGAGAAAGACGATCCGAGCTAAAAGGGACGTCAAGCTTTAGCAAACTCATAGGCTACTGTGAAGAGTGGACGACGTTGTCGTCATGAGTGTGCTTCTCGTCCTGCACAGCTAATCATCAAACTCTTTGCTTCTTTTCCGCCTTTATCTTTCAATCCGCTGATGGGCTGTCACTTAAAGACCATGCATGCCTACAGTGACTTCTCTCTTTATCTCGGGCAAAGCTCGAGGCCTCGGCTTTCATGTCACCATGAAGGCCATAAAGAAAAGAACCCTTGCGCTATATAGCTACCCAACGAGACGCATTGAAGCCTTCTGATTTCGGAAATGTAGCCTAAAATAGAAAACAAAGGTGGGAATAAAAGAAAGAAATCCAAATACTTTACGTGATCCAAGACGCATGCATGAATCTTTTCTTTTCCACACTGCCTCCACTGTGATGACCACTGCACTACCAAAAGGACCATGAGGTGGCAACGTGACATGTCTGAGAACCATGAAATTGCAGGAGGCATCTCCTTCTCAAAGGTACATAAAACTCACAAAGATTGACAGCTTAAAGGAGACCTACGTTCCATGGTTATCGAAGAAGGAAGACACTGGTCTGCCTTAGGTAAGGCATCTTGCTAGCTTGGCGTAAAGAGATGGTTCACAATTTAGATAGGTTGTATCCGTTTCGAGTTTAAGGTAACATTGGATGTCGAGAATTAGATCCAAGCTGTAAAGACCGACAAGCAGGCCACTCTAAAAGCGAAGCCATGGGTGAGTCCCCATTTGCAGCACAACCTGCACACATGATGATGCTGTTTAGATTGGCTGTAAAGATGCATGACTGATGTGGTTTGGACTTGGTTCTCCGCACCGATGAGACAAGAATGCTTAGCATTTGTCTAGTAGTTAGTGATGGAAAGGTGCACTGAGATTCTGATACAAGCAATCATTAAAGTTGAAATCCTTTACATAATAAATCACCAGAGTTTAAGGGCTAAAAATTCGATTACACTTCCGGCAGTGGTTTGTGGACGATGAATGAATGATTCATCATCTCCGAGTTCTTTTTCATTGGGAAAGGTGCTGCTTTCGGCTGGCCAACAAGACATAAAGTAGCTTCTCCTGTAGAAGTGGCGTTCGAATTCTCTTCGAGAGATTGCGCATTACCAGCCACTGCAGATAACGAATGAAAACTAGTTCATTAGGATTTGGCTGCAATAAGACGCCTTTGTATGTGATGTATCACATGAATATTTTCAGCATGCATATCTTAGTGGAGTCGATCGTTCGCATAATAATATACTCTTTTTATATTATACGTAAAAAGTATTTTATCTATAATTTATTTAAGAGAATAATTCTACACTATTAAGAATCGAAAGAGTCCGGTAAGTTAATCTCATCGAATATGATGTATGTTGATTCCATCCGTTGTTTTACCAAATTGAAATATTTAGGTCATATGCTCCACGAAATTGAATCTCCAATGTGCCCAAACATATTCGATTTAGTTATATACTAAAAATAACCGATACTCTTTACAGCTTAAAAGCATCTATTAATTACATAATCCTCCCAAAAGTGATTGATTGAGCTGATTTATGAAGAACAAACAATTCTTTTTTTTTTCCATCCATAACATGTTTTGTTCATCGCTCATCATAAAAAAGCAACTCGATGAATCATCTTGGGAAGAGATTGGTTGGCTACAAGTTTAATGTGGAATTGAGTCATTTAGTAACTCGATCAAGTTTCTTTATCTTGCATAATATACCCGCGAACACAAACTATATAGTTCTCCTTCCGATGTGTCACATTTTATTATATATATCCTCCAAAACTCGGTTCCTTGAGCATGCCACCATCGGTCATTGCTTAAGATGTCTTTAGTCATGGTTTTAGTATAATTATCTTTATCTACAGTTGTCAGCTTACCAAGATTTTATCCCATAATCTTTCTTTGCTAAACGTTCAAAAGAATAAGAAAATATTTCACAAATGTTCCCCTTCAAATTAAAAATATCATGAAAAAACCCTCCCATTATAGGGGTGGCCACGATTCATCAGATCGTTATCAAATCCAATTCGATCCATCAATTTTGAATGATAAAAAAAATAAATTATTTTCTTAGATTTTAAGTCTAAAGTCCTTATCACTACATCATACAAGTTATATTTTTTTCATATTTAATCGGCTTGGAACTATCAATTTCGATTATAATAGGACATATTCTGGCGCCACCCAAAGGCAATAGTCAACAGCCACATCGACAACTCGAGGGCAGACGTGGCACATCATCATGACGTGACACTTCAAGCTCAAAGGAGACAATCACCTGTCCTTGCCGAGCTTGAGGTCATACCAAACACGTCAAGCCATACCATGCCGTTGTAAAAAGCTCGAGACGATGCGTCGCCTGGCCCGAGACCGTACCAAATGCATCGCACTGTACCATGCCTTTTCAGAAAACTCGAGACGACGTCGCACGGCACCCACCCATACAAGTCGGTCGACGCCCTCACAAATAGCGTGAGCTAGCCACCCGAGGAACCGGAGGCAATTATCGGGCCCCATACGACCAGCCAATGCTCACAAGTATAAAGCCCACCTCTTGACCAATGCCAGAGGAGACACTTCGGACTTCCAACTCCCTCTAGCTCCACTAAACACTAACTTGAGCGTCGGAGGTATCGAGTCAGAAAATCTCCCTCCCGACACCAACCTTTATGCAGGAATCGATAACGAAGCAGTAGAAACCTGTCAAGGGAGAATCGCACCCGGGAGACGACGCCCGGACCTGACCCGACCTGAAGCTCGCCTCCACCCGAGCATCCGCGTGGGCAACCTTACGCATCCGAAACTGGACCGAGTCGTGCTGACACCTTAGCCATAGTATAAAGGTTCACTAACAGATTACAATTTTAATTTTTAAGAATCAGAACCGAATCGCATGGACCTGATTTTGATTCGATTCGAAATCGTCAAATCGTTGATCCAGTTCGATTTGATAATGGTTTCGTTCGGAACCATGTTGTATATTCGTGAGTGTGTTGATGCATAAGAGTATTATGGTCAGTTAATTGGTAATTGTTCCTATATCAGGTGGCATGAACACTAAGGGCTATAAGAATAAATATAAGCCAAGTTGAATGAACATGCAACGCAACGCAACCCAATGCAAGCAAATTGCACTGTTATGATCACACCTAGGATCGATTGGTCTCATCAAGCTCCAGAATCCGAGGGGAATTTGGTGCTCTTCAAGCCCAAAACAAGAAGGCGTTTATGTTGTAGAAAACGAGGGTGTCTTTATATCCTATCCCTCGGTAGTCGAACCGTATCTCTCTACTTCTGGACCTCCTCTTCCTTTGTCATTCTTAATCTCGCTTGCACAACACGTTCTGAGATGATGAGAGAGAGAGAGAGAGGAGGAGGAAGATTAAAAGAGTGCATGAATCCTTAAATGATGGTACATGATATGATAAGATAAACTATTTCGTAAGATTCGTTCGGCCTCGAAGTCTGTAAAGGGAGACAAGAGAAGATTAACTTTTTAGGATTCTTAGAGCACCAACCTTAAGGTCGGTCTAAAGAGTAGATGGATGCTTATCTTTGCTTGGTTAATCTTTTCAAGGCCCCCCACTACTACTACTTTTTGGAGAAGGGAATGTTGAGTTGTGATATCAAAAGCAGAGAAAAGGGGGTTCCTTTTCGAATGCCATGAAAAGTAGTGCACTTTTGATGGGGAGGAGGAAGAAGATTGTCGTGCTCTTCTTGCTTTCTGAAGTGCCTCCTTTGCATAACCATTAAGTTACGAATCGTACCATTTGGTCCTTTTGTGCCTGTGTTTCGTTACCTCTACTCCATCGTTTGCAGTCTCTTATCAGATAATACATTTTGCATATTATTTACACGATGTGAATTATACATAACATGAGTTATATATATGTTATGAATCATTTATATTATTATGACACAACAATATGTGATCGTCTTCCAGTTTAGGTGATCGACGTGTTGGACGTGTGATGATAACATGCTGTCCGGATAACTCATTACCTATCAATCGCATGCGATTGATGTGGCCTCGATCGATTAGCATGTGAATCACGTATTGTCATGTGGTGATAAGATGTCTATTAAATCATTCGTCATCTATCACTTAATACTAATGTACTTATCTTGATCCCATCTTGACGATATTGAGGGGTAACTTTAGTCTTTACTTTTGGTTTATGCATAGAGAATGATAAACATTATAGCTAAGCCACATTATGTGATATAGTGATTTTTTGGGGAAAAAAAAAAGAGAGTTTGAGTTCCCTAATTTCTTTTATTCAACTCTTGTATAGTTGCTATATTATTTGAAAATAAGACATGATATAGGCATATAGATATCATATAAAATCACATCCAATCATGATCGTGGTAATAAATAATATTTTTTTCTATTTTTATTCTTTCTTCCTTCCATATTGATAGGGGACATTTTGGCACTGCTTATGTGACGACAGTTAACGAACACATCAGCATAAAGGCATGACCTACATAAGATGTCATATCCGACCCGCCACCTTGGGTTGGAAGTGACAGTATCTCCACGTCGCCTGGAGCCGCACGGAGTCGCCCGCCCCGGGAAGCTCGGGACAGCGTCGCACGGAACAGCCCGGGACGGCGCCATACAAGGCCGCCTGCCCTTGAAAGCTGGAAACGACGCTACATGGTGCCATCCTGTACGACGCCACCCCGTATGAGCCAACCGCTATCCGGGTTAAAGTACGCACAATCGACCCCAGGCATACATATAAAAACCTCTCGCTTGCTTTCAGAACAGGGGGAGGAGGAAAAAACCATACCATTTCCATACTAATTTGACCGTCGAAAGGGTCAAATTGGGACCAAACCTGACTCAGGCCTTCTTGCAGATGTCGAGCTCCTCGGGGAGTCACCTCAACCACGGATCGAGTCGGGGCTCATTACATAGCATCGACCATCGAACCAAGCCAACCCGTCACGTCGTCCGGTGGGCATCTTAGTTCGACAACACACATCTTATTTGTCACGAAACAAAAACCTTACTTTAGTACTAAACAACTCACCCTTAGCTCATATATTATCTATTGATATCGACTTAACATGATATATATTACTAAAAAAATTCGTATGTACCAGAAAAAAAAAATAGACTAGAAGATAGTCTCACGTTAATAAATATTGGATTCTACCTACGATCTAAAAAACATTAAATTTGTATATTGAATTAGTATCAAACTTGACGTAGCTCAGCACACCCTAAATTTTTATATTAAAGTGGTTGGCTGCATGCAGTAGAAGCATTCCATTCCAAGTTTCTGACGACACCCGTACGAGGAAACCTGGGCTGAAACAAAGACTAATATGATGAGTAGAAACATAAGACCATCAGTAAGACATTGATATCAGCATCAGAAAGAGCTCATCAACCAATTACACACACACAAACTTCCATCATACTGTGTTCCCTACATGCAGAGACTAACCCATCCACCCAAACCTTTTCTTCCTCTCTCATCTTGTGTTTCACTGAACAGTATCAAACCACAAAAGGTTCAGAATGAGGAATCAACTGTGGATCTAAGAATCAAACAAATCATCGTTCCTCAGGCAACTCGAAAAAGAATGCCCGGTCCACAGACTCGAGAAGCCCCATGTCATCCGAGAAATGATCATGGAGATCTTCTTCATCTTCGGCACGAAGATTCAAATCTAACCTGCACGCCTCTTCCTTGTCGTCTCCGGTGTCGGACTTCTGCTTGACCGGAGGAGAGCAAGCTCTCGACCTGGAATCGAAGCTTTCACAGCTCAAGATGATAATGGCGTCGCAAAGCCCGACTTCCTCGCCGCTGCTGCTCTGTATCTTCCCTCTCTCCATCGAGCTCTTGATGCCGGCTCGAGTGTGGCAGTCCGCTTGCTCAATGTCTTCCATCACGATAACTCGGTGTGGGTTTTCGCGTATGGCTTCGAAGAGGCTCTCGAGATAGCTATTTCTGACTTCTTCCCGCGACCTTTTATTTCGTAGATCGTCCGTGGAGTCCGACGGTGTGGATGAGAAGTTACCGAGCCCAATAGTGATGAAGTTGGCGTAAGAGGCAAAGACAATGCCGGCGAGCTCTCTGGCTATCCTCTCCTTGCCTTCGGTGTCACCGCCTTGGAAGAACAGCCATGTGTCTTCCTTTTTCTCCGAAGGAGAATTCGACTTCTCTTTCCTTCCTATCAATCCCGACCTGCACCGGAGGACGGTGCTGGCAATCTCAGGAATGAGGTCCTTCTTCCGGGTGACCCTTCTCTCCAATGCGGTGCAAATGGTCTTTAGATTCTCGGCGGTAAGCTCCTTGAATCTTGAAACGTACTCCGTCTCCATCGTGCCACTCGTAGTGGCCGAGTTAGGGTTCGACCGAGTTTGCCCCGCATGCTCTGGACCACTGCTTCTTGACTTGTGCTCGGGGCATTCATCGGCCACTTCTGCTATCCAGAGGTTTTGTTCGCTCCGTTGATGTTTTGCCTCGAGAGACGGTGGCCAAGGTTGCCGCTGGCGCGGGTGCAAGCTCGGGCAGACATGATCGTAGGAAGATGGAGAAACCGAAGAGAAGTTAAATGTTATTTCAGATGGATGGTTGTGGGTTTTGTGGGCTGAAGTAGAAATAGAGTTACACTTCCTGCACGCATCCTTCAGCTGGAGGGAGCCCTGCAAATAAAACCATCACGCGTTGATGTTTGTGCATAAAAAGAAAGATAATTTTCGGGCATAATTCATCAGAGATGTAATCACCTGATCATCGCCGATCGCTCCCCTCTTCTCTTCTTTGTATCGTCGGAGCCATGAAGGTAGGCTCGAGGATACGGATCCGTAGCCACCATGAGAAGCCCTATTCGCGCTCTGAGCGTCCGTTCCAAAATTGATAGCGGAATCTGCGCAGCACGATCGATGACTTCCGATTTCATGTTCTGTTTTCGTCAGAAACTGCGAGCCTCCACTGATCTTGCTTGGCATTTGGCTTAAATCGCTGAGCAAAACATGAATACAACACAGTTATTCTCTCGAGAAATCCAACTTTTTACATTGTCAAGAGAATAACCAGTGATTTAACTATCGAGTAGACTGGCAATCGGAGGAAAAAGATGTGGATGCGTTCGTACCTGTCACAGTTGAGGCTCAATCCTAAGCTTCCTGTGGGAATGGTGTGAGGGTGAAGGCCCCATAGAGTCTCCAACGATGGATTTCCAACCCTACACCTTATGTAGGTCTGATACGTTGCGCTCCCCAGGAGCCAAAGTCTCCCACCGCTATTCTCTCCCTCGCAGAACATGTTCCTGATCTCCATGATTGCATGCTCCAGAGGACAATAGATGTTGCTTCCCTTCTCCCCGGTTGCCCTATATTCCGCAGCCCAGTTGAGATCCTTCAAGTACAAGATTGCCCCCCTTTCCACGCAGCAGCTCTTCACGAGGCACCTCAGCTCCCCAACCTTCTGATTCACCTCCTGCAGTGGCATGTGGATGAAGGAGAAGAGTGGGAGTGGTATGAACTGTACGTTCCTTAAAACGTCGGGCACTTCTCCTTTGTTTACTCTGTCCATCACCCCTCCGACCACGGCCTCGGTGGTAGCCAAGCACTCTCCCACCATCACAACACTCCTCTTCCTCCTGGTGGCCAAAGTCTCGACGACGCTCGCCACATCCTCGTTCTTCACTTGAACCGGAGGTTTTGCAGTGATCGCGCGAGGGATCGTGAAGGGACCGGAGGCATCCTTGGGCTTGCTAGGACTGCGATTAGGTGGGGTGGACGCGCATATGTCCATGGACACAGCCTGCTCCACGTTGCTCTTCACTTGCGTGCTGGAGAAGCCAGCCTCCCTCATGACCCTACTCACGCTCGGGTCGTCCAGGATGGAGATGATGAGCTGCTCAAGCTCGATCTTAACCGCGAGCAGAGGCTGCTGCTGGGTGTCGATGCATCCCCGGCGCTGGTGCGCCTGAGCTCTCTTGAAGGCAGCTACGAGGGCGTTGGAGAGGGGCGGCGGGTGGTGGGCTTGGGGAAGGCCGAGCACCGGGGCGGATAAGGTGGAGGCGGGCAAGCGGTTGAGGGCGACGTTGAAGCAAAGCTCCAGGGCCTTGCACTGAAGCGGGTGGGAGTGACAGCGGAGGCAGGCGGCGCGGAGGAGGCCCGTGGACGACGAAAGCATGGTGTTGGCCACATGGAGGGGCGTCACCTGTGCATGGCCTCGCCGTCGAGCTAGGTTTATGGATTGCTTCACGACGGTGGCCGCTTCGGGGGTTAAGCCTTGATGCACAGTGCAACCTCCCGCTCTCATCTTCCGGGATCCGCTTCCACCTCCGGTGATTCCAATTGTTAAAGGGAGCAGGAGAATAAAAAAGGATCTCAGGTGGCCGTCTCGATGGATTATGTTCAACTTTGGAAGACAGAGAAGAAAAGAGTGGAGAGATGACAAGGAGGGGGAGTTGTTGGAGGATATGAGGGAGCTGTCGTTGGCTTGTCAATCTTCATTGAAGCTGAGCGAGAAGGTGATGGAGAAGTATGCTTCTTTTTATGGTTTCCGAGTGGTGGAGGAGAAGAGTGACATTTAATTTGATTTTGAGCTGTGCTTTTCTTGCAGGGGAGGTAAAATGGAGGGGTCCAAAGTCCATTTTGTGATTGGAAAGCGGAATGCATGTGATGACAAGCGGCATCCAAAGGCACACCACCTTTTCTTCTTTGCATGTAATATATCCTATCAATCAACAAAAATGTTCGGATTTGAATGGACTTGTAACATTGTGATCGTTGTATGATTATTATTTTAAATTCAATGAGGCGAACAGATCAATTATCTAATTAGACTGCATCGTAATGATAAAATATATATATTTTTTATATAAATTTTAAAAAAAAAGCATTCTAAAGACCGACATTGCGTTATGAATAATAATATATTGCAAACGAGGAATACTAAAATTAAAGAAAGATAACCAGATTTATAGTTAGGTTTATTAGGACCTTTGTAATAAATAATACTTAAATGCTATAACATTTTTGGAGTCCTATGCAATTATTTAATAGTAATTCTAATAATATATCTTTTAGAATGCCACATAAATATCCTTATCAATATCTACAATAGAAGATTTGAGGGCTCGTGGCTCTCATTATAGTGCTATTTCATACGGGTTTATTTTTTCGAGGTAAGTCTTAAAAGATAACTCTAAGGATAAGGATGATGCTAGAGGCTTATAAGCTCGAGACTAAATATTTTATTAATATTTTATAAAATAATGTATGTGTTAATGTTGACTATAGTTATGTATTGTATGTGATGAGATTGATCCGATCAAGCTCAAATTCATAATTTTGAGAATCTGAATCTAAATCATCTCCTTGAGAAGGTCTTTTCTGGCCTCAAGGAATTGGTAATTGCGTGCGTACAGCTTCTTTCTCGAGGACATCAAGAACAGCTTCTTTTATGGCGGCCAAAGCGTTCTTTGAGGGGATACTTAACTTGTTTGGGGCAGTCTGCATATATTGGTCTTTATTAGCGTGCCTTTGCATGGAAAGAAGAGCTCTAAGATGGCTTTAATGGTGGGGTGGAAAAGAAGATGACACAAAATTTACCTCACGCTCCTTCCGAGAGATCTCTCTTCATTCCCCAATCATGTTGCTTTGTTGTCTATGACTTCGAGACCAAAAGGGAGTTTAGGCGGAAAATTTTAATCTGAAATATAACACGAGAATCATATCGATAATATTCATCTCTGATCACGGTTCTAACAGTGTAGTCAATAAGTGCAAAAAAAATCTCGTAGATATTAGTTTAATATAAAAATTTTAAAAAATATTTCATCTATATCATATAATATTCTTGCGGGTTAAGCCCCTCGTACTATTGTAATTGAGATCAATTATTATTTACTTAAAGCTTTCACATTTTATCTTAAAATTAATTAGAGCGTCGAAGGGATCTTATATATGAAATTTCATCCGATATCGGTTCTGTGCATCAGAGAAACAAGCACTAAAACATGCATTTGTTCTGTGCATACCGATACCAAATGATGTTAGTACACTTTGGCAATGAACACACATCGATCGATCATGGGTTTAAATCCCACTTTGAATTCTGAGACTTGGGCTTCAAATTAGTCCGGGCCACAGTCAAAAGGTGGGCATACAACGGTCCAAAAGACACACACAGAGGACAGCTCTAATTATTAGAAAGCCAAAAGGAAGTTGAGATGCAGCAAAAAGAAGGGCTCGAAGGGAGAAATTGCAGTGAAGGAATGCAGAAAGTCCTCGAACTGACCCAAGAGATGCATGTTGAAAGTGAGAAGAAATCCACTGCAGTTTTGCACCTTTACATCTTCTTCCCTCTCTTCTCCAATGGAATAGCCTTCTCGCCTCAGTGCCCGTCTTTAAAGTAAAGCAGCCATATAAAAGCTTTATCTGGCATCATCTGCCCGCAAGTTCTCATTGTAATGCCACCTTCTCTCTCTCTCTCTCTCTCTCTCTCTCTCTCTCTCTCTCTCTCTCTCTCTCTCTCTCTCTCTCTCTCTACGGATAAAAAGAAATTATTAGATCAAACCCTACCTGGTCCATATAAAGAAGTGTCTCAAGACTTTATACTATCTACTCCTTCAATCATGTTCTTATTAAAGAAAGTAAAGTGTCGAGGATAGACTCTATCTTACTTATATATTTCTTTAAGCATTTTCTTAGAGATGGTATAGTGTATTTTGACTGCTCTACCGGCGGGAATTGTTTGGATAGACACCATAAAAAAGAATCAAGTTCTATCTTAGTAGAAGTCCCAATCTAGAATATTGACCGTCTTTTCTCCTCTCCGGGCTATAGTCTTTTTGAGATTTGTCCGGAACCAAGAATTTATTGGTGGTGAATGATGAGTGAGGGGGGACAAGGTGGCTGGAAGATTAGATTTAGGAGGAATATTAATGGCATTTTGACAGCCTTCCTGTTGTCTGACTATATATTGCACGCTCTCTCTGGTTCCAATGATACCAAAGTATGAAGCTGGAATGTGAATGGTATCTTTACTGTTGCTTCTCCCCCACAACATATAAAATCATGGTGAGGTGATTATAATTTCTTCCCCTCATCTTTAGCTTTTGTTTTTGGCTCCAACTAAAGTTGAAGCTTTTGTTTGTTTATTCCCTAATAATAGAATCCTCACCGGAGGTTCTTAAACGAAAATGGATAGGACCCTCTTGCTTTTTTATTTCTCCATTTGTTGAAGCAGTGGCTCATCATTTCCCTGCAAAAATTGTTCTGTTTAGTAGTGGTTTTGTTCTCTGTTTGCCATTAGAGAAGGCCTACTTCTATTGACTCATGGCCCAGCACCTGGAGAGAGAGAGAGAGAGAGAGAGAAGAATTGACAGTCTGATTGATATTATTGGACAATCTGCAGTGACAAAAAAATTCTGCCACTTCCCCCGACAAGCAATACTTCTCCTGATAGAATTCTTCTCAGAATTGAACTTCTTTGTTCATCTCACTGCTGCTCATACTGATACAAATAACTGAAGAAGCTATAAACGAGGTCTACGTTATTGCAACTTTTGCGTTTACATCACTTTTGACTCTCTAGTTCTACTGGTGTTTTATCTTGAGGCAATTTTGACAATAGCAACTTCAGTTTCACCAGCCTCGGCTGCATCTTCCTCTGTTCATAATCACATAAAGACTCACCACTTTCACTTCAAACAACTTTTATGTGTAGTATAAATAAGCGTCTAAGATGAAACGTTTGATGCTTCTTTTGCTTTTGGAGAAATGCTTACAGCAAACTTATCAAGAGGTGCACTTCTTGAGTTCCTCAAAAACTAAATAACCGATGAGGTTACTATAAATGACATCAGAGCATACCAATTTTAACTAAAGACATAAATGCTAAATAGAGATGAAACACCGTTTGTGTTCGTGCTCCCGGTGACCCAAGGCATTTTTTTGTACAGTACATCTGATTCGACCGATACCAACAACTGCTCTGCTTTACAACTGCTGTCTTGCTCTCTTTCGAGCCAGAAAACGCTCTCTTGCTGAAGCCAATGCGTCATCACTTCTCTTGTAACGTTCACTTGATTGATCCACAGCTGCCAATTTATCACCATCATCTTTATCTTTTACGGTAACATCTGATGTTGTTAACTCTGCACTTTGCTCAGTGTTGTTCTGTGAATGACTAGAAGAAGTGTTGGCTTGAGTATCATCTTTCTCTGTATCCTGAGTATAATCTGTCTGTGCATTCTTCTCCGTAGGGCCATGTTCAGCTACCGCTGAAGTGCCTCCGGGTGGCTTTTGTTCCTTCCGTTTTGTGGCATCTTCTGACTGAGCACCAAAAGCTACATTCTCACCGAGCCCAAAGTAAAAATCGCTCAAGTCACTCTTCTTGGTTACCTACATGAAGCAGTCATGTCAATTACATTAACTGATTAAAGAAAAGAAATGGCTGGTTCATAATGAAATTTAATGACCATGATAACCAAATGAAAAAGTAAAAGCATTGAAGAGAAGTGTGATCACTCCTGAGAAATAACAAATAGTCCCACTTAATTGCGTCATAAAACAACTTATCACTCAAATACTAGTCAAATTTGAATTGCATCATTGTTGAAAGCCGCCATTTAAATTGGGTTTGGCATACAATAACTAGAAGCCTTCACTCATAATGGATCTTCTTGCACTATGGTTGATAACGTAAAAGAAAATTCACATCAAGTTTCAGAACATTAAACATGTGTATTCTGTCACCAGAAGGACCAATCTTACTGGCTAAGCGTAAAAAAATATGGTGATCCATGTTTCACAATAACATGAGAACCATCATAAGTCTTGTCCTCTCCTAAGTCTTGCCCTTATTGATGTTAAAGACATGAACCGTGCTGATCATAAGTTAGCCAGGTTGTAAAATCCACCCAGACCCTCAAGACACCTCACTGTGCTTCATAATCGGACGATTATGTATGAGTGTAAATGACTACAAGTGTCGCATATCTTAACATGATGTGATCTGATATCCTATCTGATTAAACTGTGTATGAATCAAACCTCTAACCAAAACTATCCAAATTCTGACCTGATCAAGGTTTTAAAAATCGAGATGAAGATCAAGACTGGTAAACAAGAAGGGGATAATATTGCATCAATCTGTTGGGACAATATCGTTGGAGGATTGGACAAAGATGATAACAGTACAAGGTCAGAAAAAAAATTAAAATCAATACAAAAAAGACAATCAGTTAAATTCAAAATTTATGGAAAAAATCAAAATTACGACCAACCTTATATTAATAGATGACTAAGATGTGAACCTTGGATGGAATCCTTTTACCAAGGTGTCATTCCGTGTGGCCAATACCAAATAGCATCTAATACTTGATAACTAATATTACAATTTATCAATTAGTTAATAGATAAAGTCAATTATTATGATCACAAATGCAATACTCTCTAAGGCGAAATATACACTAAATAACTTTCATCGCCATCAATCTACAAAAAGTTATCAAAAGTATTTCTATCTGATGTTAATACCAAAAGGATTTAAATTTAACAAAAAAAGATGATGCGAGTAAGTACAACAGGACTCCCAATTGGAAGGAAATTCAAACAATAAATTGGTAAGTCCTAATAAAAGTATTACAATGTTTCATGACCCCGACAAACTCATGGTTTTGGCTTCTCAAAAGGGTCCAGATAAACATACAAAAGGAAATTTCCGATGAGCTGATCTACAACAATGAAGTGATTTCAAGCTTTTATTCTTCCACTGGAGAAAAACAAAATCAATTGTTGAATACACCACATTTTGTTGAACAGTGATTTTTTTATGCACAAAAGGTTGCATAAATCACATTACATATGCAACAAGAAAAATAGCAAAAAGAAAGAAATGAGCAACTTACATCATCTCTTTCTTCACGAATTTGGCACAGCCTCTCTTCTTCCAACCATTTTGCTTGTTCTGCTAGCTTTTTCTTGTAGGCACTGGTTACAAACTTTTCCTTATCTGCAAATAGGTGATCATCCTTGCTCCTCTCTTTCAGCAGCTTCCTCTCATATACAACTTCATGTTCCCGCTCACGTTGTTTTGCTTTCTCCATAAGTGCTTCTATATACTTTGACTGCGATCAAGATCAAACACAAACATAAATTTTTCAACTTGCATTCTTAATTGTTAAGCACACAAAAAATATGGTCGATCCTCTCCCACAATTTAGGATTAATACAAAAAGGATGCCGCTGAAAAAGAACTGCCGAATTAGGATTTTTGAATTCACATCATACTTGAAGAAAGCACAATTGAAAATTAAAATGCTAATTATTGTGCCAAAGCAAACATACAAAGTCCACAAAGATTTACTTTGCATCCTATTATTGTTCTGAATTTCAACCATCATATAATTAAATACTCTTTGTATGAGAAATCGACTTACTTGAAAAAGAAAACAAAACTGGAAAAGGTATCCCATGTTTATTTCAAGAAGGGATGGGGAAGATACAATAAATAATCACCGTCACACCTGCCCCACCCTGAACACGAGAGGGAAAACCAATTTCAAAAAGAGTGATAAGATGAGTTCGTTTTTGTAGAGTATCCGACTTTGGGTACATATCTACTGGTTTTCTTCCTCTGAGAAATCTTCTTGGAACCCAAATTATCACCGCCATAGTCTCATCTAAAAGATCACTTCTTTCAATTTGATCATTCGAAATGACCATGAAAGCAGGCCTTAGGTCTCACATAAGACCCAAACGCAATTCCATGCGATCATCAGCGTAATCAAAAGGATCATGCTTTCATCCAAACGTAGGCAAAAGCGAAGTACCTTTCTCTCCGCTCGATCCTGAACCTTGGGGCGCGCAATCTGCCCCTTCATCTCGTCGTAAACCCCGTCGTAGTCAAAGACCGAGGGATCCTCTTCCATTGCCTTTTTGTGCTGCTCCTCTATCTACCAAATTCCACCATGAATTAACCAACCCGCAAGTCCATTTACTCGTCAATACCAGGAAAAAAAAAGAAACCATTTCAAGAAACCTTCTGGAGAGACTTGTTCTTGGACGCCTGGCGTGAGATTTCCCTCTCGATGTCATCCTCGTCGTCGCCGCCGCCGAAAGCGAAAGCAGGAGGGGGAGGGCGAGGAGGAGCTGGCTTCGAGGTTTTCTGCGCCGGCGGAACTCGAAGCTGGAGCCCGTACTTCTTCATCCCTCGCGCTCACCCGACTCTTCTTCGTCCCTTTCTCGGAGAACGACGGAACCCTAATCTCTGCCTCGAATAGGTGCGAGGTATTTGGTTTTGCAAGCCTCTCACACGGATCGGATTCGGTCATAGACCCGATAAGAGTTGTTAATGGATCCAGATGGACCAATATCCTAATCGGACATGATCCGATAAATAGACTATCATCTAAAACGATACCAAATGGATCCTCGTATCGTGTCGGACGTATCATTCGGTGGCAATTGGATATGAGATATTGTATTTGGTTATTTTTAATTGAAAAGAAGGAATATTCACGAGACAAAAAGAAAATTACACAAGCGGCTATGTTAGGATTTTTGATAGCATACAACGATTAATAGGACGAAGCATCCCACACTGACACGAATCTTAAAGATATACACCCCTTATTGTTGCACTCCATAAACCAGCGCTTATTTGGGGGTAATAAAACACCAAATCATCGACATCGCATAAGATGGATCATAAAGCGCACGGATATATATACATATGCGCCCTCAAAAGAGGCGGTGGTGATGCTTCTGTCCGCTCGCCTCCTCGGCCTCTTTCTCGGCATCCTTCTTCTCGTGGTGCTCATGGAAGGCATACCCTCCGCTGCCGACGGCCACCGCTGCAGCGATCTCCTCCTCGATCTTGTGCTTGTGGGCGTGCTCAGGGTCCTTCTTGGCCTCGTGCTTCTCGTACTGTTGGATCACCATTTATCGTAAGTTCGACTTGATCACATGTAGTCGAATACTCGCTACATAGTTCTGTTGATGGTCTTCAAGAAAAAGGAAAGAAAAGAAAAGAAAAGAAAGGATCTAGAAACCGATGTCTACGCAGTGTGTGAAGAAAGAGGAGTACCAAGGCAAAGGCACCGGCGGCGAGGGCGCCCATCTCGCCGAGGTGCTCCTTGTGCTTGTGATGCTTCTCTTCCTTCTCGTAGCTCTCGTAATCATCTGAAGCGGACTCGGCGACGGCTGTCTCCGTGTAGCCGGAGGCGTAGTCATCGCCGCTGGGGTTATCGGCGGTCTTCGTGTAGCCGGAGGCATAGTCATCGCCGCTGGGGTTATCGGCGGTCTTCGTGTAGCCGGAGGCGTAGTCATCGCCGCTGGGGTTATAGGCGGTCTCCGAGTAGGCCACCTCGTCGGAGGGCTTCTCCTCCTGGTGGTGGTGGAAGAGGTGGTGGTGGCGGTGCCTCTCTTCGGACATCTTTGGCACGAAGGGCTGTTGCTTGTGAAGCGAAACGAAGGAGGGGACGGGATATATATACTGGGGGAGAAGCCGTGGGAACGGTCTGATGGAAGCAACTGGGCTTCCGTGATCACGGATGTGGTTCGATCCTGCTGTCAAAAAGTGGAGATTTATCGAAGAGTGGTGGTGGTTGGGTTGATCACGAGGCTTGCTGTTCAACGGTGCGTGGTGTAGGTCGATGTCCACGACTTAATGCACGAATGAGTTCGCTGTGACTTTTAGACGACGACGTGGCTGGCACGCCGATCACCTTGATGTTCTCGTTCTCGTTCTCGTTGCCGATCTCGGGGCCGAAGGGAGAAGCGTCCTTCCACGTGTCACGGAGAGGGACGCGACACGGTCCGACCGCGGATTGTGATCTCAGACACGTCGAATTTACGTATTATTCGTGACGAATTATTATGAGATCGTTTTTTGGTGACTGGAAAGCAAAGAAGGTGGATATTTCGCGGTCTTATCCGCGAAAATTAAGAACCGATATATCTATCTGATAAAGCGGGGCCCAGGAAGACGATGGGTGGGTGAGCTATCCCACGTCAATGATGGCGTCCACAAATAATGGACTAACGGGTGGTGTCGGCGAGGGAATATCCACCGGCATCTTGGGTTCACGTTCGGGTCTTCGGGTTCGGGTAAGGATCCGAATCATCATGATCATGGATGATCGATCTCAACCGTTCCTTTAATATCATCGTGCCTGTGACACCTCTCACATAACGACAACAAGTGGAGCCCGTAACAGCGATCGATCAATTAAAATCTAGCGTGACGCCTACGGATCATATTGTGTGTTAGATATGTGGTTTGGTTTATGGATTTGAACATTTAACTGCATCATTAAAGCTAGTTCATCCAAAGTCCTGATTTCTTTTCCTTTTTTGACCATTCATTGGATCCATGCAAAATGAATAGACCCCTAATTCCTTGTAAAATCAAATAATATAAACACTATTCTCTATGGTTAAAATTTCTTTTGACATATTAATCCCAAAAAAGAATAATTTATAGTCAACTGTTGAACAGGGACCACGAAAAACATACAAAAAAATCTACCACCTAATTTGCAAAGATCTATATAAAATATAATCTGACAATTTATTTGTATTTGGGAATGACATACGAAGCTTTCGTCATGTCGGCAAGCGAACCTTTCACAGATAGAGGAAAGAGACAGCCTTCTGCCTAATTATTTAGATCTAGAACTCTGTGTATACCAATTTCAACCTCTGGAACAAAAGTCTAAACTATAAATCATCCAGATATTGTTTTAATGCATATTTCATAGCAACTTATAAGATAATCTTTTATATAATTGGGTCATCCCAAGAACAGAAAATAGTACAAGTACAAACTCATCCCCCCCACCCCAAGTGAAACCACATCCCTCTGTTTTACAAGTAGCTGGATGTAACCTAGGTTGGTCCACCTGAACCCTACCGGACCAAGGGGTAATGCTATGAATGTTCTACTTCATGAAAACCAACAACATTTAGGCAAGAGATGAGGATTAATTTTCTTTTCATTTCAGATGACCTAATACACTTACAGGAGGTTTAATAGATCCACTACACATCTAATAGAATGAGATGGTGTAGAGTAGTTTTCGCTTCTGTTGTCTCTCAAAGGCAACAACAATGTCATCGATTGCATCCTCCCAGCAGTCTGCGGATTCAATCTGCACCACCATATATCTCTTATTAGCTTAATGATATTGCAAATCTCAAATGCAGGCATCAGTAATTTTCAAAAAAATCTAAGCAACAGATTTTGATACAAAGAAGGTTACAGTTATCATGCAGTCTTTTCCCCGTATAGTAACGAAACATCTAGTAGCTAAGCAAAAGTACAAAAAAAATTATCATTGAACCCATAAGGAGGAACTTTTTTTCACTTCCTTTCCAAAATCATTTCTAAATTCTCAAGAACAACTTTTTCCCTGAAATCACTTGAAACTGGCAAACGTACAGGCATGCTTACATGAAAGAGACATGGGTACAAGATTTCAAAGGCATTTTTATTAAAAGGATCTTTTATGTTGATATTTTAGCTGATCTTTGGACAATTTTTGTGGTTCTCATAGGTTCTTCTCCACTTTTGCGTTTCTAGTAGCTCTTTCAATTGTAACACTTTGTAAGTTCATTGAATTGTTTTTATCATTTATTTTAAGAAGCAAATTTTAACCACAAGGATTCTTCTGGAGGCGATAGTCAAGAATATATAGGACTACATTACCCATGAACTTTTGTCTCTCTTATTATTACAAAATATTCAGATGTAAGAGAGACATTTATATGTTGTCCCAAAAAAAAAAGAAAAAAAAAGAAAATTTGTTTGAACCACTTTGTGAATGTTTCTTCTCTATTTAAGACAACATGGGTCTACTTGTTTAAAATAACAGGCCAATTTTCAATATGATTTGTCAAGAGGTTTTTTCACTTGTTGCCTTTCCTATCCCCCTCCTATCTTCCTTAAAATAGCAAAACATTGTCTACTTCAAATTATTTTTTCCTTTTATAACAACAAACAAGACGAATAATAAAGTATCCTTACAGATCTATTTATTGACAGAACCATGAACCTTAGCAATCTAAACAGTCTCATAGACTGAAATACTAGTACAGTTTCACTCCTGTAAAAAAAAAGAAAGAAAGATGAAAAATTGATAAATTAAATGTCTTCCATAATACCCGAGTCATTCAGGCCACTAGGAATGAATTGTAAAATGCAATACATTTCTTACAAATACACAATGGAACAGATCATAAGTACTAAAGGAAGTTCTCTTTTAGATAAACAAAAATCTTTAGTTGATTCTGTGCAATGTTGAAATTTTTCTCAAAGTTATTATCAGCTTCATCTTTATATCCTAATCATGTGCACCTCTTCTCTGACTAGGATAAGGAAAGGATCTATGTGGAATAAGTAGAAGGTCTCCTTCTAATAGGATTAGGATTAAGTGTAAAATAAATTAAGACAAGCTACTTTGACATAGTAAAATGCACTCGATGGTTGAATATTTATGTGCTCTTCCTAAAATAAATGTCATGAATTAAATTTATGGTTTTAGGTTCTTGCAGTACAAAGGATTTTGGTTAACTAGTGGAATGGATTTTGGCATGCCGCTCATCAACACAAACAAGTTGCTGCCATAGCAGAAAGAAAAAGGAAAAAGAAAAGGAAGATAACTCCAACAAAAAGTTCACAGTCATGGTCATGATGTAAACAACACCGCCTCAAAGTTAAATGACTAATTTGGTCATTTTCAACCTAAAAGTGCCAGTTCAGTCTATTAAAAGACTTGTACAATTATAAGGTGTGAAATAGGCCGCAAACAATCCTAAACATCACAAAACACAGTAAGACAGGCCAAAATGCACTCAACCAATGAAGAAGTCTTATTTAACTGGAAGAACACTTAAATCGAGTGCCAGAAAACTGACACAGTAAGAACTTTTCACTCAATAAAAGCCAAAGCATCTGGAAATTATATGTTTGATCGTAGTTATATATAGTTCAAAGTTTCAAACACACATAACTCTATACATGGAATTTGGTAGCTTATCAGGAACCCCAGAAAGGCAATTGGGTCCATTGGAAACTTAACCAGAATTTTTTGAAAGAAAATGAATAATATAGTGGTTAATTAGAGGTGTGAAATGAGATTAAACTGTGACCTCAGAAAGATAGTACTGGTTGTCTCAACGAAAGTAGTTCTGGTAAACAACAACCCATTAGTATAAGTTCCCTAATACATCATTTGTCCTTGAGAGGATACAGAATTCAGGTTGTACATTTTTTATTTTGATAAGAATGACAAGGGAATACTTGAGTGAAGACATTATGTGAGAACGGATAATTTTCAAAAGGAGACTTGCATAATCTCTTTCAAGATAGAATACCTGAACTAATTAAACTTCAAAAGGAGTATATCCAACACAGAAAGATGCAAACATCCGGACATCTTTGGTAATGATCAACATAAGCACGCACAGATCATTGGATATGTAAATCTGTGCATAAGATACTTACATCTTGACATAAATCTAAAGCGAGCTTGGCACCAGTGGCAGCTTCTTCATGGTTATCTTTTACTTCCAAGTTGATTATTAGAACACTTCTTATCATCTTCTGTTCCCGATTATTAAGATCTGTATAACAATAAAACAATGCAAAAGACTACTTTAATATGTTGCACAGCGATATACATTTATTATTTGTCATTAAAGCCAAAAGGCATTGATAATCGAAAATCCTGCTAGTTCAATTGCTCGTTAAAATCATGATAGATTAAAATGTAATTCTTGGCGTAGTTGCTTGCACTTGCATCATCATGAATTGAAATGTTCAGGTAAAGAAAACCCCCAAATCCGCAATTTTGAACTTTAACCCTAAATTCTTAAGCAAGAGGGCGGCCGTAGCAGAGAAAAGAGGAAAGGCCGACCTTCGATGACGGTATCGAAGACCTTCTCCTCGAAGGTCATAACGACGTCGAAGCAGCCATCATCAGCGTTGTCCTGCCACCGCTGCGGCGCATTCTTGACCCCGAGGTTCCTCTTGAGCATCGGCAGTATCCCATTTCTCTTGTACCTACACCCGACACCGACATCCAAAATCAGGGCTTCGAGATGGGGTAAAGGAGAGGGCGTACGGGGAGGAGAGGCGTTTACAAGTCGGGGTCTTTGCGGCGGAGTTCATCATGCATGAACTTGTACGGGGTGCCGAAGTCGTAGACGTTGGGCTCCCGCAGCGAGGGGCCGGGGAGCTTGACGTGAGCCCCAGTCCCGTAGGAAGCAACGTCGAAGCCCTGCCGCTTCAGCAGCGCGTGCGCCTCCATGCTCCGGTTCTGGTTCGACGAGCACACCATCGCGTACCGCATCGTTGTCCCCATCCCTCACCTCTCTCCCCTCTAACTATCCCTCTCGTCCCCCAGCTCCCTTTGTCGAGGCTTTGGTTCTTTCTCGTCGTTGCTTCTTGACTCCAATGACCGACCTGCAAACAAGTGCCGCCTCCGGTCCGAGCAAGATCTACAGGGCGGACCACGTGACGGTGTTACTCGTACAAATCACCGTTCGATTTGCTTCAAAATTCGGGAACCCAGTTGATGACGGTTCAGTTCCGATTTGGTTTTATCGCTTTGAGTATGGAAGAAGGCGCCCGGTCCGGATGCCGAGTAATTGATCGCATAAGATAAGAGCAACAGCAAAACATCTGTCTTCAAATATATACTTCGATTGGTGATCTGCATGCGTTTAATGTTCAACAACAATTGACAAGAAATACTTTCTGATAGTGTTCGTAGCAGCCATCAATTTCCTACGGTCTTTTACAAGTTGCTGAAACCATATAATGCAACAGTGATGCTGCAATACAGGATTTATGAGTAGCAGAAGAGTCACAGGGCCATGGAGACCAACACGATTGCCAGCAACGATAAATACTGGAGCTGACTTGCAAGAGCTGGAGAGCTTAATCTGTAGGAGGCTGAGGTTGCTGCAGCCCCGGGCTTCGCTGGATCATCACACACCCCGAATGAAGCATTAACCTGTGGAATAAGATTTGGAGGAACACACCGGTTAGCTATTAGCTATCTCTGATACACAGAGTTACTGCTCCAGCAGACATATTAGTATTGCTTCGCACTGTAGATTTGATCTTGGATCACAATCATTGTCAGACACTGTTCCTGATCGTGAATAGGAGATGTGACTTACTTTGCAGCAGGCTATGCTGTTGCATCCGCAAACCAGGTGCCCATTTGCTATATCTGTAGCTTCAGGAGCTCCACCTCCATCGCTCCTCTGGAGCAGAGATCACAAGGTCAGGGATAGCCACTGAATGATCTTTCCAACCCGATAAATGGCATGCAGCACTTGCCTTGTAGAAGTCGACAGCAATAAAGTTAGGCCAGCGATTAGCCGACGAACCGTGGCATGTACTCAGCATGCTCACAAGAGGAGCAGAATTGTGCTTGCACGCTGTTGCCATGTCTGGATTGGAAGGGAAATGGTTCATCAAAACCAGAGATCTCGACATCGCGTTCATGGGCAATGACTCGGCTCGGTTCGGGCAAGAACCCGCTTCCATTCCTCCATCTCCATCTGCAAAATTTGAAGCACCATCATCCAACGAAACGGAAGACTGCCGAAGAAGACGAAGGGTTGGGTGATGATTCCTCACATTGGTTTTCCACGACGTATCTCCACTCGTACGCAATGCCTTCAGAGGCCTCTTTGGCAGCTTTGGAAGTGAACACCAGCAGGCGTTCGTTCCTGCTTATCATGTCACAGAGCAGTGGCCAGTCTCCTCCATTCTTGGGCATTCTTTCGACAGGGAACCAATACTTCATCAGTCCGGAAGCATTGAAGACCTTCGTGAGACCCTTAGGGGATGTGACATAGTCTTCGATAAAGATTGTAATGACTTCTGAAGGGTTTGCTTCGAGAAACAGCTGGATTTCCTTGAGCACATCGATAGCAGGTTGCTGGCCATGGATCATCTCTGATGAGCATAATGAATGCACAAAAAATGGTTGAATTCTGTAACATCGACAACTTACAAAGGCAGTGAAGTTGAAACAGTTGCCACCAAAGGAATGACACAACCAGATGTCGTTCTCAAAGTCATACATATCCAGCATTAAGCCCCGAACACCGTTCTGTATTGGTAAGAGTGCAGTATGCATGAGCAGAAGATGCATTAGCTTCAATGGCAAGCAGAACTGAAGTATTCATACAGGTCATGCATGCAGAACACTTCCGAACAAGAGCTTAGTGCATTCACTGCACGGTCTAATTAGGTTCATATATAGGTCATGCTTTTGTATATAAATTAGTTGTATCAGCATCACGCAATTGCTTAGTGGAACGCCGTTAATCTAATTAGAACGTTCGTAAATGTCGAGATACGTGCCGAGCATTGTGGCACGTCTGAGGGGTGGAACGAACGAACTCGTCCCACGCGCGGCACCGGAGAGCGGGTCGTCGTCAAAGCAAAGCAAGATGGTGGCGCTTACGTTGAGCTGGCCGGTGACCGAGTCCTGCTGGTTCTCCGGGGCGATGACGGGCGTTCCGGTGCGCGATCGCTGGCCGAGTCGCGCGAACGAGTTGTGAGTCGTCAGCCACGCGTATCTATTGAACGGCAGCCCATTCCCCTGTGTCATATTGGAGGAGGAAGAACTCGTCACCCATCACCACACATGTGAAGGGTGGCAACGAAGGAGAAGGATCGGTAACTGCGGCGGCAAGAGGGAGGAGATGAGGACCTTAGATTTGGGATCAGAGGGCTGGATTCGTGTACACCTGGGCCGGAGGTTGCCGTTGGCCAGACATGTCTCGCAATGCAGCCCGGCGTCGCAGTTCCAGTTGGACAAGCAGATCGAACCGAGCTGTGTGTTACGGAGAAGAAGAAAACCCAAAGGTGAAGAGGAGAGATGGAGAAAGGTGAAGGGTGAGAAGAGGGTAGCGAAGAACCTGAGCAGCAGAAGACGAAGGAAGCAGGCGTGAATGGAGCAGTAGCAGCACAAGCAGTGGCAGCAGCTGCAGCAGAGGGCTCAAGCTCTGAACCAAGATAGATTTGAGCGACAGCAGAGATAATAACAACATACCTGCATCACTGTGATCACTAATATGATAACTGGATTACAGTCTTCTCTCTGCCCTTACAGAGCCAGATGGAAATGGAGATGATGGAGAGCGAAGGAATGGAGTTTTTGGGAGGATGATGGCCTACCGCTGCTTTCGTCTTCCGAGTCACAGAGATGTCAGAGGAGAGAACATGATAATGTATGTCGTACGAGGGTGGCCAACCACATTCCCGAGATCTACAAAATTTGAACTAACGGGCAGGACTTTGGTCCCAAATGTAGCAGAACAGGGCGAAGTCGAATCAATGACACGTTGATCCATACAATTATATCCAACCAGTAGTGTACAAGTATAACACACCACGGTTGGTGGACGGTTCGGAATCCCGTTCAAGGAAAGAAACACACGGTTAAGTCGCGTGTAGATACTACACGTGAGTGCACTCTGATGCGTGACGTTAAGGGTCACGTTAATATATATATATAATTTAAAAAAATGATCATTTTATTCTAGTGTCGAAGGTATAATAGTTTTCATTGATCAACGATAAAGGTCATAAGCTAGAGTTGATTGTTATGCCTTCGTTGTTGGGTCTAATAGGGCTCGACAGAAATAATGATCCAACTAAACTTGAGTTTATCCCAATTGAAATGTCTGGATTGAACATTGTTATGTTCTCTTATCCTTACCAAAATTTATTTGAAAAATAAAAATTATTATTATTTTTCGATCGATATAGTAAACTATCATATCATAATAATTTAATTTAATCTATTTTTTTTAAATATATTTATATGAGGTAGATAGATACATCAATTTGAACATCAACATTAGGGGCAATGGATTATGCTTGACATAATTAATAAATTAGTTATCTTATTGAGTCTGTTCATGACAGATGATATCAAAATCGATTTAATAATATATATCCTAAGAGGATATATATTTGGCTTTGGACTCAGTAAAAAATCGACTTTGAATTTTAACATCCTTTGAACAACGCGGTGAATTGGAAGGGGAGGAGAACCTTCGGGCTCGTTCGCCGGGGCCTACTCTCCGCCGGCGGCCCTTTTATTGGCGCAGCTGTAAAGCCTGTGATGTTTCCATAGAGCGAGCGGGTCGCCATGTGCTCGCCCTGTGGCGACACAGCTTCGTCGACTGTTTCAAGGCCACTGCCGCTGTAATGGGCTACCGTTTGATCGAGGATCAACCATTCTAATACGAGGGAGGTGGCGGTCATTGTAAGTTCTCCACACGGAAATCGATTTCAAAGGAAGCTGCAAATTTCCCATGCGTTGACAATTGACACTGTGTGTATGCATGCAAGGAAAGAAGTGTATATTTTGCAGGTCATGGAATGGACACTGTTGGTGGCACTCTACAAGGTCCAGTCTAATCTTATGTGCAGCATTGACTTCAACTCCAATCGCGTTCATCGATTCACTTGCCATCAGTTCCACGATCTACGCAGTACTCACATGATTCGATCACCTTCGCAATGCATGGAAAACAAAACATCATCTCCTCGCAGACCAAATAAATAATGTGCTGTCCGTCACAAGAAAAATGTTACATGGGGCGGATGGGGAAAGCGGAATACAGCTAACCGGTGACCTGTCACCGAATAACTGCACGTGGGGTGTCACGCCGCGGTGACGCAACCAGAGAACGCGGACTAAATTACCAACACACCATTGCCTCTGCAAACTAATACCGAAACCCACAGTAAGGCACAAAAAGCGACAAAGTCCAGCGTTGGCACGCGGAAACTTCTCCGGCCACCGAAGGAGAGCAGAAATAAAAGGAGAAAGGAGGAGGAGGAGGAGGAGCCAAGAGTGGGTTGCTGAGATCCAAAGATGCACGCCAAGACCGACTCCGAGGTCACGAGCATCGCGCCCTCGTCGCCCGCCCGGCCGGTGTACTACGTGCAGAGCCCGTCGCGTGACTCCCATGACGGCGAAAAGACGGCGACGTCGTTCCAGTCCAGCCCCGTCCTCAGCCCGGCCCACTCCCCCCCGCACTCCCACTCCTCGGTCGGCCGCCACTCCAGGGACTCCTCCTCCAGCCGGTTCTCCGGGTCGCTGAAGCCCGGCTCCAGGAAGATCCTGCCGAACGACGGGGCCGGAAGGGGCGGCCGCCGCAAGAGCGACAAGGCGTGGAAGGAGTGCGCGGTGATCGAGGAGGAAGGGCTGCTCGACGGCGAGGAGGACGACAAGGGCATTCCTCGCAGGTGCTACGTCCTCGGATTCGTCCTCGCTTTCTTCGTCCTCTTCTCTTTCTTCGCTTTGATTCTGTGGGGCGCCAGTCGGAACCAGAAGCCTGACATCGTCATGAAGGTGACCGCTTCCCCCTCATGTCTGTTCTTTTGGTTCTCGTTTTAGAGTAGGAGAGAAACCGATCGCTGATTCCTCGCTCGAATGCAGAGCATCAAATTTGAGAACTTCATCATCCAAGCCGGCACCGACGCGTCGCTCGTGCCGACGGACATGTCGACCCTGAACTCGACCGTCAAGTTCACGTACCGCAACACCGGGAGCTTCTTCGGCGTCCACGTGACCTCCACGCCATTGTATCTCAACTACTACCAACTCACCATGGCCAGCGGAGACGTAATCACCACCGCCACCGCCCGTCCCCTCTCTCTACGCGCTTCTCTCCCTCATTCATCTTATGCGTGTTTCTTCTGCGCAGATGAAAAGTTTCTACCAGTCAAGGAAGAGCCGCAGGGACGTCAACGTGGTGGTGATGGGCAACAAGGTGCCGCTCTACGGCGGAGGGCCGAGTCTCGGCAGCACCGGCGGCAAGACCGCGGGGCCCGTGAACATGACCCTGAGCTTCGCGATCAGGTCACGCGCCTACGTGCTGGGGAAGCTGGTGAAGCCCAAGTTCTACAACAATGTCCAGTGCTCAGTCGTCATGGATCAGACCAAGCTCAACTCACCAGTCTCCCTCAAGAACGCTTGCCAGTACAACTGAGAGCCGAACGGAGATGGAGGCTTCGTGGTTGTTTAATTACTATTAGTTTCTTTCTTTCAAGTTTGGATCGTCAAAGTCTCGCAGATCTCTGGTGAGCTCACATTTACCCGTCCGCTGCCCTCTCCTTCCTCGAGTGGGAGGACAGCTGCGGGACATGAGCTGTTCCTCTGCAGGAGGTCAGCTGGGGTTCCGTGACTTCTTGGCAAAGGCTATTCAATGAAGTGGAAGTAAACACCGAGATGAGACTTGGTGTGGTATTCATGTCATGAGGGTTGTTGTATGAATTATTTTTGCTAGCATATGTATTTAGTATATAAAACAAATGATAATAAAATATACTGAGGAGTAATAATCTCGAGAAGGAATACCATGTTGTTGTTTATGTAGCTTTTTGTGATGTGATATGAAGAATCCTTCCCACATATGAATGTTAAATTATTAGCGTGGGAAGGAATCCGAAGTGCCATATTACTTTAAGAGGCATAGGAAGTGACAACATCACATGTGCAACTTAATGTACGGGTCATGAATTAAGCTTTTCTTTTTTATTCTCATTTGGAGGTGGTTGGATCTCATCGTCCCAATCTCATATGATGGACACTGAGATAGGTTAAGTTGACACCGACTTCAATGTTCTTTTATATATACTATATATATATATATATATATATATATATATATATATATATATATATATATATATATATATGTGTGTGTGTGTGTATCCGAATTCTCCAAAAGAAAAGATATCCTCTTCTGGAATCTTTTTTTTAGGTAAGTGTTCACCATTTAATTTTTTAATAATATCATTTTTTCTTAATAAATGAGATATTTTTTTTATCATGATCTAGCTTATCAAATTTGTTTGATCTAAACCACATCAAAATATTAAAATTAAAATTAATAATAATATATTAATCAGATTTTTACAAATTATTCTTAACCTTATTCACTTATGATGTGGGATTAATTGAAATGTTATACTCTTAGTTAATAATATCATTATTTTTTCTTAATAAATGAGATATTTTTTTAATCATGATCTAGCTTATCAACTTCGTTTGATCGAAACCACTGATCAAAATATTAAAATTAAAATTAATAATAACATATTCATTAGATTTTTATAAATTAATCTCAACCTTATTCGCTTATGATGTGGGATTAATCGAAATATTGTACTCTTAGTTACCTACATATATATTTTTTATTTTTCTCTTAAAATTGATTCATAGAGTGAATCGGTTCAAATAATAATATTTTTATATTATGTTATTGTATTTTCAGTAATACAAAAAAATAATATAAAATATTTTGTTATAAATATTTTTGCATTACTCTATAATATTCTTAGCATTATTTAAAAATATATTATGTTATAATAATTTTATATTGTGTTCTAGTGCTTTTCTAGTATTACTGAAAACACTAAAATACTATAAACATAATATTTTATAAAATTTTACTTAAACATTATGTTGTAATATTTTTATAATATGTTACATTGTTTTTCTAGTAAGCCGGTTCACTATTTGAGAATCCTAAAAAATAAGGAGTGCTCATGAGAAAAACATATCTTGGGTGAGGTGAGAAGATGATTTTGTTCCATCCATTGGAACATAGAGTTGCATTTGTTTTAGGTAAAAATACTTCCAAATTGCTAAGAATATAACCCAATGTGATTGATACACCGCTGTTGTAAAACCATAGTTGAGTTGTGAATTTTTACTCATCTGGAATTTAGTAGATTATTTAAGGAGGCCGCCAAGAATTTTATCATACGACTATTCACTTGAATTATTAATTGGGCCTCTTAGCAAAGTTCTCATTAAGTGCATTAATTATTCTATGGGCCTTATGGTGGGTTGCGTTACTAAACATTGATCATTTGTATTGGACATTAATCGAATTATTCTTTCTTTCTAAGGCTCGACTACCCTTCACTAATTACATTAGTTATTGAGCATTTAATCGATATGCTTTTATGAACTTTTTTTTTAATCTCACATGTAGAGTTTTAATTTATATCTGTTTTCTGCATCATTCCTACATTTGCAATTTAGTCTCATACTAAATTGGCTATATCTCTTCTTGCTGTGTCTGTTTACATGTAATAGTGGTATTCTGTGTATGTTTTATGTTGTACTTCTGTTCTCCTCTGCATGGTGTTGGAAAGACATGATCATGTCTTGGCATCTCAGATCAAGATCCCAGTTTTAAGGTAGGCTTGCAGCATTTGTCAACCGGAGGGTTCTAATAGCAGAATCTTGTTGGTGGATTCTTAAGATCTGAGGGTCTTTTCTTATTAGTGGCCTTGTTCCATAATCTGACATGCTGTCAGTGTCAAAATGTGCCTATCGAACTGTCTAGTTGTTAAGAAGATGCATCATTTGCTTCCAGTAATCTGTATCTTTCATCTGTTTTCAGGAGTCGATGAAGGTTTCTAAGGTGGAAGATGATGAACTTCCATGTCCTTCGGTTCCTGTTCTCAGCTATTCACATGTTTCTAATGCATTCTCGAGCTGCAGATGACCTTCCGAACTCTATCCACTACGTTTCCGTCATTGATGTTCATCCCCTACCTCCGGGATCGCATTCATCTCCCTCGCCATGATTGATGACCACATGCCTGTGTCCTATGAATGGGATCAGGCATTTTGAAGCTGGTTCAGAGACTGCTGTGTCCTTTGGTGAGCACGACATAATGTTAATGGAGTCATGCCAAAGGGGCAGCTCGGAGTAGGGTCTCTCTTCCCATCTTCCCCTCCGTGACACAACCCAAGAAGTTAACTTCTTACTCTTTGGTGACAGCAAAACACCACATCTCACTCTATTCGAATTTACTAGCCGTTCTGCATTGAGACCGTGGGCTCCTTTTGCTTGTTCGAAGGCAATATTTGGGGGCTCATCGAGCTAATCTGAGCGATTGACGAGCGATAACCATGGCCCGTAATGATGCAGAAACAGTCGTTCTGAGGAAGAAAAGCTTACGGTAGATCTTTTGTTGCTGCCCATGTTTAATGCGGCAATAGGTGAGCGCCTGATCCCTTTCTTTGCAGAAAAGAAGGCTATCATGGCTCCTGACCGATGACCATCATTTCCGGGTCTCAGTCCTCACATTCTACTGTTCCTTTCGCCGGTAGTGTTGTCACAGCAAGCAGCATCACAAGGTATGCATTTTGATTGATACGAGCGACACTTCCCTCTATGATACAAATACCATCTGATCCCAGGGGAGTGGAACCACTTCAGGCCTCTTCTCCATGGCAGAAACTACAGGAAACCAAGCCCCTTGTGCGATGGCAGAGACAGGTGAAGCCAGGAGGAAGCTCAAGAGAAGCAACAGAAGCAAGAAGAAAGAACTGAGGAGAGCCAAGAAGTCACCTGCTTGGAGAGCCCTGAGAAACTTGTTCTCGTGTAAAGATCAGAAAGACGTGCGAGGGAGGAAGAAAGGCAAGAAGAGGGAAAGCACAAGTGAGACAAGTCAAGCAGCAACCGCAGCTGCTGCAGTGAATCCTTGCAATACTTCGAGCAGATCCCTGAGATCTCCTTGCAAGGATGTCAGTGGGGATATGTCCACTTCCTTTGCTTCTTATTCATCCGCCTCTATCGTTGCCTCTGCTACTGCTTCTGCTTCTTCTTCTTCATCATCATCATCATCTTCTTCTTCTTCTGTTGGAGGATCTTTTACCGGAATGCACCTGAGGAGGCTTTCCGGGTGCTACGAGTGTCATGTGATGGTTGATCCCATCAATGGGCCATCCAGGGATCCTTCCATGAGGGTTTCTATCTGTACTTGCCCGCACTGCGGGGAGATCTTTGTGAGGCCTGAGTCTTTGGAGCTCCACCAGGCGGTCAGACATGCAGGTAAAAACTCTCTTCCTTTGCCCACAAATCTCTACGATGTTATGACCTCTGCGTTCTCCTTTCTCTGCAACAGTATCAGAATTGGGGCCTGAGGACACCGGTAGAAACATCATCGAGATCATTTTCCAGTCAAGCTGGCTCAAGAATCAAACTCCAGTTTGCAAGATAGACAGGATCCTGAAGGTCCACAGCACCCCGAAGGCCATCACAAGGTTCGAAGACTACAGAGACTCCATCAAGACCAAAGCCGACGACAAGCTCGCCAAAAAGCATCCGAGGTGCGTCGCCGACGGGAACGAGCTCCTGAGGTTCCACTGCACCACCCTCGCGTGCTCCCTCGGCATCAACGGCTCCACCAGCCTGTGTCAGTCGATCGAACGCTGCAACGTGTGCGGCATCATCCGAGACGGGTTCAAGCTCGATGAGGTCGGGAAGATCCAAACCATGGCGACCAGCGGGAGGGCGCACGACGTGGCTCGTGTAAGCTCCTCGGACGAGGAGAAGAGAGCGATGCTGGTTTGCAGGGTGATCGCGGGGAGGGTGAAGAAGAGCCAAGATGCCGCGGATGAGTTCGACTCCGTTGCGGGTTCTGCAGGAACGCACTCCAACGTAGATGAGCTGTTTGTGTTCAGCCCCAAAGCCATATTGCCATGTTTTGTGGTGATATATACAGGGTTTTAGTGTCATCACTGTATGTGCTAATATTTGGTTTGGTTTGACTTTAGAATTGCAAGTCATGCTTATTTGCTCGGATTCATCGTCTTGTGTATTTTGCTGTGATGTGTAGAGGTTTCTGGTGTCATCATCATTGCGAGTTCTGCTTCTTTATGTGGATTCATTGATCTGCTGCCCATCTCAACAGGCAGCTTTCTTCGTCAGTAATTATACATGAAATATAATTATGTTGGTGAAGCATTAAAAGAACCTAAAAATATAGAGAGAATGGATGTGGCTTTCTGAGTGTCTCCATCTGAGCAGTAGTTCTACTTGTGTGTTGGTGGTGGAGCTACAGCAGAGGCCATCAAAAAGTATCAGTCACCAAACTCGTTTGTCTCATCTCTGCCCCCTCTGTTCGACCCAACAACTGTGCTCATCTAATTTATGGTACGAGCAGTGACTCCATTGCCAGAGAAAGTGAAAGAAAGTGGGGAATCATCTGATAAAGAAGTCAAAAGGACAGGCTGCAAACTGTGCGCTGCTAATCTGGCTGGGTAAAAGGAGCTGTGACATGGTTAAAGACACAGCAAGATTGCTGGTGCTACAGAGGACATGGCCTTCTCCTAACTCAGCCAAGCTCAATTTAGTATCAGTATAAAATCTATAATTATACTATCTATGATGTAAACAAAAACTTAATGTCAAAATTTGAAATCAAATAATAATGAATTTAAATGATGTTACGATGCGTATATTTTGTTACTGCTCAGAAAAATAAACTTTATTTGATCCATAAGCATATCATTGTCAGATTTGAAATATCAATCCGTAAGAAGAACTAGACTCACATTTTTATCTCTTCCTATTTTTTTATAAGACCAATTTAGATTGATGGATAGAAAAATTGAGATAAACTGTAATAGAAAGATTGAGATAGAAACTGTACTATCTCAATCGCGTTTTCTTATCTCTAATGATCTCATTCTATGTTCTCTCATCTTTTGGATAAGATATTAAGAGCTTTTTTTCCATCAAGGATATCCCTTAAGAAATTCTATTTTAATTAGATTTCCTTTCTATTAGCCAATGATAATAATCAGAATCCAATCATTTTTTTAATATATCTTATTTAATTAAATAATATCACATTATCTAACATTAGATGTATCTGTGTTACATCAATTATGATTGATCTATATATTTTACGAACAGATGGTCCACTTCCTAAAGTCTTGGAAACTACAGCTCATGGCCTTGTATGTAAAATTAACGTGAGAAGCAGGAGTGTTCACATCAGTTCAGATCAAATGGTTCGGAGTCAAGCCAAATCAAATCGAATCATATTTTTGGTTCGATTCGATTAACGTAAAATAGGGCCTATCTAATCAAACAAATTAAAAATCAATTAATCTAATTATATATATACTAATTAAAAAGACAATTAGAGAGATTAAAGAGGAAGAATTATGTTATATTATTAAAGATGATATTGTTGAATCTCGGATTTTGATGATGAAACTAATTGATTGTGGTTTGTTGTCTAACTGTGTTTTGAGTTTCGCAGGTCTACTATCGATTAGGATTAGACAGTTGATGTCGAAGGATTTCACGTTATGCCGGGTGATCACGTCAGGATATTGGATGCCGAGCCGAAGGTTTGATCGACAATCGACAGGAGGCTTCGGACGTCGGGCATCAGGCCAAGAAGAGCGGGTTGTGCTAAGGATATCGGGGTTACGGAGGTCAACCGTCGATTGGGCAACGGATTGCAAGAGAGGACGATGCACCGACGAATCGGAGGAAACGCCGACCAATGATGTGCCGAGCAACTAAATGTCAATTTGCGTTGTAATAATTGTCTAAATTGAAGTAGAGTTTTTGTGTGTGTGCAGGATTAACTACGATAACGATGAAGACGTAAAATGAAACAAAGTGCCAGAAGTCAAGTGTGATGGATCGTTGGGAGTTCGACGGAAGTCTGAAGATTAATTGAGAGTGCTGCCGGAACTGGCCAAGAACGAGTGGGGAGCTTGCCGAAGGATTTTCGGAAGATCACCGAAAGGTTCGTCGGAAGTTCGCGGAGCTTGCTAAGAAAGATCAGAGCTTGCCAAAGAAACATGTTGGAACTTGCTAAGATCATCGTGAAGTCCAGGAGCTTGCCGGGAGTCCATAGAATGGTTTTCGAGGGTTCATCGGAAGATCGCCAGAAGAAGTCTTGACTTGTTGGACTTTGTAATAGCTTAGGAAATATCTTTAATTTCGTAGTTAGCATGTAATTTGGTTTAAGATTATATGTTAATCCTATAAACCAAGTAGATGCCAATTTGGCTCGATATCGGACTAGTTTGAGCCGAGTTTAAGGCCCAACCAGTGAAGCTGGAATAGGCTGGGCGGTGGCACCGCCCAGCAGCTAAGTGCATAGGCGGTGGCACCGCTAGCATCGAGAAAACCAAAACTTTCAAATTTAGGCTCCAAATTTGAATCCTCTTAAGGCCTATAAATACCCCTCTTATCTATGGTTCATACACACACAAAAACTGAGAAAGAAGAAGGGAAAACTCTGTTAAAATAATGTCAAAACCTTTCCTCTTATTCTAAAGTGTGATCAAGCCTTAGAGAGGGTAAGAGGCCTTGTAAGGGTTATCTTCTAAGCCCGTCAAAAGGAGAGATACTGTAAGGGAGTTCATCCTCGCCCGTTGGAAGGAGGATAGCTAGTGGAAAGCCGATGGCCTCAAGCAAGAGGAATCGGGAGTGGATGTAGGTCGGATGACCGAACCACTATAAAAATCCGGTTTGCATTTATGTTCTTGTTATTTACTTTGTTGTAAACCCTTTCTACTTAATTTGATGCTCTACTTCTCATCTCTGCAAATATTTTTAAATTAGAGCTTTTCTTATATGATTCCACTGATATAACTTTCATAAAACAAAATAAAGTTTTCACCGTATGAAGTTTCCGAAAGCACTTTTAAATCACCAAAATTTGTCGTCTTTATCCGCTCCACTAATTTACCCCCCCCCCTCTTAGTGCCGCTCGATCCCTAACAATTGGTATCAGAGCCTCATTATTTTTCATTTGGATTTACACCTGAGAGAAATGACTCTTTATGGCTTTCAAGAGGGTTTTTCAGTTTTTCGTCTACCATTCTTTAATGGATTGGACTACATATATTGGAAAACTCAAATGAGAGTTTTCTTGATTTCTCAAGATTTAAACTTATAGAATATCATCGAAAATGGCTTTCAACTTCCCTCTAAACCGACGAACGAATGGTCGGACTTAGAGAAAAAAATCTTTTTCGTTAAATGCAAAGGCTATGAATGTCTTATTTTGCGCTTTAGATAAAAATGAGTTCAATCAGATTTCTACATGCGAAACGACTTTTGAAATTTGACGGACACTTGAAATCATGCACGAGAGAATTAGTAGAGTTAAAGACTCGAAAGTAAACCTCTTATTGTATGATTTTGAGTTCTTCCAAATGAAACCAAGTGAGACTATCGACGACATGTATACCTATTTCACGGATGTTGTCAATAGTTAAAAGCTCTTGGTAAATATTTTTTAAACTTTGAACTCACTAACAAGATCTTAAGATCCCTTCCAAAAAGGTAAAATCATAAAATAACGGCGATATAAGAAACTAAAGATTTAAATGATTATTCTATTGAAGAACTCATTGGATTCTTAATGACATATGAAATAAGTTCTTGGAACATGTTGAACATGATGAACGTATGAACTACCTTCTAAAGAACAAGAAGGATTTGAAACTCCGAACTATGAAATACCACTTGAGTGATGACTCAAGTGATGAGGACAATGAAGAAGACATTGAACTTTTAATGAATCTTAATAAGTTCATTAAACAAAAATCAAAAATAAAAAATAAACTTGAACCGAGAATGAGGCCAAAGAAGAGGAAGGCACCTAAAGACGAATCAAGAACTTCCAAAGGTGAAACGACGAATTGGGCTTTGATGGGCTTCGACTACAAGGTAAGTAACTTAACTCCCTTGAATTATTTTGAAATTATATGATGTTTTTCATGAGTGCTTAATTTAGATAATAGGAAATAAATAAATTATTTTCAAAAATTATATCATGTTTTTTTGTATTTTTGAAAAGTAAAAATTTTCAATGGTATATGCAACGTTATGAATGATTGAATAATTTGTAATAATGATCGTACATCAAATACATATGTATGTATGTTATTCTTGAATTTTTTTTAATGAAAATGATTGTATCATGCTTGATAATTTGAAATCTTATATTTCGAAATATTGTGCTTTTGGTCTTAATGGTTTTATGACAAATTTTTTTGATGACGTGTCTTTTTCTTTATAATGAACCTTACGTTTCAATTTAAACTTGATGCACATCTTTTATACAAAAATGACTTGAGCATGCCTACATCTAATCAATTTACTTTGCTCCTAATAAATTTGTAGAATGAAAGATTTTGATGATAATTTTGAATTTATATGATGCTTGGCTTTTGTGTAAAAATGTGAACATGTTTATATGAGATCAACCACATAAAATAAAACACATAAAAATTGAATGTGCTATCATGATGTTTTATTTAGTCTTGACGAGTTTATGACTAAACTTATGTCTTGTCTTTAAATGTTGATACATGTTTTCATAAAAAGAGTTGAATATGCTCACATGAAATCAATTGCATGAAATGAAAATTCATTTTCTATCCTATTGAGATTAATAAATTCACTTTACCAATCTTGTGAATCTCATAAAAATAATCATGAAAATAAATGAGTGTATCATGCATTTGGTTTAAATGATTTTTCTTGAAACTTACTTTTCAGATCTATACAATGATACATGTATCTAGTAGAAAAAGACAAGAGCATGCTTACATGTGAACCATCTTCGTTGTTCTTATTAAAATTTTTGAATGAAAGATTTTGATACATTTGATCTTAATGGGTTTAATGACAAACTTGTATTTTGAATTTATACAATGATGGCTTACGTATAAATATTTGAACATACCATATGAAATCATCATCGATAATGATGAAATGAAAATATTAAAAGTTTGTTATCATGCTTAATGATTTTATAATATCATGAGAACTTGAAGTTGTTATATCTTGATGACAAACTCATGTTTTGATTTTAAAATTTAATACTCATCTTTTAAAACATGAGTACACTTATATGAAATAAACAACTTAAAATGAAACACATTATCATGATAAATTACATGATGTTATATTTTTATCTTGATAATTTTTATAATGAATGTTGCTTTCGCTTTTAAATACTTATTTTGATTTGGTATAAAAAGACAAAGACATGTTTATACAAAATAAATAAAAATCACTAAAAGAGAAATACATGTTTCTTGAACATCTCTCTTTCTCTAAAGTTTTCAATTTTCCATGAAATACAAGTGATAAATTCATTTATGATATTTTGTAAATCACTTAAATTATGAACAAGATTTTGATTTTATGCTTTTCTCATCTTATTGAGATTAATGATTTCATAATATCTTAAGAATCTCATAAATTATAAAAGTGCTTTCGATGAATTGATTATGAGTTGATAAATTGAACTAGAATGAGTTTTATTTATATCGAGATCTTGATAACTTGAGTTTTTCAAGACCTCTTACTTTATACTATGATTCTCCCATGTTATTAAAGAGAAATCCAAATGAATCATAAATTATTTTCTCTTGACTTATTGATACTTAACTTGAGAAAATGTGTTTTGAATGTTGAAATATTACATGTGTAATTTGAACTTTTCTCTCGTGTTTTAATACTACATTGTATGCTTCATGACTTGATGATTGAAATATTGATATAAACTTTTGATGTATCACTTGTCATGATTAATACAAATTGCTAGCAATTTGAATCTCAAAAATGATTTTGATTTGATTATGGGTTTCAAGTTGTCAAATTATTTTGAATGAGATTTTTTTTCCAGTGAATCATGAGCTCTCTCTTAAATTCTTGGCTTGAAATATTTTATTTTACAAATTGAAATACTTTCCTCTATGATTGCTTTCTTTTTTTATTTACTAAAGAGGAAAACAATTCAAGTCTTGATATATCGATAAGTGATACTTGAAATTATTTTTATGATTCATGATGAATTTAGATATATCATGCATAAATCAAGTTATTGCTTTTACTATCAAATGAATCATGAGCTTTGATATCATATCTTTCATGATATAGAAATGACAAGAATTCTTTGGCTTGCATGTCTTATGTGATAATGAAAATTAATTTACTTTATGATGAATCATTGAATCATGACTTGATCTAAGAGAATGCTACGTTTTTTATGTATCATGATTCTTGTTTGTATACCCTTTATCATGAATTGAAAATTGACGATAAAAAAAATATTTGTGAATCATGATTTTGATTTCTCGAAACTATATATTTAGAATTTGTTTTAAAATCATGATCTTGATCTCGCTAAAATGAATAATTATGAAGCATGAATGACATCCTTTAGTATTGATCTTTGTTCATTTTTCATATTGATACCCTTCATGACATGAATTCTTTACATTTTTACCTTGTATGCATCAAACTAATGTATATTTTGATGCAAATGTATTTGAAAGTGAATGTAAAGAAAACTTTATATTTCCTCCACTTCACTTTGATAATACTAAAGGGGGAGAAGATTTGTTGCTAGCATGTGCATCACAAAGCAAAATAGCTAGCTTGTTGGCTTGAATGTTAAATTCATACTCATGACTTAAATTTTGATGATTGAAATATGTATGTCAATATTCACTTTTATCTCATTTGTCATGATTTAAAAATTTGATAAATTGTAACATTGCATTCTCCCTTTCTTTTGACAATGATAAAGGGGAGACAAAATCGCTAGCTTAGCATATCACAAAGAAATCAAAGTGCAAACTTACTATCTTGCTAGCCTACAAAATAGGAAAAGTACTTGAACATCAAAAATTGCTACTTACAATTTCAAGAGAAGTAAAGTGCAAATTTGCATAAGAAGCAAGTGTTGAATTGTTATGCTTGGACATCTTTAAAAAAACTTACTATGATTGAATGTTTTAAAGTGATGTATATTGAATATCTTGATTGATAGCTAGTATGATTCTAAAACTTGCATATCTTTTAAACTAGCTATGATGATTACTTCTCCTTTTTGTTGATGACATAGGGGAAGAAGTAGATTGATGACTTTATGCATTGAATTGAATATTTTATATATTTGCATGATGGTTTAATTGATGTTTCTCATAACATGTGATGAATGTTGCTTGGACGTGGGTTAATCTAAGTGTTCTATCAATGACATATTGATAGGGGGAGTTTATGTTAAACTTCGAGAGTTAAGGTTAACTACGTTAGTCATCAATTAGTTATCATCATCAAAAAGGGAGAGATTGTTGAATCTCGAATTTTGATGATGAAACTAATTGATTATGGTTTGTTGTCTAACCGTGTTTTGAGTTACGCAGGTCTACTATCGATCAGGATTAGACAGTTGACATTGGAGGAATTGATGATGCGTTGGGTGATCACGTCAGGATATTGGATGCCGAGCCGAAGGTTCGATCGACAATCGGCAGGAGACTGCGGACGTCGGGCATCTGGTTAAGAATAGCGGGTTGCGCCAAGGATATCAGAGTTGCGGAGGTCAACCATCGATTAGGCAACGGATCACAAGAAAGGATGATGCGTCGAAGAATCGGATGAAGCACCGACCAATGACGTGCCGACCAATTGAATGTCAATTCGCGTTGTAATAATTGTCTAGATCGAAGTAGAGTTTTTGTGTGTGCAGGATTAACTACGATAACGATGAAGACGTAAAGCGAAACAAAGTGCCGGAAGTCAAGTGTAATAGATCGTTAGGAGTTCGAGAGTTCGACGGAAGTCCGAAGATTCGTTGGGAGTGCTGTCGGAACTAGCCAATAACGAGTAGGGAGTTTGCCGAAGGGTTTTCGGAAGATCGCCAGAAGGCTCGTCGAAAGTTCGTGGAGCTTGCCAAGAAAGATTGGAGCTTGCCAAAGAAGCTCGTTGGAACTTGCCAAGATCATCGTGAAGTCCAGGAGCTTGTTAGGAGTCCATAGAATGGTTTTCGAGGGTTCATCGGAAGACCGTCGAAAGTTGACCGGAAGCTCGCTAGAAGAAGTCTTGACTTGTCGGACTTTGTAATAGCTTAGGAAATGTCTTTAATTTCGTAGTTAGTATGTAATTTGGTTTAGGATTATGTGTTAATCCTATAAACCAAGTAGAGGTCAATTGGGCCCAATATCGGACTGGTTTGGACTGAGTTTAAGGTCCAACCAGTGAAGCTGGAATAGGCTGGGCGGTGGCACCGCCCAACAGTCGAGTGCACAGGTGGTGGCACCGCCAACACCGGGAAAACCAAAAGTTTCAAATTTGGGCTCTAAATTGGAATCCTCTTGAGGCATATAAATACCCCTCTCATCCATGGTTCATACACACACAAAAACTAAGAAAGAAGAAGGGAAAACTCTGTTGAAATAGTGTCAAAATCTTCCATCTTATTCTAAAGTGTGATTTAGCCTTAGAGAGGGCAAGATGCCTTGTAAGGGTTATCTCCTAAGCTCGTCAAAAGGAGAGGTGCTGTAAGGGAGTTCATCCTCGCCCGTTAGAAGGAGGATAGCTAGTGGAAAGCCGGTAGCCTCAAGTAAAAGGAATCGGGAGTGGACGTAGGTCGGATGACCGAACCACTATAAAAATCTGGTTTGCATTTATGTTCTTGTTATTTACTTTGCTGTAAACCCTTTCTACTTAATTTGATGCTCTACTTCTCATCTTTGCAAACATCTTTAAGTTAGAGTTTTTTTTATATGATTCCACCGACACGACTTTCATAATACGAAACGAAGTTTTCATCGTACGAAGTTTCTGAAAGCACTTTTAAATTATTAAAATTTATCATCTTTATTTATTGCACTAATTTACCCCATCTCTTAGTGCCGTTTGATTCCTAACAAGTATCAATGATCCGTTTCTGCCCAAGCACATGCACGTGAATCATCGAGATATGTTCTTTTACTAGGCTTTATATTGCGATATCAGAAATCATTCACCGTGTTTAATATAGAATGAGACTCGAAAATTCGATGCATGACATTCCTTACAATACTTTAAATGATATTACATACTTTTTATTAAAATATTTTGATTATTATATGATTAATTATGTTATCATAAATGAAATCAGATGACACATCACGATATACCACTCTCAACTAGATTACACCCATCAACTTATAACTAAGTGTATGGATTTTATTTGGATTATACTGAATCTCGAAATTATTATTATTTATTAATTTTAATTTAAAATATTTTAATCAGTGATTTGAATAGAGTTTATCTTTATTTAGAAATTAATTTTTATTAAATGGAAACACAAAAACAACTATAAAAAAAATCCAAATAAGGTGATTTTTTTTGTTGACATGACGTGTGGTATGAAACAGTCTTTGCGTATGCTTTCCACCCTTCTTTGATACGTATCCGCGCCAAGAAAACCGGTAGGTCGTTGCGTACTCGATCTCTCACGACGCTCACATTTATTCCTCCAATTATAAAGCAGGTAATCGAACGAGTCGATCATGACACCTCGTCGGCCTAGGTTTACTTATCCACTCCCGAGGCGTATGCAAACTCCCTTCCTCGGTTCATTCGATATTGGTGGGGCTTCGATCGAAAACCGGAGTCGGAACGATCTGAGGTCGAATTTTAGGGCTTTTTGACCTTTTCCCCGGACGATCCAGCTGAATCTTGAGCGGTTCTACGCGGGATTCATGGGTTTTCGGCATCTATCTGGGATTTTGATGCAACCAAATCGGTGAGTCCTTCGGATTGGAGCCCAGCGACGGTTGATTCGTGCTGCGAACTAGGGCTTTTCCTGAGCCCTAATTGTTTAAGAGCTTGGAGCTCGTCATTGGGAGATCGATCCATCTCTTTCTTATTTGTTCTGCGAGTGATTGGTGCAAGAACCGAGAAAAATGCAGCCCAAGTATCGGAACCCCAGGGATGGTTTCCGGCCGGGTTCGCCGTTCGGTCGTAATCGTAGCCGTGGCGGCTTCAGCCGCAGTTACTCGAAGCCCCACAGCCCTCCTGCGAGCAAGCTGGAGATCCTAATGGAAGCCGGCCGGCTTGCGGCCGAGTACCTGGTGTCCAAGGGCGTGCTTCCCGCGAGCTCGCTCCCCGGTAACGTGTCCAAGAGCGGCCTTCAAGAATTCAGAGGCCAGGGCCGGGAGAACCCATCTGCCCCTCCGCCGTTTAGCGTAGGCAGGACCTCGGCCCTTGCCCGGCTGGGGGACGCGGGTTCCGATGTTGGGTATGGAAGGAAAAGATTCAACGACGACTACGATCGAATGGGGTCAAGGAAGAATGGCAGAGGCAGGAAAAGATCAGGGTTCTATAACAGAGGGTATGATGGTCCGGATTGGGGTAGAGAGAGGAAAAGAAATGGGCCGTGGAACGAACGAAGCAGAGACTATTCTGATAGTATGGAAGAGGACAACGATGACTTTGCCCCTGGGTATCGTAGAGATCGGCTAAGTGGGTACGAGGAAGTCGGAAGCAGTATCGCTGGAAATGAACAGCACTCGAAGGGAGAAGTGGTGGGTGAATCGGGCTCGGAGCTTGATGATGCTGGATCCAAGGCGAGCTCAAACAGTACCAGGAAGGATGTTCCTGCAGAAGTGGATGCCGATGAGAACAAAGGGGCAGACGGAGTGTTGGCTTCGAATTCAGAAGCTGGAGGAGTTAAGAGTGGTACGCATGATGAGTTAGAGAAAAAGATTGCCACGGAAGAGTATTCAACCGTGAAGCCTGATGGAGTCGAGGAAGGTGTCTCTGTCAGCAATGATGGCAGTGATCTATTGAAGTTCAGTGGTTTTCCCAAAGTGCCAACACGTCCGCGGTCATCATTGTCACATAAAGGTTCTACAGATGACCATTGCCTCAGTTCTGATGGTGGAAACAAGATTGAAGTTGTTCCTAAAGGAGATTTTGAGATGGTTATAGATGATCTTCCAACTGATGGCTTCTTAAAAGAATCGCATGTGGATCACTCTGACCGTTTGAAATATGAAGAACAAGCTAATTCTGGTGATGTTGATATCAAATCCTCTAAAGAAACAATAGAGTCTCCCTGTGAGCCACAGATGAACCTCCTGCGTTCAACATCATCTGCTGTGATGGTAGATGTAGGAAAAGAGGATAAGTTTGCTAATCATGTGAGTCAAGAGGAGGAACTTGAGAAACAAATTAACTCATCTTCGCCTACTTCATCTCAGCAAAATCAATTCTCTCAGCTTGATGGTTCTAGACAAACTCAGGCTAGCCTGTTCATGGAGATGCCACCTCAGAGTGAAGAAATGGAGGCAATCGATCAATTGAAACAAGTCACTGCCAATTTATCTCCAAAAGTTGAAGCTCAATCATTCATGGAGATGGAAGACGTAAAGCAAAACCAGCCAACTTCATTTAAAATCTGTGATCTGAACCTAATTGAAGCTACTGAGATAACTGAGATTCCCAGTGGTCCTCTTTTGAATGATTGTAATATTTCAGCTCCTCCTCTGGAAACTGAGAAACAACTTTCGGTTGATTTTGGCCTGTCAATAAATAGCAAGGCCAAAGTTACTTATGACTTCAACCGTCTTTCAGGTGATGACAAAGTGATTCCAGTAATTGATTTGGAAGACGACTCTCCAATTGAAGTGAATGCCTGTAATCCTTCGAAGGCCAAGTAAGTTTTTTTCATATAGCTGGTCAATTTGTGGAATGTTTGATATTTCTATGCCATATTTTCTTGAATTTATTAGACCTTGATATTTGTACTCATCCCTCACTAGATGAGTTATTCCTGATGTGGTAATAAAGCAGGAACGAATTGATATATCCTGTAGAGAATGTTATGAACCACACAGCACATTCAGATGACCTTCCTGTCATTCAGGACAGCTACACTCTAGCCATTTCTGACTACCTGGGAGCTGATATTTCATGCAGCCCATCAGTACAATCAGACCTTAATAACCTTCAAGTTGGAATTGATCTTCATGGTGCTGAGGTATATGCATGGCTTGTTAACAGAAATCCTGTTCTTCAGATTAAATTCTTCTTCTGCTAGTTAATCTCTTGAAGATATTCGTTCTGTTCTTTCATATAATCCTGTTACAAATTTAAATCTGCTTTTTTTTTTCTTCCTTTTTTTGTCTGTTTTTAGGTGTTTCCTGGTGATGATTCAATATATGGATCTCTTGGAGATATAGGTTTGTATTATTTGCTGCAGTTTTTGTTGTTTTCTATACAAATTGTCATTTTTCAGAAGTTAACTTTGATTAGTGCAAGTAATTCACTGCTATTTTTTGTTTTCCCCCCACAAAATGTCTTTTCTTAGCAGTTAGCTTTTTATTTTTGCAATCATTTGAATTTTGAAAGTTCTTTAACATATTAAAATTCAAAGTTATTACTACTGTTGGATGTTCATGAGATTTTTCTTTTCATGAAATAGAAGGCAAAGCCATTTAAATTCAGTAGATAACATTAGAGCTAAAATTTTGGTACCACCCAAAAGATAAGGAAAAAACTTGGGATAACATTGATTAAATTTATGTTATAATTGGCCTCCTAGTAAAAGCTTGTTTTCCTCAAGGGGGTTGTGCCTCCAAATCTATCAACTAGAGAATTCAGCTAGTTTAACCCGACTAATTTGTTGCGGTAATAAAGCTAAACATCCAACCACGAGCCTAGAGGATTGCAGTGTCTTATGTTAGGTTACTTTTGCCACTGTTACAGCTCCATGACTGGTATTTTATTAAAAATTTTACTAATTTTATATGCCTGAGTAGCCTCAATATCCTGAATCAATCCTGCCATCCTGCCATCCTCATGCTGGCAGGCCCTACTCAGCCCTGGATGCGCCCTTGTTTCCTATTTTGGAGCAGGGGCCTGATCTTCTCTTTCACTACCTTTTCTTCATTTGGACCACAAAGTGCATGCCTTGCTGTTCCTTCCTTTGTCTCTCAATTTTTCTTTCCTAATTTGGAACGAGAAGTAGTCCCCTACTCTGTCTTCCTTCGTCTCAGTTCCAATGCTGAGTGGGACTTCAGGCTAGATTCCACTTTCAAATCCAAATATGAAAGTGCCAGGTGCTGAAATTGTATCTTGAGCCTTGCCTAGTCCATCTAGCATTCCTGGTTGACCTTGATACACCTCAAATGCCTGCTGTGCATATTTATCTTCCCACCATCTGAGTGAAAGTAAGCCTTGTCACATGCATCTTGTAGTGACACACAGCAGCACAAGGCCATCCATATAGCCAATCATGTAGGATAGTCATGATTGGAGCTGAAACCCACCTTGGCTTAGCCAGTTACATAGTGGATGCGGGCAGTTCAACTGGAGAGTCTTGCTAAGGTTGAGTTCAAGTTCAGTTTCCTTCGCAATAGTCTTTTAGTACATGTACATAAACAACCTATATGTTAACTAAATACATGCAAGACTAACACGAGTGCAACTGAGTGCTGTCAAATTCTGGTTCACTATCTGTGTATAGTGTGTATTAGTAGGAATCAATTGTGAGGTTGGGTCTTGGCATTACAGTGAGGTTGCCCTTTTCACAACCAGGTGACCAAGTTTCGTGACAATAGCAGCTTGAGGTTTCCCTAGACCCATCCTTGGTATAGAGTCTCGTATGCTAGGCATTTTTCAAAATTCTTGTCATTTGAAAACCCATGTCAAATGTTGTAAAGATAAGCCATGCCAAAAACATGTCCATGTATGTTCACATCATAACACTAGGTATGCCAGATCATCTGAATTGGGTTAGGCAGAATTTGCATATTGGCACAAACATTTCCAAGTTCATTTCATAATGGTTTCGAAATCCTTGTTACAGTAATAAGCTAGTGAAAATGGAGTGTATTTACTGTTGTACTTAATTATTTATTCTCTCTCTTTTTGCTTGAGGATTCATCTGATGTGTGGTTGTATTCATTAATATGTGTAAATTGCTTTACATGAATGATTAAGTTTGGATATTGAAGCATATTAGATAATTTTTCAAGCTAGTTTTAAATGTTCGCTACACAACATTTTGTTTTATAATTTTAACAATAATTTTCACTTGTAGGATTCATGGAGGTCTGGGACCAGCCAACACAAGATTATGAGAAGTTCTTTTGAACCTTTAACTGTGTTGTGGCAATTTAAGTAAGGCTGCTTATTACTTATCCTCCAGCCAGTATCTGGATTTCAAACATCTAGGATTTTAGACAATAAATAGCACATTGATGTATCAACTATCAGTTGCTGTGTCCATTATCTAAACCACATGTCACAAAGTTGTGTTCTGCTTTTGTTGTCTACTGCTTTAAATTCCTGCCATTAACTTTGTCCTTACCTTGTGAGAATGGTTGTTTTGTACCTTGTTCAGTAACTTCTGTTTGCCTGTTTGAGGAGAGGCTTTCATATAATTCAATAGGCTATTGTTTGATGATGAAGGTTTACATTGATTAACTTAATTGTGCTTTATGTAGCTAGTATTGCTAGAGTATCATTATCTGTTGATGTTTTATCTTATTATATTTCCAGATGTTCTTTTTCCCACTAATCTTATGTTTAGTGCTAGATTGGCTTGCAGTTGGTAGATCCTTGTAACATATCTAAGTTCAATTTCTAGTATATTTTATCGAGAGAAATTAGAAATTCTAGAGGTTGCCTCTTGGCTTTCCAGGGAAAGGAAGTGAGAATGAGACCACATAAGTATGAACATTTTGTAAAGAAGTGGACTACTAGTGTTCAAAGAATTGGCATGCGAAACCATATAATGAAGAATGAATGAAACTTTTTATTGCTGTTAGAAAGGTCCATGAAATTTGAACCAAGTCTTTTATTGGATTGAATGCTTAAGGATATAAAGATTTGTGTCGCATTAGGTTGGTCAAATTGGACAATGTGTAATAAAACATCAGATTTGAGATAAAAATAATTAAAATATTAAAGGAACCTAAATTTAAGGAAAAATTAAAATAAAAAATTTAAAAATTACTTAAAGCTTGTTATTTTCCTCAACTTTTGAAACTACAACAGAAAGTTAAAGAAAAACTACTCAATTTTGTAGATCAAATCCCCTAAATGTTCGATTTATGAATTTTCAATTTCACCAAAATTTCTAACTTTCTATTTTCATCTTTGATTACTTGTGAAAAGAAACTCTAATAGTCTAGCTCTGGCTAATCATGTATCATATATGAAAACATCATGCAGATCATCAGGAGCTACTTATTGTCATATATAAAATTTATGCCTAAAAATTTCTAAAGTGTAGTTTTTTTTATGACATTACTGAAATCCAGCCTTCTGAAGATGATTATATTTTTCTAGATCTGCCTTCATTGTGTACCATGACATATTCAAAATCCTTGATGTTGACATGCTGATCTGTAGTACATGCATGTTTTTTTTATTGTGTTCTTAACCCTGTTTTATTTGCTTTTTTTTCTCTTTAAAAAAAGAATAACTGAGTACCTCCTCCATTTTTGGCAGCCATATGGAGAGTTGAATCTCTTATAAATAGTATCACCGTCCACCTTCATTGAAGAAGCCATCAAACAATTAACATATGAAGTGTCAATGAGTTGTTCCCATATTGTGCTAAACTTCTCGAGCTGATTGGACCAATTCAGGATAAAACCAATGATCCTGGAATCAATTTGCTGAACTAGTTTAAGGGTTCACCAGAGGTATTATTTTGTGCCAACTAAATTGCCCAGATGCAAATAAAGGATTGGGACCAACTTTATATTTAATTTGTTGGGCTTAGGACTTTGATATGGCAGCCAGCAGATGTGTTGCCTTAAGAACTTGGTGTTAAACAACACTGGAGCAGACCACTCAATGCCAGAGAAATGGAGCAGATGTTTCAAGTAGTTTATAATCAAGTTTGTTATTCTAAAATTGAAAGGAAGGACATATACATGGTAACAAAGCAACAGGATGATAGCAGAAGAAAGGGTATAGAGAACGTTATTTGGACAGAGTAGAAGAATTTGATGTGGTAGACATTTCTTTTTTGGTATGATGGATAATTATGGCTAAGTTTGGTAAATTGTCAAAGAGGATTGATTAATTGAAGCCTGATAAGATTCATGAGATGGCAACAAGAACATTTATATTCCATGAAGAGCTGTCGGTTGCTAAACACATGGTTGGGCTGAAGGAAGAGGCCTAGGGACACACATTTGACCATTGTTCTTTGTAGTTTGTTGTACCACGTTGCTTTAACAATTTAAGCAGAACTTGGATGCTTCACAAGACCAATTGTTATATGTTTCTACAATGGAAAATCAGACATGGTGCATGATTAACCTGAAAGCACATAGTTCTTGCAGAGGACATTCCTAGTTTCCTACATCTATTGAGTGTGGATGTTGCCTAGGCAATCTACTTAGAAAGGATTGATAGTATTTGAAGGCAAAGATAGTGAAGCTTGGCTTACCAGGCTGTTTGCTCTTAGCATTACTCAATAGCCTAAGGTAAAGTAGTTTTCTTTTGGAAATAGACTTGGATTGGTTGTGGGTTCATAGTTTTTATTAACTCAATGGTAGTGGTTGATTTAATCAATTCAAGGGTAGTGATTTAGAACAACCTAAAGGGTGGTAGGCTTAAGAATTTGAGAAGAGAGTTGATGAAAGGTAAAAAAATGGGGGACAAAATAAAGGGGAAGGATTCAATTTAACATCCTTAATTCACAAAAAATTTCAATCAAAACAATGAAAGAACAAGTAATGTAAATTCCAACACATACCAGTTGTGAGGAGGAAGAAGACACTTTATCACCCTTCTTGACTAGCTTTATTTTGATTTGAGCTTGGTTCAAGAGACCTATTGATAGTTTTTCATTTGGAACCAAACTCTTACAAAATGCAACCTGCAGGCTTTTTTGGGTGCCTACTATATGCTGATTAATGATTTTTCTCCCTTTCTTTTCAGAATCCTAATTAACAAGAAGTGTCTGAATTGCTTGTAATTTTGTTTTAAGGAGTATCAGTTCCTTAGATAAAAGATAAATTTAAAATGCAAAAAAATAATGTTGGGTTTTATTAGCATGTTCTTTATGTTCATCTATTTCCTGACTTTTCTATTTTTCCTTCTTATTTGTCACAAGACCCTGCATTTGTTTTCTTTTTATAATTTTAATGTGACTTAGTACCCGGGTTTTTAATACCTTTTCGTGCTGCCCGGTACGGGCGGTATGTACCGGTTCGTCAGCTGATCGGTACGCGGACAACCCACTATCGGGCGGTATCAGTTTGGCCGTGACGAGGCGAGGCGAGGAAGAAGTGGGTGTTCGAAGAAGAGGGAGAAGCATCGAGAAAGAGGGAGAAATGTCGAGAAAGAGTATTGCGGAGTCACCGATGAGCCGTCACCAGCATCTTACTGAACTTGAGTCCATTGATCCTTGGCACGAACATGTTTTCCACGCTCTTTCTCAATCCTGGTTTGGCGTTGGGGAAGCGGGAGAGTTGAAGTTGGACGATGGGGCCGATGTCCCTGAATAAGTCTTTGATCTGCTTCTCAGTGGCTGAGTAGGGCATCCCGCTCACCACCACCTTGTTGGGATTATACGACTTGTCGTCGCCTCCTCCTCCTCCACCTATTCTTCGGCATCTTTCTACGACGGGTTTTCTTCTTGTCCTTGTTCAGCGTCCTCCACGGGCGCAACCAGTGGTTGCCCCCCTCTTATTCTTCTTCTTGTTTCTCCGCTCCTTCACTGTGGCACCCGCTGCCATCGTTCCCTCGACGCTGCAGTTCTTCGCTCCCTCTTCTGCAACTATTGATAGGATTGGGCCTAATATATAATGGTCGGCACGAAGCACACAAATGTGCCCTTAATGGTCATTTTATATTGCTGTGGTTTTTATATATTTTTATATATTTTAATACTGTTTGGTGTGAAAATTAATTTTTATATTTTTAGGCGTATCACTAGATATGCCATACCGTACCATACCAAGCAAAGCTCAATGTACCGGTACGGTATGAAATTTCAATCTTAATGCAACAAAATTATTCAACCCATCTTTCTCTCCTCCCTGCCCCTACTTTTAACTGCTGGTGAGCAATTCAGCAGTCGGATCTGTTTGTATTTCATCACAGCAGCGAGACAAATTACCTCATCTGAAAGTGTACTGTTGTCAGACTTGTCATGGTGGTCATTGTGTCATCAAGCATTCTTCTTCAAAGGCATCAAAAGACAATTACATTGTATAGCAGGTATGACACGAGAAAAAGGTGAGATTAGATGAATCAGGACTTGGAACTTGATTTTTTATGATAGTTGTCTTTAAAGCTTATGTATAAACATGATTGTTATGCTTTAATTGTTGTTGCTTTGGTTGGCATTTTCATCTGAAATTAGTGGAGGTTAATCATGAAACTGCTTCCCCCCATTAACAAACTTAATATCATAGAATAACTTGCGATGCTGCCAATAGTGACAAGTGATCTGTGAATGTAGAAGAAGCTATCTTCTGGTCATCAATGCATTATATTTGGTCTTTAGTTGCAAAATAATCTAGAGTATCATCTTCACTGCAAGTATGTCATGTATATTGGTGAGAATATAGGTGGAATCTATGTTTTGCTGTAAACAAAAGCATCTGAATTCATAATAACTGTAGACTTTCTTGCTTGCTAGGATGGTAAATATATGACTTGTTTATTCTCATTCTGAGGAAAATAAAGGTTCCGTGTCAAGAATATAATTGTCATCTTTTGCATATTCAAAGGTCTTGTTGGTCAATTCTTGACAGAATCTTCCATTAGAGACATTGTGAGCTATTGGTAGCTAGTTCTTTATTTTTTTTAAATTTTTTTATCAGGACCGTTTGCAGTAAAAAAGTTTGATATAATAAAGTGAAACTGCTTCCGAGTTATTGAGGTCTACTAAAGTTTTGGCTTTTGAAAGTTCAGATGCTAATTGTTTCTAGTAAGAGTTATGTGATATTATTGCACTCCTCTAAGTAATATTTCATGCACTTAAACCATGGTACTGTTTCTCTGGATACCTCTGAACACACTTGAGCACCTCCGGATGATACATTGTGAACTAAAACATCGATCTTGATAAATTTAAATGCTTTGATTTTTTCTTGTACAATGCTTACCATCTCAACCGGTTCTATAGCTTTGTCATTGACCTAATTGAACCCCTGCAACTCGTAAGTGTATTTCCTTTATTCCTCTTTAGTTTCTATTAACCATTCACTCGCATTGATTTGTTTCATTTCTGTTATGCTTGTCTTGTTTTATAAGACTTGCCTTCACTCTGATACTTTTACAAAATAGATCATTAAACATCCTCATTCTTAATGGCAAAAACATCAGAAGCAAATTTTCAATTTAAGAATCCAAAAGTTTCTTATGTTGGGAGAGGGGATGGGTGAAAGGAGGGGATTGAACACCTGGCATTAGTTAAATTTAGGACAGTAATGGCCTGTTGGTTGATAAGTAAATATTAATTCTTATTCTTGGACTTTGCTTCTGGAAAGATTTTAATGTTTCACTTCTTGATGGGTTTGTCATTTGAGTTCGGCTGGGTGTGGACGTGTCCTAGTATAACATAATGTGCTTGGTTTTCTGCCAGTGCTACTTGCTGTTTAAAAAAGCATCACAATGATGTTGGGTAAACATTTCCTCAGAGATGCCATTTTATTAGGTAAACCTGGAAAATACATCCAAGATCCACAATATGTTTCTTATGAAAGTGAAGCATGAATCGGGAAATAGCAATTCAGCTTATAATTTAAGTTAGATGATCTTGGGATTTTATTTTTGAGCAAAGGTGCAGCTTAGCTTGGTTTGTAACTCTTTGCTATCGCCGCTCTTTTATGCTTCTGCAGCTATACTTTGGTGATGGTTTGTTCGGTTTCTTTTGGGATTTCAAGGTTGGTGTAATACTGGTGAAGAAAATTTTTGGATTGGTGTTGATGGTTGAGTGTCCGATCATCTTCTTTCGGATATGGTTGGTATTTGTCCATTTAGGTATCCAGATGCTTTGACTCATCCCCATTTTTCATTCTAGCAAGCCACTACAGCTTATGTTTCACGTCGTGGACCAATTCTTGCTCGACTTGGCCACCTGGAACATGCATGGGTCTTGTGCATTCTTGATCATGTTTCCTCATCATCTGTTCTTGGCAGTGTACATAATTTGACCAATTATAGCCCATTGTTAATGCATCACTGGGAAATTATACTGGGTGTATAAGTTTCTTTTTTTTTATTGTTAAAGCATATTTTGGTGTCTTAATGTGTCGTCAGGGAGGATTCGGAGCTCGTGTGTCCAACTTTCAAAATAGGTCGTAAGCCTCAGTGGTACAGTCTTAAGTTCAATCGGATTGGATGTTCTATAAAACTATGTTGGGAGCATGTCTCCTCCCCAATACTGGAGTTGTTTATGGGATTCTGAAGATTCAGAATGTTGAACCATTAGGTATAGGTAGAGGGTCTAGGAGAATGCGAGAGATTAGATGACGCATCTATAAGGCCTCATATAATGATTTATCGAAACAATTAATTAGATCTTTGATTCGTAAGATCGGTCGAAACGTCCAAATGCTATAGTAATCTGATAAATTATTTTGACCCACTTGTTGAGATTTGGTGGCCGGTCGTCAGACCAAGTTGCATTTGTTTTTCTAACACCACTACGCTTATGACTGGGGTGCAAAGAAACGGGTTAGGTTATCTACCCAGGACCAATATTTATTCCAAGGAAAAAATCATCGCAGCACAATCAATCCTAATTAAACCTAACTTCAATCGATTTATGCTGAGATCCACGCTTCACCCGATTTCTAATTCTATTTAGAAGGATTTGCTCTTGCACTTTGCTCACCTGGGTATGTGCAGACCAACCGCCTCCTCTAATCCAGCTTGATTCGGCCAACTCATCGCTGACGCCAGACTCCCCGGAACCCAAAAAAAAAAAAAAATCTTGATTATCATGTTCACTTTATGTTATATAATCCTTTAATATTTCAAAATGGATGGATAGTGTGAATGATATCTTCCAGAAAAGACTCTTAAAATCTAGAAAAGCCTGGTGCAGAATATATTAAGCCTGGTGCACAATCTTGTATGGTCCGTCATAGATCAGTGATCATTAATTAAGTGTCAAGCAATGATCATGGATCAATAATATATTCCATTATTTTGCTGTTTTCCAAGAAAATATACAAAAATATATGATTCATGTGTATATAAATATAAATATATATTTGGTAAATGCTTAAACAGGTCAATGTGGCTGGGCTTGATGCAATTAATTCTTGTGGTGTCTGAGAGTACAGCTCGGCCTGGCGAGTGAGAAGATAGAGGGAGGACCTGAGCGAAATCAGATCCAGAGGGCCTCCATAAACTGATGTCGTCTCGCCATCTGAGATCTCAGCCTCACAAATCCTCGACGACTCCGCCGTCACTCCTTTCACGTCCTCTTCCTTACACCCGTGTATATCAAGGGCCCTTCCGAGTCCTAATCCCACCCTTGCTGATCTGATAGGGCTTTTCTTCTCCGCATTTTGCTGCTGCCTACGAGGTGCTATCTTCTCGATAAAATTTGTTTCAGGAAGAGAACACGGATCCGATCACATGAACCTTTGTGGTTTTGATGTGGCCCTTTTTTATCCCACGATCGTGTGCGTTTGTTGGTGGTCTAGATGGATTTCGAATTGATGTCTTTTCTCTTCTCTCCGAAAAGGATGACAGAAAGTGTTATTCCCCGTGAAAGGGAATGGCGAGATTTTGGACCGAAAGAACTTCCAGAAGTTCATATACGTTGCTTTGTGGATTTCTTTTTTCTTTTGTGTTTTGATGATTTTAGTCCGTGACTTTATAATGTTTGTGTAGGATGTTTCTGTTTATGAATATGTGCCGAAATACAATCCTCGTAAAAGAGGATGATGATGTTAGCAGTATAGCGGAGGGATAAACATGATAAAAATTGAGCCATTTTACGTATTATTAATTAGATTTTTTTTAATATCATGAACGAAAGCTTGTTTCTTTCAAGAATTTACCTAAATGTTTTGATTATTGATGTTATAGATGCTTTTGTTTCTGAAAATAACAAAATGGCAGGTAGGGTGGGGTGGTGTTATCTATTCCCTCTGAAAGATTCTGCACTTTCTGAGAATTGGGTGACACATCATTTGCTTATCTCCAAGGATGAATCCGTATATTGTTGGCATTTTCGTTCCACTTATAGCGTCACTTTTGTTACGAAAGTCAAATAACGGAAAGAAAAGAGGGTTGCCTGTGGATGTTGGTGGAGAGCCTGGATATGCAGTTCGCAACTACCGATTTACTTCTCCAGTGGAGTCTCTTTGGGAAGGGGTTACGACGCTGGCTGAGCTATTTGAGCAATCCTGCAAATGCTTTGCATACAGGCCTTTACTTGGAACTCGAAAGCTTATAACAAAGGAAATTGAAGTAAGCCAAGATGGGAGATCCTTTGAGAAGCTTCATCTGGGAAGCTATGAATGGGTTAGTTATGGTGAGGCTTTTAGAGCTGTCTGCAGTTTTGCATCTGGTCTAGTGCAACTTGGCCACAAAAACAATGAGCGGATTGCCATTTTTTCTGATACACGAGCAGAATGGTTCATTGCTTTACAGGTGTTTTTTCTTATCTGGAAAGAAAAATATTTGTTGCATCTAGAACATGTTCATGCTGCACGATGCTCAACCTATGTTGTCCTCCTGTTGATCATAGTGGAAAATTTTATTTGTTAGAGATAAAAATATAGATTAGATAGCTTATTTTGATCATAATTTTGCTTTAAAAATGGGAAATTAATAGGTGAGCTATGAGATTAGCATGTCATCTGTTTAAAAGGATCTATGTGTCTTCAGCTGTTGATGATTATCTTGATATTGGAACTGTAACAGTTGCTTGATAGTTAATACTAAATGCTAAAGTCTTACCTATAGCATTTAACTATGGTAAAAGAAGCTGCACACCTTTTTTGTTTTATATCTTGTCAAAAGATTGTAGCTCCCTAACACAATTGGTCTATTTTCATAACATAGGGTTGCTTCAGGCAAAATATCACAGTTGTTACAATATATGCTTCATTGGGGGAGGATGCTCTTTGTCACTCACTAAATGAGGTTTGATCTTTCAAGACTTATTTACATTTAAATCATTGTTTTCCTCTATTTGATTTTAATAATTTTACAGTTTAGTCCTGTAGAGGATAACTGACAGGCATTTCATCTTTATATAATTTTTTTGGTATGTTTTTCTTGTGATTTCTTAGTGTATTCTTAAAACTGTGTATGTGAGATATAATTTTAGTAATATTAAGAAAAGGACTGAGGATGCAGTTAGTTGGGTGAACAAGTTCTTGCAAGTAAGTTTTAGGTATGTTAGATCAGGATTTTGAATACTGGTCTGTATTGGCGTATTGAGCTTTGTTCGGTACGGTACATATTGATATATACCGTTGGTACATTAGGGCATACTGACGGTATACCCTAAAATCTTAAAAATACCTTCATCTACCATGCTAGGGCGTACCGATCGGTATACCTCAGTAACGATCGAAATTTGGGTGGTATGGGTTGGTACACCTCGGTACCGATCGGTATGCCTTGGTACCAGTCAAAACACTTATATCGCTCGATAGAGGGCTGTCTGCGTACCGATATCCTCTCAGACCGGTATGTATCGCTCGTACCGGACAGTACACATCGTAATTGAGAACCCCGTGTTAGATGTATTTTTAAATAAAATAGAGAAGTTGATTAATATATTCATAGTGTAAAATTTGAGTGGTTAAAGTGGAGAGGTGTGTAGAATTTTTTGTGATTGTTGAGTGTCTTTTATATTAAAATATTATTTCATAAAAAGTTGCTAGGCCAACCATGTTTAATTGATTTTTTTGTCAAGGATATAAAAATTTGTGAATTTATATTGGTTATAGATGAGAATGTTGAGGTGTAGGTACAAATTTATCAGGTAGGATAAAAAAAAATATTTGTTAACAATTAGGTGTGGCTTCAAGCCTCCAATAGAAGGTAAAGTGAGAGAAAATTCTCCAGATGGTGCCGGCATGTTTAAGTACTGTGGTTTCAATTAATATTAGTGACGTGACAAAAGAAGACTTTATTATAAAGTAGAAATGATTAAAAGAGATATGAGTACTCTTGATTTAACTTGAGATATTGCATTTTCTAGGGTTCAATGCCAGGAAATGGTTTAGGTTAACAGAGAGAAGATATTCTATAAATTATTTTGTTCTTAGGTTTTCTCTCTGTGGCGAATTAGTTAAGATCTATTAGTCAGGAGGCATCTCTGATATCTTATGCTGTAATAACATTGTTTAAGAGCTATTAGTGAGATGGCTTTTGTGATGTTTGGTCTCTGTTTTTTCATTAATGTAGCTATTATTCTATCTTCCATTTTAGTTCATTTACGACCTAGAACTTGCAATCAACCACTTTCAGCATTGAAGTCAAACCACACTGAGATTTTGGATCACACCGTGCAAACATATGGAACAGTAGCTGGTTATTCTTAAGTGATGCTATGATGTATAAAAAGTAGATTTATATTGTGTGAAGTGACCCTACTTCAGTTCATTCAGTTCCATCAATCTTTTTCTGCATCCTCACAGGTAAACATGTTGATGATACAAATTGCATTTTCTACATGAATTACTTGTGTAAGATTAGATGGGGGGAGTGATAATCTCCTTTCTTTACATGGCCTTGTTTTGAACTGGACGACTTCTGTATCCTTGATGACTAATTTGTAACCACTAAATTTTTTAACTTGAAATACAAAGGTCTAGAATGGCTATCTCATTCTAACACTAGTGTCTTTGACTGGTGGGAACATTTACAGCTTACAATAAAATTACCCAGTATTTCTGAGTGGTTCTGCAGCATTTGATGTACATTTGTCTGAAATTTGAATGATGAATTCTTTACCTGTATGAACTGAATGAAAGATCATCATTTTAGCTTCTTGAAATTGCTCAAAAGAAATGCCATTTTTATTAAATTCCAAGTCACATCTTCTAACCTCTTCCTTTTAGAAGGATGCTTATGCACCTTGGAGTTCTTGGTTATCTGGGTGGACAAAACCCCTGAGCAAATACAAAATGGTGCAAGAAAATTTAGATTTGATCATCTCATCCTTTTCTTAGTTCTTGGTAGTATCTAGCATTTTTTAAATTATGCTTAGTTCTTATTACTGATTTTGCAATTTTCTTGATATCTTAATGAGCCAGTTTCTAGTTTAGTGAACAATTATACTGCACATTGACCTGAAAATATACTAAACATATTATAATCCTAACAATAAATACAGCATTATGTCAACAATGTGGTTATGTATGAATTCTGTTTCTTAGTATTTCTTGTCAATGGAGATGATCATTTTGTTTCAATCTCTCGCTTATTAATTTGGTTTTTGATTGGCGCAGACAGAGGCATCGACTGTAATTTGTGGACATAAGGAACTTAAAAAACTGATTGATATAAGTCAACAATTAGACACTGTAAAACGTGTTATTTATATCGATGAGGATGGTGTTTCAAGTGAGGTTTCATTGGCCAAGAACAGTACCAGTTGGACGATTGCATCATTTGGTGAAGTAGAGACAATGGGCAGGGAAAAGCCTGTGGATGCAGTTCTGCCTCTTGCAGCTGACATTGCCGTGATAATGTACACAAGCGGTAGCACGGGTCTACCAAAGGTTTGTTGAACTCATATATAAGTAGTGTTATTACTATCAATTGCATTGGCCTAAGCTTTGTCTTTGCAGTTTGCCTACATGTCCTCAATACACAAGTGACTTTGTTGTTGTTGTTGTACAATTGTGGCAACTGAGGGGTTTATGCCATAAAATTGATCATACTAAATGGTAGCATTTGTTTTGTTGAATTCTTTTGATTCAAATGCTATCTGATCCCCCAGTATTGTGCTTTATTCATACCTCCAGGAATGGAGTCTGGAACTAACTCTGATATACGTTAGGATCTGATCTTGGCATGCCCATTTCAAGTGGCTTATCTTTCTGTGCATTATAGTTATCTACAAGTTCACCTATTAGTACTTTACACTCCATATGGGTGAGTTATTGCTATGTAACAGGATGTATGTCATATACTCTCATGAGCAATGCCATACATGAGATATTGTCCACTCTTGACAGGGACAGGTGTGGTATATGGTAGACTTCTTTTGAGTCTTGTTCCATCCTATCATTCAGAGATCCTTTCTGAAAAGTCTTGACTTTAATTTCTTAAAAAATAAATGATATGTAGTCTAATTTTATCATTAAAATAGTACTTCTCGATGTAATCTATTGAGATAAAATCAACCTTTACAACTTCATAGCACTAGTTAGCTTCTCCTTGTGTTTGTGATGGAGAGTTGGGATTGCTGGAGACCACTTAATTTGATCTCTTGGTATACAAGTGTTTCTGTTGGAGTTTTATTGATCTCCAGTCAATTCATTTCAGTTTTTGAACAAAATTGATCTAATAAGTGGACTAGACCAGTCAATATTTCTGGTTCTCAGTTTTTCAGATCCAAACAATTGATCCAGTTTGGTTTTTATGACTATGCCAGCCATGGTTATATGAGCGTAGGATAGATGTAGTAAAACTCCATATTGGTTTTGCTAGAATCAGACGAATTATGCATCATAAGAGTTTGCATTGGTTTGGTTGAAATTTTCGTACATTACTATATAGGACAGAATTACAGAAGAACAGAAGCATGAATCCCAACAATCTAATAAATGCAAATTTGGCCATCATAATTAAAATCACAGGTTTCTGAATTAAATGAAGAACCAAAATTTGATATGATGGCTTACTACAAATATGGTGGTGATAGAAGTAATTTGATTTTATATTGACTTATCTAAACCTGCGGATTTTAGATGATTGATATAAAAGTCACTGACAATAGAAATCCTTGAATTAAAGGATTCAAAACACAAGATGAACAACCTAGGAGGGGTACAAAATGAAAAACTATTGCCACCAGCAGACGCATAAACAAACCAATGAAGACACTTATGAAGCATGCTTCAAGCTTTCTACTGATACATCTGCAGTGTATGTTTACATTACATGTACCTGCATATATATCATTGTACACACTACCTCTGTGCTGATGATTCATAGTCTCATTATTAAATTTAGAATGTTGATTGTTGATGTCTCACAAATTTTTTTGTGTTGCTTATGCCAATTCCCTTTATAATTCCTTAAGTTTTCATGCAGGGAGTAATGATGACACATTGTAATGTTCTAGCTACAGTTTCAGCTGTTATGACTATTGTTCCTTCCATTGGGACTAAAGATATATACATGGCGTACCTGCCACTAGCCCATATTCTTGAGTTGGCTGCAGAGGTGTGGGGCATTAGATATGGTTACCTGTAAATTTAAACTTGATTCAGTACTAATTTTGTGTATATTTCATATGCAGAATGTAATGGTTGCTGCAGGGATTGCTATAGGATATGGATCACCTTTGACTCTCACTGATACGTCAAACAAGATAAAGAAAGGAACCAAAGGTGATGCTTCAGTTTTGAGGCCTACACTGATGACTGCTGTACCTGCTATCCTTGATCGTGTCCGTGATGGTGTGCAGAAAAAGGTCTTGAATTTTCCTTTCAAAGACTATCATAATTTCTTTGGCATGGTTTCCATGAGACTAATTATCTTGTATTATGTTCTTAATGCATTTCAGGTTGGTGCTAAGGGTGGGTTGTCAAAGAAATTATTTGATGTTGCATATGGTCGTAGGTTAGCTGCTATTAACGGAAGTTGGTTTGGAGCATGGGGTTTAGAAAAAGTTTTGTGGGATTTGCTTGTCTTTAGAAATGTTCGAGCAGTTTTGGGAGGACATGTACGATTTCTACTCTCCGGTGGTGCTCCTTTATCTGGTGATACTCAAAGATTTATCAACATATGTCTTAGGTTAGTATAACCTTTATATCATTTCTTTGCGGAACACACAAGTAAAATAAACCTGAATTTTTAAGTTCTGGATAAATAGATGCAGTTGCAGGTGCTTTGCTTCTGTTGTAGGTTTCACAAATGCTGTTATGCTTGCTAACATATCTGAGTGATAGTTCATCTGCCACTTCATACATACAAAGTACTGCACAAACTTTTTTTTTCTGAATCCTAAAAAATCCTTATTGATGATCAAGGTTATTAAATCCTTTAATTGATGTACATCTGTGAACATCTCTTAGTCACCTAACATTCTACCTCATCTAAACTGAGAGTGTAGTCAATATCTGTTACCTAATTTGTAGAGGATTTATGTTTGTTTACCAGTCAGTTGGATGCTTGATTGTCACTGTACACTATAGTCGAGAAATACATGGGAAATGGCACCATAATGTAGTTGAGAAGTGTGTTTTAATTTCTCACTTCTGGCTTCAGTATTATGTTTATAGGATAACTCTGGGTTCCATTCTATATATAATGCAACATTCAAATGTTGAACTCATTTTTTTGTTTGACTTGTATTTCTTCATTAGTTTTATTGGCTTCTTAAATTTCTCATTGAAGTTAAAAAAGCTAGTTCAATTGTTTTTCCGACATGTTTTTCTTTAAGAACCTTCCACTATTGGTGTCCTCATGTCTCTCATTTGTTCGGAAAGCATTTAACTTGAGTGATGGTACTGCTTGATATTTTAGTGGGACTCCAGTATGAAACTTCAGTTTTAGCTAGATTGACTTGATGGTTTAACTTCACCAGACAAAGCAAAATTGATTTGGAGAGTATGAGTGTCAACCTGTAAATATATGAAATTGAGTTTGTTTAATTATTTTTACCAAGGGCAGGCTATTTTGGTTGAGAGTGGACATTTGACAATGCTACTTCTGGGAAGTTGTTTGCTTTGGAATGTTTGGTTGTTGAAAATTAGCTTGGCACTTACTTTTGCTTGAAATTGTTCCCTTTTGCAAATTTTGACCACTTTGATTTCTGAAGTGTGATAAGACCAATCATCAGTCAGAAGATGGAGGTGGGATAAAATACAATCCCCTAACTGATATTTGCAAATTTGATGGGGGACAAACTTGCAAATTTGATAGTTGACGGACTAATACTTATTAGCAATGTTTTTCTATAATGAATGTTAGGTTGTTTTATGGTGATGTGCATGGATGACTCCAATATACTATAACATCCTCACTTATCAGAATTTTAGATAATAGTGTGATGTAACATCTAAAAGATATTATATTGGAGTTATTTTATCTTTGCTTGATTTATGACTTATTATTTAACTCAAGATTTCTGCCAACTAAATGGTGGGACCAATGATCATTTTAGCATTATTTTGAATTACAGACAATTAAGTACTTGAATCAATAAACTATAAAGCATAAAATTTCATTCTTGACTTTTTTGACAAACCATATAATAACTTTTGAAAAACAAGTTTTAGAAGGTGCATATTTCCTGTAGCAATAATTTTTTTAGTTCAGTGTTGGCCATTTATGATATCTAATCAGGCTCTAAACTCCGTTGGTCTAATTTATCAACCAAATTTTCTTGATAGACCTGCAGGTTTCACTGGGCATGGTGCTAAATATAGCAACACAAGTTAAAAGAGTGTTTTAGCATTTTATTCATACCCAAAATATACAAGAAACTAGCTGAAGTTTTTGGTTACATAGGCTACTTCGAAATTATTCATAATTTTTTACTACATGGTGCTGCAAATGTTTTCTGCTTCATTCTAGTGTGGCATCTGGCTGTTAAAGCATACAAGTGGATGAATGGCATCTTGTATTAAAAGTAGATTTTTGAGATTTTTTTTCTTCAAAATAACTCCTAGAGATGCTATTTTGTGACAAAATATTATTTTTCCTGTGCCAAAAGCCATGGCTTTTCTTAACCACATATAAGTATGTCTGCTTATCCGACCAGATTTGTGCATTCAGATGATCATTTTAGATAGCAAAAGCCATTCTCACATTCAAGTCGATCAAAATACATGATATTATTATAAATGAAAAAACCTATTGCAATTTTTAGTTTAGTATTATTGGATTTAAGATTTTATCATTGGTAGCAACACATTTTTAAAGTATGGTAAAAATCCCTTGTTTCTGAGTTTTAGATTTTTTGTACAAGTACCAATGTTTGAGGTTTCAGTCCATTAACCAAAAACAAAAAGTAAATAAATACTGCCCTATATGATCAAGTATTAGTCTTTGGTCGGATCGTTAAATATGGGCAGGTACATATTGGTCCAAACTCCAAACAATATCTGATTCCTTGATATTTGATAAGTAAATCAAAAAATGAAAGAGATGTAAAGATAGCATCAATAAATATTAACCAAAATAATTTTCCATGGCAAGGAACTAGTGAGACTGCAAATGAAGTTGACACTTGTAAACACACAACATATTTACTCTTTGTTGTAGTTCATTTGATTCTTTAGCTATGAATAGTTGCATTTTATAGGCATCTGTAGATCTGTAGAAGCTTGAATGCCTAAAACCTTGTACTTGTCCTTCTCATATATCTGCCAGGGCTCCAATAGGACAAGGATATGGTCTGACTGAAACTTGTGCTGGTGGAACATTTTCCGAATATGATGACACTTCTGTTGGTCGTGTTGGCGCTCCACTTCCATGTTCATATATCAAGGTAATAAAGAGTAAACTAGTCCATTGTTATGAGAAGTGAAGACCTTGAGGACATTGGTTGCTTGACTGGTGTGATATATCACCCTTTTTTTTTTGGTCTAAAATCAGATATAATGTTGTTCTGGTTGCTTCATCCTTTTTATCTTTTTTTGCAAAATTTTTCAGAGTGCTTGTTTAAGTTTATTCTTTTAGTTTCAGTTAATAACAATTTTGCTGTAATTTTATAGATTTGTGGACAATAGCCATCCATGGCATTGATGTTACTACAAAGTTTGATTTACTAACGCCATAACATTTTGTACACCTATTCATGGTATTAACACTTAAGATATGCTACTGAGGCTGCCAATAGAAGTCAATGTTTATGAAGAAAAGTTCTTTCAGAAATCTGTGTAGATATCTTTAGGTTTTGCGACAATCTTTTTTCCCTGAATGCATGATGTAACCTCATTCCCGGTGCTGACTCTAACCTTTCCATATGAAAACCTTGTCATCACACACTTGCTATGCTAATGAAATTTGAGGACTTTCTATCTACATTCTGTTCCACCTAGGCTTATTTTTTAATGCTGTAAATTATTTCATGCCTTCTCAGACTTCTTTTTCTTGTCTATTTAAAGTGATAACTTTAGAGTGAATGGACTCCTATGCTGAACTAATTTAGACTTTTATAATTCTATTAGATCTTGCAACTTTAAGATTACTTCTATTGATATAACATGGCATCAGTTGTTATTCTTTAGGTTATTATAACATTTCTGTACTGTATAACTATGATTGTTGAAGAATTCATTATTCTATCAAATGCACATAGGGTTTCTTGTTGGCATATGCTTTGCTGCCTATCTTTCGCGATGGATTGTTGAAGAATTTATTATTCTATCAAATCTTCTTCTGCATTAAATACAAGCAAATTTGTATATTAATAATTACTAAAACATTCAACAGTATCCTTATCTTCTTTAGCTACTTTGAAGTTGCTAGCACTGTTGGGTTCTAAAGTTCCTATATATATATATGTATGTATGTATGTATGTATGTATGTATGTATGTATTTATTTATTTATTTTATTCTTTTGCATCACTATTTAGAAAAAGAAAACATGTGTCTATATATTTACATAGATCTCCATAGGAGTTTTTTTTATGGATAGTCAATGACTAATTTATATTATCTTAAGTTTAAATGATCTCGTACATATAGTAATTTGGTTTTTGGTATCAGTTGATTGATTGGGCAGAAGGTGGATATTTAGTTACAGATTCACCAATGCCTCGTGGGGAGATTGTTATTGGTGGTCCAAATGTGACACTTGGGTACTTAAAGAATGAAGAGAAAACAAAGGAAGTTTACAAGGTTGGCACTTTAAATATTGCTTGTTACCTTAAACATGGTCTGTTTGAGACTAATCAGGTGACTTGATGTCCAACTAACAACAGGTTGATGAGAGAGGACTGCGGTGGTTTTACACTGGTGATATTGGAAGATTTAGCCCTGACGGTTGCCTAGAGATCATTGATCGCAAAAAGGATATAGTGAAACTTCAGCATGGTGAATATGTCTCTCTAGGAAAGGTAGGACTGTTCATGTCTATTGGTTAAAATTTCAGTTTTAGCAAACTTACCTTCTCTTTCTCAGGTTGAGTCTGCTCTAATTGTGAGTCCCTACGCGGACAACATCATGCTGCACTGTGATCCTTTTCACAATTTCTGTGTTGCACTTGTTGTTGCTGCACGCCATGCCTTGGAAGAATGGGCTTTAAAGCAAGGACTAAGTTACAGTGATTTTTCAGATCTGTGCCAAAAAGAGGAAACAGTGAAAGAAGTGCATGGGTCATTGATTAAGGTTCGTGCCCCTTTTGCCCTTCCATCTATGATGCATACGCAAGTCTGTCTTTTTTTACCTGAGTGATTCATCTGCTTCGCCTTCTTAGAAGATATTTTCTGATCGATAGGTTCTGTTTAACAAAAGATGTCTTCGTGTTTGGAATGGTAAACAATTTTGTCGAAATATCTATTCTTATACAGTTGCGTCATCTGAAATGATGGTAGAATGTTGTTTTCACGTGTAGAAACTGTAAACCCTCTCCCTATCCAGGTTGGTTCTTTGCAACCTATGGTCCTTACAAGTTATGCATGTGATTTCACATTGGAAGTCTCCATCATATACGATCAGCTAGCTCATTGAATCTGTAACTCTCGGCTCTGGATGTCCATGAGGTCCATCTGGGCAACTTGGACAAATTATGTGTATACTGGGTGGTATTTGATTCTGGTAGCTCAATAGCCTTGATATGAATAGAAAACAGTGGACTGATTATTAGTTGTGTTATTCTACTTTACAGGCAGCAAAACAAGCAAAACTAGAAAAGTTTGAGATGCCAGCCAAGATAAAGTTGCTTCCGGAACCATGGACCCCGGAATCTGGTCTGGTCACTGCTGCACTCAAGCTCAAGAGAGAAGTTATTCGGAAGGCGTTTGCTGATGACCTTGCAAATTTATATGCGTGAATCTGAGTTGCGTTTCGAGAGGAGGTGCGTAGAGCTGCACCTATTTACCACGCATTAGAAATTATGTATTTTTTTTTTTCTTGAATAAAATGGACGAGTTCCAATAGTGGAATTGGTAGAGATACTACAGGTGAACCTGCAAGGAAAATAGGTTGATTTGTGCACAGTGACAAAGCTGGGCCATTTCTGTGTTTTTTTCTTTTTCTCTGTGAATGATGCGCCAAAAAAATGCAACAAGGCCGTCGATGGTACACTTCCCAATGAAAGATCATTACTTCAAAAAGACGCCTTTTTTTCATGTACAAAAAAAAAAGCTCTTACTTTTACCTTTTTTTGTTAGCATTTTTTATATCTAAAAATTGAAATTGCTCTTGGCCTTCATCTTATCAATCGTTTGTCGTTGCCCCTTGTTGTGTTATCTTCTTGTTGCTTTCGCTTTTATCGTCTTTCTTGTGCATCCTTTTCATTCTTTGCTCGTATGCTTTTGTTGTTGTTCATTTTTATCTATTTTTATTATCATATTCAATTTTGTACTCTCGTTCTTGTTATCATCCTCACTTGCATACGTTCGTCGTAACTCTGACTTGGGCACCATCATCGTCTTCACTCTTATTGTCGTCCTCGCTTTTATCATCCTTCTTGTGCATCCTCTTCATTCTTTGCTCGCGTGCTTTCGTTGTTGTTCTTTTTTGTTTATCTTTATTATCATATTCAATTTTGTACTCTCATTCTTGTTATCATCCTCACTCGCATATGCTCGTTGTAATTCTGACTTGGGCACCATCGTCGTCTTCACTCTTATTATCGTCCTCGTTTTTATCGTCCTTCTTGTGTATTTTTTTCATTCTTTGCTTGTGTACTTTTGTTGTTGTTCTTTTCTGTCTATCCTTATTATCATCTTCAATTTTGTACTCTCGTTTTTATTATCATCCTCACTCGCACGCACTCGTCGTAACTCTCACTTGGGCACCCTCGTCGTCTCCACTCTTATTATTGCTCTCGCATTTATCGTCATTCTTGTGCATCCTCTTTATTCTTTGCTCATGTGCTTTCATTGTTGTTCATTTTTATCTATTTTTATTATCATATTCAATTTTGTACTCTCGTTCTTGTTATCATCCTCACTTGCATACGCTCGTCGTAACTCTGACTTGGGCACCATCATCGTCTTCACTCTTATTATCGCCCTCGCTTTTATCATCCTTCTTGTGCATCCTCTTCATTCTTTGCTCGCGTGCTTTCATTGTTGTTCTTTTTTGTCTATCTTTATTATCATATTTAATTTTGTACTCTCATTCTTGTTATCATCCTCACTCGCATATGCTCGTTGTAACTCTGACTTGGGCACCATCGTCGTCTTCACTCTTATTATCGTCCTCGCTTTTATCGTCCTTCTTGTATATTCTTTTCATTCTTTGTTTGTGTACTTTTGTTGTTGTTCTTTTCTGTCTATCCTTATTATCATCTTCAATTTTGTACTCTCGTTTTTGTTATCATCCTCACTCGCACGCACTCGTCGTAACTCTCACTTGGGCACCCTCGTCGTCTCCACTCTTATTGTCGCTCTCGCATTTATCGTCCTTCTTGTGCATCATCTTTATTCTTTGCTCATGTGCTTTCATTGTTGTCCTTTTCTGTCTATCCTTATTATCATCTTCAATTTTATACTCACGTTCTTGTTATCATCCTCACTTGCATGCGCTCGTCATCACTCGCACTTGGGCACGCTCGTCGTCTCCACTCATATTGTCGCCCTTGCTTTTATCGTCATTCTTGTGCATCCTCTTCATTCTTTGCTTGTGTGCTTTCGTTGTTGTTCTTTTTTGTCTATCTTTATTATCATATTCAATTTTGTACTCTCGTTCTTGTTATCATCCTCACTCGCATACGCTCGTCGTAACTCTGACTTGGGCACCATCGTCGTCTTCACTCTTATTATCGCCCTCGCTTTTATCGTCCTTCTTGTGTATTCTTTTCATTCTTTGCTCGTGTGCTTTTGTTGTTGTTCTTTTCTATCTATCCTTATTATCATCTTCAATTTTGTACCCTCGTTTTTGTTATCATCCTCACTCGCACGCACTCGTCGTAACTCTCACTTGGGCATCCTCGTCGTCTCCACTCTTATTGTCGCTCTCACATTTATCGTCCTTCTTGTGCATCCTCTTTATTTTTTGCTCATGTGCTTTCATTATTGTCCTTTTCTGTCTATCCTTATTATCATCTTCAATTTTATACTCACGTTCTTGTTATCATCATCACTTGCACGTGCTCGTCATCACTCGCACTTGGGCACGCTCGTCGTCTCCACTCATATTGTCGCCCTTGCTTTTATCGTCCTTCTTGTGCATCCTCTTCATTCTTTGCTTGTGTTTTCATTGTTGTCCTTTTTTGTTTATCCTTATTATCATCTTCAATTTTGTACCCTCGTTATCATCCTCACTCGCACGCACTCATTGCAACTCTCAGTTAGGCACCCTCGTCGTCTCCACTCTTATTGTCGCCCTTGCTTTTATCGTCCTTCTTGTTCATCCTCTTCATTCTTTGCTCGTGTGCTTTCGTTGTTGTCTTTTTTTGTCTATTTTTATTATCATCTTCAATTTTGTATTCTTGTTCTCGTTATCATCCTCACTCGCACGTGCTCGACGTAACTCTCACTTGGGCACCCTCGTCGTTTCCACTCTTATTGTTGCGCTCGCTTTTATCATCCTTCTTATGCGTCCTCTTCATTCTTTGCTCATGTGCTTTCGTTGTTATCATTTTTTGTCTATCCTTATTATCATCTTCAATTTTGTACCCTCGTTCTCTTTATCATCCTCACTCACACGCACTCGTCGTAATTCTCACTTGGGCACCCTTGTCGTCTCCACTCTTATTGTCACTCTCGCTTTTATCGTCCTTATGCATCCTCTTCATTCTTTGCTTGTATGTTTTCATTGTTGTCATTTTCTTTCTATCCTTATTATCATCTTCAATTTTATACCCTCATTATCATCCTCACTTGCACGCATTCGTCGTAACTCTCAGTTAGGCACCCTCGCCGTCTCCACTTTTATTGTTGCCCTTGCTTTTATCATCCTTCTTGTGTATCCTTTTCATTCTTTGCTCGTGTGCTTTCGTTATTGTCTTTTTTTTGTTTATCCTTATGATCATCTTCAATTTTGTACCCTCGTTCTCGTTATCATCCTCACTCGCACGCGCTCGTCGTCAGTCTCACTTGGGCACCCTCGTCATCTCCACTCTTATTGTTGCCCTCGCTTTTATCGCCCGTCTTGTGCATCCTCTTCATTCATTGCTCGTGTGCTTTCGTTGTTGACCTTTTCTGTCTATCTTTATTATCATCTTCAATTTTGTACTCACGTTCTTGTTATCATCCTCACTTGCACGCGCTTGTCATCACTCGCATTTGGACATGCTCGTCGTCTCCACTCATTGTCGCCCTCGCTTTTATCGTCCTTCTTGTGCATCCTCTTCATTATTTGCTCGTATGCTTTTGTTGTTGTTCATTTTTATCTATCTTTATTATCATATTCAATTTTGTACTCTCGTTCTTGTTATCATCCTCACTTGCATACGCTCGTCGTAACTCTGACTTGGGCAACATCGTCGTCTTCACTCTTATTGTCGCCCTCGCTTTTATCATCCTTCTTGTGCATCCTCTTCATTCTTTGCTCGTGTGCTTTCGTTGTTGTTCTTTTTTGTCTATCTTTATTATCATATTCAATTTTGTACTCTCGTTCTTGTTATCATCCTCACTCGCATATCCTCGTCGTAACTCTGACTTGGGCACCATCGTCGTCTTCACTCTTATTATCGCCCTCGCTTTTATCGTCCTTCTTGTGTATTCTTTTCATTCTTTGCTCGTGTGCTTTTGTTGTTGTTCTTTTCTATCTATCCTTATTATCATCTTTAATTTTGTACCCTCATTTTTGTTATCATAATCACTCGCACGCACTCGTCGTAACTCTCACTTGGGTGCCCTCGTCGTCTCCACTCTTATTGTCGCTCTCGCATTTATCGTCTTTCTTGTGCATCCTCTTTATTCTTTGCTCATGTGTTTTCGTTGTTATCCTTTTCTGTCTATCCTTATTATCATCTTTAATTTTATACTCACCTTCTTGTTATCATCCTCACTTGCATGCGCTCGTCATCACTCGCACTTGGGCACGCTCGTCGTCTCCACTCATATTGTCGCCCTCGCTTTTATCGTCCTTCTTGTGCATCCTCTTCATTCTTTGCTTGTGTGTTTTCATTGTTGTCCTTTTCTGTCTATCCTTATTATCATCTTCAATTTTGTACCCTCGTTATCATCCTCACTCGCACGCACTCATCGTAACTCTCAGTTAGGCACCCTCGTCGTCTCCACTCTTATTGTCGCCCTTGCTTTTATCGTCCTTCTTGTTCATCCTCTTCATTCTTTGCTCGTGTGCTTTCGTTGTTGTCTTTTTTTGTCTATCCTTATTATCATCTTCAATTTTGTATTCTCGTTCTCATTATCATCCTCACTCGCACGCGCTCGTCGTCACTCTCACTTGGGCACCCTCGTCGTCTCCACTCTTATTGTCGTGCTCACTTTTATCATCCTTGTGCGTCCTCTTCATTCTTTGCTCATATGCTTTCGTTGTTGTCCTTTTTTGTCTATCCTTATTATCATCTTCAATTTTGTACTCACGTTCTTGTTATCATCCTCACTTGCACGCGCTCGTCATCACTCGCACTTGGGCACGGTTGCCGTCTCCACTCATATTGTTGCCCTCGCTTTTATCGTCCTTCTTATGCATCCTCTTCATTCTTTGCTCATGTGCTTTCATTGTTGTCCTTTTCTATCCTTATTATCATCAATTTTGTACCCTCGTTATCATCCTCACTCGCATGCACTCGTTGTAACTCTCAGTTAGGCACCCTCGTCGTCTCCACTCTTATTGTCGCCCTTGCTTTTATCGTTCTTCTTGTTCATCCTCTTCATTCTTTGCTCGTGTGCTTTCGTTGTTGTCTTTTTTTGTCTATCCTTATTATAATCTTCAATTTTGTACCCTCGTTCTTGTTATCATCCTCACTCACACGTACTCGTTGTAACTCTCACTTGGGCACCCTCGTCATCTCCACTCTTATTGTCGCCCTTGCTTTTTTCGTCCTTCTTGTGTGTCTTTTTTATTCTTTGCTCGTGTGCTTTCGTTGTTGTCTCGTTATCATTCTCGCTTGCACACGCTAGTCATCACTCTCACTGGCGCACCGTCGTCGTCTCCACTCCTATTGCTAACTCTGTGCTCGATGGGGGTCAAAGTGTATAGGTGAGGACAATGATGAGGGTGAGGGTGTGCAAGAGAGGTTGATAACAAAGATGATCATAAGAGGTGAGGTGGAGTCAGCAATTTTGTTTTATAAAATACAGGGATGCTCTCTGGGAATAAATAGAAAAGAGGATGCTAATAAATAAAAAAAAAAAAGGGGTCGGTCTTAGATTCTTGGGTTGGCTGTGTTATACAAATTACACACATTCAATTCACAGCAACCACACAAGCTAAGACTAGCGAACCACATCACGCACGTTAACCATATGGATTTTGGCTGCATGTTGCCACCTTCAGAGAGCTAGTCTTGCAACAATGGATGACATGGCACAGGCTATACTTTCCAATGAGATGTGCCCACCCCACAGGCTCGACATGCCAGGTCTGTGGGGGAGGCATCGTCCTCTCACAAAGTGTTCTTGATGGAAGATTAACTTGAACTTTATGACAGGTTAGCTTAAGAGTCTTAGTTAATCATTTGTCAGACATATGAGCCAATTATTTGCTTGCATAATCATCAATAGTTCAATACATCTTGGATACCATGACATGGAAGAATCTTTAGTGAGAAGTAGAGTGGAAACATAGAATTGATAAAAGAAATCATCAGTTCATGTTAGATATATAAATAGAAAATGAGCATGTAACACATACATACACTTGCAGCCTTTGTTTCTCACTCGGCTCGAGATTGGCCAGCACGAGAGGAGAGGATGATGCCGACGATAAGGCCATACAGCGCAAGGGCTTCGGCAAAAATGAGGATGAGAATCATGCCGACAAATAGCTTTGGCTGCTGAGCGTTGGCCCTGAAACGAAGAAAACGCTGGTTACAATCAAATAAATATACAGCACGCTAGAAACTGATTTAGATTGCATCAACACAATTAAAGTTACCAAGTAAATGAAAAAAGGGAAAAGAACATAGAAATGGTTGTAAGATTAAAAATAGGAGATTACTATTTGCGCCTCTTTTTTGTTATTTCCAACCCCATGTTAAGAATTTTAAATATGTCCAAGTTATTCCTTTATAAATACATGTATATGACCTCAATTTATAATTTAATTCTAATAAAAAAAATTTCACTCCTTAACTACAACCCATTTTTCTCCCCTGGAGACGACGTAAAATGAAGAAAAAAAGACATGATGAAATGCACAAATTAAAGATCAAAGAGAAGGAGGTGAGAGATGGTTTTCGACGTTTGTTACAATGATTTAATGTTATGTACATTTTATAATGGCCCAAAAGATAGAATCTTCTAGGCCAGTTACATAAACCCAAATGATGTCATGTTCCAAGCTTTTGCAAATTGCCCGGTAGGGTGCACGAGTGGTGGGGAGAGCCGGCAACAATAGAGGGCACAACAAATGGGGGCTGTGGGGAAGGAAGAAAAGAGAGAGAGAGAAAAAAAAAAGAGGGTAAAAGTGAAATTAGAGGGGTTATGAATAGCAAAATATTATTTTATTAATTTCTTAAGGGATTGAAAATAATAAGAAGGGGGCAATAAATAGTAAGGTCCTTAAAATATCATGCGGAATACAATTAAGCAACAATTAAAATCTAAATTACCATAGATCGAGAATATGATGTGCAACTTTTTCTGTCATTATCAAATAGGATACCTTGATCGTCATGAAGTTCCACACCACACAAGAAGAAGCTAGGTCCTCCTCCTCTCTTGCTACCTTTCTCAGGACATTGATGGAGTAAGGATCCATTAGGGAGGTGAGCCAAAAGATCTCAAATGATATTATGGGATTCCTAGGGTCCTGTCATTATATAAGCGAGAGTACATGACCTAAGAAATGATAATTAAGAGAGATCCTCCCATCAAGATTATCTCCCAAGATTTCTTAAGATATAAGCTTCTTTTCCATTAGTCAATAACTTTAATCAAAATCCAATTAGATCTATAAAATCTAATAATAGTCTCTCGAGCAAAATCACAACCATATTGTCACGGACAAAATTGTAAACGGCTTGTTCGGTGTAATGCTTATGCTTGTCCGTGTCCCTTTTGGGTTGTCATATAATGTAAAGCTTGTAAAGGGCTTGCCAAAGGCAAAATGCCCATATTTGAGTGAGTTTGGTAGCCATTGTAGGTCATAAAGTATGCGCTTGAGGAATAGTAATATGAATTTGAGGATGCATACTTGTAATAAATTATAGTGATATGACCCTACTTCAGTTCAAGTTCCATCAATCTTTTTCTGCATTGTAAACATGTTGTCAAATTGCATACCATGTTAATGGGAGCTAGTGCTTTGGAATGGCTTGTTTTATAAAGTGTTTACTAAAAGAGTGGCTTGTGGATCTCGTGTGAAGCTTTGCTCTCGTCTCCGTCTTTTCTTTGCGATGTCCTAAGGGATTGCAGGAGATTTTGGTGAATGCCATTTTTATTAAATTCGATACTTTTAGAAGGTGCTTATGCACTTGGCATTAGGCAAAACCCTGCAAGCAAATACAAAATGGTGCAAGAAAATTTAAGTCCGTAGTTCTTGTAGTATCGCATTTTTACTTAGTTCTTATTACTGATTTTGCAATTTTCTTGATATCTTAATGGCCGGACAAGCCCACTTGAGAAACACTTACAGCATGGCGTGGGGACCTAGCGAGGTTTTGATTGGCGCACCACGCATCGACAACAAGCTAAAAAACTGAGAAACAATTCTGTAAAGCGGATTTATATCTGAAGGTGTGGGATTGGCCAAGAACAGTTTGAGTTGGTGAAGCGACTGGGCAGGGCCTGTGGACACTGCCTCAAATTGCCTAATGTAACAAGCGGTAGCAAGGATTCTACCAAGGTTTGTTGATAAGTAGTGTTATTACTATCTGCAAAGGTCGTGCCTACATGGCAATAACAAGTGACTTTGCAATTGTGGCAACGAGTGCCTTTTGATTCAAATGCTATCGCATTGTGGTTCATACCTCGAACGAGTCTGGTAATCGAGTCAAGCTTGGGCAAATCTTTCTGTGCATTAAGAGGTGACCTAACTTTACACTCCATATGGGTGAGTGCTATATAACTCATGTCATATAGGAGCAATGCCATACACCTGAGAGTTGTCTTGCGTCTTGACAGGGACACGGATCGCCCGACTTCTTTTGAGGTATCATTCAGAGATCCTTTCTGAAAAGTCTTGACTTTAATTTCTTAAAAATAAATGATATGTAGAGGTACTTCAGACGTGTAATCTATTGAGATAACATCAAACTTTCATCTTCATAGCACTAGTTAGTGATGGAAGTTGGGACTTTGCACTTTGGTACAAGTGTTTCTGTTGAGTTTTAGTCCAGTCAATTCATTTTCAGTTTTTGAACAAAATTGATCTAATAAGTGGACTAGACAGTCATTTCTGGTTCTAGGAATGGTTATAAGCGTAGGATGTTGTAAAAACTCCATGATTGGTTTTGCTAGAATCAGGCGAAGGTGTCATAGAGTTTGCAGAGTGAAATTTTCATTTATTATATGAATTACAGAAGAACAGAAGCATGAATCAACAATCTAATAAATCAAATTTGGCCAGTTTCTGAATTAAATGAACCAAAATTTGATAGGATGGCTTACTACAAATATGGTGGTGATAGAAAGGCGGATTTGATTTTATATTGGTCTCCAAGATGATTGATATAAAAGTCACTGACAATAGAAATCTCTTGAAGGATTAGCAAGATGAACAACCTAGAGATGTTGGCATAAACAAACCAACTTATGAAGCATGGCAGTGGCGGATAATCCGCCTGTATGTTTACATTACATGATTGTAACACTACTCTGTGCTGATGGAGTCTCAATGTCTCACAAAATGCCTTTATAATTCTTAAGTTTTCATGCAGGGAGTAATGATGACACATCGAATGTGCACAGAGCTGTTATGACTATTGTTCCTTCCATTGGGACTAAAGATATATACATCGACCTGCCACTAGCCCATATTCGAGTTGGCTGCAGAGGTGTCATTAGATATGGTTACCTGTAAATTTAAACTTGATTCAGTACTAATTTTGTGTATATTTCATATGCAGAATGTAATGGTTGCTGCAGGGATTGCTATAGGATATGGATCACCTTTGACTCTCACTGATCGTCAAACGAACCGTGACTTCAGTTTTGAGGCCTACACTGATGACTGCTGTACCTGCTATCCTTGATCGTGTCAAAGTTGGTGTGTGGAAAAAGGTCTTGAATTTTCCTTTCAAAGACTATCTAATTTCTTTGGCATGGTTTCCATGAGACTAATTATCTTGTATTATGTTCTTAATGCATTTCAGGTTGGTGCTAAGGGTGGGTTATCAAAGAAATTATTTGATGTTGTGGTCGTAGGTTAGCTGCTATTAACGGAAGTTGGTTTGGAGCATGGGGTTTAGAAAAAGTTTTGTGGGATTTGCTTGTGTTTAGAAACGTCCGAGCAGTTTTGGGAGGACATGTACGATTTCTACTCTCCGGTGGTGCTCCTTTATCTGGTGATACTCAAAGATTTATCAACATATGTCTTGGGTTAGTATAACCTTTATATCATTTCTTTGCAGAACACACAAGTAAAATAAACCTGAATTTTTAAGTTCTAGATAAATAGATGCAGTTGCAGGTGCTTTGCTTCTGTTGTAGGTTTCACAAATGCTGTTATGCTTGTTAACATATCTGAGTGATAGTTCATCTGCCACTTCATACATACAAAGTACTGCACAAACTTTTTTTTCTGAATCCTAAAAATCCTTCTTGATGATCAAGGTTATTAAATCCTTTAATTGATGTACATCTGTGAACATCTCTTAGTCACCTAACATTCTACCTCATCTAAACTAAGAGTGTAGTCAATATCTGTTACCTAATTTGTAGAGGATTTATGTTTGTTTACCAGTCAGTTGGATGCTTGATTGTCACTGTACACTGAGTGGGAAATACATAGGAAATGGCACCATAATGTGTTGCGAGAAGTGGTTTTAATTTCTCACTTCTGGCTTCAGTATTATGTTTATAGGATAACTCTGGGATATATAATGCAACATTTAAATGTTGAACTCATTTTTTGTTTGACTTGTATTTCTTCATTAGTTTTATTGGCTTCTTAAATGGTTGAAGTTAAAAAAGCTAGTTCAATTGTTTTTCCGACATGGAACCTTCCACTATTGGTGTCCTCATGTCTCTCATTTGTTGGAAAGCATTTAACGAGTGATGGTACTGCTTGACATTTTAGTGGGACTCCAGTATGAAACTTCAGTTTTAGCTAGATTGACTTGATGGTTTAACTTCACCAGACAAAGCAAAATTGATTTGGAGAGTATGTGTCAACCTGTAAATATATGAAATTGAGTTTGTTTAATTATTTTTACCAAGGGCAGGCTATTTTGGTTGAGAGTGGACATTTGACAATGCTACTTCTGGGAAGTTGTTTGCTTGGAATGTTTGGTTGTTGAAAATTAGCTTGGCACTTACTTTTGCTTGAAATTGTTCCCTTTTGCAAATTTTGACCACTTTGATTTCTGAAGTATGATAAGACCAATCATCAGTCAGAAGATGGAGGTGGGATAAAATACAATCCCCTAACTGATATTTGCAAATTTGATGGGGGACAAACTTGCAAATTTGATAGTTGACGGACTAATACTTATTAGCAATGTTTTTCTATAATGAATGTTAGGTTGTTTTATGGTGATGTGCATGGATGACTCCAATATACTATAACATCCTCACTTATCAGAATTTTAGATAATAATGTGATGTAACATCAAAGAGATATTATATTGGAGTTATTTTATCTTTGCTTGATTTATTACTTATTATTTAACTCAAGATTTCTGCCAACTAAACTGTGGGACCAATGATCATTTTAGCATTATTTTGAATTACAGACAATTAAGTACTTGAATCAATAAACTATAAAGCATAAAATTTCATTCTTGACTTTTTTGACAAACCATATAATAACTTTTGAAAAACAAGTTTTAGAAGGTGCATATTTCCTGTAGCAATAATTTTTTTAGTTCAGTGTTGGCCATTTATGATATCTAAACAGGCTCTAAACTCCGTTGGTCTAATTTGTCAACCAAATTTTCTTGATAGACCTGCTGGTTTCACTATGCATGGTGCTAAAAATAGCAACACAAGTTAAAAGAGTGTTTTAGCATTTTATTCATACCCAAAATATACAAGAAACTAGCTGAAGTTTTTGGTTACATAGGCTACTTTGAAATTATTCATAATTTTTTACTACATGGTGCTGCAAATGTTTTCTGCTTCATTCTAGTGTGGCATCTGGCTGTTAAAGCATACAAGTGGATGAATGGCATCTTGGATTAAAAGTAGATTTTTGAGATTTTTTTTTCTTCAAAATAACTCCTAGACATGCTATTTTGTGACAAAATATTATTTTTCCTGTGCCAAAAGCCATGGCTTTTCTTAACCACATACAAGTATGTCTGCTTATCCGACCAGATTTGTGCATTCAGATGATCAGTTTAGATAGCAAAAGTCATTCTCACATTCAAGCGGATCAAAATACATGATATTATTATAAATGAAAAAACCTATTGCAATTTTTAGTTTAGTATTATTGGATTTAAGATTTTGGAGACTTGAAACTTTTTTTTAATATCATTGGTAGCAACACATTTTTAAAGTATGGTAAAAATCCCTTGTTTCTGAGTTTTAGATTTCTTGTACAAGTACCAATGTTTGAGGTTTCAGTCCATTAACCAAAAACAAAAAGTAAATAAATACTGCCCTATATGATCAAGTATTAGTCTTTGGTCGGATCGTTAAATATGGGCAGGTACATATTGGTCCAAACAATATCTGATTCCTTGATATTTGATAAGTAAATCAAAAAATGAAAGAGATGTAAAGATAGCATCAATAAATATTAACCAAAATAATTTTCCATGGCAAGGAACTAGTGAGACTGCAAATGAAGTTGACACTTGTAAACACACAACATATTTACTCTTTGTTGTAGTTCATTTGATTCTTTAGCTATGAATAGTTGCATTTTACAGACATCTGTAGATCTGTAGAAGCTTGAATGCCTAAAACCTTGTACTTGTCCTTCTCAAATATCTGCCAGGGCTCCAATAGGACAAGGATATGGTCTGACTGAAACTTGTGCTGGTGGAACATTTTCCGAGTATGATGACACTTCTGTTGGTCGTGTTGGCGCTCCACTTCCATGTTCATATATCAAGGTAATAAAGAGTAAACTAGTCCATTGTTATGAGAAGTGAAGACCTTGAGGACATTGGTTGCTTGACTGGTGTGATATATCACCTTTTTTTTTTGGGTCTAAAATCAGATATAATGTTGTTCTGGTTGCTCCATCATTTTTATCTTTATTTGCAAAATTTTTCAGAGTGCTTGTTTAAGTTTATTCTTTTAGTTTCAGTTAATAACAATTTTGCTGTAATTTTATAGATTTGTGGACAATAGCCATCCATGGCATTGATGTTACTACAAAGTTTGATTTACTAACGCCATAACATTTTGTACACCTATTCATGGTATTAACACTTAAGATATGCTACTGAGGCTGCCAATAGAAGTCAATGTTTATGAAGAAAAGTTCTTTCAGAAATCTGTGTAGATATCTTTAGGTTTTGCGACAATCTTTTTTCCCTGAATGCATGATGTAACCTCATTCCCGGTGCTGACTCTAACCTTTCCATATGAAAACCTTGTCATCACACACTTGCTATGCTAATGAAATTTGAGGGCTTTCTATCTACATTCTGTTCCACCTAGGCTTATTTTTTAATGCTGTAAATTATTTAATGCCTTCTCAGACAACTTTTTCTTGTCTATTTAAAGTGATAACTTCAGAGTGAATGAACTCCTATGCTGAACTAATTTAGACTTTTATAATTCTATTAGATCTTGCAACTTTAAGATTACTTCTATTGATATAACATGGCATCAGTTGTTATTCTTTAGGTTAGGATTATAACATTTCTGTACTGTATAACCATGATTGTTGAATAATTCATTATTCTATCAAATGCACATAGGGTTTCTTGTTGGCATATGCTTTGCTGCCTATCTTTCATGATGGCTTGTACCCTTTACCAATCCCTTTTTCCCACAATGTCCATGTTATTTTGCACTATTTTCTGGTATCAAAGTCAAGTAGAACCTCAATGGTTCAGAAAAGATACTTTCCTGAAATCTTCTTCTACATTAAATACAAGCAAATTTGTATATTAATAATTACTAAAACATTCAACAGTATCCTTATCTTCTTTAGCTACTTTGAAGTTGCTAGCACTGTTGGGTTCTAAAGTTCCTATATATATATGTATGTACATAGATCTCCATAGGAGTTTTTTTTATGGATAGTCAATGACTAATTTATATTATCTTAAGTTTAAATGATCTCGTACATATAGTAATTTGGTTTTTGGTATCAGTTGATTGATTGGGCAGAAGGTGGATATTTAGTTACAGATTCACCAATGCCTCGTGGGGAGATTGTTATTGGTGGTCCAAATGTGACACTTGGGTACTTAAAGAATGAAGAGAAAACAAAGGAAGTTTACAAGGTTGGTACTTTAAATATTGCTTGTTACCTTAAACATGGTCTGTTTGAGACTAATCAGGTGACTTGATGTCCAACTAACAAAAGGTTGATGAGAGTGGAATGCGGTGGTTTTACACTGGTGATATTGGAAGATTTAGCCCTGACGGTTGCCTAGAGATCATTGATCGCAAAAAGGATATAGTGAAACTTCAGCATGGTGAATATGTCTCTCTAGGAAAGGTAGGACTGTTCATGTCTATTGGTTAAAATTTCAGTTTTAGCAAACTTACCTTCTCCTTCTCAGGTTGAGTCTGCTCTAATTGTGAGTCCCTACGTGGACAACATCATGCTGCACTGTGATCCTTTTCATAATTTCTGTGTCGCACTTGTTGTTGCTGCACGCCATGCCTTGGAAGAATGGGCTTTAAAGCGAGGACTAAGTTACAGTGATTTTTCAGATCTGTGCCAAAAAGAGGAAACAGTGAAAGAAGTGCATGGGTCATTGATTAAGGTTCGTGCCCCTTTTTCCCTTCCATCTATGATGCATACGCAAGTCTGTCTTTTTTTACCTGAGTGATTCATCTGCTTCGCCTTCTTAGAAGATATTTTCTGATCGATAGGTTCTGTTTAACAAAAGATGCCTTTGTGTTTGGAATGGTAAACAATTTTGTCGAAATATCTATTCTTATATAGTTGCGTGATCTGAAATGATGGTAGAATGTTGTTTTCACGTGTAGAAACTGTAAACCCTCTCCCTATCCAGGTTGGTTCTTTGCAACCTATGGTCCTTACAAGTTATGCATGTGATTTCACATTGGAAGTCTCCATCATATACGATCAGCTAGCTCATTGAATCTGTAACTCTCGGCTCTGGATGTCCATGAGGTCCATCTGGGCAACTTGGACAAATTATGTGTATACTGGGTGGTATTTGATTCTGGTAGCTCAATAGCCTTGATATGAATAGAAAACAGTGGACTGATTATTAGTTGTGTTATTCTACTTTACAGGCAGCAAAACAAGCAAAACTAGAAAAGTTTGAGACGCCAGCCAAGATAAAGTTGCTTCCGGAACCATGGACCCCGGAATCTGGTCTGGTCACTGCTGCACTCAAGCTCAAGAGAGAAGTTATTCGGAAGGCGCTTGCTGATGACCTTGCAAATTTATATGCGTGAATCTGAGTTACATTTCGAGAGGAGGTGCGTAGAGCTGCACCTATTTACCGCGTATTAGAAATTATGTATTTTTTTTTTCTTGAATAAAATGGACGAGTTCCAATAGTGGAATTGGTAGAGATACTCCAGGTGAACCTGCAAGGAAAATAGGTTGATTTGTGCACAGTGACAAAGCTGGGCCATTTCTGTGTTTTTTTCTTTTTCTCTGTGAATGATGCGCCAAAAACAATGCAACAAGGCCGCCGATGGTACACTTCCCAATGAAAGATCATTACTTCAAAAAGATGCCTTTTTTTCATGTACAAAAAAAAAAGCTCTTACTTTTACCTTTTTTTGTTAGCATTTTTTATATCTAAAAATTGAAATTGCTCTTGGCCTTCATCTTATCAATCGCTTGTCGTTACCCCTTGTTGTGGTATCTTATTGTTGCTTTCGCTTTTATCGTCCTTCTTGTGCATTCTCTTCATTCTTTGCTTGTATGCTTTTGTTGTTGTTCATTTTTATCTATCTTTATTATCATATTCAATTTTGTACTCTCGTTCTTGTTATCATCCTCACTTGCATACGCTCGTCGTAACTCTGACTTGGGCACCATCATCGTCTTCACTCTTATTGTCGCCCTCACTTTTATCATCCTTCTTGTGCATCCTCTTCATTCTTTCGTTATTGTTCTTTTTGTCTATCTTTATTATCATATTCAATTTTGTACTCTCATTCTTGTTTTCATCCTCACTCGCATATGCTCGTTGTAACTTTGACTTGGGCACCATCGTCATCTTCACTCTTATTATCGCCCTCGCTTTTATCGTCCTTCTTGTGTATTCTTTTCATTCTTTGCTTGTGTGCTTTTGGTGTTGTTCTTTTCTGTCTATCCTTATTATCATCTTCAATTTTGTATTCTCATTTTTGTTATCATCCTCACTCGCACACACTCGTCATTTATCGTCCTTCTTGTGCATCCTCTTTATTCTTTGCTCATGTGCTTTCGTTGTTGTCCTTTTCTGTCTATCTTTATTATCATCTTTAATTTTATACTCACGTTCTTGTTATCATCCTCACTTGCATGCGCTCGTCATCACTCGCACTTGGGCACGCTCATCGTCTCCACTCATATTGTCGTCCTCGCTTTTATCGTCCTTCTTGTGCATCCTCTTCATTCTTTGCTTGTGTGTTTTCATTGTTGTCTTTTTTTGTCTATTCTTATTATCATCTTCAATTTTGTACCCTCGTTATCATCCTCACTCGCACGCACTCATCGTAACTCTCAGTTAGGCACCCTCGTCGTCTCCACTCTTATTGTCTCCCTTGCTTTTATCGTCCTTCTTGTTCATCCTCTTCATTCTTTGCTCGTGTGCTTTCGTTGTTGTCTTTTTTTGTCTATCTTTATTATCATCTTCAATTTTGTATTCTCGTTCTCGTTATCATCCTCACTCGCACGTGCTCGTCGTCACTCTCACTTGGGCACCCTCGTCGTCTCCACTCTTATTGTCGTGCTCGCTTTTATCATCCTTCTTGTGCGTCCTCTTCATCCTTTGCTCATGTGCTTTCGTTGTTGTCCTTTTTTGTCTATCCTTATTATCATCTTCAATTTTGTACTCACGTTCTTGTTATCATCCTCACTTGCACGCGCTCGTCATCACTCGCACTTGGGCACGGTTGCCGTCTCCACTCATATTGTCGCCCTCGCTTTTATCGTCCTTCTTATGCATCCTCTTCATTCTTTGCTCATGTGCTTTCATTGTTATCCTTTTCTATCTATCCTTATTATCATCAATTTTGTACCCTCGTTATCATCCTCACTCGCACGCACTCGTTGTAACTCTCAGTTAGGCACCCTCGTCGTCTCCACTCTTATTGTCGCCCTTGCTTTTATCGTTCTTCTTGTTCATCCTCTTCATTCTTTGCTCGTGTGCTTTCGTTGTTGTCTTTTTTTGTCTATCCTTATTATAATCTTCAATTTTGTACCCTCGTTCTTGTTATCATCCTCACTCACACGTACTCGTTGTAACTCTCACTTGGGCACCCTCGTCATCTCCACTCTTATTGTCGCCCTTGCTTTTTTCGTCCTTCTTGTGTGTCTTTTTTATTCTTTGCTCGTGTGCTTTCGTTGTTGTCTCGTTATCATTCTCGCTTGCACGCGCTAGTCATCACTCTCACTGGGGCACCGTCGTCGTCTCCACTCCTATTGCTAACTCTGTGCTCGATGGGGGTCAAAGTGTATAGGTGAGGACAATGATGAGGGTGAGGGTGTGCAAGAGAGGTTGATAACAAAGATGATCATAAGAGGTGAGGTGGAGTCAGCAATTTTGTTTTATAAAATACAGGGATGCTCTCTGGTAATAAATAGAAAAGAGGATGCTAAAAAAAAAAAAAAAAAAGGGGTCGGTCTTAGATTCTTGGGTTGGCTGTGTTATACAAATTACACACATTCAATTCACAGCAACCACACAAGCTAAGACTAGCGAACCACATCACGCACGTTAACCATATGGATTTTGGCAGCATGTTGCCACCTTCAGAGAGCTAGTCTTGCAACAATGGATGACATGGCACAGGCTATACTTTCCAATGAGATGTGCCCTCCCCACAGACTCGACATGGGTGGCTGCCAGGTCTGTGGGGGAGGCATCGTCCTCTCACAAAGTGTTCTTGATGGAAGATTAACTTGAACTTTATGACAGGTTAGCTTAAGAGTCTTAGTTAATCATTTGTCAGACATATGAGCCAATTATTTGCTTGCATAATCATCAATAGTTCAATACATCTTGGATACCATGACATGGAAGAATCTTTAGTGAGAAGTAGAGTGGAAACATAGAATTGATAGAAGAAATCATCAGTTCATGTTAGATATATAAATAGAAAATGAGCATGTAACACATACATACACTTGCAGCCTTTGTTTCTCACTCGGCTCGAGATTGGCCAGCACGAGAGGAGAGGATGATGCCGACGATAAGGCCATATAGCGCAAGGGCTTCGGCAAAAATGAGGATGAGAATCATGCCGACAAATAGCTTTGGCTGCTGAGCGTTGGCCCTGAAACGAAGAAAATGCCGGTTACAATCAAATAATGAAGTTCAAAATTTAATCGACTGTATGGATTGTATAAATATACAGCACGCTAGAAACTGATTTAGATTGCATCAACACAATTAAAGTTACCAAGTAAAAATGAAAAAAGGGAAAGGAACATAGAAATGGTTGTAAGATTAAAAATAGGAGATTACTATTTGCGCCTCTTTTTTGTTATTTCCAACCCCATGTTAAGAATTTTAAATATGTCCAAGTTATTCCTTTATAAATACATGTATATGACCTCAATTTATAATTTAATTCTAATAAAAAAAATTTCACTCCTTAACTACAACCCATTTTTCTCCCCTGGAGACGACGTAAAATGAAGAAAAAAAGACATGATGAAATGCACAAATTAAAGATCGAAGAGAAGGAGGTGAGAGATGGTTTTCGACGTTTGTTACAATGATTTAATGTTATGTACATTTTATAATGGCCCAAAAGATAGAATCTTCTAGGCCAGTTACATAAACCCAAATGATGTCATGTTCCAAGCTTTTGCAAATTGCCCGGTAGGGTGCACGAGTGGTGGGGAGAGCCGGCAACAATAGAGGGCACAACAAATGGGGGCTGTGGGGAAGGAAGAAAAGAGAGAGAGAGAAAAAAAGAGAGGGTAAAAGTGAAATTAGAGGGGTTATGAATAGCAAAATATTATTTTATTAATTTCTTAAGGGATTGAAAATAATAAGAAGGGGGCTATAAATAGTAAGGTCCTTAAAATATCATGCGGAATACAATTAAGCAACGATTAAAATCTAAATTACCATAGATCGAGAATATGATGTGTAACTTTTTCTGTCATTATCAAATAGGATACCTTGATCGTCATGAAGTTCCACACCACACAAGAAGAAGCTAGGTCCTTCTCCTCTCTTGCTACCTTTCTCAGGACATTGATGGAGTAAGGATCCATTAGGGAGGTGAGCCAAAAGATCTCAAATGATATTATGGGATTCCTAGGGTCCTGTCATTATATAAGCGAGAGTACAAGGCCTAGGAAATGATAATTAAGAGAGATCCTCCCATCAAGATCATCTCCCAAGATTTCTTAAGATATGAGCTTCTTTTCCATTAGTCAATAACTTTAATCAAAATCCAATTAGATCTATAAAATCTAATAATAGTCTCTCGAGCAAAATCACAACCATATGTTGGAGTATAGATCAACTCTAAAGAAGACACTGATAGTAAATTACCACCCACTTCATCCACAATATCAGATATCTAAGTCATAACCACTTGTATGAGAGACCTGAAGAGCATAGTGGGAGAAGCATACATTTCCTACTGTCATCGTACTGAGGAAAGTTGTATTCGACACTTCAGTTAAGGTTAACTCAGAGTACAATCTGTTTCAAGTAGGACCTGTTCAGCGGCAGTAGTGACATAACAGCAAATCACATTAGCAAGGCAATGGGCCAGTGGTTTCTGATGAGGTGAGTCTGACAAAGATGAACCCTCTTCTCCTTATTGGATCGCAAAGGAAAAAGAAAAAAAGCTTATGAGTCAATCAATGAAGTTGTGCCGTGCCAATCCAATTTTCGACCAATTCTGGTTGAGTCAAATTGATTCTGGATGGTTTCTCACAATAAGACAAGAAATCAGTTAAAATCAATCGGACCCCAGCCAATCCTAACGAACCGTATCCTTATCATAATCAGCTCCTCAAATTTTGTTTCACTTCCCTCCTAACCCCTACTTACCTATTATATGATAGTTCTCTGCTAACATCACTTTGTGCACCTCACTCATTTCCACCTTTAGGATAGCATCATTTTGATGAAATTTAGTGCTTGAGTAGTGCTCAATGTGGTGCAGTTCTGGAGAAAAATAATGAAAGTGATACATATCATGAGGATCAAATGCGTTGGCCAAGGATCATATGAACCAATCAGATACTTTATCTAAAGCCAGGAAATGATAGCCAGCTGCTCACATAAAAGAGAATCAATCTTCCAATAGAAACATGACTTGAAAACTAAAGCTCATGGACATATTCAATTGAACAGCAGAAACCTAAAGGAGCTTATGGAACGCAAGAAAAAAGATCACTCATTTACCTACATTGACACATACACTCACGTATGAGCATAGATAAATGACTTTATAATTAAAGCTCAAGGACCTATCTAATTGAACAGAAGAAATCAGCAAAATAGCAAATGACCATCCGTTCGAATCAGAAACTGTAGCATTGTATGCGAAAAAGGAAGTGATGACAACAATGTGAGTGCAACTTGCATAGAAAATGCCAGTTAGGAATCAAAATTAGCAAATGATCATGGTGGCCATAGAACAAACAACAATGTGAGTGCAACTTGCATAGAAAATGCCAGTTAGGAATCAAAATTAGCAAATGATCATGGTGGCCATAGAACAAACGAAACAGCCTGCTAACTTTAGAACAATTTAGAATATTCATGCTCCTATTTATGGCCTTCCCTGATTTCAGTGGGCACTACATATCATGAAATAATTATATAGGTAAGCTAATATGTCTAAAGCATAGATCAAATAAGATCAGATTTGTAGACTACTACAATCCACCTAAAACCAAAAGAAGCAAATTATATTGGTCTATTCACCAAATGTACGGTATTTGTTCTCGTATGCTTCCATATATCAACGCATTGCGCAAGCACCCTTGAAGACAAATTACCAACAAGTGCTATGATCCAAAGAATCCACGAAAACGACCAAAAAAAAAAAATTCAAATGTAGGAATTACTGAGAAGCAGCAGAAGAAGAACGTTACCGGACTCCGGCATCACCAACGATCCCGATAGCCATGCCGGCGGACAAGCCCGCGAGGCCACAGGCCAGGCCGGACGATAGATGCGCATACCCATCGAAGAGGTAATACGACTTGGCCTTCGGGTTGATCCCGGTGCTTATGATCACAGCAATGATCAATCCGTAGATCCCGAGCACTCCAGCCATCACCACGGGCACGATCGACTTCATCACGAGCTCCGGCCGCATAACCCCCATCGACGCCACACCGACCCCGCTCTTGGCCGTCCCGTACGCAGCTCCCATGCCTAGAAACACCGAAGGACTTCGTCAAAACCACAAACTCCATACCTAGATCGACGAAAAGATAAACGGGGAGAGGGATTACAGGAGAAGACGAGCGCGGCCGCGGCGCCGAGGAAGCCGAAGAAGGGGGCGGTCTCGTCTCCGCTGAAGGTAGACATCTCGCCGACGAGATCGATCAATGCGATGCTGCCGGTCAGTATACAAACCGTAGCTTTTTGATCTCGATGGGTTCCAATTTGGCCTTTTATTTTAGTCCGCCAAAATAAAAAAGATGAATCGGATGGCTCACGGCCACTTGTGTAATATTACTCCATTGCCCTTAAACTTTGTCTTAATTACGAGTATAGACTAGTTAACCGCCGAGAGGGGGATGGGATGACGAGGGCGTTTCCGTCTTTTGAGTGGTTTGTGCCAAATGGGATCGGATTGACCAAATTGGTTTGACTTAATTTTTTTTCGTTTATATATTACAATAAACGAATGGAAATATGATTAAATCCTTTGACGAAGGAATCTAAAACGATTTGCCACGATAACTAATAAATAGTATGAAATTTATCTTTTATGTCACATAATAATGTGGATTCTATACTATTTTGCATTTTGCTCTTTTTCATTCTCTATTTATTTAATTCGTATGTTGTCTTTTATATTATTTGGTACGTGTATAGTTATTTTATCTTTTTTATAAATAATTTAAGTTGTTTTATATATTATGCTGTTTACTACCTATATTATCTTATTCTTTGCTATTATTTGTGTTAGAAGATAAAAAAAAAAAAAGAAAGAAAGAAGAAAATTTGGATTGATATTAGTGGGTACATCGAACCCTATTGATAGAATAAAAAGAATCTCATAAATTGAGAAAAGGGATGGATATCAAAATTTTCTTAGATCCTTTTTATATGATAAGTTTAAATTCAAGATAATTTAATAAAAATCATTAGAAACTAAAAAAAATTAAATTTGTTGCGAATCAATCACGTCGACTATGCTTGGCGACGAAGACAAAGGATCGTGCTTCAACTTTTTGGATGGAAAAGTGATGAGGGAGGAGAGAGGAAGACGAAGATATGTGATTTATAGGATTTCAATTGTTTTAAAAATATCTCTTAAATCGATTGTTTACGATTCATAATCGATTCCATGTTTCAGAATCGAAACCAAATTTTTAGAAATCGATTCAGCTGAGAAACTTCAGAATCAAGAATAATTCCTCGTTCCTCCTCATCGGTGTCATTTCTTGCACTGACCTCCTCCTGTCCATCGGTTCCAGTGGAATGGAAGATACAAAGTTGGAGATCGATGCCAATAGAAAACAGCCATGGCGGCCGGCAGTGTTGACTCGGGCGACGGTGACGACGATAACGACGATGGCGAAGGGAATCCAACCCCATCAACTTTTTTCATTTCTTCACAAGTTGACGAGGGGAGGGTGGGGCTCTTCGAGTGCAGTCTGATCGAGCTCGAATAGGTGGTCTTGTCGCCGGCATCACCTCGCACAAGCTGTTGCCGTGCATGGCCAATGGTTGCGTCGGCATCACCGTGCATGTGCGTGTAGGGTCGCAAGGACAACCCGATGCTCTGCGCAATCATCCTGTCGAATTGGATCATGCTAATCTCGTGGGATAAGTTTTCTTCGACGAAATCTCGTAGTTGAAATCTTCACCCTAACGTGTATAAATAGGAAGTATCAACATCATATCAAATATAATATTATCTTCTTATGTTTCATTCTTTCGGTATCTGTATCTATCAAAAAGTTGTTAGAAGTGATATGACATTCTTATGATGATAAAAACATAGAAAAAATATTATCAGTAAATTATCATTTGATATATAGTGTTCATGTGATGTTCTGATTAAAGAAGATAAAAGGTTATCGGGTTCAAGACGATTATTTCTTCTTGTATCTCTTGATAAAAGATAAAGATAAAATTATTAGAAGTAGTTAGATATTATCTTTCTATAGAATATTTTATGAAATATTTTATTTTTTTTATGATCAAACATAAAAGCTCATCTTTAACATAATAAAAGAGGAATCATCTTTTGATCACTTGTGTATACATCACTGACTTGGATGTTGACGAGATCAAATCAAAAAATCTCTCATAACCTCATCCTTAGTATATACGTGACATGCCAATAACTCAAGGTTTTTATCTCTGAGGTATCTCAGATAATCTTGTAGATTCGTACCATATTGGATTGATCAAGATATCAACGATATTTTCTTAAAACATCAAGGAATATAAGATGTCGAACAAAGTGAAGATACCTTACGAAACGACCCTAATATGCCTTGTATTAGCATTTTCTCTTTATTAATTTGGCCCGAAACCTAATAATTGTACTACTTGCCATTTTCTACTGGTCTTTACACAATGTAGAGTATAATGACTGCTATTTCAAAATTCTACCCAAAATTGAGGTAAGAGAGACAATTTAGACAATGTTGGACATGTGGCCAACCCTAGAAGATAAAAGCCTAGTCTTCTTCACACCATTCATATTTCTTTAATGTTTATTATCTTCAATTTTATCCTATCTGACAAAGATTTTGCCAGCTCTTGCAGCATGGGTGGCCAAGTATTATGATGTGACATGAATGAATTTTATGCATTAAAGTTAGAAATAAAATAGTTATATTCGTATCGCATGTGTATCATGCGTTTGATAATATATTTTAAATACGTAGGTCAAATGTAACTTGGCATCCAACCGGGATGTTGCATTAGAAATATTTAAATATTGATGTTACTTCAAGATAGTATTAACATTTTGGCATTAGGATATGTTAATATATATAGTTTTTTTTTAAAGTTTAAAATGTCTTATGATTTTATTTAAAATTATAAGATTGTCAAAATGATTTAGGCAGAAATCAATATGATTTATATTTTCTACGAGATGATATTTTATTTATTTATTTATATGATTATATTTTTATTTATTATATATTTGAGCCATTGAAATTTTTTTATTTAACAAAAGTATGTATTCAGTTTTAAATAAATACTAAAAAAATTAGAAAGATAAATTTGTAATAAAATTTTAAATGAACTTTTGAAATATAATTTTACCAAATAAAACTTACTTAAAATATAGTTTTTATTTATTATTTACCAAATACCCGAAGCATTCCACAACTATATATTCACTCAAACCTTTTTCTCCAAATACAAGTTAAAAACACTCTACAATGGTACGCCTAAGATTTATTTTGTTTATTTTTCAAATAAATAATTTTATATTTTTATATTCTATGAAGGGTTTGGTTTTTAATAATATTTTTTTGAAAGATCTTTTCGAGATAAGAAATAAAATATTCTTATTTATATAAAAAATGACATTGTTGTCTCTTCAACAATCGTATTGCCATTAGTTATTCTAGTCATTATCAATATTTCTATTATTATCGATGGAGAGATAACGAATTGGGCCTAAATATATTAACATTTCTTCTTCTATATTCTATGAGTCGAATCAAATCGTTCGATAATGTGTGATTCTTTCTATTGAAAAATATTATGTAAATCATTTATGATTTTATCGATTATACTACTTCACTCTTTGCTATATTTCATTGTCTAGTATAGGCTTGTGACATCGACTCTCGATCTATTTATTATATATATATATATATATATATATATGACAAAAACGAAATTAATAGTAATATCCTACCTACTTCGTGACCTGTGACCTATGGTTAGGTCATTCATCTAATTTTATAGTGGGTCAATCATTGGATGACTGATTGATGGCATGAAAAAAGAAAGAAAAAAGATACATTTATATAAATACAAGGGATTGATTCCATTCCATGAATAAGATCAACATTTCTCGTGATTCCAACGGCAGCAATCGAACCGACAAGTGAAACATCATCTTCGATCACCCGTAGATGTTGAGGCAAAAGCACTAAGTTAGATAAGAAGGAAGGCAAAATGCGCCACCGAGGAACGTCGATCGAGACCAGGCGAATCTCGCGTCTCGCGTGTAGCCATTGCTGGATGGGACGACTCAAGTCGCGAGCCACATGGTACGGTCGCCCTTGCCTCCGATCGACATGGGTGGTGCAGGAGGTGCCGCGTCATCTATTTACTGTCCGACGTGTGCTCTTTTGGTGACCGAGGTATAAAAATCTGGCTTCCATTATTGGAACGCCGACGCGAATTGTGTCCCACCTTCAGTAGCCATGCATGCGCATGTTTCACGGGTTGCTTGTACGACTTGCGTATTTCTACTTCTCACCGTACCTTCAGGCTGTATAAATCCGTGCCCATGCCCAACACAATCATACGCAGCGTTTCCACTGTAACGCCATCACCTGTGTTCTTCATCTTCCCTTCTATAGCCGAGCCCCTCGAAGCCGTCGCCTCCGATGGCGATTTCCCAGTCTTCACTCCCTATCTGGTTCCCTGGCGTCTCTCACCGCTTCTCTTCTCAGCCCGGTCCACCTCTCCCGTGCCTCTCCCTCGTCAAGCCGTCTCCGGTGCCGGTGCTGCGCACCCTCAACCGGGGTGTGAGAATTCAGCCACCAAGGGCGGCCAGGGAAGATTCCATGTCCGCGATCATCTCCGACCTTGAGCTCCAGAAGACAGCAGAGCAAGTGGATACCCGCCAGCCGCAGGACGGTCTAGCCAGCCGGTGGCGCGTGATCCACGGCAGCGACAACTGGGCTGGCCTGCTGGACCCGATCGATCCCCTCCTTCGCACGGAGCTCATCCGCTACGGCGAGTTCGTGCAGGCCTGCTACGACTCGTTCGACTACGACAAGTTCTCCCGCTACTGCGGCAGCTGCAAGTACAGCCGCCGCCAGTTCTTCTCCAGCCTGGGCATGGAAAGCGCCGGGTACGACGTTACCCGGTACCTCTACGCCACCTCCAACGTCAAGGTGCCCAAGTTCTTTGCCAAGTCCGTCATGGGCTCCCGGACGTGGAGCGAGCGCGCCAACTGGATCGGCTACGTCTCGGTGTCCAACGACGAGACCACCGCCCGGCTGGGGCGCCGCGACATCCTGATCGCGTGGAGGGGGACGGTGACGCGGCTGGAGTGGATCCACGACTTCATGGCCAACATGCAGCCGGTGAGATCTGCGGGGATCCCCTGCCCGGACACCCGGGTCAAGGCGGAGACCGGCTTCGTGGACTTGTACATCGAGAAGGACTCGACGTGCCGGTTCTGCAAGTACTCCGCCAGGGAGCAAGCGCTGACCGAGGTGAGGAAGCTGGTGGCCCAGTACGCCGAGGCCGGGGAGGAGGTGAGCATAACGGTGGTGGGGCACAGCCTCGGCAGCGCGCTGGCGACGCTGAACGCGTACGACATCGCGGAGATGGAGCTCAACAAGGTGGCCGACGGGAAGCAGGTGCCGATGGCGGTGTTCTCATACGGGGGGCCGAGGGTGGGCAACGAGCACTTCAAGCAGCGGTGCGACAAGCTGGGGCTGAAGGTGCTGCGGGTGGTGAACGTCCACGACAAGGTGCCCACGGTGCCGGGCGTGCTGATCAACGAGCACATGCCGGAGTTCATGCTGAGGGCGATGGACGGGTACGTTCACGTCGGGGTGGAGCTGCTTCTGGACCACAAGCACTCGCCCTTCCTCAAGGACTCCCTCGACCCCTCCAACTACCATAATTTGGAAGCCCATCTCCATCTCTTGGACGGGTGCGCTCACCCTCATCGCCAGCGGTCCCCCGCCCTGTTATTCTCCTGAATGCAAGAGTTGCGTCTTGGACTAACACCTGCTGATTTGGGCTCGCAGATTCCAGGGGAAGGGTCGGAAGTTTGCGCTGACGACCGGGCGAGACCCGGCGCTGGTGAACAAGTCCTGCGACTTCTTACACGAGCATCTCATGGTGCCGCCCCACTGGAGGCAGGACGAGAACAAGGGCATGATCAGGTCTCAGGAAGGGCGATGGGCGCAGCCGGAGAGGCAAAAGATCGATGACCACCCGGAGGACACCCACCACCACTACCAGCAGCTTGGACTGGATCGATTTGAGTAGTGCTACAAGCAGAAGCGACAGCAGGAGGAAGAAGATGGAAGGATGACCTGCACGCACACGCAGATCGATGGATGACTTGGTGTGGGCCGTGTCATTCGCGACTATATACATGTATTGAATTCCGACTAAATCGTAGTTTTAATTAATGCAAGATGCTGTGTACTAAGACGAGGACATGCGGCTGTAACGTCCAATAGTAGATGAATGCGAGTCTTGGATTTGATTTCAGATGCTGGTCTTGCGTCGCCGTTGGCAAATTGGAAGCTGTCTTGTGCCAACCCATATTCTAAACCTCATACTCTTAACAACGATGCAATTTAACAGATTGCACCGTACTTTGTGTTCTGGTCAACTCACTCGAGGAGCAAAGAAAAGAGAACCAATTGGCCCCGATCCGCTGCGGCGTTCCAGCGATTCCACCACGTGCCGGGCGCGTCGGGTGTAAATCCCCGTTCCAATCCTCACGTGATCCGAGTCGGTGGCATCACGTGCCACCATGTGCCTCCCCCGGTTTGAAACTTTCAACCCTTTTTGTTTTTCTACTTTCCCAACAACCAATGCCCATATCACCTACACAGCTTTCTCTTTCCCTCTTCCGAGTTAAAGAGGCCACATCTCTCATCTACCTCGCAAAGGAAGGGCTCCACGGCCCACTTCCCATCATAAATGTGTAGCTTTTCGACTCGCTCTCTCTGAGGGACGCAGTTCGCTTTCTCCTACCAACATAAGGCGGTGAAGGGGCAGCAAATCAAGGGCAGCGGTGCAGTGAGGTGAAGAGAGGAAGGGGCGCAGAGGAGTACCGATGCTGGATCAGGAAGGGCAGGGGGCTCCGCCCCATGGAGTTCTGCTGGCGGTGGTGGTGGGGGTGGTGGTGGCGGCGCCGTTCCTCGTCGGTGGAGGCGGGGAGGCCATAACGGGGGCCATCTCCGACGTCCTCAGCCCGACGGGGCTTCTGCTGCTCCCGGTCCTCCTCGTGCTGGTGATCCGGTTCCTGTCGTCCGACCGCGGCGCCGTCCTCTCGGACATCTTCTCCGCCGGCTCCCCGGACTCCATCCACCGCGTCGGGGGCTCCCCCGTCGGCGTGGCGCTCCTTCTGCTGCTGATCCTTTTCCTCCTCTACTACCGCTTCTCCATCTTCGGCGGGGAGGACGACTCCGACGAGTAGCAGCGGGGGACGGACCGTGCTAAAATTACCGTAGCACCCCTGGCTCTTCTTGCGGGGTCAGAGCTGTCATTTCGTGTTATTTGCATGAGTCTGTGATAAAATAGATAGATGTGTATTTATTTACTTACCTACCTACTGCCTTCTTTTTGTTTGCTGGGATTTGGTGGGTTTCTTTGGTGACAGACATCACAAGCAAGGCTGAGGCAGTTTCTTTTACAGTTGGTGTCATAAATAAATTATTCTCTATACTATCTATTAAATGATAGATGGATGATATAATCAATATGTTGTTGCCCTATTGTTACAGACCTACTGTATTTTGTCCCTAGATGATATAATTCTATTAAAAAAAAATTAAGTCTGTTAAAAACAATGTTCTTTTGTCAAGTCATCTCATCATGTATGTATTTAAGCTTAAAAAATGGATGCGAGGCATCACGCTTGTGTAGATCTCTTCTTGAAGAGGCATCAGCTAATACTAGTTAGCTGGAAAGCTGAATGTTTCCTTTAAGACCTAGTAAAATAAGAGCGTTGACCATTGATGACATATATGACATGAACTTCACAAAAGATAATACAACTCCAAAAGTAAATGCATGGTTGGTAATAAGTTTCCATCACTAGCAATTCAAGCAACATGATTTTAGTTAGCTAAGAAATGAAAAGGAATAAGTGATGCTGCACCTGAACTAGTACTTATGGGCTATGATGTGTGAAAAGATTGTGAATTATCTCATGCAATGGGGACGACTGTTCTGCTATATCCATTACCAAGAGCACACCTAGGTTCAATCCCAAAGATATATAACCTTGTCAGAATCCAATTTGACAGAAAGTGTGTGACCAGTGCACGAGAGATATCTACTTTTAAAGCAACAAGTGGTGTCAAAGCAAGGTGCAACACAGGATGCCAATTGCTTGGATCATGTCATTAGTAGAGAAAAAAAAGAAAAGAAAAAGAAATGCCTGCAGTATAGCAGTTAATCGAGTTAAGGCTATAGAGATTCCAGATTAGCATGCTGACATGGTTAAAATGAGTTTTGTAACATGGTTCTCACGTCATACATCATACTAGTAAAGGCAGTGTATAGCTGCTGCCCTGCAGTCCTTGTTCGGAGAGGAGGTCATCCACGGTTCAGGTCTTTGCCCTCCTGAATCAGTCAGCAGTGAACTTCTAAATAAGATCAGTGAACCACGTACAACAAATTGCAAAGGACATTATTTTCTTTGCAAACTCCGTGCAACATACAAATAAATCAGAGAGTGCAAGTAGAATACAAAAGGTTGTACATATCTGGGAACGATGGGCATTTCTAGGTGTGAAGAAAGGCAAGTCTCTCTTTACAACGATCGCTTCTGGAAAATTTGGAAAAAGAATTAGAACTTCATGTCAGCAATAAAATGAACTCTGGAGTTTAAAATACAAACAAAATATTGCCAATCTCATCAATGTCTTTTTACCTTCACTGTCCAATTTCAAGTTCCCTTGTTATGTCCCTTGTAAGGCTGAACTGCAAAGTATTGTGCCATGGGAAAAGCGTACGAGTAACTGGAAGTTTCCTTCTCAGATCCTATATGAGGATAATATATACATATGTAAAGATCATTAATGTTGGTAAATGAGAAAGTTAAGTGCAGAGAAAATGGGGTTCTGTTACCACCAAAGATGAGGATTAAATAAGATGAGAAATGAATCAACATGAAAGAGAGTAATTGTATCTCTTTCAACTGTGTATGCGAAATCATGTATAGCAAACAACTATTTTCACAGCTTAATGACCAAAGGAGAGATGTTTTATCACCATGATTGATTATCGTAATAAGGATATAGCTTATATTGCATAATAGAAGCCTTGCATGCTATTGTATTTTATATGGAGATCAATTGATTATCCCATGACAGCACTAACAATATAGAAGTTTCTTGAAAGTTGAAAGCCACTTTGATCATCGTATTGTCCCCGAGCATCTCCTATGCAACTACTCCCATACAGACCGACTAGCATACACCAAAACCACACATTAAATATAGGAACTTATATGAGGCACATCTAGTATGCTTAGACAAAAATATGAGAACTTTGATTTAATATTTTAATAATCTAATTTAATAGTAAACAAATTCTATATATATGTGTGTGAATATGTATCCTTAATATATTTATATATTTATTTTCATAATATTATTTACAGAGAGATCTACTGATTCAGCGATAGAAGAATTCCATTGACATACAACCATTTAGGTTTGATCTTCACCCTCTAAACTATTCTCGTTCTCAAATCATGAGACTTCAAATATGTTATGCTGTCTAAAAAGTGGGTAAAAAAGAATAATATTATATTTTTTTGTGGGTAAAAAGTGGGTAAAAAGACTTCAAATATGTTATGCTGTCTAAATATTTTTTTCAGTATCTAAATAAAAAAAATGCAAAAGGTTCGAATTTGATGATTTTATTGTATGGGAAACTTCATAAGGTATAGATCAATTTTGTTGTTGTGGATAATCATAATTTGGAAGGTGATCTAATTTGCCTAATCTCATGTCAACATGATCATATATATACTGACAGACATCAAATATGAATTTATGCAAGGATATGCATACAGAAAAATTCAAACAAAATCACGTTTTGAATGCCTGATGATACCTTGAAAGTGGTGTCAGGTAAATGCACATACGATGCCTGCATATGCCAAAAGTAAATGTTCTGTTTTTAGTTGAATGAATAGAAGAAACAGTGAGATAGGACATAGGATAAAACCTCAAGAGATGCCATAAATTCAGTTTCAATGTGGCAAATAATGTTGGTTATTGAGGCAGCACAATCTTCAGGAGACTGAAAATGACAGTGGTGGTGTGAGTAATACTGATGAAGTTCATTAGCATACGAGAACATGATCTTCCAGCAAAGGCAAACTCAACTGAGAATATTAAGCAACAGAGTGTTGCTTTAAGGAAAGAGGAGAATCATTCTTGAATAGCTAGTACTCAACACATCAATTATGTGAAAAATGGCATCAAACAAGGATGCATATTGCATGGATCTAATTATGCAATCTGCATCCATAGAGGATGCTAAGCAGCAAGGAATTTTTGGTCCAATACCAATTTCAGCAACCAATCAGACTGGCATGGTATGGTATATGGAGTGTTAAGCAAATTGTACCACCAGATATCATTGAAAAAATAATAAAAAAATTAAATACTGATCTTGATCGGACCAATAGTTGAGACCTTGCTGAGCTTCATAGCCATTAGTCTAAACATGAAGCTCCTGGAGGTACTATCAGTCCTGTGTTTCTACAATGATTTGATGTAATTGTGGTTCCATAAGGATAAGGACCAGTGGGCTAATGGTGCTTGGTTAGGACCCTATCTGAAAAGTGCATCTGAGCTAAACAGACAGGGAAAGAGCTGCATCATGAACAATAAAAACTATTAACCCCACACGAGGTTTGTGAATAGGTGATTGTCTAATAATAAGCAAGAAATATCTGTCTTTCTGCTAAACAAGATCTATTGAACTCATAATTCATTAGATACTTTTTATGAATGTCAAATAAGTATCATAAGTAAATTGATCTCAGTTATTCAATCATAAAAGTATGTTTAGTGGAAGAACTGCCAGAAAATTTGGATCTATAAAATCAGCCAAGCAAAGGTTTGTCATTCTTCCAATATTTATGATTATGCTGACATATAATTACTAGGTGCTTGCTAGGGCATTAAGTAGATATATACCAAAAGATCAGGAGAAAGGAAATAAACAAAACAGAAAAAAGAACATATTGGGAAGTTTGATATATAAAAGTATGTCAAGTGGAAGAAACACCAGAAAATATGGATATGTAAAACCAGCCAATCAAAAGTTTGCCATTCTTAGTGCATTAGGATATAGGCCACGAAAGTTAAGCAACTAATTTCTTCAGATAAACTGTTCATTCTTAGTCACCACAGTTAATTGTTTATTCATATCACCTGGAAAATGGTCGAGTCCTTGAATTCATTTTTAGCATCCAAGTGGACATTTCCTTCTTCAAAGTAATGGGATCCTACCTGACAAGGACATTGAGTATCAAACATACTGCAAATTGAAACAATAGTAGCAATAATCAACAATTATTAAAACATCAACTCGGTGTGGTGGTTGGGATGGATGACCTACTAGAATCTTTCCTTTTATTTCCACTAACTGCGGATCATCCTTGAAATCCACATTCCAAATTGACTGCCATCTTCCATTGCTGAAAGTGCAACATGATAGAAATTATGGGTTGAAAAGAATCTGGGGTCACACCACTAACACATTGAGGAAAAGAAACTATATTCATTCACTCGTTCATTCAATGATGTCCTATGTTACAATCTCTTCCCCTTTTTAACATTCCCCTAGGTACAGAAAAATAAGAAAAGAATACAATCGATAAAATTACATCAATACATATTGGTCCTTCTTACTTTCATTCTTTAGAAAATGAAAAATTTTTAAATTTGTTTTAACAGACGATCTTCCTTGTTGATAAGATATTTGATTGATGGACCTCCTTTTTGAAACTTTGTTATAAAATTATGAAAAATGAAAACAGATGCAGTTGTTGCATTTGATGTATACAGAACTCTGTTAAAGCTTCTTTCCAACTTCCACTTGGCTCAGTGATAGCAGATACAGATACAGGATGCATTGTGTTATAAGCCATATGAACAGAATCTTTGATGACATGCGAATACAAAACACAGAAAAACTGTTAAGGAATATCTTCGTTTTCTTGATAGAACTAAACCATGTTTAACATGATTATCTACTGCACATTCCTCACAGGAGTCACCAAATAAAAGAACATCATGTAACATAAAGAACAACAGTGAACAACTGGAAAAATTATGCCAGAAGATAACCAAAAAGATGACGAACTTCAGAATCCAACTAATTGAACTACTGAATATTCACAAACCAGAAATTTTGTGGGCTATACTTAGCAGCAGAAATCACGATTACAAACTCAAAATCAGCTCCTGGTCCTTCTGCATCTTTTCCACTAATGCAATAAACTGCACATGTTCCCTTTGGATAAGTTTCTCCAACATATTTGCTGAGTTCATCAGCCAGGGTACCCCTGTATGGATTACCAAGATATTATGTAAAAATGATATACTTGAACTGAAAATATGTAGGTTTTGGAGAATTCACGAAATGGATGCAAATCTTAGGCTTTTTAGCAGAATAGGTTTTTAGCAGAATAGGTTTTGGAGAATAGGCTTTTTAGCAGAATAGGTTTTAGCAGAATAGGTTTTGGAGAATAGGTTTTTTAGCAGAATAGGTTTTGGAGAATAGGCTTTTTAGCAGTATAGGTTTTTAGCAGAATAGGTTTTGGAGAATGATGCAAATCTCATCATTTTAGCAAAATGATATACTTGAACTGAAAATATGTAGGTTTTGGAGAATTCTCCATTTATTTGTTTTATTGTTGACTTCCATAAATTCTGCAGAATAGCAACATTGAACATGTTACTGAAAATGATTATCTACTAGAAAGCAAAAGGCTATATGTATTATGAGTGTACAAGTATTTGACCTAAATATTTATAAAAGAGTGTGAAGAACACATTCATTGACAGTTGGAGTGCCAAATGGGTTTCTGACCTACATTACATGCTTGGAGCTGAAGTATAAATGGAGGATGTCATGAACTAGTTGATTCATTTGGATCACTGCCTCTGGTAGGATAGAGAACATGGGATGAAGCTCAGATGAAAAGCCAGGATAGACAAATGCCAATTACTGAGGCTCAGAGGAACATATTTATCTTGACACATCTTATTTTGAGAAACAATAAACAAATTATTCACACAACATACATGAAACATGTGGATAAAGAAACTTGCAAAAAAATTATACGATAACAGTATGCTTATGACCTTATTCCACAACCTCAACTTTTATTTGTCAAATGGACAAAAATTTAGCAAAAAAAGCAAATAAGGATGACCATCATGGTGCTATTGGAGAAAACAATGATTTGGACACTTATACACTGAAAAGTGAAGCTCATTCCTCAAAAGTCCACAACATACCGGAACTCGTCAATATATGGAGATGGGAGCTCCTCATCACTAGCAGGTCTTACATTTGTACATACCTAAAGAAATTCACAACAATGTAATCAGTTCAAAGATTAAATTTCTAAGATAGTCTACAACAATAATGATTGTGATAGAACTTGTTTAGTACTGTAATCAAGACAAGGCCAGTAACAAAGCGAAATTACATTATTGAAGCTTGTTGTAAGAGGTAAATATGCAAAAAAAAAAAAAAAATGATGCATCAGATGAATAATAGTCAATTTTCTGATTGTACTGACAATACAAGAATGAATATCCAAACCAGTAAACAGAACAAAATATTTTACAGAAGACACTATAAATAATGCTGGCAGCCTAGGTGGCTGATTTTAACAACACTAGGCCACATGACAACTATGTCAAATATTCAGGGAGAAACAATGAATGACAAATTGGAATTCACAAAAATAAACTAAGAGGACTCAGCTCCATACAGACTATCTAAGGATATTACTTCAAAGAGAGGAGAAAAACAGTTACATACTATCACCAAGAATTAGATCATGAAATTTAGTTATCATCCTAGATGCTTTACCAATTTTATCTTTTAGTTTGATAAAGACAAACTTACCATAGCATAGGACTGGCACTTTAATAGTTGAATTTAATGCCTTCCTAAGCTCATCAGAAAGTCCTATATCTTCAACTATGAGAGAAGGTTGGTTATAAATAAAATATACATGTTGAAACTTGAATCCCAAGAAAAAAAAAAATCAAAGAGAGAGGGAAAAGAGTAACCACAAGGAAAAAAGGATTAAATAACAGGACCCTCTTCTGTTCATCAACCTTAAAGTTTACAAGTTTATGTAAACTTGAATGAACATTAAACTTGTTTATGCAACATTGCTTGTTTTTTCTGCCACCAATTATTAATACATCAATCTTACTCAGTTCACAATAACATTCTGAGCTAATTATATCACGATGGCTGTTTTTCTATACAAGAGAAGGTTTATGTTTAGTTGTTATGCTTGTCCTCTTCAACACTGTGATGTGAATGAACAAAGTTTCTCTGTGTGATCATGACCCATGATTATAACCTCTGGATATCTTTTGAAGGATAGTTTGCTCAACCTTTTGTAGTCTCTTCACATCATTTTGTCCATGCTCCTACCTCTCTGTGGACATATTTAAAAATCTGCTAGTATATTTTAAAGTTGGATGCCTGATTTTTTGGCATAACAAACCATGTGCAGAAAGCAAGAATCAATAAATCCAACAGATAATCAGAACTTCTCACCAACTTAGGATAATAAAAACTTGTCTAGTTCATACTCATGAACATATCAGATGGCAAATCACATATCTTAATGTTTCACAAAACCTGTAAAGCCACTTTAAGCTAAAACTAAAAAAGTAAATCTACCATTAACACTTGAAGTGAGCAGGAACAGATAGAAAAGATATGAGATTACTTGTTTGACATGATCCACAGTAGCAACTTGAGCAGTCCTGGGATCAAAATAATTGTTTTTGTCAAGTTCTCCATATGCCGTAATAAGTACCTAAATGCGAACAACAGAATTAATAATCATAAATACAATTTTCCACAATCAAACACTCAAGCATATAAAGATATCACTTTTTTTTTTTCCAAAACAGCAATTTTTTTTCTACTTTTTCAGTCAGACATACTGCAATTTATCATTAATAGATTATAGAGACATTGGAAGTACAATAATGTTTATTTTTTAAAGATTCTATAATTGATATTGTAGTGCCTCCACATTAACAATACTAAAACCAGCAATATATTGAACTATGCTTTTATACATGGGCGGGCAATCATATGTGTAACTAAGATAACTTTTTACTATATGACCTCATTGACAGCTCTGCTTATGGTATGTAGGCTAGCATACAGTTTATCCTCTATGCACCCCCAGTAGAGAAAAGGAAAAGGGACAATGTGTGGATAAGTTCTGAAAAAGAAACTGCTAAAGCTTCGATTCTCTAAAGAGCTGAAATCCTTTCTTCTGGAGAATTAGCATTAGAAAACTATAATATAATGACCCCTAGAACAATAGATTTATTTTGGGGGACATTAGTATCAGCTGAGGCAGTAGCATCAGTCCAATATATTATATTAGTAGATGCAACAATAACAACAACAATCTGTAAAGTCCCAACTGATAAGTTGGCTGCATTCACATTTTCCTGCCACTGAAACCTATGGTGGGAAAATCACTAGTCAAACTAAGATTCATCAGATCCATTTTCAACAATTTCTTATGGTTTTTTTAGATCTTTATTTACCTCTTTAATTTAATGCACTTGTAGATATCTTTTGGACAGATTCGTACCACCTTAGATGATATTCAGATCTACAATAAACATGTTTATACCAGTTCAAATGAGCTTTTCTCATTTTGTCCTTGATCAGAACTAATTCTACTTGTTCATGAAAGTACGTATTTCTTTTTATATCTATCCTAGCATCCCCAATCATTCACCTCAACATCCTAATCATGGTGACAAAATTTTGTATATGTTGTTCTAATAATTCAATTTTCTAACACACAAAGCATAACTGGACTAGTACATATATCGAGTGTATAGTTTCTATAATCATGAAAAGTCTAGTTTTGATAGACTAGGCCAAGTGTGGCAAGAATTTTTACCATGTCTTTTGGTTTTTAATCACAATTTTTATATTATGTGGGACTAACTTCAATATCAAACATATGTATCCGTGTGAAATCAAAAGTCAACTAAATAGTAGTTTTAGTATTCATTTTATAGTCAACATTGTGTGGTAGGACACTTGATTTACATATAACACAATGTCAATGATTTAGTCATGCCTACATATTGTAAATGTTTCGACAAGGAGTTTTTTTAGCATACAAAATGACAAAAATAACTTAATATTTTCATTTCTCCAACTCGTCCTCATTTCATTTGCTTTAGTCGCTACCACTCAATGAAAGCCAGTTTGGTGGTTATACGGAGGATATACCCAGACATAGTGGCATAGCTAAATTCATACAAGGAAGCAGATGTCCAATGGTCACACCATCACCGACCATGAGTGTACGATCTCCACTTAAAAAGTAGCTACCGGTGGTCACACCATCATCGACCATAGTGTACCATCTCGGTGGTCACACCATCACCGACCATGAGTGTACCATCTCCACTTAAAAAGTAGCTACCGGTGGTCACACCATCACCAATTATCTCCATTGTGACAGCAAGACGTAACACCATTACAATCATGTCCGATGATCTAACTCATCTAAAGCTGCAGAAAGCAAGAAAAATTGCGCCCAAATTACAAGCATGAAATGGAGCCATCATGTGGACCAGCTACCTTTTATCTCTTTGGCTCTTTTTCTTCACCCCAAAGGATTTAGAGACAACCCAGATTAAGAGAACCATTGTATCAATAGTATATCTTCAAACTAGCCACATCATAGGAAAGAACAAAAGAAAATTGATCGACATGTTCAACTCATATAGAGACCAACGTACGATCGTGGTTTCAAGAAATCGATGCGAATTAACATAGGGGACTCACATCACCACTCCGATCAGGCATCTGGAGAGCAATCAAATGCGCCTTGTTGTAGACGGGGTAGGCCTCCGCTGCAGCCATCTCGTAGATTCCGTCATCCCCAAGGATCGATCGCACGTCTGCAAAGCACAAACGAGATCAAAGCCTTCTCACAACGGAGAACTGATGGGGGAAAATATAAGAGAAGGAAGAAAGAGGTGGGGCACCTTTGGCGACGTAATGGATCTCCCCGGCGGGGGCATTGGCGAGGAACCATTTGGCGATCTCCGCCTTCTGCCTGCCGCTGAGCTCCTCGGCTTCGTCGGGCTCGTCTCCTCCGTCCGCCATTGGAGGCGACACGACGGTTAGTTAACCAATTAATACTGCCCAACATTTGGGGAACAGATCCCACATAAATATTGATTGATGTGAAAGGCGGACGAAAATAAAAATAAATTTAGTTTAATCGCATAACGCAAATGTAAATGCCCAAAGGAATAACAGAATGGTAATAGATAAAAATAGCCATAAATCTGATTAATTATCAAAATAGTCATATGCAGCTAATGGAAGACATTTCTTATTTTTTATGTGACTCGGTATTCTTCAAGAATTAGAAAAGAAATCCCAGTTTTCAAGGGAAAAAAAATTTATGGGCCTCTTTCTATTTTTTTAGTGCCTCTAAATATAAGAATCAACAAGTTTCTAATATAAACTATTTTTACATGAATGAAATAGTGCTATATATTAAAAGCAAGCTTTATTAATATAAATTCAACTTGATCCCTTCATTGACGACACAACTGCCTTACGATTGGCACGTGAGATGCTACCTATTTCTCATGAAGAAATTATTTTGATAGGTCGGTGCCAAGTGCTCGTCAAGGACAACAACCATTCCAAACAACCATGCTAATATTCTCGAGAACCATCTTTCCTGATACCAAAAGTTCAAACCAACCATTCCGAGACCAAATAGTCAACCTGTCAACTAAATAGCAGGACTCGATTATTCCGCATAAATTAAATTCAAGGATTTCCACAAATATACTCCCGTTAGGAATCGAGTGGAATATTTCCAAGTAGAACGATATTTTCGTACTCAATTCGACTGACAACATTTTCCACAACAAGCAACCTTTAATTCGGACAAATTCTATCCTATCCTACACCATCCGTTGGTTTCGATAGCATCGATACTTATTCGTATTCGGAGCACAGCACACCAAATACGTATTCTTTCAGAGTAGATAAAACTATTAGGAAGCCGCACGCTTTCCATCAACAGTACCACCGGCCCCTTGGTCACTCTGCCCCCGCCACAGCTTTGGCGGTGCGTTCACGCCTTGTCTTCTCCGAATCCTCCAGGAAGACACTCGCGATCCTCTCGATAGGCACCGTCGGCAGGTACTGTGCCACCGCGTAGCCCCTTCCCGCCGCGGTTTCCACCGCGCTGTTGTACTTCGCCGCCCAATAAGCCGCCATGCGAACGAGGACCTGCGCCACCTGCGGGAACAGCAGCAGGCGGTTCAGCGACCGCCAGGCCGCGACAGCGTACCGCTCTGCCACCAGCTCGCAGCGCACGTACACTTCCTTCACCACCACCGACGCCGCTGCCGCCGCTGCCGCCGCTCCGGCCCGCCAGACCTGGCCAGCGAGAGAGAGCGCCACGTCCGGCGCCTTCCGGGTCACTTTGTACGCCTGGGCCAACGCCGACTTCAAGAGTGCCGCCACGTTCTGCTGCACCCCGGTGAGCGACTCCCCCGTCTGATGCGTGACACACATCTAAATTAGGTATTTTTCATTTAAAAATATGCGAAAAAAATCCATAACGCTGGAATGACGCCGCAAGTTGACGGAGATAGAGGGTGTGCACGGCTGGTAGTAGTAGACGGCGGCCGTAAGAAGTTCTTAGGGTTGATTAGATGCGAAAAGAACGTTCCGGTGAAGGCAGTAGATAGGCCGTCACCCCGATATCACTTTAACGGTATCAAAGACAAAAACCATAGCATAGCAAACGAGAGAGAGAGAGAGAGAGAGAGATGTGCATACCTTGTGATCAAGGAACTTGAGGAACTCGAAAGGCACATCACGGAACCTCTCACACACGGGACGGATCACGACCTTCACGGTTCCCTCCGCGAGGTACACCCCCGGCCTCAGCGGCCCCGAGTTCATCTTCGCGAACTGGTACAGCATCGCCAGGCACACAACCGCCTGCATCGCCGCCAGGTGCACGAAGTTCAAGTACTTCAGCCCCTCTCCCTCCCGGCTCTACAACCATCCACATAACCCGAGCAACAAGAAACCCCTCGTCAACCCTAACCGACCCCAGATCAAATCCAAAAGACGAAAAGAAAAGGAAATCCTAAATGTATGAGATGAAACTCCTTACGATCTCTTCAGTTTGGGCATGGAAGTTTGCCATCGTCGCAGGGCTCGAACGATCTCGATGTGCAGGACAAAGCAAGAAATCTTTTGCGCCACGGCCTCTGCGATTTCCACCTTTTCCTATCGCTCCCGCCCCGCTTTTTAGGACTCCTCCATGTGCTTCTACACACTTCCAAGAATCAAAAGAGGGCGGGGGCCCTTCGGAGCACGACGACGGCTCGATGGGAGAAGCTATCTACACCTTGCGGGTGACGACGTGGCAAAATCACGAGCGTTTGCAGAGATGGGCGTGCTGAGGTGGCTACAATAGCGAGGGCGCCATGGGAGGGAACCCGTGGGCGACGCCAAGAAGTCGCCGTGTGGCTTTGTTTCCAAAATTAACCCTGCGAGGCATTTGATGAGCACAAGGCAGTTTCGAGTATGTCCCAATCCAATATATCATATCGACAACATACACAAAGCACTTTCGAGTATATCCAATATATCATAATAACAACATGCATCATAGTGGACTACATTTATCTTCTCACGTCAAGTACGACAATAACGTCGAAACCCGTCGTGCTGCCCATGCATGCAGAAACGAGGAGTCCCCTATGGAATCAACAGTAGTTCTCTGGCGATCGTTCCATTGCCTCCTTTGGGGAGGAAACCGCCGGGCTGATGCTCGTTACCGGTTCCATACACCACCCTGAGCACCTCGGCGGGCGTTCGCCGGTAGGCGAGGGAGTTGGGGTTGGCGGAGATTACGTTGGTGGCGATCCTTCCCTCGGCGCCAAGCACCGGCGGGACGAGGAGGCCTTCGTCCTTGATGCCGCACATCGCCAGCCGGTTCCTCAGGTCGGAGATCCGGTCGGTGAACTCGGCGACCGTGATCCGATACGGCGGCACGAATTGGTGCATGTGCTGGTACAGCCGATCTCTGATGATTGCATCTTGGCCGGCTTCCACGGCTAATAATCCCGCCAGAAGCTGTGTGAGAAACTGATTAAGCTCATGTTGCTCCGAGAAAGATAATATTAGATGATATATAGGAATTGGCCCACAATTTATCATTACTCTTTTTGAGACGTAGCCGTTGATGTTAGGGTTTGCCCCTACGTAACCCACAAGGCCCATGTATGGTATCACGTAAGAAGCCAGGAGGTAGTTGATGGTGTCGACGTAGGGGTCAAATGGAGGGTCGAGAGGGTACCCAAATGCATCATTCATGATCGTTGCAAAGTTCTGTGCACTCAGGTCCAGCAGAGGCCTCGGGAACCCACCCACAGTAGTCTTGATAGCCCTATCTCATTCACAACATACGTCAGGCAGTCAGTACATGGCATGGTGACGATGCATTCATGTTGAAATGAATGAACAAATGTGCTATAAAGAAAGATATTAAGGAACTCTTAACTTCTGTCTAGTCGAATGAAGTAGCAGCCCTGTTTGGAAGTGAGAAGTTTTGATTGTATTGCACAGTGACGCAAGAATATGCATGGATGGAGAAGTGGTGCAAGTTTACAGAGAAAGAAAGAGAGAGACCTCAAATGGCCAACTTCCTGGTAACCAAACTCCTCGATGATGAGCCTTGTGGTCTCGTCAAGGTTTGCCTTCCTGGCACCGATAGGAGGCGGACCGCCCATGGCCAGCTCCGGTGCGATGGAATCGAGCCCCCTCCCGAGAGCCGCGAAGAGGAAGAAGTCAGCCTCTATGTGTTCCAAGTTCAAGGCAAACTGCAGGAGATCGATATCTAAGGGAAATATGGGAATCGCGATGACCGGAGGCATCGAGGCACAAGTCGGATTAGACAGTCCCGGCGACACAACGTCCGGCGAGAGGAGGATGAGGATGAGAGGAAGGAAGGGAACCATTGGAGTTACGTTTGAGGTTGAAGCAGACGAGTATGAGCTACAAGGAGGTGAATGGCATCTCAATTTATAGATGATCGAGGACTAAGTCCAGCACATAAGCATTAAGATAAGTAATCTTGGATCGAGGTAACTGGTGAGGGCAAGACAGACTCAGCTGTCCAATTATGCGCAATGAGAAGCTCATTGCACGCAACTTCAAGACAAGTTTTAAACGACTAAACTTTCTCACGAGGTTTCGAAAGTTCCCAGATAGATTTTTTAGTTTGTTTAGATCATAAAACGAGTGATACTCTACAATAATACTTCAGTCTTAGGGTACATTAAACTTTCATGTCGTTTAGGGCTTTTTGTATGTTCTAAAGTAAAGAGGATGAGTGGTAGATGGGAGATGCGTAAGTTTTACACTCATACGCTATTTGTGTGCTAGGTTTTGCTGGTTTCCATGGCAATTAGGTGAAGGATTCAAGTTGTGGACCTACAGCAGTTCCCATTTTTTTCATGGTTGTTGATGTTGACGATGGCATGGATTGACATAGAAATATCTCTCGTTTTCTGCCAAGTGGCTGAAGCTACTAACAGGAGAAATTAATGCAGACAGCTCAACCTCGAGAAGAAGCTTGTCTCAGAAGTTATTCCCGCCCACTCAGAAGGAACGAATGCATGACTTGCGACGATCTCAAACAAGCTTGAAGACAAAGAAATGGAGCATAAATCTCATAACATATGTTTTGGGCATTTTATCTAAAATTATTCTTAATATTTATCGAATGTCGCCCTCCTAATTTATTTTTACATAAAGATTATTTTTTTTGTCAATTTAATGAAAATATTCATTACCCCCACAATAATCCGACTACTTCGAGATGGCTTGTTAGGTGATGACTGATTGATTGAGGCTTTCAATGGCCGGGTAAAGTGGTGGCAAGAAGGACTCAGATGATTTACTTCTTTTGTTGAAGATATATATAGCTGGATGTGGAGTAAGATCTAATCTTTTCCTTTCAGGTTGCGCTCATCCTTTAGGAACATGACAAGTGGCTATGGCTCTGAATCAATGTATCTACCAGCCAAAGATGTTCTTTTCCTTGAGATTGTATTAAATTTTTTAGCTATGTTTTGTCACCATAAACTATGTCTAGCAACTACAGATGCTCTTTTCCTTGGTAGAGAATGCACCAAGAAAATTAGCAGCAGGTGGATTGATATCCAATCTTTTCCCTTGAGGTTAAATCAGGCTTTCAAGCTTGCTAACTGCAAGTTGGAGAGAAGCAGTCACACTCTTTGATGTGGGCTTTGAAAGCATGGATAGATGCTGGCAGCAGAGATGCTGATGGACTAAATGGAGAACAATGGCTTGTGGACTCTGCAACTCCAACAGGATCAGCAAAGTTACTAATCTTCTGCATGCTATGGTTGAGAGAGGTGAAGTGGTTGAGGCAACACCAACTGTTGAATTGAGGGCTGAGCAGCCTATCACTCGCTATGCCATCTAAAGACGAAACTCTAGTTGATCAACTGAGAAGGTGAGGAGTCCTTCCCTGGGCAAGCTAACTCTAGTTATTCTTCCTGAGCATTGTTCAACCTCTGTAGGAGCTCAGGACTTGTCCAAAAGAGACAGCATGTGCTGAGCCAGTATTAATTGTTAAACCAAGCAAGCCAAATTGAATGGTAATTCATGCAAATCTTGACTAACTTTGTTGACTCTTGTGTAATCTGACATGCATATCCATGGAGTTATACAAATGAAATTTGAGGATTGTGTAGTGAGATGTCAAGGTATAGGACTTGGTGGGCTGGCACTTAGATATGGTCATTGGGCTGTTTAGCCCCATAGCACAGTTGGGCATGGCAAGCTTCACCAGCAACTTAGCACACTTTGGTGTTGAACAAGATGAGCATCTTTGATTTCATTATCCTTTTTCTTTTTTTATCTTCAGTCCAAAATTAAATGTGGGAATTAAGTCATTGTAGTACATTAATGAGAGGAGGAGATATAATAATGAATTGTGTGCAAAGTAATAGCGTGTTGTATTGATCAATAAATAATTTAAAAAATCTATTAAAAGAAATAATTATGAAACAATCCAATATATTCACAAGCCTTACCATCCCCTCTCAGGAGCACTTATAACTTATTTTAATATTAATATAATGATATGAACAAAATCGATACTTCAACACCATGTGATCAACGCCTCAATATCATTTAGCCAATATATTGTTGGTATATGGCCCAAAACATCGATGTAATATGATTGACATCTCACTATATCTGAACATCATGTGACCAACACATGATTGATATTTCAAGACAAAGTCAAATTGGTTGAATGTTATTTTATTCTAGATTTAGCATAGCATAATTATGATTAAGCTCGAGAAAGGCACACAAACAGTTCATTATAATTAGTATTGATCACGAAAGGCAAAGCCCTAAACCTCAAGTATATCCTTGAAGATATTTTCATTATAATTAAAGACTAACTTAAGCATCGGAGAAGAATTGTTGGAAATACTCCCATTGTTGGAGCAATCGAGATTGACCTAAAAGTGACACAAAAAAGAGGATATCGATTGGCTTCAAGTCAGCTTCTAGCTTGAACAATTAATTTATTACTTAACAAATGCCATGACAAATATGATTTTAATTGATTGACCATAAATTCCAAGGCTTTAAGCTATTAAGAAAGCATCCAATACATTTATAAGCTTTATCAATGGATTAGGATGACATGAGGCCTAAGCTTTTGAATTGCTAAGCCAAGATTCTCTAATGTTTTTTTTTTTTGACCACTTTAGAAGTATGTAATCCGAGGACTTTTCAAAAAAAAAAAAGTGTAGATAAGTCAAAATCAAACTAAAAATACCAGTATAATATTATGATCCATATTAAGTTAGACATCTAACCTAACTTGCTTAGGTACCAGCATCTATATGATCATTAGGCAATTATATAAGATGGGGCATCACACCAAAACAGCTTTGTGTGTTCTACATGAAAGCAAAAGGCTATTACTAACTTAAGTAGCAAGCTTCAGCAGTACTTGTCCAACTTCAACTCAACTCTACATTCTCAGGACACTTGCCACCATGATCTGGCTTCCAAAATAGCAAAAGAAGAGTCACCAAAAAAAATATTGTGGGCAGCATAAGATGAGAATCAAAACATGCAGTACAAATTGATATCCATGGATGTCAGGGGACAGATTCCTCATTACCATACCTTTATGTAGATTAACTTGTGGTCTCAAGAATAAAGTTAACCATCACTAACTTATAGTGAAGTGTACAAGATTCCAATAACATTGGAATCCCCAAGTGTGATGAGCATCTCACCTAAATAAACCCATACATCTGTACCTTCTTGTACCAAAACTTGAAGGAATCTGTACCTTCTTTAGAGAATTCTGTGTCAAAAATGTTCCAAGGATGACTGATTGCTTTGTGGTGAAAAACCAAACACTTCTATGTATTTTTCCAACAATTTAATTAGAAAAGCTTGAAGAGATAAGTTGGTTTCCTTTTGGTTTGCAAACTAGACAATGAATGCTGTGCCTTGAGATGCCACTGCTTCATTCTATGTTTCAGTCAAAATATGGATGATTGATGTGGTAGCATTACCTGATGACTTGAATGTGCCAGTTCTGAATGATGCAGCTGCTGCTGATCAAAACACAAAATGCATGCAGAAAGAAAATTGCTTGTTTAGTTGTCTAGACAGAGTCCTCATGCACTTCTGTCTATGCTACAGTAAAAAAAAAAAAAAAGCATGCTTGGAAGAAGATACAAAGTATGCAGCATCAAGTTACTCCATATCTTAATCACCAGTAAATGATAATTGCAGCAAAACTACCAAAAAATGAGCCCAAAGGCTATTAAGACTAGCATCTGCACCCTATACTTGAGGATAGGATGATGTTTGTCTGCTCCACAGACAAGTGTGGAAGTTCATCAGTTGCTTTCTTTTCATCATAGGCATAAGATATGCAGGGGGGGCACTCCAGCTTTCCAGGGAATGGAGGCTGAGGCTGGAAAGAAGAGGGAGAAGAAAGAAATCCTTGACAGGCTAAAAGTGTGGACAAGTAATGACTGCCCTTGTCCAATCCAAAGTTGGTATCTCCCTGCCCATACCAGTGGTAACTCAGAGATTCCTGGTGGCTGTGCTTCTTCTGCTAAACCACTTGCAACACAGGCCATAACTATAGCTTGCTGAGAACCAGATCCTGAAGGAGCTTTGTTGGATCATTCTTGCAAATACAAAATCTGTCATGGCTATGGAGAGACATTATTTTGTCCCATGATGCTAAATTGTCCAGTATGAGACTATACCAAATCCTAATTGGATTACATGGGGGCTTCATGATTGAATCAGAGTAATCTTTACCTGAATCAAATCTTAAGCAATGAATTCAGGTCAACCCCATAGAAATTTATGGCAGTATAAAGATTTGACTCCAACAAATCTGAATATTGAACAAGATAGTTCTCTGCACAAGTTGACCACAGCATTTATTTTAGAGTCAGCTTTCAGGAAAAGAACTCATGATAAAAACCTTATAATAACATAGATCAAACCTTTGAAAGGGAACGACAAAATCATGCATTTTGGAGACAGAGGAATTGATTAATTTTTTTTAACATTGTAGTCTCACATTGGTCGAATAGTTGACATGCAAATATTACACTCACATAGGGAGAGCTTCATTCTTCAAGACAGAACAAACACCCTGGTCTCTCATGACAGTTCATGCGGCCACTGTGCAGAACTGCTAGTGTTCTTGGCCCCTTTGACTCTGTTTTCCAAGATCCTTACTATGTGCAATCTATGCATCTTGATCCACTTGGTTATTTCCATCTGCTTAAGGGCCTCACTGAAGCCTCTTCTTTCTGCTCCCATTACATAGGCTACAATTGCAGGTTTACTCCATTTTAACTACAGTAAAGCAATACATCTGTTGCATTGCCTCTGAGCAAGTTTATGGAACACTCTATCTTCTAACCATCAAGTACAAAACGTTTGACAGGAGATAGCGGCCTCAAAAAAGACTTCCATTGAGACGATAGGAGAGGGGAAAAATATTCCATCGTATCAGATTAGATGCCAAAAAGATGACCTTTTAAAAGCAGGGATTCTTCTTCTTCCCCAAAATTCAATTGGATTCTTCTCCTGCCTACAAGAGAATAGTACGTCGAAATAAAAACGATTAAAATTCCATAGAAATATGTCTCTCTCTCTCTCTCTCTCTCTCTCTCTCTCTATCAGTTTTTTGAACGCATTCTGAGACAAGAATTCAAGTTTATGATTGGTATTGGTACGTTGGTATACTCACATAAATCCGAAGGACAAGCTGATGCGAGTGACTCAAGAACTTGTAATTAATGTAAGGAATTGAGGTTTTGATCATCAATAAGACGGTGTGTGACACGGAGCATTCGTTTACATGCTTTTATCTGCAGTAGAACCTTCGATGAGGTCTAACACTTGCAAGCGTTCGTCAGACGATTCAGCAATGAAAGACTTGTGACGTCAAGATGAGACAGAAGCGATAGTGGAAGAATCGGCAGGTTGCTGCCGCTATGAAGTTTAGGGACGAAGCATCCGTGAAGGCAGGTACATCACGGCAGTGGTCCTTGTCCTATTCGTTGTCTTAAAACTATGCATAAGAATCTGCTGCACTGAGCATTTTGTTTACCATAACGTGGAGAACTTGGCGATCTCTGCGAACATCGCTTTGATGGATTTGCAGCAGAAACCATTGTCGCTATGCCCTGCTAAAGATCGTTTAGATCAAAAGAAAACAAAAAGGGAAGCGATCACCAAACTATTCCGATTCCCTCCATTGCATTTCTCCGAGCATCGAGATCGCTTTAGTTTTCTGTCGCTGAATATGTCCTCATTCAGAGGTGCAGATGAACCCGAGCATATGTGATGCAAATAGTTTATGTTCTTCCTGCCTGCGAGTTCTCATTTGGTGGATACACAGACTGGGATTCCAACAACAACAATACTAAATCCTTCCAGTCGCAATTGAGCAGTGTGCTTGAGAATGCGAGCGACTGTGGGCATGGAGATAGCTCGGTTGGGCTCGGAAAGCTTTGAGAAGGAGACGGATGAATGATTTGATGCTCTTGCTATCCGATCTTTTATCTTGCCCTCTTGCGATCTCGATGCCCGTCGCCACCACACGTGGAACCGCCCTCCACCGGGATCCCTTCACATGGAGGTTGCACCCTTTTGTCTCTCCCCCACCGCCACCCCCCATGCCCATGCCTCTTCGCTCGAACCCTTCCTCCCCTGCGGCCTGCTTCATCTCATTTCCTCCTCTTAACACGGTCGTAGAAGCTTCCGCAACTCCCCTGCTTTCTTGTCCATTGCACAAGTTGGACGCAAACTGGTCGAGCAAGACAAGCACGATGAGCACGCAAGAATCACCAACATGAAACCATTACTGCACATCACAACATACGACCCGAATCTTACAGGAAAGAAGCACACCAATACAATTCACCATGCAACAGCAACCCATGAGAAGATTCACACAACACGGTAACGACGGTAGTAGCAGAGCGGAAGCAGCTCGGGGTGGATGGAGAGCCGACCCATCCATCCATCCATCCATCTCTGTGCACGTATCTACATGTCGACGACTCTGAAGGACTCGCGGTTCTTGACGACGATGTCGTACATGTGCATCGACTTGAACCGGCTGAACTCCTTGGGGAGGGAGATGAGGTCGACCGACGACCGCTTGTGGAACTGGAGCAGACCGGGGTCGTCGTAGTACCGCTCCCACCCCAGGCTCATCAGCCTGCGCTCCAGGTTCTCGTAGGAGGTGATGACTTCGTTGGTGGGGATGTGCAGCAGCACCTTTCGACGGATCGTCGACGACTGCTCATTGGCGGGGTTCTCGATCAGCCGGACCACGCCGTTCTTGAACACCCAAACACCCGACATACTGATCTGACCTCCTCTGTGCCACTGTTCTATCCGAGTGGAGACGAGCTGTGGCTGCCTGGTGGTGTCCTCCTCAGGTATATATAGATGGAAAAGATTGGACATGTGGGGTACTGCATGCCAATAAACATATTAATGGTGTTAATGCTTGATGTTGCTGTGCCTTTTCGTGGGTTCTCAGGCCACAAAGATGCTATTTGGCTGCTCATGGCAAGCACACACACACACACACATACATTGGCAGCAATTGTTAGTGCAACCTACCGGTGGAATCTATCACAAAACTTGGCATTTAGTCCATAGATTTCGAGAAAGATAAGAAGAGCAAGTCTCATTAGATCGAGCAATTCTGCTCAAAATGATCCACTGTTTAGGCTCCTAAGGAATGGCGTGCACAACTCTCACCGATTTCATCTTAGTTCTTCTCTCGCTCTCTTGCTTTCCATTATGCTGTAAGATCATCGATACGTGAATAGTTGTAAAGTGTAGTACGTCTTTTGTTTCCGTGTTTTTCTTTTGTTCTCGGTGATGGAGGGAATCAGTTCGAAGTATATAAGAAAGAAGAGAGAGAGAGAGAGAGAGAGAGAGAGAGAGAGAGAGAGAGAGAGAGAGAGAGAGAGGGAGGATGCATGCATGCAGGCATGCATGTAATATATGCACGATATGTCACTTCCATCAGGATGGTCAAACCGAATCAAATCATTTTTTCAGTTCGATTCGATTTAAGCAAGATATTTCAAATCAAAATCAAATATAACTTTCAAGATTGATCAATCGATTTGATTGCTGTTCGATTTGAACACCTTTGCTTGCTGCTCGTTGAATTGACAGTCACTGATGGGCTACGCAAGAAGGCTTTTTGCCGAACATTATGCTGAAGAACTCCCACTGCTTGGATGCATGGATTTATCGGTGGAATTCTTTGGACATGTTAACTCAACTCGATCCCTGCTTTGATTGCGTGGGAATAGTAATAGGAAAAGGAGATTCCTGGGACCTTTCAAACGCCTACTAATTGAATCCTAGCCACGTTGATTCTCATCATCTTTTTTTTGCTTTTGTCACTGTTTTAACTTCTTGTTCTCTTCACTTTTGCGTTTTTTTTTTTTTTTTTTTTTTTTTTTTTGAGAGAGAGAGAGAGATGCTAAAGCCCTGCCATCATCTCTCACCTCACGCACAAGTTTTGGATGAACCGGTAATCAGTCAAAGTAATTTTTATCATGCAAAGGGATTGCCCTCGAGTTCAAGGATGTCTGGTGGAGATGTCCCATCAAAGTTGATGTCAGGAAGGCATTTGATTCAGCTTCATGATCTCTCTTGGATGAAATGGTGCTACAAGTGGTGTCTTGGATCCTTGTGCCAGTTCCCCAGCAACTTTCCATCAATCTCAATAGCAATATGCTTGCCTTTGCCACCTTTCCTTGGTGTCATTGAAATAGAATACCTCACTCAGGATTAAGACCTCACAATATTGCTGGACAACAGGGATTTGGCTTTCATCTCGGATGAAGAAACTGTGTTTTGTGATGGAAGCTAGCATTCTCTTATGAGAATTAATCATGATCCTTTTTGGTGGAGTGAATTCGAACACAGCTGCCACCCTGCATTCACCAGGACAAGATGGTTTTTTGGTCCATCAGGCCACCACCTTTGCTTGTGGTTGGCTTGACAGAAGGAGGTCCTGCCTCAGACACTAAGAATTGGTGATGGTAAACTGCTCTCTCAGGAATGACATGGAACAGCTCATTGATTAATAAACTCAGCTCTGAAGGTTATCAGATTTCAGGCTTTCCTGATATAAATGATAGATTGTAAGATGCACAATTGATCAACATTAGACAGAGAGAGGTCAGAGTGATCCAGAGATCCAACCTGGAATCATGTTCAGAAATTCTTGTTTGGCTAGTCACACATTGCAGACTGTGCATGCAGCATCTTTCAGAAGGAAAGGAACTAGCAACAGATTATGTTCCCTCCTTTGCCAGAATAATCTTGGGAACATCAAGCATATTTATTGTAAATGTGATTTACCAAGCTCAAACAGGGGAAAATTGCTTGATGAGATGGATGGACAGACTTTGTTGTCTAAATTCATAATCAGGTGCTATTTTATGCTGCTACTTCTTCTACTTGGTTGGAGAAAAAGAAGTGCATCTTTATGAAGACTAGCACCCTCTGAGACAGCACTAATTTCTACTATTTGAGTTATTTGTTGCAGATTCTCCATAGAACAGTTTTGTCTAAATAAATTCAAAATTTCTAAATCTTTCACAACATCCCAAGTTTTTGATGACATATATCAAGTTATAGATTCACATATAAAAGTTCAGAAGCATAAGCTTGAGATTGATTTGAGTCCAACAGCAGAAAGCAGAGTGGATCATTTATGAAACTCAACCAAGCTTGATCAAACATAAAATAAATATATTGTGATTCTGACCAGTGAAAAGAAGAGTAAATGTAATATCTAATGAGGTATAAGCCTTGAGGAATTATGTTGTCTTTTTCTCTACTTGATGATGCATGTATTGTTAAACATGATCAGAGAGGTACAAGGAAGGACCAAAAGATGAGTGCTTTTTTAGATTGATCTGAATGGCACAATCTATCACATACTTGTTATTTGGTGTCTTGGGAAGCTAAAAGCCTATCCCAACTTGATCAATAAGAGGATTGGGTGGAAAAGTTATAGATGTCTCCTTTCAATAGTGACTGAGAGTAGTAGTCCAAAGTGATCACAAGCTTTGAGGCTTCAATTTATCTTCTCATAAAAAGTCCATTAGCATTACTCTTGATCAAAATAAAACCTAACTCAAATGGAAAGTGTTTATAAAATAAAATAAAAAAACACATGAAGCTTAAAAACTATACTTGATCAATGGTTGAATCCATGGAGTAAAATAGGAAACTGAAGGGTCCCTTTTTTTTTTTTTTTTTTTTTTTTTTTTTGAGATATTGAAGGAAGGGTCCATGCAATTCCACAAAAAAATAAAAAAGTTGGATAAAGATGATTTGAAGGAAGGAATATGACCTTTCAGATCATACATGTACAAAATGGGCTCCATTATACTCATCAGTGATGCCACCATGTAGGTTGGCTTTATACATCTCATGAGTACCTTTGATGTAGTGATAATAAGCATACATGTAGAACCATCATATCAAGAATGTGTACATCATCTGGACACTGTTCATGGCATGCCAATATCATGTCACAAAGCTATTTGGATATTGTGATTAGGAAATTTGAGAGATTTCATCTAAAACAATAAGATTAAGAACTTGTGTGAGTTCTGGGATCAGCATGATTTCTATAAAAGAAAAGGCCCAATCCTTCAACCTTCCATCATCTCCTTGTTTCTTGTGCTGCAAATCAACCTCAATGGTTTGACCCCATTCCCTCCCTATTCATTAATTAGTCTCAAAATCCACATTATTATTCTACCTAATTCATTAATGGTAGACAGCAAGAAAAGCTTGAACCAACCAGCAATCAACTGTGATCTCATGGTCAACTTGAGATCACATTTTCAATAAAATAAATGGTTAGTAAAACAAACTTTAGCAATTTATGTATCTTCTCCTTCACATGACAGTCTTTTTCTGCATGGAATAAGGATTGCCCTGCAAAAGGAGTATTCTCAGGTTAAACAAGAAGGAAAAGCTAAAGTATTTATTATGTGCATCCAAGATAATACCAAAAAGGTCAGCACTTCAGCTTATCCTCTTTAATAACCCACCCTATCAATTACTATCCTATTATCATCTTTAAAAGATCTTCCAATTAATTCTATTATATGCTTCATTTTCGTTTGGAATCAATTCTTAAGCACAAGATACTGCCATTTTCTAATGAGTGTTCCCTTTTCCCTCCTCTCACCTAAAGACCTATGGCCCCATGCAAGCAACAACAAAAAAAAAAATAATAAAAGGAAGAAGAAGAAGAAAAAAAAAAAAGGCCAGCTTTACTCACCACCTCTTAATGGTGTTAATTCCACTGATCGGCACATCCATTGGGTTTGCATTAACATTGTGCCAAACTCATCGAAATGATGAGAAAAGTGAAACCAGAAAGAGCTTGCAGAAGTTGATGATGATTAAGTAAGCAGTAGGCCAAGTTTTGAGAGCCTAACTTTACCTAAGAAATTGATGACAACAGTGAGAACAAAGTCGAATGTTGGATCGATTCGTTTGCCAAAACGTCGTAAAGGCTTTGCATGCTACGAAAAGGGGGATTTATTCCTTCCCATCGAGTGTGGTGAGGATTCGTGATCGCATGTGGATGCCACGTGGGGAGATACATCAGCTCCTCTCTTCACGTTAAAGGAATTAAAGTTAGTGCACCAACTTTTGTTTTCTTTCATCAAATATAAATTATATATATATATATGTCCATGTATTTTACTTTTCCGAATACTTGCTGTGCGTGCTTTGATTTTTTTTCAATTTAGCATAAATCCTTTGAGGGTAATTTTAATGATTTCTACGTGTCAATAACTTGTTCATATATATATATATATATGTTGAATTTGATGGTAGTATTGTTGATGTTTCTTAAAAAAATAAAAACAGTGTGAATGCATCTAGAAGGGAAGGTATCGAATTTAGAAAAATAAAAACAGTTTTTTTGGGTAAATTCTTTAAAAAAATTATTTTTTATTATTTCTCACATATCACTCCTTTTTTTATTTTATTCCCTACAATATCCTTTCCTGATTATCTTTTATCATTTTATCCATAGTCAATGCCTCATCGTATCCATCTCTATCGTGTTGTGACCACCTCCGCATCCAATGACTACCCCCGTTTTGTCATGTCTTCATCGAAGCCACTTAGGCCCTCGTCTATCACTATCACTCATCGCTAGCATTGACCCATTCTTGTTAAGGTGGGGTCAATATTATCAACCAAGTGTGGGAAACTACTAACGGAGCAATGATATAGTAGAAGTGGTTGATAAGATGATAACAATAGACGAAGGTGATGTGCTCAAGAGCCTTAATAGTCTTTGCAAGGATGCAACAAAAAGAAAAATAATAAGGGGCGAAGACAATTATAGCAGGGCAACGAGACGAAGACAACTACAATGGAATGGAAGAAGAACTTAACGGGCCAAGGATAATCTCATCTTCCAGAAAATAGAATTTTTTTTATTATTTTGTGTGTGGAGAATTTGACCTTATTTTTATCATATAAAATTGTAAACTCCTCTTGGGATAAACTTGAGATAATAGGTCAATATAACTTATAAATAAAACTATTTTGCTTTACACGAACTATGCAATTACTACCCTCCGAAATAAAACTTTGGATAAAGATATTTACAAGTTATCGTTGATGTCTAGTGGGTAAGATTTGTGTGTACTTAAGATATTAGGATCTTAAGTCCCATTTGTATATTATATGTAATATACAAAAGTATTTATACATGACTTTTAATTAAAGCAATAATTTCAAGATATGATAGTATTACAAAAGTATTAATTAGTTTAGTTGGTAAATATCTTAATGGTTCATCTCAAGATTTTGGACTTGAATTCTGCTTTGTCACTTACCCTTTGAAAAAATAAAAATAAAAATATAATATGACAGTATTTATACATGACTTTTAATCAAAGCAATAATTTCACCATATAATCTTTATTCTAAGAAATTGAGATTGATAATTAATTCCTTGAGAGCATTAACAGAGTCACCAAGTTCTCAATGTACACTAAGAAATGTCATGTATGAGGTCACGAAGACGAGAAAACCAAATCCATTACAAACATGACGAGTTTTGCTTCTACTCATCCGATGAAATCCTACACGCGAACCTTGGTATGAAACTAAAAGAGCAATCAGAAATTTTGGTCCAGAAATTGGTTATACATTCATCATCGTAAGCTTGAGCGCATAATAGTTGTTTCCACGATTCCATATTCAAGAAAATACAATAGGATTCGAATAACGTTTCAAAAGATTTAAGAAGCATATTCCATCACACACGATTACCTCCCTCGAAGGGTCAAATTCGGCCCAATGTTCGGCTTTTCTTCCTGGTAAGGCTGTGTTGATGGATCGGTCACACTTGGAAGCCGTTGGACGCTCCCCTTCCCTCTCCTGGCGTTAGGGCCTATTAGCTCTATCATGTACTTCCAGCCATCGATAGGCCGCCTCCGACTAAATATATGAGTTTTGATGAAGCTAGCAATCTGCATTAGGCATCAGCTTGTTTGAGAAGCGCAAAATGATTATAGTTGACAATAATGATGGAGAAATTACTTATGAAGTTTGTGCATCCATGGGTGTGCATGCATCAGCGAAAGCGATGTACATGAATCCAAATACAGATAAAAGGATAAAGAAGTTATAGCAGAGAGAGAATTAAGACAACTAGAGGTGTATTAGAGTCACTTCAATCTCAGGATTTTGACAGCCCAAAATTTTTGCTGCGGGACATTACCAATTGTGAGTTGGCATACCTGATATTTGCTGAAAGCAATCCGGCGCTCGAATTCTTGGAGGAGAATATCCTCCTCTCTTTGAGATATTTCCCATATATTTCCATCTTGACTTTTGGACGTCGTCTCCCAACCGTCGGGCTTAGTTTTGAACTCTGAAGTGCTAGGAATCTTAGAATCATTCAGCCCAATGTTCCCGGAATCAAAAATCCTGCATTACAGTGACAGTCAAGATAAGACATAAAAAGTGTTTGAGCTGCAGCCTACAGCAGATAGGACAGCACTAACAATTCATATATATAGACTAAAGATACCGAAACCTTGGGGAATACAGGTGACAGTAGAATGTATGAGAAGACGAAACTTCTTAATCATCATTTATCAGACTGAAATTGGTTTTCAGAATGCAAAGGCAGCTCTGATGACTTGTGATTTTCATTAATCGATATCCTCGATCAATTTAAATATACGAATTTATGACCTCTAATTCGCAGCAATCTTTTTTTTTTTTTTGTGTGTGTGTGATGAAAATAAGATGTTTGGTAACTCAAAATGAACCTTCTATCAGCAAAATGCAAATGAATTAGAATATGGACCCTTAAAGGATCGCACTATACTAGAATTAGTCATCAAATTTAAGAAAACCTTTTAGTAGGCTAGACACTACTAGTGTTAATGTCCCTCTATATCTAATAAAATAATGTAACCCTCCTTGAATGTGTTTTTTTTTGTTGTTGTCTTCCTCAAGAAGAATAGTCAATATATTGGATAGTGTAGTTTTCAAATTACCAAGCCAAGGGTGGTCCTATTTCACCTTAGCTCTACGCATTTCTTCACTAAATTGATAGAAGTTATTGCTGCCATCCCAAATGCAAGAACATCCTAGTCCTTCATAAAATTCATGAAGACAAGTTATATGTTCCTAAATAATTTAATTCTTTTAGAATTTTGTCAAGGAAATTAGCCATAGCAAACAAATTGAAATGGATAGGAGGAATAAAACAAATGGCACTCAAAAAAACAGGAACTGTCACAGCAGTTTGGACTAGACAATATAGAGAAGAAACAAAAAGCAACGACAAATATTAGAGGAAACATCACAACCAACAAAAAAAATCTTGAAAAAAAAAAACTCCATAGACCTGAAACCTTGGTAGATCATTTTCTCGATCATCTTGTTGCACCATAATATGCTTGCAATAAATCGTGGTATAACAACTCAAAAGTGGGCTTGGAATTAAGTATGTAGAAAAGGACAACTGACCATTTCTGGTAGCAAAATTACATAACTATCTTTTCTCTTGGTTTTACATAACAAGGTAGACTTTATTTAGACTAAATAACAGACATTAGCATAAAAGGGTATCTATCAACTGGGAATAGCAACACAATTCAATCAAGGAACTATTATATCAATATGCATAAATAAGAACATACAGATCAAACCAAGACATCAATCTAAAAGGAGCCTTGCTTGCTAGCTGCTTTTTTTCAAAGATTTGTAACAGAATTACTGTTTAGAATATCTTAATGATCACAAAGAATAGCTCCATCGAACACAATGACTGTTAGTGTTGCACTACTCTAATAAGAAATATAGATTGAAATTCCAACCTACCATCTGATGACACTTGGCAGAGAAAGATAAGTAGAACCAAACATTTGCCATGTAAGCTCACAATACTAGGATCTTGCTTCCTACATAAGCCAACTTAACTGTACATCTATTGATGGTTCCTGAATAAGCATTCCACGCTAGGGCACAAGCAGAGATATTAATTCAAGAATCTGTTCTTTCAATATAAATTGCTAGTTTACTTTGTTCAATGGCTAATTTTGGATAGAAAAAAGGTATTCTAAGCTTAACTAAACTGAAGTTAGGGATGCCATAAAAATGAAATCAAACACAAGATTAATAAAAACAACATGATCCAATAGGTCAATGCATGATGCATTTAGTGACAGTAGTTACTTTATGGAAAATTGTGGGAGCCTGCTACTTTTAAAAAGTCTAAAATCCTTAACCAACACATTTATCTTACCAAGTCCTCTCCATTGCCGAAAAGGAAAATGGGATCCAACAAGTACATTGACCTTGGTTTATGCAGAGGGTCCGTAAAGAGAAAGCTAATGGTCTCAAGCGAGAAACTCGATCAATGTTGCTGTGCCACATCCCAATCAACTATTTAATTGTTGATTCCAGCACAATCCTATATCCCATGAATTCCTTGTATTTTCCAAAAAAACCTATAGTTCTTCTCTATTTTTATCCCACAAGGCTGCATTCCTATCCATATTCTGCTCCTGTATTCAGCCTCTAGATCCAGTATGCATCTAAGTTTCCTTCTCGCCCGAACTGCATAGATATTTAGTAGGAAGCAAAGGTAGCAGCCATTGTTCTATTCCATGTGGCTTTCTGCACTATTTATGGTCCATTGATACAAGATGATACACTGTATGAAGTCAGTAGAACCATAAATTTAACATCCAGATGAATATTGGCAATATTTTGTTTCTTCGATACCCACAACACAAGCAAGTCTAATATTTTCGATCAAGATCAGAACTTGGACTGAGTACTAGCAAGATCAATAGGCATCCAAGAGTGGAAACATGAGAGACAAAATCCAATTGCCATAAACTTGATTGCTCGATGTCTTGAACAAAAGAAAATTCGAAAGAACAAGTTAAAACCAGAGGCAACGATATGCATCTTCCAAAAACTCAAAACCAAAAACTTGTTCAAATGCACTTACTCGGAGCACGAATCAAGAAGGCGGTCGATGTCGTCGCTGGCGTTGGCACCCCCCAGCTTGGCCTCTTCCAACTTCTCGATCTCCTTCATCCACAGGCCGGCGTGGATCCTCTGCTTCCGAGCCCTGTAGTCATCTGCGCCCTTCTTAGCGCCTCCCTCTGCCCGCTCCGCCGACTCTGCCCCCTGCTGTGACCTCCTGGCGCCGCGGCGCTCGCTCCACCGCTCGTTCATCTCGGCGACGAAGGCCTGCGTGTCGGCGTCGGCCTCGGCAGGAGGGACAACATCAGAGCCGACGGAGGTGTCCGAGGGGCTGGCAGGCTCCCAGGGGGCGCGGTCGTCGGCGGGGGAGAGGTCCTCGGGGAGCCAGGCAGTCTCCCAGGCGTCGTTCCACTCATCGTCGCCGGTGGCGGATTTGGGGGAGGAGGAGCGAGGCCGTGTGGAGAGAGACTTTCTTGATCCAATTATCGCAGTGGCGACGGTAGGAGGACGGAGTTTGGGAGCGAACTGGGAGAGGAGGCGTTTAAGGGCGTGCATGCTTCAGGTGTTCGATGAAAGGTTTGTGAGAAAGGCTGGAATAGTCGCACGTTGATATCACTCTGTTTCCAACCTTCGCGAGGGGTAGGTATGTAAAAGCACTTGGCGGACGGACTCCCTAGAAAGCCCAAAGGCTTGAAACGAAAGACCCAAAACCCAATAAAAAAAACCGCTTTCCGTCGGCTCGGGTCGGTTCGCTTCGACCGGTACCGGGTAGACTAATTATCTCCGCGCTCAGGATTAGGGTTTTGGGATCTCGTATATAAGAGCCCCAGCCTCCCCGTTCGCCGCCCACTTTTCGCACCTCTTCTGATCTCCGCAGGCGAGCGCCGGGGGCGGCAGAGGAGACGAACCAGCCATGGTGCACGTTAGTTTCTACAGGAACTGTAAGCCGCCCTCGGCAATGTCTCACCCAAGAAACATTGGATCTTCGGTTTTTTCGATCTCATTTTCTCTTGTTTTACCCTCATGAAGTGGATCTAATACCCGTCATGTTTCCTTCCTCTCCTTGTGATTCTTGGCATGTAGGTTTCATTTCTTCGCTAAGACTTGTTTATCGTGATGAATACCCACATTAGGGTTTTGATTTTGGCTGAACGGATCTTGTTTCAGATGCTTTATGATTTCTTGGTACATCGATCGTTTCTTCTCTCAAAATCTAATTTTTTGCGATGAAAGCACTTCCGGGTGTTGTGATTACCGTCTCGATCTTCTCAGATGGGAAGACCTTTAAGAAGCTGTCGTCCCTACGAGAAGGAGCGGCTCGATGCAGAGCTGAAGCTGGTGGGCGAGTATGGGCTCCGCTGCAGCGGGAACTCTGGAGGGTCCAGTACGCCCTGAGCCGAATTCGTAACGCTGCCAGGGGGATCTTCTCACGCTTGACAGATCAAGGGAGAGGCCCTCCTTCGCCGGATGAACCCTATGGGCTCCTCGAGGGATTACGTCCCTGGCCCTCACCGTGGATCTTGGAGCGCCGTCTGCAGACTCTGTCTTCAAGTCCGGCATGGCGAAGTCCATCCACCACGCCAGGGTACTCATCAGGCAGCGTCACATCAGGTATCAATCATTGCTCTGTTCTTGTTCTTTCCGTTTCTATGCTTTTGGTTTATTTGATAGTTTTACATGTATTCTAATTAAATGAGTAGAAACATCCAATTTTTAATATGTTTCATTTTTATTGGCATTTTTAAAATACAATACTTGCTTTAGATTCTGTGGTCTTTCATTGCTGGGGTAGTACATTTGCTTTTAATATGTATATTTACATGATTTTGTCGTTTCTGCATTGAGTTATGCCTGTGAACAGTATTATTTACAATAATGCTGAATTAAACGCTAATACTTCAAGTTATTATCTCTCATAGTTGCTACTGGCAGTCATGTGAGATGGGATTCTTTCAGTCATTAGAAAGCACTATAGGATCTTGGCAAAAAGGATATCTAACATGACGAGCACCAGCGGTGAAACAAGTAGTATTTTATTGAGACTATGGAATTGGATTGGTAGGATAAGCAATTCATTTAAAGTAAAACTATCTTTGAAAAAAGATTTTATAATTTTGCCTCCATTGTTCTACCGATCTTGGTAAATAACTCTAATAATGAAGTAAGCCGGTGGTTCTTGTTTATATAGTTCCAATCTATGCTGTGGAGCTTCCTAGCAGAAGGAAAGGCAATTCCTTTGTGATGATCTGACTTGAAATAGATTGGAACATCTCAATCTTTTTTGGTCTAATGCAGAATCTGTCTTTTGTCCTGTCTTTGATGTTTAATTTTTTCCTTTTGCACCATCAATTTTGTAATGAGCAAAACCTAAAAAGTCTACCTTCAGGATATGCAGGGAGGCACTCCGCAGGAGAAGAAAAAATCCTTGATGAGGACAGCTGCCCTTGTCCAATAACTCAGAGATTCCTGGTGGCTGTGCTTTCATGCTAAACCACTTGCAACACAGGCCATAACTATAGCTTGCTGAGAACCAGATCCTGAAGGAGCTTTGTTGGATCATTCTTGCAAATACAAAATCTGTCATGGCTAAGATCCCATGATGCTAAATTGTCCAGTATGAGACTATACCAAATCCTAATTGGATAAAGCTTCCAGCAATCTTTACCTGAATCAAATCTTAAGCAATGAATTCAGGTCAACCCCATAGAAATTTATGGCAGTATAAAGTTTGACTCCAACAAATCTGAATATTGAACAAGATAGTTCTCTGCACAAGTTGACCACAGCATTTATTTTAGAGTCAGCTTTCAGGAAAAGAACTCATGATAAAAACCTTATAATAACATAGATCAAACCTTTTCATGCATTTTGGAGACAGAGGAATTGATTAATTTTTTTAACATTGTAGTCTCACATTGGTCGAATAGTTGACATGCAAATATTACACTCACATAGGAGAGCTTCATTCTTCAAGACAGAACAAACACCCTGGTCTCTCATGACAGTTCATGCGGCCACTGTGCAGAACTGCTAGTGTTCTTGGCCCCTTTGACTCTGTTTTCCAAGATCCTTACTATGTGCAATCTATGCATCTTGATCCACTTGGTTATTTCCATCTGCTTAAGGGCCTCACTTCATAGGCTACAAAGGTTTACTCCATTTTAACTACAGTAAAGCAATACATCTGTTGCATTGCCTCTGAGCAAGTTTATACTATCTTCTAACCATCAAGTACAAAACGTTTGACAGAGATAGCGGCCTCAAAAAGATCCATTGAGACGATAGGAGAGGGAAAAATATTCCATCGTATCAGATTAGATGCCAAAAGATGACCTTTTAAAAGCAGGATTCTTCTTCTTCCCAAAATTCAATTGGATTCTTCTCCTGCCTACAAGAGAATAGTACGTCGAAATAAAAACGATTAAAATTCCATAGAAATATGTTTCTCTCTCTCTCTATCAGTTTTTTGAACGCATTCTGAGACAAGAATTCAAGTTTATGATTGGTATTGGTACGTTGGTATACTCACATAAATCCGAAGGACAAGCTGATGCGGGTGACTCAAGAACTTGTAATTAATGTAAGGAATTGAGGTTTTGATCATCAATAAGACGGTGTGTGACACGGAGCATTCGTTTATATGCTTTTATCTGCAGTAGAACCTTCGATGAGGTCTAACACTTGCAAGCGTTCGTCAGACGATTCAGCAATGAAAGACTTGTGACGTCAAGATGAGACAGAAGCGATAGTGGAAGAATCGGCAGGTTGCTGCCGCTATGAAGTTTAGGGACGAAGCATCCGTGAAGGCAGGTACATCACGGCAGTGGTCCTTGTCCTATTCGTTGTCTTAAAACTATGCATAAGAATCTGCTGCACTGAGCATTTTGTTTACCATAACGTGGAGAACTTGGCGATCTCTGCGAACATCGCTTTGATGGATTTGCAGCAGAAACCATTGTCGCTATGCCCTGCTAAAGATCGTTTAGATCAAAAGAAAACAAAAAGGGAAGCGATCACCAAACTATTCCGATTCCCTCCATTGCATTTCTCCGAGCATCGAGATCGCTTTAGTTTTCTGTCGCTGAATATGTCCTCATTCAGAGGTGCAGATGAACCCGAGCATATGTGATGCAAATAGTTTATGTTCTTCCTGCCTGCGAGTTCTCATTTGGTGGATACACAGACTGGGATTCCAACAACAACAATACTAAATCCTTCCAGTCGCAATTGAGCAGTGTGCTTGAGAATGCGAGTGACTGTGGGCATGGAGAAAGCTCGGTTGGGCTCGGAAAGCTTTGAGAAGGACACGGATGAATGATTTGATGCTCTTGCTATCCGATCTTTTATCTTGCCCTCTTGCGATCTTGATGCCCGTCGCCACCACACGTGGAACCGCCCTCCACCGGGATCCCTTCACGTGGAGGTTGCACCCTTTTGTCTCTCCCCCACCGCCACCCCCCCATGCCCATGCCTCTTCGCTCGAACCCTTCCTCCCCTGCGACCTGCTTCATCTCATTTCCTCCTCTTAATCCCCGATCGAGTCGGCTAGCCTTAACACGGTCGTAGAAGCTTCCGCAACTCCCCTGCTTTCTTGTCCATTGCACAGGTTGGACGCAAACTGGTCGAGCAAGACAAGCACGATGAGCACGCAAGAATCACCAACATGAAACCATTACTGCACATCACAACATACGACCCGAATCTTACAGGAAAGAAGCACACCAATACAATTCACCATGCAACAGCAACCCATGAGAAGATTCACACAACACGGTAACGACGGTAGTAGCAGAGCGGAAGCAGCTCGGGGTGGATGGAGAGCCGACCCATCCATCCATCTCTGTGCACGTATCTACATGTCGACGACTCTGAAGGACTCGCGGTTCTTGACGACGATGTCGTACATGTGCATCGACTTGAACCGGCTGAACTCCTTGGGGAGGGAGATGAGGTCGACCGACGACCGCTTGTGGAACTGGAGCAGGCCGGGGTCGTCGTAGTACCGCTCCCACCCCAGGCTCATCAGCCTGCGCTCCAGGTTCTCGTAGGAGGTGATGACTTCGTTGGTGGGGATGTGCAGCAGCACCTTGCGGCGGATCGTCGACGACTGCTCATTGGCGGGGTTCTCGATCAGCCGGACCACGCCGTTCTTGAACACCCAAACACCCGACATACTGATCTGACCTCCTCTGTGCCACTGTTCTATCCGAGTGGAGACGAGCTGTGGCTGCCTGGTGGTGTCCTCCTCAGGTATATATAGATGGAAAAGATTGGACATGTGGGGTACTGCATGCCAATAAACATATTAATGGTGTTAATGCTTGATGTTGCTGTGCCTTTTCGTGGGTTCTCAGGCCACAAAGATGCTATTTGGCTGCTCACGGCAAGCACACACACACACACATACATTGGCAGCAATTGTTAGTGCAACCTACCGGTGGAATCTATCACAAAACTTGGCATTTAGTCCATAGATTTCGAGAAAGATAAGAAGAGCAAGTCTCATTAGATCGAGCAATTCTGCTCAAAATGATCCACTGTTTAGGCTCCTAAGGAATGGCGTGCACAAGTCTCGTGGATCCGGGATCATATGTTCCATGAAATCGATTTCCTCTTGGTTGTTCTCTCGCTCTCTTGCTCTTCATTATGCTGTAAGATCATCGATACGTGAATAGTTGTAAAGTGTAGTACGTCTTTTGTTTCATTGTCTTTCTTTTGTTCTCGGTGATGGAGGGAATCAGTTCGAAGTATATAAGAAAGAAGAGAGAGAGAGAGAGAGAGAGAGAGAGAGGAGGATGCATGCATGCAGGCATGCATGTAATATATGCACGATATGTCACTTCCATCAGGATGGTCAAACCGAATCAAATCATTTTTTTTCAGTTCGATTCGATTTAAGCAAGATATTTCAAATCAAAATCAAATATAACTTTCAAGATTGATCAATCGATTTGATTGCTGTTCGATTTGAACACCTTTGCTTGCTGCTCGTTGAATTGACAGTCACTGATGGGCTACGCAAGAAGGCTTTTTGCCGAACATTATGCTGAAGAACTCCCACTGCTTGGATGCATGGATTTATCGGTGGAATTCTTTGGACATGTTAACTCAACTCGATCTCTGCTTTGATTGCGTGGGAATAGTAATAGGAAAAGGAGATTCCTGGGACCTTTCAAACGCCTACAAATTGAATCCTAGCTACGTTGATTCTCATCATCTTTTTTTTTGCTTTTTGTCACTGTTTTAACTTCTTGTTCTCTTCACTTTTGCGTTTTTTTTTTTGAGAGAGAGAGAGAGATGCTAAAGCCCTGCCATCATCTCTCACCTCACGCACAAGTTTTGGATGAACCGGCAATCAGTCAAAGTAATTTTTATCATGCAAAGGGATTGCCCTCGAGTTCAAGGATGTCTGGTGGAGATGTCCCATCAAAGTTGATGTCAGGAAGGCATTTGATTCAGCTTCATGATCTCTCTTGGATGAAATGGTGCTACAAGTGGTGTCTTGGATCCTTGTGCCAGTTCCCCAGCAACTTTCCATCAATCTCAATAGCAATATGCTTGCCTTTGCCACCTTTCCTTCGTGTCATTGAAATAGAATACCTCACTCAGGATTAAGACCTCACAATATTGCTGGACAACAGGGATTTGGCTTTCATCTCGGATGAAGAAACTGTGTTTTGTGATGGAAGCTAGCATTCTCTTATGAGAATTAATCATGATCCTTTTTGGTGGAGTGAATTCGAACACAGCTGCCACCCTGCATTCACCAGGACAAGATGGTTTTTTGGTCCATCAGGCCACCACCTTTTGCTTGTGGTTGGCTTGACAGAAGGAGGTCCTGCCTCAGACACTAAGAATTGGTGATGGTAAACTGCTCTCTCTCAGGAATGACATGGAACAGCTCATTGATTAATAAACTCAGCTCTGAAGGTTATCAGATTTCAGGCTTTCCTGATATAAATGATAGATTGTAAGATGCACAATTGATCAACATTAGACAGAGAGAGGTCAGAGTGATCCAGAGATCCAACCTGGAATCATGTTCAGAAATTCTTGTTTGGCTAGTCACACATTGCAGACTGTGCATGCAGCATCTTTCAGAAGGAAAGGAACTAGCAACAGATTATGTTCCCTCCTTTGCCAGAATAATCTTGGGAACATCAAGCATATTTATTGTAAATGTGATTTACCAAGCTCAAACAGGGGAAAATTGCTTGATGAGATGGATGGACAGACTTTGTTGTCTAAATTCATAATCAGGTGCTATTTTATGCTGCTACTTCTTCTACTTGGTTGGAGAAAAAGAAGTGCATCTTTATGAAGACTAGCACCCTCTGAGACAGCACTAATTTCTACTATTTGAGTTATTTGTTGCAGATTCTCAATAGAACAGTTTTGTCTAAATAAATTCAAAATTTCTAAATCTTTCACAACATCCCAAGTTTTTGATGACATATATCAAGTTATAGATTCACATATAAAAGTTCAGAAGCATAAGCTTGAGATTGATTTGAGTCCAACAGCAGAAAGCAGAGTGGATCATTTATGAAACTCAACCAAGCTTGATCAAACATAAAATAAATATATTGTGATTCTGACCAGTGAAGAGAAGAGTAAATGTAATATCTAATGAGGTATAAGCCTTGAGGAATTATGTTGTCTTTTTCTCTACTTGATGATGCATGTATTGTTAAACATGATCAGAGAGGTACAAGGAAGGACCAAAAGATGAGTGCTTTTTTAGGTTGATCTGAATGGCACAATCTATCACATACTTGTTATTTGGTGTCTTGGGAAGCTAAAAGCCTATCCCAACTTGATCAATAAGAGGATTGGGTGGAAAAGTTATAGATGTCTCCTTTCAATAGTGACTGAGAGTAGTAGTCCAAAGTGATCACAAGCTTTGAGGCTTCAATTTATCTTCTCATAAAAAGTCCATTAGCATTACTCTTGATCAAAATAAAAACCTAACTCAAATGGAAAGTGTTTATAAAATAAAATAAAAAAACACATGAAGCTTAAAAACTATACTTGATCAATGGTTGAATCCATGGAGTAAAATAGGAAACTGATGGGTCCCTTTTTTTTTTTTTTTTTGAGATATTGAAGGAAGGGTCCATGCAATTCCACAAAAAAAAAAAAAAAAAAAAAAAAAGTTGGATAAAGATGATTTGAAGGAAGGAATATGACCTTTCAGATCATACATGTACAAAATGGGCTCCATTATACTCATCAGTGATGCCACCATGTAGGTTGGCTTTATACATCTCATGAGTACCTTTGATGTAGTGATAATAAGCATACATGTAGGACCATCATATCAAGAATGTGTACATCATCTGGACACTGTTCATGGCATGCCAATATCATGTCACAAAGCTATTTGGATATTGTGATTAGGAAATTTGAGAGATTTCATCTAAAACAATAAGATTAAGAACTTGTGTGAGTTCTGGGATCAGCATGATTTCTATAAAAGAAAAGGCCCAATCCTTCAACCATCCATCATCTCCTTGTTTCTTGTGCTGCAAATCAACCTCAATGGTTTGACCCCATTCCCTACCTATTCATTAATTAGTCTCAAAATCCACATTATTATTCTACCTAATTCATTAATGGTAGACAGCAAGAAAAGCTTGAACCAACCAGCAAACAACTGTGATCTCATGGTCAACTTGAGATCACATTTTCAATAAAAATAAATGGAGCAAACTTTAGCAATTTATGTATCTTCTCCTTCACATGACAGTCTTTTTCTGCATGGAATAAGGATTGCCCTACAAAAGGAGTATTCTCAGGTTAAACAAGAAGGAAAAGCTAAAGTATTTATTATGTGCATCCAAGATAATACCAAAAAGGTCAGCACTTCAGCTTATCCTCTTTAATAACCCACCCTATCAATTACTATCCTATTATCATCTTTAAAAGATCTTCCAATTAATTCTATTATATGCTTCATTTTCGTTTGGAATCAATTCTTAAGCACAAGATACTGCCATTTTCTAATGAGTGTTCCCTTTCCCCTCCTCTCACCTAAAGACCTATGGCCCCATGCAAGCAACAACAAATTAAAAAAAAAGGAAGAAGAAGAAGAAGAAAAAAAAAGAAAAGAAAAGCCAGCTTTACTCACCACCTCTTAATGGTGTTAATTCCACTGATCGGCACATCCATTGGGGTTGCACTAGCAATTGTGCCAAACTCATCGAAATGATGAGAAAAGTGAAACCAGAAAGAGCTTGCAGAAGTTGATGATGATTAAGTAAGTAGTAGGCCAAGTTTTGAGAGCCTAACTTTACCTAAGAAATTGATGACAACAGTGAGAACAAAGTCGAATGTTGGATCGATTCGTTTGCCAAAACGTCGTAAAGGCTTTGCATGCTACGAAAAGGGGGATTTATTCCTTCCCATCGAGTGTGGTGAGGATTCGTGATCGCATGTGGATGCCACGTGGGGAGATACATCAGCTCCTCTCTTCACGTTTAAAGAAATAAAGTTAGTGCACCAACTTTTGTTTTCTTTCATCAAATTTAAATTATATATATATATATGTATGTATTTTACTTTTCCGAATACTTGCTGTGCGTGCTTAGATGTTTTTTCTTCAATTTAGTATAAATCCTTTGAGGGTAATTTTAATGATTTCTACGTGTCAATAACTTGTTCGTAATTTTTTTCTTTTTTTTGAATTTGATGGTAGTATTGTTGATGTTTCTTAAAAATTAAAAACAGTGTGAATGCTTCAAGAAGGGAAGGTGTCGAATTTAGAAAAATAAAAACAGTTATTTTTTGGGTAAATTTTTTAAAAAAATTAATTTTTATTATTTCTCACATATCACCCCTTTTTTACTTTATTCCATACAATATTTTTTCCGGATTATCCTTTATCATTTTATTTATAATCAATGTCTCACTGTATCCATCTCCATCGTGTTGTGATCACCTCCACATCCAATGACGCCCCCACCCCCCCTCTGTCATGTCTTCATCGAGGCTACTTAGGCCCTCGTCTGTCACCGTCACTCATTGCTAGCATCGCTCCTATTCTTGTCAAGGTGGGGTCAATGCCACCAGCTAGGTATGAAAAGCTATTAACGAAACAATGATATAGTAGAAGTGACCGATGCGATGATAATAATAGACGAAGGTATAGACATGCTCAAGGGCCTTGATAGCCTTTGCAAGGATACAACAAAAAGAAAAATAATAGGGGGCGAAGACAATCATAGCAACAGGGTAATGAGACGAAGACAACTACAATGGAAGGAGAACTTAACGGGCCAAGGATAATCTCATCTTCTAGAAAATAAGAGGTGTTATGTGAGAGAATTTGACCTTATTTTTATCATATAAAATTGTAGACTCCTCTTGGGATAAGCTTGAGATAATAGGTCAATATAACTTATAAATAAAACTATTTTGCTTTACACGAACTATGCAATTACTACCCTCCGAAATAAAACTTTGGATAAAGATATTTACAAGTTATCGTTGATGTCTAGTGGGTAAGATTTGTGTGTACTTAAGATATTAGGATCTTAAGTCCCATTTGTATATTATATGTAATATACAAAAGTATTTATACATGACTTTTAATTAAAGCAATAATTTCAAGATATGATAGTATTACAAAAGTATTAATTAGTTTAGTTGGTAAATATCTTAATGGTTCATCTCAAGATTTTGGACCCGAATTCTGCTTTGTCACTTACCCTTTGAAAAAATAAAAATAAAAATATAATATGACAGTATTTATACATGACTTTTAATCAAAGCAATAATTTCACCATATAATCTTTATTCTAAGAAATTGAGATTGATAATTAATTCCTTGAGAGCATTACCAGAGTCACCAAGTTCTTAATGTACACTAAGAAATGTCATGTATGAGATTGATAATTAATTCCTTGAGAGCATTACCAGAGTCACCAAGTTCTTAATGTACACTAAGAAATGTCATGTATGAGGTCACGAAGACGAGAAAACCAAATCCATTACAAACATGATGAGTTTTGCTTCTACTCGTCCGATGAAATCCTACACGCGAACCTTGGTATGAAACTACAAGAGCAATCAGAAATTTTGGTCCAGAAATTGGTTATACATTCATCATCGTAAGCTTGAGCGCATAATAGTTGTTTCCACGATCCCATATTCAAGAAAATACAATAGGATTCGAATAACGTTTCAAAAGATTTAAGAAGCATATTCCATCACACACAATTACCTCCCTCGAAGGGTCAAATTCGGCCCAATGTTCGGCTTTTCTTCCTGGTAAGGCTGTGTTGATGGATCGGTCACACTTGGAAGCCGTTGGACGCTCCCCTTCCCTCTCCTGGCGTTAGGGCCTATTAGCTCTATCATGTACTTCCAGCCATCGATAGGCCGCCTCCGACTAAATATATGAGTTTTGATGAAGCTAGCAATCTGCATTAGGCATCAGCTTGTTTGAGAAGCGCAAAATGATTATAGTTGACAATAATGATGGAGAAATTACTTATGAAGTTTGTGCATCCATGGGTGTGCATGCATCAGCGAAAGCGATGTACATGAATCCAAATACAGATAAAAGGATAAAGAAGTTATAGCAGAGAGAGAATTAAGACAACTAGAGGTGTATTAGAGTCACTTCAATCTCAGGATTTTGACAGCCCAAAATTTTTGCTGCGGGACATTACCAATTGTGAGTTGGCATACCTGATATTTGCTGAAAGCAATCCGGCGCTCGAATTCTTGGAGGAGAATATCCTCCTCTCTTTGAGATATTTCCCATATATTTCCATCTTGACTTTTGGACGTCGTCTCCCAACCGTCGGGCTTAGTTTTGAACTCTGAAGTGCTAGGAATCTTAGAATCATTCAGCCCAATGTTCCCGGAATCAAAAATCCTGCATTACAGTGACAGTCAAGATAAGACATAAAAAGTGTTTGAGCTGCAGCCTACAGCAGATAGGACAGCACTAACAATTCATATATAGACTAAAGATACCGAAACCTTGGGGAATACAGGTGACAGTAGAATGTATGAGAAGACGAAACTTCTTAATCATCATTTATCAGACTGAAATTGGTTTTCAGAATGCAAAGGCAGCTCTGATGACTTGTGATTTTCATTAATCGATATCCTCGATCAATTTAAATATACGAATTTATGACCTCTAATTCGCAGCAATCTTTTTTTTTTTTTTTTGTGTGGTGAAAATAAGATGTTTGGTAACTCAAAATGAACCTTCTATCAGCAAAATGCAAATGAATTAGAATATGGACCCTTAAAGGATCACACTATACTAGAATTAGTCATCAAATTTAAGAAAACCTTTTAGTAGGCTAGACACTACTAGTGTTAATGTCCCTCTATATCTAATAAAATAATGTAACCCTCCTTGAATGTGTTTTTTTTTTGTTGTTGTCTTCTTCAAGAAGAATAGTCAATATATTGGGTAGTGTAGTTTTCAAATTACCAAGCCGAGGGTGGTCCTATTTCACCTTAGCTCTACGCATTTCTTCACTAAATTGATAGAAGTTGTTGCTGCCATCCCAAATGCAAGAACATCCTAGTCCTTCATAAAATTCATGAAGACAAGTTATATGTTCCTAAATAATTTAATTCTTTTAGAATTTTGTCAAGGAAATTAGCCATAGCAAACAAATTGAAATGGATAGGGGGAATAAAACAAATGGCACTAAAAAAAACAGGAACTGTCACAGCAGTTTGGACTAGACAATATAGAGAAGAAACAAAAAGCAACGACAAAGATTAGAAGAAACATCACAACCAACAAAAAGAATCTTGAAAAAAAAAAATATACTCCATAGACCTGAAACCTTGGTAGATCATTTTCTCGATCATCTTGTTGCACCATAATATGCTTGCAATAAATCGTGGTATAACAACTCAAAAGTGGGCTTGGAATTAAGTATGTAGAAAAGGACAACTGACCATTTCTGGTAACAAAATTACATAACTATCTTTTCTCTTGGTTTTACATAACAAGGTAGAGTTTATTTAGACTAAATAACAGACATTAGCATAAAAGGGTATCTATCAACTGGGAATAGCAACACAATTCAATCAAGGAACTATTATATCAATATGCGTAAATAAGAACATACAGATCAAACCAAGACATCAATCTAAAAGGAGCCTTGCTTGCTAGCTGCTTTTTTTCAAAGATTTGTAACAGAATTACTGTTTAGAATATCTTAATGATCACAAAGAATAGCTCCATCGAACACAATGACTGTTAGTGTTGCACTACTCTAATAAGAAATATAGATTGAAATTCCAACCTACCATCTGATTACACTTGGCAGAGAAAGATAAGTAGAACCAAACATTTGCCAAGTAAGCTCACAATACTAGGATCTTGCTTCCTACGTAAGCCAACTTAACTGTACATCTATTGGTGGTTCCTGAATAAGCATTCCAAGCCAGGGCACAAGCAGAGATATTAATTCAAGAATCTGTTCTTTCAATATAAATTGCTAGTTTACTTTGTTCAATGGCTAATTTTGGATAGAAAAAAGGCATTCTAAGCTTAACTAAACTGAAGTTAGGGATGCCATAAAAATGAAATCAAACACAAGATTAATAAAAACAACATGATCCAATAGGTCAATGCATGATGCATTTAGTGACAGTAGTTACTTTATGGAAAATTGTGGGAGCCTGCTACTTTTAAAAAGTCTAAAATCCTTAACCAACACATTTATCTTACCAAGTCCACTCCATTGCCGAAAAGGAAAATGGGATCCAACAAGCACATTGACCTTGGTTTATGCAGAGGGTCCGTAAAGAGAAAGCTAATGGTCTGCGTAGCAACTCGCATCAATGTTGCTGTGCCACATCCCAATCAACTATTTAATTGTTGATTCCAGCACAATCCTATATCCCATGAATTCCTTGTATTTGCCAAAAAAACCTATAGTTCTTCTCTATTTTTATCCCACAAGGCTGCATTCCTATCCATATTCTGCTCCTGTATTCAGCCTCTAGATCCAGTATGCATCTAAGTTTCCTTCTCGCCTGAACTGCATAGATATTTACTAGGAAGCAAAGGTAGCAGCCATTGTTCTATTCCATGTGGCTTTCTGTACTATTTATGGTCCATTGACACACTGTATGAAGTCAGCAGAACCATAAATTTGGTTTTTCCATGATTCCTACATCCAAAACATCCAGATGAATATTGGCAATATTTTGTTTCTTCGATACACACAACACAAACAAGTCTAATATTTTCGATCAAGATCAGAACTTGGACTAAGAACTAGCAAGATCAATAGGCATCCAAGAGTGGAAACATGAGAGACAAAATCCAATTGCCATAAACTTGATTGCTCGATGTCTTGAACAAAAGAAAATTCGAAAGAACAAGTTAAAACCAGAGGCAACGATATGCATCTTCCAAAAACTCAAAACCAAAAACTTGTTCAAATGCACTTACTCGGAGCACGAATCAAGAAGGCGGTCGATGTCGTCGCTGGCGTTGGCACCCCCCAGCTTGGCCTCTTCCAACTTCTCGATCTCCTTCATCCACAGGCCGGCGTGGATCCTCTGCTTCCGAGCCCTGTAGTCATCTGCACCCTTCTTAGCGCCTCCCTCTGCCCGCTCCGCCGACTCTGCCCCCTGCTGTGACCTCCTGGCGCCGCGGCGCTCGCTCCACCGCTCGTTCATCTCGGCGACGAAGGCCCGCGTGTCGGCGTCGGCCTCGGCAGGAGGGACAACATCAGAGCCGACGGAGGTGTCGGAGGGGCTGGCAGGCTCCCAGGGGGCGCGGTCGTCGGCGGGGGAGAGGTCCTCGGGGAGCCAGGCAGTCTCCCAGGCGTCGTTCCACTCATCGTCGACGGTGGCGGATTTGGGGGAGGAGGAGCGAGGCCGTGTGGAGAGAGACTTTCTTGATCCAATTATCGCAGTGGCGACGGTAGGAGGACGGAGTTTGGGAGCGAACTGGGAGAGGAGGCGTTTAAGGGCGTGCATGCTTCAGGTGTTCGATGAAAGGTTTGTGAGAAAGGCTGGAATAGTCGCCCGTTGATATCACTCTGTTTCCAACCTTCGCGAGGGGTAGGTATGTAAAAGCACTTGGCGGACGGACTCCCCAGAAAGCCCAAAACCCAATAAAAAACCGCTGCGGTTCGGTTCGCTTCGACCGGTGCCGGGTAGACTAATTATCTCCGCGCTCAGGATTAGGGTTTTGGGATCTCGTATATAAGAGCGCCAGCCTCCCCGTTCGCCGCCCACTTTTCGCACCTCTTCTGATCTCCGCAGGCGAGCGCCGGGGGCGGCAGAGGAGACGAACCAGCCATGGTGCACGTTAGTTTCTACAGGAACTGTAAGCCGCCCTCGGCGATGTCTCACCCAAGAAACATTGGATCTTCGGTTTTTTCGATCTCATTTTCTCTTGTTTTACCCTCATGAAGTGGATCTAATACCCGTCATGTTTCCTTCCTCTCCTTGTGATTCTTGGCATGTAGGTTTCATTTCTTCGCTAAGGCTTGTTTATCGTGATGATTACCCACATTAGGGTTTTGATTTTGGCTGAACGGATCTTGTTTCAGATGTGGTTTTTTGTTTTCTTTATGATTTCTTGGTACATCGATCGTTTCTTCTCTCAAAATCTAATTTTTGCGATGAAAACACTTCCGGGTGTTGTGATTACCGTCTCGATCTTCTCAGATGGGAAGACCTTTAAGAAGCCCCGTCGTCCCTACGAGAAGGAGCGGCTCGATGCAGAGCTGAAGCTGGTGGGCGAGTATGGGCTCCGCTGCAAGCGGGAACTCTGGAGGGTCCAGTACGCCCTGAGCCGAATTCGTAACGCTGCCAGGGATCTTCTCACGCTTGACGAGAAGAACCCTCGTAGGATTTTTGAGGGAGAGGCCCTCCTTCGCCGGATGAACCGCTATGGGCTCCTCGAGGAAGGCCAGAACAAGCTCGATTACGTCCTGGCCCTCACCGTGGAGAACTTCTTGGAGCGCCGTCTGCAGACTCTCGTCTTCAAGTCCGGCATGGCGAAGTCCATCCACCACGCCAGGGTACTCATCAGGCAGCGTCACATCAGGTATCAATCATTGCTCCGTTCTTGTTCTTTTCCTTTCTATGCTTTTGGTTTATTTGATAGTTTTACATGTATTCTAATTAAATGAGTAGAAATTGTATGCATCAACAATTTTTAATATGTTTCATTTTTATTGGCATTTTTTAAAATACAATACTTGCTTTAGATTCTGTGGTCTTTCATTGCTGGGGTAGTACATTTGCTTTTAATATGTATATTTACATGATTTTGGTGTCGTTTCTGCATAGTATTATTTACAATAATGCTGAATTAAACTATTTGAAAAGTAATCTAATAATACTTCAAGTTATTCTGCCAAATTACAGTCTCATAGTTGCTACTGGCAGTCATGTGAGATGGGATTCTTTCAGTCATTAGAAAGCACTATTGGATCTTGGCAAAAGGATATCTAACATGAAGAGTACCAGCAGTGAAACAACAAGTATTTTATTAAGACTATGGAATTGGATTGGTAGGATAAGCAATGAAAAGAAAAAAACTTAAGACACACCTTTCTTTCTTTTTCTTGAGCTTTACCTCATTTAAAATGAAAATTTTTTTGCCACTATTTTTGTCTTTGAAAAAGATTTTATAATTTTTTGCTTAATCTGTTGCTCCTATTGTAATGAATGATCTAATATGGTAGATCTTGGTAAATACCTCTAATAATTTTGAAGTCTTTAGCCTTAGAAAAGATTATGTTTAGTGACTACTTTAAACCATGACCAATAGGTAGTGTTTGCATATATAGATTTCTTGTTTATATTAGTAGTCCAGAGAATTAGCGTGCCTGGTATTATCTAGGCTGCTAAGACTCTTGTGGCAGGCTTCCTAAGCAGATTAGGACAACATGCAGGCAATTCCTTTGTGATCTTAAAAACAGATTGATATCTGACATTTTGGTATTATTTTAGAAATAGATTGGTTTAACTTATGTATTATGTATCATCGATTTTTCTTTTTAAGTCTTTCAAATTCCTGATTATTTTTGTAAACTGGTCTATCTTTATGGCACGTCTTTCTATGCTTCGTTGCTACATTACCATTTCTGTGGGTTCGCCTCATCACGTTGTTCGGCATACCATATTGTCTACTTGTCATATGTTCGAACTAAATCTGCAGAGTTGGGAGGCAAGTGGTTAACATCCCATCGTTCATGGTGAGGGTCGATTCAGCAAAGCACATTGATTTCTCCCTAACTAGTCCATTTGGTGGTGGACGTCCCGGAAGGGTGAAGAGAAGGAATCAGAAGGCAGCAGCAAAGAAAGCTGCAGGAGGCGATGGTGACGAGGATGATGAAGAATGAGCAACATGCATTTGTGGTAGCATTTTTTCTTTTGGATGAATTTATTGTCAGTTATCTGAAGGATTCGTGGAAGTGAGAACACATAAATGTACCCCTGAATGACTTTTAATGCTTTTAGAGTTTGAGATGATGGCTGTTGACGGATAAATCTTATTTGGCTTCAGTTGGCAAGTGTCATCTTGTTTGGGGATATAATAATGGGTTTACCTCCTAACATCTTCGTGTACATTTTCTTTTATGTTTCGAACTACAGAATGAGAAGGCCGAGGAAAGAAGCTGGAGCAGGAACTATTTAAATTCTCTCTCTCTCTCTCTCTCAGCAAGTTAGGTTGGATCGTCTATATTAGGGAGTTTCCTGGTGGAACATACGCACAATGTTTACCTCCTACCCACCTACACTATGCATGCTGCAAACTGTCCGAGTTGCAGCATGTCCCGCTTAAGAATGAACATAACTGTATAATTGCAGTATAAAACTAGTATTGTCAAAGGATAAATAATATCGTGCATATATAATCATTACAGGGTTGGTCAATGGTACCTGCCACAAAGTTGTAATCGATGCAAAGGTCGGTGATCCCGCGAGACCTGGAGTTTGTGAAGGGCACATTATGCGATAATGCATGTTGAGAAAAGAGACGATCCAAACAGATACCAACTGCAGTTTCAATGCGGGCATCCTCATCATTACGGGCCAAATGCTGCACACTGTCAAATAAAATGTACTTGGCCACTCCGAGAAGTTCTTGCCACTAGTGGCCCTTTAAGAGGCCGAACACTGCTACTTCAAAGCTTGGTATATGGTTCCAGAAAGAGGATGAAACAACCCAATATGAACCAGCCTGTGACCACCAGGATGAAGAATCTGTGGAGTCAATAGAGGTGTGGTGCCTTCCGGATCAACTTATTCTTCTCATCCAATGAACCTTGCAGACGAATCTTTCTCGAGTTATCTGTTATTCCGACTCTCTTGGACGGGAACAAGCAAATCTACCAAATGACCAGAAAAGCTCCATGTAGAATGAACGAACACATTCTCGACCACCTGTAAGTGACTCCCGTTGACATGGATATATTGTATTCCATGGTCAGGTGCTGACTATAAGACCCAGACTGCTGCTGTCACCAACAGTTGGGACACATCATATCTCTCCTTTGCCAAACGTAGTTCTCATTTGTGATGCTCATGCTAAGAAAACCTAAGCAGATTCTGGATCCCATCACCATCAGGCTGAACACAGGACTCACCGGACGTATGTACCTGGTGAATACTGCCCTTGTACAAGTCATTAACTGTGGCATTTGAAACTCCAATTGCGCAACCGTTGGTATTTGTTGGGGGAGCTGGAGCTGGGGCCTCGACAGCAGTCTTACGCACATGACGGGAAGGTCTTTTTGTCACACTACCTGACAATAAGCCCCTCGTGTCTCTTCCCCTCCTCTTTGTTCCGAGAAACCCACATGCAAGAGCTTCTAAAGCTTTGGTTGTTGGAGGTCGGTTCCTGGTACTTTGCCTCCGAGAATTGACCACCAGAGGCTGTTGATCACCAGGTTCTTCAGTAACATTCTCCACTGTCCCAAAACCATCATGCTGCTGCTTTGTTTCTGTGAGGTTTACAGCTTCCTCTTCATTCAGATCATGCTGACTGCCAGCCGACTCTGAGTTGAGATGTTCACCATTCTCAAAATCCAATGGGACATTTGGTGGTACATTAAGATCAATCAAATTTCGTGATCCAGGCTTTCCATCAGAGAATGTTGCCTCGAGTGTAGCAGCATTACCGCAACATTCTTCCTTAAAATCACATTTTCCCAACTGATCGGGACCAGCGTCGGTTGACATTTTCGGATACATGTCTCCAACAATATCATCACCACCCAACTTGGGCTGAGCTCCTTCCTCCATTGGTTCATGGCTATTCAAAAAAGAGTAAGCATGGTGACCAGTTTGTTCCTTGCAGGCAGTCAACCTTCTTCGTTTAGGCATGGGTGCTAAATAAGACTGTCGGTCAGATTTTGCCCTGCGGCTGAATTGAGACTTTGTATTTTTCATGTGCAGCTTTCCATTTAGCTGACCAAGGCATTGATCACTTGAAATGTAACCATTCGTTGGTAATATTGTGCTTGATAAAGTAAGTGCATTCCCAGATGGAGCAGCATGCACTGCCTTGCCAACGGTGCCCTTGCTGCTCACTTTGGGCTTCTTAATGTCAAATGCGTCTGAATCATAGTCTTCTTGATCATCTGATGAACTATCATCTGAATCTCCTGAACTATCACTTCCTATTTGTCCTGTACGAGTTAAAGGACCGCAGTTACTTGAGGCCTCGATGGGTAGACTCCTCAGTTCTCTCACCTTAAATGGTTCATCACCTTGCACCAAACTAGTATCCACAATAGTGAACTTCATAAGTTCAGAATTGCAAATTGAAACCTTAGGACGGAGGTAGCGGTGACGTTGACGATCAAGCAGACCATTTTGGATCGATTCAGTATCCATGGCACACCCATTTTCATCCTTGGTGCTATCAGCTCCTTCAACCTCTAACTCCATAAGGCTGGGGTCTGATGCTACTTTATTTAGGACATCACTAACAGAATCAAAGTAGTGATGACCTTTGACAAGTTTTTTTCTCGAGAATTTCTTTATACCAGGCATAAGAAACACTAATACATGCTTGGAACTAACATCTTTCGGTTGTTCTGAGTGCCATCCCCTGGCTAGCAGACGAGGCCAAACGGCTTCCCAAAACAGATCATTTGACTTTGCCTTGCTTAACCTAAAATCACCTGTTAGAATCTTGATGATGTCTCCAGACGTAAGAGATGAACATGCTTTGCCAACTGGAATCTCAGACCGAATAGAGAGTGACTGATTTGATCTAACCGGATCCGAGATAATGGAAGTGAGGTCATGTCCTTTTCCAATTCCGATGGCATCAACTAAAGCTTGCAAACCAACTGTTGCCTTTAAAGTACAAACAAATTCTTCCAAAGAAACTCTGCCCTCATTAAGTATATTTGTGGCCTGAAGAAAAAAAGAGTTGCAACTTTAAACAGAGAATATCCAGATATGAACACAAATGAAGCATCTGTATAAAATGTAAAGCTTGTTTCTAACATTAAACTAATCTTTGTTCCTTGCAGGTAAACGAGATCAACTGAGAACAACAGAAAGCTAACTCTAGAATAAAGTGACAGAAACAAAAATGTTATACATAAAACTGGAGATAGCATTTATGCAATTTTTAGTCACCAAAGAGCAAGATGAACAATATACTTTTAAGGGTTTAAAGAACTCTAAACCTTACACTAATGAGGAACTAAATATTTTTGACAGTTGTCTACGATCAAGAGTGACTCTTGACCTGTTGAAAAATTTTCTATATAATCCTTTCCAGCTGAGGTAACAAAACTTTCTTCTTATATAGTGCATCTCTTCTTTGTTTGTTAAAGCAATTATATTTTCTAGAGCAAATTATATATAAAAGAGAAACTTCAACTCAGGTTCTTTTATGGTGTATACTCTTATAAAGTTTTTGTCATACTACTAGAATCTTCAGATCATCAGGTTTCTATATAATCCTTTCCAGCTGAAGCAACAAAACTCTCTTCTTATATAGTGCATCTCTTCTTTGCTTGTTAAAGCAATTATATTTTCTAGAGCAAATTATATATAAAAGAGAAAGTTCAACTCATGTTCTTTTATAGTGCATACTCTTATAAGGTTTTTGTCATACTACTATAATCTTCAAATCATCAGGTTTAACAATGGCCTTAAATATAAACCTATTCCAACAGGCTGAAGTTATAAAATATTGCATTTTTTACTTTTTCACAAACATCACCACCCATCAAAAGCAGACAGATCAAATGGAAGGGAGAATAGGACAGAGGCCACAAAAGTAAAAGTCCGCGTCCTGAAGAATCTTTTTCTGCCAAAGTTAAATGGTTCATACAACATAAGGTTGAATTGACAATCCACAACAACATCAAACAGATTATTTGAAGATTATGTTTAAAAAAGATTACACATAATTTTGAGAGAAGCATCAAGCATACTTGAAGCGAACAGCCAAGCACCATTTCTAAAAAACCACATAGAGTACTTTCAACAGCCTATGATATACTTCTGGATTGTAAACTTTGCTATTGAAAGCTCAGGTTTAATAGACAACTGGACTAGCAATTTTTGGTCATAAAGCAAAAACGATAGAATAACACTTATGTAGCTTCATGATATTTATGTAGCTAAGACCCATGAATACTCAGTGTTACACCAGATCATAGTTGTAAGATGGAAATTGCATTTGCTCAAAAAAGTATGCTGCTTTCTTGGCAAACCAACTTGAGAAATCCAAGTGAACATTATATTAGAAACAATTGTCACAATAACTCCAGATAACACATCTTTGAGAAACAACCTTTCGTGCCAGCTTATGCTTCATATAAGGTAACTGAAGCCAAGTTTCAGGAGGAGCTTTGCTACATAGACATGAATTTCCTGAGCTTTCTATTGTAGAGCATAATTATGAAAATGCTACAGGAGAGATTTTCTTAAGTTAAAAAAGCTGATTAAGACAGGATGAATCCTCAAACTAGATATAAGCAGGAAAATCTGCTCGCATAGTAATAAAAAAAAAAAAAGGAAGTCTAGAACAGGATGCACACAAAAATTCCAATAAAAAAACTTTCATCCTTTGATGTAAGGCACTACTTTCACAAAAGTAATCATGCTGCAAATTGTAGATCCTTGAGATATTAATAAATTCCTCTTTGGAAAAAAAAATCCCAATCAAAAGAATATTAGATTCAAAAAGGATGTTCTTCATGTAGATAATTCCTATTGAGGCCAAATAGCAACATTTAACAAAGTTCAAAAGGCTAATTTAATGATCATCATGGTTCATGTCTCGAGAGGAGGCTGCTCAACTAGTATACTCAAAGTGGTAAGAAATGCAAAAACGGCTTTCCAAAATATTAAATTTTATTTGTTGGCCAATATATTACAACAAAAGATCATTCAAGATGTATGAAGAGTAACTGAAAGTCTGAAACAAGAAGTGGGGGTACAACTATAAGATAGATCTCAATGGAGAGCTAGCTTAAGTAATGCGATATAAAACAAAGATGCTTCAAATTGTGTGTTGTCTCAAATTTAAATGTGTCAAACACCGACATTTGTAGAGTATTTTTTAGATGAATGTCAGATACTTTTTAAGAGTTTCCAATTGTTAATGTTCATTTTCAAAATTTACATTCAAAAGACTCGATAGATACTTTGTCAATCATTATTTCGTAGGGTCTGGTTAAGTTAGATCAAACTTTTTCAATTCTAACTTGACCTAATATCGTTGGCGATTCTACAACCACGCCTCATCCTAGGGCAGTCTCTGACCATTGTCCGATATTAATTTTGTTCATGGTACATGAACAAAATTAATAGTCAACTTGTTTTAGAGGAATAATAGTCAACTCGTGACCTCAATGATTTGAATATACCAAGCTATCCTATGTTTAGAACAAATTTCATGCTCTCCTTAGTCCTTAGGCAAATTAGCTTAACATAGTTGGCTGAAGTTAAAACTAAATGGATTAGTAAAAGGAACTAATATACCAAATATTGTCACAATTTGATTTCTCCATGTCATAGATGTGATTTCATCACGTTAAGATTCAAAATGACATTGCCAAGAAACTAATTTGTCCCCTTTTACTACAACTTGTCAAATAGTAGTGAAATTGTTGATGAGGGAGGGATGGGATGGCCTTTGTTGGTTGGATATCCAAATCAAGAAACAAAATATAGTCATCTCCTTTTATTAGCATTGAGATCTATGAGGTTGTGAGGCTTTAGTCTATTCGAGATGGACAAGAGGCTTGGACATTTTATATGTACTATTAATACTAATAGGTTATTATTGAGGGTCCATGTAAAAGGTTCCTAAGCACTTCTATACATATCTTGGACTAGGACTTCCATTGTTTTCATTTCCAAATATAAGGTTCATTTAAAAGTAAGGATTTTGGACTGATTTCCCTTTGTAATTTTCCTTTATTTATAGGAATTTTTTCTAAAGTTCTTTTCAATCCTTCAAAACCTCTGTTAACTAGTTTAATATCTTAAGAGCAATATGCTTTTTATACTTTTATGTTTGATTGTTCTTTTACGAAAAATACTAATTCATAATAGGATTAATGGTTCTTTTATGTTTATTTTTTGCAATATTATAATATGTAAATTGTACTAGCTGCTATTCTTGTTCATATCTACAAAGGCACTATGGTTACTATTCTTCAATCAGGTAGTCTATTTCTTCAAAGAAAAAAATATAACACATTTTTGTTTCCCTTTCATAAGTATTATATAAAATATTGACTTTTAGTGAGTTAATCTGATCCTTAAGTATCTTAATTTTAGCATGATTTCATTAACATAAAGCTGAGACATGCTTAGAATGATCATTATCATAAGTGTGAAATTATGATTGAGCCCACATAGATATGGAATGGGGGGAATTCTTCTTAAGTGACAATATTGGTGGAACTGAATTTATGAAACTAACCATTTCATGCACTACTGATAATTTTAACAGGTACCATTCTTGCAAGTTGATGTTCTAAATCTAATAGCTAATCATGACAAAATCTGGTTTTTATAATAATAGAGAGCAGTCACACAAATTCTCATTCTCTGGTTCTCGTCTGTCATTGGGCATGAGCATGAGTCTTTGAAATAAAATTGAACTGCCATAGTACAAATATGTTAACAGTTTATGAGAATTTGCAGAACTTCCTTCGTGCTCTAGAAGGATTTCCAATATACTCGAAACACAAATGTCTATAAGATTTCCTTAGTTGACATATGAGACTAGAGGGTTGCCACTATACATGGACATGAGTTTAAGCTACTGCACTTCTCAACTATGAACCTTTAATATATTACAATCAACAAGAAATAGTTATATAATTAGGAACAAATGCTAAAAATAGATGGAAAGTACCTCCATCAGAGTATGTTGGACATCCTTTGGTATTCTAGGTAGCACACGGGATAAAAATTCTTGTTGTCTCCATCCAGTAAAAATACGGTGTCCAAGAATGCACCTCCTGCTTCTTATCTTTCTACATTCTGACCATCTACAATAGGCATCAGATTTATAGAAATTTCCATAATAATGGGAGAGTATATCTCCCATCTTCTTGCATTCAATAAACCTTTTCACTTGACCTAGATTCTTTCCGAAAATGTAAAGACCAAGGAGAAAACTTTGTGTCTCATCCTCACTCCAAGAGGAAGATGGTGAACCAGGCAATGCACTGTAATCATTAGCTTCACTAAATTGCTGCAGAGGAACACCGCTATCCATTCTCCTCTTGTTTATAGATTCACCAAATTCTTTGCAACATTTTTGTGTGCCAATACAGTCATCTTCACATGTAAGGCTACAAAGATTTACACAATTATTATTTGAACTTTTTTCTGGAAGTTTACTCAGTATCCTGTGTACAGCATCAGCTTGACTTTTCTCTGTGTTTCTGTAGTCCACTGACTCGCCTTTATTAGAACAACTTTGATCAACTTTGACATCATCAGCTCGAATTTTCTCAATGTTGGTACCAGAAAACTCTTTCTGAGCAACTTTGGTATCATCACCTGCACGTTGAACCCACATAATTGAAATGGGTAATCCTACTCCAACATGATGCTCAACAGCAAGCACGTTGCTGGTACTAGTTACGCATGCTTTTACTGAAAGGCATTGTGATTCTGTTGCTAGTGCCAGAATCTCCACTTGGTACCCATCTCCTATGCGAGGACATAGCTGTGGTTCATCATAAATACCATTTCTGCAAACGGGATCTGGTGAAGGAAATTGGTCAGGAAATGTCCTAGCAGTTTGCTCCTCCTCCATGTAGTCCATTTCAACAGTATGCATCTGTCAACACATTGAATTGACAGATAAAAAAAACCTCTGCATTGCATCCCAAATTTAAAGAGAAAAAGAGGTCAAACGTTGAATCAACAATTAAGAAAAAAGAGGTATGATCATCCTTGAATTAACGTGCTTTTCCAGATCGTCAGTACGCAAGTATACTTGCGTCTGCAAACAGCTATTCCCTGGAGAACGACATGGTGTCCCAAGTAGCAAGAACGAAAACCCATAAACGATCGCTAAGTACAAAGATATCACGCCTTAGAACTAGTTGAAAGATTGATCAAAATTAAACAGGTACGCTCCACCAATAATGTTGAAGACTAGTCAAAATTAAAAGGTTCTGGATCGGGCGATCAAGAACAAGTAGCCGGCCCTAAATAGCAAACACGAAGCAGATCCCGACGACCCCTCACATCGCGAAAACACCACACCAGAACACGAAACCCTTCTTCAGTTTTCACCCAACGACAACCTCAAGCAATTAGCGATCGGCGGCCAGCAAGCAAATCACGAGGTGACGAGCCAAATCATCAACCTCCCGAACTTACACGCTGTGAATCCTCCGAAGAACGAACACATCTCGACGACGATTTCCGTGGTGATTCACCAAATTGTACACATCACCACGTCGACGGCCGAGGTGAAAACAACGCGTTCAAGAAAGCTAACTAACAGGAGAAAGAAACGAAAGCAGTACGAGATTCAAAAGAAGAGGACGCACCGAACGCCGCCCGGAGATTGGCGTCGCTTGCTGTGACTTCGACGAAACAGCGAAGAAATCAATCGACGACAAGACAAGCGAAGCGAGTGCGACAGCGAGCGAGCGAGCGGAGAGGCGGAGGTCAGAGACAAAAATAGGGGGAGTCGCTCTTATAGTTAAATAGAAAAAAATATTTATTTATTTATTTATATTTCCGAACGATAGAATGGGGGATAAAATAGAAGTGTCTAACAATGCACAGTCCTTCTCGGTTACCCAATTTGTACCTGCCTTTAGACTGCATTCAGAAAACCAGCCCGCGGTTATCCCCAGGTGGGTCCCACAGATTCTTCCAATCATAAGTAGGTGATGTTCGACGAAGGTCACGAGGATGATCGAATTATAAATCATTGTTGTACAGAATTTTCCATTGGAGAAATAGTTATTTGGATTGCAAATATGTAGAATATATTGCAACATTGAAGACTAAATCTAAAAAATTATTTTCATAATTCTGATTCATAAATCTAAAAAATTCGATCGCTCGAATTCCACCAAATTGGAATTTTCTTCAGCACAGGACTGTAATGACGCAGTGGGTTGGGCAGCGGCCAACGACTTTGCACACGAAAGTTGAATGCATCGGTAGGAACAATCAAGCACGAACAGTTTCATGTTGTCAAATCTTTGGTGACTGCTATTGTTTGCATATTAGATATTATCATTTTGGACTGTAGATTTGTGAATTGAGCATGAAAGTTAGCAACGCATGAACGGATCGATCGGCCGGCATCAAAGTCGTGACTTTGGCCGTGGCAAGAATCTTTTTATTCACGTAAGATAAGGCTGCCATGCAGGCTGCGACGGGTGGGTGTTTGCTGTCGGGTCTCACGCAGCGAACAACGGTTGGCCGACTACCGAGAGGGATCGGGTGCGAAGGCTCGGCCACCCAACACGTTGGCGGCGACGTCGGCCGCAAACAGGAGGGCATGTCTCCAGGACTTTATTTGCTGAATTTCCTGTTTGCTGTGGCGTCGCATCATGTTGAAACCCCACGAGTGCAGCGGATCCACAGGAAATGTTGTGACGGAGGAGCCATGCTTTTTATTTTGATGATTAGACTTTGGGAAGGTCCATTTCTTTATGTCATTTTTGCATGCATTTGGTTCTTGCAAAAAAAATATATTATAATATAAAAAATATTTTTTTATTATAAAAAATGACATGACCTCTTAATCATTGTCCACAATGACATACACATGTCTAAATAAAGAGCTCGGCTTCTTATCCCGTCGTGGATAGCTTTGTCGAGAGCCCATGTGGTTTGGACTCCTACAGAATGATGAACTCGATCGAGGCCCAATGTTCTTCTATTTGATCCGAAGGGCACGTTAAGATGAATTGACTTTGACTCCCGTTTGACCAGATTACGAATGACGCTCTCTTATTGCGACTCGACGCAGATCGTCTCTTTCATTCGGCCGGTGGAAGAAGCCACCACGATTGGGTTTTACACTGGCACAAAGGCCATCGGTCCAAGCCATGAAACGCCCATTATCCACTGGTCTCCAGTTCTCGACTTGACGGCAAGATCATTTGCTCCCACACCATGTCCCATTCCTCCCCCTCTCCCTACTCTCTCTGTCGATGGAAAGCAATCTATTATTCCTCCTACGTTTCCATGGCAGACGCAACACGGATACGGAAGTGAACTTGCTCCCCGACCTCGGTGGAGATCGAGAGAGTACGTACGTACGTACGTCCAGTCTGCAGGATGTAGATTTCCTCGTCTCTACCTGCCTATGCAGCGTAGGAGAATGCTGTCTCTCCCTCGCTACTGTTCCCTTCTTCCTCCGCTTCGGGTGAGCCATGTTTCGGAGATGGATGGTAGACGACGGCAAGGACGCAGAACAGCAAAAGATCACAAGAGAATATTGAAGTGTGCTACAGTGAGCACCCGCCACTGTTCTCCCCCTCTCCTTCTTCCTTCCCTTCAACGAGTCACGTTCCGAAGATGGCATAAGACTTTGAGTACGCAGAATGCAGGCGATGAAGGAGGAACATTACGTGTAGAACAGTGAACACTGTAAGACCACTATTTTAGTACGTACGTACACGTATAGAGAGATTAAACACATGATTACGCTATACATGCATTGTTTAGCTCTTAACAATGTGAGATTTAACCTTTGATATCTACCCTTCCTGTGAGTGTGCCCTCACCACTGACATCTCATCATACATTAATTGGACATTGAAGACATTCTTTTTCTTTCACCTTTTCTGGTGACCATGGTTTGCATATCAGATATCCAAAAGCTTCTGACCTGTGTAGTGGATAACTAGCAATAAGCTTGCATTATTATTATTATTATTCATTCATTTATTGTTCTTTTTTAGGAAACTTAAGTTGTACATAGTGATAGATAAACTTTACGTTCCTTCGAACAAAGTTGTCCATGATGAGTTGTATGGGCACAAGTTAGTAGCTGCACAACATGGCACAAATATGAATCTATATTTGCTGCAGAGAGGTTTGCACCTCTAAGAATGCTGTCGATTTAGATAAGAAGTGGATGATCGTGATTTCGATATACATATCGAAAAGATTGTTGACACACAACTTTTCAGTTGTGAGGAATGGAATTAACAGTAGTTGGCAAGCAGAATATTTGTACTCGTACATCTTTTCCTGTGGACTTGCAATGGCCACTGTTTTAGGTACACTACTGCCTTTGGAGGCGGCGACGTGCAACTTCTCCATCACTCTATTGTTCTTGGTTCGTTCTCGGTCTCTTCATGGCGGATCGTTTGATTGACAGTTGATGATGGCAAACATGGTAGGAGTGTTTTAGATATTGTCTGTTTTCGTTATCTTTCTAACTCAAATTTGCTTATGTTTATAATGTAAATGGATAAGTAAAGCCATCAAGATTATCTTAAATGATCGTATGAAATCATAATCGAAGCAACAGTTTCTCTCTATCGTCACTATCATCATCTTCTTCTCCTTCTTTCTCTCTCTCTCTCTCCGTCACTTGTGCGGCACAGTGGCACTGTGCGGCACTCGCAGCATGCGGCGGAAACCCTCTCTCTCTCTCTCTCTCTCTCTCTCTCTCTCTCTCTCTCTCTCTCTCGTGCACTCGCAGCAGCAGCAGCAGCAGCAGCACCACCACCACACCTCACGTACAGCCTACTGTCTCGCTCGCTCACCCCACACAAAAAGGCCACTGTTCTCCCACCCCTCTCTAACGCTACTCCCCCCCCGCGCGTTGTGAACCCAAAGTCAAAGTAGTATAAAGACATCCCCCAAATCCCGGGCGACCTATGCTGTGGACAAAAGCATATGTGTTTTGGGTGTCGTGCCACTTATATTTCCGCTACGCTTGGGTGTGAAGAACTGTCCACTTCGTGTCTATTTTCCTCTTTTTTGGTGTGTTTTTTTACTGCACCCATCCAAGTTATCCCCCTACCCACCCTATTTCCCTTCTCTTCCTCTGCCTCGCATTATATCAAACGCTTGTAGACCACCTTTTCCTCACACCTTTTTAGATGGGCTTGACTCTCCTGTGACTGCTAAACTCCTTCGTTCCATTACCGATGCCATGTACCTGGTGTTTATCACCATTGTATCCCAGAAAACTTCCCCGCAAACCTTTCCTTTTTCTAAATATGCGTGTGTTCCGTCGACAGGGTTAAGAGTGGGCCAAAGAGGTCATTCTCAAAGGTACACTGTAATTGCGAGTGGAGCTGATTTCTTATCCTATAATGGGAGAGAGCGCTCATCATATGCATCAAAGTTCCCAAGACCTGAGTGGGGAAGTCAATGGTCATAGATTCCAAGACCGACCGTGTCGTATCATGCGGGATTTAAAATGCTAATGCAAGCTCTGGTGTGAGCTGTTGCAGCTGCTGCTGCTTCTTCTTTTGCTAACCCAGCACACACCTGCATGGCGTACTTTTTGGAACAGTGGCAGGGCTGAGATAGGGAAACAAGCAAGGAAATGAAGTGTTTTTTTCGGTGATTCCACCAACAGTCGTGCGAGTGAGACAGTGAGTAGGGACAGCGGCCTTAATTTCTCGAGTCCGGTGTTCTTCCATCAAATCTCTTTTTACGCTGGGACAACTCATCTGTTTCCACTTCTTGCCTCCATGTACTTGCCAGGCTCTCTCGTCTGTCCCACATTCCCATTCTATATGTCGATCCTTTTCCTCTCTTTTTGACTGAAATGTCTTCACGTCTCCTTTCCTAATGGCTTTTACGAGACACGAAAGCTCAGCTTCTGTTGCTCGCCAATGTCCGAAATGATTGTCTTCGATTGGGAACTAAGATATCATCAGCACAGTTCCACTCCGCTCATCACATGAAGCAGCATTGAGGTAGTCAAAGGGAGGAGACGAATGGGGCCCTTCTCAGCATCCTCCTTCATGTGACGGTCACTTAACCCAGAGACTGCCCACGCATAGCAAGACAATGCCATGGAAAGAATGTCTTGATGCAGCTGAAGGTTTCCCTGAGATGTCTTAACACCAATCCAACTGCTCCATTTCAAACTTTAAAGGAGCAGACAAGAAAGTCCACCGCAATTTGATCCATATATAACACCCTTAAAACGCGGAGGCACATGTGAGATCCTGTGTTAGCAGCGATGATGCACCGAGACCATTGGTTGGAGTTCAAACATGCAGAGAGAGAGAGAGAGAGAGAGAGAGAGAGAGAGAGGGAGTTCACGAGCCTACGACGACGCAAAATCTTGTGATGATTGATATGTCAACTGCCGTAGATCATCAAGTGTAGCTTTGGATTTGGCTTTATCGGACATCTACGCCCTCCCTACAGCACAGTCGTTAGATCGTGGTGGTTTGAACTCGGCGCAGATTTCTCGTCTTTGTCATCTTAAACGAAGCCTCTGGGAGAGCTAAAGAACAGAAGACGGTAATCAAATAAAGCAGGCAGGCATCATAAACTATCCCACAAAACTGCATGGATCATCCTACGCTACTCGTAGACGACATATGCACCCATGTTCGGATTCATTAATCTAATCACAGCACTCGGGATGAGAACAATGGAGGAGTCGATTGTTTGGAGAAGGACGAGAACCCGAGAGGATTAGTTGCTTGATCCTGGTTACTACTCTAATTGTATGCCGTCCCGGAGCTCAACAGCTGAAGCTTTTAAGAAGCAAGAGAGAGGAAATTACAGAGGATAAGATATGGTTTTGGAGAATGATCTTAAGCTTGTCGAGATGGGGTCGGGAATCCATGACATCCCCACCCCACCCCCTATCACATCTACAGTGTCCTTTTCCCTCCCAACATATCCAACATCACTCATTTAAAGCCCCCCCCTCTCCTCTCCCCTCCCACACTCACCCCCTCCTCCTCATCCCTCGAACACCTCTCTGAGCTCCGCCATCTCCCTTTCTGCCCGGATCCACCTTTTCCCACTGATGTCTTCCTCAAAGGCCTTGGACAATACAACAGTAAAAGCTCAAGGATACGCCCCACCCATGATGGACTTCTGCCAAGGTAAGCCTTATCATTCTTCGTCGTCGTCGTCGTCGTCGTCGTCGTCGTCGTCGCCTTCCTCGTCGTCGCCAATGACCGGGGCCTCCTCCGGCGAGAGGAGAGGGAGGAGGAAGCCCACAGAGCCAGGGAGGTTCCTCGGCGTGAGGAGAAGGCCTTGGGGGAGATATGCTGCCGAGATAAGGGACCCTACGACCAAGGAGAGGCATTGGTTGGGAACGTTCGACACCGCTCAAGAGGCTGCCCTGGCGTATGACAGAGCGGCCCTCGCCATGAAAGGCACCCAAGCTCGAACCAACTTCGTCTACGCTGACACCCCTCTGACCACGTTTCACGCCGTCACCCCTTTCCACTCCCAGAGCTTCATCCCTCAGCCGATGCCACCGCTTCCCGGCCAGCCTCACCAGCTCGTCGGCGCTGCAGCCGCCATACAGCCTTCCAACCACAGCGGCTTCTCGATTCAAGGTCACCGCCACAGCATCTCCGCTCCGAGTCGCCGTGATGTCGACAGCCTTCTCTTCCAATCAAGTCGGGACACCGCCAACATGCCCGCATTCGGATCTCCAGCGGAGATGGACATCTCTAATGACTTCTTGTTTTCTGATGACACTAGGTCGGGTTACTTGAGCAGCATCGTCCAAGAGAGCCGCCTCAGGTCCTCCCGCAAACACTCTTCTGCGAACCGGGGCAACAGCAGCTCGAGTGGGTCGAATGCTCATCAGGTGCTCTCCCCGTCCACCCAAGTGCAGTGTCAAGCATCCACCAGCAGCTGGGGTGCAACGAACGGAGGCCCGTCGGGTGGCGGAGTGGGCTCGATGAGCTCGGAGGACTTCCCTTGTCTTGCAGAGATGGGCAAGGGGTTCTGGATGGACGAGCCGGTGTGGGAACTCAGTGCATGCGGCTTCCCTGACGCCAACGACATTAACATGGACAACCTTAGCGCTTCACTGCCGCAGGTCTCCGTCTCCACCTCACCATCGGTGTCTTCACTGACTGATGTCTTCGACTTAGGTTACCCGCTTTTCTGAGCGCTCATTTCCATGAGACACAAACGCAGCATTCCGCTCTCGCTCTCACTCTCACTCGCTCGTAGGCTTTAGGGGAGATTCAGAAAGCACACACACGCACGCGCACCTGTGGGCTTCCTTTTGTCCGTGTCTTTGTGGTTTCACGCAAGTCGTCAAGCCCTCCAAAAGGGCTTTTTTACCTATTTAGAAGAAGAAGAAGAACAATGATGATATGTATTAGCTTTTCCTTCTGCAACATTCTTCCTCTTTGCTTCCGATGTGAGTTCTAACCGAAGTATATATATATATTTGGCCTTCTATCAGGGCATGCATTTTATTTTTTTTGTCTTTGGGAGGTAAAAAGGCATCAGCGTAGAAACTTAATCTGACAGACAACCTCATATTCGTACTTGCCCTGCTGCACACACTGCTCCTTCTCCTACCTTTAGAAGAAGGGGAAGCATCATGAACACTCTCAGATCCTTAATGCCGCAGACATGATCAGCTGGTTGAGTTCCTAAACTATTATATCACGATGCACACATGCATGAGAATAATTAAAGTCATGCTTAATAGTTTACTGCTTTAGCAGCTGCTCAAACCACACTAAACAACTGCTGTGTTGAAACACAGACCTGCAGATGCAAAGCTACTTCACAATTTAGTCAGAGGTATCTGCAAACGGTGTACATGACTTGCCAGCTCTTGTGGTACAAAACAATGACTGTAGTTTATTTTATTTCTGTTCATTAATATGGTTCTACATATATATAAAAAAAAATCCTTATCCATGGAGACAAAGATGCATGAGAAGGACACATGCATGCATGATGTTGGGGAAAGCCCGTAGATTGGGCTTTGGCTGCACATAGGTGCAAGATCTAAATGAGACTAATTAAATTCTCCACATATACTATCTCATAAAACAATGATACTATACAATCTCAAAAACATATAGGTTATGTATGTTCTAGTTTGTTCGATCTAGCCTAAGATGATGGTCGTGCTCATCGATAACAGGTTTATCTCGGACTCGATCATATTTGTGTCGCATCGAATTCAGGATATAATAATGCTTTACAAATTCACTTGATTTTATTATTATGATCCGGCTATCCATCTCATGTCCACGTCATGCTAAGATGTTGACCACACTGTGTTGAGGTGTCAGCCAACGTGGTGTCGATGTATCAACCATGCCTTTACCCTTATAACAGATGTGGAATTAAATGAACTAATTACAAATTATCTTGACATTTTTAGTATCCATATTATTGGGTCTCAGAAAGTTCCGATACCCTACCAATATCTTGTTGGGCTTTTGGATCCACATACACCAAAACATTCGATCCGCTAACTTATCAGCCTCCATTTGCAAAGAACTTATGATATGGAGTAAACAGTTAATGACATATATATATATATATATATATATATATATATATATATTATATATATTAAATTCTAAATGTTTTAACTTGAGATTGGTTTTGGATTTGGGTAGATAGTGAAGTTTGAGGAGATTGACAAACATCTTACCACTTGTCATTTCTAAACTACTTGACCAAACTCCAAAAGATGTTTCTAATCTTCAAGAATCAAAGCTTCCAAAAATGATGAGATAAATAACTCTAAAAAACATAGAGGAACTTAACTCAATGAAGTTTTACCGAGTCTGAAGCAAAGTTTGACATCACCTGAACATTTCTATCTGCCAGCACTCTCAAGTAGGATTGCTGTTCACTGTAATGGTTGCCATACAAGAAGACCAGAGATTCCTTGACAATGTGCTATGAACAGTGCAAGTCCCAACCCCATCATCTGCTGCTGATCTTTCCTTTTCCAGATGGCAAAAGTGCTTATCAATTCCATCTGCCACACCATAACAATCGATTTGATCTGTTTCATTGTGCTCTGCATCCAGTCTCTGAGTACACTGTGAATTATTTGAGAGTTCACCCATTGGGTGTTCTGATCCAGTTCTAAGTCTGCATCTTTATCCCCTCATGAGCTTTCATTTTTTTACTACTATTTTCCATAACCCTTTGCTCTAAAGTAGAACCAGCTACTTTTCTCCCCCTTTCTTTCCAGTTCATTCACTTCATGTTCATTAGCTCCACAATCATCTGTTAGAACTATAAAATGCCAGTAAAAGTGTCAGATGATGCATATCTTACAAAGACCATACCTTTTACAATTACATTCTCCAAGCAAAAGTTCTGATTAACCAGCTTTAAGGTAGGTTCCAGAAATTGAAGTTCCTGATCATGATTCTGTGGCTCAAGACTCCCAAGACTTGCAACAGAGTTAGGCAGCAGTTAAAAAGCTTCTTGTGCTGAAAGCCTGGATCTCAAAGTAAATGGTCTTCTTTACTTTCCCATGAGCTAACCTGAGCATCGAGAGCCAGCCAAAAGAGGAAGGAATTGGGAGGGATCATGCAGGCTGTTGATCTAATCATCTCAAAGAACCTTACCATGATTTCACTCATATGCTCATCCAATATAAACTATGTGGGAGACAACATAAAATCAAGCGAACTTATCATAATAAAAGAACCCCAGTATATGAGAATATATTGAGCTGTCATGACTCATTGCAAGTCACCTTTTGTTGGATTGGTGGTACAAATCTTAGCAATTGTGTATGCATAGCTCCTGCAGTCCTGCAAGGAAGAGAACATCTTTACAAACATGATGGTTTTGTGAGATGTTGGACCATCTGCTTTTAACATGATGCACAATCATATGGATTAATTGAAGTCACTAAAAAAAGATTAGGTTTTTATGGGCCCAGATTTCTTTTTGATTTGCCATAATGAGGGTCACTGGCTTCAACTGGGCTAATGATTCTTGGCTTCACAATCATGTCATGGAGAAGAAATGCACACACATTTTTTTTCTCCTTTTCCCCATCCATATCCCAATTACTTCTGTTCACAATTAATCGATAGTTCAGAGAAATTTTCTGATCCTGCTGTCTCACCAATAAAAGATCATAAGATCAACCATCAATTGGATGGTCAAATCTAAGTTCCTTGGGGCAATGGGATTATTTAGATAAGTAAAAACTGCAGCTCTAGAATGAGAGCTGGATCTGATGCACATAATGTGTCTCACACTAAACTATTTCTTGTTCACCTTCATCATAACCTGCCAAGCTTTCCAGGAAATTTGCTTTAAAATATACCTGTTTTTTTTTTTTTTTGCTCACAGTTGGCTTGGCTTTCACTTTTGTGTCTGGTTCTCTTCTTTTCCCCTCTTCTTCTTCTTCTTAAAGAGGCAATGCACACCCTACAAGAGTCCTGCAAACTACAGCAACATAAAGCAATTAATATTGAATTAGGTTTCATGAATGGATCCAATCACCCCACTAACCTCAAACATTACTTTTAACTCCAAAAGATCAGAGAAAGGCACAGCTGTCTACTCCTTTATTAATCTGCCATTTGCAAATAAAACCCTACCAAACTTGTGCACTTATTACCAAACCATTCAGATTTTGATCGCTATGTAGATGTTTAACTCATGACCCCTACAATCCAGAAAGGCTACCATTCTTTTTGTTGTACAGTTTCTCATGTCACTAGGTACTCATAAAGAACCCGTTTCTTGTCCATTTGAAGGAGAACCTAATTACCTTCATAACAGTTGAAATGCACCTGTGCTTTCCTGGGAAAATAAAAGAATAAATTTGAGACCAGAGATTTATACTGTCATCATAAATGGTGCTTTTGTTGCTACTGGAAACTGTATTCAAGCTTATGATTCTAACTTCTCTGATCAGTTTCAAAGAACAGTAGTGTTTATTTAGTGACCAAAGACATTTTAAGATAAAAGCATCAAGCATAAGCTTATTATCTGGGGTAGGATTTCCTATAGGGCAGCATCAATAATGCCAACATAGACACAAATTTTTGGATAAATAAATAGGAAAAAAGAACTCCAGCTCATGTCCTACTAAAATAATCATCTGCATACCATCTTTTATCATGAATCTTTCAGAGTACAGAGAAGAGAGTAAAGGTTTTTGTTTATTCTATGCTTTTTTATAACAATGCTGCTATAAATTCTACCTTTTGCACAATGTAGTTCGTAGTGTCATCCAAAAGTGCAAATCAGATCATCAACTATCTCGCTGTTCCAATAAATTTACTTCTCATCAAGCCTATGGCTTTTCCCCCTGCCACCACTCCATCCTCATAAAGCTCACACTCCCTTCTCCCCACATACATCCACCAAAACTTGGACTTTCTCCTTCCTTCCTTCCTTACAGCAGCCTAGGAACATACAAGAACAGAGGAGCAGCATCATTGTTATCAGAGGCTGAGAGAGATGGGGGTGGCCACTGTCACTGAGCTGAAGCAGCTGAGTGTTGTTCCTGCAAAGCGAATTTTCCGATCCAGTTTGAGCACACGGCAGGCCACCGAATGGTAACAGTGCTCTTGTAACCATGCATGAATTCATTTCTATTTGAGTGTTCTACTGATAGTTGTATTGGTATTCCACATGTTTGCTTTGGTTCATGAGCTTCTGGACATCTGACAAAGAAAAATCTTATGGTGGACATCTAATTTCTATGTTTCGTCACAAACATTTTCTTCTCCCCTTCTAAACTTTACATGATAAACCTTTATGTCGCCTCATGCATGTTTGCCGCAATATTCTGCATATTAGTTATCTTTTACGTATCTGTCTCTCTGCTAATTCACAGTGTAATACAGAAGAGAAGAAAATAATTCTGTCTAAATGATGCACTACATATGATTTTTTTTGCTGCACATTTGAAATAAAAAAGGCTTGGCTAGCATGCTGTACATAATTATCATTGCTGGTGTTAATTGGTAAAACTGAAGAAAGCTGAAGAGAAGGAAACAAGAAGGATTGGCGACTGTCAATTTCTGGCTATTTAGTGAACTTTGGCAGCAACATAAATGCCATACTACTGTTAGCATTACAAAAAGATGGCAATATGTTTCACCAATGTGTTAAAACTAAGAAATGCACCTGAGTAGATGAAAATGAAAATATTAGGAATGCTTCTGTCAAAAGATAGGAGAAAAAAATGAAAATGTTTGTGGGAATGCTATCTGTCACCAAATGAAAATTTCACTGCATTAGTGACATCTTGTTCCTAAAAAACATGTCAAACATCATGCTCACAGAAGACTGTTCTGTTAACTAAACAAATTGTCATTGTGTAGTTCTAACTCTTAAACTTCCTGACTTGACCTTTCAGGCCACTTTCTGATGTTTCTAGTGATCTCACAGTTGAAGTTGGTACATCAAGCTTTGCACTGCACAAGGTGAGAATAAGTCGATTTCGAATGACTTAAATCTTTTGGTTAGACAAAAACTGCTGCTCAATTTTCAACACTGCAACTATGGTCAAATTTCATGAACAGAAACACAACAATTAAAAACATCAGCAGAACATTTATAAAAAGTTCCATTCCATAAATTAGCTCTTCACTAGTTACCAAATTTGTTCCTTTTCTTCTTTTATGATGTTCTTTATCATGATACTATGCATAGACACTTCATAAGCAAATGTGAAATGCTTACTTTTAGCAGTTCAAAGCTCACCACATAGCCATCGATCTCTGCAGTTCCCTCTGGTTTCCCGGAGTGGAAGGATCAGAAAGCTCATATCCGAGGCAAAGAACTCAAAGGTGACGCGCATCAATCTCCATGGCACACCGGGCGGAGCAGAAGCATTCGAGATCGCCGCCAAGTTCTGCTACGGCATCAACACGGAGCTCAACCCATCCAATGCTGCCATGCTGCGGTGTGCAGCGCATTACCTGGAGATGACCGAGGAGTTTGCAGAGAAGAACTTGGAACTCCGAACAGAGATCTACCTCAAGGAAGCAGTCATCCCCAACATCGTCAACTCAATCACCGTCCTCCACCACTGCGAAAGCCTCCTTCCTGTGGCAGAAGAGATCAATCTGATCAGCAGGATCCTCACCGCGGTTGCAACCACCGTATGCAAAGAGCAGCTAACCTCAGGCCTCTCCAAACTCGACCACAGCTTGCCTCATAAGCCTGCAATGGCAGGGGTGGAACCGCCAAAAGACTGGTGGGGGAAGTCGCTGGCGGTGCTGAGCTTAGACTTCTTCCAAAGGGCTCTGTCAGCAATGAAATCCAAAGGCCTGAAGCAGGAGACCGTGAGCAAGATCCTGATCAATTACGCACAGAGCTCTCTCCAGGGACTCACGGCGAGGGACATGCAATCATCCAAAGGTGGCTTCTCAGATGCAGACATGCTGAGGCAGCAAAAGATCATGGTAGAAACCATCGTTGGCCTGCTCCCGAGCCAGTCAAGGAGGAGCCCCGTGCCGATGGCGTTTCTTTCAGGACTCCTGAAGACTGCAACCATGGTCTCGGCGTCGACCATCTGCAGAGCGGATCTGGAGAGAAGAATTGGGCTCCAACTCGACCAAGCCATCCTCGAGGACATACTGATCCCTGCAGCGAACGCTCACGGTGGGTGCCAGTCCTCGTTGTACGACACGGAGTCGGTGGCGAGGATCTTCTCCATCTTCCTGAATCTGGAGGAAGACGAGGAAGACGGCGGTCGGCTGAGAGAGGACAGAGACGGCTGCTACGAGTTGGATAGCCCGAGATCCCCGAAGCAAAGCGCGATAGTCAAAGTATCCAAGCTTTTGGACAGTTACCTCGCCGAGGTCGCACTGGATTCCAACCTGACTCCGTCCAAGTTCATCGCTCTTGCGGAGCTCCTCCCGGATCACGCTCGAGTCGTGAACGATGGTCTATATCGAGCTGCGGATATCTTCTTGAAGGTAGGTACATTCCTGTTCCCGAGCCTCCATACGATTGCTGATCATGCGAGAGGAGTGGAAGCATCTCTGGTCACGACGGATCGGATCGGATCAAATTGCAGGTGCATCCCAACCTCAAGGATTCGGAGCGCTACCGCCTCTGCAAAACCATCGACTGCCAGAAGCTGTCTCAGGAGGCGTGCAGCCACGCGGCGCAGAACGAACGGCTGCCCATCCAGATGGCGGTGCAAGTGCTGTACCTGGAGCAGATCAGGCTGCGGAACGTCATCAACGGAGGCCATGACCAGTTCTTCTTCGGCTCCGCGATCGGCCAGTGCGCTCAGAGATCAGGCAGTGGGGTGGGGAGCGGCGCCATCTCTCCCAGGGACAACTACGCGTCGGTGAGAAGAGAGAACCGGGAGCTGAAGCTGGAGGTAGCCAGGATGCGGATAAGGCTGACCGATCTCGAGAAGGACCATGTTTCCATGAAGCAGGAGCTCGTGCGCGCCAACCCTGCCAACAAACTGCTCCGATCTTTCACCAAGAACTTGAGCAAGCTGAGCGCGCTGTTCCGGATGAGGCGGGTCGAAGTCAAGCCCTTGAGCGCCAAGGCAGCGTCCGACGCCCGTCTCTTGTTTCAGAAGAGGCGGCGCCAAGCCCTCTGGTGAACGTGTACATTCGATCGTGTTTGCGATGACGATCTCGGCACACTGGTTTTCCATAAACTTTGTTCCTCCGTCGAGTCTCCTTCGGGTTTACAGGATCAAACGCAGTCGGTCTTTCCCCGATGAAGACTGCATGAAAAGGATCAAAAAGGTTTGAATGTTGTGAATATTTTATTTGGAACTCATGACTTGCTTGTTAATCGTGGGAAGCGTTCGAATGGAAGTGCGATTAGCGGTGAGATCATAAGAAGAACAGGCTCTGTGATCTGAAGGAATGAAGGAGGCACCACCCGAATTCTCTGAATGCAACAAGCAAAACTTCGTAGAAGACGACGATCGGTTTATTGCCGTAAGCGTCGGGCTTCGTAGAAGCACTTCCGCCAGGACGACCATGAAGCTGCACAACATCATTTGGCGATGGTACAATGACACGCCATTCTACATACATCATCCGATGGGATTTAATGCACAAAGCTTTAAATAAATAAAGATTACCTTACGGATTAAGCTTTGCCAAAACTAGCAGTCAGCAATTGTGAGAGTTGCTAAAATGTGGCACGAAAAGAGACAAAAAAATAAAATATCAATAAAGGGGAGATAGAGAAATTGTGATGCCAAGTATTCTAGCAGTGCAGGAAAGCCATATATATATATTAGTTTTTGAGCATGCATACAATTTGAACCAACACTCCTTTTCTCACACATGAAGACGTCAAAGTCCCCGTCCTAGTAATCGCAGGTTAAATATATGAAATGTTATGAGAAGCAGGTTATGGTTAGACTCATCTGCAGCCGCAACAAACAGTTCTACTCCTTTGAGGTTATAACGAGTAATCCCAAAGCACCAATCACCAAGTACTGCAAGAATCAAAATGAAGAAATCATGGTATACACCATCTAAATTTGATTTCTATTCATCCGACAAGGCTTCGGTCCGCAAGAAACATAGATTTTATTTTTACTGGAACGCAAAAAACATCTAAATAGGAGAGCAGCCACTACATCTATGTTTGTCGTTCCTCAATACTGAAGTGCAAGATTTTCACAATCTCTGAATGACGGCTATTTGGTAGAAAACATACCTTAATAATTGGCTTCTCAGTCATGATGATTGTAACCCAGCCAAGATATGGTAAAAACCTGTTCCGATCGAGATGTAGATGTCATTCATTGAGACAAGACTGCTGCCGATGATTAACAAAGTGGGCTATGCTGATGGTTGAAGCACAGTTGTGCCAAAGAAATCCAGAAAGAGGATGCAAATCTTAAGCTGAGTAAAATTGGTCTCACCCTACAGCCCGCCCCATGATGTGGTGCTGCTCGAGCCAGAGCTGACCTCGAGCATACAGAACTCGATCATCATCATAGTTATTATCTCCTGAATATTAGATCAGAAAAATTATTAACACTCTATCCTCTCACCGTACCATGCCATTGAAGGAGAAGAACAAGGTGGAAAACAAATACAGGAATTAATGTAATTTGGAACCTTGCAAGTCGAAGATACACAAGGCTGCTACATATTGCATATGTTAGCTCAAAGGTTAAGCATCCTTTATTACATTGTACCTTTTGTAAGAATCTGAACTTCTCCAGTACCGTGCCGCTCATGGACCTGGGTATACATAAAACAAAAAAGATGAGAAAATTCACAGCTGAGAAATAGAACCACAATCCTATTTGAAACACCCAAAACATGGGCTCAAGCACATGAAAACTTCATGATCATAGAAGAAAGTGACAATATTAACACAGGATAAAAGCACACCGTAATCACACGATGAACAATTGGAATTTCACGTCCCTGCAAAAATAGATAATAGAATTTCACAGACCAATGTTAGTAAATTGCAAAACATAAATGAGTAGGCCTATGAAATTATCAGCATGAATTGCCAAAGAGTAACAAACTACCCTAAAAACAGTGGCATGCTTAAAGCATAATGAAAAAAGTGTAAAAGCAATTCCTGAACACCCATTGCTGGTTAAGTGTCACCAGTTGCACAAGTATTCAACATATATAAATGAGTGACAAGCTTTATAGAACTATGTAGGAGACTCTCTTTAAAAGTCAAAATAACAGGAGTAAGTATCTCCGTATAGATTTTATCAACACAAAATCAAATGAAGCACAATGGTGATCCAGGTGAAGAGCGTGCATATTACAACTGATTACAAAATTTAGCACTTATCAATCTGATTCTACTGTTTATTTCCTTATCCTTGGTACCTTGGAATTACATGTCTGATCAGGTAACCAATATGTTACATTTATCTCCAAAATAGAGGTTGAACATTGCAATAATTGTTTTTTATTATTTCTTTGTAATCTTAAAGAAGAGTCATGTCGGTTACACTCTTCAGTCATGTATTAACACGTAGGTAGGAGCAAGTTTAAGGATTCTACGAGTGTCTCATGATGATCATTGGACATAATTAAGTATTCTGGGGTCTAATGCCTAATTGTCTTTCCCTCTATTAATCTGCCTCTATTAACTAGTTTCATAAAAGCATCTTTATGCCCGCATTTGCATGCGATTAACTACATTGTCAAACTCAAGGGAGAAAAGAGCTTGTTAGATCCACAATACAAAATTAACTAATTTAACTATGTCTTTGAATTTATTGAAAAGCTACATGTTAATAAGACATTAGAATGGATCTTATTAGTTGCACTGAACTCATGATGGCCGTAGAGCATGTAGAAATAAGAATATAATTGATTGTCCCAAAAAATTCGCCAAGCATCTTATCTTTTAGTCAAATTACCAGTAGAAAGAACATATGTTATATGACAGCTGCAGCAAATCATTTTTAGAATAAGAAAACAAACTGAAAACTGAACATACAACAAAATTTCAGGCAATTTTCTGGTTTTGGTGAAAAGGGAAGAGCTTGGGAGAAGAAAGAAGGTGTAGCTCTTTTTTCCATAATGAAGGGGAAGAACTTAACGCTGAAACAGCATGTTTCGTTGCTAAAGCCTAAACACAGATCAATAATTAGCATAAATGAGAGGCACTAAAAGTCAGATACAAACTTTAAACTAGTAAATAATTTTGCCAATCAAAAACCACAAGATGATAGACTTGGGGAGTTGGCTAAAACATAATAACAAATTACCAAATTTAGAAAAATAAACTTTGCACATCATACAACTATTTCTCCAACTAGTTTATCAACGAGCTAATTGTACAGGAATAGCAGCTGCAGAATGTCTACCGCAACAATAAGAAAACAGTTCACTTCTCCATACAAAACTCTGTAGAAGTTAGCAAAAATATACTAAGAGGAGACAAAGATGCATGAGAAGATGCATGCATGATTTTGACAATAGGTATCTAGTTGAATAATAAAAAATAATAAACAATCTAAAAATAATGAACGATCATGGAGTGCTCATCGATAACAGGTTTATCCTCGGACTCGATCAAAGCATAATTCATGGATATAATAATGCTTTACAAATTCACCAATCCGGCTCCATCTCATCTGGCGTCCACACATGATGCTAAATGTTGACCAAATTGTGTTGAGGTGTAAATATCAACCTAAAACAGAAATTTAAAATCAAACCATTTTCTATCCAAAGCCTAGAAAGTTCCGATAATATGGATCTTATAGAGCTAAACCAAAGCATTTGCAAAGGCTTTTGAAAAGAGTAAAAGCTAAGAATGGTGAATTTGGTTCACTTGGAAAACTCAAAAGATAGAACATGATGAGATAAATAACTCTAAAAACATAAGGAACTCAATGAAAATCTGAAGCAAAGTTTTCACCTGAACATTTCTATCTGCCCAGCAAAAGTAGGATTGCTGTTCAAATGGTTGCCAACAAAAGAAACAGGATCTTTCAAATGCTATGAACAGTTTGGCATGTCCCAAATCATTTTACTCCAGATTCTGAAAAGTGCTTATTTTTTTTTTTTTGAGTAAAATCACCCATTGGGTGCCATCTAATCATCTGGTAACCCTTTTATAAATCAATCCAAGTCATGTTCATTAGAACATTAGCTATTAAAGGCCAAAAGTTATGACATACAATAAAGTCCAAGCAAAAGTTCTGATTAACCAGCTTTAAAGGTTCCAGAAATTGAAATCAATTCTGTGGTCAGCTTTTCAGAGTTGCAAGTTAAAAAGCCTTTCAAGATCTCAAGGAAGGTTATTCTTTCCCATGAATAAGGATGAGCCAGCCTTCATGCTGTTGATCTCATCTTCTTTGTACACTCAATGCTTCTACTACATGATATCACCCAGTATATGAGAATATATTTTGTCGCCCAAACTGGATACTTTCGTATGCATATAGTCCTCAACTTTACCTGTTTTTGAGAGGTTGGACCATCTGCTTTTAACATGATGCACATCATAATTAATTGAAGTCACTAAAAGATTAGGTTTTATTGATTTGCCTAATGACAGTCACTGGCTTCAACTGGGCTAAATTCATGTCATATGCACACCTACCATCCATATCCCAATTACGGTTCTGCATCCGATTAAAAGAAGCGGGCTGTCTCACCAAAGATCTTAAGATCAACCATCTTGAATCTAAGCTTGGGGCAATGGGATTATTTAGATTCAGCTCTAGAATGAGAGCTGGATCTGATGCACATAAGTCTCACACTAAAACCTGCCAACAGGAAATTTGCTTTAAAATATACCTGGGCGACTTTTGTGTCTGGTTCTCTTCCCTCTTCTTCACGCCTTCTTAAAGAGGCAATATGATGCAAACTACAGCAACATAAAGCCATGAAGGTCACTAATCAAACATTACTTTTAACTCCAAAAGCGCACAACTCCTTTATCAAATTACACTTGTGCATTCAAAACATCGCTAGTAGATGATTTCCAGAAAGGCTAATGATGTCCTAGGTACTCATAAAGTGTTTTCCAAGAACTACCTTCATAACAGTTGAAATGGTGCTTTCCTGGGAAATAAAAGAATAAATTTGAGACCAGAGAATACTGTCATCAAATGGTGCTTTTGTTGCTACTGGAAACTGTACAAGCTTATGATTCTAACTTCTCTGATCAGTTTCAAAGAACAGTAGTGTTTATTTAGTGACCAAAGACATTTTAAGATAAAAGCATCAAGCATAAGCTTATTATCTGGGGTAGGATTTCCTATAGATAATGCCAACATAGACACAAATTTTTGGATAAATAAATAGGAAAAAAGAACTCCAGCTACTAAAATAATCATCTGCAACCAGGCATGATCTTTCAGAGTACAGAGAAGAGGTGGTGTTTATTCTATGCTTTTTTATAACAATGCTGCTATAAATACCTTTTGCACAATGTAGTTGGTAGTGTCATCCAAAAGGCAAATCAGATCATCAACTATGCGTTCCAATAAATTTACTTCTCGATCAAGCCTATGGCTTTTCCCCTGCCACCACTCCATCCTCATAAAGCTCACACTCCCTTCTCATACATCCACCAAAACTTGACTTTCTCCTTCTTCCTTACAGCAGCCTAGGAACATACAAGAACAGAGGAGCAGCATCATTGTTATCAGAGGCAAGAGAGAGTGGCCACTGTCACTGAGCTGAAGCAGCTGAGTGTTGTTCTGCAAAGCGAATTTTCGATCCAGTTTGAGCACACGGCAGGCTCGAATGGTAACAGTGCTCTTGTAACCATGCATGAATTCATTTCTATTTGAGTGTTCTACTGAGGTATTCCACATTTTGCTTTGGTTCATGAGCTTCTGGACATCTGACAAAGAAAAAATGGTGGACATCTAATTTCTAAGTCACAAACATTTTCTTCTCCCCTTCTAAACTTTACATGATAAACCTTATGTCGCCTCATGCATGTTTGCGCCATATTCTGCATATTAGAATCTGTCTCTCTGCTAATTCACAGTGTAATACAGAAGAGAAGAAAATAATTCTGTCTAAATGATGCACTACATATGATTTTTTTGCTGCACATTTGAAATAAAAAGGCTTGGCTAGCATGCTGTTCATAATTATCATTGCTGGTGTTAATTGGTAAAAAGGAAACAAGAAGGATTGGCGACTGTCAATTTCTGGCTATTTAGTGAACTTTGGCAGCAACATAAATGCCATACTACTGTTAGCATTACAAAAGATGGCAATATATGTTTCACCAATGTTAAAACTAAGAAATGCACCTGAGTAGATGAAAATGAAAATATTAGGAATGCTTCGATCAAAAGATAGGAGAAAAAATGAAAATGTTTGTGGGAAATCTGTCACCAAATGAAAATTTCACTGCATTAGTGACATCTTGTTCCTAAAAACATGTCAAACATCATGCTCACAGAAGACTGTTCTGTTAACTAAACAAATTGTCATTGTGTAGTTCTAACTCTTAAACTTCCTGACTTGACCTTTCAGGCCACTTTCTGATGTTTCTAGTGATCTCACAGTTGAAGTTGGTACATCAAGCTTTGCACTGCACAAGGTGAGAATAAGTCGATTTGAAAGTTAGACAAAAACTGCTGCTCAATTTTCAACACTGCAACTATGGTCAAATTTCATGAACAGAAACACAACAATTAAAAACATCAGCAGAACATTTATAAAAAGTTCCATTCCATAAATTAGCTCTTCACTAGTTACCAAATTTGTTCCTTTTCTTCTTTTATGATGATTTCTTTATCATGATACTAATAGACACTTCATAAGCAAATGTGAAATGCTTACTTTTAGCAGTTCAAAGCTCACCACATAGCCATCGATCTCTGCAGTTCCTCTGGTTTCCCGGAGTGGAAGGATCAGAAAGCTCATATCCGAGGCAAAGAACTCAAAGGTGACGCGCATCAATCTCCATGGCACACCGGGCGGAGCAGAAGCATTCGAGATCGCCGCCAAGTTCTGCTACGGCATCAACACAGAGCTCAACCCATCCAATGTTGCCATGCTGCGGTGTGCAGCGCATTACCTGGAGATGACCGAGGAGTTTGCAGAGAAGAACTTGGAACTCCGAACAGAGATCTACCTCAAGGAAGCAGTCATCCCCAACATCGTCAACTCAATCACCGTCCTCCACCACTGCGAAAGCCTCCTTCCCGTGGCAGAAGAGATCAATCTGATCAGCAGGATCCTCACAGCGGTTGCAACCACCGTATGCAAAGAGCAGCTAACCTCAGGCCTCTCCAAACTCGACCACAGCTTGCCTCATAAGCCTGCAATGGCAGGGGTGGAACCGCCAAAAGACTGGTGGGGGAAGTCGCTGGCGGTGCTGAGCTTAGACTTCTTCCAAAGGGCTCTGTCAGCAATGAAATCCAAAGGCCTGAAGCAGGAGACCGTGAGCAAGATCCTGATCAATTACGCACAGAGCTCTCTCCAGGGACTCACGGCGAGGGACATGCAATCATCCAAAGGTGGCTTCTCAGATGCAGACATGCTGAGGCAGCAAAAGATCATGGTAGAAACCATCGTTGGCCTGCTCCCGAGCCAATCAAGGAGGAGCCCCGTGCCGATGGCGTTTCTTTCGGGACTCCTGAAGACTGCAACCATGGTCTCGGCGTCGACCATCTGCAGAGCGGATCTGGAGAGAAGAATTGGGCTCCAACTCGACCAAGCCATCCTCGAGGACATACTGATCCCTGCAGCGAACGCTCACGGTGGGTGCCAGTCCTCGTTGTACGACACGGAGTCGGTGGCGAGGATCTTCTCCATCTTCCTGAATCTGGAGGAAGACGAGGAAGACGGCGGTCGACTGAGAGAGGACAGAGACGGCTGCTACGAGTTGGATAGCCCGAGATCTCCGAAGCAAAGCGCGATAGTCAAAGTATCCAAGCTTTTGGACAGTTACCTCGCCGAGGTCGCACTGGATTCCAACCTGACTCCGTCCAAGTTCATCGCTCTTGCGGAGCTCCTCCCGGATCACGCTCGAGTCGTGAACGATGGTCTATATCGAGCTGCGGATATCTTCTTGAAGGTAGGTACATTCCTGTTCCTGAGCCTCCATACGATTGCTGATCATGCGAGAGGAGTGGAAGCATCTCTGGTCACGACGGATCGGATCAAATTGCAGGTGCATCCCAACCTCAAGGATTCGGAGCGCTACCGCCTCTGCAAAACCATCGACTGCCACAAGCTGTCTCAGGAGGCGTGCAGCCACGCGGCGCAGAACGAGCGGCTGCCCATCCAAATGGCGGTGCAGGTGCTGTACCTGGAGCAGATCAGGCTGCGGAACGTCATCAACGGAGGCCATGACCAGTTCTTCTTCGGCTCCGCGATCGGGCAGTGCGCTCAGAGATCAGGCAGTGGGGTGGGGAGCGGCGCCATCTCTCCCAGGGACAACTACGCGTCGGTGAGAAGAGAGAACCGGGAGCTGAAGCTGGAGGTAGCCAGGATGCGGATAAGGCTGACCGATCTCGAGAAGGATCATGTTTCCATGAAGCAGGAGCTCGTGCGCGCCAACCCTGCCAACAAGCTGCTCCGATCTTTCACCAAGAACTTGAGCAAGCTGGGCGCGCTGTTCCGGATGAGGCGGGTCGAAGTCAAGCCCTTGAGCGCCAAGGCAGCGTCCGACGCCCGTCTCTTGTTTCAGAAGAGGCGGCGCCAAGCCCTCTGGTGAACGTGTATATTCGATCGTGTTTGCGATGACGATCTCGGCACACTGGTTTTCCATAAACTTTGTTCCTCCGTCGAGTCTCCGTCGGGTTTACAGGATCAAACGCAGTCGGTCTTTCCCCGATGAAGACTGCATGAAAAGGATCAAAAAGGTTTGAATGTTGTGAATATTTTCTTTGGAACTCATGACTTGCTTGTCAATCGTGGGAAGCGTTCAAATGGAAGTGCGATTAGCGGTGAGATCATAAGAAGAACAGGCTCTGTGATCTAAAGGAATGAAGGAGGCAACACCCGAATTCTCTGAATGCAACAAGCAAAACTTCGTAGAAGACGACGATCCGTTTATTGCCGTAAGCGTCGGGCTTCGTAGAAGCACTTCCGCCAGGACGACCATGAAGCTGCACAACATCATTTGGCGATGGTACAATGACACGCCATTCTACATACATCATCCGATGGGATTTAATGCACAAAGCTTTAAATAAATAAAGATTACCTTACGGATTAAGCTTTGCCAAAACTAGCAGTCAGCAATTGTGAGAGTTGCTAAAATGTGGCACGAAAAGAGAGAAAAAAATAAAATATCAATAAAGGGGAGATAGAGAAATTGTGATGCCAAGTATTCTAGCAGTGCAGGAAAGCCATATATATATATTAGTTTTTGAGCATGCATACAATTTGAACCAACACTCCTTTTCTCACACATGAAGACGTCAAAGTCCCCGTCCTAGTAATCGCAGGTTAAATATATGAAATGTTATGAGAAGCAGGTTATGGTTAGACTCATCTGCAGCCGCAACAAACAGTTCTACTCCTTTGAGGTTATAACGAGTAATCCCAAAGCACCAATCACCAAGTACTGCAAGAATCAAAATGAAGAAATCATGGTATGCACCATCTAAATTTGATTTCTATTCATCCGAACAAGGCTTCGGTCCGCAAGAAACAGAGATTTTATTTTTGCTGGAACGCAAAAAAAATCTAAATAGGAGAGCAGCCACTACATCTATGTTTGTCGTTCCTTAATACTGAAGTGCAAGATTTTCACAATCTCTGAATGACGGTTATTTGGTAGAAAACATACCTTAATAATTGGCTTCTCAGTCATGATGATTGTAACCCAGCCAAGATATGGTAAAAACCTGTTCCGATTGAGATGTAAATGTCATTCGTTGAGACAAGACTGCTGCCGATGATTAACAAAGTGGGCTATGCTGATGGTTGAAGCGCAGTTGTGCCAAAGAAATCTAGAAAGAGGATGCAAATCTTAAGCTGAGTAAAACTGGTCTCACCCTACAGCCCGCCCCATGATGTGGTGCTGCTCGAGCCAGAGCTGACCTCGAGCATACAGAACTCGATCATCATCATAGTTATTATCTCCTGAATATTAGATCAGAAGAATTATTAACACTCTATCCTCTCACCGTACCATGCCATTGAAGGAGAAGAACAAGGTGGAAAACAAATACAGGAATTAATGTAATTTGGAACCTTGCAAGTTGAAGATACACAAGGCTGCTACATATTGCATATGTTAGTTCAAAGGTTAAGCATCCTTTATTACATTGTACCTTTTGTAAGAATCTGAACTTCTCCAGTACCGTGCCGCTCATGGACCTGGGTATACATAAAACAAAAAAGATGAGAAAATTCACACCTGAGAAACAGAACCACAATCCTATTTGAAACACCCAAAACATGGGCTCGAGCACATGAAAACTTCATGATCATAGAAGAAAGTGACAATATTAACACAGGATAAAAGCACACCGTAATTACACGATGAACAATTGGAATTTCACGTCCCTGCAAAGATAGATAATAGAATTTCACAGACCAATGTTAGTAAATTGCAAAACATAAATGAGTAGGCCTATGAAATTATCAGCATGAATTGCCAAAGAGTAACAAACTACCCTAAAAACAGTGGCATGCTTAAAGCATAATGAAAAAAGTGTAAAAGCAATTCCTGAACACCCATTGCTGGTTAAGTGTCACCAGTTGCACAAGTATTCAACATATATAAATGAGTGACAAGCTTTATAGAACTATGTAGGAGACTCTCTTTAAAAGTCGAAATAACAGGAGTAAGTATCTCCGTATAGATTTTATCAACACAAAATCAAATGAAGCACAATGGTGATCCATTGTGCATATTACAACTGATTACAAAATTTAGCACTTATCAATCTGATTCTACTGTTTATTTCCTTATCCTTGGTACCTTGGAATTACATGTCTGATCAGGTAACCAATATGTTACATTTATCTCCAAAATAGAGGTTGAACACTGCAATAATTGTTTTTTATTATTTCTTTGGAATCTTAAAGAAGAGTCATGTCGGTTACACTCTTCAGTCATTCATTAACACGTAGGTAGGAGCAAGTTTAAGGATTCTACAAGTGTGTCTCATGATGATCATTTGACATAATTAAGTATTCTGGGGTCTAATGCCTAATTGTCTTTCCCTCTATTAATCTGCCTCTATTAACTAGTTTCATAAAAGCATCTTTATGACCGCATTTGCATGCGATTAACTACATTGTCAAACTCAAGGGAGAAAAGAGCTTGTTAGATCCACAATACAAAATTAATTAATTTAACCATGTCTTTGAATTTATTGAAAAGCTACATGTTAATAAGACATTAGAATGGATCTTATTAGTTGCAATGAACTCATGATGGCCATAGAGCATGTAGAAATAAGAATATAATTGATTGTCCCAAAAAATTCGCCAAGCATCTTATCTTTTAGTCAAATTACCAGTAGAAAGAACATATGTTATATGACAGCTGCAGCAAATCATCTTTAGAATAAGAAAACAAACTGAAAACTGAACATACAACAAAATTTCAGGCAATTTTCTGGTTTTGGTGAAAAGGGAAGAGCTTGGGAGAAGAAAGAAGGTGTAGCTCTTTTTTCCATAATGAAGGGGAAGAACTTAACGCTGAAACAGCATGTTTCTTTGCTAAAGCCTAAACACAGATCAATAATTAGCATAAATGAGAGGCACTAAAAGTCAGATACAAACTGTTAGAGCTAGCCCCAGGAAATTACCACACGGTAATTTGGCAACGCAACAAAGACAATAAACAGAAAAATAAAAGAGGAGACAAGGACACCAGAATTTACGTGGTTGGTCAATTGACCTACGCCCCACGGACAAAAGAAGGAGCAAATCTCTACTAACAATGAGACAATTACAAATGCCTTAGGAAATTGTTCCTAGGCCAAAAACACCTGAAACGACTAAACAAGAAAAGCCCAAAAGTTTAATATGGACTTAATAGAGATTAAATCCAAAGCGGCTTTTCTTGTGGTGCCTAATGGTGTATCTGGTTAGCTTAGACCCCTTTTATAGCATCAATAGGGGATAAGAATTCTGGTTTTCCCGATGTGGGACTAAAGGACTTGTCAAACTAACAAATCTCCACATTGGCATGTCCCAACAAAATTTGCTCCACCTTCTTCATAAAAGCCCCAACGGGCAATCATCATCAATGAATACTAATCAAGTCCAAGCTTTGCTTGAACTTTATTGGAAGAGACTTCAATAAGCATATCAATTTGGATTGTCCTTCGTATGAATTTTTTGAACAAAGACCTTTCCCTCAGCAATAGTATCTCGAATAAAATGAAACTTTACATCGATGTGTTTCGTCCTCTCATGATACATCCGGTCTTTAGTCAAATGAATAGCACAATTTATCACAATAAATTGTAGTAACACCTTGATTAATAATTCACTAAACAAACCTCTTAACCATAAAACTTTGATCGACCTTATTCTTGCCATATATTGCCTCCGTAGTAGATAAATCTGACCAGTTGTAAAGAAGCTTTCAACTAATCTGACACAACCGCCAACGCGAAATACATAGCATCGAGAGATCTTCGTTTATCAAGATCTGCGGCAAAATAATCAGTCGACGAAACCAATCAAAGTGTTAGAATTTTTCCAAACTCAACAAGCATGAAGTCCCTTGCAATCGAGAATCCAACACTTAATGTGTTTTACTGGACAAGACATATATCTACTAACCACACTAATCGCTTGTGAAATATCACGGGCGAGTACAAGACATCATATCGCGATAAGACTTGGAATATGGAACTTTCACCATATATTCTTCCTCTTGATTGATTTTGGTGGATCGAAAATGAGATAGCCGAAAATGGCTAGCAAGAGGAGTACTCATTGCTTTAAACCTCTCCAAGACCTTTTTGAGGTAATTTTTCGGGTGAAATAATTTTCCAACTCCTCGATCTCTTTTGATCTCCATACCAAGAATCTTCTTAAGCTCCCAAATCTTTCATTTCAAATTCACTATTCAATTTTCAAAGTGTGAAAGACGAATTCTTAGTGCAATAAGCATGTCAAGGAAGTAGACTATCATACATGCTCCTTGTGTTCATTTAACATAAATGAATCAAACCTCTTAAATCCATACAAGGATTTCTTTTAAAGCAAACATGGTCTTCCTTAATCGACTTCAAAATGAGGTTGCTCCATGTAAATTTGCTCTTCAAGTTCACCATGTAAGAAAGGCAGTCTTGACATCAAGTTGCTCTAATTCAAATCATACATGGGAAAGCAAGCAAAACACGAATAGAGCTATGTTTAACAACGGTGAAAATCGTCATTAAAATCAATACCATGTACCTGACTATAGCCCTTTCGAACAATCGTGCTTTGTACCTTGCATCTTTGACCCCTGGAATACCTTCCTTCCTTTTGAAGACCCATTTAAATCCAATAATTTTCTTACGTAAAGCGGCTTCACAAGGTCCCAAGTTTTATTCGATGGAGAATTGATTTCTTCATTCATCGCAATCAACCACTTAGCGGAATCATCACTCAGATCATCGAGTAGGTAGTAGGCTCACCAACTCCACCTATTTATTTCTTCAAGAAGCAGACAAAGCATATGCAACCAAATTTGATATCTTTGTGGTGGTCGAATATTTCTCCGTGGTCTATCCTCGACTATGGAATATTGCTCTTCCTCGGATTATCTTATCATGAGACTGGGACCGAATCTCATTGGCATTCTTCGAGTAGAAGAGTTTATCAAGAGATTGAGAACTACCAATCTCAAGCTCCACGCTTGCACACTATCATTTTGTCACAACTAGTAGATTCCTCTTTAGAAGATAGCATAGATAATTCATCAAAAGTAACATCTCTCTTGATTATAAATTTGGGAGATTTGGGATCGGGACAATAATCTGTATCCTTTCACCAGGAAGCATAGAGGAAAATGCACTTTTTAGCTCGAGGTTCTAATTTTCCTTCATTTACGTGCATGTATCTTTGGACACCCAAAGATTTTAAAATTAGAATAATCGGCAGTGAGTACCTAACAAACTTCCTCTGGAATTTTAAAATTAAGTCTTTAGAAGGAGCACGGTTTGACAACGAATCGCCATATTAATCGCCTCCGCCCAAAAGTCTTTTATAACCCTCGATTTGAGATCATACACCTTGCTCTTTAAGAGTGTTTATTCATACGTTCGACCACACCTTTGTTTCTTTACGAGGCGTCATCCTAACAAAGGCGATGCCGAACAATTCCTTCATTTTTGCAGAATTCATCAAAGTCACCTTCACAAAATTCCATGCCATTATCGTTCAAGCCGCTTAATCTGCTTTACTGCTTGCTTCTCAATCAAAGCCTTCCATTGTTTAAAGGTTAGAAAAACATCATTTTATGCTTGAAAATAAACCCAAACTTTTCGGAATAATCATCAATGAAAGTCAACATATGGCACCACCTTTAGATCGAACTGAAGGACCCCAAAGTCGAATGAATATAGTCAAGAGCTGCCTAGGAGAATTGAAGCGAGCTTCCCAAAAAATGCAATGTTAAAGTCTAGTGGCCCAAGACTGCCCACAAAGAAGACCTCTTTTGCTCAATATACTTGACCCAAACGCATATGCCGCATAATTTGGTGATGTCGAATCAGACAATGATGATGGCGAGATCGCAATCGATCTGTGAAGTAGTTCCGCAAAATATACAAGCTACGGACCTCTGAGCTTTCAACAACAAGGGCATTTCTAGAAACTTTCATAACTCCACCTTCAATTGATATTTACACCCAAGAGCCTCTAGGGTGCCTAAAGAGATGAGATTCTTTTAAATCAGAACATGTCTAACATTAGTAGCGTCCTCACAATACCATCATGCATTTTAATTCGGATTGTGCCTCTACCAATAACATCACACGCGGCATTATTGTCCGTCAAAACAATTCCACCATTACAAGATTCATATGTGGAAAACAAATCCCTCTTGGGACACATGTGATAAAACAACCCGAATCTAAAATCCATTCATTTTTAGACCTTGTCTCATCGTGAGTATAGAAAATATTTCCAAAATTCTCATCATTTGCAACACTAGCATTGACTCGAAAGAGTTTTCGACAATTTTTTCCTTTTGCTTTAATTTATTTTTCAATTTAAAGCAATCACCTTAATATGCCCCATTTTACGACAATATCTCACTCCAAATTTTTATATCTGGATTTAGATCTAGATTTAGATCTACTCATCACAAATTCTCTTTATCAGTTCTACTTCGACAAACTGCACTCGGCTGATTTCCTCTATTCTCCCTGATATCCTATCAATCGCTCCTTAGATTTTAATGCAGATTTAATTTCATGATATGAAATTGTTTTTTTCCATAAATCATTGTATCACGGAAAACTTAAAGGATTGGGGAGAGAACACAAAAGTAATGAGGCCTTATCCTCACCATCAATCTTTGTGATCTATATTCTCCAAATCCATAACTAAGGAATCAAATCTATCAAGATGTGAGATTATAGATGTAATTATCCGAAGCATATACAAACTCGCCTCAAGTAGAGGCAGTTCTCCACTGCCCTCTTCATGCTACAAGGCTTTAAGCTTGTCTCGGCATGCTCTTAGCCGTAGTCTCCATAGCTACCTCCCGTAAAACCTCGTCGAAAGATTTAGAATAATACTAGATCGGCCTTCTTATCCATACCTGCAAAATCTTCCTCCGACATACCATCTGGAATTTTTCGGCTCAGAAGTGCCAAATCGACTCCGTCTTGAACGAATGGCCTCCATTTTGAGTTGCCACATGCCGAAATTGACATTTTGGCCGAATTTTCGACAACAATCTTTGTTATTGTCATTGTTGCCAAAAGATCCCAAACGGCTCGATGCCGGTTTGTTAGAGCTAGCCCGTGAAATTACCACACGGTAATTTGGCAACGCAACAAAGACAATAAAAAAAATAAAAGAGGAGACAAGGACACTGAATTTACGTGGAATTCAATTGACCTACGCCCACGGACAAAAAGGAGCAAATCTCTACTAACAATGAGACAATTACAAATGCCTTAGAAATTGTTCTAGGCAAAAAACACTGAAACGACTAAACAAGAAAAGCCCAAAAGTTTAATATGGACTTAATAGAGATTAAATCCAAAGCGGCTTTTCTTGTGGTGCCTGTGGTGTATCTGGTTAGAAAGCTTAGACCCCTTTTTATAGCATCAATAGGGGATAAGAATTCTGGTTTTCCCGATGTGGGACTAAAGGACTTGCCAAACTAACACAAACTTTAAACTAGTAAATAATTTTGCCAATCAAAAACCACAAGATGATAGACATGGAGGGGAGTTGGCACCAAAACATAATAAACAGAAGTTTATGGTAGTATCCACATTTACAATTGTACTTACATCAACATTGAATACAACTATTTCTCCAGCTCGAATAGGATCCTTATTCATCTGCAGGAACAGAATGTCTCCCTGCAACAATAAGAAAACAGTTTCATAGCATAATAAACCTCTGGAAGTTTAAAAAACATACTTCTGCATAGATGCCTAAGATATATTTTTTGTCTTTTTAAACAGATAAAAAATATAAAATAATATTTAACATAAATAAGAACATCATGGAACGAAGATGTCAATTAAGTGGGCTGCAATATCAACTAATGCATACCCTAAAACAAATATTAAAATCGAAACCATGTTCTATAAACCTAGAACAGTGCCCGAGAATACATTATTCTAAACCAAACCAAAGTCAGAAAAGAGCAAGCTAAGAACGAAGTGGTTCACGGATCATGGTGCATAAGGAACAAAAGAAAGCGGGAATCTCACAAATCAAATCACCTGAACGGTTTTAGTGTTAAAATATTTTACTGGAAGTTCATATAACCCCCTCTCTCTTTTTTTTTTTTTGAAAAATATGGGTGCCATCTTTCTTGGTAGATCAATCGTCGAAGAACATTGCTTTAAAGGCCAACAGTTATGACATACAATAAAGTAAGCAGGGCATACAGCGAAAATAAAATGAACAACTGGTCAGCTTTTCATTGTAATAAGCCTTCAAGCCAAGGGAAGGTTCTTCTTGAGGTAAGGATGGCCCCTTATGCTGTCTCCTTCTTTGTACATCAATTTCTACATCTACATCATTCACCCTTTTTTCCGCCCAAACTATCTTTCGTGATATATTCAACTACCTGTTATAGTACTAACAAATATACAAACATTTCATGACAGCAACAATTTCTATACCTAACATGCCAACGGTTCTGCATCAAAAATACACTCGATTAAAAGAAGCGGGCACCCAAAGGAGCTCACCCTCTTGAATCCAGGCTCCATACTTCCCGACAGAACGACCACGACGGGCGATTCGCTTCCCGTCACACACGTCACGCCTTTCCATATGATGAGGGCCGAGGTCACGATCACACCTGCGACAAATAACCCCAATTACAGCATCAACAAGAGGATTTAAATGATTCCGGTTCGTGCTCCAAGACTACACAAGGGTTCGGTAGAAAAGACAAGAAAATCAAAGTGAACAGGAAAACCGCAATTCAACAGCGTCATCTCCCAATCTTGGATAGAAAGAAAAACACAAAGGGTGAGATTGTATGACGGGGGAAAACGAACCGAGGCTGACGATCTGGGTGAGTACGCGCCTGATCTGAGAAGATCGGATGGAATCCATGCGTTGGGCAACCCACCCCATTTTCTTGCTCGCTGTCGCTCTCTTCACGTGATCTCCGCTTCCGCTGGCGTCGCCGTCCGCCGGAAGTACCCGTTGCTTGCGCCGTTACGCAAGTCGAGGTCGATGCATGCATCACAAAGGGGGGTTACATGAATCGATTGCGCCATGACGGAAGTCCAATACATCTGTCAAGAGGGCGTTATTTAAAAAAAAAATTGAATTAATAATGGTTATTCAAAAGGGGGGGGTTATTTAAACCACCATTCGTAATGGTTATCAATAACTGAATTAAATCAATATATATATATAAACTCATGAAAAATCGGATTATCGATTATTAAGTAATATTTTTAATAACCGACACCTGATGAACAAATCCTAACAATAGAAATAGCAAATCCTATATTTACATTAGCCGTCAAAGCCGGCCAAGAAATATTTATATTCTTTTAATAATTTTCTTCCATAAATATTACATTAAACTACATGCTTTTGGGCTGTTTCGTAGTTAGTTGTCTTTAGCATCTCGATTTTTGTATTTTTAAAAAAATTATATTGACATCTTTATAGTTACAAAAATAAAATATATAGGTTCATTTATCCTAAAGACATAAGTTTTACAGATGAAAATATGAAAATAAAAGATTAAAAAGATAATTTTAACTTCACATGCTCCAAATTTTCAGCACCAGCCCCCTCTATCCATCATCACAATCGGTGGAGTTCGCGCTATGCCCATAAGTTGATTGCTAAATCTCATGTCGCAAATGTTGAATCTCGGATTTTGATGATGAAACTAATTGATTGTGTTTTATGGTTTAACTGCATTTTGAGTTACGCAGGTCTACTATCAATCAGGATTAGACAGTTTACACAGGTCATGTATGAATTTATTGAATGTGATTTTTTAGGACGATTTCAAATTTGAAAATTGCTTGATTCGTATTTAAGACATAAGATACATTTTAAATATGAATCATGCTTTAATCATGTTCTATCTCCCTTAATTCATTTTGTTCTCCTATAATTTCTTTTTACTTACTAAAGAGGAGAACCTACCAAATGAATCATGAATTCAAATGAAATGATACAAATGAATCATTTATCGATATATCTTTTTGAAATATCTTTTTAATGTGATGTTAATAACTTGAGATGTCCTTTGGAATTTATAACATGAGATGATTGAATATTTGACTTATTCTTTTTATCATAGCTTGAAAATAAATATTTAAAATCATGCTTGACAATTTGTTTTATGAGATTTAGCCTCTGTGTCTTAAACACTCATGCTTGTTTCTATTTAACATAAAAGGGGGCAAAGGCATGTTTATATGAAATCAATACAATTCATAAAAAGGGAAATGTATGATTCTTGAAATTTTTGATTTTTCATGAAAGACAAGTGATGAATTCATTTAGTTAATATTGTGAATCTCGTAAACTTCTTGAATGTGATTTTGATGAAGTGTTTGAAGTTGATGAATTGAACTAGAATGATTTTTCTTTAATGATTCATGACTTCTAGACTTTCGGAATCACAACCTTATTTTGTTGAAATCCTTGTTGAGTAATGAGATCTTGAATGCATAAATCAAGTTATTCTCTTTACTATTCTCTGCCAAATGAATTATGATTGATATTATTGCTATTTTATCTCCTATGATTCATGTTGTAAAAATTATATAAATCATGATGCAATAAAAGTGCTTATGCAATAATGAAGTACTCATGTGATTCTTTGCTAAAGAAAATATTTTAGTGAAATCATAATCTTGACAATTATAACATGAAGTTCTTTATATATGTCAAGATCGTTTATCATGCTTCTTCCGGTTATCAAAAGAAAAATTTTCACATAAAAAGCAACTTGTCTTTTGATTTCTTGGAACTTAAATACTTGAATTTCATGAATTTGTGATCTTAATATCTTGATTCTTATGAAATGTGATATTGATGAAAATTCTTATGCATGAATCAAGATGCTCTTTGTGTTATCCATTCTCAAATGAATCATGTTCTTCTTGAGCCTTGATATTATATCCTAGAAGTGACATGATTTCTTTGCCTTATGTGATGATTGAAAATTAATTTTTTTTATGATGAATCATGAATCATGACTTGATCTATGATATTGATATACTTTTATCATGATCCTTTGTTGCATAATTCTTTTGCTCTATTAAAAAAATATGTCAAATGAATCATGTCCTTGAATTTTCTTGATATCATGACATGATTTCATTATATGTCTTGAAATTTTTAACTATTGACTCCTCCACTTCATTTTAGCAATAACTAAGGGGGAGCTAGTTTGTTGGCTTGAATGTTGAATTCATATTCATGACTTAAATTTTGGTGATAAAAACATTTATGTTAATATTTATTTCTAATATCTCATTTGTCATTTTGATGAAAAAGGAAATCAATTACAACATTGCATCCTCCTTTCTTTTTGACAAAAACAAAGGGGGAGAAAGTTTTTACACCTTCAATGAAAAATTTGCTAGCTTGCCTATCAATAGAAGCAAAAATGCAAAACTTGGAGAATTTGCAACCTTACATTTGTCATGCTTCTATGCTTAAATGTTATAATGAAAAGTTAGCTTGCATGTCTAAAATGATGTCGTTTTTACTAGCTAGAACATGCAAATGAAGTAAAGAAAGTGCAACTTACGCATCTCAAGAAAAGAATGAAGAATTGATATCTTATTTATCTTTAAAAAGAATTTAAAATTTGCTATGATTGAATGTTGTATAACTTGATATCTAGTGTGTTGTAAAACTTACATATCTTTTAAACTAGCTATGATACAACTTCTCTTTTTGTTAATGACATAGGGGGAGAAGTAGATTAATGACTTTATGCATTGTAATGACAGTTTTATATATTTGCATAATGGATTGTGTATTCTCTTAACTTATGATACATGTTGCTTGAATTTGGGATAATCCAAGTGTTCTATCAATGGCAGATTGATAGGGGGAGTTTGTGTTAAACTCCGAAGAGTTTCTATCAATGGCAGATTGATAGGGGGAGTTTTGTTAAACTCCGGAGAGTTATGGTTAACTCTGTTAGTCATCAATTAATTGTTATCATCAAAAAGGGGAAGATTATTGAATCTTGGATTTTGATGATAAAACTAATTGATTGTGTTTTATGGTTTAACTGTGTTTTGAGTTACGTAGGTCTACTATCGATCAGGATTAGATAATTGACGCTGGAGGAATTGACGTTGCGCTGGAGGTGATCACATCAGGATATTGAATGTTGAGCCGGAGGTTTGGTCGACAATCGACAAAAGGCTTCGGACGTCGGGCATCGGGCCAAGAAGAGCATGTTGCGCCAAGGATATCAGGGTTGCGGAGGTCAATCGCTGATTGGGCAATGGATCGCAAGAGAGGACGATGCGCCGAAGTATCGGATGAAGCATTGACCAATAATGTGCCGGGCAATTGAATATCAATTCGCGTTGTAATAATTGTCTAGATCGAAATAGAGTTTTTGGTTGTGTATGTGCAGGATTAACTATGATAACGATGAAGACGTAAAGCGAAACAAAGTACCGAAAGACAAGATTGATGGATCATTGGGAGTTCGAGAGTTCGACGGAAGTCCGAAGATTCGTTGGGAGTGTTGCCGGAACTGACCGAGAACGAGTAGGGAGCTTGCCGAAGGTTTTTCGAAAGTTCGTCGGAAGGTTTGTCGAAAGTTCGCGGAGCTTGCTAAGAAAGATCGGAGCTTGCCAAAGAAGCTCGTTGGAACTCACCAAGATCATCGTGAAGTCCAGGAGCTTGCCAAGAGTCCGCAGAATGGTTTCCAAGAGTTCGTCGGAAGATCGTCGAAAGTTCGTCGGAAGCTTGCCGGAAGAAGTATTGACTTGTCATACTTTGTAATAGCTTAGAAAATGTCTTTAATTTCATAGTTATCATATAATTTTATTTAGGATTAGATGTTAATCCTATAAACCAAGTATGGGCCAATTTGGACTTGTTTTGGACCGGTTTGGGCCGAGTTTAAGGCCCAAACCAGTATGTTGAAAAGTGCTGGGCGATGGCATTGCCCGGGACTAGAGAGCTAGACCGTCCAGTTGTCACGCACTTAGCTGGAATTACTTAAGTGGTAAGGCACTCTTGCGGCAAACATGGACTTAGTTGGAGTTGCCTAAGTCGAGAAGCACCCTTCCGCCCACTTCGATCAGACTTAGTTGAAATTGCCTAAGTCTTGAGGCACCCTTGTGACATACGCGTCCACAAAGGGTCAGCCGAGCTGCAACCTCGTGCAGGTCCCATAGGACCTGTAAAATAGAAGTTGATTAGTTGTTAGAACGAGTGATGGACAAGTCCCAATGTCTCGCGAAGAGGGAAGTTTTACAAGCAATTGAGTGAGCACTTGGAATGCAGGAAAGTAAAGAAAGAGAGGAGAAAAGCAAGGACTTTAGAAGGGTAAATGAGCAGCTGCAAGTCCGCAAACAACTACTCCCCAAGTGCCGGGCGCGAAGGCAAGTTTTCGTCAAGTTGACATGCAAACTTGTGAAAGTGTTTAACGCCCGATACTATACTGAAGACCCATCCAGCCATGTGCCACCCGGGGAGTTCCAGGGTGCTGAGATGGCTGACAAAATTGGGGTGGCTATGGGCTACAGAAATCAGCCCACGGCACACAAAAATGGAGCTGTTTTGGGGGTTTTTGGGCAGATGTAACGAGCGATCGTTCTGCAGCGCTGCGAGCTGCTGTTTCTTACATTTTTACAAGGAAAATACACCAAAACATGGTAAAACAAGCTACCAAGAATATGTACAAGTATGGGCAAGTGGCGAACAGATCGTTGAATGAAGTTGCTGCGAGTGCGCGACAATCGTTCGTTACATTCTCCCCCACTTAAGCTGTCGACGCCCTCGTTGACGCTTTTTGGTAGGCTTTGATGGTTGTTTCTTCATATTGGAGGGTATCTTCTGACTCCCAACTTGCTTCAGTTCTGGGAAGCTTCCGCCACTTCACCAAGTATTCAATCTGCTCAGCTCCGTTGGGTAGCTTTGTCCTGCGATATGCTAAAATGGTCTCAACTAACTTCTCGTATGAAGCTCTGGTGGGAGGTTGACGAGTTGAAATGCCTCGGGAAGCATCTTACGGATCGGAGTGGTAGGCTTTCAAGTTGCTGGCATGGAAAACATTATGAATCTTAAGCCACGCCGGCAACTGCAACTTGTAGGAGACGTTGCCCACCCTACTGATAATTGGGAAGGGGCTATCATACTTGCGCACAAATCCTTTGTGCATATTGTTTCTAAAGAATTGGAATGATGCTGGTTGGAGCTTCACCAACACCAAATCATCAACTTTAAATTCCTGTGGTCGCCTTCCCAAGTCTGCCCACTTCTTCATCTTTTTAGTCGCCTTCTCCAAGTAGGCTTACGCAATATCTGCATTTCGATGCCATTTTTGTGCCAAGTGATATGCGGACGGACTACTCCCTGTATATCCAATAGCCAAAGTGTGAGGAGTCAACAACTGTTGTCCTGTGATGATCTCAAATGGGCTCTAGTTGGACGTAGAGCTCCACTGAAAGTTGTAGGAGAATTGGGCTATGTCCAACAACTTCACCCAATCTCGTTGGTTGGCACTCACGTAGTGCCAAAGATATTACTCTAGGAGCGAGTTTATTCTCTCGGTTTGGCCATCCGTCTGGGGGTGGAGGCTTATGGAGAAGTATAGCTTTGACCCCAACAATTTGAATAGCTCGGTCTAGAACCGTCCCAGAAACCGAGCATCTCGATCACTTATGATATTGTGCGGGACTCCCCAATACTTCACAACATTCTTCATCATTAGCTTCGCCGCTTCCTCTGCTGAACAGTGTAGGGGTGCAGCAATGAAGGTTGCATACTTCAAAAATCGATCGACCACCACAAGTATCAATCCGAGTCCCCCTAATGTCGGCAAGCTTGATATGAAGTCCAGAGAAATGCTCTCCCATGGCCTTTCTGGTATGGGCAATAGCTCTAAAAGTCCCACCGGCTTCCGCTGCTCCACCTTATCTTGTTGACAAGTTAGGAACATTCGAACATATTCCTCCACGTCCGTCCCCATTTTTGGCCAATAAAAGGCCCTCTCCACAAGAGCCAATGTTCGATGAATGCCCGGATGTCCTGCCCAAAGGGAATCGTGACACTCCTTCAAGAGTTCACACCTCAAATTGTCCACTCGAGGGACATAAACTCTATTCCCTTTGGTGTAGATGGGTCCCTCCTAGACCCAAAATCATCGTGCCTTGCCTTCTTGGATCAGTTGCATCAAGGTTACTGCTTGGGGATCACTGTACAGTCCATCCTTGATCCGAGAAAGAAAGTTGAAGTGCAACTGACTTGCTTGGCCTCCGCCCTCCAGTTGCATAGCATTCACTCGCTCTACTTTTCGGCTCAATGCATCGGCTATGACATTTGCTTTGCCGGGCTTGTACTCCATTACCATATCAAATTCTGCTAGGAAGTCCTACCATCGTGCTTGCTTTGGAGAGAGTTTCTTCTGAATTTGAAAGTAACTCAAAGCGATGTTGTCTATCCTCAGCACAAATCACGATCCGAGAAGGTAGTGTCGCCACACTCGTAGATAGTGGATCATCGTTGTCATCTCCTTCTCGTGCACTAGATACCATCGCTCAGTTTCATTGAGCTTGCAGCTTTCATAGGCCACCGGGTGGCTCTCCTGCATGAGTACTCCCCCAATAGCGAAGTCTGAAGCATCTGTATGGACTTCGAAAGGCTTCCCATAGTCTGGCAATTTGAGCATCGGTTCTTTCAAAACGGCAGCCTTTAAGTCTTGGAATGCCACTTCACATTTGTCAGACCATCTCCAAGGTTGCTCCTTTTTTAGCAACTCCGTCAGTGAAACTGCACGCTTCGAATACCCTATTATGAAGCGCCGATAATAGTTCACAAAACCAAGGAAGGATCTTAGCTCTGGCACCTTCCTTGGAGTACACCATTCCGCCACAGCTTGCACCTTTAACTTATCCATTCGAATGGACCGATTGCCGATTTGATGCCCAAAGAATAAAATCTCCATTTGAGCAAAATAGCACTTCTCTCTTTTCATGAACAAAGTATTCTCCCTGAGAACTTTGAAAATTATTCGAAGGTGCTCAATATGCTCTTCAAGTGTTCGGCTGTAAACGATGATATCGTTCAAGTAGATGACCACAAACTTGTCCAAATACTCCTTGAATAGCTGGTTCATAAGAGTGCATAATGTGGCTGGAGCGTTGGTTAAGCCGAAAGGCATTACCAAGAACTTAAATGCTCCATACCTGGTCACACAGGTAGTCTTCGCTTCATCACCTTCAGCAATACGCACCTGCTAATACCCCGACCGAAGGTCGAGTTTAGAGAAATATTTTGCTTTACCCAATTGGTCGAACAAGTCTGCAATGAGCGGGATGGGATATTTGTTCTTCACAGTCACCTTGTTGAGGGCTCGATAGTCAACATATAGTCGGAGACTCCCATCTTGCTTCTTGGAAGAGAACTGGAGCTCCGAATGGTGCTTTAGAACTACGGATGAGACCACCGCTTAGCAGTTCATCTAATTGCTTTCTGAGCTTTGCCAACTCAGGAGGGGCCATACGATAGGGTGGTCTCGCTGGAGGTTTCACTCCCAGCTCCAGCTCAATAAGATGATCCACGCCTCTGCGTGGTGGCAGAGTTTTCGGCAACTCAAGTGGCATAATATCTGTGAACTCCTTCAAAATGTTTGTCACCGCAGTAAGTTCTTTAATGGCCTCCCCGTCAAGTGATTCTAGCTTCATCGCAACCACAAAGGTTAACTCTCCTTTGCGTACACCTTTCTTCAATTGCAATGCCGATAGTTGTTGGGGATCCTAGGTTCCTCTTCGAGAGACGGAAACCACACAGGAGTTGTCACCTCCCATCAGACATATGGAGTCTAGGAACGGCATTGGCACCAACTTTGCTGCGTGTATGAACTCCATTCCGAGAATCACTTGGAAGTCATCCAATGGCACCGCCATCATGTTTGTGCGCCCGCTCCATGATCTGATCTTGATGGAGACTCCCTTTGCTAGCTCGGAGATTCGCTTAGCCTCCAAGTTGACCGCCTTCATCCGACTTGGGTTCTTCTCCAAGATTAGTCCAAGCCGCATTGCTTCTCGGTCGGCAATGAAGTTGTGAGTAGCACCCGTGTCCACCATTGCTCAAGTGGTTTGGCCATTGAGTCTGATGTTTACATACATTAACTCACTGCTTCCTGCTTTTTGTTGCTTCGGCTTCATGTTCTCCCCCACTCGACCCGCAATGCATTCAACAAACGCATCACACCCATTCGGGGTCCTTGCGACTTCTTATTGTCGCTACCCGATTCGGAGCGACTCGAACTGAGAGCAACTGCCTTGCCCTTGTCTGGCTTGGGGGGATTGATGGAAGCCGACAAGGAATTGAGTGTCTGCTTTTGTGGGCACTCCCATACTCTATGTGGCCCTCCGCACAAGAAGCATCTACTAGGTCTTGAGGCCTTGCCGTTTGAGTTCGGCCCTTTATGGAAATTCTTTCTTCTTTGCTCACCCCCAAGTTCCTTCCCAGGAGGATGCTTTGGATGGCAATTTCCTGTAGACTGTTTCTTCTTCCTCGAGTCCTCTGAAGAAATAAAGTCGGTGAGCCTTTCTGCGGCTGCAATTGCTCCAATCACATCAGTGACATTCCGTCGATGAAGTTCCTGTTGAGCCCATGGCTTCAGGCCGTCAAGAAAGCTAAACAACTTATCTTTTTCAAACATATCTTGAATGTCCAACATCAGTGCAGAAAATTGTTTCACATAGTCCCGAATGGAAGTCGTTTGGTGGAGTTGTCTCAACTTCCTCCTTGCGACAAACTCAGTGTTCTCGGGTAGGAATTGAGTTCTCAACTCATGCTTCAAGTCGTCCCATGTGTCCACTCGACATCGACCTTGTTGAATCTCTTCCCAACTGGTTCTCCACCAAATTTTTGCATCTCCGTTCAGATACATAGTTGCTATCGAAACTTTAGTGTCTTCAGAGTTTGGCCTCGTAGCTCGAAAGTACTGTTCCATATCAAACAGAAAATTCTCGAGCTTCTTCGCATCTCTAGCACCCCCATAACAATGTGGGTCAGGCGCCCTGAAGCTTTGTGTCGACGCAATGCGGGTGTTGCTTCCCCCCGCATTCAACGCCCTTGTGAGCACTACCACTCTGGAAGTGAGTTCTGTCACTATCTCTTGCAAATGTTGCACAGAGTTCTTGGTGTCGTCCGTTAGTCGATCGACTAGGGCTTCAACTTTGTCGATCCGGGATTCAGCTTCTTCTTGCGAGCTCTCTATGCCAAGAAACCTACTTTGGACTTGGTAGAGTTCATCCAAGCTCGTTTCAAGAACATCCAAGTGGGTTTCCGCCGCTATGATCCTCTCTCTTTGGGTCTTTTTCTCAGTTGGCGCTCCAGATTGCGCCTCCTCCGCTCGTGGCGAGCAGCCAACTTCTCGCTCATCATGCTCGCTGCCCCACTCCTCATGAGCGACTCCAACAGTGAAAGAGCGAGTTTGCACATGCAGCCCTCCTGCGGCTGCTTGGGGCAACATTCCGGCTTGGCCCATTTTGCTCGATTCACCACGATGTTTCGCTATGGCGAGATTGTGAAGTTTCTTCGTTATTTGCTCAGATTGCTTGCCTACTCTGATACCATAATGTCACGCACTTAGTTGGAATTGCCTAAGTGGTGAGGCACCCTTGCAGCAAACACGAACTTAGCTGGAGTTGCCTAAGTCGAGAAGCACCCTTACGCCCACTTCGATCAGACTTAGCTGGAATTGCCTAAGTCTTGAGGCGCCCTTGCGACATACATATCCGCAAAGGGTCAACTGAGCTGCAACCTCGTGCAAGTCCCGTAGGACCTGTAAAACAGAAGTTGATTAGTTGTTGGAACGAGCGACGGACAAGTCCCGATGTCTCGCAAAGAGGGAAGCTTTACAAGCAATTGAGCGAGCACTTGGAGTGCAAGAAAGCAGAGAAAGAGAGGAGGAAAACAAGGACTTTAGAAGGGTGAATGAGCAGCTGCAAGTCCGCAAACAACTACTCCCCAAGTGCCGAGCACGAAGGCAAGTTTCCATCAAGTTGATATGCAAACTTGTGAAAATGTTCAACGCCTGACACTATACTGAAGACCCATCCAGTCATGTGCCACCAGGGGGATTCCAGGGTGCTGAGATGGCTGACAAAATTGGGGTGGCTGCGGGCTATAGAAATCAGCTCACGGCACACAAAAACGGAGCTATTTTGAGGGTTTTTAGCAGATGCAGCGAGCGATCGTTCTGCAATGCTGCGAGCTGCTGTTTCTTACATTTTTACAGGGAAAACACACCAAAACATGGCAAAACAAGCTGCCAAGGATATGTACAAGCATGGGCAAGTGGCGAACGGATTGTTGAACAAAGTTGCTGTGAGTGCGCGACGATCGTTCGTTACACAGTGGCCGAGAGTTGGGTGGTGGCATCGCCTAGTACCGCCAGAATGTCGAAAACCAAGGTGATTCAAATTTGGGCTCCAAATTTAGGCTCCAAATTTAAATCCTGTTAAGGCCTATAAATACCCCTCTCATTCATGGATGAAATGGTGCCTAGAACTGAAAAAAAAAAAGAGGGGAAATTCTCTTGAAAGTTTGTCAAAATCTTCCCTCAAGTGTGTTCTAGTCCAAGAGAGGATGAGAGGTCTTATAAGGGTTATCTCCTAAGCCCATCAAAAGAAGAGGTGCTATAAGAGAGTTCATCCTCGCCCGTTAGAAGGAGGATAGCTAGTTGAAAAGTCGGTAGCTTCAAGCAAAAGGAATCGCGAGTGGACGTAGGTCGGATGACCGAACCACTATAAAAATATGATTTGCATTTATATTCTTGTTATTTACTTTGCTGCAAACCCTTTCCACTTAATTTAATGCTCTACTTTTTATCTCTGCAAACATCTTTAAGTTAGAGCTTTTCTTATATGATTCTACCGATACGACTTTCATAATACGAAATGAAGTTTTTATTTGTACGAAGTTTTCGAACTTATTTTAATCGTCAAAATTCTATCATCATTATCTATCTGCACTAATTCACCCCCCCCTCCTCTTCTTAGTGCGGTCGATCCCTAACAACAGCCAATGACTCTCGGGTATACCACAACACTCGACCTCATAACCAACGATGAGGGCCTCATTGCCATGAAAGCCGCCGACCATGGCTAGGCCTAATTCATCAAAATTGGTTATATCTATGGGTGTCGAGAGTCGACAACTGACAGGCGTTGACGTGGACTCCATTAATTGCAATGACGACTACGGAGCGAGGAGAGCAACAAGAGCTTCGATGACCCCAATTCCGAGTCAAGGTTGGGATCCGCCTAATAAGTTAGCGAAGCCACCTGCCTCCACGAGGAGCGCATCGTCGACCCCATTGTCGCCTGCCCCGTGTCGCTCGACATATGCATCGACCTGATGCAGATGCCAAGTAGCCCTTTTCTAGGAGTGACCTCAACCCGAAGCTGGGGTCGCCAGGCTCGTACCGTTACCCTTGTTGCCGTAGCCAATTATCGCAAATGGTGAAGTCAACACCCATCAATCGTCGACCCACTGATGAAAACAATTTTGATGTTAGCCTCTATCATACTCGGTGGCTTTCACAATGATGAGGCCCTCATCGTCGACTATGAGGCTAAGCAGTGGGTCACACATAAGAGTCGTTGGCCACGACGACAAGAGATTTAATGGCCAATTGATAAGCATCGACATCAACTTTACCAACTACAACAACAATTACGACCACAAATGGAGAGGGCCGATGCTAAAGATTTGGAGCACATAAGCTGAGGGCGACATCACCATCGAAAACATCACTAAATATTAAAATTATCTTTTTATCTCTTATTTTTTTATATTTTTATCAATAAAACTATGTAAGACAATCTATAATTAGCCCGATGCTCTCACACGAACTTTGAATTCAATACTTGGCTACTACGTAAAAATACCAGACGTATGCAGCCAAGCCAGCCAGAAAATGTTGACAAAGAATGCAAGTTCAGAGGCTTTGGCAACCCAAAGCCTAGCAAATTATTAAGTCAATGACAACATATGAAACGCAGGAATTGCACCACGAGGGTCAGGGTAACTGATACGAATGGATATATCATCATGATCTACGGAAAAGCAAGGCACAGGTTCCAATCTAAAACATAACATACAAGTCACAGAGTTGGCCACACAATATCCACTGAAGAAAATACAGACCATCACGCCAGCCATAAAGACAGCCATAAGTTCTTGGTCTGATGGAAACTACGAATTCTCCTTTACTGCCTCGTCAATTTCGTCAATGTGGTCCAGCATAACTTTCCACTACACAATAAGAGAATAATGGATCAACTCGACAAGGGAACACATAATATAATTAATTATCATTTTATCATATTGCTACTAATCCTATCAAGCTTCTTTGAGCTCTTTTCTCGTCTTTTGACAATAAACAGGGGCAGACCGCTGTCCTCCAAATTCATGCATAGATATAGCAAAAATAGCACTGGTGGATTAAGTTTCGTATTCATGTGTTACATTCCTTGGGTTTGAAGCAATCAGCAGCAAATGGGATGGTTTGCAAAAGTAACAAGAGCTCAGAACAAAACCAAAGAAGACATGTATACACATACCTGATCCATTGGAAGTGATATACCTGAAGGGCCAAAGCATAAAGCTATCATTAGTGAAAAGCCATATAATAGACTTAAACAGTTGAAGAATTCTACAAGTCTAAACAAAATATGCTCAAAGAAACATAATATTGCTATGTTCAAACGTAAGGTGAAAAAGCAACACGACATGCTAGTGTTGTAGTTTAAACATTTGTTTTGAAAATAATGATGACAGGAGTTGAATACATATAGAAAAATGACAGACCACTGCATAAGGTTCCTGGGTTTAGGGAGGCTCAACTTTGACTATATCTGCTGATCCAAAATTGTTGGGACATTACCGTTTGTTATTTATTGCTATTGTTCCAATGCCAATTATTACACTCTGCTAAACTTAATTACATATTATCTAATATATTTAGTTTGCTATATAAAAATACTTGTTCAGAACCAGCATCAGTTACACAGAAAAACAATGTTAAAAAATTAGACTTGAAGAAACTACAATTTAATAACACAAAAACATGACAGGTACAATGATATTTGCGCATGCAAACCTTTGATAAAATACATTCGAAATTGTAGGCAAACTACCACAAGATTTTGTTTTGCTACACATCTTCATCCAAATCAAATTTGTATCTGAACTGTTAATTAAATACTATAAGAAGACACAATAGTCACGTTCTAAGTGTATTACTGAATAATCCTAACTACCAAGTAGTGTTTAACTTCAATGATTCAAGGTCTTCAACCTTATAATGCTACAACTTGAAAAATAATGACAGGCAAATGCAAAGTCCGGACTCGAATAAGGTAAATTTAAGCATAACTGTCTCCACTAAAGGAAATACCAACATCACAGTCATTCAGGCACATATAAGCGATGACACTAGGATTTTCCATTTGCATACCAAATCACATTTACACAACGAATTGATTTTCTAGTGTGTACGCATTAACTGAATCATCTAGCTCTGTGAAGGTTAGATAATTCTATCCCACAAATTTATTAGATCAAAATATCCTACATATTGCCATGACAATAATATCATTGAGCTTCATTATACCTGCATATGGCATATACACTAGTTACATTCAATTGAACAAACAAGTACTCTATAATGGGCCCAGCTTCCTAAGGCATTGTCACAGGATCTACCAAAGACCAATACCCTCTCAGAAAGCAGCTTCGAAGTAAAATAAATCTAATCCAAGTTATTCTTCATTTCTTTTCAGATTACGCAAGCCAATAACACAAATTATGTCTGACAGAAATGTTGGATCTCACATGGTAAATAGCATCACTGGTTCATTACTATTACAATCTTATGTGGTAAATCAGCATTTTTTTTCATTCTACCAATTATAAAGTTTACCACATGAAAAATCTTCAACTACTAATACAATATCTAACTTAAACGTTTAAGTCTGTCATCATTTTCCTGAATTTTCAAGAATACATTAACAGAGCCTCACAATAGTGGTGATGAATGTGCTAAAAGAATGAACTTGACAGTTTGGCTCTGTGTTAACTTGTATTCTCCTTTCTCTTCCTAAATAGAATAATCATCTCCTGGGTGAGACATCTCATTTACATTGCTTCCTTCCCCATTTACAAATACACCATCAAAAATTTGTGTATTGATTCCTTAGAACTGTTTTTCCTTCTTCATATACACAACAAATGAAGTTACTCTTCCAAGTTTCATACCCACAAGTTAACCACATTTTTATATCTTCAAACTATATCCAACTGGTTTCTTACTATCAACAACCATCAGTTAAATTGTTTTTTAATATTTAGAAAACTTCATACCTTATGCAGCTAGTGATCAGCATTTGAAATATTTCTAAGGACCTTGATAGCTTCATCTACCAACAATATATACAGACATTTTGGGCAAAAAAAAAAAAAGGCTAACATGACTCCCTTCCACACTCCTACAAAAGCTTCTTTGCTCATCCAGCTATCATTCCCTTCATCATAATATTAGGTACAATATTTTTACTTATTAAAAAAATATTAAACTAAAGAAACAATTTTCACTGTCCTATTTACAAGGAACAAAATTCAAGGTTCCAATGAGAATGAGCTAGAGAATTCTAATGTTAGATTCACATAGCAAATTCTACCATACACAAGCAAAAGCAAACATGAATCAAGAGTTCATCAAGGCAAGTCAAGTAAATAAAAAGTAAAACTTGTAAATCAAATTATGTAATAAGAAGTACAGAGCAATCTGTTTTACTATTGCTTAAAGAAAACATTTCAACATCCTTTCCCAAGACAAATCACACAGTTTAAACTCATAGTTCAAACAATTTGATAAATTTGTTTAAAGAATAAACATGTTTAAGTTGACTATATCGCTATTGGACTCCGTCAACCTTAAACCATATTGACTAATATTTCTTTTAGTTGGCCATAGAAGAATAAAAAGTTGGACTTGAAGAAGACTAAAATTAACTAACAAAAACACTTGATAACAATTACATGAGTGCATCGGAGAAAGTCAGGAATAACAAGCAATCTCTTGCATCTTAACCACTGAAAATCATTCCATAATGCGTCTCTGTTCAAAGCAAATTAGAATCTCCACTACTAATAAGTTATTCCAAAATCACCAAGATATCCTGTCTACTGTGGCTGATCCTCTAATAAACAGTCCTGATTATTTAGACCTAAGCAGTCAGAAAAGCAAGTGCTGCCTCATGCATCTTACAGGTTATAAAGCTGAAAATTGAAATGAAATTGCTGGCAAATGAGAGGGCAAACTTCAAGACATTAGCTTTGGTTGCAAATAATAAAAAGTATAAAACATAGAATCACTAGGATTTGATCAATTGTGCATGATATAAATCACATTTATTCAAAGAATCAAGTTCCTATTGTATACATCAACCTAATAATCCTATTCCACAAATGTTTGATAATCCTACTTCCACGGATTTATAGTTAATGAAACACTAAAAATGTCGCTTAATGCCCTTAAATCTATGAAAAAATAAAACCACTTCGAATGTAGCACATACACTAATACATCCAGTTATATAAATAACGAACCTGGAATAGTTCCAATTCCCAAAGAAATTGTTTCAGGAACTATCAAAGATCCATACCCTCTTGGAAGAAAGCTTTGGATTCAGATGAACTTTATCCAAGTTTCTTCTCGCTTCTATCTAAATGACATATCAATCAGATTCATCATGTATGAAAAAGATCCTGGATTTCACAACAGGAACAATTTCGGCACCACAGAAATCTGAATTTCACATCAGGGAAAATTTCATAACTATAGAAATCTTTTATGGTAATTTCTCTTTGCTCATTATCACAAGCTTGAAAGTTTATGACATGAAAGGGCTTCAACTCCTGAAACAATAATTAGCACTAGTCTGGTTAAATTGAAATGTGAAAATTATAGAATGTCTCCATCAGCCTCACGATAACAATGATAAGTACCTGGAAGGCTTTGTCAAAACTAGCACTAAGCTCACATTCTATTGCCTTATATTTATTGAATTGAATGGCAAGAGATATATCTCAAAACTTTCTTCTTTAAAACATTCCAATCTTCAAAGCTTATTGGCACCTCACAGCTCATAGAACTATGTCTATATTCTACACCATCCAACTTCTTTCATCCTAATGCAACAGATGAAGTTATCATTCCAATCTTTCATGCCTCCAAATCAACTACTTTTTATATCTTTAAACCAGTTCCATCTAACTTCTTTCCAGCCGTTGCTACAAAGTACCAATTAATTTGTTTCCATATCATTCAAAAAACTCCATACACTTATCAATGCTTTGTACAAACATAATAACTGAGTACCTTAAACTATTGAACATATACTATAACTTTTGGTTCAAAACTATTCTTAGTATGCCAAACCCTATCGAGATAGTAGGCTAACATGATCGCGCGCCCATTGTTCCACCCTCTCGATAAGCTTCCACGGCGGTCCAACTTCCATTCAAACAAACAGTAACAAGCACAGTGTATCTTACTTATAAAAAAGGGACGCATGCTGCACAATAACAAGCACCAAAACGATATGATTCGATGCAACATAGGCAATGCTTTCCCTCGTCAAATGGCACAACATAAAACGATAGCCTGTAGGAGGCCGAAAGAAAGAGATAGAGAACACGAAAGGACCTTTCTTCCCCGGCAGTTCCTTGCCATCTTTGACATAGAACTCTCTGATGTCAACCACGACCTTACCCTGCCACAGCCGCACCGAAACCCTCCGGTTCTTCGATATCTTCCACACGAACAACACACATAAGCAAATCCACGACATCGCGATACCCCAAGACTAGAAAAAGAAAAGAAAATAAATCTAGGGTTTGTGCGCCAAAAAAAGGGGCCAAACCTGACAGACGACGATACCGTCGTCTCCGCCATCATCATCCGAATCCTTCTTGGCGAACTTCCTGGAGGGAGCAGCACCATCGCCTCCGGCCCCCTCCTCATTCTTCCTCTTCCACCCCTTCTTCCACATCTGTCCTACTCCTGCGCGCTCGCCCCCGCTCCTTCCTCGATGGGCTTCGAACAAAAGCCGCGCCCCCAACGAAACTTCTTCTAACGCTAACGAAACGTCTCCTCATTATTTCATTCTCGGTCAAATCGGATCGGGTATGGACTGGATATTGCGAAACCCGCATCCGAAACCACCTCTAAATTGGAACTCAGATGGGATATATTAAAGTAAACATATTCAATATGAAATTATTATTTTGGTCAGATTAGTATTATTTCAAACTTATTCAAACCAACTATATATAATAATTGAACAACACAACAACCAAAAATAATAATTTAAATCAGCTTACTAAATTATTCATGAAGGACTCACTCTGCATGGTCCCAACATAAACATCAAATCCCAAGAATTCTCAACTGTGATTCCACAAGCCACTCAGAATCACAAACCATTGCCTATCCCTCTAATTGTCAACGGCAAATGAACACAAAGAAAAGAAGAAAACACACATGCTCTAAGGCAACGATGACACAGTTGACTCGACTTCTTTTGGCCTCCACAGTGTCTTTTGAACACACAACGATCCTTCGTTTTCCTTGGAGTAGCTCATTCTGACTTCCCAGTTCAGTGACTTTGCCATGCTCTCAACCTCTTCGAGTGTCTCTGCATCATCCCTTACGATAAGCTTGCCTTGCGGTCTCAGAATCCTATCCACTTCGGCGATCACCGGCAGTAGTTTGCATCTGCATATAAACAGTCCCTCCGAGCAGGAGACAAATTGGTCGGTAATGTTATGTATGAACTCCACAGGAGGTCAAAAAGGATATCATGATGCTGACCTCTTCTTCGTTCTGGAGAAGAGATGATCCGCGTGAAGCAGATCATACGATCTAGGATAGGTGCTGAAGGATTCACACCAGTCGTGATACATCCCGAAAAGTCCACGCTCGTAAATGACAGGAAGAGTGTCCGGCGAGTCGATGGTGACGATGTTCATCACCCATGCGTTCACCTCTTGCAAAGCTGCAGCAAAACTGAAACAAGCAGCGATGAGAAACGCCATTGTTTGATAGCATGGAAACCGTGTTCAGAAACAGGGATGGTTCTAAGCTTCATGGTGTTCACGTACCCTCCGTAGACGGCTCTCATGTCCATGACGTTCCTCACGCCAGACCAGTCGATCCCCAGTGCCTTGACATACGAATTGCTTACAACCCGTTTCCAGTGCTGGAAGTCTGCCTCGAAGTCCTCTGGCGCAGGCTTTCCATACACTCCGATCTGCGAGCTATTCAGCCAGTACGGTGGATTCTCCAACCTCTGCGGCCATGGCTGCGGCCACTGTGATCCCCGGACGGCAGAATCCATCTGTACTTCGTGCATGCACGCTTGCAAGGGGACGTTCCTGGAGATAGATTTGCCATGGGCAAACACGTTGATTCATCGAACTCGTGCTGCCGTGAAATCGAAAGAGAAGCAAAAGAGTTACCAGGCGGCGTTGGGGTCATCGGAGCCTTGGCAGAGTGGAGGGCTGCTTTCGCTTCGTTTCGCGTAGCACTCGTTGTTCGAAGGCTTTCTGTATGTTACGATGCCGACCTTGTTGATTTTATCCTTCGTCTTGTTCACCATCTCCCAGCACATGGACTCGGTCAACTCCGCCATGGCTGCAACCATTCACATTCACAGCAGAGGTCAGTGATCGTACTACCACACAGAGAATTCTTCCAAGCTGATGCCAGGAAAGTTCATGTGGATCAAAGAACAATTACCATTCCAGATCTCAACATCCTCCTCCAGTTTTTGGTAAACCGGTGTGGCAGACCATACGAAGTAGCCACCAGGACGCAGCAACCGGTTCAACTCGAGCAACAGCATTCCACCTGCAAGGTGTTCGAGCAGATTGCCTGTGAGTCGCCTCTTCCATGGTGTCAAGAACAGGAATCATGGCGTGAAGTTTTGTTCTCGGGTTGAGCTACCTTCGATATGCCAAGGGACCCTACAGCGGGCACAATGGATAACATCAAAGGCGATCCCGGGGAAAGGGAGCCTTTTGGTGCCCATGACTGCCGAGATGGCTGGAATTCCTCTTTCAAGCGCAAACTGCACTTGCGCTTCGTGCTCATCTTTCGGAGCAAATGACATGGTGAGCACATCTCTGTCGAATAGATAGCCTCCGAAACTGGCCACTCCACAGCCGACATCCAATACAACACGGCTCTTTTGCCCCCAGGCTATGTCGGGCACAGACTACAGACCAGAGTAGCACAGAAGAAACGATCAAAATCATGCTAAAATAGCAGAGAAACTGATGAGGACTGAAGAACTATTTTGATTAGGAAAAGTTGGAAGCTGTAATCCACATAAAATAGCAGTTCAAGCATGCCGTAGAGCTGATGATATAGCCATATAAGCAAGAAGTAGAAAAGAGTAACAAGCAAACCTCCTGGATGAAATCAATGTAGTGCAGTGCTCCGTGCTTGAACTGAGTTCCTCCGCCAGGAAAAGTGAGGTACTCACCAGACACCTTCACCCAATTTTGATGCCCCTTTATGGTTGCAAGCTCTGTGTGAGGTACATTGTGATACCATATCTGCAGTAACATCAGAACCATGAATATGAATTTTCTCTGGCATAGATGCAATGCGGAGGAGGTACCTTGTTCCTGCTATTTGGCCACTCGATTGGCTGTTTGTATCCTTCGGGAAGAGGAAGAAGACAGGTGGGAGCTTCATCAGGGCAATGCCTCTCCCGGTGTTCATAGTGCTTGGTAGTCTTGAGCTTCTTGATGGCGTTCTCGTTGTCAAGGCAAGGAATGTAGTCAGGTCCGGTGGTGACATTGCAGAGCTTCCAGTTGTGCCCGGTAGCAGCATCTTCCTTTGATGTAGCTTGCACTTCCTTCTCTTTCTTGGACTCGGCAGCTTGAGTAGACCATGCACCGTTCTGAGTTCTGGCCGTCTCGTTTAGAAGCTCCGACTGAGCTCCGTCGGGAAACACTTCGCTGGAGACACCGTCCTCCGTTTTGTTCCCTGTCCCTGGAATGGTCTCGTCGGATTTTACTTCCGCCTCCTTGTCTTGGTTTTGCTCACCTTTCTCCCCTATCTGACCCTGATCCTTTCCATCTTGCTCCGATGTGTTGTTGCTATCGGACTTCTGTTGCTCATCTCCCTTAGCTTCATCTGAGTTCTGCTCGGAAATCTTGTTTTGCTCACCATCTGTTGTTTCATTAACCTTCTGCTCTGCTTTCTTTTCCTGTTCACCATCAGTGGTTACTCGGAAAGCCTCCTCTGTGCTGCTCTTGTACTCCTGAACACCTTCTTTGATCATCTCTCCACCCTCTGGTTTCGCATCCCCATCAGTAGTTTCATCTGAACTCTGTTCTGAGCTTTTGTCTTGCTCGATCTCTGTAGTTTCATCAAACTTCTGGTCGGCTTTCTTTTCCTGCTCACCATCCGTAGTTTCTTGAGAACTCCCTTCCCTTCTCTTGTCGAGGCTATTCTCCTGTCCACCTTCTTTAATCACTTCTCCACCCTCTGAATTGCCATTCTCATCACTATATGTCTGCTGGTCTGCTGAATTTTCCTGCGCACCATTTGCAGATTCTCGAGGATTCGCCTCCGAGCTCTTGTCTTGAGCGTTCTCCGGATCACGTTCTTTGATCATTTCTTCACCTTCTGTATTCCCGTTCTCATCACTATATGCCTGAGCTTTCGTGGAATCACCATCCTTCTTATCCTCACCAACCTTGCCAAGCTCGCCTTCTTGGGTCTTTTCCGCCATGTTTTCAGCTGTTTTGTCGAGCAGCTTCTGCTCTTCCGACGACTCGGATTTGGTTTCAGTTGTAGGATCGCTCACGCTGGTGTCGGCATCTCTTCTCGTTGCCTCACCGGAGACCTCCGTTGAACTCTCTTCGAGTGGCGCCGAATAAGTCTCGGAAGCTTGTTGCTTCATCTCCGAGTTGATCTCGGTGGCAGACATGCCGACGGGGACCACAGTGGACGATGTCATCATCCAAACACCAACCAAGCAAAGAGCAACGAACACAACAAGGGTCGCTGTCGAGCACTGCGACGACGACGATGACGATGATGACCTCCTAAAGTCCATCGTGGAGCTTTTCCCGACAGGCATTTCGATTCGCACACCAATACTGCTCGATCTACGTATCTAAAAGCAGAGTCAAGTTTAGAGAGGAACTCAATTTGTCGATCATCGGAGCGGTCGAGAAGTCAAGATTAAAATGCCAAGAAATCAAATCATGATGACTACAAACTAGCAGAATAACTCACTAATTTAGCTCCTCGAAGCGAGAAATCTTCTCCAGTTCAAGCTCAGGCATCCGGTAGCAATGATTGATGGATAACAGAGGAAAATGAAGAAAGCACTCGGGCAGAGAGAAAGACCGCACCTTTGTGAGCTCAACGGAGCATTGGAAGAAGATGAGAACGGCACGAGATTATAAGAGACGAGGAGCGGATTTAGGGAGCAAAAATTACTCCTTTTTGCTGGATAGAAAAGAAAGCGGTGTTTACTGCTTCCATGGCGAGGAAGCGAGCGACGAGAGAGAAGAGGGTGGCCACACGAACCCCGGCTTTGAAGGCGAGCGCCAGTATGCGTGCCTCAACTCATTGCCAATCGTAGCTAGGCCCGTTCAAATCGAAATTGAACCAAATCAAATCAGAATCGAATCGAACCAAATCAATTTGATCCAAACTGGTTCACTAATAATTTAATTTTTAGTGTTATAAATAGTTTTGATTTGATGTTATAAATCAAATCGAACTTATTTTAATTAAAAAATCGAGTTCACTACATTAAACCCTTAATCCGTCTAAAAACCCCAGTAGTAATATTGAGCTAATTTTGACATCACAGTTTACAAATGATAATTCACGAACCAAATTGATTCATTTGAAATTTTTTTTTTAATTTACTTAAAATTATAAACCAGTTAATTAAAAATTAGTTTTCAATCAATTCGATTAGGTAGGTCGAAATCGGTTATGATTCAAACCTACTTTTCTTTCATCAACCCAAACCAAAAAACCAATTTGATTCGGATTGACCTTTACGATTCATCATCAAATCCTTTTAATCATGGTTAGATCAAAATAATATTTTTTTTTGTAAAAAGTTTATTCTGATTAAAAATAGGGATAATATGACCTATCAATAACTTAGCTTTTGAATCAGTAGGCACCCAATCAAAATCTTTGGAAGGAGACCATCATAGCTTTAACAAATGCATGCAACTCATCTTTTCATGATAGTTTATGTTACTGAAGGAATACTGAATCACAAGCTTTAGACATCACAAGAATCCGAGTAATTTGATCGTTCATACATACGTGGAGCAAGGAACAGAGCACCTCATAGGACGTACATACAATACGCTTAATCTCGTGGAAATCCAAGTATAGCAAGAAGAAGTGCGATGATGCTGCCATTGATGAGTCCCCTAAGAATTGTCTGCTTTTGTGGTGTATATGGAGGATATCTAGCAGGAGCTTCCCCACCAAATCCACGAGATAAGACGGCTTTCTTGTGACTAAACACATCAAATGAGAATTTGCCATGGTAAGCACCAATTCCACTCTCGCCTACGCCACCGAATGGCAGATGTGGGTTTGCGAGCTGCATGAACAGAAAAAGAATGGCAGGTTGAGTCATATTTGCAAGTCATTTTATCTCGTGATTAAATGAATTGATATTAGCAGAGGACTTGAAGGCATAACTGCACGTAGAACATATATTTATCAGAATCGGATTAGGGAACTCACATGCAAGGCGACATCATTGATGAGCATTCCACCAGCAGAGACGGATTTTACAAACTGATCTTCTATTTTTCGGTCTTTGGTGAAGAGATAGGCTGCAAGTGGCTTTGACTTTGAGTTTATAAAGTCAATGCAATCTTCCACCTTGTCAAACTGACAAATCAAGATATGTTTCCTTTATCAGAAACTGCATTAGTCTACAAAGGATGGCTACTATAAGATCATGTATTGTGGTGTTGAGAGTATCTTACTGTAACAATTGGAAGGAAAGGGCCAAATATTTCCTCGTTCATAAGTGATGAATCATGTGGCACATCTAACAAGAGCGTAGGAGCTATTTTCCTGCAAGGATATAGGGTGATGTCAAGGTTAAACAGCTTCAATTTTATTTTAATAAAGAAGGGTAATAATATTTGAATCTTACAAGTGCTGTTCATCCCGCTGGCCTCCATGGACGATCGTGCCAGAAACGTTCTCATCATCTATAAGGCCCGTCAAGCGTTTGAAATGGTCAGAGTTTACAATGCGAGACAAATCTGCTGATTCCAGTGGATTCTTCCCGTAGAATTTCTCCAAAGTTCTTTTCATAGCATCCACCTGTCGATGTTGTCAAAAGATAAAAACTACAACAAGCAGGATACAACCATCATCAAATTTCATCCTAAAACTTCTACCAGTGTTGGAGCAAATGATTTCGTTGTTAGGATGTAATCTGGAGCGATACAAGCTTGCCCATTATTGCATCCCCACTTGCCTACGGCAATTCTCCTTGCTGCAACCTTGAAAGATCAAGAAACAAGGATACATCAGTTTTGAAAAAGGGACTAAGATGCAAGTCTACATTAGTTTCACGAGTAAACCCCCATTAATGCCAATACAAGGAATCCTACATCGGTAGCAAAGAAGCAAACAAAAAGATAATTACTTTAACATCGACACTTGAATCCACAAGAACAGGACATTTTCCACCAAGCTCCAAGGCTACTGGTGTTAGATGCTTTGCAGCTGCAGCCATCACAATGCGGCCCACTTTGCCATTACCTGTGAAGTTCCCACTGGTTAAATTTGCAAAAGCCAGGCTCTTTAAAGTCTAAAAGGCTATAGAACAATAGAAAAATATGTACATAAAAAATCATAGGAATAATATGCAGACTCACATTTAAAAATGTTTGAAAAATCTATAAAGAACTTCAAAAATTTTGAAGGTAAGAAGAATGAAGTAGTAGGTCAGCACCTGTATAGAATATTTTGTCCCACTTTTGCTCCAGAAGTGCTGTTGTTTCAGGGATTGAACCCTCAACTATTTTTACACAAGAGTTATCTATGTACTCAGGTAAAACTTTTGCAAAAAAACATGATGTGGCAGGTGCAACTTCTGATGGTTTTAGAACAACAGCATTGCCAGCCACAAGTGCTCCGATTACAGGTTCAATAGACAGCACTGGGAAAAACAAAAGAACAGAACTGTTATTGATCTTGAGAAAGAAAAAATCAGGGATGGACAAGAATCCAGGTCACGACAAAGTACCTTAAATTTGACATGGTTTCATTTTAAAAGAGCAAACTGGAATGCAGTCTAAACGTAATTACAGCAAGAAAATTAACAGCTATGACCTTGACATCAACAACTATTGAGAAAAGTTCAAGTGACACTGATAGGACATTTTAAGTGCATTCACTCCATATATTATAATGGAACAACAATTTCCCAAACTTGGTAAGTTAAATGACTGAAAGCATGGTTTTAAATAATTTTTAACAGATTTCAGAATCCCACAGATCTATAACATAGCAGACAGTTGATATTCAGGTGTAGCCAAAAACACAGTAAAACTTAAAATACAAAAATTAGACCCAGCTTGCATATATTAATCTTCCGACATGAACCAAAGATATCTACTGTTGCATTTTATGAGATGTTGCATGCATCGATCATTTTTATTGGTTTCTTGCTTAGTAACTTGGGAATGACTATTCTATCAAAGAAAAACACAAAAGAATTCAGCACCGAGTTCAGACTGAAGAAACCCATGCAACCCAAAGAATAGAACAACTAAATAAAAAAAACTCACGAGCAATGACACATAAAGTAGAAGCAAAGATCGAACATCACTATCATTACTTATTCATATCAAGTAAGATCCAAGCACCATAGAATTGTGAACTAGCAGTATAAGCCAAGAAAGATCTAATACTCTCCGATTAAGGTAATAACATAAGGTAAATAAAATGGAAGCCACTCGGGAATTATCAAATTATGGCTACATATAGAAACCAAAGCTAGACAGTGACAAAATAATTGGAAGAGCCCTTTTATTCCACAACCAACAAGCCACCTTCAGTCCACACATTTATAAAATGCACATAGTTTGCACTTACAAAATGGATAGTTCCAAGCCGAAATGACCAGCACGACGCCTAGGGGCTCTGAAATGATTTCCGCTGATGATGGAAAAGTTGTAAGAGAAGTTGGCACCTGAAGAGATTTAAAGGCATCAATACCACAAGGCTAATTTAAAGAATGCCAAACAGTTACATGACTTTGATTTTTTAGCAAGAATGATATTGAGGATACCTTTTCAGGTTTCATCCAGCGTTTCATTTCTTTTAAGGCAAAGGTACATGCTGCTTTTGCAAGTGAAATCTGCACCATGAGCAATTGGTCATATACAGATGACAGGTTTTCTCAGAATACTCACTAGTAGAAAGGCATGAGAGAGCATCAATTTGCCCACATAAAACCCTTTGAACTATAGAAACAACAAGAGCTTTCGCCTACGACTACGTTGCCAATTGAATTCCATGTTAGCAGGCCATTGATGTTAGTGAAAAGTATGAGATTGCATATCCAAGGAGATTCACAGCACTTCAAACAACAGCTTTCATCTATGACTGCATTGCCAATTGAATTCCATGTTAGAAGGTCATCGATGTCAAGTATGAGATTGTATATCCAAGTAGATTCACAGCACTTCAAACAACAGCCTTTCATCAAATTAACAAAGTCATGAAATGGTTGTGACACATGGTATTACAACATCCCAAGTTGAAACATATGCAGCAATGACAGAATGCAAAAAAACCAAGCACTGTTATCGACATCTTACACTCCACCCATGCCTTCAAGCTGAATAGGAGATTGTCTCATCAAGAAATCTCTGACCGATTCCATATGGCTTGTTATCGCGACAAAAGAAATAAATTCACACAATATTAATGACTCTCGGATAGCAATCAAGGATACAGAAAACAACCAAAAACTAGCTATCAAACTATCATTTGTAACCAAATAACGGAGGGCATCAGAAGAATAATCCACTGAATTCCCTATCGCGCTAATAAATCCGAGAAGTTTTTTGTATCAAGAGTCCTACAGGTTCGCGCAGACAATAAATACTACAGCTGCACAAACAAGTAGCTACCAGTAATCCAATTCGGTAGGCACAAGCACCAAAAATAGCACAGAAGTACTAATTAGTCCATCCAAGATCACAACTTTGCAGCGGTTGAAACCCGAGAGCTTAAAAAAAAAAAAAAAAAGACAGAACAAGGATGAGGATTCGGGCACCTCGTGGAGGTAGGACTCCATCTGGGGCTTGGCGAGGTCCTCGTGGAGCGCGGCCATGATGGCCGACTCCTTCTCGTCGATCATCCTCGCGATTCCCTTCAGCTGCGCCGCCCGCCACTCGTGGCCCCGCGTCCGCCCGGACGCGAAGCTCCGCCTCAGCCCCGCCACCAGCTCCGCCGCCATCGCGCCATCGAAGCCCGCCCCCGTCCCCCTCTCCTCCCCTCCACTCCCCATCGCTCCCAATCCCCAAAGCTCCAAACTTCACGACCCGAAGACGCCGACAGCGAAAGGCCGCCAACCCCAGAGGCCTCAATATACGTCGGAAAAAGACGACGAAAAGTCCACAAAGTAGATCTGAAACCGAGGAAGTGGCAGGGAAAACAAAGGATATCTTATCCTTGTACGATCGGAAACGAAATCGCCACGATATCGGTTTGCACGCAATCGGCGGAGCCCCGAGAGCTGTGTTCTTTATAGTGCACGCCGTTGTGCTCGTTACGTGTGTTCTTCCTGCGTCGGGCTCCGTCGGGGTGACGGCAATCACACGGTCACGCTGGAATTGGGCCCACGTTGGATTCACACCATTTAATAGGGCAGATGTCAGCAGCAGCTTCGTGGCCGGCGGCGACGTCTCACCTCCTCTTTATTCCATATAATGATAATTCTAAAAATGTTATCCTATTTTTAATGCTTGAAATAATTGTCAATGTAATATCCAAATTAGCAGAGATTGATTCAGATAAGTTTTGAATTAACGGTTCAGATTCAGCGAATCGATTGTCTCGTCAGATCTGATGCCGACAATTGGGGTCAAAATCGATTTGATATTAGAGAAAAAATAATTGTCTTAAAAATTGAATACAATTTAGATCAATAATATTTTATGTCGAGTGATTAAAAATAATAATAATAATAATAATAATAATAATGTATTACAAAAATAATGTATCCGAGTTTTATTTAAATAATTATGTTATTATCATCGATATATTTTATCTCTAAAATCACATCTGAAATGACGTAAAGACTTTGCCAGGTTTTGTCTCCCGGGATGCGATATTTATTGTCACGATGCGTGTACTTTAGGCCATGACGGGATCGGATGTACACGTGGGGTGGGGGCCCACAATCCTTGACTCGTTGACCAATTGCTATGTAACCTAACTCACATCGACAATATAATAATAATATTATAATGATGATGATGATGATGATGACAGTATTTTATTTTTTTAATATATTTTTAAAAAAAACGAAAGAATTTTTTATTTTATTTTTAAAAAAAAATAAAAATTGAAAAACATGATGTTCATTGATTAAATTGATTGATGCATGAGTCATTGATTAAATTGATTGAATCATATATTTAATAAAATTATAAAAATAATATAAAGATTATATTATTATTTTTTAATCTAATTTACTCTAATTTAGAATCCTAAGTGCAAGTTGACCCCACGTCAAATATATGTTGCTTCAAAAGTCTAATGAGTAAAACATGGATTTTTTTTTTTTGGTTCTTATAAGAAAGAAAGAAAAAAGAAAAATATCTTTTTTTTATAAGATTTAAAGAGTCAATTGAGTCATAATCGAGGGTCTATTTTGGTTTCTGGGAATCCGACGAGTCAATTTAGTCATAGTCAAAATGCATTTTGCAAGAGAATTTATTCAAGCTCATCTATCCATTTTTTTTTCTATTTTACATCTAAATTATTTGCTTGCCCTGATAAAATCTTGTGCATAATATTATTATTATTTTTTTCTAATATGAAAACCAATGTGGGATGCAGAAATCCTTAATGACTTTGCAATCATATACATCATCACAAGGAAGAAAAGCATCAGATCCCTGGTGATCAAATTAGTGTGCTCAATATCAACTTTTATGTTAAATTGAATTTACATAATCTCATGATATCTATAACATCAAGCTTACAAAATTCTCCTATTTGACATATGTCATTTTGTTCCAAGTATTCATAAGTCCTTATAATAAATGAACATTTTAAATAAGCATTAACCACAACCTCTTATTGTTGTTACATTCTTAATAAATTGTACAGAGACACATAATTTAGCCCTACCCTTAAAGTTTCTTCTAAGAAACTTAATCCAATATCTTTCCCATGAATGCAAATTCCATGTAGGTGTACATTCTATGCATACAAGTCATAAAAACTTCATTCACAACCTTCCATCCAACTCCTTGTTTTATTTGCCTGCCTTATTTGATCAAGTCAAGTTGATGATAATTAATTTCTTTCACAAAGCATGCAAGTAAACGAAATAATAAAAAAGGATGGACAGTTTTATAGGAATTCCTTAAAACTTTCTTAAGCAGGTAATAATAAGAGAAGGAGGAGGAGGAGAGGAAGAAGAAGAAAAGTTTAGCAGTGCCAATTCATTGCAGAGTTGCTGCAAGTCCTTCTAATTAAATGAACGTTGCGTGCACGCCATAGAAGGTAGGAAATTGGCGACAGTTAATTGCCCCCCATCATATGACATGACAGCGGAGAGTTCTTTTGCGCGAGCTTTGGACTCCATTAATTGACATGACAGTGCACAAACTATCAAACAAGGGGTTCATTAATTGCCATGCCAATTTGCACACCAATGGCGAGGTAACAAAGATGGGTTGACAAAACTCCAATCCCATGTTTCCTTCTTCTTTTCTTCTTCTTCCTGCAGATAACCACAATGTTTATAAGCGATATTTTCATACTCTTATTATATTATTTTCGTTAAAAAAAAAAAACAAGTGATGAGGATAAAACTTGAGTTAAAATCATGTCACAAATTATTAAATTCCTTACCAATTAAGTAAACCGATGCCTTCGATTGATGAAGATAGAACTCGATCGTAGTCCTACGATGGCGTCCCGAGCTTTTCCTTTGTGATTGCAGCAGCAGCATCAAGCATGTCTTCGGCGTCTCACATCTGTTATGAAAGTACAGTTTGCACTTATTAGGGCTTTTGGTTTGGAGATTGAAAACCTAAAGTGATAAGTCCTGAGAAATTGGTTGGCAAAGATTAGGGAGGCCAACTTATCCTTACAACCAACAAGTGGATGTCAGCAGACAAGCTAAAAGCTGGAGTGGGAAGAACCTAAGCCAAGCAATTCAACGGAGACTACTCACATCATCTGTTAAAAACTATGCTCAGACACGTTACAATGATCAACATGAACAGCAGAATAAACATTTTTACCCTATTGATTATTCCCCGACGATGAGGGTCTTAACAATGGATGATGGTTAGGAGTCGACGTGTTAGGTACACCGGAGCTGAACACAACATTTTGAGAGGGGGCAGGAGCAGGGTGGATTGCCGAGAGAGGTAACCGTGGCCCAAAACCAAACATTTGCTGCCGTTGCATCAACTGCATCTGCCGATGGCCGGGAAGATTGCTGCCATAAGCAGCTGGCGCATTCGCCTGCCCAACCGACGGTGACACGGCAGGCGGCCCGGTATTTGCACTGACGGCAGTCGGTGCTGCCGCTGCTGCTACTGATGATGACGACAGATTGTTTGCTGCTGATCCAAATCGCGTGGACATCATTCGGAGGCGTTCGGATGAAAGCCTTTGTCTCATCCTCTCAGCCTGTTCACATTCCTTGAGCAGTAGGGTTTCCAATTCCGCAAACTGTTTCAGCTTCAGCTCCAACCTCTTTAGCTGCACATAACCATGATTTTGGGACACGAGTTCAGATTCAAACTTGGAACATTACAAACACAATTTTCTTATCACATAAGATCAAAATTAACCTTGGAATTTTACAATAATACTAAACGTCATTGCATTACGACAAACAGAACAAAGCTAAGCACTATTACAATCACTCCAAGTATATCCTTAGTGCTCATTTCATAACAGAAGATACAGATGTGGCAATGGTGTGTGCTAGGAATTTAATAGATTATAGTCGAAGTCTGAACGATGAACTGCGATGTCAATAAAATGCCACTTTGAAGTTCATTGTGTTCAAAGCACAGCGCATGTCAACTCAACTCAAGAACATGAATTTCAACATTAACAATATTTCAAGCATATGCTCCTAGTGTCAATTTATTTTTGTTCTCTTTCAGGTGGTTTGATTTTAGGGGAATCACTTAAAATGCTAACATGACTTTTAAGAAATATTTAATTCAAACATTATGTTTGCTAGAAATCACAATTTACACCTTTACTAATTGTTAACTACAATTTGCACCCTATGTGTTCCTAGATAGTAACATTTTGCTCCCTGCAACATCGGTGAGGCCCTAAATATCCATGATATATGATTACCTAAAGAGTCCAATTATCTCAAGCTGTATATGTACAAAACACCCTTGAGTTAATCAAAGTTTTAGCAACACAAGAAACTTCCATTATGAGAGAATTACAACAAACACCTCTATGATAGCTTTTTGCACCAATAAAAGTTCTAACCAACAAGCAACAAGTTAAGCAAATACCAATAGAGGATGGTGAAAGAAGGAGAGAAAAAAGAAAACTGAGGATTAGGTTGATCCAAAAGGAAGAAAGTGTGGGAAAAAAGAGAGATGAAGATAGAGGAAGAAGAGAAAAAAGGAAGGGGAAAATGTAACCGTTTTACTCGCTAAGGAGCTCATTGGTGTAAGGCCAATTTCATCATTGGGGTTGTTGAACTTTAAACTCTGCTAATTGACTACAGGCTGAATGTAACTTAAATCTACCAAATTTATAATACCAAAAAGTCATTGCTGCTGTAGGGGGTCCCTGGGTTTTATTTCTTTTTTCAGGTGAGAAAGCAAGAGGCAATAATTTATGCAGATCATGATTGTCAAAGAATATTGAAGATGAACCTTTTCATAATAGGATTCATTAAAAATGTCAATTTTTTTCCTCGAGAAGCTTTAAAAAGAATATTGGTTTTTCAAAAGTAATTGTGTAGCCAAAATTATGTATATGCAACTTGAGCTGCCTTTGAGCATAGGTGCACCTACAAAAGGGAAATTTGCACATATCTACATAAAAACTCTTTCGATCTGTCATACTTCAAAGTTTAAATTTCATCAAAGTTTAAAATCCCCATGTGAACAACCAAGCGGCCAATTAGGAATGGAAACATCATTAATTCGTTCCATATCCATAACTGTATCTGGGAAACTAAATGGATATAGCCATTTCACTTTCTGGATTTCATTTCTCACTTGTAGCATGTGAAAAAGCATCATGGCAGTATTATTTGAAAAAACACCATTAGCTTGCTTAATTGGATGTCCCGGTTAATAAGGAATATTATTAACCTGATTGTAAAGGACTTCAGTATAAAAAATTTACACTCTAAAAGTTTAAACAGTAAATTGTGAAGAAGGTAACAAGCAGAGGCAAGACAACCAATTCTTTATCTTGCATTGGAAGCAAAAGTTGTGAATTCCTATCCAGTGAATTATTCTAAATTCTTCCATCAAATTCACCCAAGAACTTGTTTTCAGTTTATCTCTGCCAAAATTGACCAAACTAATTAAACTACCAATTATCCATCTCAAAAGTACCATAAATCATGAAAGAAGCAACAAACACTAATTTAACCTGGTAATTTATGATAGTTGCAGCCAGTCTCTGAATTTCACGCTCCTCTTGATCTGCAAATAATTTTGCTTTCACTGAAGCTGCAGATAGGCCACACATGGCAGCATATTTCACAAGTTCAGGAGCAAGCGAAGTAGACTGTGGCACTTGACCTTCTAGAGTTCCATCTGACAGTGAATTAAAATATCAAGGGACAACTTCCACAATCATGAAATCTAAACCAGAAGAATATCAGCAATATACCTTTGTGAGGACCCAAGTTTCCATGTGGCCCACGGATGCCAACTTGGGAATGCAAGCTCTCAGATCCAATCCTTCAAACATGTAAAAGAACTGAAATATAATTAACTGACAACAGAAACAGTGGCCTCTAAATGTGTATATAAAGCAGTAAAGAAAACTAGAATGGCATGCTAGATTGGGCACAAAGAAGAATATAAATGTAATTCTAAAACATGAATGACTGATTTTAGCATGTCTTATATCACCTCACATATTGCAAAAAGAAAGCTACCAATTTAAATTGAATACTAATGTAAACACTGAGCACCATAATACAATTGCAATCATGTACCAATCCCATGAAGAACTGAAGCATTTTAGCACTAACCTGGAGTCCCCTCTAGTCAGGATAGATAATGCTGCACTTGCACAAGCTGCAGCAACTCTTGGTCCAATTGCAGACGTCAAGAAGGCAACCTACAAATTTCACAATGTTCGAATAAGGTACTGAAATATTACAAGCAAAATATTTCTACAAGAAGCAGTTCAACATTTAGGTAATTTTAAGATTTCAAATGCAAAGTATTTGACACTTACTAATGTGATTTAATCGGAAACAATTGTCATTTTAGTTCTTAAAGTTTTCCTTGGTTAACAATACTTGTTTTGCCGATATTCATCAGCTCTTCCATTTTCTCTCTTCCTCATAAAGGAAATAAGATGTTTAGATGGTATACTATATGTATATGCTTATTAGAACTCCTTATAATGACCTATGTATTCGGTTATCATTTCCAATTGGAAGATCCATTAATCCAATTGGAAGAAGATTTAAAATGGATAGATATTTTTCATCCTTTACTGTCTTACAAAATGGTAAACATTATAGTTGTGATGATAGCAACAAATAGCAAATTTAATAGTAGTAGTATTACTTTGTACCATAGTCAGTCATATTTCTTTCTTGTCTTCCCCTTCCGCTACCTCCCCTTCTTTCACTCTTTCCCTCTTCTTTTTTTTTTCCTCTGTTATGCTATCAAATTGGCTAGAATTGACCAAAGTCAATTAACTATAACTGAGCTCAATCAATGTTAGCTGATTCTGGTAGCTACAAGACTCAGAAAAAAGACTAAATTGGACCATACTAACACATTTGTTTCATATAGGAATCAGCCAATGTTGTGAAGCTGGCACAGAACCAAAACATCCCACGGTACCCAGCAGAGGGAAAGAGGAGGAGCAAGAAGGATGAGGAACGAAGAAGAAAGCAAGAAAAAGGATGATGAGGAAGAGGAGGACAAGAAGAGGAGAATTACCGACGAAGAGGTAGGCACAAGTGCAAGCGCAAGCAGAGGGTGGACAAGTAACAACAGGCTGTAGGCGGATGGGTGGTAACTGGCAACACTGGCAACACTTGGGTGAGACCGAGAGGGCTTGCCAGCCCTAAAGGAATCAAGGGTTTTTAGAACTTGTTTTTCCTTAAACCAGACAGGACTATCAGAAATGACCAGTCGATATAGGCCGATCGAGGCAGGATCATGAATCTTGCTCAGAACTAGTTTAAGTCATTCCCTAGAGCTAATCATCTTAAAGTAAAATCAGCTAGGACAAAATGTCTCGAATAAATCTGTACATAGGGTGTTCAATGTAATGTTTATGTATGTTCGTGTCTTTCAATTTTGTTCATGCTTTGCACAACATGTAAAGAGCTTGCAGTAAGCCTGGCAGCATCATTTTGGTTAGCTCTTGTGGCCATTTTAGTCCTATAAATGCAAGTTGTATGTAGTCATCGTACAAAGGCAAAACTGCCCAAAAAATGCAATCAAGACAATCATTTTGAAGGTTTTCTAGCTCCGCAGAGTAGTGCGGAGTGTCAACCAACATCGCACCCAGGAGTTACTCGTGTGGCACATGGTTGGATGGGCCTTTGAGGTAGTGTATAGGGCTGGTTCGCTGTCTTGTTCCGCAACAATGTCATATGAACATTTGTGGGAACTTTTGGCCGCAATGGACCACCTTGAACCCTTTGTCATGCGACCATTTAGAATCTGTGAAGTCTATGTTTGTAATTTGCATTGTTTATCAAGTGTTTACTAAACTATCTACTTGTGGGATCCCAAGTGAAGCGTTTTCTCTAACTTGTCTTCCTTTTTTGTAGATCTTTAAGGGATCATTGGAGGTTTCAGGAAGACTGACCCTTTGTGGACGGACACACAAGGATGCCACATGACTTAGGCATAACCAGTTAAGTCCGTGATAGATGGTATCAAAGCGAGACAATCACACTTAGGAAGGCATGCAAACATGGAGGACCTAGCATGGCTGCGTTGAGGGTAGCCAACATGCATGACCGTTTGAGGGAAACAAATGTAGAGACGCAAGGAAAGAGTCGCTCAAAGGAGCAAGCATCTGAGACTGACATTCAAAGGAATGGCCAACTCTGTACACAAGAAGCACCACGATGACAAGTGAGCTAGGAAGAATGCATAGCACACAAAGGTTGGGATGGCTGAGTTCGAGCTATTACTTGATGTTGGCTACCAAACTTGATGGAGCTCAAGGCAAGTGAGGCGCTTAGCAAAGGAAGAGACCATACAAGGAGGGATGAGTTACTCAGCGACCAAAAAAGTTGTGCAAAGCTCACAGAGGTGAGGGGAATTGCTAAGTCAAAGAATTCCATGCAAGGGCTTGTATACGAATGATGGACTATCCGTGGCCATTCTAAAATGACTAAAACTCAACGCCATAAAGCATGGGAACTTTCCCTTCGGTATAGGAAGAATACATCCATAGAAGGCTGAAGTGTGTAGTAAGTTCAGCATGTTGCTAGGTCTTGAGGGGCACAGCGAGGGCTGTATTGGCAAAGAATCACAATCTAGCAAATGTGTTTGCAATGGCCAAACAATGCATAATTTGTTGAGCAAGGCAGAGTAGTCCAAAGGGATGGTAGTCTCTAAAACTTCCAAAGGAAAAAATGCGTAGAGAAAAATTGTTCCAACGGGACAAATATCCAAAAAGGATAAGTCCCCGTTATCTAGAGAGAGAATTATGTACAACGGACCGTACATGTTAAGGGGATATCTTAATATAACAACTCCAAAAAAATCAATCGTTCGAGTAAATGGCGAGGAGTTATCGTATAATCTCGTACGAGGTAATACATTGATAGACGCATTGCGAGATCAAGTGGGGGAGCGATCCGAGGCAACAACACCAAACAAAGGCACACTTAGAGACGATGAGAAGATCGAACTCAACGGAGGGCTAACCCATGATGGTGAGTCTCTAAAACTTCAGGTGGAACTTGGAAAAAGCCAATGAAGGAGTCAACATAGAAGAGAAATATGGAGCAAAGTCCAAGCTTTCCTTGGATAGTCAAATATCACAAAGGCAAGAGCAAGATTATGTTGTTCCATAAGTCCCTCGTTCTGATGGAGAGGACTCATCTTACATGATGCCAAAGTAGAAGGGAGCTTCGAGGCACATTCATCTTAACTCGACGAAGCAATTAACAAAGATTAAGGGATAACTTAATATAACAACTTAAAAAAATCAATCCATTCAAGTTGATACAAAGAAGTAAATGGCGAGGAAGTTATCGTAGCAATCTCGGTAAAGTCGATGCGAGGTAATAACAATTGATAGAGTGTGTGACCCGAGAGCAAGTGGACGAATGTCAATTGCTAAAGGAGCGAGCAAGTGGGGAAGCTTATAATATGTTCATGGAGAGTTCATAAATCAGACAAAGATCAAATGCAAACAAATGGCAGCAAATTATGGTGAAACGGTTCGAGGCAATGCGACACACAAAAGAAATCACATAAGAGACTTGATCATATTGAGGTATGATGAGGAGCTATTAAGAGCTCCACTTTAGTGAACAACACGACGACAAGAAGGGCTATGGATTAAAGGAGTGAATGTCATGGTACCACTACTATTGCAAAGATAGGTCTTCCGTGCATGCATCAAATTTTACATCAGATGAAAACCTTGATCATCAGCATATGGGGTTGTGTACCACCGGAGGGGATTCCATCTGCAAGTACCAATGAGTCCTATGGGGGAGAACTTGATCATACAGAGATATAATCAAAGTGACTAGAGAGTTGGACTGCTCTAGAGCTTATATTTGCTTGAGGGAGTTCGCAAAGGACAAGACCAAGTGAGCAAATGTTGTTACCAAAGATGTAAAGGAGAACAAAATCAATGCAAGCCTTGCAACATGATGGCGGAGGCCATGCATGGGAGTTACAATTTGTCTTTCCATGCGAGTCAAAGAACATATGAAACAGGTGATCAAAGGGGATCGAAGATGAGTCCACAACAAAACCAAGAATGGAGGTGGGCTTGGAGGAATGCCACAATACCGTAGAGGCAAACTATCGATCGAAGAAAAGGCAAGAGGTCAAGATTATGTACAAAAGTGTTCCATAAGTCCTCGATCCTTTGCTCTCATGGAGGAAGAATGCATGGTCGTGGACGAGGAGAGGACTCAATCTTACATGATGAAACTTCAAAGTAGAGGGCTCATCAAGGCGAAAGTACATTCAATCTTAACAAGACAAAGGCAAGATAGCAATGCACCCTGACAAAGGAGAAATTAAGGGTACTAATCTGGCGACGTGCTTATTGAACTTAAGCAAGTCGAGGTGAAATGCAATTAAGAGGATAAGCTTCTTACATTCCATAAGTTGGAAGCAATGAGGAAGCAAATTGAGGTTAGTAAATTAAGATACATTTAAGCAAATATGTCATACTCTCAACTACCATTCAAGTTGACTACAAGACAAAGAGAGGAAGTTGTCAAATCTCGAACAAGTGAAGATTGCAAAATTTCAATGGAGCAATGGGCAGTCGAATCTGCAAAATAACAAGTCGATAGCAAAATCAATAGCAAACAAAGTCGAAGACTTGAGTAAAGCTGAAGCTCCAGATTAAATCGAGAGACAATAATGAACAATTTCCTGGAGACTTGATCAGTGAGAAGTTGACCCGAGAGCAAGTGGACGAATGTCAATTGCTAAAGAACTTCAAGCGACGACACAATCTAAAGCTGCATCCACCCAATTAAAGTGGCATGAGCCTTATAATATGATGGTCTTTTCCTTCATCCGAGGGCAACAAACCAAGTCAAACCCCACACCGAGTCATTGGCAAGTTGAAAAGTATTGGGATCAAAATCAATTGGGAGACAAGAGGTTGCATCTAGAGCGAAAGCAAAGATCAACACAAAGAATCGAAGGAATAAATAATGTCATGGACCACGTAAGATGACATGGTGCAGCAAATTATGGTGAACTTGTGGTCGGTTCGAGGCTGATCGTCACAGGACAAAACTAAAAGAAATCACTTTAAGCACGAAGTGACGACTACCTAGGAGTGGGTATGATGAGGGCCTTGAGAAGCTGCCTAAAGGAGCGTTCAGTCTGCAAGAGAACTTTTAGCAAAGTGGACCATAGACCCTTTGTCTTGCAACATCAGCAAAGCTATGTAAATTGATATAAAGTGTGGTGAAATGTCATGTGATGGTACCTAACTACTATTAAGGGAAAGAGGTCTTCCGTCATACAACTTAAGCAAAACCAACATGCATTCAACCAATAAAAGTTTACATGAAGGATTGAAAACTTGATCAAGTCTTAAATAATAAAGAAGCTTGAATACGAGGGCAAACTTGAATTACTTGAGAATATATGTCCAATCTAATATTTGTAAGGTACCTCTTGGATATGTATTATTAACATTTTTCTTATAATATCAAAAATTTTTCGAGATTATATTTTAGTAGATCAAACTCCTGAATTTGGAGTCAAATTATTAAAATTGGGAATTCAATGACAAAAGCAAGATTTAAAGAACTGAGCATTACGAGATAAATCAACCACTAGGAGGAATTTTGAGCAAAGGTAGACAAGATGTAAAGGAAAAAATCATAAGCATTCAATGGTAGCCTTGCAACATGAGGACTACCCAGACAATGAGGCAAGCATCAAACCCATGCCTTCACAAAGAATCACAGCAGATCAGAACCCACTAGTCATTTGATCCAACTTCAAATCAAAGCAAAAGGTCGACATCAAGAACACAACTTCTACAGAGGAGGTGCAACAATGTCTGATGGCTAATCAAAGGGCCACCTATTGTAAAAAACTGAGCAAAGTTTTAGTCCACAAGATCAGAACTTAGCTACCCAAACCAAGAAAGGATATGAGCTGCTTGAGCAGAGTGAATGCACAATAAGACATAACTGGGGATTTGAAAATGGGAGCAAATCTCGATGATCATACACACAATTAGTAAAGGACCAAAGTACAATAACTAATGAGTTCGCTTGTAGTCTGCAAATAGATTCTTTAAGAAAGATGAGGTGAATCAATGGATTAAGGTGAAGAAAAGGGTCAAAATACATGAGCATAATCTAAGATACTAGAGCAAAGTGAGACTTGAGATCTGGAGGTGATCGATCCTTTCGAATGGCTTGCATCATGGAGGAAGAATGTATGTTCAAAGTCGTGACGGACAGGAGAGTGGAGAATGCTGAAAAAAGGCTAAATGACTCCATCCTGAATCAATCATAAATGGAAAAACAATCGTAGGAAGGGTAGAAAAGGAGCATTTATTCATATTTGTTAGAGGTGGAGAATCTGATCCATTATCATGAGGCATGACAAGTCTAAATGCGAGTAGGAAACTTCATAAGATCGATGTCGATGGGCTTCTCATCAAGAGAACCGAAAGTAGGAAATTTGAAATGAGGTGTGATGCATGAGCTCGACGATGATAGAATGGATGTAAACAGTAAGTAATTGACTAATGGAGCAGACCGAGGATTCTACCGAGCAAAGGTAGGACAATCGAGGCGAGGGCGGCGCCGCAAAATGGAGTCAGCAGAAATGTTGCGCCCGCCAAAAAAGAGTAGGAATGGGCGCGCTTCAAAGAGGCTATAAAGCGCCGAACCAAAGGCATCAAACTATTGAGCCTTGCTTTCATAGCTTCCTGAGGAGAGTGCAAATCGCTTCCGCCACTGAGCTTCTAAGCATTGTCGCCTTTCATTCCTCGCTATGCTGGTCGCTGATCGGAAGGAGGTGGAGAATTGCAATAACTAACTCAAGTAAAAAATCGATGCGTCCTGGGCCGCCGCTAGGTTGCCGCAAGCAAGGCCAACGCCGCCACTGCAGGGCTAACCGCCATTGAGATCAGAGTCAGAGATCATCAGCAGCGAATCAAGTAACGCTTTGACGTCTCTCGAACTCCTAAGAAATGATATGATGCGAGTATCTTAGTTTTTTTATTTATCGATCGGAGCCTTTTTTGCTAAAATTCAAAGACAACAATTTTAAAATTAATTTTTATTTAAAAAATTAATTTTTTATTTAAAAATTAATTTTAAAAATTAATTTTTATTTAAAATTAATTTTTATTTAAAAAAATTTTTTTATTTAAAAAATTAATTTTTATTTAAAATTAATTTTTATTTAAAATTAATTTTTATTTAAAAATTAAAAGAGAAGAATTTAGTCAAGTATTATACTAATAACATAATTTTTATTTATTAAATTAAAAATAATATATTATTTTAATACTACTAATTTTCTTAATTTAATAATATATTTTTATTTAAATAATAATATATTTTTAATTATATTATATATTTTTTATATTTTAGCGCTATCCATTTAAATATTAAGTTTTATATTTTGAGGCATTTATTAGCGCCTTCCAAGCGCCAGCGCTTTTAAATCACGATTTTAGTTACACCCTTTCTAAGTAGGTAATGGAAATGATGAAGATGGTTTAATTCGATGTTACACCCTTTCTACTTAGAGTAGGTAATGGAAATGATGGAGAAGATGGTATAATCTCAAAGGCGATCAAAACTATTGGAGCCTTGCTCCAAGTCGAGATGAAATTTTGCTCTTTTCAGGCAAAACTTCTTACATTCCATAAGTTCGATAGCAACGAGGAAGCAAATTGCAATAGCTAACTCAACGCAAAAAATGCAAACACTTTGGGTGCTCAAAAGTGTGAGTAAAGAGCAAGCGAAGGCTAGTAACCAACTTGATACATAAAGCACAACCCTCGAGAAGGCAGGCAAAGTCAAGTAACCTTTGACTTCTCAACTCCTAAGATGATAGACAAAACCGAGTATCTTAGTTTTTTTATTTATCCAGTAGAGGAGCTCTGCACATATTCAAAGACAATAATTCTCAAATCCTCACCGATGGTGATCGATTCTATTGAGAGAAGATTATCCGCTTTATTTCCAAACAGAATACCAATCGAAAGCAGGAGTGATGTGAACCTACTTGAAGGCGACAACTAAGTAAAAGAGGAATCGATAGACAAATTTTACGAAGAAAAAAATCAGAACTTCAAAGTTTGCGAGACGATGCTCGTTAAAGCTCCAATAGGCATCCACCCAATTAAAGTGGCATGAGCCGTTTGAGAGACCAACGAACAATAATAATGGTCTTTTCCTTCATCTAAGGGATCCACGGAAACCAACAAAGATCAACACAAGTCAATCGACCCCACACCAGAGTCAGAGTCATTGGCGAGTTGAAGTAGTATTGCGGATCAAAATTCGATAACTCAACAATAGCCGAAGAGCAGTTGGGAGACAAGAGACGTCTTGCATCTAGAGCAAAAAATTGAAGATTCAGCAAAGGCAAGGAGATGCAACATCCATAAAGGATTCAACAAAGACATCGAAGGAATAAATATCGGAGAATGTCATGGACAAATTTATACACAGTGTTTGATGTAATGTTTATGTATACCCATATTTTCAGGTTTTGTTCATGTTTTCATAAAGGCCGTTTGACATTAAATTTTGCGGGCAAAACTTGTTACGTTTTGGACGTTAAATGTAAATTTTATAGTTTTGGCAAGTTAGGCACTTGTGGTCGTTTTAGTCCAAGTAAATGTAGGTTTTTCTTCAAAGTTTGCGAGTACGAAGTGTCCACACAAAAGCAAAACTACCCAAAAAAGGAGCAGAAGCCATTGCAGGGTTTTTCTAGCTTTGCAATAGTTTGGGAGACAAAGAGCGTCTTGCATCTAGAGCAAAAATTGAAGATTCAACAAAGGCAAGGAGATGCAACATCCATAAAGGATTCAACAAAGACATCGAAGCATCGGAGTGGACAAATTTATACACATAGTGTTTGATGTAAGGTTTTCTTTACGCAATGTAAAATGTCGCAACCCCATTTTGTCTTGTTTTTTGTAAATGTAGGTTTTGACAATGTCACATGTATGGGCTAGCTTTTAGAGTGAGTGAACTTAGGAGCCTGGTGGGATAGGCCTTCAGGCGATTGCCTAAAATTTGGTTCATTGTCTTGTTTCGCAATAATGTCATATGGGCATTTGTGAGAACTTTTAGCCATGGTGGACCACCTTAGACCCTTTGTCGTGCTACTGATCAGAGCTTGCGAAGTCTATGTTTGTAAATTGTATTATCTACCAAGTGTGTGCTGAAATGTCTACTCGTGGGATCCCGAGTTAAACGTTTCTTCTAACCCGTCTTCTCTTTTTTGCATATCCTTAAGGGACTATAAGAGATTTTGGGAGGCTAACCCTTTGCAGATGAACATGTAAAGATGTCATACAACTTAAGCAAAACCAACTAAATATGAAACAACAAGGCAAATTCAACAACAATGTAAAAGTTCTCTACCCATGAAGATGAAAATTAAAAGAGAATGACACTGATATGATGTGGACAAGTCACACTTAAATAATAAAGAAGCTTGAACTATGAGGGCAAATACTTGAATTACTTGCATATTTATATTGAATATATGTCCAATCTAATATTTGTAAGGTACCTCTTGGATATGTATTATTAACATTTTTCTTATAATATCAAAAATTTTTCAAATTAATATTGAAGATACGAAATATAACCTTTTTTTTCTTGATATTGCTTTCTATATTTTCATTCTTTTGTAGATCAAACTCCTGAATTTGGAGTCAAATTATTAAAATTGATATCATTGAATTGAAACTCCACATCCAATTGGACAAAAGCAAGATTTGAAACTTTGAATGAACAAAAACCAAGCTATTTATTATAGGTTTCGTTATAATGCATTAAGCCCGATGTATAAATCAACCACTAGGAGGAATTTTAGGTACTTAAGGAGGTAAAGCACATCAAGATGAATGTTCAAATAAGGCTCCATAGTTGTTTGAGCATTCACAAATGGTTCCTGTAGTTCAATCTCCCTGATCTAGGGCCATAGCACCAACGTAAGCAAAGTTAAGACTACCCATTCCAAGCACACATACAATGTAGTCCCCGAGCCTTTCTTGTTGACTAAGCAGTCAAACCCATGCCTTCACAAAGGTTCTGTAATCACAGCAGATCAGAACCTAAATCAACTAGTCATTTGATCCGACTTCACTCTCACCATTAGAACATCAAAATGAAAGGTCGACATCAGCATAAATATACACAACCAACTTCTACAGAGGAGGTCAACTATATGAAGATTAACGTTTATGTAAGGCTCCAGATTTGTTTGAGCATTCTCTTCAGTATGTCTGTCCCCAGTTTTATGGCCTAATAGACCAGATTACCCATTCCCAGGGCACCTATTGTAGTTATTATGTTTTTCCAGTTGACTAACTGATAACAAAGTTTTGTAATCACAGCAGATCAGAACCTAAATCTAGTCCATTTGGTCTGACTTCACTCTCACCAATTACAACATGGTGCAAGGTTAATATCTGCATAAATATACACAACCAACAAGTCTGCTTGGAGCTAGATTTATGTGTTGCATTCATGCTGTTCTTTTGCAATGAAATGAAAACACAAAGATGCAGAAACTCAACTACTCACCAGGGACATAACTGGATTCGCAGAATTTGAAAATGGGAGCTCGCTGCCATTACAGAAATCTCGATTGCCTAATCATAACACAATTAGTATAAGAAAATTTTAGACCAAAGTACAATAACTAATGAGTTCAAAATAAACTTTTCTTGTAGTCTGCAAATAGATTCTTTAAGAATTACCTACGATATTACCATTAGAATTTGAATTTTGAATCACAGGATCAGGTACATTTGATGAATCAACTGAAGTGGGCATATGCGGAAGTTCAATGTTTTCTAGTAGACCATTTTCCATCGGAAGGCGAAGAAAATGCAAAATACATTGTGCTTTTGTCTTGCTGCCCACATATTCTGCAACTTCATTCCAGTTTTCATTATATTTTTCTAAGGCTTCAAGTAACAGCAATGTTTCCTGATCTGTCCAGTTATCCCCATCAAGATCTGGATGATCATTTCTTGAATCCATTCTTATAAAATCTAGGCTCGAATGGCCCGTAACAAATTTTGCATCATGGAAGCAGTCCAAGCAAAGCATAATATCATCCTGTTCAAAGGATTTCACAGCTTAATATGATAAAAAATCAGAATTTGACAGATATAAGCAGTCAAGGGAGTTGGAGCTTGTGTCCATTATAGTTGGCACTCCATAGCATTTGCTAGGTTTATGCTGAAAATATAGCAACTAAATGACTAGTGAAATCACCATCCTGAATCAATCATAAAAGTTGAAAAATCAGATAATACCACCTAGTTCATGGGCTAGTAATCGATGGCCAGACAACTGAAGAAGGTAGAAAAGAAAAGATGATATTCTCATTTATTCATATTTGTTAGTAGACCATGATATATATGATGCATAGTACATTTTAGTTATATCATATAGACATCATGATCGGCACATGCATGTATGAAGCAGAATAGAACATAAAGGGCCCTCCCCCCCCTCTCTCTCTCTCTATGGTAGGGAAAATTTTGATAATCATATAAGAACATGTATTTGTTAGTTTAAGCCACTAAGCGGATCAAAGCACTTGCCAATCTTAATTATTTTCAATGTCTTAATGAGAATGTTTACAGTGAAGATATCCCTTATCATAGAGAAAACTAATATTAGAAGCATGAGGTGGACTTGTGAGATAAAGCATGAAAAATGATTTGAAAATATACAGCAAAATCTACAAAGTATGCTACTGATAGTTTACCTCTATTTAATGATAGTAAATGGAAAGAGTTATGAAAAATGAAAAACTATGGTAATGCAATGTAATTACTACAGTGGAGCAATATATGACCCGAAATGACAATAAGTTTTGGTGACATTCACATTAGTGAGAAACTAAACAAACAATAACATAACAACAAACTGCACTGAGCTAGGACATTCATTATTTATATACTATTCGTATGTATAAAAGTAAGAAGGCAAAATTAAAAGTAAACAGAGCACATAAAAGAAAAGCATACCTCTTTTTGTGATTGATAGTGCAAATTGGTGAGCGGGCAAGAGCAGAAATTGCATGTATGTTCAGCAAACCTTTCCCTAATTCTACTATCCAAATCACCAACGCCAGCATCAAAATCTACCGATGCAGAATGAGAAAGCAAAGCAACATCATCTAGACGGAGGCTACATTTTGGTCTATCAAACAAGATCAAACTGTCTATGGACCTCAATGGTGCAGTCTGAAGCTGAAGCTCCCCACTGACATCCTCCTTAAGAAGGGAGCCAGCCATCCTAAGACCACGATGCACAGAAGAAGCTGCAAGATAATTAATAATCCCCCAGTGATCCAGAAACCTAACTATTCGACTAAGATCATAAAGCTCATTGTTTGGAACCAACGCTTGGCAATCCGCAAAAGATAGCCTCTTCCCAGGATTCTCCAGGTACTTGGAAATTATCTTGTTTCGGAGCCCTATGTACTTTTCTGGGGTGTGATCACTGGACTTCCCTGAGAAGAAGTGCGGCACAACTTGCCTCTCCAGCCGATGCACAGTGCTTCCAGAAAACCAATCTAAACACGTCGAAGAATAAATTTTTAGAATGAAAATGAACTCAAAGCTTCTAAGAGCGGAACGAAACAACAAGCAAAAAATCCAAGCACTGCTACTACGGACCGGAGTGCATTGGAACAAGGAGAAGCTGTTCTTTGCCGAACCGCTTCACCATGCCCTTCCCTTCCATGAGAGGCGGCGGTGTACAAACATAAGCCGAGGGCTTATCAAGGTCTGACGGCTGCAGCAGCGAAGGGTTATCGGGGAGCACCGCTGAGAGGGCCTGCAGCTGGCCGTAAGAGATGTTCTCCAAAATGGGGGAAACCCACGAGCGGGCGGCAAAGTTGGAGCGCTCGGCGGCAACGAGGGCGAGGACGGAAGGGTGGGGGCGATTGACGATGTGGCGTACAACGGCTGGGAAGTCGGAGATCCGGTGGCCACCGTCGGAAACGACCTCCAACCCGCGGAGGTCGAGGACGGGGTCGGCGGTGGCGGGGATCGCGGGGGAGTCGTGGCCGTCCTCCTGCGCCTCCTCCGCGGCGGGGCCAGCATCCTCGTTGTCCTCGTCTTCCTCGTCGTCGTCCGGTGGCTTCTGGCGCCTGGAATTGGCGTCGCGCTTCCTCTTCCGCCATTTGAGCCGTGAATCTGCCAGAGTTTGGAGGCGATCTTGGCGTCAACTGATGCGACATCGAAAGATTTCGAGGAGGAGGAAGAGGAGGAGGAGAAGAAGAAAAAAAGCGCAAACCCTAGAGAGAGAGAGAGAGGGTTTACCTGAAGAGGGGAGAGAAGGGGAAGCGGGCGACATGGGCGGAGGTGGGCGAGGAGGGTTCGGAACGGGAGAGAAGTGGGAGAGAGTGGCGCACGAGCGGGGGGGAGAGGTGGGGCGTAAGGGGGTAAGAAGACCGGGAGTGAGCATATCCTCACGCGTGCGAGAAGACATTTTAGGTTATACTGTTCTCGCGGTACTATTACACACGGAGTTTCCTTTTTTATTATTCTCGTTTTGATAGCCTTAAAATAGTTGAAGAAAATAATTTTCCAATTTTTGAAATACCAAATATGTTCTTTAATATTTAATTTTTTTTGTTTTAATGTATGGAAAAATCCATCAAATAAAAGGTATAAAAATCAATAGAAAGTTCATTCTATTTCTTGAATTTCCTAGTGTTATCTCAATAATGGGCACAAAATAATAAGACATTAATTATCAAGTTCATCAAAATACAGTGTTTCTCATGAAGCTATAATTCCATAAATTCTCAAGATAATGAGAGACACAAATTTGGCTAGGGATGATTTGAAATCCTTAAAGGGATCAATGTGAGAATTTCTTCATGGCATTTACTATTTGAGGATCTCCATAGTGGATTTTCTATAAAATCCTAAGCCAAATTATCATCATTAATGCTAAGTTGCATACACCCAATCTCTTAGTTTTATGATTATTTAAAATTATGATTAAATATATAATTAAAATTTTTGTTAGGATGAGATTCACTAATTTTAGGATACCGATGGATAACTAATCGACGTATCCAACTATGTCTAGAAAATCATAATAATATATGATATGATAATGTTAAGATAAAAAAAAATTATTCTTGATAATATATTAATATAAAATAAAAATTTTGATAAGGTCATCATTTATCTTTGTTTTTAACTTTTAGAATATAGCCCAAAAAATATTTTTGAGGGTAAAGGTGACTCTTAGCGATCTTAATTCTTTTATTTTTCATGGACTAAATGTGATTATCATGAATAATAAAAACAATTAATGATGTTTAGATTACTTTTCATAATGATCTTAGCCATCAAAAAGTAGCAAATTAGGGGGATAGTATGTGCTTGCCGTCCAAAAGATGGGTACTTATATTATATATTCTTTTTAGATATTGTCGAGCATAAAGAAAATATATATAATCAATCGATTCTCTTGATAAAATTAGATTGGAGAAATGACTTTTATTCTTGCCAACAAATGTTGCTGCACAAGAACATGTGTTTTATATTTAGTGTTGAAAAAGAAATTAAGAAAAAAAAAGCAAGTATATTTATTTCATCTGATGAACAACAAGAGCCTGAATTATTATTCTATTATCAACTATTTATGGACTTTCTATATCTATTTTTGCGTCCCAGATACTTATAATTAAATGCAACTAAACATGTAGTTGATCATGCGTGATTGGCATGTTTGTCCTATCATTTTCAAAAATGCAAATCATATAATTAATTTGGATTGTATATAACTTTATCAAATATGATGTTATGATGTATTATTAGTTTTATTAATTACTAATTTAGGATTTTAGTATTTCAGCTAAAACAATACTATTTATCTACTAATCACCATTTGTACGTTGTAGATGACATTAGATGGTGAACTTTTTAAGCTAATGAAATGGTAACAATATGAATTGTTATGCTACTTCATGTCAAATTTACGAGTTAAGACCATAAACATAAAAATCATAATATATTATTATTTTATAAAATATTTTAATATTAAAAGTTGTTATCAAATAAACAATGCCTATTTTTTGATGCTAGTCAGAAAGTATTTATCTAATTTGTAAACACACCATCATTATAGTCAGATATATAATGATATCTGTCTATAATAATAATTAGATTTATCTTCTTTTTTTTTTTTACATATGATCGATAGATTTAGGAATGAAGGGAGAGAGAGAATTAATATCTCAATCATTGATATCAATTGTCATATCGATATTTTATAAAATATTTGGCCGTCCTACGAAATGCTTGTTGTAAGCTTTTTTATAAAATGAATAGGAAAGTAAGGATCCATCGGAATATCTGAGTGTCATTCTATAATCTCTCAATTATATCACGTATTCAAGTATTATGTGTTTAGTTCTTATGAGTTTTTATGTATTTATAAATGGGAACGAAGAGTCTAATATAAATAATTTAAAAAATTATATCAAAATTATTTCATAAGAAATTTTTATCATAATTAAAAAAAAATATTAGTAAAAAAATCATGATGTGCATGTATCTCATTTATGATATGTAATTAATGAACTGATGGTCACATCACATGTTAATGTCTTCTCCAGACTCGTCATGATACATCAAAGTAATGTCATGATCATGATAAGTCATGTTACTTAAATGCCAAAAAAAACAGTGATGTCCATGTCATGTTACATTGTGTTAAGCTTCGAATCACGTCGATTGATGTAAACCTGATGTTACGTTTAATTTACGGATTAGCTTAATAGCTAATTACTTCTTACAACTTAACTTCATGCTCATAGTGTTGTTGAGGCTTTACATTTTGGCATATCTCCATTCTCATTCTATTTATGATTTTGAATCAAAATTATCTTTATATATATATATATATATTTCAAAATGTCTCTCTGACAGTCATTTATTAAGTTATTAGATGAGATAATTTTGATAATAATTTCGTTATTTTTAAATTTTGATAATTCTCATCAAAATTACTTAGCAGCAGTAGAGCAGTGTAGGTTCTTCCCAGTGGCCATAATATATTAAGGCCGCCCATCGTGCGAACGCTCATTAGCTTCCACTTCCCGATGAGATCTCAAAAGACCAACGCGCTCTCCCCGATCTCTCCTTCCCGTTCTCCAAAAACCCACGAGCACATCCCTCGCTCATCGACATGAGCACAGAGAGAGAGAGAGAGAGAGAGAGAGAGATGGAGAGGGACCTCAAAAGAAGATGTGCAGTGTGGACTGATGCAATGGAATCCATCATTCTTATTCTTCTTGAAGTGGTGAGCACAGATTTGGGCCCTCGTACGGAGCAGGCGCAGTACAAGGCTTTAGGGTTTTGTATCAAGACAGGTCAAATCGCCATTGCCACTGAGCTAACCCTGCTGACCCACCGCCATCATCTCTTGCCTTGAAATGGCCTCTCACCACATGAGCCAATCATTCTCGACACCGAACCCACCCGGAGACCGGAGACCGGAGACCGGAGGAACCCGCGCACCGCTTCGCCTATCGGAGAGCACCCGCGGCCTCCAACCATCGTCCCCCTCCTCCTGGAAGATGCCATGACCCGTTCGACCCTGTGAGAGCTTGTACATGGAGCAGCAGCCCTCAGGAAAAGGAGTAGAGCTGCAGAGAGCGGTCGGATGAGAATAGGATGGTTTTCTTTTCTACGTTTTGGATGGGATGCCGGTCAAGTCAGTCAACGTAGATAGGATTGCACCCCAATCTCCCACAAAGAAGCTGTGAAACCAACACTCGGCTCAAAGCAAGAAGCTGAAGACATCCTCCCCTCTCTTGAAACTAGGAAGAGGAGGAGAAGAAGCCATGGGAGTAAACAATGCCAATGGCACGACTCCATTAATCTTTTCCCCTCAAAAGGAAACACCCATGATTGCTCCCAAGCTGTCCTTTTCGGCTTAGGAAGTTGAGCTTCCAAGCCATCCCCCTCTCCCTCCTCCTCCTCTTGCTTAAATCCCCTCCTCTCTGCTTCACCCGATTCACATCCCATCTGCTCCCTCGGTCACGGTCATACAGACCTCATGAAGCCTTCTTCCAGCCCTGTCAATGGCTTCTACGCCTTCCTTGCGCATGGCCTCGATGATCTCGAAGGCTGTTTCGAGTCGAACAACTTCATGTCGCTTCAGTTCCTCGAGAAGGCCATCGCGCTGCTGCGGTCGGTCCACGCCGACCTCGCCCACCTAGTCCAGAAGCTCCATCTGCCTGCGGGTGAGAAGTGGCTGGACGAGTACATGGACGAGAGCTCTCGCCTTTGGGAGGCTTGTCATGTCCTCAAGACGGGCATCTCGAGCATGGAGACCTTTTGCGCCACCGGAGCCGGCATGATCTCCGCGCTCGACGATAGCCATCGCAGCAATCCTCATCTCACCCGACAGGTCCTACTTGGACAGATCCTCACTCCTTCTACGACCATTTCTTTGCCAAGAACCATCTGAATTGTTCTGCTTCTGAATGTAACAGGTGATGCGGGCGATCTCGGTCTGCCGGAGAGGCCTCGTGGGGCTCGAAGGGGAGAACAGAGTGACGGTGGCGACAAGGATCGCACCTCTGTCTCTCCGGTTCGACCAGAACATCCCTGCAGAATCTAAGCTAAACGGGTTCAATGGATTCAGAGGAGTGCTGCTCGCAAGCAGAAACGTGAGTTGCTTCCTCCTGACGATCCTCATATGGGGTTTGGTGCATTGGTGGCCGAACTCGAGCGCCACTACGTCTGCTGCCGTCGAGGGCTTACTGTTCTCGGGCTCAGGTTTCATGGCGTCCACGTCGAGACTGCAGCAGAGGGTGGAAGCCGAGGTCGAGAGAGCGGGTGGTCGGCCAGGAATCCTGTTGTTCGAGTTCCAGAGGGTGAGGGCTTGCTTAGAAGAGCTCAGAGAGGAGCTGGAGAGTGGCGGCGGGCATGACACAGAAAGCGGAAGCATCCAGGAGAGGGTGCAGAGCTTGAGAGTTTGGTTCGGCCTACTCAGGAATGGAACCGAGAACATAGCTTTGCAGCTGGATGACTTCCTCGATGAGATAGTAGCAGGGAGGAAGCAGCTCTTGGATATCTGAAGTCACAGGTAGAAGAAAGGTAGACATGCAAGGAGAGGGAGAGAGAGAAGGGAGGGTGCAACAGGCTTTTGAGGTGTTCTCTTCTGCTCTGTGTTCTCAGATCAATCACCATATGGAAGATCGAAGTGGAGGACAATATAAATTATACTACAAAGTATCACTGGCTTGCACGAAGAGAGAGAAGCAATGAGGCTTGCAGTTCCACAACAGAAGCGATGGTGGAAAAGAGAAGCATCCCTTCTTCCATCACATCTCCCCAGCAGCAGCCCTTCTTCTCACTGTAAGAACTTTCAGACGAAAGGTGGCTTTTGTTCCTCTGCACAAGCCAACCTCCAGGCCATACTTGTGGAAACTGAGAGCATTCAGTGACTGTAAATGATATGATAACCTTTCTTAGTCTCTCTCTCTCTCTCTTTCCGAGTCCCCCACCTTCCATCACTTCTGTGTCACTTCATCCTGCCACTAATGATTCCACTGGGACAAGAGGAGGCGGGAGGGGGCCTAAAGATTCCTTGATCTGGGAGAGGGGAAAGGGAATGGAAACATAGTATTATGGAAGCTTTTGTCTGCTTCATCAATGCTCAATGCCAACATAGAATCAAAGCCTCAGCAGGCAGTCTGACATGTCTGCTGCTTTATTCCCACCTACACCCAACCTATGCGGAATCAAGTTGCCCAAATAGATCCACAACTTGTTTTTATTTTAATAAATGCCAACATAATGGTACATGATTAAATTGGAATTGTCACCTTTAATCAGATACCAAATGTGTATATTAACAGGGCATTTTGTTCAAATGGGTAGAGATATTTTATCTAATTTTTTTTATTATCAGAATTTCATCTATCTCAAGGATTTTTTAAATATTTTAATAAAAATATATGTTCGTCCTTCGTCAATCACATTATCATTGTTTTTTTACTTATCGTGAATAATAAATATTATAAAATTAAGAAATATTTTATAAAAAAGATGATTTTTATTGAGTATTTATATAGATTCTAATGAATAGATCTTCCTTAATTATGCACTCAAATCGTTTAATTTATTTAAATTTGTGATTGATTCTTAAAATATAAATTGATTGATGACATAATGAAATAAGAATGTTATTCTATGTGTATCCTTATCATGATCTTTTATAAAAAAAAATAACGATATATTTTCATCAAAGTGGTGAAAAAATCACAGATTTTTTTAAGGTAGAATGCTTAATGTATAAGCTAGAATATAGATAGAGAAAATAAGAAAATGGAGCATTATTTTAAGCAAAAAGTTTTAGAAAATTGAGAGTCCTCCAAGATATACTGATCTTATTATCCCTATTATTTAATCAGCTATATGAGTGCTTGAACATGAACAAATCAATTAAAATGATGTGAAAATACTATTTCAGAAATAGTGTGAATCGACATCTTATACGCAGCGGAAAACAAAACAAGACCAGATTTCCCATAGTTACGTACTTGACTATTGTACGATAATTGGTGCACGAAAAATCTGTTAATCCGAAAAAACTACACGTATCATGTCAGAAGCATTATCTGGGGAGATCATATATTTCCAAAAATTCTAGATCTGATGAAGAGGATGAAGGAGCACTAGCGTACTCCTCTCTAGCAGTAATCCACACAGCGGACGCAGCAACGGCGCTCCTCAGATCACCGCGAGATCACCTTCTCCACATGCACCACAAAGTCACTAGAGCCAAGGAGAAGGAGAGGAGGCTGCGGAGAATAGGAGGGGCGATTATCAAGAGCTCTAGCCTATGATATCGAGAGTGGATGATCCTATATTGACACACAATTATCTTAGTAAGGTTGGCTATCATTCCCGAGAACCAATTGTACTAGATCTGGAGCTTTCCAAACCTGTAAGTTTGACGTCAAAAAATGGAGTACTCAAACAATGTATCTTTGGTGTCTTAAGTCTAAGGACTAAATACACAAGGGACTATGGAATCACTGTCTGGCGTTAGGTATTATTAACCATATAGCATTATGTAAACGGATCAATCAGTTAACTCATTCTCCAATGAGCACTGCACCGTACCTCTAGTGTCCCCACACAAACGACTATGAGATCAGTCGTCTCTATCATATAGATGAGTATACAATACACCAGTTTATCTCATTATCTCAATATCCTTATTGAGTAACTTATGACCAGAATGATTTAGGATATATGTTTAAAGGTATATTAGTCTCATTATCATGATCTCATCACGATCCGTTTCTATTGATCCATTGACATCACAATATTCATCCAGATAATGTGAGAAAATACCAGTAATAATATACAAAGAGATGAATGTAATGTGTGATTCACGTGATTAATTTATAGGGCACCTATAATTAACATAAATTAATTTGAATAACGTGACTTTCATGTGTTCGGCCCACATTTTGAGTACAATCTCAAACATTTTTCAGGATAAGTCAGTCAATCGACATTGATCGGACCGGATGGTCGAGCAGATCTTAATTAATTTGGTTCATTTATTCGACGGTTTGAATTTTAAAAGGATTAAAATATTTATATCTCTTTATTTGTTATCAAAGACATTTAAAAAATTTAAGCACGTTTAAGTTTTTTATTATAAGAAATAGAACAAAAAAGCATTATACTGTTTTGATTGTCATCATCCCTATCATTCTTTTCCATTGTTTTTTATAATATTTTGTAATATTTCAATACATGTATAATCATATTGTATTTTTTAAAGATTTGCGATCCATTGTTATATAATGTATCAACCAATAACCCGATTTATATTATCAAATTCAAATAAAATATATGTATTTTTATACAATAACAATAATAAAATCATAAATCCCTACAATTTCACATTTAATAGAATATATCAAACAAGCATTATTTTCTATTTATGATAATATTTCTAGAGTAATTTCATTACCCATCTAATTTGCTCGCACAAAACTATATAATTGACATTTTGTGTCGACCACTTACGTCTTTTTGATCCTATTTGGGATCGGATCGGATTTCTCGAACTGGACCTGGACCCAATCCGATAGTACTAGTTGAAGCTTACACAACTCACCCGCTCGCTCTAATTGGATCCGACCCGGACCCAATCCGATAGCACTAGCCGAACCCTACACAACCTATCGGGTCTCTCATTGAGCAAGTTGCACTCAGGATCCGACCCGGCCTGTTCCCACCCTTGACATGGGACGGAGAAGCAAGCGGCGAGCGCGAGCCTTCGCCGAGGGCAAGGGCAAGAGGGAGGAGAAGAGCAAGAGGAAGGAGGTCGCCACCAAGCGATGGCGCGGCTCCACCGCCTTGTTCGTGGTGGTGGACTACCTCCTTGTCATCTGCACCCGTGTTCTGTTTACCCTAAAAGCCGGTCCCGTTCTGTTCTAATCCGCGGTATTATCCTCTGTTCCTTCTCTCTTTCCCCTCTTTGTGATGCCCAAACCCTTTTTCTTCGATGCAATTGCGTCGCATATGTTCATCTAAGAATTTGGCATTTGATTGCCCTCTTTTGGCTGTCATAGATCTGTCTGAACCATTGTCACAAGATTCCTTTTTTCTCTTGTAAAAGTTCGCCTGAATGCATTTGTTCCAGATGATTGATTGGGTTACCAACTCCATCTCTCATAATTAAGGGATTTGGCATCGAAATCATCTCCCATCTTCGATGTTTATAATTGGATACGTATGTTTGGATGTGCGATTGAGATGTCTGGATACACGACATTGAACAGTGTATAGATATTGGTTTTAGAGGCTTCTTCCGATCTTTCAATTAGCTACTACTGTAGTTACAAGGTTACCATCTTCGCAATCACCGGAAGCTTCTCAGTATGGAGTACTCCGTACTTTGTAAGCTCAGGAAGTGTTCAGACTTCTAAGTTCACACAGACCCAGCATCAACAGCTCACCGGCAACTGCCGTGCGAGGTGCACCAGGTGCCAGGAGAGACTCATCAACGTTAGTAAATTGAGAAACGATGAGTAGGTGTTGAGCTTCTTCAGCCTTCTGTTTAGATGCACCAATCCACACTTTTCCCCGTCCTGCTCCACCGACGCCGACGTCGCCCTCGCCCTAGTCGTCGCCGTCGTCGTCGTCGTCGTCGTCGTCCCAGCTGGGGCCGATGCCATGACCGGTGGGTCCGCCATCACATCTGCCATGTCCCTCCCCCTCCCTTCTTCCTTCTCTATCTTCATTCTCTCGAACATAACCTACCAGTTTAGACAAGTTAGACAGGCGGAGTAGCAGCAGCAAAGGCGACTCGGTAGCAACTTCGACCCACCTTTGTAGCTTTAGGCTCCAGGAAGAACATATTAACCAGGACCAGCACCAGAGCACCGAGCAAGTTGTAGCCCTGCACTCTTTCGGCCAGAAATCTGCGGTCACGACCGAAGAAATGCGCCACAAGAGTAAGGGCGGTGCTGTATGCCACCAGTCGGAAGTACACCGGATACAGCTTGCTCTGTACCAACCCGAACTGCTGCCTCGGTAGCGCCGTCGCCAAGACGTTGCCCGACACAAATGTCACCCACACACACGCCCCGTATGCGGTCGCGAAGCCAAGAAGGTGCAGTATCGCGGCTGCAGCCTGCCCAGTCTCCGGCGCCCAAACATAAACTGCGGCGTCAAAGGCCACTGCTTTTGCTCGTCTAAGTATGTCTGTTAGGTTGCCTCGTGTTTCTCTTGCCGTCTTCTCGGCTTTGTGCTCTGCCCTCTTTGCGATACCCGAGATGTTTCGAGATATATCCTGCCCTGTTTCTTCCGCGGACTCCACTACCTTCTCCATGGCATCCTTGGTATCCTCCTTGATCTGTGAAGCTTTGTCTATGGTGCTCTCCAGTTTGTCCCTCGCCATGGAAGCCTTCTCTTTGGCAGCGACTATAGTTTCCTTGACAGTATCCTTTGCACTCTCCTTCAGTTGCGATGCTTTCTCTTCAGCGTCCCTCACAGCGCCCTGCGCGCCTTCCTTCAGCTGGCTAGCTTTCTCGCCTGCCTTCTTAACGGCATCTTTCGAGATATCCTCGATCTCGGTCGCTTTCTCCTTGCTTTTACCGACGAGACCAGCGACCTTCTCCTTGCACACGCCGTAGGCATCACATATCATGCTCTTCGCGGAACCGGCTGCTTGCGCTTCATCCGGCCGCGCAGGGGGTGTCGAGACACCTTGGCCGAGGTTAGGGAGAACCGAAGCGGCTTCCTGAATCTTATCTTTGGCTTCTTCGATGAGCCGGTGGGTGGCGGGAGGGTGAAGAAACTGTTCAGCGAAGTCAGGAGGGACTTGGCGCTCATACTCCACCACGACGACGCGGTGGCCTTCTCGGAGGACCTGGTCATCGGCGGGGTGGCGCTGCTGGTGATGGCGGGGCTTGGGTTCGTGGTGAGGCGACCAGACGCCGGCAGCGGCAAGGGAGGAGAGGAGAAGGCCCAACGTCACAAGGTTCATCATTTTCCCTGGTTGCTGTTGAAGGCTTGGTGTTCGAGGAAAAGAACAGCAAGCAACAAGAGGAAGGGGTTTATCCAGTCGCTGTTCCCGGAATCGGCTGTAGGCGAACGCCACGTGGCTCGTTGGACAAGCTTGGGACAAACACGTGTGCGTCTTCTCGCCACGTGTGCTTGGACGTGTCTGGGTTCCGCTCTCACAGGGTCGGCAAGACGGTAAGCGGTAAGAGTTAGCAGAGTCGCGAACCGGATGGTCGCCGGACTCGGTAAGTCCGGTTCAGTTCGGTAGATGCTCGACCGGACCGTGGCCCCTAAAATTACAAAGACATTATTATCTCACGAAAAGTGAAGAAAGACTAATTTTTGTTATCTTAATTAAAATGAGAAAATTAGGTTTCCGGAATTATGTATATATGTGAAAATTTATAAAGACAAATATGTATTCCAAACTTTGCAATATATATATATATATATATATATATATATATATATATATATACATATATATATATTCTTAAACCTGTTACAAGATTTGTATTGGTGTTCGCAGGCGTCGACGGAGAATGGACGCTCTCATGGCGACGCCTCCGCAATGCCCTCCGTCTTTCTCGCCTCCCCGCACTTCCCTGACCATCCGTACCCTAACCCTCTCAGTCTCCTCTTCTTCGTCCTCGACCCCTCCCCTCCTATGGCCGCCTTGCCCTCCCTCCGCCGCCGCCGCGCTCACGCCGACGCCGCCCGCAGGCCCGAGCTTCGGCGCGGAAGATGAGGGCCATCGGCCCTGGTCCCGCCTGGTTTCTCCCCTTCCGTCGTCGCCCGGGGAATCCTCCTTCCTCGGCCTCTGTCCTCAACCACCTCCGCCACCGGCCTTGGCGGCCACGCCGGATCCTCGACCCCGGAGGCGACGCTGTCCTCCGGTGGAACCGCATATTCCTTGTCTCTTGCCTCGTGGCCCTCTTCGTTGATCCTCTCTACTTCTACCTCCTCTACATCGGCGGCCCTGCCTGTGTCCGCATTGACGTCAATATCGGCATCATCGTCACCTTCTTTCGCACCGTCGCTGACCTCTTTTACCTCGGCCACATGCTCCTCAAGTTCCGGATCGCCTTTGTGGCCCCAAGCTCCAGGGTCTTCGGCAGGGGCGAGCTTGTCACGGATCCCCATCAGATTGCTATGCGCTACCTGAAGGGCGATTTTTTCATCGATCTTATCGCCATGCTCCCCATCCCCCAGGTAGGTATTTATTACGATCCACCAATCCGATTATCTTTCTCTTCTTTTTCTGTGTTTGTTTCTTGCATTCCACTATATTCTTGTCATCTTCCTTTCATTCAAAGAGCAAAAGCATATTATTATCATACACATTAATTGTAGTTTGTGCATAAATCATTAGCATAAAAGCGACTATTCAAGATTGCCCAGAAACCAAGGTGCTTTGGAACTCTCAAACTATAATTATAAGTTGTCTTACTCTATGAATGTTTCTTGCTTTAGGTGTGTATGTCAAAGATTTCTCTGGTCCTGAACAAATTTTGGACCCAAATTCCCAGTTAGCTAATTTACAACCAATTAGCCTGTTTGATTAATCAATCAACATATGAGAAAAATCTTGAGCTGTCTAACAATTTTGATCCTTTTAGACAGTGAGGGAAAGAAAACAAATTCTTACACACTCTAGCTGAAAGTTGGAATATCGATTTTTTATTACATTTATGAATTGAGGAAATAAATTACATGGAAAGATGAAAAAAGTTATCAAGGAAAGACAGGTAGCCAAATGAGATGAATTGGATTGAGGTTGTGCTCGGTCAATTGCTAAATTATGAATTTGGCTTAGATTTCTGTAGCTAGTTCCAGAAGTTCTAATTTAACTTGGATGTTGACTAAGATATTTTCTTTTTCTGTTTTCCACTATGGTTTATTTTGTATGTTTCTAGTTTACTTTTGATTTCATATCTGTGGTTTGGTTGGCATGATTTGGTTGGGACTATGATGTTGGATCCTTGATAACTATCTTTTTTCTTTTCATACCACCAAAGGAGGTTTAACCATTGTTGTCCTTCGAATGTTAGAAATCCAATAGGTTTTGTATGACATCTAAGGCCTTCAAATTCCGTGATTTTGAATTTCCAGGTGTTTCTATGAGTTTCAAAATTTTTTTTGTTGTACTAATTTGCCCCATATCAGCATAACACATGTTGACCATAACCAAGTCCTTGTTGGATGCTCTAATAAATCGCTACATTCATGAAAATAATGTAATATGTTCAAATGTTGTTGATTTCTTATTCATTCACTTTAGGGAAAATATGACAACTTATTTCTTTTTTACAGATAATAATCTGGTTTGTGATTCCAGCTGTGAGCAGCTCTTCGGCTAATCACACTAACAATACACTTTCATTGATTGTTTTCATCCAATATATTCCAAGGCTATTTCTCATTTTTCCTTTGAATGCACGAATCGTCAAGGCCACAGGAGTAGTTACAAAAACTGCATGGGCAGGAGCTGCATACAATCTCCTTCTATATATGCTGGCAAGCCATGTATGATTCTTTTTTCAGTTATCCCTACTCAGGTACCACATTATATTTTTCCTGAGTGAGAAAATTGACCATCTTTTCCCCTTTACAGGTTCTCGGAGCTTTATGGTATCTTTTGTCCATTGAGCGCCAGTACACCTGCTGGATCACAGAATGCCTGGCAGAAAATGTCAGCACGACAACGATGCCAATTTGCAACCCAAGTTTTTTGGACTGTAGTAGCTTAGAGCTGCCTGAGCGAAAGGCCTGGCGCAACAGTACCCTTCTGCTTAGTAATTGTGATGCCACGAATGATGGTGTCAAGTTCAATTTTGGCATGTTTGCAGATGCTTTGACTAGTGAGATTGTTGCAGCAACTTTCATTGAGAAGTATCTGTATTGCCTTTGGTGGGGACTAAAAAATCTAAGGTGAATTTGATGAAGTTATATTCTGATTGGCTAAATCATTTTTGATAGGCCAAATCTTGTCTCATATCTTGCTCTTGAATTTAGATGGCTCTTTTATTTTCTTGATTAGTGTAGCGAAGACGTGAAATAGAACATAGTTCAGAGCAAAAAATTCCATTGGTGTTCAAAAGCTCTATGTTTATGTTGATTAGAGCTGATAATTGTGCATAATTTTGAATAGTTCCTTGTACATATGCATTTATAATGGACCTCATAGTGTTTGGTCATATTGACGTGTTTACTAACATTTGTGGTAAAACTATGCACACCCAAGTAGATTATTATAGTCTGGAGTCCACTTCATATTGTTATAAAAAATAACTTTCATGCTTGACAATGACAATATGGTAAGGCATGTTCATCCAATCATTTTCTGGAGTCTTATGGACTTTGCTGAAAAAAAGACAGGCTGTAGAAGTTCATCCAACCGGCTGTAATATCAGATATTTGAAGTTTGACACTTTGCAGTTAAGGGCTTTATAAATTATGACTCTGTCTTTGCACTTCACTAAAAATTCATTTTATTTTGCTTATGTTTTAGTCAATTGCCAATAGTATTTTTTTTTCGTGAAACTCAACTGTCTTTGCACGTCACTAGATAATTTATTTTATTTTGCTTATGTTTTAGTCAATCGACAATAGTATTTTTTTGTCGTGAAACTCAACTGCCTTGTGACTTCATTTTGTGCATTAATGTTCTCTTTTTTATTGGAAAAGATTGACTAGAGTGTATTATTGATTTCATGTTTATGAACTTAAATTAGTGCTTTATCTTGTTTCTATTCAGTTCCTATGGACAGAATCTGGCAACAAGCACTTATATTGGAGAAACAACATTTGCCATTCTCATATGCATTATGGGTCTTGTTCTGTTTTCACATTTAATTGGAAACATGCAGGTACCATTTCTTATCACAAAAGATGATCCGTTTCTGTTAACTTTCTTGAGCTACACATGCTTATGTACTTAATTTAATTACTTCCTATTGGTGAATATATTTGAGTTGATAAGATTGTTCTTTTTTTTTTTCTGTAAAAAGATGTTAAACCTGCTTATCTAAATATGTAGATCTTTTCTCATTTCTCTGAATTCGCACATATTTATGCATTTGACCTATGACATATCAGTGGATAGCTTTTGGCTTGCATGTTCATTTTCCTTGTTCCAGGTCTGCAGCATCTAGTTATCTGTGTTTTTGATTCTTCATTAGTCTTGATAATTCATATGTGGATATATGTTATGCTTCATTTTGTCCTTTTGCATTATCCATAAAGTTGGCTTAAATTAATAGGAGTCACTTTGTCCTTTTACATCTTTGTCATAATAATAAAGTGATTTCTTTTACATCTTTGGCTTTAATGCATGGTCACTTTGGCTTCAATTGTAATCTTTGTCATTGATAATAATTGTACAAAATGTTATCAACTGAAAGTATTCCTTTGTAATACAGAAAATATTTCGTTTGGTAAATATATTTCAGTTGATAATAAATAAAGTATTTCTTACCCACAAGGTATTACTAAATTTCTTATAGAGTGGCAAACCTGGTTCAATTATTAATGGGATAAAGAAGTGGAGGATACATTTCTATATGAAAATTATTCTGATTCTGCTGGTTGTTGTAGAATCATTCAGACAGCTAAACTAAGGTGAAGTTGCATCACATCATTTTACATACTAGTCTTCGAATACGTGGGGTTAACTCTCAGATTGAGGATCAGATGCAGAAGACTTGAAATTATTTCATCATTAGGATTAAAGCCGCTTCTAGGATATACTTATCATCAAACCTGGTTCTTCTAAGATCACAACTATAATCTGTACAGATCTTAGCAGAATAACATTTCTGCCCAGCAATATGTTAGAATGACTTCTCAGATATGCACTTAATTTTTTGTGTTCTTGATAGTTTTATGTGACACTGGTATTGTAAGCATCAGAATACTCAAGGTCTAGATATCAGGTCAACCAATTTGCTTGCTTACATTATGGTTTATTGGAGAATCTCATAATGGTTTCAGTTCTTTTGTTTCTTTCACAGGTTATCTATTTTGTAAAATAAAATGTTATTTTTGTAATGCTCAGTGGCTCATTTCATGTAGCATTTAAACTTCTGCACCTGAGAATGATTATTCCGGATATGACCAAGTGAAACCTGCTTTTCTATTGCTGGTATCTCATTGCACTGAATTCACTTCATAAATTATATATTTTCATATCAAGTTAATTATCGATAAGTTGTTTAGTGTGAAGATGATAATTGCATACAAAGTCCTTTATCTATCTTGTTTCTTAACTAATTTGTGTTTACCTAGTTGCATAATCCACTGTTCTTTTTTCTTCTTCTACTTCCAGACATACTTGCAGTCTATTACCGTTAGGCTTGAGGAATGGAGAGTCAGGCAAAGGGACACTGAGGAGTGGATGAGGCATCGTCAACTTCCGCCTGACTTACAAGAACGTGTTCGGCGTTTTGTACAATACAAGTGGCTCGCTACTAGAGGTGTAGATGAAGAATCGATTTTGCAATCTTTGCCTTTGGATCTTCGTCGTGAAATTCAACGACATTTATGTCTTGCTCTTGTTCGTCGAGTGAGTGTGGCCCTTTATTCTTACATTTTCCCCTGTTATCTTTTGTCTCATTGAACTATGATAAAAAAGTTTCGGCTTTATGTTTAGATTACAGGCTATCTACGGGCACATAGCTTTGTGCAGTTCTTCGGCAATCAAATATAGACAATTCATCCAAAGTGGAAATAACCTCGTTAGCAAACCTTTCTGCTGCAGGTCCCATTTTTTTCACAGATGGATGATCAGCTACTGGATGCCATATGTGAACGACTGGTCTCATCCCTGAGCACCAAGGATAACTACATTGTCCGGGAGGGTGACCCGGTCAACGAAATGCTTTTTATTATCCGAGGCCAACTTGAAAGCTCTACCACTAACGGCGGCAGAAGTGGTTTCTTCAACTCAATCACTCTGGGACCTGGGGATTTCTGTGGTGAAGAGCTGTTGACATGGGCTCTGATGCCCAACCCGAGCGTGAACTTTCCCTCGTCGACTCGAACCGTCCGGGCCCTCAGTGAAGTTGAAGCGTTTGCGCTTCGAGCCGAAGACCTCAAGTTTGTAGCAAGCCAATTTAAGCGCCTCCACAGCAAGAAACTGCAGCATGCTTTCAGGTTCTATTCTTACCAATGGCGGACTTGGGGAGCCTGCTTCATACAAGCTGCATGGAGGCGGTACAAGAAGAGGAAATTGGCAAAGGAGCTGGCCGCACAGGAGTACCTCTATTACGATGAAATGGTGGATGACGACGACGACGATGAGAGCCTGGCCATTGAGCCCGATGGGGCTCCTTTGCTTTTGGATTATGCAGATGGCGTGGAGGCCCCGTTAGCTGAGACAGAAGCTGGGGGCAATTTTCAGCATCTGGGGGCGACGATACTTGCTTCGAAATTTGCCAAGAACACAAAGAGAGCTCATCAAAAGGTCACTCAGCTGACTCAGGCTGCCACTAGCATCAAGTTGCCAAAGCTGGCGAAGCCAGATGAACCTGATTTCTCCATGAACAACGACATGTGACATCTCTGGTAATGCTGTTAGATTGTAAAAAATGTCCGTTAATTAACTAGGAAATTTTCAAGGCATTTTGATGTATAAGTAGCAGTGTGTCCAAATCTAAAGTTGCTCTCTCTTTTGTGTTGACTATGAGCTAACATTTCTTTTACTTCTCTGATGGAAAGACTACCAATTCACTGTAAGCTTAGGTTTTACTTGACAAACAGACCAATAGCATATCAGGGGACCACTCACATTTTTGTGTTCATCTTGTATCTTGGAAATATTCCACACAAAATATTAGATTTCTCTCTCAAATCTTTGATATGTCGTGCATATTCCTCCCGATGAACGAAAAATCTATCGACAAGTTATTAGACCAACTTGTGCCAAACAGAACAATCCTTCGATGGCAACACGCCGAACGCCAACACCTTTGTTTCCTGTTGTTGTTTCTTCTAATGGCTGATGCTCCCACTGTGAGGTAATGATCTCACAAACCCGGACAAACTCGAGGATGAAGATGAAAGCAAACAGAAGGAAGACTGGAGGGGGATGCTTTCTTTGCCATCAGGAAGAGCACAACAACTGCCTTCTACCTCTGATGAGTCATCTCCATCCTGTTCTAGCTTCTCGGCTTCGAGCATGAAGCCATCCAAGTCTGCCAATGATTTCAACTGCCGGTTCAAAGAGGCTATCGTCTTCTGGCACTCTTCCAGTTTCCCGGCAGCCACAGCAAGTTCTTTCTCCTGCTACACACAACACGAAAGCATCTACTAGTTATGAGGTACAGCTTTAGCCTGCATATGGTGAGCGAACAAATAATTCACCTGTTTTATCTTCAGTTCTGGATTGGAGTTTGCAGCTCTCCGGAGATCAGCTTCTTGCTCGATCTTCTTCGACAAATCAGCCTCCAATTTATGACACTTCGCTGCAAATCCTGCAGAAAGGGCTCTTTCCTCGTCAATTCTCGCTTCAAACAAAGCCACCTTGTCGCTCAGCTTCCCGGTTTCTCTGAGTGCTGAACCAAGTTGGATTTCTAGTGCCCTTCTTGCTGCTTCTATAGCCTCTGCTTTGGCGGCAAACTCATGTGCTGATCGAAGCTCAAGCTCCAGTTTCTTTCTTGCTGCCTCTGTAGCTTCTAGTTTAACTGCAATCTCTGCAGATAATTTAGTCTCCTCCTCTGCTTTCGGTTCCCAGAAGTTAACCTTCTCCTGGAGCTTACTTGCTTCGGAGTGTGTGTGTTCAAGCTGAGACTCCAATGCCTTTGCTTTTGATGCCAACTCCGAAGACAATGCCCGTTCCTCCTTTACCTGCTGTTCTAATACTCCAATAGTCTCATTTAGGCTGCTGATTTGCGATTGAGCTGATTCTAGCTGAGAGTTCAGTGCCTCTCTAGCAGCCTCGGTATTATCTATCGTAGCTTTGAGTTCGAAAGACAACGCCCTCTCAGATTTAGAACTTTCCTCCAACAAGGATACCTTCTCGCGAAGTTTTCCATTTTCCAAGTACGCTGACTCCAGCCGAGTTTCCAATTCCTTCCTCTTTCCCTCTGAGTCCGTAAACTCACTCATGGCAGCCTGTTTTGATTCATTCTCCATGTCCAGTTTGGTTTGCAGCTCAACCACTTTGCTCTCGGCTGCTGTCACCAGACCGTGAGATGCCTCGAGCCGGTTATGCGATTCGGTCGAAGCTATCTCCAGTTCTGCTTTCTCATGTTCCAGTCTCTCAACCTTTTCTTCTAGTTCGATCAACGTATGATGCATGAACTCGCTGTCGACGTTTGGCGGGTTCTCTCTCCTAACAAGTTGGCTGGAATCAGCTTCTGGTTCGAGATCAGAATTTGCAGGATCAGTCTCAGGCAAAGCAACAAGTTTCTCCATCTCCAGGAAATCATCCATGAGCTCAATCTCTACAGGACATCTGCTGAGGATCCTTGAATCTGCCTTCTCACTCTTGAACTGATCAAGCTCAGCAATTAATGCAGATGCCCATGAATCTGAGCGTGCAGGTCCGTTATCCATACCGAGGGACCGCTCCCCGCTATCTGATCGACTGTCGGTGAGAGATTCCACGCAAGCTGAACTTGAAATGGGCTTGTGATCACTTGCAGAAGATAATCTACGGTTTGTAATCTGCAACCTACTGCATTCAGCTTCAAGCTTGGTGACCTTCCTTATGCTCTCCAAGTGCTGCTTGCTAGCTGTTTCTGCTGCTGTATTGCTTAGCTCCCTCTCCAACAATAAAACCTGGAGATCTTCAGATTGAGAGCGGAGCTCAGTCTTCAGAGCCATGTTTTCTTTCTCAACAGCTTCAAGTCTTGCTCTCAATCCATGATCAAATGTTCCAGCTTTGGTCTTTGCAGCTTCAAGCTGTGCTGTGAGCTCCACAATTTGTTTCTCAAGCACACGCTTCTCAGATCCCCACATTTGTGTCTTCTCGGACATGGAATAACGAACTTTCTCCTCCTGCTCTTCTCTCGATTGATGGAGCTGCCTGACACACTCCTTGAGTGCTCCATCCAGTTGGCTAATTTTATCCTCAAGGGCAGAGTTCTTCTGTAGTGTGGTCTGAAGCTGCTGCTTCAGGGCTACAACTTCAGCTTCCGCTTGTTCCCAGCCTATCAAATTTCAGAGTTCAGAGTGCGAATCAGTGAACTTAGTCGTCGATGTGCTTCAATCTCATAAAAGCATGAGCCGAGAACTTGATACAACTTTTAGTAACTTGTTTGTTCTTATCATAAGGAAGAGATCGAAACATGTGCAGTGATGCCAAAGGTTGCCATAACTTCATATCATTAGGCATCAACTAGTATAATCATTATAGAGTTAAGAGTTACGCATAGAGAAAAGCTAATATCATTAGATCCCAAAACATGTCACAACACCTGCTTCATTGTCAAACTAGAAAAAAAATTGAAAACAACTCTCGAAAACTTTAAAACCACGATTAAGGGAACTAAGACATTGGTATATGCTAAGAGTAAAACTTTCTTAAAATGAAATGAGAGTGTGACCATGGGAGAAAAGCAAGAGAGTACAGAACTAAGTCTAGCCTATGCCTGTATGATCTGCATAAGTTTTGTATCTTGATTAGCATCCTTAAGCAGGCATAAAATATTGCAAAAAGGCATGGTTGATCTTTCTGTGAACCTGAATCAATAGGTATCTGTTTAAGGAGGCATTCTTAATTTATGTGCTACTTCACTAATGTCATTTATCTTAACCTCTTCAAGTCTACAGCAGTAGCTCTTCTTCCTTGAGGGGATTGCTAGATCCAGAGCTAATTACCTGAAACAGCTTCTTCTGCAACTTTAGCATGCTGCTTGACAAGATCCTCTTTGGCACTTGTGTTCAGAAGAGCAACTGATAGTTTCTCTGTCAATCTCTTCACGGTTTCATGAACTTCACCATCAGAAGTATTGCACAAAACCTCTCGCGACTGCGCATGGCTGACCGAAGCATCATTTGGAGAAGCCCTCGATAGCTCCTGTTTCACAGTCGACATTACGAGTTATCACTTTGAGATTTATCCCCAGGTACACAAATCCTTAGTTTTCAGAAGCACGTACGAATAATCTAGTCAGTTGAATTTGCAAAAACATATATGTAGAGAGTATGAAAAAATTCCTCGACATTTTTCACCCTAATTTTGAGATTTCAACCACCATGCCTACTAGCCCTAGGTTGCTCCAACTTGGCTCTGCTAACAAAATCTAACCTCTTCAGCTAAAGCTCAAGATGAGAGTGTTTAGTCGCAGATCATTAGGCCAAATTACATGACCTCATCAATGGTGAACAAGTTCTCTTTTCCAAGAATTACTAATGATTATATGCTTCAATCAGTCTCATTCTGAATTTTTTGAGTCAGCTGTCAAAGGAACAATAAGATCCTCTAAGATCCAAATCACAATAAATTCATAGCACTCTCATATTGAGTTTGCCTTCATGATGATACAAACCTTTCCCTATTCACAAGGAAGATCTACAATGCAATATTTACTTCGGGCACTATTCTGGATTCCTTCATCATCTACAGAGTTCGGAAATCCGTAAACCGAAAGATAAATTAAAAAAGAAGAATCAAAGAGGGCAGCAGACAAACCAGGCCGTCCGAGTACCTCTCAGAATGAGAGGATACAGATGTCGAACTCTCGGTCTCCCCGGGGCTCTTCTCCGATGACTTCCGCCTCCAGAGCCAACTCCGGCGATCCATTCTACGATGTCAACCGTCTAATCAACCATGTCCGATTGCCACCTTCCCAATTCTGTAGTACCTCCAAATCCCTAGAAAATTAAACACAAGATTCCTGCGAACAGAAAGAAGTACTGCTCAAGGATTCGGACACGGAAATCACAACATACGTCGCAAAATGCGGCTCAGAAGAATCAAACATCGGCAGCATCCTTTAGTTTAATTACCCAAAAGCTCGAACTTTCTTGACACTCGTATCTAACGACTTGGAGTAAATGCCAGAATCATCCAAGATCGCATCTTTCTGCGCATGATAGAATCACGAGACAAGGAAAAGCAAACGATCCATCGGAAAGTAGAGATAAAATCCAAGAGAGATGATGATCGAGCCCGAGGAAACCTGCCCATCATCCCAAAATGTCGTCTTTCGGGACCAATATAGTCGCAGTCAGAATGGACGAGAGAGCACGCAAGAAAAAAGTAGGGCACGAAACCGTCGTGGGTTCTCGATTTTTACTCCTGTGTTTTCCTCAAGTGTTCTTAATCGCGTCGTTTTCTTCCCCAGATTCGAGATCTTTTATGCATGCAGAGGCTATGCTCACCTCTCCGAGGCAGCGCATGTGACCGGGAGAGGAAAGCAGCGTCCTTGGCGACGCTCCGCCGCTCCGCTCCACTTCGCCTCCGAGGATGACTCCCGGTTTTCCTAAGCTCTTTCAAATCGGCGCCGGCATTATTCCCGCCCTCAGGCGCAGGGATTGCACCCCTTTCTGTGCTGTTCCTCCCCTGACGCTTGCTTCTTCTATCATTAGCTAGCTCTAATTATAAGCTTAGCCAAAGCCAACAGCTGTCAGTCTCAACTCCTCTGCTTGTCTTGTTTTGTTGCTCTCCTAATCACTCTGTTTTATACTGGTTAATAAACTACAATTAGAGGAGACTGCTAACCTGTTGCACTGTTCCTAAACAGGGTTTTAGATAGCTACATGAGACTTGCAGATGAGATATCAAATGTCTCACTATGATCTGTCTCACAGTCAAGATTGTCATATGACTATTTAAATTGTCAAACAGGCCATGATCTTTGTTTCTTGGGATCTGCTTTCTCATGTTGAGCATGAGAACAAGAGCAGATGTCAAAGTTTGCCTGTTTATTACACTACAGTGTGTGTAAGACTTGGAAGTTTATGAGCTGCTGCTAAATTAACTTTGTGAGCACTGAAAAATTGCAGATAGCATTTCATTTCTATCTGATGCAGACCATTGTGGCATGTTAGATACACCCTTGCAGATCTGACAACTCACCTCTTTCTCTGGGTGAGATTTCCCCCTTCCACCTAACTCATCATGTTGTCAGCAAAAAGTTGCAAGGCAAATTAGATGTGTTCTTGCTGGATCTGAATGTTCTTTCTCCCTGGCATCTTCTTTTGCTGCACATTTGGAATGTATGTGTGTGTTTGGTGGTTCAGGCATCTCCATTCCCTTTTCTACCTACCAGTCACTTCAGGAGGGGTAAAACTGAAGCTAAGAACACTTGTTCCACACAGAATGATTCCTCTCTGCAGATTTAAGATGGCATGAATGTGATGTAGGTAAGTAGTAATAGAGCTTTTGTGGCCATCATTGGATGGCTGGGGAAGCCAACTTGTTCTACATCTGCCTTCTTAGATCTGTTGGTCTGTGTTGTGGTCATGTAGTCTCTCTACCACCACCAGAAGTTTCTTTGAGCACTGATTAAGGAGATAAAAAGAGGCAAAAGTCAACAGAACTATGCATGAGTTATGAGAAACTAAGCAAGATGAAGTGGTTGCACAGTCAACTGCACTATGATTTCATACACAATTATGATTTCTTGCTCCTTGTTCCAACATTGCAAGATCTCATGATTTGGTCATTATTGAACTTGACATGAGAGTCAAGCAGATATGTTCAATGATTTGGAAAGTTTCTGTTCTTTTTTTGAAAACCTATTATGACAAGAGCAGAGTTGGTGCCAGTGGACCTCCATGCTAGAAATAGTCCCCAAGAACTTTATGGTTGCCATGGACATGAATGTACTGATTCAAGGATCACACACAAGGAAAAGACAATGAACTTTATGTCCCCACCATCACCTTTAATAGTAGCAAAGTGGTCTACACTTCACAGACAAATCCATCCAAGTCAACAGCAAAGTAGGTTATGAAGCATCTTTTAGAGAATTTATCCTTCAAAGTAAAATATGGGATTGAGAAGGACAAATGTACACAACCTTATCATTGTGATCGAAGAGATTTACTTTTACTAAAACAACTCTAATCACTTGGGTAGTACAAAAAAAAATAAAAATCTTTTATTCTCATTGAAACTATAACTGGTAAAGGATCATTATACTCCCAATATTTACCAACTGGATTTCAAAGATAAATCTTAGAAAAGACAAACAGAGTTCCAGCCCTCTACGGTCACTAGAATTCTATGAAGTGAATGACATGCATTGGCATGTCTTAGACATCACTTGTTTCTTTGAAATCATTGAAGCATGGCACATATATCTAAATGATCATCATCAGGTTCCAAATACACTAGTTTGGATCTTCATCTCCTCGACCAAGTCAAATATGTTAAGATGTCCGGCCTCACCCAATTACTTTAGATGCATAGGCTCCTTGTTCAGCCTGATATCAGCTCGAATTTGCTTAACAAGCCAGCAATTCTTTTAGAGATCAGATTTCCTCAGTTCTTCCAAGTGCTCAAAAAGGTCAGACAACCTTTTTTTTGGACATGGTACTACTCAACAACAGCTAAAATTGATACAATGGCATCAAATGTCGAATGGCTGTGTGCGATTTCTCACACAGCCATTAACGTATTATTGATCAACCAAATCAGCAACAGCAAACATGCCACTGATTTAAGCCAAAGTTTGTGCTGAAAATGGTATAGGATTACTTGAGATGTTCTTGGTTTGAAGGCATAGATTCCTTTTCTGGTGCAGGATGGCTGACATTAGCACTGTTGACTTCGAGTTTCTTCTGTGCCATTTCTCTCTGTATCATCGCCTGCTCCTGCATTACCTTCAACATTTCTTTGGCTTGCATTTCATCTTTCTGAAGTTGCATATTCATTATGATCTCTGCACTCTTGTCAATTGGTTTGAAGTACTCTTCTATCGTGGCTTCCTACAAAAGATACATTTTAACAAGGATTATAGCTTCTACCATCCAACCGAGAGAAGCAATGAATATTAGCCATTCTTAATGAATTTAGAGTTCCATCTTTCAGCAGCTCAGCATCATAATCAACCAACAGAAAAATATAAGGCAGAAATATATAAGAACAAGTATGCATGCTTAGGTTAATCCATGTGAGTCCTCCAGACATGAGATTTATCAATTCATCTTGTCAACTTTAGTCCATCCTCTAGGGCTATCTTATTGTTCAATGGTTTGTCATTATGTATATATGCACCTACACCTGTGTCATATACCTAAAACCTATGTGCCATTATATGTCTGTCTTTTCCATCATATGTTTTCGGTTTATCAGAACTGTTGCTGCTTGCTATTTTTCAACTTTAAATAAGATATACTCAAGTTGTTTATCATGTGCATTTGTAATCACAGTGTAGTATGTACTGCAGCAGTAAGTATTTAATCCAGTTGAGGCAACATGGCATATTAATCTTTATATGAGACTTACATTTGAATGAATGATGGTAGCCTAGACAAACTCTCCAGATGGAAACTATCCAGACATTTATGCATCTTTTGTAGGTCAGATGAAGGGGCCTACAGCTTGTTCAATTTCACAAAGCAAAATGAATTTAGAATGAGGCTAAGGTAAACTGAGAAAAATAAAGAGAAGAAAGGAAAAGGGTCTGAACCCCCAAGTCTCATATCCTCAAAGTCACACATAAAAGTCAGATATTTCATAAAGCAAAACCCTTTTATGTCCGATTACAATATCCATCAATCAGCACGATAAACTTCTTATTGCATCTTAGCTGAACATCACTTAAGATAAATTTGAGTATTACTATGACTCGTTATGGAACTAAAGGCTGCTAAATAGAGTTCCATATAGAGCACCGACCAACAACTTTGAAGACTCTTTAGGACCTAAATTAAATCTAAAACAGAAAACAAGAATATTAAAAAATTCCTACATAAATACAGCAACTGGAACCAGACGAATTATAATCTTTTCCAAAGAACATAGTCAATGACCACCAACATGAACATAAACTACAGCTAAACTTTATCCATTGGCATCTACTGCCATAGACCAAAACCTCAAGCCCATATGGATTTTAAAAAAAATGATCCATGAAGAAATCATAATGGTTCAAAGATCTTTGAAATCTACATTTCTAGGATCTTTGAAATTATAGAAGAAAAATATTATGGCAAAAGTTTATCGCTATCATTTATTTGTAGCTTCAAAGCTGTTAATCTAACAAAAATATTTCCAACCGCAATTGTTTTATCAAAGTGAAGTGAGATCGATCACTAACATTGTGTAATAATTGCTTCTTGAACTAATATACTATCAGGTCACAGGTGGACAATAACTTTTCTATAGCATTGTATCTGAAAAGAACTTCAGATGCACCAGCAGCCCATTGTAAGAATATTTTATCACCAAAGCTATCAACAAATGCATTTTCACGAAAATTCATCTAATATAATAAGCATTTTAGTCAGTTTTCACATGATGCCAAAATGAATGCTTCCAGGCATGCCATCCAACACAGCTGCTATCTCAGACGTATTATTGAAACTCTAGAACTAGAAACTTACGCCGTGACCATTGTGCTAGAGTATACTATAGAGCGGAAAACAAAAAATACTTTTCCAACATGTTTTTAACCTACCTGCCTTGCCGACCAACCTTGTCACTGGATGTAGCAAATGACTCAACAAATAGGTCCTATATGGACCTCATCACTGCTTCAGATCACATGACAAAGGTAGATGAGAGAGGTATGTGATAAATGGTTAGAAAATAATTGCTCAAGAAAAAAGAAAATACAGCAAATCTTTGGTGTTTCCTATGACTTCAGTGTACTTGTTTCTAGTAGTGGTTATTCTTTCTCTTTCAAATGTATGATCAATAAACACTACTAAATACATGAACACTTTGCAAAAGAACATAATTCTTGAGCATGTGTGAAGTTGAAAATTTCCCTTGATGAATCATGCATTGGAAGAGATGTTTAAATGCATTCAAATATCAAAAGGAATAAAGGATAAATATGTCAAGGTATGACTTACAGTTTCTTCCAGCTGACGATTGAGTGCTTGCATCTGCTCAACCATGCGCCGAACTTCTGACAGGACAGCCTGCTCTGGAATTCTTCTCAGATCTACCTTCCTAGCTTGCGCCTGGAGAATACAATAGATCGAAAGCATTAAGGAACAAGTAAATATATAGAAAAACTACAATGATCTAATAAGGGAATTCCACTACCGTTAGTTATTCATATCAAAGTAGGTTGAGAACCAATCATACAACTCCAACAGGGCCCCAGATCCTTGTATAGCATATTTAAAATTTCTATTTCTACACCTTCAGCATCTTGCTTAATGAAACTAGTCAAATAAATGAAGAGTTAAGGTTGCATAGTCATATGAACTTATGAAGCATTCTTTAAAAACCACCGGCAGGTGGAGCAACTCAGGTTGAAAAATGGCTCTTAACTACACTAAGAGCGCATGCATAGGTACCGAAAAGATTGAAGAAGATGAAAATACATCAATGTTACATCCTCCAAATAACTCTACTCTGCCATCCCAGTATATGACTTCTGATGAGAATTATGTCATACCATCAGCCATTACTTGAGCAGAAAATCACTGAGAATCTGTGAATGTGATGGATATTTAGGAAACCACTACAAGTCTAAGTCCACCATGAAACTTGAAATTTGGATAAATGTAGGTTTGGTAAGCCAAATACTTGTATCACTTAATTGACAGGCCGCCATATTGGTCTCCTATGCAGCTGTGCTTAAATCAAGATGATTTTAACCTGGCAGTGATGACATGCGTACACCTGCCAAACTTGCGAAAGCACATCCTAAAACGTAAACATGCAAAATCTGATCATTCCTGAAAAGTAAGTTAGAATTAGATCGAATTACTGATGTTAATCAAATGGAGCCGTATATAATATATGCAACAAAAACAACAACCAGAAACATCACCGGCAGTGACTAGTGCTTAAGCAACCCAAAAATGTCAAAAAACCTGCTCGATTCGGTTTTGGAGGTGCAATCTATATGCTCGGATTCTTCTTTCTTCATACCCAGAGAGGACTCTCACCAGAAACCAAGCCTTTCTTCCAAATTGAAACAATTTATCCATATCCTCGGACCGTATATACCTCTGCAACACATAAAGGGACTCATTAGAAGTTCTAGGTCAACTACTTTTTCCTTGTTCGCAACAAAGATCCCTATCGATGATACCCCATGTTGAATCTGAAATAAAAGACAAAGATCCAGTGCTACGAAATATTATTTGGTATAAAACACGATCCAACACTTACCGGGCTCTAGCTTGCACGATCTAATCTAAGAAACGAATTGGGGAATCAGACAAGCCGGGGTATACATATCCCATAAGGAAGAGAGGACTGATTCCACAACGACTTAGGAGATCTAATAGCGGACGCGGACGCCACCCGTAGGATCTCGTGCGACGACGGCGAAAGGGTTCCGGCGGGAATGGGAAAAGAGGTTGGCGCAGACGGAGGCGGCGGCCGGAGAGATAAAATAGACGGTCTTCAATGGCCTTCTCACATATATATCCTTGCCAATATTGAAATAGCATAATTGTCATTGTACAACGATAATAACAATAATAAAATTATAAATCTTAATTATTTAAAATTGACTATATAGATCTTTTATGTCATTGATAAAAAATTCATATATTTAATTAAGTTTAAAATAATTTATAATTTTTATTAAATTTATTTAACTATATTCACATATCTATTTCTAAAATTATTAAGATTATATTTTATATATTAAGTTTTAATCATATTTAATCTAAAACCTTTAGTTTGTAAGGTTTGCCTCTATAACTAAAGTTTAAAATTAATTTTATCTAGACTCTCATTAATTAAGATAATATTATCAGTAAATAATATTCATCATGATAGTTTATTATATAGGTGATTAGTAAATTCATCCATTATCATGATAGTTTATTATATAAATGATTAGTAAATTCATCCATTATCATATCAAAAGCATAATAAGTATTAATTTTAACCTAATTCTATCAGGTTATCAAAATATATTGTTATTTTGTTTTGTATTTCTTTTTATCAAACCTACTGGTTGTTAAAAAAAATAGTTAATGGGTTAATTCTAAGATAAAAGAATCATAATTTCAGGTCCTCTAAATCAACCATAGACAGAGAGAGAGAGAGAGAGAAGTTTTACATTGTATGGATTGTTATATTCATAAACTATATCGACTGTCCTTATTACTATTTTAGCCAAAAAAAAAAAGAGAATAAATATACTTCTCCATCTATAGCAAGCATATATTTTTCTCGCAGATTTATTTGTTTATGACCATTTTAATCCTACATTAATGATCAAATATTTGACGTTTTCTATTTTTTTATTTCCATGTTTACAGTCTTTTTCCTATTTTATATTTCCGAATCCATCGACCGAACAACCCTAATGGCTGATCAGGTTCTCCAGGCTCACATCGCCAACCGCTGGCTCCGCCTGTGGGACGTTGGTACCACCTCCTCCCTCTCCTACACCCCTCCCCGCGACCATGCCTCCGATGGCTGTTGACAAGGGCTGCTGTTATGGCACCGAGGACGGTGACCACGAGGAGTATACCAACGACGAGGGCGATGAGGACACCGACGACGAGGACACCAACAGGGACGATGAAAACAAGGATTACGCCGATGACGAGGACAGCGACGATTGGCGGACCGTGGACGAGGAGGTCAAAGTGAATGAGAGGATCGTGCGGATCGTTAACTCCGGAGACGCCGTCGAGGCCCTCAAAGCCAACTTGGACCACTGCGTGGTCATCCGAGGGCATGAAGTCCGTGCCACGGTTGGCGAGGAGCCAGGATGCACGCCCCGGCTCTGGCGTTGGGACGATGACGGTGACGACGACACATCGATCACTATGACTGGGCGGATGCGTGCTCACCCAAGTCCTTTCACGGGTTTTACATCGAGTCGCTAGACGACGATGGCGACGATGGGCTGGAAGAGGAGAGGGTGGAGGTAGGTGGGAATTTGGGGCTGGACGATGACGACGAGGACGAGGACGAGGACGAGGCCAAGGAGGGAATCTGAGGCTGAGAGACTCGACCAATGGCTCGGAGGATTCGAAAGCCTCGTGAAATGATTCGATAAGGCCCCATAAAAAAAACTGTGGATGTGAGAATACAAATAATAGAGGCCACAAAATAAGTAAAAAAATAAAAATTATTGAGAAGTTGGATAATCTTTTTCCACGAGGGCATAAAAATATCATTCTTAATCAAATACGTCAAGACATTAATCAAATCATTTAGATATGATCAAATCTTGATGCCCTTAACGGGTAATGAGTTGACCAGATCATGTGAAACAACCATCCCGCATCTGACCCATCTCCACCGTCCATTTACCATCGAACGAGGCTTTTTGGTAACAACAATCCAACGAGAAGGATTAGGAGGACGTTTGGCTTAATCGGGGCATCGTATCTAATGATTCGATTGGAAGAAGCTATTAAACATTTCGAAAAGACAGGAAAGCCCCGATTGGGTCTCACAAATTACACGCCGTCGCCGCCCGCGCCAGGAAGGACCAATCGAAAGCCATTTTAGGGCAAAAGAGTCATTTCGGAAGTAACAAAATTACGTTTAAGCCCTTGGTGATCCAAACCCTATACAAAATACCCCTCCCTTCTCTCCCCTCGGCCATTGTGCTAACGACTCCCTGTAAGCCTTCGGTGTCGCAACCCTGTACTCCTTTTCCCTGTAATCCGCGATGGGCTCCGAGCTCATCTACCGCGGTCACGACGGCCCGCCGGCGGAGGACGGCGGCGAGTACTCCCCGAGGCCGGAAAAGCGGGTCCTTTGGCTCGCGCGGCCGTTCCGGTACCTCCTCCGCGAGCAGCGCCTCCTTTTCGTGCTCGTCGGGATGGCTCTGGTCTCCGTCTTCTTCGCCTTCGCGCCCCCCTCCACCACGCCTTCCAGCTACGACGCCCGCCACGTGGTTGAGCGCGCCTGGCAATTCTCGGTGCCGGCGGTGCACGGCGGGTACCGGACGGCGCTCGAGAGGGGGTTCGTCGGGGCAAAGGTGCCGCTGGGTCTGAAGCGGAAGCGGCTACGCGTCGTGGTCACTGGCGGCGCGGGGTTCGTGGGTAGCCATCTGGTGGACCGCTTGATCGAGCGGGGGGACAACGTCATCGTGGTGGACAATTTCTTCACGGGGCGGAAGGAGAACCTGGTGCATCACTTCGGGAACCCCAATTTCGAGCTCATCCGCCACGATGTGGTGGAGCCGCTTCTCCTGGAGGTCGATCAGATCTACCACCTTGCCTGCCCGGCGTCCCCTGTCCACTACAAGTTCAACCCCGTCAAGACGATCATATCCTTTTCTCAACTTCTTCTCCGATTTGGTCGTATAATTCTGTGATAAAGATCGCTCCTCGGCAATCGGTTTTCGGTTTTCTTTCGTAGAATCTCATAAAGTTGCGATTTTTTTTGCCTCGTGTCGCCATTCAGATTTTTGATTCCTTCGCATTTGCAAATTCCTATCTTTTATTAAGATCTCTTTATGGGTTATTGATCTTGACCCAATTTAGAATTTTTGGTGTCGATTGTTAGACCTAAGGATTTCTGTAAATAGAGTCACAACTTCTCTGTCTTTGATTGAGATTCGTTGCTTTCAACATCTGCTGTTACTCTGGTGCGAGTTCGATTCCTTGTAGCGAACAAGATGGCTTTTCTTGATACTATTTAGCTTGATTTGGACTCTTCTGTTTGAGTAGTGGTGATTAATGGTTGGGTGAGATATTCTACACGAAGCAGATGGGAAGAAGAAGTATCACGTTTTGCTTGTTGAATGCCTTGATTCATCTAGCTCCTGTGCTGTCGGTGCACAAGACCAACGTGGTGGGAACTCTCAACATGCTCGGCCTGGCCAAGAGAGTAGGAGCCAGATTTCTCCTCACCAGTACCAGCGAGGTCTATGGTGACCCCCTGCAGCACCCACAAACTGAGACATACTGGGGCAACGTCAATCCCATTGGTATGACTCTTTCCACCAATCTCTTTCATGATCCATCTTTCCAGCTGTTTGCCTTTGGAAAGTCTTCTACTGCAAATGCATGCCTCCTGAGGTGGCAACTCCATCATCAGATTTGCTTTTGCAAGGAAGAGCTTCTCTTGGGGTGGTTGGGACTTTGGAATGGACCAGTTCCAAGGTCTGCTTCTCTTCATTTGTGGGACAAAGCATGGGATATCTTATGGCTCACGTTGTTTTATTTTATGCTTGACAACTGCAGGGGTTAGGAGCTGCTATGACGAGGGCAAACGAACCGCAGAGACCTTGACCATGGATTACCACCGTGGTGCCCAAGTCGAGGTCATCAATCTCTAACCAAACTCAATGATGCAAAAACTTTGTTGTTGACTTAATCTCATTGACCCAGTCTTTAAGAGTAACAAAAAATCTTGGTTACAGGTGAGAATTGCTCGCATCTTCAACACTTACGGGCCTCGGATGTGCATCGATGATGGCCGGGTAGTGAGCAATTTTGTTGCCCAGGTGTGCTACAGATTGTATTTTAATTTATTGTTTATAAGCCTCCACCATCTTGTTACAGGTTATTGGCATCTAGTTCTGACACTTAAACATGAGATCCTTTGGTTTACCAATATGAAATGATCTCTTGTAGGCCTTGAGGAAGGAGGCTCTGACTGTTTATGGGGATGGAAAGCAAACCAGGAGCTTCCAGTATGTCTCTGATCTGGTAGGGCCTTCTTCCTACTTTAGCAACTGTGAATTAAAATGGTTTTTCAGATTTTGCTTTTGGTATGTATGATTTATATTTGTGTTTACCAACGAACTTAGCAACATTGGAACTTTGGAAATTTCAATCCTGTTTGTAATGTCATGTTTGCTACCAATAAGGACGTAAGTACCAAAGTTCATGCAATTGGCAGGGATGGGTCCAGTGAGAATTTGTATATCTAACAACTACATTCATGTATATAGCCAAACTATTAGACGTAGATAATTAGCCAATGCTTCTTTTTTGCTCCATTGCCTCTGATTTTCCATTGAGTTAGTTCATGGTATCATTAGTCCAATATTTTGGTGCAAAACTTCATTTTCTATCTAAATTTTACCTCATTTTTGCAATAAAAAATTTGTTGAACTTGTAACACCGTACTCAGATATCGTCATCGATCGATTAGGCAGCATCCTTAAGGTTCCCAGTATCCCTTGTATTTTGATCCCGATAGAGTTGTTTCCATTTGTTTGATATGTTCCTGTGTCATTTATGTTAGAGTTGCAGGTGGTCTCCCCAGAATTATTTTCAGGAAAAAAGGATCCAGTAGTTGTTGAAGTTTTTTCAATTATGGCAGACTAAAAGGAATAGATGGAACGTAGCGTTGACATTTTCCTATGATTTCCTGAGTTGAATTTTAAACACAAAATACAGGTGGAAGGGCTGATTAAGTTGATGGAGGGTGAGCATGTCGGTCCATTCAACCTGGGAAACCCTGGAGAATTCACCATGCTGGAGCTCGCAAAGGTGGTGCAGGACACGATCGACCCTGATGCCAAGATAGAGTTCCGACCAAACACAGCGGATGATCCCCACAAGCGGAAACCTGATATCACCCGCGCCAAAGAGCTGCTTGGCTGGGAACCAAAGATCTCCCTTCGGGAGGGCCTCCCTCTTATGGTCTCTGATTTCCGCAAGCGTATTTTTGATGATCACTCTGAAGTTGATTTAACCACATCGGGCACCGCTACGACCACGGACAATGGATCTCCTTGACACACACATTGCTTATGTTGCTGTTCTGATGCTCAAACCTGATTCATACTATGCAAAGATGAAAGACCCACACAGAAGCACAATGGAAAATCAGCTTATATTTCATTGATATTCCTAATGATTGAGCATGCTTTTTCTTTTAAATTCTTCGCGCTGCAGTAGCTTGATGGCTGAGGAGAGCTAGCTGCAATGCACCTTTTTTTCCTCTCTCTCTCTCTCTCTCTCTCTCTTTTATGTGTTTTCATCATAAATTTTTATCTTCCTTCTTTTAGAGATTGAACCAGCTGTCCTTTTATTGTGGTCATATGAATTTAATATAGTGTTCAACATAGTTTATCAGTTTTTGTATCTTGCCTCTATATCTGGAGATTGCATGATAAGCCTATGAATGGCTCTTTAGTTTGGAGTTGAGATATATGGATGATGCATTTGTAAACAGGGAAGAAGCCATTCTGGATGGCACAATCATTAGATTCAATATGTAGATGTCAAAATTTGACTTTGGAAAGTGGGTGTGTACTCCTTTTACTAATAAGTGTCATATTGTGACCTTGGTTGACACCATTTCTGAAACTTAAAATCCTATGAGCTAAACAATATCTTGGTGATAAACTGTGCTATTTTTGTTCTATCAGAACCTCAAAATAAACATAATTATTTTTTCATCTAAGTAATTAGTGTAGTGATGGTTTTATCCAATTTATTTATGTTGTGAATCCTTATTCAAGTTTTAAAGATGCTAGATAATTTAGGCTTACTGCTGATGAGAATATTTGTGACACTAATGAGAATATTTTGGATTTATGTTTAAATTTATATTAGCTAGGAATAATCGCAATGATTAGTTTGAGCTTATTATATATATTAGAATTTATAATTACAAATATGATATTTTCATTATGTAAAGCACCGAAGCACACTATTTGTTCGACAAATTACTAAAATTGAAAATACTAATAATTATTGTTGTTGTTATCGTTATTTCTTGTTCGTCATCACATGACAATCTCACATGGCAGAGTGATGCCGCGTCCGCCCCTTCCACCCGCAGAGGAACCTCGCGGGTCGCCGCGACCACCGCCCCCCTCCCACCGGCGAATCGGGGCTGGCGTCCCACGCGTCCCCGTTCGCCTTCGTCGGCCACCGATCGGCCCGGTCGTGCGCCCCGCAGACGCTCCGCCGGTCCAGCCACGCGATGATGTCGGCGAACACGGCCTCCACGTTGTCGTCGGGCTCCCCGGCCGTCAGCCCGTGCCACATCCCCGGGTACAGCTTGATGGTCTTGTCGCCGCTCCCGGCCCGCTCGTACAGCGCTCGGCTTATCTCCGGGTCGGTCACCCTGTCGGCCTCCCCGTGGAGCACGAAGAAGGGCAGCGTCACCTGCCATTTCCGCGGCCGCCGCCGCCGCCGCCCCAGCAACGACATCAGATCATCGTAACCGACTTGGGTGCATCCGGAAACCCGCGGTAAGTTTACGGTGGTAAAAGAAGGCATACCATGGTTAAGCTGCTCTCGAGGTCCATGCTTGTCCTAAGCAGTTCCAGCGCGGTCTTGAGCCGCGGCTTGTCTTGGTATATCAACTTGTTGTTCCTAATCTACATATAATATATATATATACACACATAGTTAGTAGAATATTATTTCGTATTAAGATATAACGTATGAAAATGTCAATATATAACCTCTTCACGCTTGATTGGGTCTTTGAACGCAGAGTCAATGACGTCCTTGGTAGGAACAATCTTCCATTTGGGGATGATCTCCTCCACCCGAGTAAGAAGATTGACCACCACCGGATGAGGCTTCACCTTCTCTGATATCTGCACGAATTGTAAAGCAACACAGCGATCAGGTACGTTGATCTTCCTAGAATATCAATCATAGACTTTATCAAATCATCACAAATTCGATATAATCATACCCTCATCATTAAAAAAAAAATAAAAAAAATAAATTCTATGTATCATGACCTTACACATCGGTGCCACGAGAACAGCACCATCCCAGAAAGCCGGGTCCTTCCGATGGAGAAGGAGCGCCACCGCGCCTCCCATCGACTCCCCGTACAAAAATCGACACTTGTCTTGGTTCTCCGACGATCCTACACCAGAATGATAGATGTCTAATACGATGATGATAATAGAACTCTCTATTTGCCACAATGGCATATTATGCATGAGTAGCATTCTTCTAGTAACCCTCAAAGGCATATTTTGTACTTCTTCCTACCAATCCATGTGAGAACAATAAATAGTTTCTAAGATGGCAAAGAATTGTACCCACAAAGTAATGACAACATGTTTTCCATGTCCAACACCAACATCATGATCATATAATTAGTAACATAGAATTTACCGCAAACAGATTTGAAGAACCAATCGCAATCGGCGACGATGTTATCGAACTTTTTGATGTAGCACCGGGCACCCATCGACCTCCCATGTCCCTCGTAATCGAGGCCGAACACGCCGAATCCGGCCGCCGCCAACTTGGTGCCGCACCCTAACACCGCCATCATAAATCACCGTCATCAGATGACACAAAATGGACCCCCAATCCTCCATAAATTGAACCACATTAATTTGCCTGCTCATCAAACATTGTTCGGTCACCAACCAACCATGCTTGGTGGGCCTCACCAGCCCAAACAACGACAACTAGGACGACCACAATTACTACGTGGAACCAAATCACTCGTGGCCGTCCGATCGTTCCACCGACCGGAGCCGTCCCCGATCGGACGGCCCAGACGCCACACCTGGAGGGAAATGCAGCTGCATAATGAGTTCTCAATCTTTTGCTAATTAGATTGGAAAAGGTGGCTTTCTTGTCTGTTCACCAAACTACAACCATTAAGAGTTGTGTGCATTACTGAAAGTGACATGGCCTTGTCAGGGAACTGACTGTTTTTATAAATGCTCATAAATAAGTCATCAAAAAATGGCACTTGAAGATGACCTATACATTGCTACAATGCAATACTAAGGTAAAACATAGCATTATGATGTCATAATCATCATCATTCTTTTCATTTTTCCACATGATAAGTAGTGAAGACACAACTCAATCTCAAAACCTTAGTCAAGATTCTTATCAGCTAAGCTAACTAACATCCTCACAATTAAAATTTTCAAATATATAAATGATGATTGTAATAGACAACAGTAGTAGGAAATAGCAATAATAATAATAATAACAATAAAACAATAAGTTCCAACTATTTGGTGTCGAACACACGAATCTTTTAATACTTAAATTTCTATTTATAATTTTTTTATATTAAAATCTAATTAGTAGAAAGTAGCATGGGAGTAATTTAGGTGTTCAACTATCTACTGCCACATCAAGTTGAAAACATGATGATATCAAGAGAAATAAATAAAAAAATAAAACAACAAAGTAACTGATGGTATGGGAAGAAGCAAAGAAAATAAATGTCCCCATCCTCCTTCCGCAAATGCCAAGGCCTCCATGTTTTACCCTAAAGTTCTTAGCAGACACTGACTTTGGCTTTGGACTCTTCTCCACAAGTCACAGGTTCTCACAAGAAAGTCCATCCAATTAATACCCAACCTTCCATGCCTGCACCAGCAATTATTAGCCTGCTGAAGGAGTTGGAACGGACTACATGCTACAGTCATGGAGTCTAGGGAAAGGGGACAGCACACAGCATGCAACAAATCCCAAGCCTCTATTGGAATCCCCCTCTTCCAGCCCATTCTACTTGGGAAGAAGGATGTGATCTCACCTTTCATGAATCCACTGCATTCCATGCCGTATCCTGCAAGCAAGAATGAGAAGATATTATGCCTGGACTGACCGAAGACGCCAAGAAGCCTGTGAATGAAGAGATCACGAGGACCATGACAAAGGAAGACGAGGGCTTTCGGTGAAGAAGAAGTGGGCAGCCATCTGCATGTGAAGAGCTGCACACCTCTCGAGTTCCTAATGTACTCCTGCCATCATCGTCACCGTGAAAGCAGGAAGGATCAGAAAGAGCAAGACACACATACAAGATGATGACAGAAGAAGCTCGGCAGAGATCGGAGACATCACCTCCTGGTACTCCACCTCCATGGGTTCGGCAACAGCTCCTGCAAACATCAAAGCATGCCGACGAATGGCGTGGGATCCTGAGAACCGGGGACTCGAGAGCGATTTCTTCAGGAGGTGAGCGAAGGGGGAGATCAAGACAGGGAGAAAGGAAGATGGAGAAGAGGCATGGGGTGGAAATAAATATAGCTCGATGGGCATGACGATACACGTGCCAGCAGTACAGCCACAGGAGGTGGTCAGCAGCCACCCTCTTTCCCTCCCCAACCCACACCCATTCCCTCGACCTTGAAGATTCGATCACATAATAAACTGAGTCTTTGGATATTTCTTCTCATCCGAAGGTTGATTCCTTCATCCCCACTCCATCGGTGGCCACTTCCGTTCCCATCATCCAATATTTAATTGCCACTTGTGGCCACAACCTGATCCGAAGCCAGCAGCACAGAGAGAGAGAGAGTTATCAACTGCTCCTTGACGGGAAAATAAGCCAACTTTAATCACAGTTTTTGATGTGACATATGTGCACAGATGACTCGAGAAATTGGAGTCTGGAATCCTTCTCGGGGAGTTGCACCAGTACTGGTCCCTGATCCATGCTTCATGTAAATGATGGCGATGATGGATCTTGCTGACCCCATGATTCCGACTTGTTCCTACGAGGACCACCTCCTGCTGCTCCGTCTCGGTCTCCACGAAACAACAGGGGTTGCAGCTCAACAACTTGGAATCAAACCTCGAGAAGACGGAGAAGCCATCGACTGTTTGATGCAGACTTTAAAGCTCGGAGCTTTTATTGTACCTTCAATTGCAACTGTGGGTTGCAGTCATGTCGCCACTCTAATTCCTCAGACCCTTCAGAGATTGTACAGTAATCCCCTCATCCTCACTGCAAATGTAGACAGTTTCCATGTACCCTACTCCCTCAGCGACCTCTGCAATGCGACTCTCCTCTCTCTTACAGTTTCTATGCGGTGCGACCATCAGCATTCATTCCCTCTTTCTTGCTGCTTGGACATTGAAAAGCCAACGTCCACCGAATTGAATTCAAATGCTTCCTACATTTCTCGTTTGCATCATTTCTTGGCTGCCATCTGCACGAGAACAAGAAATGATTCCAGAACAACGTTTCTGTGCTTTTTTACCTTCTTCCTTCGTGTTGGCGAGACGGAGTCGATGGTTCGTAGAGGAGACTCGTGGCACTGAGAAAGTTGCGCTGGCGTGCCAGGACACAACTGGGACCCACTTGATTGAGAGCCCATGGTCGGCCGCATCGGCGCCACGTCGGTACAACCGCGTGTAGTAACGCCCGACGCCCGCTACTGATCCTGTGTCTCGGGAGAGATACCAGACACAAGAGAAGGAGCTTGAGAAGAAAGCCACGCGGCGTTTAAGCAATGGGACGCCTCCCTCGTTTGCGCGTTCTCTGGACCGAGGCTCGGTCGCGGCACCCGATCGCCATGTTGCGGTGAGAGTTGTCTTACGGTCACATGAGGTGACGGCGTTCCCCCCATCCGCCCCCCTCTCCCCCATTCCTGGCTCGGAGCTTCGCCGTGCTCTTTTTGATTTCTCCTCGTCCATCCACAGAGACAGAGGGCCGCGATGGCGGAGGAGAGCAAGAGCGGCGGCGTAGGAGCGGTGGCGCAGGCGGCGACGTCGCCCAAGATCGTCATGAAGAGCATCGACATGAGCGAGAAGATGCGGAACGACGCGATCGACTGCGCCCGCGCCGTACGCCTCCTTCGATCTCGTGCCCCTTGTTCGCGTTTCATCGATCCGTGGAGCACTTTGCTCACCGATCTTTGGTTTCTCCCTTGATTCGTTTCTCCGTGTTTGTGTTGGCGCAAATAGGCGTTCGAGAAACACAGGCTGGAGAAGGAAATCGCCGAATACATCAAAAAGGAATTCGACAAGAAGTACGGGCAAACTTGGCACTGCATCGTCGGTCGCAACTTCGGTATCCATCATTTCCTTGCTTTCCCTTTTTTCGCTTCGTTCTTATTCTTTGGACGAAAATGTCAGTTTCTCTCATTTTTTTTTCTTTTCAATTTATAGTGCTTTATGATTCGTATTGTTTGGTCTACTGGGGCTTTACTTCACGGGGATAAATACATAGAAGATTTGTAGTTATGGCTGATCGATTGGTGAGGGTTCGAAGGGATATTGTTTTCTTCCATAGATTATACTAAGTTGCAGACTGATGCGGAAGGATGATGTCAGAGCCACTTATTTAGTTTCAGTGTAGACTGATGTGGATAAACCTCAACGATCGGAGAGTCATGTTGAAGTATCATAGTGATGTTAATTGTAGCATGATGTAGCTTTTGCCTTCGAATATTTTGCTGTTTTCGGCGTAATTAAACTTCCAACTAAGTGTACTAAGCATCTGAATGTCTATCTTTTATGATTTCTAACCTAGTAATTAACCTAACCATAAATGCTTCATTAATGGATTTCTGCAGTTTAGTGCTTATAGTTGCTTTCAAGAACCTGTCTTGTTGCTAGTTTACTAGAAAATATTCGGCCAAGAGCTTGCCTCGCCTTATTTCATGTTGTTGGTCTTGCTGCATACAGTCTATTCTTTCTTCGATATTGTGTTTTTAATATATGCTTTTTTCTCTCACCTTGTATCAGTATACACAAGTTTTGTTGACCATAAGGTATCAGAGTATAGTCGTCAAACAATTTTGGTTTGATTGCATACCACATGAAAATTTCCCGAAACAGTTTTTACCTCCGTAGTCCTAGTAGACGGCAGTCAATGTTTTTAGATCTTCCAGCTGACCAGCATAGCACCATGGTTCTTCTGATATACGGATGCATGCAATGGGTAGACCCCCTCTGTTCCAAAGGAGAAAAGAAAATAAAAAGATTTTGTAAAAATATATTCTGTGGATTAGCACATAGGGTAAGAGAATCTGTAGACCTGTTATTGGGTCACTGGATTGGTGCATTGGCCTCTCCAAGTCACTTGTTGTTTTATGGTTTTTGTCATCGTATGACCGATTGTCCTGTTACCTATATAAATAAATTCTATCTAAGGTATTTACGGATTCCGTGTAACCTTTTTCACATAATTATTTGACTTGCACTGATATTCAAATGTGTATCTATTCTCTAAGTGCGCCCTAATAATTATGTCTCACTCTACTCTTTTCCATGACAATCGTTTGGTGGCTCAAGATCATTAATATTCTTCCTTATGTAGACCTCTCTGTTTTTTCCATGTATGATCTTACGATGTTCTTTCCTTGTATCTTGACCAATCTCAAGTCCCGGTTTTCCTGTGTCATCAAGGGGATTTGGATGGTTAGCTAATAAAGAAATTCCTTTTTTTTTTACGTATTTTAATTGCATATTTGACCTAATATGTTAAGTTTCTTCTAATTCTATTTCAGATGTAAAGATATTTTCTTTTTAATGTTAAGTAGATGCTTGTTATATAGAGGAGATTTATTTGTTAGTCATGGGAAGAAATCATACATTTTTTTAAACTTGCTATCATGCTTGGTTGACTGGTAACTTTCACTTTTTTTACTCTGATTTCACTTAAACAGAAACAAGAATAAAATAGCTATTGGAAGTCAACCATGAAGAGGGGTGGCCCCAATGCTTGAAGCTTTTTGCAATTACACTGTTTGGAGAGGGTCATTGGTCGTAGGCCTACTTCGGTAGATAGAGAGACAATTTTCCCAATCTTGACTTAGTAACCAATATCACCACTGGAAATTGAGTGATAGTGACTAATTATAAATGTGCTTCCTTTGGAAGATACGCATGTGATATGTCTAAATTTTTTATATTAAAATGTTCAGTTATTCTGCAACAGTCTAATGCCTCCTCCACCACCTGTGTAACTTCTTTTTCATCTGCATAAGGGGACATGAAGTGAGACTGCTGTGACCTGTTTATCTGTGATATATATTTTTGAATTGTGTTTATGCAAGTTGTTGAGTATATCATGGAAGTCTTGGATCACTATCCTATTAGTGTTGCATATGAAAATATGATCATACAGGTAATTTTATTCTAACAAAGGGTACTTCAAAATTTATGCTTTCTGATGGCACTTGTTGGCAGGTTAGCTCTTCTATTCCCCTAACAATGGAGAAGTGTTCATGAGATGCATACTTCCTATGTTTCTATTGCAAGCAGAGGAAATTATCAAAATTGTCCAGTACTTTATCTTCTTGTCTACTGCATTTCTTGATTGCTATGTTACCTCGCCACCAAAAATCTTTCAATCCTGTGCCACATTTTGATGTGCTTCATTTATTTTGAATGGAGTATATTCAGTGGAAGCAATTAGACCACATATTGCCTGGAGATGTTGTATCTCTAGGACCAGAGGCCACGGAGAATTTGTTGCTACACGTGTGCACCGGGGCATGTAGATCATAGTAGATTACCGTAGCCATAGTTGTTCCTGCAGTACTTTCTGTTCCATTTGGTAATTGCAACATACAGGTTCTGCACGACATCATTGTTCAGATGTGGCATGCTTGCACTATGTTGTGATGTTACAGTGAGTTGTGAACAACAGTATCGAGCCTGGTTTTCAGTTACAGCTTATAATTTATTTGCACAATTTTGTCAATATCCAAAAATTGATTGAGATAATAGTAAGGTTGCTGTCTTACATGCTTTCTTTCCGTACGGGGCTAATCATGCTGGAGAAAGCTGTATGTTAGAAAATAACAAAAGAGTGACATGTTAAACTTCCAATCACAGTTTTTGAAATTAGTTGTTAATGATTCTTTATTTGGGGAGCTAAGGGGATGAGGGTTAAATAAGATACAGTGACCTGGCCTCTAAGAATTGGAATGAACTGGCTAGTCTGATCCGACATGTTGGCATTTCTGTCTGTTTTATGATTAGTTTTAACTTTTAAATACCTGTTTAAAGAGACCCATATAACAAATATAATAGACCCCTAATTCAGTCTCCGAAAGCTATGGAATGCCAACAGATGTCTGTCTATTCTCTAATTCACCCGACTTGATCCATTTTGGGATTCCTTGTTATACTGTTTATATTGTACATAATATGCCACTGAATTGACATGCAAAAAAAGCATTTAACATGAATACTTATGCTCATCCGTCTTGCAAAAGTTGTCTCTCTTTCGTTCCCAGGGTCATTCTTGATGTAGGGCTTGTGGATTGTGCTACCCTTTAAGAAAACCTTGTGTAGTCTTTTGGCTTCCCTCTTTTGTAATATAAAAGAAATTATCGTAACTGTGAATCATAATGAAGCAACATCAAACAGATAATGGACATAAATTCTCCTATGAAGTGCCTATATGATATGATGAATCAATCTGGCAATTATTGTTATTCAGATAGATTGGCGCTTGTTTTTCCTTCACTGAATTAGTTATTTTCGTTATTGTCTCGTCACAATTCTCTCTACTGTGTAAAGTATTCTTTCTAATTTGGCTTCTGCCTTTGCAGGATCATATGTGACACACGAGACCAACCACTTCCTTTATTTTTACGTTGACTCGAAGGCTGTTTTGCTATTCAAATCTGGATGACTGTGAGTTCTTCCCGCTAATCCGATGCCTGGATTCTGCTCCGAATCTTTGGCTTGTCTATCGTATTAAGGATCTTCTACACTCCCTGTATATCTCATGCACATCTCCGCGTTCACCTTGAACTGCTTTGAACAATGAATGTATTTGTTGATCTATCAGGGAAATATCCTAACTTTTGGTTGAAATTTGTGCCATATTAGCAAACAGATTTCTCTGGGCCATCGAAAATGAGCAAGGTCAACATTCCAAGGGCAGGAAAATGTACGACTTTCCTCTTCTTTAAATCTTCTAGGATTCACATGAACTTGTATATTTGGATTCTGTGTCGCCCACAATCAATCATTGTGCACCTTTTTTTGTTCCCAACTTGCCTTTTAGTCGATCAGCAATTTGCCGTGCATTTCTAGGTCGTAGAATGTGTATAACTAACTTGTAGATTTGACTGAATACTGATGTGGTCATATTATGTCGGACAAGTAGGATTGGTGACTATAAATTTGATATGTGAAAGATGTTGAGATCTTAATGTTCTTACTATGATGAGATCAGTCACATGAATTTTTTTAATATTATTTTTAATTAAATTCAGAATAGCTGAAGATGTCATCTAGCTTAACTAGTAAGATCTTTGATTAAAATCATAGAATTGAATTTTTGTCTTTAGTTGTATGAGAAATTTCTTTCTTTATCTTGGAGATTTTTTTCGTTTAGAAGCCTTCTTTCCATCATCCTGCAATAGTTTCTTGTCAGGAGATCATGTGAATCCTTCAATAATACAAGAAAACAAAACCCACTCACATTGAGTTGGTGAGTTCTTTCGCCATTGATTTTGTCTCTCTCACAAAGCTGTGATACTATAAATTTAATTAATTCATTTGTATTTTCACATAATAAATATAATAATTTTATTTCATATATCTCTCTCTCTCTTTTTTTTTTTTATAGAGCGTTCCCTTTTTGGTTTATTATCGAAGAGCATCTCTTGGTTTCTAAAAGATAAAATTACTCTAGCCTATATCACTTGTTATCGTTCTGTCATTTGAACTCCTTCGTGAGGTCTCATTGTGAAGCTCTATTACCTTCTTCCTTCTCTCTCACATTGAAAGAATACTTTCGTATTTGTTGAAGCAATGACGAGGGACGAAAGCATGCTCCGTTAGTGTGGGGGACTATATAGGAGATGAACGAGGAAAAGTCTTAGCTTGGTTATCTTCTTTTCTTCAGTCGAGGTTTATGATGAGGATGATAAAATATTAACAATACCTCGATAGTGACAAATGAGGTTGAGGGTGAAGATAGTGGGGTAAACATGGTCATGAAGAGGCGATAGAGTCCCACAACAAGATAGAGGCTATGGGCGATCACGATATGACGATGGGTTAGAGGCTACGATTGGCAAGATAAAGGCCATGGCCGATCTCTTCTTTTTTTTTTTTTTTTTTTTAAAAGAGATGTTATGTTGAAATAAACCAAAAATAAAATTTTTTAAGGGAGAAAATAGATTTTCTTTGAAGTTATATATATATATATATATATATATATATTATTTTAGTAGAATATTTATTATTTTTATAAATGATCATTTTACTCCTGGTCTTATTGGACCCATCGATGTCTTTGCCCTTGTCATGCTTGTGAGCAGCCCTCGTGTGAGGAAGGAGATGTCACGAGGGTCGTCGTTACCTTTGCTTTGATCCTTGTCGGACTCATCCCCTATGCTTACGAAGGCAACGATGAGATCTATGAAGGCGATAATAGCCTTTGCGATCGCTCCTTCTTCACAAGAGGGCCGATAGACAAGACAAAAGGGGGAACACTCAGATTTATGTTTAGAGTTATACATGATGATGATGATGATGACGACGACGACGATGACCATGAGCAACAATAGCGATGGTTATCATACTCTCTAATTCCTTGTGTAAAGATTGCATGCGAGAGATACATGTACACGGTCAGTGAGGTCAATTGAAGCGATAACGACGATTCTCAAAGTTATGGGCCATGACGATTGTGGATCTGACGGAGATAAAGATAAGATGATGTTTTTATATAAAGTAGCGGTATTCTATGAAAAAATAAAATTAAAATTGAAGCAGTCCGTAAAAAATTCTTAAAGTTACAAAATATATTGTATAATAGAACAGCTTGTCGCTTGGGAGAAGCCAACACGGCGGCGATACTGTCGACGTGCCTGCCGCAAATTTCTCCCCCGTTTTAAATTTCACGGTCGCGTGCCAGATAACGTGACCCGGCTCGGTGGCCGTGCTCCCGGTCTCCGTCTGGACCCTTACACTCCACCGAATCCCTCGATCGTCTCGACTGCTTCATCGCGATGGCCTTCTCGACGTCGGATCTCCTCCGGTCGGTGCAGCCGGCGCACCGCTTCGACGAGGCGGCCGTTCTCCGCTATGCCGCCGCCAACGTGGCGGGCTTCCCCGCAGCGCCGGCTAAGTTCAGCGTCTCCCGGTTCGGCTATGGCCAATCCAATCCGACCTTCTGCTTGGAGGTCGCTTCCCCCGGCGTCGTCAAGCGCTATGTTCTGAGAAAGAAGCCTCCTGGTGCTCTCCTCGAGTCCGCCCATGCCGTCGAGAGGGAGTTTCAGGTATAGCTTTCCTTCTGCTTCGTTTGTTGGTTTAATAGGTAGGTAGATCTGCTATTACCAAATATTAGTAGGAAAGGACCGAACTTTGCCTTCGGGATGAATGCGATCTGCTCGTTTATGCTTACGTTTGGTTGTAAGATTTATAGGATATGTCGGCGTGGGCGTGCAAGAGCAATTGGGCTTTTAACATGTCTGATTTTTGGAAAAGAAGACTCTTGCTTGATGAATTGGACGAGTCCGATTTATGAAGAGAGTTCGTTTGTCTGGGGTACCGGCGCCTCGACTTGTAGGGTTAATATGTTCATAATATTGACTTTTTGTGCTGCTCTATTTGATAGTTAGAGAAGAAGGAAAAGGAAGGATACAAATTCTCGCAGGCTGGTTTGATCCGCCTATTGTGCCTGTACTTTACTGAAGCTCTGTGGGCATGAAGAAACGTTTGAATAGTTGTAAATCACACACAGGATGATTTTTTAGCTTCCAATGCATGTGTTTTGGTTTTTATTTTTCTTTCTGTACAAGATTGAATGGTCCAATTTGGATAAATCTTGGTTATGGCTAATTAATGATTTGAGTGGAAGTTGTTTATTCAAATATTTCTTGTAAATAGATATGCTCACATGTCTCTAAGAGTCATTTACTCTTAGGAAACAATTTGTTTCAAGAGCTGTTTATCTAAATTGATTTCTTCTAATACTCTTCCTGCTTTTTCAAGTTGTTTCCTGGATTTTATAGTCAGAACACAATGCCACTGATGCAAGACTTTACTTATTTCCAAACTTTGTCCATGTTAATGGCTAGGTATTTTTTGTGCAACGTATTTAAGAGATAGTTGCTTAGTGTGTGGGCTTTTGGATGAACTGGACAATGATATCTTTGAGTGTTTACTTTTAACCTGGAAAGTTTTACTTTTAGCAACATGTTCTAGTGCCATGCATTGAATGGCCATTTGTTAGTTGGCTGTTCTTTTTTTGTGTTTTGGAGTATCACCCAATTGATTTTCATCAGTCTTTGTTTTTGCTTCTGTACAGGTTCTCAAGGCTTTAGGTGTGCACACAGATGTTCCTGTTCCAAAGGTTTTCTGCTTGTGCAATGATACAAGCATAATTGGTACATCTTTCTACATTATGGAGTACTTGGAGGGACGGATTTTCATGGATAATAAGCTACCAGTAAGTTAACTTTCCATTGTTGCTTAATGTGTAGTTCACATAATTATCCGTCACTTCCAAATATTTTCTGAGGGAAAAAATAATTTTAACTGTTTCATGTATGCATCACATATGAATGGAACACCTGGGTTGTGCAAGCAGTAGCTTGTGAATTTAAGTCTAAACTGCTTCCAAGAATGGCTGCAGGCTTGCACATGCTGATCTCCTTCGATGTTTTGATCTGGGGAGAGAATTCGAAAAGCATCATCTATCTTTATCTTTAGCTTTTCATGAGTTGCCTTATTTTTGAATTTTTATATCAATCTGCAACTATTCATGTTCAGGGACTGAGCCCAGAAAGGAGGAAGGTTATATATCAAGCAACTGCAAAAACTCTAGCTTCTTTACACAAAGTTGATGTGGATTCGATTGGGTTGCAAAAGTTTGGCAGGAGAGACAACTATTGCAAGAGACAGGTAATGTCATTTGGCTGGTTTGAATAGCTTGAATATGGAACTAATACTAAACCAGATCCTTGAGCATTCAAGAAAAGTTTTTACAAGATAAGCTAGTGTGCATGTTGTGCAGGAATTCTTTTTATTTTTCCCTCAAGGTGTCGTTATTTCTCAAAATGATATATGCTTGCTCATACAACAGTTGTTAGCTTTACATTACAAAGCAGTAAGTTACGTTCTAAAGATGTTAAGCTTTTCAAGTTCAATTTGATATGAATCAGAACCACTTGTCATGCTGGATACTACCTGTGACAGAAGCTGCAATATATACTATTACATCATAGTTTTTCTAACTTAGTTGCAGGCCTAAGATTTTGGCTTCGTGCCTTGATGAACTCTTACTGCTCCATGGTTCTGACAACTCTGTTCATTCTTCTGTTCTTGAGAGATTGTTATGTTTGGTATCTTTCCCTTCTAATATTAATGAAGTTTATTGTTAGATTGAACTACATAACTGTAAAAATGAGGAAAGATGTAAAACCTTATTTCTGCATTGATGATGTTTTTGTCTGTTAGGTGGAAAGATGGGCAAAACAGTATCTCGCTTCAACTGGTCAAGGGAAACCTGATCGAAGTCCTAAAATGCTTGATCTGGTTGTTTGGCTCAGAGAAAATATCCCTGCTGAAGATTCTTTAGGAGCATCAGGAACTGGGCTTGTGCATGGAGACTATCGAATTGATAATCTAGTTTTTCACCCTGTCAAGGTTCTTAAAATTTGTTTCTGATCAGCTAGAATATATGCACTTGAATTCCAAATTGTATCACAATTTATTTATACAACTATGCTAGATCAACAAGTTGAAAAGTAAGTCACTAGAGGAGATACTGCATTTCCATGTGTTAAATTCTGATGAATCTGTTCACATAAATGTAAAATAGAATTCTTAATTATATAAAAGTACTTATAAGCTAGAAAGGGCGAAACCAATCCACCAATCTCGTGCCAATACGATATCTCACAATAGTTAATGTACACAATCTTAGGTCTAGAAGTAAAGAGGTTGTTTTCATGACTGGAATCATGTTCTCCTATATTGCATAGGAGCAACCTTATTATTGTGCCAAGTCTTGCTTTAATCGAATCACATGAGCTGCATGAATAAATGTGGGATTAGTAATAAAAAGAATCTTATCTTGTGCACATACATCACATAAACACATTAACATTTTAAACAACCCCTTTTAACTAGGGATCCTTTGCTTTGAGAGAGTAAGGTTGCTCTGGAAGGCCAAACTGAAGATTGAAGAAAGCTTTTCTGTGCTTGAAATAAAATAATCAAGTATTCATATTTGTTTATTGGCCACATGCATATTCAGATTTGTATGATTGTGTCCTAGATTTAATAGGATTAGGCCCCTACAAAAGCCTTGCCTGTTGTCCTGCCCTAGATGAACCCCTTGCTGGGGTCTTCTTCCCTTGTAACATGGCTTGCAATCTTTCAGTGCTGGTCAACCTTCCAAATCAAGGGTTGACTTTTATCAATGCATTGAGTTCAGTTTCTTCCCTACAAGTCAAGGTCATGCTGTTGGCCTCCAAATCTTCAGTTTCTCTCAGGAGTGCTTTCAGGACTAGAAACAGTTCATATGGACCGACAAATCTATCATACTGCTATCAGAGTGTCAGGACCAAATTTGGACCATCTGGCCTTTTCCTGGTCATTGTAGTTCTTCAATTGGCCCTTGCTGGGGTAGGTCGAACCCAATAATGGGCCAGCCACCAAGGGGCTGATCTCAGAATTATAAGGGATGAAATTAGCATTGTAACTCATGTATGGTCCATGTACTGATCAATGGTAAAGCATTAAAGAGAGTTAAAAAAGTTGAATAACTCTGTGTGCATTGTAGCTACAATACAAAGTAGAAAGACAGTGATTTTTCATGTCATGCCTTGATCTTTTCTACAAACTAAAACTAAAGGATGAAAAGTTTGTCTATATTATATAGCTTGATAACTAGCAATTTAGTGTCCAATACTTCATTTTTGTTCAGAAAACATCCAACATTCAACAAATTGCATAATGGGATAAGAATGAGTGTCTTCTTTTTTTACAGGATCAAGTAATTGGCATTCTCGACTGGGAACTATCAACTTTAGGGAACCAAATGTGTGATGTTGCATACAGTGGCTTGGTCAGTAGCTTGTTATGAATATTATATTGTTAAATCTCTGTTATTTTGTGCTTTTATGAGCTTCAAAATTTTCATGAAAATGGTCTTAACTCAGATTGTATAATATCAGTTGTCACAGATCCAAAACGGCTTACACATCTTGTACTAATATAAACCAGGGGAGCTAGCCATGACAGGGACATATATAATCTTTAAGTAGCAATACAATATATTTCTTTAAGCTTCCTGAACCATTTGAATCATCATTAAGGACTATGGGATACTTGGATTTTTTGGATTTAAAAGATTGAAAATGCTACAAAGCTTGACAGTGTCATTGATGAAAGTCAAAAGTTATTGATGATAATTGTACAGCTGTATATTGTTGAGGCGGCTTTGGAAGAACGTGAATCATATGAAGGACTTGAATTTAGTGGCATCCCAGAAGGCATTCCTTCCTTGGTGGAATACTTGGCAGTATATTGCTCTGCAGCTGTAAGCATTACCTTGACAGTTCTTTTTCTACATGTTGTAGTTGTAGCTTCATCAATTTTGATTGCATTTTTTTGAGGTATCATTAATTTGCTTGCTCACCTGAAATCGATGAAATTCAGGGAAGGCCCTGGCCAGTTCAAGAATGGAAGTTCTATATGGCATTTTCTTTGTTCCGTGGTGCATCTATTTATGCAGGAGTATATCATAGATGGACTCTGGTATTAGCATCAGAAATCATTAAATTTGGCCATTTTGAAAAATAAGTCTGTAATAATTTTGAACAAATACAGGGTAATGCTTCAGGTGGTGAGCGTGCTCGGTATGCTGGAAAGGTAGCCAATGTCTTAGTTGATTCTGCCTGGGCATATGTTATTCAAGAGTCTGTTCTTCCTGACCAGCCTCCACTGGGTAATTTTGATATGATTCCCTCTATGTGAATGAATAGGACATTATTGACTACCAGAATCCTACTGTCATAAGGAACTTATATTAATCTGAAAACTTGTCGTACTGCATATTCTTTGATTTTGTTTCAGGATGGTCACATGTGGCTTGGGGAGAACATGAATTATATTGTTGAGATGTTTTAGTTGTCTATGGACTTTAATGATTATTTGAAGGTTATACTGTTTTACCTATCTTATAAATAAATTCTATTTTCGAAAAAGAAGAAAGGTGACAAGTAGGAGGCTGGCAAGAAGGATGCCAAAGAAGAGAAATAAAAAACATATGACTGTATATATGGAATAGAGGAGACGTGCTATTGTTGTGTTTGTCATTTGCCATAAGTTAAATGCTGGGTGTTCACTACTACTATGTTAATTATCACTCTCCTCTACCACACTATTCAAAGGGGAGAATATATAGTAGCCCTTCATCTCTCAAGGGAATCATCACAAAAGGGGAGATGCTTTTAAATTTGAGATTAATTCCAAATCCAACGGGTGCTCTCTTCAAATAAAGTCATTTTCATGTCATTGTTTCATTGTCCAACATGTCATCTGCATGAAGTTTAGAGAAGCACTACTTTAGGCCCATTGTTCTCTTTAAAGCTACTAGCAAATTTGTTTTGGATCTTTTTGTGTGCCATATGTATGGTAGATAATTGTTGCAATAGAAAATTTTAAGGTATCATTGAATATTAATATTTACTCCTATAATGAATATATCGTATTAATCTTAAAGTTGGTGATAGATATTGCAGTTGAATAACTTATTCTAGAATAAATAATAGATTTTTAAAAGAGGCATTTGCTTGAATCTTTCTTATGAGTCTGCAAAATTCCATACCAGTATCCCTTTAGCTCTAAATTTATTCCTTGCCATTATGTAGAAGTTTGTTTGTGTACTGTCTTCAGGAATTTTGAATCAAGGAGCAACTGGAAGGTTAGAAGATAACTATTCACTGTCCATGAAGGAGCAGGGATGTTCTGTGCCTAGTCAAAAGGTTTTGGAGCTTAGGAAGAAATTGTTAAAGTTTATGCAAGATCATGTATACCCGAATGAGAGTGAATTTTATAGACTTTCACAGTCAAGTCAGCGTTGGACGGTTCATCCAGATGAAGAAAAGTTGAAAGAGTTAGCAAAGCAGGAAGGCCTCTGGAACTTGTGGATTCCAGTAAGGCTTTATATTCTATCTTTTTACTTTACTAATATTCTTAATAATATTTTCAAGAAATGGGATGCAATTTGGTGGTCATGTTCTATTGCTATCTATTATTGTTAATTTGTTAGATACTTTCTTGTCCAGTTTCCATATGATTACTTAGTATTTTGTTTCAGTTGCATATCATATTGATGCGTTTGCAGTTAGATAGTGCTGCTAGGGCAAGAAAGCTGCTTGAAGACGAAAAATATTTTTCTACTGGAGCTTGGAATAGTAACTTGCTAGGTGCTGGACTTTCGAATCTTGAGTATGGATACTTGTGTGAGATTATGGGCCGTTCAATTTGGGCACCACAAATTTTCAACTGTGGTGCGCCAGACACAGGAAATATGGAGGTAGTGTGATACTCATCCAGGTTATTTCCGTTTTATAGTCTTATAAATTTTCCTTTGTTATATTGTGAATATTTTACTTCAGTCTAGTCAGTTTATACATACATATTTTTGCATGTATATAGTAATATATAATTATATATAATACCATTGGATCTTTTTTGCTTTGTTACTAATTTTTTACTGTATAATGAAACACATTATGCATTACATCTTTTAATCTTAAAGAACGCTGCTGGTGCAAGTCGAAAATTATGATTTACTGTTAGGTGGCCAACGGTAGCCATGTTTATGAAGAAAATAGGTGTTGGGCTAGAGGTTACAAGATTTACGGTCACAGTGAAATTTATTAGACCTAAGAATGATCAAGAAATACCTAAATGTAGGCTTGTCTATATGGCTTCAGCATGGAGAAGCCAAGATTGATGAATGATGGTAACAGAAAAAGCAAGATTGTTTGCATGGAGAAGCCATGCACAGTACGGATGACTCAAACCAGATAATCAAATTAATTAGGATATATAATCACAAGCCAGTGCACTGGGTACACCCTTTACATCATCACAAATCAGCATATCGAGATGATAAATTATGAATTTAAGGTTGAATCCTTGACTGATGAAGGGGCCTAAGCTGTTGGAATTTGTTAAATATCTTGAATTTTTGAAGGTGAATGTTGAGACACTTTCTTAATATTTACTTATCAAGCATAATTTACTCTGATTTGGACTTATAAGTTGCTAATAATAATTCATCATGGTTTATCATAATTTATTTTTCTGTAATTGTCCATTGTGTATTCGGAATCAAGAGGCCAAGAAGCAAACTCATCTAGTGTTTATGGTAATTATGCAGTGTCATAATAGAGTTTGCAAAATTTCTGAATGAATGCTGTCAGCTTCAGCTGTCCTTTCTTCTTAACAGGAAGATGTATTATAAGCAGGCAACAATAATGTTAGCAATATCAAATACTTTGCTAAGCCAAAATATGGTTGACAATGCAATGGTAAGAGATCAAGGTATTTATTGTCTTTTTTCAGGTTTTATTGAGGTATGGTACTAAGGAACAACTAATAGAGTGGCTAATTCCTCTACTAGAAGGAAAGATTCGGTCTGGATTTGCGATGACTGAGCCACAAGTTGCATCTTCCGATGCAACCAACATTGAATGCTCACTCACTAGGTAATATTCACTGGCTAGTTTTTTTCTGTCCAGACTGCTTATTTTATTGTTTGAACATGTTTTCCTCAGCATAGTGCTCAGTGTCTTTGTTGGGCTTGCCTTTTTTGTCTGTAGCTAATGCTACATGCTTGTCTTTGTTATTGTCTGTTGGTTAATTGACACATGGCATGTTTATATTCTCTATTAAAGAGCCATTCATCTCCATTTTTATTGCAATCAATTTGTATATCATCAAAATCTTATTAGGATGAATTAGTTGGAAAAATATTGACATTCAGTGAATGAAGAAGTTGAAGCAGATGTGTTATATGTCTTATTAGGATGAATTAGTTGGTGGATGCTGCTTTTTCTTGGTCTGTGTGTGTGGTGGGTTGTGTGTGTGTGTGTGTGGGGGGGAGGGAGAGAGAGAGAGAGAGAGAGAGAGTTTCTACACCAGAATACCTCCCTGTTATTCCTTGCTTTTGCTGTTTTCTGCTGTAACTGTGGTCATATTGTTGTTTTCAGTCTTAAAGATATATGTAAAACCCTTTGAGTGTTCAAATCTGATCTCTAAATTTTATAGTATTTCTACTTCGATAACAGATGTATCAAAAGAACCTGTAATTTAATTCTTATGTGTAAATCTAGTACTGCATAACAGATAAAAATAGTGGAGGATTAACCATTCCTTTCATATGTTAGCTAATTGATATATGGAACTTAATTGGGCTTTTACCATAGTCAATTGTTACATGTAAGAAAGGAAAAAGTTCAAATGTGGTTGAACCACAAAGTTAGGTTGGTTCAGGAAAGATAGATTCGGGGAATCTACTTCAAGATAGAGTAGGTGAATTCACAGCCCACAAGAGGTCGTGTTGTATATTCAAAAGTCTGTCAGAATTTTGAAATCATCCACTGCGCTGCTGAGCGCCCTTTGGTCAATCACTTTCATTCATTGAAGGTAGTTGACAACAACCTTAGACAAGTGAGTGAATATGTTGAAAATCCTTACAACAGTTCATTTTCTTGTCCTCAGAATTGAAAAAAATAGCCTCCAAACTAAACAATTATACAGTGTCTAATAGCTTGTAGTTTGGCCCTGCAATTATCAGCTTCTTCCAGTTCAGTGACTTCTTCTAGGTTAAAGATTCTGTTCTTCTATAATATAATTCATGAGCTGGAATATATATATGCAAGTAATACTCATATGAGCTTTCCGTGTTATCCTTAAACATTACTTATCTTTAAGTTTATGGTCATCTCTTTCTCTTGCTCTGCAGACCATTCTTTTCATAAATTTTATCATCCATTTTTCTTTCCATCTTCTTGATTGGCTATTGTCTTACGATGCATTTAACATGAAATGATGTGTTCCAAAATTTCAACTTTGAACTGATGTTTCCAAAAATGTGACATAGGCAAGGTGATTTTTACATCATAAATGGAAAGAAGTGGTGGACAAGTGGAGCAATGGATCCTAGGTGCAAAGTTCTAATAGTAATGGTAAGTTTTGATATCACTAATCGTGTTGTTCAAGACTAGAATGAAACTATTATTCTTTTTTGTGGTATCTTAATATTTGAAACAAAAAACTATGTAGGGAAAAACAGATTTTTCTGCTCCTATGCATAAGCAGCAATCAATGATCTTAGTGGATGTCAATACTCCAGGGGTGCATATAAGAAGGCCGTTACTAGTTTTCGGTTTTGATGATGCACCTCATGGGCATGCTGAAATAACTTTTGAAAATGTCCGCGTGCCAGTGAAGAATATCCTGCTTGGGGAAGGCCGGGGATTTGAGATAGCACAAGTAAGCATCATTCCATCATGAATTTGTCACAGAATATTCACATATGCATGATATCTTTACATCTTCACATTTTCAGGGTAGACTTGGTCCTGGCAGATTACATCACTGCATGAGACTCATAGGGGCAGCAGAACGTGGTATGCAAATGGCAGTTGACAGAGCACTCAGAAGGAGAGTCTTTGGAAAGTTGATAGCTGAGCAGGGATCCTTCTTGTCAGATCTTGCCAAGGTACTTTCTCCTTGATACTCTTTTTTGGTTTAACTGGATTGTTGTTGTGAAGTTGCTTATCTTGAAACAAGTATGACCGCTGTTAAGATGTAAGTGCAAGTGTCCTTATGTGAGAAGAAAGACTTTCTTTACGGTCACATACTTGCATGTACTTTAAGCATATGGGCATGCAATTCACCAAGATGATTAAACATAGGTATATTCAAAGCCCATTTACTTTATTCATATTATGTGCAGGAGGATTTTATATGGCAGTGGGTTGGGTATCTGCAATTTTTATCCAACCCCAAACCTGAACACGACCAGCTATCTAGGTACCCAAACCTCTACGTTGACCCAACTTGGATATACACTTTCCTCCCCAAACTCATTTTTAATCCAATTAAAGGGTATTTGTGCCTGGTTTAAGTATGTAAGGTAGACCTGGTCGCTCAAAAAAACCTGATCCCCTGCCATCCCTGCCTGTTGATAGAAATGACAGCGGGTAGGTTACTCTAACCCAAAGCTGGACCAGAATTTGACTTGGATATATCTTTCGTAGACAAATTCTGTCTCGTACCTGGTTAAAGGGTATCACTATTGTTTATGTGTCACCTGTTGCCATCCCCATGCAGGATCCTTTGCTTTCAATACATGGATGAAACTAGTTGCTACCTTTGGCTCTTCTCGAGTTCGTTAAGCATGCCATTTGTCATAGAGTACTACCTTTACTATAGGATAAGATTTTCAAGTCCCTTCTTCACAAAAACCACTCAATTTAGTGAATGTATTGCTTTGATTTTGAAACCTATCAATATTTATTAAATCCTCATTCACATTGTTATTTGGAATTCTTTTTGTTATTGTTGATACTTCTTAGTCGCCTATTACAAAATTGTAGCTCATGTTCCTGCTCTTGTGATCTCTGGGAGTAGCTTATTATAAACTTTCCAGCATTTTAATTATTAAAACATTATAAAACTCATCTTGTTGCTCATCAGTTTGGCCCATCAATGTTCTTTGTCAAAGGTTAGATTCAAGCACTTACCTGCAATTATGTTAGATGTAATGGTTTCAAAATCATTAGACATGTTCTGGTGGTGCCTCATGTGCTATGCTAAAACATACAAATTGCTTGTTATTGTTTGACAGTTATCATAACCGAACCGGGTTTTCGACGCATCGAGTCTTGGATCACTGGGTCATTTGTGGAATTGGTGGGTCAACTGGTCACGTTGTAGATTTATAATTCTCTTTGAAGAGCAACATATAAGTACAGGTTATATAAAAATATAAAATAGAAAAATAATCTTTAATATAGTGAAAGAGGATGATAGGTACAAAACATACACATTGAAGGGATGAGAGGGTAATGAATATAATATGGGTTCCTTCTCATTCATTTTTTTATATAAAAGACTCAAATGCCCTTGGGTTAAGTTCAAGTATCTTTGCCAATAATTAACAAGTTTAAGGGTTTTTCAGGCTTTTCAAGTTTTGGATGGTGAACCAGTTCAGGGTACTGTTCCTGATTTTTTCTGGTCCAGCCGTTCAGTCCATTTGATTTTATAACTTTGTTTTATCATATATATATGTAAAACATGTAAGCTCTTCCAAATCTAAATGAATTGTCGGATCGATATGTGCCAACCTATACTGTCATTATCATTGGGAAAAATAATTATTAAGAAATGGAAAAAAAAATTCATCATTGCTAATGTTTGATCCGACTGACAATTTGTCAAACCAGTACAAACTATGTTTTTATTTTAGTGAAAACTATGCTTAAAAAGTTGTTATTGCCATTTTCTATCATTTTGGACATCTGAGATAAAATGTCCTTGTTGATGCATCCCTAAGATCTTACAGATTTGTCATTTGTTTTTCATAGTGCCGAGTAGAATTGGAGCAAGCAAGACTCTTGGTTTTTGAAGCGGCAGATCAGCTGGATCGACTTGGGAACAAGAAAGCTCGTGGAACTATCGCCATGACCAAGGTAGAATGATGACAGCTACATTGAGATAATTTGCATCTGGAACGACAAAAGCATAAAAATACTGGTACTAATCATCCCTGTCGCAGGTAGCCGCGCCAAATATGACCCTGAAAGTGCTGGACTTTGCAATGCAAGTCCACGGTGCTGCTGGTTTGTCATCGGACACTGTTCTGGCACATTTATGGGCTACCGCTCGGACTCTGCGGATTGCTGATGGCCCCGACGAAGTTCATCTGGGAACCATAGCCAAATTGGAACTTCGAAGAGCCAAGCTGTAGGAGTTCATAGAACTGCAACTCATGCCACACTGCTTGGGATGCAGTCTACATAGTATCGAAAAATGGCCATAAGGTTTGGTGCTGATTCGCTGACTACTATCTCTGCAATCGGACTATATTTAAGAACTTGGAGCTTGTGAACAATGCAAATAATTATATGATTTGTAATAATTGGAGTACCTTTCAGGTCCATTTAGTGACCAATATTTCCAGAGAAATCTTTACATGATTCCAACGACAGACAGGGTTGTGGAGATTGCAGAGATCCATTCCCATAAGCACACATGTACTGTTGACTAGTTTAGATCAGTTTATGAAGTCCTTAGTCTTTTGCAAGATTTGCTTCCGCTTTCATCAACAAGAGCAGTAGCAATTCACATCGCTGCCTCCGACTTCAATGTATACTGGTTATTATGAAGTTAATTAAGTTCTTGTCTCACCAACAACGACATGCTTCTGTTCCAGGACGAACCGAGCATCTCTTCTTGTCCTCGAAGCTTCATATTTGTTCTTAGTTTACATGGTTTTGATCCAACTTCTTTACTGTCTTTGGATTCTGAATCCTTCTTGCCATTCGTTCTTCTGCGACCTCAGATTATGGCGCAGGCATTCGGGTTCTCGTCACTGAACATGGTGGCGATCTGGCTTCCATCTCGTGCAGCTGATGCGTAAGGATGCGGCCTGTGGCCGCCGCCGTTACCGGAGCTGTGCATGACAAAAGGCTCCTCGTACCTGATCTCAGGCACGCCCGAGGGGTCATGGCTCCACTGCTCCCGGTGGACGAAGCTGCACGGGTAGTGATGCACCATGTGGATCTCCTCCGCGCCTTCTGGTTCCGCTGCCGCGTCTTTGGCATCCGCAGATGGGGTCGCTTCGGGAGCATCTTTGGGCGGCTCTTCCGGTGTTGCCGGAGGAGACTCGCTCGGAGGCTGGTCGGCAGCGTCGGCCGCCGGCTCGGACCCGCCGGGCTCGGCAGCTGGCTCCGAGCGGGAGCAGATGGTGGCGAACTTCCCCGCCTTCCTGATGGCCTTCACCACCGTCTCCGGATCGGCACCCCCCACCACCGTCAGCTTCTGCCGTGCGAGGTCTACGTGGATGTCATGCACTCCTGATCAGTGAGCGACACAAGAGTCAGCAACCATCACCCCAAACCTTCTTCTCTCTCACCATCGACGTGATTCATTACCGTGGACGCTGCGCACTGCCTTCTTGATCTTGTGCACGCAGCCGCCGCAGTCCATCCGGACCTGCAACTCCGTGACCGGCGATTCGGCCTGCGAGTGCAACGCAGCGCATCTCAGTGCATGAATCCTTTCAAGACACCACGAACTTGAGCTGACCTACCTCGAGTGCCGGAGCCATGTGAGAGCTCGTTCAGGGACCGAGGAAGAGGACGAGGGATGGCATCGTATTTGTACCAAGAAGAGAGCATGCCTCTTCGGAGAGGCTCGAAAGCTCGAGTGGGGCAACCTCGAGAGAATTTGCTTTGGCTCGGTCACTGTACTATCTCGGCCGACCACAAAAGTAAAGCGAGCATAATCGAGAAGGCAAAGAGCAAGTGGCAATTCTGCGAGGCAACTGGGGAAATATCCATTGCCGGAGGAGTCTCTGAGGGCCAAGAAAACTGCAGCGAGTCATTCTGATAACGAGGAACCAGCTGTGTTCGGCTCTTTGTGAGCACCATCGCCACGATGATGGGAGAAGGTCCACATTTCTTCAAGCTAGACAACCAAAACAATGTTGGATTTGGATTTGTTGAAAAAACCAATCAGCAGATTCGATCAGCAAACAAAACACAAATCCAAGAAAGAGTTGGTATGATATTTGTGTGCTCCAACATCCTTTATTTGTACTCAAAGAAAGAATCAAATCTTCAGAATAATCATAATGGAAGAATTAGAAGAATCTTCTTGAGTTCCTATTCCAAACATTGAATCCAGTGGAGATTGAAAGTTTTAGTGCCTCTCAAACCATGTTACTTCTAATGAGGGTTGTGACTGACATCAGGTTGCTACAAAAACTAATGGCTACTTTTCCTTTGACCTTTTTCTGCTTTTGATCGATATGAAACATTCCCTACTATGTGGTCAGGATTTGGACTAATTTATTCTGCAACTTATGCCAATGGACGAGCATCTCTTGTCATGGAAAGGGTGACAATGACTCTGCAACATCAGTGAGGTCAACATGCAATGCTTTGGCAACTTAAATCTTGACAGATTGAAGTTTAGGAACATACCTTCGCTTTTGCAATGGCATAAAGCAATCACAGAATGGAAATGGCAGCTGATGGCTCAACCTGCTGTTGTTTTCAACACAGACAACCAAACAAAGTTTTGCCTTCAGCTTTTCTTAGGCTGACTTTTCATTTAAAAGATTCCCATCTTTCTCTCTCTCTCTCTCTCTCTCTCTTTTAATCTTTCGTAAATAATGTGAAATTTTGATCTCAGTTTAAACCCTGTGGATTAGGTCGTCGAACTAATCGTGTTTAATTGGAACCCAAACTCTCGTTACGGATCGATCAGTTTACGTCAAATTTGATTTGATTTAAATTCATTTGAAGGCCAACTATTTTATCATAGTTGATAGCAAAATTTCATCTTCATAATAATTATTAAGGTCATCCATTCATGTCAGGAATCCAATGCCCTATTCCATGTGTTTCATTCTGCTCCACAAATTATTATTGAGAAGAGGGATTATTCTTCTTGATCAATGATCTGTGATATGACCAAGGTAAGTAAATGAGAATTGTAATGTATTATATTGATACATATTCTTAGAAATATTTGTATTATGCATTTATTAAAATGCATCTTTGTTCATAAACATCTTGCTTAGTAATGCATACATATATATCTATAATGTTGTGTTGTTATCATTCTTTTTGCTTTTTCCTCAACATGAACTGCTCCCTATCATTTCTCTTTGGCATTTGTGGGTCTTCATGCAACAATCATCTCATCATAATTCCAGTTGTTAAAGAAATGGCAAAAAATAATGGCAAGCTTCCAAGAAACTGCTGTGTCGAAACAAATAACAAATAATTAGTCGATATATACGAAGGAGAAGCAGATGTCAGTCACAGTGTTCTCATTTCCTTTTAGGAAGTTTCTTGGTGAGTACAGATAATGGCAACCAAAAACCAGCACAAGAATTATAGGATGAAGAGGTTTGGCAGTGGCTTCCATTGCATGATGATGCCAACCATGTCGCCGCAGCATTTGCACAATATATAACATCATGCCGTGCATCCACTTCTTCCACCCATCGTTTCCTGCTCTACTCTCCTTTTACGTATGGAGCTGGAGGAGTGGGAGTTGCTCACCGAGAATGGCCTCCTCGATGCAAACCAGGAGCCCTATTTCTTCCCGCCAACCTGCAGCATCGATGCTGACTGCTTCGCAGGCTGCCCAGGAACAACCAAGGAGTGGATTCAGCACGACGCAGAAGCGACTTCACGTGAGATTGCGCCGGCAGCGGCCGCCGATCTTGAGGAACCGGAAGAAAAGGAGTCCAGCTTCGATGTCTGTGGAGAAGATGAAGGCCTTGTCGGGGAGCGCCTGGAGCAGGAGATGCCCGACGACTGCAACTACTGCAATGGCTTTTGTTCGACGTGGAGACTGGCCGGTGTGGGAACTCTTTGCTCGGTAGGTGTGGCCGCTGCCGCGGCGGTGATCATGTTCATGGTCGGGAGAGATCGCAACAAAAGGAACAAGGCGAAGTTGAGGAGGAAGACGAGGTGATGGCTCTGCAATAAAGAAAGCACATTTGATGCTGCGGTCGTCGGAGTTCCTCCTTTCTCCTTTGACCCCTGGTTGCCAAGATGTCATTTACAGTCTCGTTCAAGGCAGTAGTAATATGTTCTTGAATGAGATGACACAAATCTAAGCTAAATTATGAAATCACTGGAACTTTATCGTGTAGTAGTACTCCAATCATGGTGCAAAATTTAGGCTAAATCTGTCACATTCCGTATTTATTAAAAAATATATTATTTTTATTATTCGTAATTTATAAAAAATATTTTATCTTTGAATTCAAGTCAATGTCTGTACGATGTTAAGTATTTTTTAACTAAAAAAATCAAAATTTCTTAGTAGGGCGAGTGAAAAAAAAAATTTAATCCACCCAGGTCTAAAATCTATTACAAATTAGTAAATTATTTTTTAAAAAAATATTAGAGAAAAACACATCAATAACTATACATGCTAGTAGAAACCTTTGAAAAATCATAAAAATAATTTTTAATATTCATGAAACATATATTAAATAATTTAATATGAAATAATAATATATCAATTTATTTTGAAACACATGTATTAGAAAAATAATTATAATTCTTATGTAGTAAACAAAATCATGTATCAATCACCCGATTAAATAATAACATATATAATAATTAAATAACAAAGGTGTACATTGCATCCGATGATTCACTCTTTCAATACTAGTGGAGAGGCATATTCTATGAGATAGATTCCTTTCAATAGTGAATGGAGAGAACCTACATCACACCCCCAATAGTGGACGGAGTTATATCCCTCATTTACCCAAGTGGGGACACATTTTTCTCGGATGAAGAAACCATTTAGCTATCATATTTGATGACCTGCTAATCGCTTAAGGGAATTATTCTATCTATCCTCAATAAGAATATATAAATAATAATAATTTTTTATTTATATTTATTCATTTATTACCATGCATCTAAGAACTAGTTTGATAAAATATTAGAAGGGACAATATTTGATGTAAGATTTACTATAGACTATATCTATTAGTGGCTTTATATAATCATGGGTTTACAACTCCTTTCACATGTTGCACTTTTAATATATATCACTCAGTATGGTCATAGTAACGATCACATCAATTTAATTAAAAATAAAAAGTTACTAATTATTTTTAGAGGACACCTTCGGATAAAACTCTTAAGTTCTTTAAATCGTAAAGATATAAGACATCAATATCTTAATAGTCCTTAATCAACTAGAACACTAATTGGAATAACTGACTTAAATTAATCTTAAGTTATGGTAGAACTAGCCTGGAATCACTATAAATTGATTTAATTTAAATTTAATTAATTTTAATTAGGTCAAATGAGCTTAAACTGATCAACTTGGTTTAGTATTACATTGAATCGGCTTGAATCAATCAAACTCATCTAAATTAGTTAACCAACGAGCTCAAACCAATATAGTGAAAAGAAATTGGATTACATCACATAGTGCTAGCCTAGATTAAATTGATCGACTTGAGTCTTGGATGGGTCACGTGCGTCACACATACATATCCCAAGTAGTATGTTAGGATATAATGGGTTGGATAGAGGGGTGACAATGTGTCTAGTATCAATCACATAGTTAAGTGGACATAGTTTCACGACTTGAGCTGAGCCTCACTCACAAATTGAATTGAGCATTAACTGAAATGAATCATGCTTGGCTCGTGAGTTATGTCATGCATAGCCACATAGGTTCAATCATGCTTACCACATGGGCTAGGTTATACTTAGCAACATGAGTCGAACTGTGCTTGACCATGAGTTGGGTTATATTTGACCACATGGATTGCATCATACCTGGCTATATGGGTTGGGTTATGCTTGAAAATATGGCTGAGCCATACTTGGCCACATGGGTTTGATCATGTCTAATCATATGAGTTGGACCATACTTGACCATATAGGCTAGGCTTAATATGGTCACATGCGATGAGCCATACTCAACCATATAAGTTAAATCAAGCTTGATCATAGGTTGAGTCATACCTAATCAAATATGTTAGGTTGCACCTCACCATTGGATAATGCTTGATCACACAGATTGGATCATGTCTAATCACGTAGGTTAGGCCATACCTACACATATATAGGTATTGGGTTATGCTTGGTCACATGGGTCGAGCTAACTAATAAACTTAACTTAGGTCAACTCTAATTTGACATATTTTATTAAATTAAATTTTAATATTTTTAAAATATTATAAAAATAATAATTAATCTTAAATTCATTCTTCTTCATAAAATAACTAATTTAAATTCATGATTTCAAATTTAAAACTAATTAAATCATACAAATTTATATATAATTTTTTAAAATATAAATATATCTAATTAAATAAATTAAAACTATTCTTAACATTAAATTAACTAATCAATCTAACACATAATTAAATGATCATTATTTATTAATCATAAAAATTTTAAAATTAAAATATTATCATTCATCATATAAATTATAATAGATTTAATATTAAATATTTTAAAAAATAATACAAAAAATAAATGATCTTATCTCTTCTCGGGATCTTCTCCTCCAGAGTACCCTTTATATAAGAAAAAAAAAATTTCCTAAAAGAAAAAAGCTATAATCTCTTTTTTTTAATTTTGATTTCACATATAAGATAGAATTAAAATATTTATTTTTTATGATTCACACACAAAATTAAAATTTAATTATTTATTTTTTAAAAATTACATCACTCATTATGAAATAAATTAACTAATAATTTAATTGATTAATAAAATTATTAACTTGTATACATGGTTAAGAAAATTAATTTTAATTATTTTTTAAAATTATATTATAGAAACAAGAAAGTTAATCACTTAAATAAAGTAACACATTATTTATGATAACTTGATTTATATTAAGGGAGAAAAAAATCTTCGATGCATAATCTCTTAGACAAGCTATAGAAATGATACTTCTTCCTCAAGAACACACTTTATACTCAGTAGTTTGGATTGGCAACACCTGCATACAGGGCAAAGAGAACATGAAAGATATCAAACATATATCTATTAATTGCTAACCAATTAATCAAGTTTACAGGTGCCATCTATTCAAATGACCAACTCCACTTAATTGCAACTTATGGTTTGATTGGAGAGAATCTCATGGACCTAATGCAATCAAACAATATAAAGTTTAGACCATTGCTAAGCATCTAAAACCTCCAATTGATATATGTAATTCCCCCTCAAACCAACACAAAAAAAGTTTGAATTCGATGGTGAGAAAAATTAGACTATAAAAAGACTCGAACATGACCACCAAACTTATAAAGGTTATAGTGAACTTTGTATTTCTTGATCTGATGCAATACAAAATTCTAGTTTATAACCAAATCATCCAAAAGATTGAGTTGATAGATGTAATAGAATGTTATTAACCATATTGTGACAGTACATGGCTGAGATATTATAGCTGCTGCCACTCGTGACATTTGTCTTTTGGGCAAACTGTTGAGCTTTGGAGGGAAGAACAATTTAATGGCTTGCAAAGAAGGTGAAGAACACCTTAATGAACTACTTAGCAGTCACTGAAAGAGCACACTATTGTGAGAGAGCTGCATTCTGCTGAAAGTTTGTGCATGTTTCAGTGAATGAAGGATAAGCGTAGGTTCCATCTAATAAGCTGAGAGCAATGGTGCTGTAAGCTGCCTCTGTGAAGTGAATCCCATCCCATGAGAAAGAATCCGATGGATCGCTGCACACCTTTGACATTTGAGTACCACACATTTTGGACCAGTTGAAATTGTAGAGGCCATCACTTCCGCAACAAGCAGCAAGAGGTGTCTTAAATCCTGAAACCACATCGATGATCTTAACTCAAAATGCCGCAAATGAAGTAGTACATTTGGGAAACATCAGTTGCTGTCTTAGCCCAAAACAAGAGTTGTTCCATCGCTCTGCCCTAAGGTTTTCTGAAGTTGTGAATTTGCAGTGTAACATGTTTCATGCTTAATGGAAAGCTACATCGGATCAATAGTGAAGTACAGGATGCATGACAAGACAAATTTTGCAACAAGAATGCATGTTCCTCTGAAACCTAGAGTCTCAAAATTAGCATGATAGCCATCATAATTTGCAAACCATTTATCTTTATCCCTGGCAAGATCAAAGGCGTTATATTGACAGAAAGGACCAAAATTCAACAATTTGGTAATTTTTCTTTTTATTTTTGGAAAGAAATGATTATACGAAGCTAGTATGGACTTGATGCTATACATGCATGTCATAGTTATTAAAACAAAATACTTTAAGATGCTTTTGTATATGTAGCACAATGCTCACTTCCAAGTAACAAAGTACCTTAGTAACAACTGGCTGAATATAGTTGTTAAGCTTTGTTTCCGATTCAAATGTGATAATAATGTAATAATGACAGGTAAAACATACTTATCGTGGTACCGAGATAATATAGCAGGAGCATACCAAATTGTTGGGGAGAGCGGAGTATATTCAGGACAGCTTCATAATAATCAGCATATATGATTGTGGCATGTGGATAAAGTTTTCGAAGCTGATTGAGTTCATCCAGAAGCATGCTATTGTGGTACTCAGATAGCTCATTCAACCAGCTTATGCAGCCTGTTTGTGGGTCATATTCTCCAGCGACTGTGCTCTGGTAATCAGTAAGATATGCTGGAAGACATCCAATTGGGAAATTCCCTGGAACAACCAATGTCGTTGCCCCAAGTTGGATCAGGACCTAGCAATCAAAATGAGTGTTACACTGGAGCAAATTCTTTTAGCTAACCTTGCAAAATGCCAAACATATGCACACAGAAGCCAGGATATTAACATATCAAGATAAGTAGACTTACATCGACTGCCTGACGAATAGCATCGATAACACTTGGTACATAAGACCTTATCTCTTGTATGCTTTGCTTTTGAGTAAATGCATAATTGTAGTCATTGCCTCCGATCTCACCCATTAAGATCAGAGAATTGCGTAATATGTCCTTAGAGTCTGTCAGTAAATAGAAAACATTGAGATCAATATAAAATTCGTAACATCTAGCACTTGAGCAACATGCACTGCCTCTCCAAGAATTAGAAATTTTCTTATAACAATCCACAAGGAGATTATAAAAATACTTGCAAAAATTTATGCAAAATTTTCAAACCAAGTTTGGCCAAGTGGGGCAATATGGTCACTGCAGCTTAGCTATATGATGCCTTAAATCTGTAGGTCATGAGTAGGTTTAGTTCTATCATCAAGATCATAGTTCAAAACTAAACTTGTTAGAAAGAAATTAATGTGTTTAGTGTTTGCACAGTTCAAAACTGAAAAGGCTTCATGAATGATTCAATTAAAACTATGATCTGATGAATAAGCAAGTGAATTTTCTGCTTCATATTTGAGGGAAATATGAAAACACACTATAGAGGAAGGCAACAGGAATAGTTTGCTGAACCAATCTAGTTTGAGTTCATAAGCACTCAATGTTGAATCAACAATTAATGTCCTATGTATATTTTTATCATTACTATGTTATTCAGTAGATTACTTAATCTAATTATTTTCCCTAAAGATTGATGTGAGGAACATTTGATCGACTCTACAATCTCATCCGATAAAAACAAGACGAGGCAGAAAAGTCGAAAGCTTGGAGGTAAAAGTACGCACTTGATTCGGAGCAGAGTATAGGAAGTAGTTGTTTGAACCACTCAAGTTGAACACCCAAGAAGTACTCCATGGGCGAAAACTGAAACCCCTTGTCCTCAAAGAAGCTGGCGTTGAGCGCGGTGGCTCCAGCGAAGGCAAAATTCGCTCCGTACCGGAAGTCCTCAGCGTTCCCTCCGGCGAGATACGGGCGCAGCATCGGCAGTCCCATCGCCTCCGCTGCGCGCACCAACAGTTCTCACAGTCTCAGACATCCAATCCTTGGAAGCTTAAAAATCATAGCCTTTTACTATATAAGATGAGAAGAAAACAAAAGAAAATCGATGTTCGATTTGGGAGACTAATTGAGTAAAGTCCAAATGCTCATGTCAACAACAAACGCAATTAATGAAGAGAGAGAGAGGATGCAGAACCTATGAAGTCGACGATGAGCCGGCCATCGGAGAAGCGGCCGGTGGCGTGGCCGAAGTAAGTCTGGCCGTACGGAAGATGGCAGACAGACTCGACGATGCTGCCGCTGTACATCGCATTTCCGGTGTCCGCGATCGAGTCGCCGAAGCTGAAGATGGAAGTGTAGCATCCGACGGCCGTGCCGGTGAAGAGCAGGAACAGCACGACGAGGAGGCGAAGGCCGTGGCCGGAGGCCACCGGAGGGGAGGAACAGCTAACCATTTGACGGCTCGATTCGCCCTCGAACACAATTTTTCCCCCGACCTTGGCACGGAGAAGAAGAGATTTCCCGATAAACCTGCGTTATATGCGCTCGTCATTTACGTCAATGTCGTTTCGGATGCTGATTGGAGAAGATTCATGTGGGACCCAAAGTAAGTCGAACAATCTCCGAAGAAGAAGCAAGACGGGTAAATGTATTCGGTCAACCGAACCACAACAGCCGAGATCAGAGATTATTCGAGATAATGGGACCCGCTTGTGGGGTCAACGGGTCGTCCAACAGCAAGTACGCCGAACGCTCTGCGTTTCTTGGAGGAGAGGCGGGCCCCGCGTGGGACTTCTCGTTCAAATAATTTAGGGAATAAAGAAGTCTTTGAGATGCTTTGGGTTTGACCGTGACGCGACCACTTTAAGCGAAGTGGCCGGCACAGCTTTTCCACGATAGCGAGGGAACCGACGGCCACTGAATCATTTGGGCATTTAATTATTTTTTTTAAGCATGTGATGGACGGTTGGGGAATTTTAGTGTTTGACATGTGGGCGGTGCAGATTTTGACAACGTTGCAAGTTGTTTTTCTTTTCATATTCGTTGTATTGAAGAACGAGTGCTGCAAGAATATGTTTAATTAAATGCTGAAAAATGAACACTAAAACGAGACGAACTATCCAGCTTTGATACCTTCCATATTCTTTCTCCTGGAACTTTAGGAATCCAAACTATAAGCTCTACCAGGCAATGCATGAACAAGGCTTTTTGGATGATCAAACTGACTTTTCTACTCCTTTCTCATAAACTTCAAGGCACAATGCAGCATACAAATTCTTGCATGTTTAGCTCGAGCAAGTTTGGTTCAAAAAAGGAACAGCGAATGGCCCTCTGATCAACCCATCAGAAATGGCCTGGTAAGTTGCCTCGGTTGGGTGGAATCCTTCCCAGGAAGCGTAGGCTAATGGATTGCTGCAAACAGGTCCAGTTTCGTCGCATCCATGTCCAAGGCCTCCGCAGCAAGCAGTAAAAGGTACTGTGATGCCTGCAGCAACACAAATATCATGCTAAGTAACCTTTGATCAAGAGAAAAATAAGCAAATGGAGGATTCATGGAACAGTAAGAAGCTCACCGAATTGTTGTGGATTGGCGAACATCCTCATGCCGGATCCGAAAAGATCAGCATAGGCGATGGTTACATTCGGATAAAGCTCCATGAGCCAGTTTAGCTCATCCTGCAGCGCTTTGTTGTGATACAGCGACAAGTCATTCATCCACACGAGGCAGCCGTGTTCGTCATAGTCTCCAGAGTCTGTGCTGTAGAACTTTCCGAGCCACTCCGGAACGCAGCCGATGGGTAGGTTTCCGGGAACTATGAAGTTTCTCGCGCCGAGGTCGATCAAAGTCTAGCTTTCAAATGGTGAAGTGAGTTTGATGAAGGATACGTGTGTATATGTAGCTGATTACATGTTCATAAACAAGTACAAGAAGTGTCACGAGACTTACAGTGATCCCGGAGCTGATTGCCCAGATCACAGAGGGCACAAATACTTTCGTGATCTGATCTACCGGTATTTCCTGAGCCAACGCCGCGTTGTAGTCATTGCCTCCAATCTCTCCCACCATGAACAGCGAGTTGCCCAAGAAGGTTGGTTCTGGGAATGCATCCCTTGTTAGAACAAGAATTTTAAGTTTTCGCAGTACTCTCTCTCTCTCTCTCTCTCTCTCTCTCTCTCTCTCTCTCTCTCTGTGATGTGAAGCGAAGTTAAGAACATGAGTCTCAAGAATCTCACCTGCAAGGGACGGATCGGATTGAAGCAGGTCCTTAAACCACTCAATCTCGACGGCCAAGGAGTAGTTACCCCAACCGGTAACATCGAGCCCAAGGCTGGCCAAGACGGACTTGTCCTGCGCTGTGGCACCTGCAAACGCGAAGTTGGCGCCGCGGGAGAAGTCCCCTCCTCCACGGATCGGCGGCACCAGCGGCAATCCAACGGCTTGTGCTGCAAGTTTCATCGGAAAACAAGAACAAGAAAACGATTACTGCGTCAAGTTTCATTCAACCATGAGATGCAGCAGTGGTTGATCGGTGCGACTACAGACCGATGAAGTCCAAGATGAGTCGGCCATTGGAGAACCGCCCCGTCGCACGACGGAAGTAGGTCAGCCCCCAGGGCGGCTTGCTGACGGAGGTATTGGCGTAGGTGTTGACGAAGTTGCCTGTGTCTTGAAGCGAGTCGCCGAAGCTGAATATGGCCGGAAAGCAGCAGCCGTTTGCGTGGTGGATGTTCAGAAGCAGCAGGATGACTAAGATGAGGTGAAGACGGTTGCCGGAGGCCATTGTTACGCAACCAGGCGGCTCCTTCGACGGCTTATGAAGGTCTTCACCTTTGGGTTACCTGTGTTTCCACACAATATGACATGTTACTTGCTTCCTACGTGCATGGGATCTCTCCCTTGATTCTCGAAAACACTCTCTTCCCTTCCTTTTTGATCACTGTCGTAAATACTTTCCTCAGGAAAAATTAGAATCGTCGTCTTAAATAGAGCGAAAGGAGGACGACGTCAACAGTTGGGCGCGTGCATGACAAGCAGCTTCGCATGCTGACCGTGGACGAAAGATAAGAGGTTGATGGGTCGTGTGGAGAAGACGACCGACAACATTGTGCTCATTCTCAAAGACCACATGAGATCAAGCCATGGACGCAACCCGTCACCAAACAACAAGGGCAAGCTCATCCCCTCGTCCTTCGTGGAATTAAAGCTATGTCTGGAGTAGAACCAAAAAGATCCAACTACCAGCCCTACAAATTGTTCATTCCATGCATGATGATCGATCCTTTTCTTTATGAAAACAAGTAAATTTATTCTGAAACGCATATATATTATTTCCATTAACACGTAACAAAAACTCATATTAACCACTGTATAATCATAGTTACTATTGGTTAGCTTGATATTAATGTAAATTGAAATTATATATATATTATATATATATATATGTATATATATATATCATCTGCTTTCTTCTGGTTTCAGATATGCATTTTACTTAATCTTCATAAATTGATGTGATAAATTGATTATTCAATCTACATGTACTATTGGAAATTAATGTTCCTTAAAATATTAGCTCATTTTTATATTTTGGATATTTAAATTCAAATTTACATGTTTTAGAACATTTTTATCTTCTGATGTCTGTATTATTTGATATGTAATTGAACTTTATAGGATATATTGTGCTGATGTATTTATTGTAAAGATTGAATGTCTCTTCCTGATTATACATTTAGCATTTTTTTCTAGCATCAAAGTCTTTTTTTTTTACCTTGCATTTATAAATAATCACACTTATTTGTCTACATAAGTTACTTTGTTATTTCTTGCATCATCATGGTTTGGCCTCTGGCTAAGCCTACTTAACCTTCCAACATGTAGTGGCCTATATAGAGTTGCTTGTTCTCAATTAGTGTTTTTAAATCAGCATCAAATATTAAAAAAAAAAGGCTTGTCTTACTATAATGAAAAAGAAATTAACTAAAAGAAATGAATAGACTTCTTTGCAAGAACACTACACAAAAGGACACTCATTCTATTGACATACAATAGACTTAACAAGCAAGAACACTACACAAAAAGACACTCATTCTATTGGCATACAATGGGCATTACAGTGACCTCCATCAACTAAGTTCTTCTCACTCAAAAAGTACAAACAAAGCAGTCCAAAGACAAACACATCAGCAACTACCAAGACCAACTACCTTTCACGAGGCAGCAAGCAGCCCTCCCACCCAACTGTCACGAGAAACCCGTTGCCTTGCACTAAAGAGGCAATTAAAACCAATAATAAAGCTTGCATCACACCCTAATCAATCATCATATTTACCACCTCAGTTATTTTGTCAGCATAGAACGAGCTAATCTTCTTCATTTGAGGTTGCTGGGCTTCCAAATATAACAAATATCAGTAGTAATGAACACTTAAAGGGACCTTCTAATTATCAGTAATGAAATGCAAACCTTGTTTTGAGAATATATAATAATTTTGCAGACTACGCACTTTGATAATTGAATATTTCATATTTCTATAATCATAAAATGTTGAACAATGTCGATCTAGCAAATTCCCGAATTTTCCTTTTCACTAGAAGTTCGAGGTGCACCAAATAAGCTTTATAGCGTCGTTATACTCGTAAATGAAACATATTATATATACTTGATTACATGAGCAAGATGAAAATGTGTCAACAAATCCTAAAATTAATAAATTAGAAAGTCCAATGCGGTAATTATTTATTTGACAAATTTTATATTGTTGCACTTTTTAATGAAATGTATTAACGTATCAAATCCAAAAACCACTAAACTCAATAAAAAATGAGATAAACCAATAGAGTAAATATTCACGTTATATTCTTCTTAAAGTTTGGTTTGAGGTGAGTTAGAGAACTTTTATTGTATTACTCGTAAATGAAATACCATGATCAAACATAACACAGTTTATTTGTAAGATACAACTTGATCTTAAAACATATCAAGCAAATATGATTTACATTAAGTTTTTTTTATTTTTAGAATTTTTTTTAGTTTTTAATTCTAATTTGATAGTTGATTATACAATGGATCATAACACTATCATATTTGTTCAACTCATCTCGATCTTTTAATATCCAAACGAAAATGATATAAATAGTAATTTCATTATTTCTATATTTTTTAAATTATCTTAAAATTTTTGATGTTAGATTAACACTTAGTACAACACCATGTAGTCATTTGAGAAGGATATAATTATCTTTTTAGATTACTATTTATATATTTTTTAATTATTTATAATCTAATATTAAAATTTTAATATATTCTAAATTATTCATTTGTAAATAAATATAAATACTCTTCTTCTTTTTTTCATGATCATCCTTATTTTTTTCTCCTCTTTTTCATCCTTGAGAAGACGATAAATAAAGTCGAATGACATCAAGCGATATCAACGAAGATTAAATAAAAAGGTTATGAGAAAAAAAAGAATATGATAAAATTGGTAATATTGATACTATAAATAATAAAATAATAATTTTATATTTTTAAAATAATTATCAATAGTAAAAAAAAAGAATAGTAAGCTTTTCGTATCTTTGCATTTTTTTTAAAATTATATATATTATTGAAAAAGGAAACTAGAAAATTTACTGCTTTTTCTACCGTTGGATCAGGATCTTTGTAGCCATTATTTAATCAACGGATCTGATGATCTCAACTGTCCGCGTGTGCGTGGTCGAGCCGCGAGGTCGTCATCCACCGGACCTTTATCGATCGGCCATGGCGTCATTTTCTTGGATCGACGCTTAGGGTTAGGGTTATGGTTACGGTTTCTGCAATGGCGTCCGAACTCAATAGCCTCACCGGAGCCAACGGAACCCACGAGGACACCGTCAGCGCCTCCCCTGAACGCGGTGCCACGCTGAAGGACGAGCAGCCGCTCCTCAAGTCCGACCCCGCCTCGGCAAGCCCAACGGCCGAGAGCATTGAGGAATTGGAGCAGAAGTACGCAGCGTATGTGCGGAGGGACGCGTACGGGACGATGGGGCGAGGCGAGATCCCGGCGACGGAGAAGGTGATGCTGGGGATCGCGGCGGTGACGCTGGTCCCGATCCGCTTGGTGTTTGGAATGTTGATATTGGTGGTTTACTACCTGATATGCCGGATCTGCACGCTGTTCTCCGCTCCACATGAGGAGGATGGGCAGGAGGACTACGCCCATATGGGCGGGTGGAGGAGGGTGGTGGTGGTCCGATGCGGGAGGTTCTGTTCTAGGGCAATGCTCTTTGCGTTTGGTTTTTATTGGATCAAAGAGACTCACAGGAGCATTGGAAATGAGGTATATACTTGACTCTATTGATTCAAGAAAGATAATACTATGGATTGATTTTTCATTATGTCCAATTGTTTCTTGAACAAAGAATTGTTGTGAAATGAATCAAGTGGATTTCATGCTCACACCATCCTCTGCTGGTATTAATGGTTACTTGGGCATGCATTTTGAGTTACCATCTTTTCATTTACATGTCTAGCTTTTAAGAGTTTACATAAGCTAGACAAACTTTGTTTCTTGAAAGTGCTTCATGAGAGACATGCATAGAAGGAGAGTGTGAACAATTAACCATCATGAATGCTCGATTCAAATAATTAATGTGCATGCATTCTTGATTCAAATAATTAAAGAGCCTCCTAAGAATACTAATAATAAACATAACAAGGAGATGCAATAAACAATTATTTGCACCTGACTACATTGATATTTTCATGCCATCGAGCAACGTCTCCCTCCACCTCATCTTATAGTACAAACCCCAATTCACTCATCTAATCTAATCATAGCATTTACAGTCTCCTTAGAATATCACCATGCCATCTTATCATTTTATCCTCTGTTAGGCGTATACCTGATTGGTTGTGAACGAAAGTAGTTCTTATTTTATTTTTCCTAGTAATTCTATATATCTTCTCAACATTTTATCTTAGTTACATTTTTTGTTCATTTCATTTTATAATTGCCCAACACTCCACATAAAGCAATATTAGTGATATAAGTGTCTTATAATTAGTTTATTTTATTTCAATTTAAATGCCATATGATCGGAAGGATCCCCCTAACAACTCCCACCAACTCTTCACCCTTGACTCCCTCTCTTGAGCTACCTTCAAGTACTCAGAAAAGCGCTCCTATCCAGTGGAGTGCCTTCCCTCAGACACCATTTCTCCTTTTGCAACAGAAATTATGCTTGATCCCGTTATCCATTTTAATCACCCGATGTTTATTTTGAGGACAATATTTTCATCAATTCTCCTCCTTGTTGAATCATAGACTCAAGATAGCTAAAACTTATACCCAGAAAATCTGTTTATTGTATATAATATGCATACTTTTTTCCCTTCTAATTTGTCAGGATGGCTGCAGAGATCAGGCTGATGAATCTGAAAGACCAGGTGCAGTTGTGTCTAATCATATTTCATATGTGGATATTCTCTATCATATGTCATCATCCTTTCCAAGTTTTGTTGCAAAGGTATGTCACTTATTTATCACATCTATGTGAAAACTAAGAAGCTGATGTATGTGTTATATTGATCTGACATATTGCAATTTTGCTGTCCTAAATTCATTGATGAAGAGATCAGTAGCTAAGCTTCCCTTAGTTGGTCTCATCAGGTACTTGCTTCTTTATTTTGTTAGTTTGCTATTTGTAATTTACTGTTGAGACCTTGTTTTGTGATTTTGATGCCAACTAATCTAGCATATTTAACTTGGTACTAGTTTCAATGCTGCATCTATTTATCATCATTTTAAGAATTACTACATTCTTTTCACTCGGAAAGGAACATTTGAGTATAAAAATCCGAATATTTTTTTATTGATTCAAATTAACTAATTATGAGCTTTTCCCCTGCAACCCTCAAATATCTTAGAAAAAGTATTTGTGATTGTATAGTGGCACTTACTTTTGTAAGATAGATTTGGTCTTCTCTTTAAAATTGCTGATTTCAATTTGGCATGATTGCCAAACTGAAATCAGCATATTACTTTTTTTTTTGTGGATGATACCATATTCCTTGTTCTATGTTTATCTGAATCTTTTTCACCTAATGGGATTATGGTCCAGTGCCTCAATCTTCATGAGATCATATTGCTAGTAAAACAATATCAACCTAACCCTGGCCATATATGTCATGGTGAGCCTCTTTTTTGGAGTTGTTGTATGAGACAGATAGTTGAATTATGTCTGCAATTAATTTAAAAGGTGCTCCTCAATGTTGAATTACAGAAGTTATTTTTAGACCAATTAAATTGTTAATTAGTTAATTAGGTCAAAGTTCACCTTTAGGATCAACAATATGAAAATATTCTTTCAAATGAGGCACCCTACGAAATATTATTTAGACATTTTAACAAAGTTTGCGGTCATCTTATTATATTTCATAAGCTTTAAAAGTCCTGATATGGATTCTACTATTTATCTTTCAACTTCTGAAAAAAATGGATAAAATCATAGGCCTTTAGACTGTAGTACAGTTTCTTGAAAATTACAATGTGGATTTGTGATTTCAATTTCATCTGATGATGGCTTTGCTATTGCTTTTATTGCAGCAAGTGCCTTGGTTGTGTGTATCTTCAAGGAATGTATTCTGCTATTTATCTTTCAATTTCTAAAAAATTATTAAAATCATAGGCCTTTAGACTGTGACAGCTGTTTCATGAAAAGAAGCTAGACGATGATGGCTTTGTTGTTGCTTTAATTTGCAGCAAGTGCCTTGGTTGTGTCTATGTTCAACGAGAGTCTAAGTCGTCCGATTTTAAAGGTGTTTCAGGTACATTAACATTCACAAAATTGAATGTTTTTTACAAATATTTTAAGTCAGAGAAGATCTTATACTGGGGCAGTTAAATCTATTGAAGATATTTTGTGCTCTTCTGGACTATGTCCACCCAAAGAACATGAATTTATTTGGCTGGCCTCTACATTGCTGGGTTTATTCTGCATAAAAATAATATCCTTGCCACTATTTTTTTTAATCTTGTGAAATTTGCATTTGGCGTATCAAAGTTAAGTCACAAAATGATCATCGGTTCAATTGTGTCTACTCTGTAAAATGTGTCTAGTGTTTAACTAGCTAACTTGTTGAACATGTAGGATGATACTTGGTAGTTGGTACCACAATACATACTTTGTTACCAAGAGCCCGCATGAATGATCTAATAGATGCAATTGCAAACTATTCCAATATCCTTGTATTGATTCAAACTGCCATAGAGAAAAAGATATGATCTAGAATTCACAAAGGCTTGATACCCTTTACAAGTTCATGTTAGTATAAATGATTTTGCAATTAAGATAGCTAACACCAAGGATTGCAATCTCATACCGGGGTATTGTATTGGTCCCTGATCAAACCAGTACGTACCAACCGGTAATGGTGTCTATAGACAAACAAAGATTGATTTTCACTTCTTTGGCAATTGACTATAAACTTTTGTTTCTGCCATCTGTGGCAGTATAATTAGCAGTAAATTCTCTTTGCTGCATTTGTTCTCCATTATTATGCATTCTTTTTGCATCACTTAAATTATTTTTCATCCATTCAGGTGTGGTGACAGAAAGAATCCAAGAGGCCCATGAAAATAAGCTTTGCCCGATGATGTTGCTCTTTCCAGGTCAACATGCACTGCTGATCTTTATTCTCTTTTACCATTTTATTAAATTTATAGCCTTTTGGATTGTTAAATTCCTTTCATTGTCAATGCCAAGTCTGAAAAGGGTTGGGTTGCAATTTGGTATGTGTAGCCAAGGCAAAATGTTATTACTGGACGGAAATCTCTATTAATTGCACTATAGGGCTAGGTTATTAGTTGAAGGTGATGTGTGGCCTCTTCACCACCCTATGCCTCGAAGAGTGTAGACTTGGACGTTGCACAAAATAAGATGTGGTGGAAATTGAATAAGGGGTTTTTGCACTTCTTTATCGCAGTGCTAGTAAAAATGTTAGTCCAAGACCAGAGGTTGATGCTAGTAATTTCATATGTGGGAATAATTTCAAAAAAAGGAAATAGAAAAAGAAGATTTGGCATACCAAAAGCAAGGATTTGGTGGCAAGTCAATAAACAATTGAAACACAGGATCTGAATTTTCATACGCAAGAAAAAGATATCCATAGAAATCTGATTAATGAATGGTGACATAAAATTTTTGTTGAGGAGAGGTAAGCAATTATATGCTGTATTAGAAGCAAGAAATGTGGAGATGTATCACTTTGGTAGAAAAATCTGAAAACGTGGATATTGATTCAATTGATGCACTCTTTTGGATTCTACATGTTTATGATTTCTTAAATCTCGGAAAATAAATTGTCAATGATCGGTGCATTGTGGAAAGTTCGGTTGAAATTTGTTATAAGGTTGTGTCAGTTAAATCCATGATCTATCTAACAAATATCAGATCCTATACACAGAAAGAGAGTCACAAAACATTTGGAAAATACTGGTATATGCGACCAAATAAGTAAATTATATTCCAAATCTAAGTGAGGTACTTATATCAACAAACTAGAAGGGAAGAAGCAAACAAATATTGTTCTTTAACAAAAGTGAACTTTAAACTGAAAAGTGCAAGTTTCAACATTAATCTTTGTTATTGTTTGAAATGTATCTACCATGAAATTTCAGAACTAAGATATCAACATATGATTTTGCGTTGTTCAACTGGAATAATGGTAAAAGTCATCTAGATAATTTAAGATCTCCTTTACTTTCCATTTCTATAATAGATCATGGTTTAAGTGGATTAGGTTTGGCACAAGAGAAGAAAAAATAGCTAATGATTTTAGTTGAGTCTATATTTTGGTGTAGCTGATGCACAAATAGAACCATGGTCTTATTTACTGCAAAACCATGTTTATTACCTTGAGAGGTCCTTGATAGCTGAGTGGCTGTTGAATGATAAGAATATAACAAATAAGGACTAGAGGGCATGCGGATTTAAATAAAGTAAAAATAAATTATTTGTATAATGAGAAGTTCAATTATTGTTGTAGTATGTGTTCTCTTTTCAATAATTAGCTATCATGATAAAATTTAATGTAGCGTAGTCACATTGTTGAAAAGTTGATCCTAAAGTTGCTAAATCCTGGGGAATGATTTAAAAATAAAAATGGAATAATGTAAGTTCCAGTCTCCACTATGTTGGTACATCTCTGTCCCGATCCGTACAAGTTTAACCGTAGGAGGAAGAGAAAGAGAAGGCAGTGGAGGGGAGGAGGGAGAGTTGGTAGAGGAGGAGAGAATGTGAGAGAGGATGATGTGGAGAAGTTGAGGAGGCAGGTGATGTGGAACAGGAGGTGGCGGAGGAAGAGGAGGTAGGCAGTGATGTTATAGAGAGGAGAAGGCAACAGCAACAAGGGGGGGGAGAGAGAGAGAGAGGGTTGTTTGCACCTTGCGGTACTATTGATTTATTTTATCATAGTTTGTTGGAAAGGATTTTGTGATGGTTGGTTATGTTCTGCTTGTGTCTCTTTCTTCTCCTATTCTTCTTGTCATCTTCCTAATTTTTCTTAGCTAAATTTGAAAAATAAAAAGAACACTCCTTTTCTAAGTCACGTCTTAGACTCACAACCTCTAAAAACTTCATCTCATCTTTTCATGTTATTGTATTTAGGACCCTTAAAAACCATGCACGATGGTGTTTCCATTCATCAGATCCCTTAAAACTTTGTACTAGATGCCAATCTTATCTCTTGTATTTGCTCACAACTTTGATGTGACTCTGATTGAGATATTCTTCAAAACAATGAGAACCAGCTTTCCAAAGAAGAACAAGAAGGGGAGCAAAATATACTGCTAATCTACGACTATTTTATTGCATAAAAAAGACATCCAATGTCATGCATATCCTGTAGGGCTGATAATATCATATATTTATAGGATTACTAAGAGTTCCATAACTTCTTATGAGAGAACAGTTTCCTTCTAAGATAACCTTGTCAATCGACAAAAGCTTAAAGTATACCTCTTAATAATTTAAGGATATAATAAGACTCTAGCATTAGCAAAACCCAGAATAAGATTCCCAAACACCATAGATTAGTCAAGGTACAATAATAATAAAAACTAGCCAAAAGTCACTAGAAAACATAAAATCCATCCAAAATTGTCTACGGTCAGCCACTATAGGCCCTCATGTGTCTAGTTCAAGGTGCGAGTCGTAACCACTCCATAACAACTTGACCCACTCCTAAATCCACTTGTCCTTGTGGTGAACTTGAATCATTGTGTGGCCTGAGGTTCAATCTCTACATAGCAAACAGCCAATAAAGATCACAAGATCTCAATGATCATTTGGTCTCCTTGACTTTGATTTGTTAAAAAGGCCTCTTAATTAAACTACAATCACCTCCATGTACTCATACTCCAAAGATCTTCTCTCTTGAAATTCTTGCAACATCTACACAACTTTCCAGAATATTATGGACATGACTTGACTACGGTTGCTTTTCTCTTCAACTGTGTCAGCCATGCCCAAGTTTTTGGTTCGCCATACTGCTGTTTTGCTTCAAGGTACAAGTTTTTATGTTGGTCTTGTTTCTTTGTTATTAAAGATACGAATGTTTCATCCTCTCCTTGATTCAAGGAATGAAATATTATATTAATAAAAAATTAATTTGTTATTAAATTTGTCTATTTAGCTTGAAGCCTTGATTATCAATTGAGATTTGAGGGTTTTCTGACAGCAGTGACTGGGGCAGTAAACATTGACTTTATTTTTTTTTCAAAGTTTTCCCCCTTGAAATTTACCACAATTCTCTAAATTGTAAGCTTTGACTACTTGCCTCGTCATCCTTGAATACCAAATTGTAATTGTATGAAAAAATAAGAAAAAATGCAAGGCTAATTATGCACATATTTTTAGTAAGAGTTTGAGATTTTGTTTTGTTTACATATAATCAACAGCGGGATCAAAATTTTCTGGCCAAGTTGATTATAAAGTCTAACTAAAAAGAAAGATCAAGAAAAAAGAATGGAATAGGGGTAAAAGATTGGCACTCTGGGTCACATCCAGCCAAATCCAATCTCCTTAATAATGCTTAAAAATTGTATTTTTCCCTATCAGATAGACCAATGATAGGTAGATCTAAATGACCATGGTTAGGTTGCTTCTCTACAATATGATCGTTAACAAATTCTATTGCTCGAAGCCTCAAAAAGTTTATCATGTAAAGATGATGTATTTTCAGATTCATTTGAGTTTTACTTAATCCAGTAAAATATTTGATGTCATAGTTTTTTTCCTCTTGGTCCCAGAGGGAACAACAACGAATGGTGATTATCTTCTTCCATTTAAGTCCGGTGCCTTTCTAGCAAAAGTGCCAGTCCTTCCAGTGATTCTAAGATATCCTTACTGCAGATTCAGTCCAGCATGGGATTCCATATCAGGGGTAAGAAATCATGAGCCATTTATATATTAAGTATAACATTTTACTTTTCAGTTTTTACATGAGTTTATCCAATTAATTGATACCTGATATATGTTTTGAGTTATAAAATTTTTCAGAAATTCTTTTGCATTATCACTCAGAATAAGAATGAAATTGACCAGAACTCCAAGTTTTATAACATGTTGATTAGTGAATTAATTGGTACCGGTGTTGTCTGGACTCACGGGTTTAGGTACTTTGTCTTCCTGGACTTTGACTTGCGGACTTTGACTTGCTCAAACTTGGGATGACTCAATGGAACTCAAGTGACTTTTTAAATTCTACTGCTATTTAAGATACAAATACATACAAATACCAACTGATTTATCAGGTTAATAGTCTAACAGAAATATAATATCTTCTTTGTTAATGTCTATATAATGATTCCTAAAACTAATCAATCAAGGTATCTTTAACAGATTATTGTCTTGTTATTTATTTGTAGATAACGAATTTTATATGCACATATTATTTTTATTTTTTTTAAAAAAATAAATGTAGCCTTATTTGTTTGGGCTTGCTGAGTTGGATACTTGGATATATCTGTACATCCCTATGTCAGTGGCTAAGTAACACGGCTTGATGGAAGATAGTGACCTGACTTATCACTTTACCCTGATCTTCAATCATGTGTTCTTGTTTCCTGAAAATTTGTTCTTACACTTCCTTGCTCCCATATCTCTGGAACTTGTAGCCAAATGCACTATCTTCTAGTATACAATCTCATGCTAAGCTGCCAAAATTTTATTTTTAGGCCCTTCTCTCTTGTAAATATTATTAATGAATAATATTCAACTTGAATCATTACAAAGGGCAAAGACAAGATTTTACCATAACCATAAATTAGTCTTATATTTCAGATCTTGCATACTCCCTTTTAACTCTCTTAAGTTATCTTTTATTTCTAATGCCCTTTTTTCTTGAAAATTTGTAGGTACGGCATGTTTTCTTGCTTCTTTGTCAGTTTGTGAATCACATTGAGGTCATCTGGCTGCCTGTTTACTACCCTTCTGAGCAAGAAAAGGAGGATCCCAAACTCTATGCTAACAATGTTAGGAAATTAATGGCTACCGAGGTACACTTGTATTTTTTTTTGCAATTTTAATTTGGTTTGATCTTGTTGAAGATTAACAGCATCATTAATATGGAAGTTGAGGTCTTGCCAATCAATAGTTTATGACTGAATTTGTGTTAGTTCCAGATCTTATCATCAAGCCTGAATGTAGGCCAATTCAAACATATAATAGATTAGGAAGCTTGCGATGAATGGTTTCTCTAGAGCTGTGTTCTTGTTCTTAGTTATTCGATTCCATTCCACAACCTTTTCAGTCTGCTATGACATCAAATCTTATAGCTCGTTAAAATCTGCTTTTCATATTGGTTGTATTGCTTATCAGTGGTCGATATGTGAATGAAACATCGCTGGTAAAGACTTGGATGGTCCCGTCCCTGGTTCCAAGAAGGGATCCGAGTTCCTCACAGCCCAAGCACCCTTGAATTCAATTCTATTTTTGATCCGAGTTCCCCATAGGTTGGATTAGGCATCGATACTCTAAGAAACGAGCAAAATAAAATGTCGAGACAATGCTAATATGTAACTGCCTCTATCACCAAACCGAATGATGGGACTCAACAGTAGGTGGCTTGGGGTCCGTGATCTTTTGAAGCTGTTAGTTGATAAGTAGGTCTGTTGGACCTACAATATTTTTCAGCTACTGTGTTTAACCCACTTGAAATCCACATATTTGTCAGCTATCATGCATCTTTACTTTAGCATTTGTTAAGACATTGGATTCAGTTAGGAATATTGCAGGCCATGCCTTTCTCACATGGGATGTATGATTTGTTTTAGATTATTTTGCAATACTCTGATATTTTGGTTTGTGAAAAAAGATATTTCATAGATCGGGTTTTGATCTGTTCTAAAATTTCATTTCGGTAATATCCAATCGTCGGTTGGTTTTCCGCAGGGTAATCTAACACTTTCAGATATCGGGCTTGCTGAGAAACGAATCTATCATGCTGTGCTGAATGGTAATAGTCTTCCTCGTGTTTTACATCAGAAAGATGATTGAAAAACTATTGAACTCTATCACAAAGATTTGTACCATCAGTTGGGTTGCTTGTTCCACCCATGACATTTTAAGTACTCTCAGATACGGTCATTGTTCACATTCTGAATAAAAAAGACCGGTGCTTACTATTGTGCTGTAAAATTGTGTAACCCCAGTTTGATATGGTAATATTGTGGCTACAAAAATATGGACTTTTGATGCCTCGGACTTTAGAATGCATGAACTGAGAGCTTTTCGTTAAGAGGGTTTTTTTTTTTTCTTTTTACGGTTCATGATATCCATGGGACCCTTTTAATACTTATATCCCTCTTGTATTGGCTCTTTGATTTAATGGCTGTTTCTTGGATGAGTATGTAGCCTTGTAAGCCTGCATAACTGAAACTAAACCATCTATTTGGTCTTCCTGCAGGTTTTTGTGTCCAAAGCTAATTGGGAGTCTATTCTTCTATAATTTATAAAGAATTAAGCATAGAAATGAAAGCAATATTATGACGTTGTATTTGTTTTGTCATACCTCACAATCTGTACAGCCTTGTACATGCTCAAGAAATTTCTTCCGGGGAGCATCTGCTACCATCTGAATCTTCTTCTTCTTCTTTAGATGCTCCACCAGATTGTTGTTATTCCCAAATTTTTGGACACAAATAGTCTCAGAGAAACACAGTTCCACTTGCTTATAGATAGCTTGTTGATTATTCTTTTATTCAAGGCATAGCATGTTGTAGCACTTTTTTTTTTTATCTTTGAAACTGTCTTTTAGATCTCAACTTCCACAATGAAAACTGTTACAAGTTGCTGCTATTCACTGCTGTGTACATTCATATCGAGCCAAACTCAGCTTTTACTTTACCCATTATGTCTTCACATGCAGATGTGAACCTGAAACTAGTTCTTCTGAACCATTTTTGAACCTTGAAATCTTTAGCGAAGCTTGTGTGAAACTAGTCCACGGTTCCTTGTGGTTGTTCGGCTCAAACAGGTTACATGTAATTTGTCAAAGCTTTTAGCCGTGATGTGCATGAATAGTTTTGTTGCAGAGATTTATAGTATTAGTTAGGAGGAGCATGAACTGCAATTTTTGTTGCTTGTTTTAGATGAAATTCCCGATGTATATAACGCATACCGATCGGTCGGTTGTCATCAGATTTTGATCCGGATTAGTGGTATAATTCAGTATGTATTGTTCGGTACGGTTGAAGATTTTGATGTTGATTAGGTCGGAACAGATTTATTGGTTGATTCATTTTGTTTATATAGGGCAGATTGTTTTCAGAAGGCATCGGCTTATTCTCGGATGGAGACTACGATGTCGTTCCGCATCAGATGGTAATTATTTATTTAATTATGAGTTTATCATACGCTAATGGATTGTTCGTCGTTTGCAACCTTGTGGTGATAGCAATTTGGAGGATCAACAACAAATCTAACAAAGGCTGCAGTTAGTTGATTGGCCTTCGCATGAAGGCACTATAACATTAATCTTGGATCCTTCAATAGAGAGAGGATGGACCATGCAACATACATAGTTCTTACTCGATAGATTCGAAAAGATATATTTATATTTTAAAGTCTAAAATCTCTATGGACATATAATTTAGATATATTTTATTCTTATTTAATTTTAATTTATATACCAAAAAAACACTAAAGAAAAAAAAATCCTAATATATATATCAACTAATTTTTATTAAAATATCCAAATATATTATATCTCAACACACCGATACATACTGAACAGACTTGACATGCCAATACAAAATTTCTTTCGATTGGGAGAAGTATCGCCCAAGATCAAAGAGAAAACCGAGCACCAATTTTACTATTTTCATTTCGATTGGAAAATATGGCCTTAAGGTTACAAAAAATGTGAAAGCACCTGCAGAATGTAGCATCTTTTTCCAAAAAGTAAATATCAAAAAACACATGATGATTAAAGAATTAGAATCCGTTTTACAATAGTGATTGATCAGGACAGTAATTACCCCACAAAAAAATTCTTCCCTAGCTGACATTTCTGGAATGCAAAATCTTGCCTTGACACCGACTTAAAACAACAAATGAACAAGAAGCAGAACCAATAAACTCACCAAGTAATCATCTTTGTGGCCATCATCGTGCTGTATGTTCCCAATTCAGCATGATGACTAATTTGAGACCACAAAAAGAGACATGGCATGGTCATTCCCGGTGTGACTGCCAGAATTATTTCACCGGCGCCATGTTCTTCTACGAGTTCAAAGGTGCCTACTTTGTTTACCAACAGTGAAATCACATTTTAAGCTTCTCATAGCTCACGAGCACAGTCAGCACCGTCACAAAGGCCTGGAAGACCTCGGCCTTCAGGCAAATGAACTGCAGCATGAAACAGATCATATTTGTTGGCTAGTCCATCATGAACTTTCTGTAGCCACAGTATAATCCTTACAACGTATGTGGATGTGATTCACGTGGGAATAGATTGATGAGGAATCTGTGAATCATCTCAAAGCTGGTAAATGTAATTACAGCTGCTGGAGTGGTTCGAAGGAGGTTTGTTGCACAACCATGGTAAAAACCAGGAATACCCTCTTTTCGAAACACTTTCTTAATGCAGTCAATGACACCTTTATACCACATCTCGGCGTGAAACCCTTGTTCCTGAAGCTTTGAGCGGACCACCTAGCGGAAGCAAAAAGGAGTGAGCCCTAAAATTTTCATTTCAGAAATACAAATCCCAAATATCACAATCACAAGAAGATAAAACAAAACAAATTTATGGTTGTATGGTGAACAATTCTGGTATCCTTGGACAGAAGAGGTTACCTCATGAGGGTAGGTTAATGTCGATGCAACAATCTTTGAAATAGACGAAGCAACAGCTACATCACGTGCAGTAAGCGAATCTACTGTAGTATTATCTAAAAGGAAAAGAGCATATATTAAAGCAAGGAAGCAACTAAGGATTAACACAATTTCCTAATGACAACCAAAACCTTGTTCAGCCAGGTAACTTTTTATCTTCTCGTATGTTGGGAATTGGATGGCAACATGGCTTATCCCTGCCAAAGCAGGCACTAGACCACTATACAGCACATTATATCAGAACATTCAATTAATAAGATATTCAAGTTGAATTTAGAAAAAACGTCTTTTTATATTTCTTCAAGAATGACTCACCTGTATAGCCCCCGAATACCTTCTTCATGGGCTATTCTCCTCAACGAATTAAGTGTACCCTGATAAGGAACCGTGCCAACTCTCAATTCTTGAGCCTGCATATATAATGCATTCAATGGTTAGCGGTATGACGACCCAATAATTCTGACTAGTAATCGATCTCCATGTATGTCTTGCGCAAAAGAACCAACGAACCAGATATCCGAGGATCATGAAATCAAAAATATAATCATAAAAGTCAAAATGATAAGCATTTGCTGCAGTTTATGTCCTTCCTGTTTTTGATCAACTAACACAGCAATGCTTGAGCTTGCAAAACATGATTGTGTGTTGTCCATTCTTGCTTTAGCCGTTAAAAGATCAAGTGCATTGGACAAATGAACCTAGATTATTTGCTCACAGGGGAAGATGGTACCAACTTTTTAGAACAACAATTCTACTAGTCCCTTTTCTAGCACCAGGTCAGAGTTCAACTCCCCGCAGAAGGAAACCTTGATGTCCACACAGAAGGAAACCGGATCAAAGTTCAATTCTACTAGTCCCTTTTTAGAATGACAATTCTACTTTTTAGAATGGTGCTGTCCACACAGAAAGGAAATGTTGTTCAATTCCCTGTGCATGACAGGACTCTGCAGAACTAAATCACCTTTAACCCACTGCATAACCGAAAAACAAAGAAAAGAAAACACAACTGAAGAGAGCCAATGTCCATTCTGAAAACCATAATAGAAACTCAATTCAAATAGTGTTACTCTTTGCCCAAACAATTATACAGTGAAATGAGGACAACTCTATTTGCTAGCCACATCAACAAACAAATCGTCAAAGTTGATACGCAAAACTGCAAAATGAAAAAACAAGGTTATACAACAATCTAATATTCAAAAAGCAGTACGAATCAAAGAACATGGCGGCAGTATGCTCATGATACAATTCATCAAATAGCCCAATTTATGTATTCAAGTAAAGCAACCAATTGAGGCATCCTATTATATAGAAATCATCCAACCATTTTGCACATACCTACATTCTTTCAAAGCAAAGAGAGAAGAATCACTAAACAATCACATTTCAGGTTCTTATAGTTAAATCAGAGATGCACAATTAATCTTGCGTTGAACTACGATGCAAATAATAATGAAATCCATCAGGTATGATTGGCATTTTGTTTCACCATATAAAATCATACTTGTCAACCAACAAGGTGTTCAGTATAATGTATTCTCCTATAAAAATACATTACGAAACATATTTGACATACTTGGAATCTGGTCTTGACAACCCAGAGTGGATTAGTTGCAATTGTAGTAGCAGCTCCAGCACCAGATGCAGCAAACATATTGGCACCTATAGATAGTTGGTGGTTTGCATCTAACAAAGTAACAAATTAAATAAAGCATTAAAGACAATTTGAAATCAAACATTAACCTAGTTCATGGAAGGACATAAATTCCGGAGAACATGCTATAAATATACTAACCATTTGAAGAAAGTAAACTTTTCAATTGTTCATAGACTGTGAAGTAAACCTGGACAAAAGTATAGAAAAAAAATTACTATGACAAATTTAAAATTCTAGATAAAAAAACATTTCAACCATAGGAAGGAACAGACATGCAACCATTATCGTGTGGACCATGAAACATGGTAGAAAGAGAGAGAGATGTTAAGTACAACTTAAAACTCATTGAGGGTTCTGACACTAATATTGAAAATATTTAAACTTTCATTTCTTCTCTAATCCTTTGTAATTTAATATCTAATAGAATCTTATATTAGCATGTAATACCCCCAGTTTAGTCTATCATCGGAAGTGAGAGAAGTCTTAAGTTACAGGTTAAATATGTTTAAGCATCTTGGGTCACATGGTTCTAGGTTTATCAAGTTAATTAGTCAATTATTCCTCCAAGTCGAGCTCTGATAAATATCAAAGTCGACCAAGCAACAAGCATGATAAGATTTCCGAATAAAAAAATGTTACTTGTGAATAGGATTAGAGACACATCATGACCTAGAGTCAGGATAGCCTCGCAAGCACCATGCTTGGATTTATTTCTAAAGCATGTTGTGCTATTTTAGTACTTGATAAGGACATCGAGCCTTTAAATGGGAAGACTACATCTACTATAGCATGCAGCTAAGGTTGCAGTGTGCCAAGCTGGACAAAAAGCCAAAGAAACCAAAGATTGATCCCATTGACCAACAATACTACAATGACGATTCACAACCGTTGTTAGACTGGGTCAAAACAACAGAGAACCAAAAAGATCCTCTACTTGATGAGGAAGAAGATTGCACTCAATCATTATGTGGTGGAAGGAGCTCGACGATATCGAGTCAGACTATCGAGGAACTAAAGACACCCAACCATCACAGTCGTCTGCCCAGTGTGCAAAGGAAGAGGCAAAGGGGAAAGTGGTAGTATCAACCGCACCATTAGAAAGAATCGAGTTGAGAGAGGAGACACATTCTTAATCGCATTCAGCAACCCGCTCGGTCCAGAGACATGCTAGCGATGTGGACAATAATGCCTCAATCGATGATGGCGACGGCGCCGAGGAGTCGATGATTCCATCTACACAATTCAAGGGTGATGCATGGATCGAGAAGCAGTATTTTACCCATGCCACCCAAGATTCAGATCATAGAGTTCGACGAGGTATCTATCTAGTTTATACATGGAAGGGGAAGGCAAATGCGGTGAATGATTTTGAGCAGATGTGACAGAGCCTACACGACGTATACATAGAGTGAAGCTCATCATATTCCCAATTGTCGTGTTATGGATAATCTTGTGACCAACAGCAGTACGGTTATAGTTGGTCATTCTTCTCTGAGCAGAAATACAATAATTGATCTTATGATATGGAACAACAGATCAATGACGAAAGTAAATGTTCTAATATCCTCCAACCTCTGCACCAATACATGCCACAATCATACTTGTCTTAGGAGTCTCCTCGGAAACTTGTGGTTCACAACGAACAAACTACGACCATCACCATATTGATATACCAATGATATACAATGTATCAGAATCCTATGTCATGAGATCAATTTCAAGATTAGGTTCGACAAACATATAAAGAATCAATGACCCCAATCCACCTCTCGTGGAGTCCTATCATTCTTTTTGGTGGTAGAACTAAGTATATACATCGATCAATTACTTGATTCATTTGAATATTAAAATCTAAGTTATTTAACAAATAATTTAACAATTCAAATCATTTCTTTGTAGATAATTCAATATCAACGGAAGGACGATCTGGAGCATACCACAAAGCTACTCCTCAAAGCTTGAAAAAGACATGTGTCGCTATTCGTTTTTTAATTTAGATTATTTTTGCTAAAATATACTAAATTTGTATTTATTTCCAACTTAAAAATGCTAATCTAACTTTTTTTTAATTTTTTTTAGCTATTTTCGGCCATTTTCTCGTACTATCAATACATCCTATCATACCGACACACGATACATTAGTATGGAGTGATACATACCATACCGTTGATCAAATGATACATCGATATGGATCCAAAAGGCGAACCTTGCTTTCAATAACTCTCGTTGTTGCATAATGGGCTTCCAATCTACACTAGTCCAACCTTTCAATTCATATTACTACAAGAAAAAAGAGTTGACATTTTTATGCAATATTATGTAATGCTTAAACATTTGATATTACCACTATAGCTTGTAAGTTTGCTAGGTTGAGTCTCTAAATTGGTTAAGCCCAATATGGAGAGGTTAATTTTTTAAAAATTCTTGCATTATAAGATACGAGTAATTTAGCTCCTCTAATGAGACAAATTGACCAATCTAGATTAGGTCAATAATTAATCCCAACATGGACTATGTCAGATCAGCATTTCGTGAATGATTCTCTTTCTCCTTGATGAGAAGGAATTCTCATGGTTGAGTTTTCAACAATATAATAGTATTTACTTGCTTGTGCATAGCCATTAGCTGATAATGAAGAATGGAGAAGGAGACACGTGTTTGCTGCACTAATTAATAGCTATCAATGAAAAAGGGATAGGAATAATAAGAGTTATTTTTAATTTATTGATATTTTAATTATAGTGCTCTAATTTTTGTTTACACTGGCAAAGCCACAATTCCTAACTTGAATTCACCAACCAAGTCAACCATGATCCTTATCTATACCCGAATCACAAATTTTTTACAAATAATAAGATCCCAAATTTTAATATTTTAATTCAGTATAGGGATGTAATTGTCATTTCCATAAAACAACGTTAATCAACTGCATATAATACATACATGCAATATTTTTGTAGTCAATTTCCAAAAGTGACCAACTTATTATTTTCATGAAAAAGACTAACTTACATAGTTTCTAACAATAGATGAAAATGTGATAACTTTTTTCATGTGCAGCTTCACAACACACAGGTGATACCTTTATCAAAGTGTGAAATATGACAGCAAAATTATTGCTCATAAATAATAGAGTATCACCAGGCAAATTTTTAATACTTTCATGCATTTTTAAGTACTTGAAGTCCACAATTTTTATAAGATAAAATAGCTTATTGTTGCAAAACACATTTCATCTTGGTGAAAAGACAGATAGAAACTTACTGCCCAGTTAGGGAGTAATGCCAAAACAGTTGGTGACAAACCACGATACATGCCACGCACACCTTCCTTTTTTAATATTTGATCAAGACTTCCAATTATGACACTTCCTGCTAATAGTATCAATACAAGAATTATTTTTGAAAACTAATGGATAAATACAAGAATTATTTTTAAAAACTAATGGAAAAATATACTATTTCTGCCTCTTGGATATATCAGCTAAATATATTGATCACAATCAATTAAAAACTGCAGAAAGTTGTGTGTTCCTAATATCCTAGTACAATCATGCTTGAGACAATGTATAGTGAATAAATCACACACAACTACAGAGGTTTAAAAATTCTATTCCAGATCACATGATCAAGGATCACAACCTGACAAGACTACCCACAAAGAGTAAGATAACTTCCATTATCACCCTGTGATACAAACTAAATACATGATAATATTATCAGCAGATTGGTTGATGTGGCGCTATTATGCATGCTCTGACATCACTTAGACAGCTCAAATAGTCATAAGAAAAAAAAACACATGCAGCAAAGCTAAGTTACATACTGCTCCAATAAACAATGGACATTTGACCTCATCGAGGAGGTTTTGTTAAATGTTCTATTTGCATCAAACAAAAACATTTAGTAAGAAAATTAGTTTTCCCCAATAAGAACATGATGTGGCATGACTAGAAATTCCATGTTATGCCAAGTAGGGTTCTCTGAAGACATTTCTGCTGCTGACAAAGTTAGATACAAAAATCATCCAAGTTTCACAACCAGAGGGAAACATCACAGTTGCATGATATGTCACTTGCACTTAAACTTAAGCTATTGATAGACTATATTATTCCAAATTATGCATTGAAGTTAAATATTACAAACCTAAACTATGACAAACAATACAGGAAGTATGTAGATTTGTCCAAGAAAAGCATTAAATGTGTTCCACAGTTTTGAGAGAAAAAATAACAATGGATAAGTGGACAAGCAATCATGCAATAATAGTTCTCTGTTCTCATCTGATAATCTTATCCTTTCATCACTTATGAATCAAATTTCTTCACCTAAGAACTTTCAAAACCCACTTCCCCCTATATATTCACTATAAGTAATAATGTATTATTAAGTATTTCCATGCATTCCATATCTCTATATATCAACAACGCTTCTCTTCATTTTTAGCCAGACCTTTCCATTCTACACCGTTCCTCTCTCTTTTGTTTTCTTTTCTGACCGTACACATCCTTTTACTTACATGGCTCTGTCAAGCCTTTTTTTCTTGATTCTTGTATTCATCTTTCAATCATTCTAACGGTACCAGCCATGCTCCTGCACACTTTTACTTTAGGAACTTTTGATGCCAGGATTGCGGAACACTTGCAAATTTACACGGCACAAACGCATGGACATTTAGAAGCTACCTGCATGTCGGAAATCTTTAATGGTTCATCCAGGAAAATTCCATACCTTTCACACCATTGCTACAAATTTTGGGCAATCCATGGACCTGGAATCTGGTCTTGATCACATCCAATGGGCAAACGAAAGTAGCCGCAATTGCACCTATCCATAAAGACCCAAATTCCACCCGTTTAATCCAACAAGGTCCAGATTTTACCGTATCAAATATCCAAGAAGACAATAGGAAGGAAAAGAATCAAAGATCTTAGACTACCAGCGGAAGCACCGGCAGCGGCGTGGCAGAGGAGGCCTCTGGTGGCCGGGCTATGGGACTCGGCCGTCATCGCGGGAATTCAAGCGGACGACAGGTCGAGAGAGGCGGGGGTTCAGATCAAGAACTAGGGTTTCCTCTCTCGAGAGGGGCGTGGCGGATATCCAGAGTCGCATGGGCGCGACGGGAGCTCCTCGGAGGCTGCAATCGTGTCGACAGAGATCCTTGCGAGAGAGAAGCGTTGAAAAAGAACTAGGGTTTCGACTGGATCACCGAGGCAATGAACGACGCCATTGACGGAAGGCTTTCTCCACCTTCTCTTCTCGCATCTGCCACCTCCCGACCGCTGTTACCGAACGAGATGTTGATACAGTAGCAGAGATGATGGGATCAAATAATAATGAACCGAAGAGCGATCTCGACCGTCGAACTCCATCGCGACGGCCGCTGCGCGTCCAGTCGGCATATTTCAACGGACATGATGCGTCGCCAGCTCCTATGTCGGATCCGCTGCATTCGCCCGACGAGGAGACTCCAAAATTTGCACCGTCGCAGTTGCCGAGATCGCGTGTGCCGAATATTCCATCACACGGCTATCTGCCGGACCATTCTACGCCACGTATAACTTTTGATTAGGATCCCGCGACAATAGGCCAGATGGCTTAATATCTGTGGGTGGAAAAAGACCCCAATGTTATGACAGTAGGAGCTGATTTGGACGTGATCAAGGAAGCCGGGTCGCACACGGGAATGGCAAAGAAAACCGTCGCTTTATCTTTCCTTTATCGTTATTTACACGAAAAAAACGTGTTAGGCGGTCCCAATTCGAACCCATCGACGTAGTCCTGCTGGATTTGATGAGCATTGATAGAGAAATAAAATATAATCAAATCATACCTAAAACATCGGTACGATGATCTTTAACATATCGATTGGTATCCTTTATTCTTTGAAAAAAATATAAACAAATAATATCGAAGCCCTAATTCATAATAAACAAATAATATTTAGATTTTTTTTCTCAAGGTCATTTCTTAGATAAATGCAAAAGAATTAGAGGAGTGAACCCCATCCGACGCATGATTGATCTGTTGTCTTGAATTCTGCTTTCTTGGATCTCTGCCTGTGTTAACTCGATAAATATGGACTTGCGAATGTTTCTCTGCAGGCATCTAATCATATCAAACTCGACTCTGTGGGGTGTTGTGTACGTTCACCATCGCCATCTCCCCATGCAGCGTGAGATTTGCAGTGCCTGTCTCCCACTTTACAGCTCAAATCGCTCCTTCCTGTGTCCTCTCTCTCTCTCTCTCTCTCTACACACGCGGTTCAATGACAGAGGTATTCACATTCCCACACTCTCCTTTCATCTCCATCCAGCTCAGTGATGTAGAGAGACTCGCAACCCTCCCCCTTCCGTCCGTTGATGAAATGGCCAACGGTGACCGTGCCCACCAGAGCGAGCTCTGGTGCACCGACACCCGGAGCAGCAGCCCAAACGCCACCGGCGCCGCAGCCGCGGACTTCGAGCGCCGCTACCGGAGCGTGTCCCAGGCCGGCCGTGCCGTGCCAGCGGCGTGGTGCTTCGGCGACCCGGACGCGGAGCGGCGGAGGCGGGTGGCGAGCTACAAGGCGTACTCGGTGGAGGGGAAGGTGAAGGCGTCGCTGCGCAAGGGCTTCGGCTGGGTCAAGGCGAAGTGCTCCGGGATCGTGCGTGGCTGGTAGGGAGCGGCGCCGCCACCTGGGCACGGGGTATGGCACTCCGGTCATTCCATGGAGGTGCATTTTGGGGTTGGCACGTAATGTACCGATTGTGCTTAATTTACGATCATATAACAGCGTATTGGATTTTTCTTTTATTTTGACAATATTATATTATATTATATATATAATATATTCGTGTTAGAGAAGATAAAAACTGTAGGTTTCAGCTTAGCTCCGAACAAGCTGTTCCACATTCATAGGAAAAGTGAGATGCAAGGTTCCTTGGTATGCATCTTTGGCTGCAATGGCGTTCAGTGCGTCGGTAGCATGATATGGATCCCAAAATATGTATTCTGATCGATTACGGCATTCCAAAGGCAACAATGGCAGGCACATCACTTGCCCCTTCGATCGTCCTACTCCACAACAAGCCTTGTTCGGATACTTGAACCCTGCAATCACCCATGAATCGTAAGAAGAAGAAGAAGAAGAAGAAGAAGAAGAAGAACCGAAGTGGATAAGTAGAGTGACAGAGGATCACCATAGAGCAAGTAATTGTCAATGATGTTGTGGATGAGGCTGTAGGTGTCCCAGAAGAGAAGAGATGATCCCGGAAGTGTTGTATTCAGCTGATGGACCAACAGTTTAACCTGGGAATTGAACTGCACCGCCAGTGTATTGCTCGATCTGATGCACTCTCCTCTGCTGTCATTGGAGCCGCCTATCTGGTTTGGAGTACAACCGAGTGGTGGAACTCCAGCGACGAGAATTTTTCTTGCACCCAAGTCGTGTAGATCCTGAGGCGATCCACACATGAGCAACCCATTAGTTTGAGCTAGAACTGTTCACCGAAACAAGGAGGTGGGGAGATGACCTCGAGCTGCCTTCTGTACTCTTGTATGAGCAACTGGGAAAAGGCAACCGGGGTGTACTTCCTGGACTTTCGAGGTAGAGGATGCAAGTAGTTGTTGATGTAGTCATTAGCTCCCATGCCGACGAAGAAGAGAGATCTGGCAAGGAAATCTGCAGTCCCATTTCCCAGAAGCAGGCGCAGTTGTTGGAGTGTTATGTTCAAGTTTTGTATTTGGTCATCCATTGTGAAGACTTCTCCCTGAGAAGACACAAGTAGTAATCTGTCAAATGGAAGCTGAACACAGAGAGAGAGAGAGAGAGATGTTGGTTCTGACATATATTAATCCTGTGTCCCAAAGGATTCCAGAGGCAGCAGATCCATAGTTCACTCCTCTTAGAATGTTAGATCCAGTGGTGGTAGGACTGTTGAATGGAGGGATCAAAGGAAGCCCCAAAAGATTGCCTTCATCAACAAAAATAAATTACTGGCATTTGAGAAGACCAAACTTTATGCATAAAATTCAGAAAAACAAAAAAGATCAAGTTCTTATGCAGAGAGTAAAACCAAAAGTGAACCATAAACATCTCAATGCAACAGAGACATTCATGTTGAACTTTGAAGCTAACTTAATTAATGCTGCAATCTTACCTAAATGATCCACCACAGTGCCTCCATTGCAGTATCGTCCTGTCGTTCCGATCGCGAAATCGATACCATTAGGATAGTAATTTGCCTTTGCCACTGTTAAAAGATCATTATTATTTCCAGGATCTACCAATGAATCACCAAACACGAACATGGCAGGAACTTGAGCTCCCTCAGTGTTTCTGGTGCTTAAGAGGATTGTAATGACAGTCACAGGGAACATGATGTTAGCCATGAGAAGCCATCAAGTATGTGATGAAGGTAGGTAGAAGGCAAAGGAAATATGGTCATGCTTTCATTGTGGATTTAAACTTATCAATTAGTACCAATATATTGATATGGAAGGCTGCTTAGATGTGATAAACCTACTACACTAATCACGTATTTGAGTCGTCGTAAAGATCATTTCTTGGAGTGCTTATCATTTCACTAAATTCAACTTTGATACTGTAAGTTATTTTTGGGAATGATTGAATGGAAGGGGTAAAGATTAAAAAAGTATTCCAAATGTATTTTTTCAATTGCATTCCATAATTTTGAACTTCAGAGAGAAATTAGTAAAATATATTTTGGTAACTGGAATAAATTCTGAGTGACAGTGGTTCTATTTCATCCTTTTGTGCAGATAGAAAGATCTGTTTCCACCAACATATCTTTTCTGAATTCCACATTAATCAACTATTTGGATGATGTGATCCCTTGAATCCATTCTGCAGATGTAAGCTACAAATAAGGAATGCAGATTACAATATTTCGATTGACAACTGAACACTATGTTTCAATGAGTACAACAAACATAAACAACATCAAGAATGTGGAAAGACAGGGGAAGAAGGCCATGCATATTAATCTTTTTGGCACATATGAAAAGTTAAGAAATGCAGAATCTTTATATGCATATCTTCTATCTCTGATCCATGCATTTCCGCATATTGTACTTTTCCGAGAGAATATAATGTAGATATTTTGATGGATTCACCACCAAACTCCTCTTCAGATCCTCAAAAGCAAACTATTCTCTCTATTCATGGTATCAAAACAGATGCTAAGACCACTGGCACCCATGAGAAGAACAAGTTGGACCTTAGCTATTCTTGTTGCAGCATCTGATACCTTTGTTTTCCTATCATGTCTGATCCTAAAGTTCATCAAACATCTGCTTTTAAACAATCATTGGAAGGACCCGCTAGCTTTGTTTTATGCTGAATCTGATCTAGTTGTGTTGGAAGCATGAACAGTTCAGATACCATGTCAAACAAATCTAGCATAATCACATCAAGCAGTCAGGTATATGCTAGTTTGGAAGATACAAACATTCTTCAACAACTTGTCATTATCTTTCATCACCACCACCTCCTAGTCTATTGCTTCACAAGTCTTTACTACATAGAGATTCTTATTGTTAATACAAGGAAGAACACATTAATCTTCAGTACTGTCTTTTTTCCTCTTGGATATCAGATTAAAAGAAAAAATCGCCTTCCGTTTCGATGATACAGCTAAATAAAATTAGCTAAGTGGAGTATTCTGTGAGAAAGAACATTATTATCACTCGCATTAACACTGCCAGCTTACCATGCAATTGCATGATGTAGAGTAGTTTGCCTGAAACCTTGAAAACTTCTGAGGAAAAAAAGCTGGTGTTTGATCAACATACACTACATCACTCACAATGAAGGTGTACATTCCAATCAAGGGAAGCTCCACAAGATGAGAGAGGAACATTAAAAAAATATCTTTTGCAGTAGTCTCAGATTCAGATATGACATGTTTGATAGAAGAACCTATGTTCATCTTTGAACCATTTTATTTCTGGAGTCCAAAAGGAGGCCAATCCACCAGTCTAGGTTTGAATCCCCTACAAATTAAGCATTCAGTGTCCAATATTTTCCAAATATGCATCGACTATCGCAAGCAAAGCTACTAAAAAATGTGCACTGTCATAATCTTGATGCTTGATTTTGGTGCCATGGCATTGAGCTCACCCTCAACCTGAAGTATGGTGTTCTTGTCCTGCTCTCAGATTATTAGCATGACAGAATGCATAGTTTCAGATTTCACTGCCATGGATGGTGGCATTAAAGGCAAGTACATAGTCATATAGATTGAGGCACTCATAGATAGTGAGATGGAAACAGATCTCACTGCTATAGCTTCAGACGCAAACATTTAGGCAAACTTAACTCTATGCATCCACTGTGGCATACAAACAAAGCGCAGCAACAGAAGCAAGCATCACTTTGCCTGACGCTTCACGATCAGGACGGGGCACTTCGCCTTCCGAGCACAGTGGTCGCTGACGCTGCCAAGGAAAGACCTGGAGGAAGAAGAAGAAGAAGAAGAAGAAGACGGCTTACAAATCCGCAAGGCATGCGAAATCTCGAGTCGAGGAGAGATCGTTTGCCTACCTTTTGATGAAGCCATAGCCGTGGCTGCCCATCACCAGCAAGTCTGCTCCCAGCTTCTCCACCACCTGGCAGATGACATCCCTTGCGTCTCCGATGCAGACCTTGGCCTCCACCTTGACCTGATCCACATCACAGAGAAGAAACCCAGCCTCAGATGCTCGCCCTCGTGCACTGTTCAAGATGTGGGATTGACTACCGTGAACTTACATTGCCATGGCCTTCGCAGATGCTCTGAGCCTTCTCCATGACGTCCTTGCTGTGCTTGTCCATGGTGGCAGCCACCTCTTCGTCAAATAAATAGACTGAAGCATCACCAACAACATCAGCCACCATCAAACATATTACAACAGAGGCAGAGGGTTCTACCTGCTCCGTCCATCGCGGGGTACACCCGCGGCGAAGGCCGAGCGTAAACGAGTATGAGCGTGTCTCCGGCTTCCGATCCTTCGGCGGGGACTGCACGAAGGAGGTTGCGGAGGAACCACCGGAGGGCGTACGTGCTCTCCTCGCTCTCGTCCACCGCCACCACGATCCTTCGCCCCGTCTCCGAGTTCACCACGTCGGCCATTCTGACGACTTCACAGCACGATCTACAGCAACCAGCAGCAGCTTCGGCAACTTTCGCATCCAGATTTATAAATAAACATATATATATATATATTATTTCATTATTGATAATTTTCAGAAGTTTTTTTTATTTTTAATTCAAATCCCTCTCTTTACAATACTAAATATTTTTTAATTAAAAAAATTTATCTTCTTAATAAAACCACAACTGATAAAAAAAATCTACTCCACCAAAACCTTATATCTATTATAAAATAGTGGGTTACTATAAGAATAAATATAGAATAAAAATATATATAGGTAGAAATTTTTTAAAAAATTATAAAAATAATCTTTAATATTCATGAAATATATATAAATATCAATAATTTAATATGAAATGATAACATATTAAACTCATGAATCAGTCATGTATAACACATCTCGATGACATACATAATGATTATATAACAAAGATGTATATCACATCCGATAGTACACTCTCCCAATAACTGATAGAGAGACATACTCCGTATAATGAATTCCTCCTAATAACGATTAGAGAAAACCTATATTACATTCTCAATAATAGATAAAGTGGTATTCCTCGTCCACTTGTACATGTGTCTCTTAACAATAGAAAAAGAAATATTCATTTATATGGCCCACTAATCCCTGAATAAAATCACTTTATTTGTCGTGAGCAGGCATATATAACCAATCATGATTATTTATTTATACTCATCCATTTATTCATGCACATTAAAAAATAATATAATAAAATATTTGAAGAATTATACTTCATATATGGCCAACTAAATTATATATTAACTATGATGGACCGTAACAATAGTTTTAATATGATAATTGAGAATAGTCACATATACTACATGATAATAATTATATCAATATCATCAATTTAATCTAAAAAATAAAAATTAATAATTATTTTTAAATGATATCTTTAAATAAAACATTTAGTTATAAATCATATGAGATGTTAATTTTTCAATAGTCCTTAATCATCTAGAACCCTAATTGAATAATCAATTAATTTGAATTAAAATAAATAATAAAACCAACCTTAAATAATACTAAATATGATATTTATACTTGAACTATATATTATATATAATAAATATGATTATATATATATCAATAGAAACCCTAATCATGTGTTGCATATATAAATTATTAAACAATCTAAATATATATATGATAATAATTATATATATATCAATTTAATATAAAGAATATGAACATTTTCATATATTACATATAATATTATATATTTTACATAAATTCATAATAATTTAATATTTATATTATATAATAATAATAATAAGCTAATTACTTAACTAATGATATCATTTAATATTTTAAACATCAATTTAATCTAAAAAATTTTCAATAATAATTTTTAAAAAATAATAAATAATATTAATATTAAATTAAATAGCTTAAGATATAATTTAAAAAACCAATAATCTAATTTAATGAATATTCTGAATTATATTTTAAATTAATGTTAATGATCTTTAATTAGACTTTAAAGGTTGTAATAAAATTTTGGAATCATCCTAAGTTCTAATATGAACCAATCAAATATGATTAATCAACTAATAAGCTAAATATAAATTTACAAATGAAATTATAATTGTATGACTTTACCATGCTTGACTGAGTATTAATTTAATAGTTAAATCGAACAACTAATCACTGAGAATCGACAAAATAAAACTACAATTATAGAATGAAATTTCATTGGATTCGATTTTAATATTAAATTAAATTGAATAAATATCAGCAGTTAGATCATATATCGATCAATATTGAACATATATATTAGTATATAGTCATATGAGTTACATTATCGATTTTAATATCATAATGAGTTCATTAGTACATTTGATTCATGCTAATCTAATTACATGAGATTCATTAGACTACATGCTTATAATATAGATTAAACCATACTTAATATAGAGATGAGTTATGCTTAATCACATTGGTTAGGATCATACCTAAACTATATATACATAAGCTAAGTCATGGCATTAACCACATATAACCACATGCATATATGGCCACATGAGTTGGGTTATATTTGACCACATGAGTTAAGTCATACTTAACCGCATGAGCTAGACCATACATAGCAATATTAGCTAGGCTATGCTTGGATATATGGGCCAAGTTGTATCTAATAATAAGTCATGTCTAACTACATAAGCTGGTCTATACTTTATCACATGGCTTAGATTATGCTTGATCATATGGGTTAAATCATATCTAATCATATAAGTTGAGTCATGCTTAGTCACATGGGTTGATTTGATCAATCAACGACTAAGGTTAGATCCCAATTTGACTTGTCTTATTAAATTAAATTTTATTATTTTAAAAATATTAAAAATATTATAAAAATAATAATTAGTCTCAAATATATTTTTTTCTTAAATTAACTAATTTAAATTCATGATTTTAAATTTAAAACTAATTAAATCATAAAAATTCACACATAAGTTCTTGAAATATAAATATATCTAATTAAATGAATTAGAACTATTATTAAATTGAATAGTCATTCTAACATCACGATCGAATTATTATTATTTATTAATTATAAAATTATAAAATTAAAATATTATTATGCATCACATAAACTAGAACGAGGGAAAGAGAGACCCTTTATATAGGAGAAGATGAATGGATAATATAGGAGACACCCTTTATATAGGTAAGTAATAATTTAATTTTTTTAATTTTTATTTTACTTTTACACATAAAGATAAAATTATAATATTTATTGCTTATGATTCACATATGAAAAATAAAATTTAAACTATTTACTTTCTAAAAATTATATTATCCATTAGGAAATAAATAAATCAATAATATAATTAATTGTTAAAATTTCTAATTTATCCATATAATTAAAAAAAGTAATTTTAATTAATTTTTAATCATACTATATGAACAAAAATTAGTAATTTAAATAAAAATAATATATTACTTATAATAAATTAATTATTAAGAGAGAAAAATTATCGTATATTACAAGCAATGGCCATCGCCATCTGTTATCTCGCTCTTATACTCGAACGCTTACCAAACTCCCCTGTTTTCCCATTCCCGCCTGGTGGTGCCGGCTCATGGTCACATTTGATCAGCTGTTTCATCAAAAACAGGAGGCATTTAGTTGGGATAAAGAACCGATGAAGCCCTTACAGTGTCAATACCTGGATCGAGGAGAAAAATGTTCTGTGATCGATAAACTGGGGAAGCCATAAACGAGTGTAGCCCGCATTTCAAGAACTAAGCAAATGGATAGATCATGCATGGCGGTGTTTAGATTTTTCTTTTCCTTTTATATTTAGATTCTGTGTCAACAGATGCATGAGATCATCAACCATATGAAGGGCGGTCAAGCCTTGTTACTTCCTGAGATCACCTTTAGAGCAAGATTTATGTGATAAGATGATCCCGGAAGTGTTGTATTCAGCTGATGGACCAACAGTTTAACCTGGGGAATTGAACTGCACCGCCAGTTTTTGCTCGATCTGATGCAATCTGGTTTGGAGTGATTTATTTGGAACTGAATTTTCTTGAATTGCCAAGTCTGAGGTATCAAGCCCAGGAAATGAGCTGGAGGACAATTTTTGTCCATTGTTTCTACTCATTAGTCATCAAGGAAATCAAATTTCTGTTGTGTTTCATCATCAGAGTATACTTCTTGAGAAGACCAAGTAGTAATCTGTCAAAGAAGCTGACCACTCATATATTAATCCTGGTCAAAGAAATCAAATTCAGAATTTAGATCCTTTAGGATGTTAATGGAGGGAAGAAATGAGCCCCAAAAGAGAATTCATAGAACAGATTTATCGATGCTCAGAAAAACAAAAGATCAAGTTCTATGTCAAGTAAAACTAAAAGAACCATAAACATCGTCAATCCTCATGTTGAACTGCTATAAATAGTTCCATTGCAGGATATCGTTTACTCTTCATTTGCCACTTCATTATTTACCAATGCTGCACGAACATATCAGAGATTCTGGATCTTAAGAGGATTGTAATTCACAGAACATGATGTTAGCCATGAGAAGCCATCAAGTATGTGATGAAGTAGGTAGAAGGCAAAGGAAATATGGTCATGCTTTCATTGGATTTAAACTTATCAATTAGTACCAAATATTGATGGAAGGCTGTAGATGTGATAAACCTACTACACTAATCACGTATTTGAGTTTGTAGATCATTTCTTTATTTATCATTTCCTTTCAACTTTGATACTAATATGGGAATGGAGATTCCTTCAAATGTATTTTTCAATTGCAATCCATAATTTTGAACTTCAGAAAAATTAGTAAAATATATTTTCTGGTATTCTTTGGTTCTATTTCATCCGCAGTAGAAACTTCCACCCTGAATTCCACATTAATCAACTATTTTGATGTGATCCTTGAATCCATTCCAGATGTAAGCTACAAATAAGGAATCAGATTTTGTCGATTGGAGAATCAATGTTTCAATGAGTACAACAAAATAAACAACATCAAGAATGTAGAAAGACAGGGAAGACATGCATGTTCTTTTGGCACATATGAAAAGTTAAGAAATGCAGAATCTTTATATCATGTAAGATCATATGTACATTTACTTTTCCGAGAGAATATAATGTAGATATTTTGATGGATTCGCTTCTTCTTCAGATCCTCAAAAGCAAATCTATTCTTCTATCAATGGATCAGATGGACCACTGGACCTTCGAGGAAGAAGTTGGCCCTTTAGCTATTCTTCTGCAGCATCTGATAATCATGTCTGATGTTCATCAAACATCTGCTTTTAAACAATCATTGGAAACCATCTTAGCTTTGTTTTATGCTGAATCTGAATCTAGTTACTTCAGATACCATGTCAAACCGCAGCATAATGCATTCAGGTATATGCTAGTTTGGAAGATACAAACATTCTTCAACAACTTGTCATTCTTTCATCACCATCTAGTCTATTGGTTTAAACTATATAGAGATTCTTATTGTTAATACAAGGAAGAACACATTAAATCATTATCAAGATTAAAAGAAAAAAAAGACCTTCCGTTTAGATGATACAGCTAAATAAAATTAGCTAAGTGGAGTATTCTGTAGAACATTATTATCAATAACACTGCCAGCTTACCATTTGCATGATGTAGAGTATGTCTGAAATGAGGAAAAAAAGCTGGTGTTTGATCAACATACACTACATCCTCACAATGAAGGTGTACATTCCAATCAAGGGAAGCTCCACAAGATGAGAGAGGAACATTAAAAAATATCTTTTGCAGTAGTCTCAGATTCAGATATGACATGTTTGATAGAAGAACCTATGTTCATCTTTGAACCATTTTATTTCTGGAGGCAATCCACCAGTCTGAGGTTTCGACAAATTAAGCATTCAGTGTCAATATTTTCCAAATATGCATCGATTATCGCAAGCAAAGCTACTAAAAATGTGCACTGTCATAATCTTGATGCTTGATTTGGGTGCCATGGCATTGAGCTCACCCTCAACCTGAAGTATGGTGGTCCTGCTCTCAGATTATTAGCGACAGAATGCATAGTTTCAGATTTCCTGCCATGGATGGTGGCATTAAAGGCAAGTACATAGTCATATAGATGAGCACTCATAGATAGTGAGATGGAAACAGATCTCACTGCTATAGCTTCAGACGCAAACCAAACTTAACTCTATGCATCCACTGTGGCATACAAACAAAGCGCAGCAACAGAAGCAAGCATCACTTTGCCTGACGCTTCACGATCAGGACGGGGCACTTCGCCTTCCGAGCATGGTCGCTGACGCTGCCAAGGAAAGACCTGGAGGAAGAAGAAGAAGAAGAAGAAGAAGAAGACGGCTTACAAATCCGCAAGGCATGCGAAATCTCGAGTCGAGGAGAGATCGTTTGCCTACCTTTTGATGAAGCCAAGCCGTGGCTGCCCATCACCAGCAAGTCTGCTCCCAGCTTCTCCACCACCTGGCAGATGACATCCCTTGCGTCTCCGATGCAGACCTTGGCCTCCAATCCACATCACAGAGAAGAAACCCGCCTCAGATGCTCGCCCTCGTGCACTGTTCAAGATGTGGGATTGACTACCGTGAACTTACATTGCCATGGCTCGCAGATGCTCTGAATCGCGCTTGTCCATGGTGGCAGCCACCTCTTCGTCAAATAAATAGACTGAAGCATCACCAACAACATCGACCATCAAACATATTACAACAGAGGAGAGGTTCTACCTGCTCCGTCCATCGGGTACACCCGCGGCGAAGGCCGAGCGTAAACGAGTATGAGCGTGTCTCCGGCTTCCGATCCTTCGGCGGGGACTGCACGAAGGAGGTTGCGGAGGAACCATGTGCTCTCCTCGCTCTCGACCGCCACCACGATCCTTCGCCCCGTCTCCGAGTTCACCACGTCGGCCAACGACTTCGATACAGCAACCAGCCAGCTTCCATCGCTTGAACTTTCGCCAGATTTATAAATAAAATATATATATATATATTATTTCATTATTGATAATTTTCATAAGTTTTTTTAATTTTTAATTCAAATCCCTCTCTTTACAATACTAAATATTTTTAATTAAAAATTTATCTTCTTAATAAAAACAACTGATAAAAAAATCTACTCCACAAAACCTTATATCATGATTCTATCAGATAAGAATAAATATAGAATGAAAATATTTATATATATATATATATATATAGGTAGAAATTTTTAAAAATTATAAAATAATCTTTAATATTCATGAAATATATATAAATATCAATAATTTAATATGAAATGATAACATATTAAACTCATGAATCATTTTCATGTATAACACATCTGATGACATACATAATGATTATATAACAAAGATGTATATCACATCCTGAAGTGCTTAACTATAATGAATTCCTCTAATAGTGATTAGAGAAAACCTATATTACATTCTCAATAATAGATAAAGTGGTATCACTTGTACATGTGTCTCTTAACAATAGAAAAAGACTAATCTGAATAAAAACTTTATATCGTTCGACGTCAACATATATAATCATGATTATTTATTTATACTCATCCATTTATTCATGCACACATTTAAAAAATAATATAATATAATATTTCGAAGAATTATACTTCATATATGGCCAACTAAATTATATCTATTAGTGGCTTTGTACTATGATGGACCCGTAACTCTTTCATAGGTTATAGTTTTAATATGGATAATTCAGAATAGTCACATATACTACATGATAATAATTATATCAATATCATCAATTTAATCTAAAAAAATAAAAAATTAATAATTATTTTTAAATGATATCTTTAAATAAAACATTTAAGTTCATCAAATCATAAAAACATGAGATGTTAATTTTTCAATAGCCCTTAATCATCTAGAACCCTAATTGAAATAATCTAATTAATTTGAATTAAACTTAAATCAGTTAAGATATAATAAAACCAACCTTAAATCTTTATAGAACTGAACTAGAGTCATTCTAGACTCGTCTAATTTTGATTTATTTTATTTTAATTATGTTAATTAGACTTGAACTAGTCGTATTGGTTTGGAATCATCCTAAGTCTACTTGAACCAATCAAATCTGTTTGATTCAATCAACTAATAAGCTTAAACCAATAAAGAAAAATGAAATTGGATTATATTGTATAGTGCTAGCTCAGACCAAATTGACCTACCTAATTTTTGGACATGTCACGTGTGTTGCATATGTCTATCTTAAGTAATATGCTTGATCGAGGTACAACAAGCTAAATAGAGAATTGACAAAGTGTCTAGCACTAGTCGCATAGTTGAGTGAGCTTAGATTTATGGGTTGGATTGAGTTTTACTATTAAATTAGGTGATGCTTGCTCGCAAGTTAGATCATGCTCGATCATCTAAGTTTGATTATACCTGACTACATGAGTTGAGTTACGTTTAGTCATATGAGTTACATTGCATCTGACCACATAGGTTAGGTCATACCTAGTTACATGAGTTAGGTCATTCATAATCACATGAGTTAGGTCATGCCGAACTATATAGATTAAACCATACTTAGTCATATGAGTTGAGTTATGCTTAATCACATTGGTTGGATCATACCTAGCGACATAAGCTAAGTCATGCTTAACCACATGCATATATGGCCACATGAGTTGGGTTATATTTGACCGCATGAGTTAAGTCATACTTAACCGCATGAGCTAGACCATACCTAGCAATATGAGCTAGATTATGCTTGGATATATGGGCCAAGTTGTATTTAATCATAAGTCATGTCTAACTACATGAGCTGATCTATACTTTATCACATGACTTGGATTATGCTTGACCATATCGGTTAAGTCATATCTAATCATATAGGTTAAGTCATGCTTAGTCACATGGGTTGATTTGATCAATCAACGACTAAGGTTAGATCCCAAATTGACTTGTCTTATTAAATTAAATTTTATTATTTTAAAAATATTTAAAATATTATAAAAATAATAATTAGTCTCAAATATTTTTTTATTAAATTAACTAATTTAAATTCATGATTTTAAATTTAAAACTAATTAAATCATAAAAATTCACACATAAGTTCTTGAAATATAAATATATCTAATTAAATGAATTAGAACTATTATTAAATTGAATAATCATTCTAACATCATAATTGAATTATTATTATTTATTAATTATAAAATTATAAAATTAAAATATTATTATGCATCACATAAACTATAATAATTCTGAAATCAAATATTTTAAAATATAAATTAAAATTAATAAGAAAAGAATAGAAAATCTAGGTAGAACGAGAATGAAGAGAGAAACCCTTTATATAGGAGAAGATGAATGGATAATATAGGAGAGACCCTTTACATAGGTAAGTAATAATTTATTTTTTTTATTTTTATTTTACTTTTACACATAAAGATAAAATTATAATATTTATTTCTTATGATTCACATATGGCTATTTACTTTCTAAAAATTATATTATCCATTAGGAAATAAATAAATCAATAATATAATTAATTGCTAAAATTTCTAATTTATCCATATAATTAAAAAAAGTAATTTTAATTAATTTTTAATCATACTATATGAACAAAAATTAGTAATTTAAATAAAAAATAATATATTACTTATAATAAATTAATTTATATTAAGGGAGAAAAATTATCGTATATTACAAGCACGGCCATCGCCACCTCGCTCTTATACTCGAACGCTTCCACCACCTCCCCTGTTTTCCCGTTCCCGCCTGGTGGTACCGGCTCATGGTTTTGATCAGCTGTTTCATCAAAGGCAGGAGGCAGATAGTTGGGATAAAGAACCGATCAGCACGTACGAGTGTCAATACCTGGATCGAGGAGAAAAATGTTTTGTGATCGATACAAGACAGGGAAACTGGGGGAAGCCATAAACGAGTGCGGCCCGCCAAGAACTAGCAAATGGATAGACATGCATGGCGGTGTTTAGATTTCTTTTTCCTTTTATATTTAGATTCTGTGTCAACAGATGCATGAACCCGTCAACCATCTCAAGGACGGTCGATCTACTTCCTGACTTTGATTTATGTGATAAATTTTGTTTTTTTCGTGATTTATTTGGAGTTCTGATGATATAGAATTGCTAGCTGGGAGGTATCAAGCACAGGAAATCTGGTGGACAATTCTTTTGTCCATTTTTGTCCATTGTTTCTATCATCAGAGTATACTAACTTCTGGCCTTAAAGAAGGGAAGGCTTTTAATCGCCGGCATCGAAGAAATCAAATTCATGGTTTCTTTAGGGGATGAGGAGGGCAATGACCCAAAAGAATGGAGAATTTTGTTGTGTCGAATTCTATTACTAATTTGCTTGTGTATGTATCGATTCATACCAAGTCATGTAACCAAGAAATGAGAGAATTATAGAACAGATATCGAGCTGTTCTATGTCAAGAACATTAGAAACAGCCGTCTCCTCTGCTATAAATAGTTTTTTGCAGGATATCTCCACTCTTCTTTCCTTCATTTGGCTGCTCTATCGGAGATTTGATCTTTCCCCTCTTTCCAGCGAAGTATTTGTTATTCCTTTCCTAATATTGGAGGAGGTTTGGTTCATTTCTCTGTATTTTGTAGCCTTATTCTGACCTTTTCCTGGCTAATATAAGGTGGAATCCTTCTTTGAGCAGCAATCCTGCTTCAAAGAATGATCTTTTGCTGGTAGTTTTGGCTTCTCGGTTGATTTCTTCAACCCTCGATTCCCAAAATCGGATCTTGGGAGGTGAATCGTTTGTTTGGAGAATCAATGTTTCGAGAGAATCCCTCGGGAAACTGTGTTGTTCATGTAAGATCGCGTACACTTGAGCTTTGAGATCGCTTCTTCTTGCTCTCTCCGATCAAGGAATTCATTCAATGGATCAAGGCTTCTGACCTTCGAGGAAGATTTCGTTCGTAAACTCGATGTTCACCAATAAAACCATCTTTTAGAGTGTGAATCGCGCTACTCGCCCGCAGCTGCTTCCTCCACTCCTTCTCGGCGCATTCCGCTACTGGTTCTACGTCTTCTCGTAGCCTACATCTCGAAAGGACTATCCTGTTCCAATTTATGATCGTCTAGCGTGGAATACATTCCCCCTGCATCGAGAGTATGCCTTCCTTTGCGATCTGCCGACCTTCGGCATCTGAAGTCGACGCACAGCCTGCCATTGACGAAAGGAAGCGAAAGAGGATGATCTCCAACCGGGAGTCGGCGCGGAGGTCCCGGATGAGGAAGCAGCAGCAATTGGATGATCTGACGAACCAAGTAGCGCAGCTCAGGAACCAAAATGGCCAGATCGAGATGCAGATCAGTCTGCAAAGACGGCAATACACGACGGTGGAGGTTGAGAACGCCATCCTGCGAGCTCAACTGCATGAATTGACGCAGAGGCTGCAGTCGCTGACCCCAGTGCTTGGAATCGCGGAGGAGATTGGTGGGACGGCGACGGGAAAACCGGAGATTCCTGCTCATCTCCTCCGGCCATGGCAGCTTCCCTACTCTGAGCGACTGACCATGGCGACTGCCAACACGCTCCAGTTCTAACTCATCAGCCCTTCCATCGCTTGCCGTTTCTGCTCGTCGAACCAAATCTAGCTTAATCTTTTTGACTGTATCATAACACTGCCTTCCTACATGATTCTATCAGATGTTTAGATGACATTTTTGGGTGCTAATATTATGGAATTATTGCTCGTATTTTAGCCAGCATGAACCTTGGTTGATCTCCGTTGCTCCTGAAGTGCTTACTGATACTGTGCGTTACATCGTTTTAGACATCAATGACTGATATCGTTCGACGTCAACTTTACTCGTTATGCTCGAAAGAGGAACAAGAAAAAGAGAAGGAATGAGAGGAAAAAAAGAAGAAGAAGATATTTATGTTTATTTATAAATCTAATATATGATTATTAAAAAAAGTAAAATTATATTGTAAGTAGTGAAAAAAATTACAAATAATAATTTTCTTACACTATACAGAATTAGATGATGAAATATTCTGAATTAGAGAACAGCAGTCACCTCTTTCTGACACTAACGGATGATTGCTGGAAGTCTTCTTGGTTGTCGTAGGTGCGGCACTCCTCGGCCTCAGGGGCTGTCGTTGCAGTAGTTCTCGAGGGGATCGCCGGTCTTGAGCTTGTCCCGGGCGTGGCTGGCCGCGGCGCACTCTCCGCTCGCAGCGTCCTCCGCGTACGTCTCCTCCGCGTTCTTGATGCTTTCCGCCACCTTCTCCTATATGTTGTGCGGCGTCGACGGCGCGCTTGCGACGAGCACCACCTGGCGGGAGCTCACTCGGCGGCGGTCGGTCCATGGAAGGAGCCTCAGGTGAGACAACTGTGGCTTGGGGAGCTATCCTCCCTTCACAGAGACGATCCTTGGGGTGCAGGTGCCCACACCAGCCGGCGTCGTTGTCGTGGCATGTTATTTTTGAGATAAAAAAATTTCTTTGGGACTATTATTTTTCGATTGGTGTCAATGTGGCCTAATTGTTCATTAGATCATGCATTTCTATTGCTGACCATACTTTCACCTATCGAGATGTGACTCGGAACGAAATTTTCTCTATTATTTTTGGTTGGTTTCAAAAGTCAATCATAAGATTGACGTGATTTGACAAATCTATATCCGAAGAAAACTCAAAATTTTCATTATATAAGATCAATCGTACCACCTTAATTTATCTCCATTTAAGTATAATTCCTTTGCATATTTTTTTTTTATAGAATGACCCCATGAAATGTTTATAGAAAAACTAATCTTTGATTACTGAGATTTTTCTCTTCTTTTATTTTCACGACGACTCCTTTCTCATATTATTATGATTCCTCCTCGTTTAAAGACACTGTAATTAAGAACCCAAAAATACTTATAAGTCTCAACAATAAGAAAATAAATAACCTCGAACAGCAATAAGAGATTTTTTTTCATGATAAAAAAATTTCTTCGAAGAGGCAATAATATCAAAAGAAAATAACAAAAAAATTTAAAAATAAATATTTTTACATAATTATGAAGTATTTTGCTGTTCTCTTGTTCAATCTAAAATTTATGATTTAATGGTGTGACTATGATAATTTATTTATATTTTTATTCATCATTTATTCTTTTCAGCAATTGGTTAATCGCCCAGTGGGTTTCCCTCCAAACCCCACCCAATCCCCTTCCCCAAGTCTCCGTCGCAAGGAAAAAGTTTCCTTCGCAAAGACTACTGCCGCTTCTCTCTCCGCAGTGCCCCGCTCCTCCTCCTCCTCTCCGCTCTCTCCCCCACTGTGGCGGCCTCTTTTGCTCTCCTCCTCTGCGTGTCCCTAATTCGCTTCGATTCCGTCGCATGAGGCACATGAGGACCCACGCGGCTTCCTCCGCCCCCTCCCGGCTCGCCAGGTCGGCCCCGTTCGCATCCGCTGCCGAGAGTGGCGCCGCGGACCCGAACGGATCTCCGGCCCCCACTTCGCTGCCCCTAGAAGATGAAGGTGCGCGCAAAAAATTGTCATCTTTACTGCTTTTGGATCGCCTCAAGAGCTGACCCTGGAAAGATCGCACCTTTTGGGTTTTTAGCGTGGTTTTCTGGTTAGGTTTTCCTTTTGCGAGAGGCTTCGAGAAGATGGTCACTCATGGAAAAGTCGTTATATTCAGTGATTCGTTGTTCGTCTCTACAGATATCAAAAATGGATTTTTGGCTGGGATTCTTGATCTTGGGATTGCAGGTTTCTTGTCCGATCGACTAATTTGCTTTGGCTAGATATGCCAAAATTGAATTTTTCTCTTCTTCGGATAATCCGGTTGATGCCCCTGAATCCATAACTTACATTAAAATTTGGAGCGGATCCGGGTTTTGTTTTCGCAAGTGCTGGTTTCGTGCTTGGTTGATTGACATGCCATTTCGAATTTATGAAAAGTCGGTTGCTGGTGGTAGTGGCTGCGTCGAGGCAAATTTCCCTTGCCCTTCAGTTATCACAGGGATATGCTTTGCTTACAATCCTGTTCAGAAGAACACATGGCTTTCTTTTCTGTTAGTTTGTGATTTGGGTAGCAGTTGCTGTTGGTATCAATTTCTTTATTCCGTTTTTGCTGTTTTGGGAGTCATTGCTATCAAGATAAACTGCTGTGGACTGAAGCAGTGCTATTATTTTACTATCCCTTGTTGTTTTGGATCATGTTAGTGGCAGGTTCCATTTTACATGCGTAATACCATTTTAAATATGCAATCTATTTTGGTTGTTATTTGCGGTTTCACAGTTGGTTGATATTGTCTCAAGGTCTTAAGCTGTGAATTTCTATACTTTTGATCTTTTTTCAAAGATGCTTGGAATTTGTTGAGTCATTCTATAGTCTTTTAGATTCCAATGATCTTGCAGGGAACATGATTATACTATTGACTTGCTAGTTCTTCCTTGTTTTGAGGAGATTCCAACCATGTAGTTCATCCCAAATAGTTTGGACAGTGTAACTTGTTGTCCTCCTTTGTGTGAGAACAAAGTTATTCAGTTGTTCTTAAAATATTTTGGTTCATATGATGCAGAAAGTTTGTCACTTGGGGGGTATAGGCTTCCGCCAAAGGAAATTCGAGATATTGTTGATGCACCACCCCTTCCTGAATTGTCATATTCACCACACAGGGATAAGATACTCTTTCGGAAACAGAGATCTCTGCCACCACTGTCAGAGCTTGCTCGCCCTGACGAAAAGCTTGCTGGTATACGAATTGATGGTAACTATAATGCCCGGAGCCGAATGTGAGTAATGGATGGGTTCCTTGTTTCATTCCGATATTCAAGTCCAGTGCACAAGTTGTATCCGAATAGAATTTGATATTAACTCTGCCATGTTTGTAAGTTATGATGTGGCATGTCTCTTAGGTCCTTCTATACGGGGATTGGGATTCATTCCTTAACTGATGATGGTAAGCTAGGACCTGAACAAGAAGTGCACGGATTCCCTGATGGAGCTAAGATTAATTTTGTTAGCTGGTAATTTCTTTTTTCACCAAAAGGCTCTTGGCATCTGAAAGCCTAGTAATTTTCTTATCCTTCCTGATGTCGATTGACGAAATGTATGGATATATTATAAAAGCAGTGAATGAACTTATTGTTTTTTTTATCTGGATTGGCAACATGAATTATTTGTTTTGTTCCTAATTATTGAGTTTTGGATTCCTGTTAATTGTCTAAGAAACAACATTTTGGATGCGACAGTAAGTCACTTAGCTGACTCTCTAATATGTCCATTTTCTGATTCTACTTACTTTAGGTCACGAGATGGTCGGCATTTATCGTTCAGCATTCGAGTTGATGAGGTAAACCTACAGGTGCTTTTTATTATAGCGATGCAGTTTGTTGGTTCACATCCTTCCAACGACGACTCAATATTTTCAATTTAGGAGGACAACAATAGTAGCAAGCTTAGAGTTTGGGTCGCAGATGTAGAATCTGGAAAAGCTAGACCACTGTTCCAATCGCCTGATATATTCTTGAATGCAGTTTTTGACAAGTAAGGGCCAGTTTTTTTTTTTTTGGGGTAAATTTTTGCATCATTAATGATTTAATACTTTGCCACCTGTGATCTTGTAGTTTTGTCTGGGTGAATGATTCCATGTTGTTAGTCTGCACTATCCCTATTTCTCGTGGAGCCCCTCCAAAGAAACCATTGGTCCCATCTGGCCCAAAAGTTCAATCAAATGAGCAGAAAAATGTTGTTCAAGTTAGGACCTTCCAGGATCTACTGAAGGACGAGTATGATGAAGATTTATTTGACTACTATTCCAAATCACAGCTAGTACTGGTATCTTTGGATGGGACAATGAAGCCTGTTGGACCACCCGCTGTATATACATCTATTGATCCTTCACCAGATGACAAGTGCATATTGGTTACTTCTATTCATCGACCGTACTCCTACATTGTACCTTGTGGAAGATTCCCAAAGAAAGTTGAATTGTGGACAACAACTGGGAAGTTTGTCAGAGAAATATGTGACTTGCCTTTGGCTGAAGATATTCCTATTGCATTCAATAGCGTACGCAGAGGAAAGCGTTCAATCAATTGGAGACCAGACAAACCTTCAACACTATATTGGTAATTCAAAGCTATAATACCTTTCATTTTTTATCAAGTAAATGTTTTTAAGAAGTATATGAACATATGATATTAGATAGGTATATAATACATCAACAGACATTAGAAAAAGTTGCAGTATGAAGAATTTTACTTCTAGATGTAAAGGAAATTCGATGGATATAAAACCTGGTAAAATTGTGGCACTGGATTTGCTTGAGCCCTTGTAGTGATTAGGCAATTGACAAGAGAGTATTTTGAAAAAGAATGATAACATCTGATGTTGTTTCTGCACATTCCATCACATAGTTCATCTAGAGGAATGTTCTTTGACTTGCCAACAGTGAAATATTGAAGTACCGAATCCACTAGTTTCTCAGGAACCTAGTCTAAAAAGTTGTCAATGTGGCTTAATTGAAGCAATAGATATAAGATCATGATTGTAACATATAGGAATAAATTTGCACAACTTTTATAATGTTATTTGTCATCTTTGTTTAACTCCTAAGTTACTCAAAGATGCATAAACTTAGTTTCCCATGCTTGAAAGTACATGTGCTCATCTTGAGAATGTAATGAGTAATTTGGCTCTCATTTGGTATTTGGTTGAAAGTCTTAGTCTCATTTAATGTCCTGATATATCAGGGTGGAGACACAAGATGGAGGAGATGCAAAGATAGAAGTTTCTCCACGTGATATTGTTTATATGGAGTCTGCTGAACCTATAAACGGTGAACAGCCTGAGGTTTTACATAAACTTGATCTTCGATATGGGTATGCCTTCTGTTTTTGTATCTTTTGCTATGCATAAATCAAGTCACTTCATATGTTGTAAGAAAGTATCCATCCTGTAAGTACTTGGTGCATGCCTGATAACATTAGAAAACATGGAACTTTTATCTAAAGCTTTTTAGGCATGTATATTTTTGGAGAAAAAAATTCTGATTTTGTTTCCATATTTCATTTTATTTTACTATTCATTTCTCTACATAAAACAGCAACATATTTAATTATCCAAACTTGAAACTTGTCTCTTCTTTCTTTTATCTTCCTCGATTTGTTGTAATAATGATGGCGTTGAAGTGATGTTGGTGCAATGATGGTGGGTTGGTGGCAGTGGTAGTGATGACATTGTTGATGTTAGTGATGGTGTTTTAGTGTTCATGAGGTATGGTGGTGACGAAGGCATGTGTTATGGTTACAAAGGTGACAATGATGGTCATAGCATGATAGTAGCGGTGGTGATGGTGGTGACGGGGAAACTGTGACTATGTTGGTGGTCACATGATACTAGTGATGAACTGATGATGTTGGTGACAATGTAGTGAAGGTGACATGGTGGAGGTGGGGCCATAATGAGGGTGGTGATGGTGGTTGATGTAGCACTACTTGATTTCATCTTCTTTTGAATAAGTTTTATTAGTTTTGGGGAGAATCTGCAAATATTATATATATATATATATATATATATATATATATATATATATATATATGTATATTACTTTCTTAGATAGCTAAGGAAGAAGAAAAAGGAAGCCAAACGAAAAAAATGGAAGAAATCAAAATTTGAACTTGATCTAAATTTCTAAGGCTTGATTAAAGAATTTCATTTCTACAACGAAGTTGAAAATTGATGGAAGACTTTAGAAAGAAAGAAGTCTCTATCAATCAAAATCCCATATACAAAAAAGATTATTTACCAAAATAAATTTGAAATACATCATCTCCAAGAAAGGAAGAAGAAATGATTAATTTGCCTTGATTTACAAGATATAGTTTCATGATTTTTTTTGCTTGGCTTTTGTAGTTTTCCTTTCTCTTCCATGCTGGACAAGTTTGTGACCTAGAACATTAGGGTATGAATGAAGGGAATATGTGTCAATGGTGTTAGATCTCATCCTTAGAATGAATCCTAGAGTTAGAGCGAGTCAACTACTTATCCTTCCATTGTGCAATGCCACCGTCCATGTGTGAGGCATATTTAGTGTGAGGTTAGGATCCTAATTGTGATGCTTGGGAACTAGAGTGAGTGTAATATTATCTTCTTTCCTCCCATTTATCTTTCTTCATCACCCCTCACCGCTATTTAAAGCATGGACACGGACACGACACAACGACATTAGATTTAAAAAAAAAATTAGGGCACGAATATGGTGAGGACATGTGTATTATATATATATATATATTCATATATATATATATATATATATATGAATATGAGTTTTATAGTATTTATACTTAAATTTTATAAACTCAGCAATGTGAACACATAAATATCATCATACATGTTAAAACAATTAAAATCATCTAAATTTAAGTATCCAAAATAAAGGTTGAGTGCATCAAGTAATATTTAACAATTTTTAGACGATCTCCAGATTTTTTTCTTGTGAAGTGTATGACCCTCACGTGGGGGCCGTGCAAGTGCAGCACCACATACAGTGTTCGACCAGTGTGTCCATGTGTCCGACATGTGTTAGACATGGACACATCCATCGAATGCACGTGTCCATGCTTCACAGCCACTATTAGCTTTCCTTTATTGTAAAACTCCAAAAGAGAAAAAAAAACATGCTTTGCTCTCCATGCCCTTTTTCTGTGTCATTTGTACCCGACCGTTTGTCCTACAACAGTAGTGATGATGTAATTATAGTGATGGTGTTAACAATTGTGATGGTGGATGGTGTGCTGGCAGTAGCATTGTAACTGTGGTGGGAAGGTGGTAGCAATGACAGGCTGCATCTATAAATGTTGTTAAAGGTGTGATGATGCCACTGTTGTGGTGGCACTGCTAGTGGTGATGGCGACAATGGTGGTCACGGCCATTGTAATAATGGTGGTGGTGGTGCTAGTTGGTTCCAGTGTCTAGTGCAAACAATAAGAAAGGAGACGGACATGATGATAATTATGACTTTTTGATACTTGGAAAACTGAAAAGTTAATTTGCCAAGGAAAATGTTCTTTGTTTTCATTTAGTAAATGTCTTCTGTAGTTCTTGATGTTCTTGTTTAAAATTCTGGAAGACTAAATACTTCTCTGTTAGTATTCTAATAAACTTGCAAAAGAACTAAAGTCATTACAAAGCCATTTGTTAAGAACTTAAAAGCGTCATGTGTGATGTAATTATTTAGTTGACATTGAAGGCTACTGTACTTGTCTTTTTTACTTCTAATTTCTCATGTTGATATTCACTCTGGTGAGGCAGTTTTAAAGCATAGCAGCTTCAAAATAATAAATAGAAAAAAAGGTCCTTACTTTGGCATCACGGTTTTCCTGAAATTTTTATGTAAAACAGAGTCTCTAGCATGATAAAATGAGATTTGATAACTTGCTTTCCATGACATGTCCACTTCATGATCTTACTTGGTTCTTTTTCTTGCAGAGGTATCTCTTGGTGTGATGATACTTTTGCTTTAGTGTATGAATCATGGTATAAAACACGACGAACTAGAACATGGGTCATCGTTCCAGACAGTAAAAATGTTAATCCACGAATACTATTTGATAGATCATCAGAAGATGCATATTCTGATCCAGGCTCTCCAATGATGCGGCGAACACAAGCTGGTACCTATGTCATTGCAAAAATTAAAAAGCAAGATGAGGGAACTTACATTTTACTGAATGGAAGAGGTGCGACACCAGAAGGAAACATTCCGTTCCTTGATTTGTTTGACGTGTGAGTTCTTATGAAGCATTATCTTTTCCATTTTTGGTGTATAGAAGGCCACTTAGTCAAACTAACATAAAGTGGGCATGGTACTTTTCTTCACAGAAATACAGGAGTTAAAGAGAGGATATGGGAAAGTGACAGGGAAAAATATTATGAAACTGTTGTTGCATTAATGTCGGATTACACTGATGGTGAATTGCCCATTGATCAATTAAGAATACTTTCTTCAAAGGAATCAAAAACAGAAAATACTCAATATTTTCTACAGGCTTGGCCAGATAAAAAGTTATTTCAGATTACAAATTTCCCCCATCCTTATCCTCAGTTGGCGTCCTTACAGAAAGAGATGATCAGATACCAGAGGAAGGATGGTGTTCAACTAACTGCAACACTTTACTTGCCTCCTGTTTACAGTCCTACTAAAGATGGATCTCTGCCATGCCTAGTCTGGTCTTATCCAGGAGAGTTTAAAAGCAAAGATGCTGCTGGTCAAGTTCGTGGTTCTCCCAATGAGTTTGCAGGAATAGGTCCTACATCACCACTTCTCTGGTTGGCTAGAGGGTATTATATTCTTACTTTTCTTTCATTAACTAATAATTATATTTGTTATGAAATCTTTTGAAGGCAGGAAAATTATTTCTTTACAATATTGTGTTAGTGCCCTCACAAAAACTGTAAATTTGCATAAATTTGTACAAGTATTGAGTGCTTCACTGATTCTTTGTCCAGCATGAATACTAACTTTATTCTACATGCTATCAGGAATGTTGCTTCACCTATTGTTGTGTTAAATATCCGATAGTTACTAATTTATGCTGGAATATACAAGCTATAGGGCAAGGGTGTCCTTTTAAGGTGTAGGTTCCTGTCAATCAGGAGGCAGAGTGGTAAGTGCTTTCAGCATGGCATGGTTAACTTCTGTGACCACACAGGCATGTCAGCAGCAGAAAGGGAAAAGGAAAAGAGAAAACACAGAATAGAGAGGAAGGAAGAAAGAGAAGAAATATATGCACACTTCTATTTCTCCAAATCAGCAAATCCTATCTTTGTCAATGCTGTTGATATTTTTGGCATTTAATGATGGAGACAGATGCTGCACAAACCTTTTTCCATTTCTCTTGACCACAATTGGTCAAGGATAACTTGTAGAAAAACCCTCATATGGTGTTACAGCAGTTAGAATATTGTCTCAAACCAGTTTATTAAGTGAATTGGTTCATTTATTGGTCTAGCTCAATGGTGGAAAAAGATCATGTAGCTGAGTCCTAATAGTTGGGACTTTATGGCGTGTTGTTGGTTTATCTATTGGTGATTTATTGTTATTGTGGTTACTGGTTCAACAGTTGACAAAGGATAAATCTATATGATCAACCCATATGGAGATGCAGCGACATATATTTTCTCTACTTTTCTGTGTATTTCACTATTAGATACCAAAATTTGAATGACAAGCAGGCAGTGTGTACAGCGTCAACAGAAAACCATATGGCATTGTGTTACTGGATCATTGACTTTCAATTTGGACAAATTTGTTGGAAATGAGAACTAAATTCTTTGGCCATAGCTTTTAATTGAGATCATTGTATGAATATGTGAATTCATGTCATGACTTACACACACAAGCCTGTGTATGAGCCACAATTGCATTAACCATAGTTAACTAATTGCTCAAAACAGAGTGCTTGAGTTATTGTTTTACTGGATAATGCATACATTAGCGAATTCATGTAGCTCCTTTCTTTACCTTAAGCTTCATTACCTTAAATCTAAGTTCATTGCCCAATGTATCTGGCTAAATTTCATTCTTGCAGATTTGCAATTCTGTCTGGTCCAACAATCCCAATTATTGGTGAAGGTGATGAAGAGGCAAATGACCGGTAAGTTTCTTCCCATTTTTGCATGCATAATTTTCACTTATCATACCTATGAAATAAGTTTTAGTTGTAGCCTTTTAGACACACATACAAAACATTAAGTTTCTTGTATGATCTGCCAAATAATGACACCATGGATGTCATTGGGACTCCTTAATGTTTTGTATGTGTGTTTAAAGTGGTGTTATGAATTTTTGCTGATTCTATGAATGGTTTTTCTACTTTATATATAATTTATGTATGATGATCATAGATCATCTGTATCATATAAATTATAAAATTTAAAATATATGAAAACATCTATTAATTACCATGCCTGTGTCATGTCATGTCATTTTATAGAACGTATTATGTCAGAATGTCTGCATAATATCACTTGTATGTCATGCTTCATAGATGAGCATTTTCCATTAAGTTGCTTTTTTATAATGTTAACCAGGTATGTCGAACAGCTGGTTGCTAGCGCAGAGGCTGCAGTCGAGGAAGTCATACAAAGAGGGGTAGAACACTTCTTTTGTTGAGAAAATGATTATTCGGGTTGTGCATATCCACCTATTTGATTGATACATGCTTGGATTTTCAGGTAGCTCATCCAAATAAAATTGCTGTTGGTGGTCACTCTTATGGGGCTTTCATGACAGCTAATCTATTAGCACATGCACCCCATCTTTTTTGTTGTGGCATTTCTCGTTCTGGAGCATACAATAGGACTCTAACTCCTTTTGGCTTTCAGGTTTTGAACTCTTTCTTTCTTGATGCATGTGACTTCTCTTTACTATTAGGTTGATGGACTTTCTAACAGATTCTGTAACTAGAGTTTTTTTTTTTTAAGTTATTCATCTAATATCTGCTTTTGTATGCATGTAGAACGAAGATAGAACACTTTGGGAGGCCACCAGTACTTATATTGAGATGAGTCCTTTCATGTCTGCAAATAAAATAAAGAAACCAATTCTATTAATACATGGGGATGAAGACAACAACCCAGGAACATTGACGATGCAGGTATATTGAGTGTATCCTTTGTTATATTTTTGTTATTTTCTTATACTTCTGTTTGTCAAGAACACATATAACATTCTTTCTCACATGGACATTAGAAGAAACTCTAGACAGATTAAAAAGGAGAAGCACAAGATTTACAAAAGCAACTACTGTTAATAGCAGCAGGAAACCGCTTAGGTGCAATTCATTAGGATGAACAAAAGGTCATATTGTTTGTTGTGTAGAAATCTTCTTGTTCCACTCCTTTGACATTAGGAAGAAAGTTTATGAGGCATACAAAGTAAAAATAAAACAATGGAATGCCCATAATTTAGATCTTGTTCTTTTTCTTAGGGTGAAGGCACAGAATGATCAACTCTTTTCATTAAAGTAGTGAAATTCAATGATGTGTGTGTGAGAGAGATACAATTACTGATCATATCGAGGTCATCCACTGGTGTGTAGGTGCAGCAATATACAGCATCTTTCTCATCCATTGAAACTGAATTCGATCAAGACAACATGATCCCTGACCACTTCAACAGTCCTATTTATTCCTGCCAGATGAACCATCAAATCATGTATGGAAATCCATCCCAGCATCGCCTTTTTCGAAGCAGACTTTCTTCGAGCCAACCAAACATGTGATAGAAAGGAATCCATGACATGAGTATTTGTATCAGTAATTCATCCCAAAGTATTCACTGCTTTTTGACATTGAAGCAAAATATGATCACAACTTATTTAATCAAGTCAACAAAGAGGCTACAGAAACCATCTGCAGTCCATCTTTTTCCCGATAGCACTTCTGCAAGATGGACGCTCTTCTTCTGACCCAACCATGTATTCAATTTAACTTTGGGGATGCTTTGACTCTTGAAACAATTTGGGAAAAGACACCACAATACTATGAAATTTAATAAATTGTTGATGGTAAAAATAAAAAAATGAACCCAAGTTCCTTCTCTAGATCAGTGAATCCTAAGAATTATCTATACGATATGAGTGGGAAGAGTACCGAGCAGGTTTGTGGCCCAATGGCAATGTGAGGCTAGAGGAGAAAGTTTCACATACTTGGTTGCTGGCACTTGAACCCTAAGTTTGCTGCCACAAAAAAGAAAGTCTGGACGACCGAGCAAATCAAGGCTGGACAGACAAATTCTGCCTGTTACATATCAGATGGTGAAATTGAAAACCTTGCTTCCAAGAATTTTAGCCAAGCCAGGCTATGTCATATGGTGACTTTGATTTTTTGCATCCCTAACCTTCACTAGAATTCAAACATAAATTGTCAATAAATTTGCATGCATGACAGTTGCACATGCTCGAGCACATTTTAAATGCCAGAGGTCTTATTTTCTATATTGATTATATATGTTTTTTTCCTTCCATCTTCATATCTGTTTACTTTTAGTATCCATGAATTCTGGATCTGTAGCTTTATCTGATTGTTCGACAACAAAATTTTCTTTCTGCTTTGGCTGGTATTTGTTGATACACTGAAGCTTCCACTAACGACACTTCAATAATCTGTAACATATGTTATCCACGCAATTCTAACTGCTGGAGGTTGTTGCATCTTTATTAGTAATTCACAACTTAATTAATTCTTCTTAGCTAGCTGTATAAAATATCTTCATTTCTCATGTGTTATATATATATATATATATATATATATATATATGTATGTATGTATGTATGTATGTATGTATGTATGTGTGTGGTTACATTGTCTGCCAAGCTCAAACCTTTTCGTTCTTTATCTGCATTGTTTTGCTTTTCCATTGATTAGTTGGTAAATGTGGGTTCTTTTGTCAACACTAGAAACATAATTGCTAACTAAAATTGCCCGGTGTGATTTGCAAGTGCAGTCCGATCGATTTTTTAATGCTTTGAAGGGACATGGAGCACTCTGCCGTTTGGTTGTTCTTCCCTTTGAAAGTCATGGTTATTCTGCTAGAGAGAGTATCATGCATGTCCTATGGGAGACTGATATGTGGCTGCAGAAATACTGTGTAGAAAATTCTGATCAATCTACAGATCTTCAATCGTCCAGTGGTGAATCTCCAAATTCTTCTGAAAATAAGGCCGTCTCGGCTACCGGATCTGTGCCTGACCATGAAAGTACACAAGAGGATGGGTTTTATTCTACACCAAGGTCTCTATTGTGGTATTATTCTCTTTAATGCCAAACCGATGCTTTCCTCACTGTTATCTGTTGCTAAACCTATTGGCTTCTGTTTCTGTTTGTGCCATCCTCCTTGTTACTACTATTTTGTTGCTTGCTTGATGTCCAATATCACCATACACCCTGTGTGCCATGCTTAATCACATTTGAGTGAAAAATATGTAGAATTTTATTAACATTTTATGGAACTATAATTCTTGTATTAAATATACTTTTAATTGATTAATGTACTATATTGTTTCCTTAAACAGAATGATTATGTTTACCGGTGGTTTTGTCAAATTAAGATAATCTTGTCATGTGTAAGCTCTAAGGCCTTGGTAATATGTGGCTACACATCTTTCTTAGAGTTAACAATTTAATTATAAACTAGCTTTCTACTTTTTGTAAAAACATTCAAGTTTATTTTATCAAATTGTCACCTGCTGTTGAGAATGTCCTGTAACTTTATTGTGGTTCAAGCACTTTGATTATTTCAAAGTTTGATAGGAGCACCTAAGACAGATACATGAGATGCCCAGATTCCAAACAGCTAGCTTTGTTCAATGATGACAAAATTGCAATTGCGTAGGCCACCAGCTAACTATATGGTTATGTTTAACTACTTCAGGGACTTCAAAAATATTTCCTATATTTGACACTCAATAAGTTCCTGTTTGAATCTGCTCTTGTACAACTTTGTGTTTTCTTCCTATTCATGTAAAGAATGCTGTGCCAACGAGAAGTTTGCTACCATTATTATATCTTTTGATCCATATCTTCCTAGTGTCATGCGAAACATTTACATCTAAATCTTGAGAAAGCATCACGGAGAATATTAAGTTTACAAAATTCTGTGCTCGCACATTTGTAGTGGCATTTCGATGAACGTGAAGATGATTCAGCTGGTTCATTCTAAGGTTGAAATATTTAAAATTCTCGAATATTAAAATTTTTGTAGCTTGAAATTAGTTAACAAAATTTTTAATATCGAAATAATTATTATTGAATTAAAATATTTTATCTAAATGTTTTAAGATATCTTTCGATCCTCTTTAATGGTTTTTATTTTTGGATTTAAGCATGCTCAAATTATATCAGATTTTTTTTATTTACCATAATTAGATGAAGAATGTTATTTTCTCGTTCAATTTATCTTTTAATCTTATTTATCTTAAAATATACTAAGACTAGTTCTAAAATAATTTTTAATTCTTTAAATGTTAAAATTTTTAGATTAGAATATGTTATTTGAAATTTAGAATGTTATTGTTTGATTAGATCATATTAAAATTATTCATGTGATTTCTAATTCTTATTGAATTAATAATATTATTTACTTGTATCGAAGCTTATCTTTCAATCTCATCATTTAATATGTTATGTTTTAATATATCATTGTTAGTGAATATATGTTATTATATTTTGATATTTATAAAATTAGATAGGATTAAGTTAAAACAGCCCGTAAGTTAGGCTCAACTTGTGAGTCGGGTACTAGTCCATAGGATAACCCAACCTAACCTAACGTGGACAGTTATAGGCTAGTGTTGGCTAGTCTGGTGTGATGTATGCATAATCATGTACAATGCACATGATTGAGGTCGGCCTAACCTAATCAAATATTATGTAATTGTTGAATTTGAGCTCAAATATTGATTGAACTAAATCAGACTTAGATTAGTATAGATTAATTCATGGTGATTCTGAATTGGTTTGACTTTTCAAGTCACTTAACATAAATTGAACCTAATCTAAATCAAATTATACCAGTCTAGGGTGGTTCCAAACCTGTTAAACGAGGATTAGAGATTGGTTTAGTTATATTCTAGTAAATCAAGTTTAATTAGATCGATTTAATTAGTATTCAAATCAATTGAGGGCTAATTGGTATTATTGATATTGATGATATTTGAAAGATACGTTTTAAATATGTTATTTCATCCCGATATAGATATGACTAGTGTGAGATTATGTTATTTCCCTACTAAGAGCAGGTAGGACGATTCCCTTCATGGATTAGTGAGTCATCAAATATGGCGACTGAATAGTTCCTTTATATGTTGTTGGGAGGAACGTGTCCCCACCTTAGTAAGTGATAGATATCTCTCTATCAATTGTTGGGAGTGTGATATGAGTTTACTTTCATTCGTTGTTGGGAGAACACAAACTCATCATGTAGGATAAAGCATCTCCATCCATTATTGGGGGAGTGCTCCTTCGTGTATTTGATATATGCCAATGAGATGATCGATTTTTTTCTCATGCATTCATTTTGAGTTGACTTTTAAGGTTCCTACTCAGCGTTGTTGAATTTTCTTTGTTTTTGATTTTCAGAGCAGTCTCCTATTAATATTGAATCAGATTCCATGGAGAGCGAACCTTCCTCCACCGTCAAGTAAAGCCACTTGGATGATTCTTCGAGTTAACATCACTATGTTTAACTTTCTACTTATGATTTGATGAATAAATAAATTATAATAAATATTTATAATAATAGATAAATTGATGTTTATCTATTTAACTCCGTGAAAATATTGATTATAAAAAGAAAAAAAATAGAGCATATGACATTAGGCATATAAGCTTTCAAACATATCAATTCTTTGGTATTTGGCATTTAGTTAAGTCGTTTGTCAAACATAATGTAACACAATTAAAAAAATATAATTATTTAGAAATAACTTATTTTTCCTTACAAATTCTGATACAATATATTGTTCGCATTATACAAAACACTAACGTCCACCTAGAAAATTCTAAGTTATGTAGTTAGCATTAGGTAGCTTGAGTGTATCAAACTAAATTAAAAATTTTAATTAATAGTCAAATGATAGTTAATTAATAAAGATTTATCATAATAATGTACAAGCAAGTTTTATAGATTAAAACATTATCGGAAAAAGCCTCTGTTTGAGTTTTTCTTGAAAAAAATTTCTCATTTTTAGATTTCTCGTTCGGTGCCCCCTTTAGCCTCTTGCACTTGCAATGGCCTTGATGGGACCCTCCATTAGATTTCTCTATTAATGTTCTTGTTGTCTCAATTAAAAATGCTATTAGCTTTTTTTTAAAAATAATATAAATGAGTCAAATAAACTTAAAATCATGCAAACCAACTATATTATCAAATTAACCTTCGTAATGATGCACGAGAAAGGATAATAAAATACAAAGAATATTATACCACTCATAGTGTTTTCCAATAAGCTTATAGCGTGTATTTTTTTATACATCGACAAAAATATCTCGTCTATTGGAGAAAATTATAAATTAGTCAAAAACATAGTACAAACCAATTTCTATACCAAATTATGACTCAAATAGGTATCTTTAATAGTTTGAAATCATCAATACTCAAATATTATTTTTAAAAGTGTTATGCTATTATTAGCATAAGGGCTTTAAGGGGACATCAAATTATAAATCTTAAAGGAGATTTATCTTTTTTTACTATTTATAACCTTAATTTATATATTTTTTAATACTTAAAAATTATATATATATTTATAAATAATCGTAAATACTCTCTTCTTTCTTTTTCTTTTTCCTTTTTTTTCCTTCCTCATCATCATCCTCCTTTTCAAGCGATCATGAGAAGAAAAATATTTCGACAACATAAAGATCAAAAAATAATAAAACAATATTTTATTATTGTTTAAGGCATTATCAATAGCAAAGAGGTTGTCAGGGGGTATAATTGGATCGTAAATTGCAAGTTTAAAGGGCACATCACCGGTCCCGCATGGGACCCACCAAATAGGTCACTCTTGTGGTTCTCGTTTCCCGCCAAAGCGGGGTGTGAATGCGGGTAGACGAGGTAGTTCCCCCGGCAGATTGATTCATGCGAAAGGGGTGGAACAACATAAAGCCGCGACGTCACGAGAAACCCGACGCCGACGACGACACCGGGAGAAGACATGAACGGAGACAAGGCGGCGAGCCAGCTGACCCTGGAAGAGTACGCCGGATTCTTCCGCAACCCCCACCTCCGCCACCACCTCTCCCATGACCAGCTTAACCAGGTGCAACCCTCAATCTCTCCCCTTTCCTTTTCGCTTCTTCCAATCCCCGATGCCACTCCTCTTCTGTCGCAATCGGTTGCTTCCGCCCAAATCCTCGTCCCTCGTTGTTCTAACTCGATCTTCATGCATCAGATCCCAGTTTCCCGTACTAGAATTCCTTGAGGAGAAGAAAAGAGAGGGTTTAGGTTTTTTCTTTGAAATTTGATGTAGCCCTTACTCTGTGGTTTGATGGTTATCAGATCGTCTACATGCATGGATTCCTGAAGCTGCACGGATGCCAAAAGGTCCGCCCACCAAATCCCTTGATTTCCTTGGTCTGGGAGTATCTGATACCCCCACCTTCGCGATTGATCCTTCACCGCTTTGTTCTTCTCAGGCGTTCATCGTGGACGCCCTCAACTCGCTGGACCCGATGCGCCCGGACAGGTCGACCGTGCAGGGCCAGGTGGCGACGCCGGTGGGCGTGGCGCTGTCGTTGGAGGAGGCGAAGCAGGACATTGCGGCGCTCGGGTGGCAGGAGCGTCCAGTGGGGTCTATCATCACGGTCGGGACCGCCGCAGATGCAGTGGAGGCTGCAGTGCCAGTGTCCGTCTCCACCGGTGTCAGTCACTCGAAGCCATCGTCCGCCGCAGGAGGCGGCGCTCTGCACAAGAGCTGTGGCAAGAAGAAGAGGAAACGGATGTAAGAGAAGACTAGTGAAAGTGAGTGTTCCTTATCACTTACATTTTGCTTCGGAACAGAGTAGACTAATGCTACTTCTAATGCAACTTTATAACTTGTAAAAGAATGCCTTTGTATATTTTTACGTAGATAATATCAAAAGAAAATAACAACAAAATAAAAAAAACTATTTTTACATAGATATGAAGTATTTTGCTGTTCTCATGTTCAATCAAAAATTTATGATTTAATAGTGTGACTATGATAATTTATTTATATTTTTATTCATCATTTATTATTATTTTATTTTTGTTTCTGCATGCATTTTTATTAGTTTAAAATTATAAAAAAATAATCTCCATTGAGGCATAGGTTTTATGTTTGAGCGTTGTGTACATATTATTTGATGTAATAATTTTCTAATTTTTTATTTTGGAAAAAAAAAGGAAAAAAAATTGACCTTTAAAGTGGATGCCACCACGTTAACGTGTTAAAAGGACAGGGAGATATTTTTAGGAGCGAAAACGAATCAGAATAATTCAACTTTCTTTGCCCTTTGTATTCTTTTTGGGAGAAAGCCATCGGCTCAAAGCTCGTTGGCTCCCCTGTGGGCCGCGATGGTACGTTCCAAAGCAGCAATGGCGGCGAATCGCCAGAGGGATATGCCAATAAAGTAGTGAAACTGTAGAATAGTGTCGACATTGGGTGTCCCCTCGAGCCCCATCTCGCAATAAAATGTTCCTTCACAAAGCCTACTGCCGCTTCTCTCTCCTCTATCCCACGCTCTGCCCGCCTCCTCCTCCACCTCCTCCTCTCCGCTCTCTCCCCCACGGTGGCGGCCTCTTTTGCTCTCCTCCTCTGCGTGTCCCTAATTCGCTTCGATTCCGTCGCACGAGGCACATGAGGTCCCACGCGGCTTCCTCCGCCCCCTCCCGGCTCGCCAGGCTGGTCCCCTTCGCATCCGCTGCCGAGAGTGGCGCCGCGGACCCGAACGGATCTCCGGCCCCCACTTCGCTGCCCCTAGAAGATGAAGGTGCGCGCAAAAATTTGTCATCTTTGCTGCTTTTGGATCGCCTCAAGAGCTGACCCAGGAAAGATCGCACCTTTTGGGGTTTTTAGCGTGGTTTTCTGGTTAGGTTTTCCTTTTGCGAGAGGGTTCGAGAAGATGGTCACTCATAGAAAAGTCGTTATATTCAGTGATTCGTTGCTCATCTCTACGGATATCAAAAATGGGTTTTTGGCTGGGATTCTTGATCTTGGGATTGCAGGTTTCTTGTCCGATCGACTAATTTGCTTTGGCTAGACATGACAAGATTGAGAAAATGTTCTCGGGATTGCAGGTTTCTTGTCCGATCGACTAATTTGCTTTGGCTAGACATGCCAAGATTGAATTTTCTTTTCTTCAGATAATCCGGTTGATGTCCCTGAATCCATAACTTCATTAAAATTTGGGTTTTGTTTTCGCAAGTGCTGGTTTCGTGCTTGGTTGATTGACATGCCATTTCGAATCTATGAAAAGTCGGTTGCTGGTGGTAGTGGCTGCGTCGAGGCAAATTTCCCTTGCCCTTCAGTTATCTTTGGGATATGCTTTGTTTACAATCCCGTTCAGAAGAACACATGGCTTTCTTTTCTGTTAGTTTGTGATTTGGGTAGCAGTTGCTGTTGGTATCAATTTCTTTATTCCGTTTTTGCTGTTTTGGGAGTCATTGCTATCGAGATAAACTACTGTGGACTGAAGTGGTGCTACTATTTTACTATCCCTTATTGCTTTGGTTCATGTTAGTGGCAGGTTCCTTATTACATGCGTGATACCATTTTAAGTGTGCAATCTATTTTGGTGGTTATTGCGGTTTCACAGTTGGTTGATATTGTCTTGAGGTCTTAGGTCATGAATTGCTATACTTTTGATCTTTTTTCAAAGATGCTTGGAATTTTTTGAGTCATTCTATAGTCTTTTAAATTCCAATGATTTTGCAGGGAACATGATTATACTATTGACTTGCTAATACTTCTTTGTTTTGAGGAGATTCCAACCATGTAGCTCATCCCAAATAGTTTGGACATTGTAACTTGTTGTCCTCCTTTGTGTGAGAACAAAGTTATTCACTTATTCTTAAAATATTTTGGTTCATATGATGCAGAAAGTTTGTCACTTGGGGGGTATAGGCTTCCTCCAAAGGAAATTCGAGATATTGTTGATGCACCACCCCTTCCTGTATTGTCATTTTCACCACACAGGGATAAGATACTCTTTCTGAAACGGAGATCTCTGCCACCGCTGTCAGAGCTTGCTCGCCCTGAGGAAAAGCTTGCTGGTATACGAATTGATGGTAACTATAATGCCCGGAGTCGAATGTGAGTAATGGATGGGTTCCTTGTTTCATTCCGATATTCAAGTCCAGTGCACAAGTTGTATCCAAATAGAATTTGATATTAATTCTGCCATGTTTGTAAGTTATGATGTGGTATGTCTCTTAGGTCCTTCTATACGGGGATTGGGATTCATTCCTTAACTGATGATGGTAAGCTAGGACCTGAACAAGAAGTGCACGGATTCCCTGATGGAGCTAAGATTAATTTTGTTAGCTGGTAATTTCTTTTTTCACCAAAAGGCTCTTGGCATCTGAAAGCCTAGTAATTTTCTTATCCTTCCTGATGTCGATTGATGAAATGTATGGATATAATATAAAAGCAGTGAATGAACTTATTGTTTTTTAATCTGGATTGGCAACATGAATTATTTATTTTGTTCCTAATTATTGAGTTTTGGATTCCTGTTAATTGTCTAAGAAACAACATTTTGGATGCAACAGTAAGTCACTTAGCTGACTTTCTAATATGTCCATTTTCTGATTCTACTTACTTTAGGTCGCGAGATGGTCAGCATTTATCGTTCAGCATTCGAGTTGATGAGGTAAACCTACAGGTGCTTTTTATTATAGCGATGCAGTTTGTTGTTTCACATCCTTCCAATGACTCCTCAATATTTTCAATTTAGGAGGACACCAATAGTAGCAAGCTTAGAGTTTGGGTCGCAGATGTAGAATCTGGAAAAGCTAGACCACTGTTCCAATCGCCTGATATATTCTTGAATGCAGTTTTTGACAAGTAAGGGCCAGTTTTTTTTTTTTTGGGGTAAATTTTTGCATCATTAATGATTTAATACTTTGCCACCTGTGATCTTGTAGTTTTGTCTGGGTGAATGATTCCATGTTGTTAGTCTGCACTATCCCTATTTCTCGTGGAGCCCCTCCAAAGAAACCATTGGTCCCATGTGGCCCAAAAGTTCAATCAAATGAGCAGAAAAATGTTGTTCAAGTTAGGACCTTCCAGGATCTACTGAAGGACGAGTATGATGAAGATTTATTTGACTACTATTCCAAATCACAGCTAGTACTGGTATCTTTGGATGGGACAATGAAGCCTGTTGGACCACCCGCTGTATATACATCTATTGATCCTTCACCAGATGACAAGTGCATATTGGTTACTTCTATTCATCGACCGTACTCGTACATTGTACCCTGTGGAAGATTCCCAAAGAAAGTTGAATTGTGGACAACAACTGGGAAGTTTGTCAGAGAAATATGTGACTTGCCTTTGGCTGAAGATATTCCTATTGCATTCAATAGCGTACGCAGAGGAAAGCGTTCAATCAATTGGAGACCAGACAAACCTTCAACACTATATTGGTAATTCAAAGCTATAATACCTTTCATTTTTTATCAAGTAAATGTTTTTAAGAAGCATATGAACATATGATATTAGATAGGTATATAATACATCAACAGACATTAGAAAAAGTTGCAGTATGAAGAATTTTACTTCTAGATGTAAAGGAAATTCTCTGGATATAAAACCTGGTAAAATTGTGGCACTGGATTTGCTTGAGCCCTTGTAGTGAGTAGGCATTTGACAAGAGAGTATTTTGAAAAAGAATGATAACATCTGATGTTGTTTCTGAACATTCCATCACATAGTTCATCTAGAGGAATGTTCTTTGACTTGCCAATAGTGAAATATTGAAGTACCGAATCCACTAGTTTCTCAGGAACCTAGTCTAAAAAGTTGTCAATGTGGCTTAATTGAAGCAATAGATATAAGATGATGATTGTAACATATAGGAATAAATTTGCACAACTTTTATAATGTTATTTGTCATCTTTGTTAAACTCCTAGGTTACTCAAAGATGCATAAACTTAGTTTCCCATGCTCAAAAGTACATGTGCTCATCTTGAGAATGTAATAAGTAATTTGGGTCTCATTTGGTATATGGTTGAAGGTCTTAGTCTCATTTAATGTCCTGATATATCAGGGTGGAGACACAAGATGGAGGAGATGCAAAGATAGAAGTTTCTCCACGTGATATTGTTTATATGGAGTCTGCTGAACCTATAAATGGTGAACAGCCTGAGGTTTTACATAAACTTGATCTTCGATATGGGTATGCCTTCTGTTTCTATATCTTTTGCTATGCATAAATCAAGTCACTTCATAAGAAAGTATCCATCCTATAAGTACTTGGTGCATGCCTGATAACCTTAGAAAACATGGAACTTTTATTTAAAGCTTTTTAGGCATGTATATTTTTGGAGAAAAAAATTCTGATTTTATTTCCATATGTCATTTTATTTTACTATTCATTTCTCTACATAAAACGGCAACATATTTAATTATTCAAACTTGAAACTTTTGTCTTCTTTCTTTTTATCTTCCTTGATTTGTTGTAATAATGGTGGTGTTGAAATGATGTTGGTGCAATGATGGTGGTAGGTGGCAATGGTAGTGATGACATTTTTGATGTTAGTGATGGTGTTTTAGTGTTCATGAGGTATGGTGGCGACGAAGGCATGTTTTATAGTTACAAAGGTGTCAATGATGGTCATAACATGATAGTAGCGGTAGTGATGGTGGAAACCGTGACTATGATGGTGATCACATGATACTAGTGATGATGTTGGTGACAATGTAGTGAAGGTGACATGGTGGAGGTGCGGCCATAATGAGGGTGGTGATGGTGGTTGATGTGGCACTACTTGATTTCATTTTCTTTTGAATAAGTTTTATTAGTTTTGGGGAGAATCTGCATATATATATATATATATGTATATGTATATTACTTTCTTAGATAGCTAAGGAAGAAGAAAAAGGAAGCCAAACGAAAAAAAAGGAAGAAATCAAAATTTGAACTTGATCTAAATTTCTAATGCTTGATTAAAGAATTTCATTTCTACAATGAACATTTGGGTATGAATGAAGGGAATATGTGTCAATGGTGTTATATCTCATCCTTAGAATGAATCCTAGAGTTAGAGCGAGTCAACTACTTATCCTTCCATTGTGCAATGCCACCGTCCATGTGTGAGGCACATAATAGTGTGAGGTTAGGATCCTAATTGTGATGCTTGGGAACTAGAGTGAGTGTAATATTATCTTCTTTCCTCCCGTTTATCTTTCTTCATCACCCCTCACCGCTATTTAAAGCATGGACACGGACACGACACAACGACATGAGATTTAAAAAAAAAAATAGGGCACGAATATGGTGAGGACATGTGTATTATATATATATATATATATATATATATATATATATATATATATATATATATATATATATATATATATATATATATATATGAATATGAGTTTTATAGTATTTATACTTAAATTTTATATACTCAGCAATGTGAACACATAAATATCATCATACATGTAAAAACAATTAAAATCATCTAAATTTAAGTATCCAAAATAAAGGTTGAGTGCATCAAGTAATATTTAACAATTTTTAGACGATCTCCAGATTTTTTTCTTGTGAAGTGTATGACCCTCACGTGGGGGCCGTGCAAGTGCAGCACCACATACAGTGTTCGACCAGTGTGTCCATGTGTCCGACATGTGTCAGACATGGACACATCCATCGAATGCACGTGTCCATGCTTCACAGCCACTATTATCTTTCCTTTATTGTAAAACTCCAAAAGAGAAAAAAAAAACATGCTTTGCTCTCCATGCCCTTTTTCTGTCATTTGTACTCGAACGTTTGTCCTACACCAGTAGTGATGATGTAATTATAGTGATGGTGTTAACAATTGTGATGGTGGATGGTGTGCTGGCACTAGACATGTAACTGTGGTGGGAAGGTGGTAGCAATGACAGGCTGCATCTATAAATGTTGTTAAAGGTGTGATGATGCTACTGTTGTGGTGGCACTGCTAGTGGTGATGGCGACAATGGTGGTCGTGGTCATTGTAATAATGGTGGTGGTGGTGCTAGTTGGTTCCAGTGTCTAGTGCAAACAATAAGAAAGGAGACGGACATGATGATAATTATGACTTTTTGATACTTGGAAAACTGAAAAGTTAATTTGCCAAGGAAAATGTTCTTTGTTTTCATTTAGTAAATGTCTTCTGTAGTTCTTGATGTTCTTGTTTAAAATTCTGGAAGACTAAATACTTCTCTGTTAGTATTCTAATAAACTTGCAAAAGAACTAAAGTCATTACAAAGCCATTTGTTAAGAACTTAAAAGTGTCATGTGTGATGTAATTATTTAGTTGACATTGAAGGCTACTGTACTTGTCTTTTTTACTTCTAATTTCTCATGTTGATATTCACTCTGGTGAGACAGTTTTAGAGCATAGCAGCTTCAAAATAATAAATAGAAAAAAAGGTCCTTACTTTGGCAGCACGGTTTTCCTGAAATTTTTATGTAAAACAGAGTCTCTAGCATGATAAAATGAGATATGATAACTTGCTTTCCATGACATTTCCACTTCATGATCTTACTTGGTTCTTTTTCTTGCAGAGGTATCTCTTGGTGTGATGATACTTTTGCTTTAGTGTATGAATCATGGTATAAAACACGACGAACTAGAACATGGGTCATTGCTCCAGACAGTAAAAATGTTAATCCACGAATACTATTTGATAGATCATCAGAAGATGCATATTCTGATCCAGGCTCTCCAATGATGCGGCGAACACAAGCTGGTACCTATGTCATTGCGAAAATTAAAAAGCAAGATGAGGGAACTTACATTTTACTGAATGGAAGAGGTGCGACACCAGAAGGAAACATTCCGTTCCTTGATTTGTTTGACGTGTGAGTTCTTATGAAGCATTATCTTTTCCATTTTTGGTGTATAGAAGGCCACTTAGTCAAACTAACATAAAGTGGGCCTGGTATTTTTCTTCACAGAAATACAGGAGTTAAAGAGAGGATATGGGAAAGTGACAGGGAAAAATATTATGAAACTGTTGTTGCATTAATGTCGGATTACACTGATGGTGAATTGCCCATTGATCAATTAAGAATACTTATTTCAAAGGAATCAAAAACAGAAAATACTCAATATTTTCTACAGGCTTGGCCAGATAAAAAGTTATTTCAGATTACAAATTTCCCCCATCCTTATCCTCAGTTGGCGTCCTTACAGAAAGAGATGATCAGATACCAGAGGAAGGATGGTGTTCAACTAACTGCAACACTTTACTTGCCTCCTGGTTACAGTCCTACTAAAGATGGACCTCTGCCATGCCTAGTCTGGTCTTATCCAGGAGAGTTTAAAAGCAAAGATGCTGCTGGTCAAGTTCGTGGTTCTCCCAATGAGTTTGCAGGAATAGGTCCTACATCACCACTTCTCTGGTTGGCTAGAGGGTATTATATTCTTACTTTCTTTCATTAACTAATAATTATATTTGTTATGAAATCTTTTGAAGGCAGGAAAATTATTTCTTTACAATATTGTGCTAGTGCCCTCACAAAAACTGTAAATTTGCATAAATTTGTACAAGTATTGAGTGCTTCACTGATTCTTTGTCCAGCATGAATACTAACTTTATTCTACATGCTATCAGGAATGTTGCTTCACCTATTGTTGTGTTAAATATCCGATAGTTACTAATTTATGCTGGAATATACAAGCTATAGGGCAAGGGTGTCCTTTTAAGGTGTAGGTTCCTGTCAATCAGGAGGCAGAGTGGTAAGTGCTTTCAGCATGGCATGGTTAACTTCTGTGACCACACAGGCATGTCGGCAGCAGAAAGGGAAAAGGAAAAGAGAAAACACAGAATAGAGAGGAAGGAAGAAAGAGAAGAAATATATGCACACTTCTATTTCTCCAAATCAGCAAATCCTATCTTTGTCAATGCTGTTGATATTTTTGGCATTTAATGGAGACAGATACTGCTCAATGAAACTTTTTCCATTTCTCTTGACCACATCTGGTCAAGGATAACTTGTAGAAAAACCCTCATATGGTGTTACAGCAGTTAGAATATTGTCTCAAACCAGTTTATTAAGTGAATTGGTTCATTTATTGGTCTAGCTCAATGGTGGAAAAAGATCATGTAGCTGAGTCCTAATAGTTGGGACTTTATGGCGTGTTGTTGGTTTATCTATGGGTGATTTGTTGTTATTGTGGTTACTGGTTCAACGGTTGACAAAGGATAAATCTATATGATCAACCCATATGGAGATGCAGCGACATATATTTTCTCTACTTTTCTGTGTATTTCACTATTAAATACCAAAATTTGAACGACAAGCAGGCAGTGTGTACAGCGCCAACAGAAAACCATATGGCATTGTGTTACTGGATCATTGACTTTCAATTTGGACAAATTTGTTGGAAATGAGAACTAAATTCTTTGGCCATAGCTTTTAATTGAGATCATTGTATGAATATGTGAATTCATGTCATGACTTACACACACAAGCCTGTGTATGAGCCACAATTGCATTAACCATAGTTAACTAATTCCTCAAAACAGAGTGCTTGAGTTATTGTTTTACAGGATAATGCATACATTAGCGAATTCATGTAGCTCCTTTCTTTACCTTAAGCTTCATTACCTTAAATCTAAGTTCATTGCCCAATGTATCTGGCTAAATTTCATTCTTGCAGATTTGCAATTCTGTCTGGTCCAACAATCCCAATTATTGGTGAAGGTGATGAAGAGGCAAATGACCGGTAAGTTTCTTCCCATTTTTGCATGCATAATTTTCACTTATCATACCTATGAAATAAGTTTTACTTGTAGCCTTTTAGACACACATACAAAACATAAGTTTCTTGTACGATCTGCCAAATAATGACACCATGGATGTCATTCGGACTCCTTAATGTTTTGTATGTGTGTTTAAAGTGGTGTTATGAATTTTTGCTGATTCTATGAATGGTTTTTCTACTTTATATATAATTTATGTATGATGATCATAGATCATCTGTATCATATAAATTATAAAATTTAAAATATATGAAAACATCTATTAATTACCACGCCTGTGTCATGTCATGTCATTTTATAGAACGTATTATGTCAGAATGTCTGTATAATATCACTTGTATGTCATGCTTCATAGATGAGCATTTTCCATTAAGTTGCTTTTTTATAATGTTAACCAGGTATGTCGAACAGCTGGTTGCTAGCGCAGAGGCTGCAGTTGAGGAAGTCATACGAAGAGGGGTAGAACACTTCTTTTGTTGAGAAAATGATTATTCGGGTTGTGCATATCCACCTATTTGATTGATACATGCTTGGATTTTCAGGTAGCTCATCCAAATAAAATTGCTGTTGGTGGTCACTCTTATGGGGCTTTCATGACAGCTAATCTATTAGCACATGCACCCCATCTTTTTTGTTGTGGCATTTCTCGTTCTGGAGCATACAATAGGACTCTAACTCCTTTTGGCTTTCAGGTTTTGATCTCTTTCTTTCTTGATGCATGTGACTTCTCTTCACTATTAGGCTGATGGACTTTCTAACAGATTCTGTAACTAGAGATTTTTTTTTAAAGTTATTCATCTAATATCTGCTTTTGTATGCATGTAGAACGAAGATAGAACACTTTGGGAGGCCACTAATACTTATATTGAGATGAGTCCTTTCATGTCTGCAAATAAAATAAAGAAACCAATTCTATTAATACATGGGGAAGAAGACAACAACTCAGGAACATTGACGATGCAGGTATATTGAGTGTATCGTTTGTTATATTTTTGTTATTTTCTTATACTTTTGTTTGTAAAGAACACATAACATTCTTTCTCACATAGACATTAGAAGAAACTCTAGATAGATTAAAAAGGAGAAGCACAAGATTTACAAAAGCAATTACTGTTAATAGCAGCAGGAAAGCACTTAGGTGCAATTCATTAGGATGAACAAAAGGTCATATTGTTTGTTGTGTAGAAATCTTCTTGTTCCACTCCTTTGACATTAGGAAGGAAGTTTACGAGGCATACAAAGTAAAAATAAAACAATGGAATGCCCATAATTTAGATCTTGTTCTTTTTCTTAGGGTGAAGGCACAGAATGGTCAACTCTTTTCATTAAAGTAGTGAAATTCAATGACGTGTGTGTGAGAGAGATACAATTAATGATCATATCGAGGTCATCCACTGGTGTGAAGGTGCAGCAATGTACAGCATCTTTCTCATCCATTGAAACTGAATTCAATCAAGACAACATGATCCCTGACCACTTCAACAGTCCTATTTATTCCTGCCAGGGGAACCATCAAATCATGAACGGAAATCCATCCCAGCATCGCCTTTTTCAAAGCAGACTTTCTGCGAGATTTAAAAAGTGCTAGGCGTCAAAAGATGCGAAGGTCTAAAATCGCTCAAAGTGCTAGGCGCTCGCCCGAGCGAAACGAGGCGCTAAAATATAGAAATATATAATATAATTAATAAATATAATTATTTAAATAAAAATATATTATTAAATTAAGAAAATTTAAGGTACAAAATCACAATGTCACATTACTAAAAAGTCTCAAAAACCAAAACAATTGAGTTGCACTGAAAACTTGCCATTTTATCTTGAAACCTAACAATAATTTCAAATAAATAAAAATTAACAGTATTAAAATCAAAATAATATATTATTAATTTAATAAATAAAAAATTCTGTTATTAGTATATAGTTAGTAGTATACTATTAATATACCGTTAATAGTATACTGGCGAAGCTAGGATTGAGAAGAAAGATCGAGCCTGTTGAAGCAATGGCAACAGGCGATAGCGGCAGCAGGTGACAGCGACAACTGGAGTGGGAGCGGCAAGCGGCGAGCAACGGCGACAGCGACAACGACAGTTGGAGCGGGAGCAGAGACCAATCGCAAGGGTTAGGGTTGGGGAAGTCGGTGAAGTCGCGAGAGAGGCTGATATCGGTGATTTAGTTAGTTCAATCGAACCAACTAAATTATCGGAGACCGAACCAGGCCTAAAATTCTGGTTCGGTCGCCTGGTTTAACCTGGGCGCTCGCTCGAAGCGCCCGATGCATGGGCTCGGGCGAGCGCCTAGGCGGCGCCTCTTTGAAGCGTGCCGCCTGGAAGTGAAGCGAGGCGCTCGGGCCTCGCCTCACCTCGCTCGAGCGCCTAGGCGAGCGCCCGAGCGCCTTTTAAATCACTAGCGAGCCAACCAAACATGTGATAGAAAGGAATCCATGACATGAGTATTTGTATCAGTAATTCATCCCAAAGTATTCACTGCTTTTTGACATCAAAGCAAAATATGATCACAACATATTTAATCAAGTCAACAAAGAGGCTACAGAAACCATCTGCAGTCCATCTTTTTCCCAATAGCACTTCTGCAAGATGGACACTCTTCTTTAGACCCAACCATGTGTTTAATTTAGCTTTAGGGATGCTTTGACTCTTGAAACAATTTTGAGAAAAGACACCACAATACTATGAAATTTAAGGATTTGTAGATGGTAGAAATAGAAAAATGAGCCTAAGTTCCGTCTCTAGATCAGTGAATCCTAAGAATTATCTATACGATATGAGTGGGAAGAGTACCAGGCATGTGGTCCAATGGCAATATGAGCAGGTGGCAGTGTGAGGCTCGAGGAGAAAGTCTCACGTACTTGGCTGCTGGCACTTAAACCCTAAGCTTGCTGCCACTCAAAAAAAAGTTTGGACGACCGAGCAAATCAAGGCCGGACATATAAATTCTGCCTGTTACATATCAGATCGGGTGAAATTTAAAACCTTGCTTCCAAGAATTTTAGCCAAGCCAGGCTATGTCATATGGTGACTCTGATTTTTTGCATCCCTAACCTTCACTAGAATTCAAACATAAATTGTCAATAAATTTGCATGCATGACAGTTGCACATGCTTGAGCACATTTTAAGTGCCAGAGGTCTTATTTTCTATATTGATTATATATGTTTTTTTCTTCCATCTTCATATCTGTTTACTTTTAGTATCCGTGAATTCTGGATCTGTAGCTTTATCTGATTGTTTGACAACAAAATTTTCTGTCTGCTTTGGCTGGTATTTGTTGATACACTGAAGCTTCCACAAATGATACTTCAATAATCTGTAACATATGTTATCCATGCAATTCTAACTGCTGGAGGTTGTTGCATCTTTATTAGTAATTCACAACTTGATTAATTCTTTTTAGCTAGCTGTATAAAATATTTTCATTTCTCATGTGTTATATATATATATATATATATATATATATGTATGTATGTGTGTGTGTGTGTGTGTGTGTGTGTGTATATACGTATGTGTGTGTGTGTGTGTGTGTGTGTATACATGTATGTTTGTATGTATAGTTACAATGTCTGCCAAGCTCAAACCTTTTCGTTCTTTATCGCCATTGTTTTGCTTTTCCATTGATTAGTTGGTAAATGTGGGTTCTTTTGCCAACACTAGAAACATAATTGCTAACTAAAATTGTCCTCTTTGATTTGCAAGTGCAGTCCGATCGTTTTTTTAATGCTTTGAAGGGACATGGAGCACTCTGCCGTTTGGTTATTCTTCCCTTTGAAAGTCATGGTTATTCTGCTAGAGAGAGTATCATGCATGTCCTATGGGAGACTGATATGTGGCTGCAGAAGTACTGTGTAGAAAATTCCGATCAATCTACAGATCTTCATTCATCGAGTGGTGAATCTCAAAATTCTTCTGAAAATAAGGCCGTCTCGGCTACTGGATCTGTTCCAGACCATGAAAGTACACAAGAGGATGGGTTTTATTCTACAACAAGGTCTCTATTGTGGTATTATCCTCTTTCTACTCCTTTCCTCTTATGTTCTCTTTAATGTCAAACTGATGCTTTCCTCACAGTTATCTGTTGCTAAACCTATTGGCTTTTGTATCTGTTTGTACCATCCTCCTTGTTACTATTTTATTGCTTGCTTGATGTCCAATATAACCATACACCCTGTGTCCCATGTTTAATCCTATTTGAGTGAAAAATATGTAGAGTTTTATTGACATTTTATGGAACTATAATTCTTGTGTTAAATATACTTTTGATTGATTAATGTACTATATTGTTTCCTTAAACAGAATGATAATGTTTACAGGTGGTTTTGTCAAATTAGGATAATCTATTTTAGTAGCTAGGGCATGTCTTTCATACATTGAGGTAGAGTTAAAGCTAAGGCTTTTCCGGATTGTCAGATTACGATCATTGATTCTAATGGCGAGGGCATGTCCTTTGTGCTTACATTTAGGCAGAGTCAAAACTAAGGCTAGTCAGGAAGTCAGAAGTAGCTGCTTGTCTGAACTTGAGTTTTAGCTGATAGGATTAGCTTGTCATGTGTAAGCTCTAAAGCCTTGGTAATATGTGGCTACACATCTTTCTTAGAGTTAACAATTTAATTATAAACTAGCTTTCTACTTTTGGTAAAAACATTCAAGTATTTTATCAAATTGTCACCTGCTTTTGAGAATGTCCTGTAATTTTAATGTGGTTCAACCACTTTGATTATTTCAAAGTTTGATAGGAGCACCTAAGACAGATACTTAAGACTTCCTGAGATGCCCAGATTCCAAACAGCTAGCTTTATTCAATGATGACAAAATTGCAATTGCGTAGGCCACCAGCTAACTATATGGTTATGTTTTAACTACTTCAGGGACTTCAAAAATGTTTCCTATATTTGACACTCAATAAGTCCCACATGGGATGTTGAGGAGATTATGATGGAATATAAGGTTAAATGAGCTTATTGCTGATGTCATGGGCTTTAGTGTTTTGGCTACATGGTTCAAGGTGTTAATGCTTGGCTTAGTTGAGTGCACACGTTGTTTTGGTTCAGTTGAGCTCAGGAATAGCTCAACCCTATTGGGTTAGGGATCAGCTTGGTCCAACTTGACCAGCTTGGGGTTGGGGCATCTAGAGCTTGAAAAAATGGTCGATAATGGAGGCACTGCAGTGGCAGAGGGGCCAAGGGGGAGCAAAAGAAGCACTTGGATGTGGCAGGACGCAAATGCACCGATGAGGTGGTTGATGATTTGCAACACAATGAGTGAAAGAAAGGTGGGAAGAGCACAAGGGAGGAAAGGGAGGGGAGGAGAACAGGTCCTATGTCACTGCCATGGGCAAGAACAAGAGAGAGAGAGAGAGAGAGAGAGAGTTCCTGTTTGAATCTGCTCTTGTACAACTTTGTGTTTTCTTCCTGTTCCTGTAAAGACTGCTGTGCCGACGAAAAGTTTGCTACTCTTATATCTTTTGATCCATATCTTCCTTGTGTCATACGGAACATTACATCTAAATCTTGAGAAAGCATCATGGAGAATATTAAGTTTACAAAATTCTGTGCTCGCACATTTATAGTTGCATTTCGATGAACATGAAGATGATTCAGCTAGTTCTTTCTCCATGTTATGGCTTAAAGTATCATTCTTTGAAAAAGTTCCAATGAAATTGTTAGTGAACAATGGACACTATCAAATTAGAGTGTCAACTTTATTTCATTACTAGGAATTGAGCAAATGTGAGCCTTCATATTGCATCTTTCCCTGTTTCTTAGTTTGAATCTTTTTAACTACTCGCTATTACTATGTGATATTACTTACCCTAACCAAAATAATAGTTCTACGAGTTTTTAGATTGATTTCAAAAGTTAGTGTAAACCATAAGTGCTCTGATAGTGACACTCTGATGCAGATAAAGCTGCTGCATTCCACATCTTCCATCCATCAAATGCTACACCCAACAACAGATTTGCTACAAGAAGGTTGTGGCCACACTGAATGAGTTTGAGATTCTTTCCAAAGCTGCTGTACCAACCACATTTGTAATCTATCCCATCTCTGCTGAATGTATTCTGTGGTAGAAATTTTTTCAAGCATCTGCAATTTTTTCTCATCTGTCTACATTCATCAAATGGTCACCACTAGAGCTTCACAAAATTGAATAGTTCCAAAAAAGGGGTTTTGCATACACACACAAGCACTCGGAAGAAATGTTGAGTAGAATCACTAAATATGTGACACAATTTAGAAATGTTGAGTAGAATCACCAAGTCCTTTATCAAACATAATGTAACACACAATTAAAAAAAATTATAATTATTTAGAAATAATGTATTTTTCCTTACAAATTCTGATACAGTATATTGTTCATATTATACAAAACACCAACGTCCACGTAGAAAATTCAAATTATGTAATTAGCATTAGGTAGCTTGAGTGCATCAAACTAAATTAAAAATTTTAATTAATAGTCAAATGATAATTAATTAATAAAGATTTATCATAATAAAGTACAAGCAAGTTTTATAGATTAAAACATTCTCGGAAAAAGCCTCTCTTTTTGGTTTTTTTTTTTGAAAAAAATCTCTCATTTTTAGATCCCTTAAATCTCTTGTACTTGCAATGGCCATGATGGGACCCTCCATTAACTTTCATCCGAATCAGTCTATAGGGTGTAATTCTATTAATGTTCTTGTCATCTCAATTAAAAATACTATTATTTTTATTTTATTTTTATTACCTGAATTAAAAATATCATTAATTTTGTTAAAATAATATAAATGAGTCAAATAAACTCAAAATCATGCAAACCAACTACATTATCAAATTAACCTTCGTAATGATGCACGAGAAAGGATAATAAAATAGGAAGAATATTATACCACTCATAGTATTTTTAAATAAGCTTATAGCGTGTTTTTTTATTCATCGACAAAAATATCTTGTCTATTGGAAAAAATTATAAATTAGTCAAAAACATAGTACAAACCAATTTCTATAACAAATTATGATTTAAATAGGTATCTTTAATAGTTTGAAAACATCAATACTCATATGAATATAAAACTTCTTATTATAATGTTTTAATTATCTCAATAAAATTATTATTTTTAAAAGTGTATCATAATCGATCCATAGGATATGGGCAAGAGTTGGTGGAGGGTCTATTATTAGTATAGACATCAAATTATAAATCTTAAAGGAGATTTATCTTTTTTTACTATTTAAAACCTTAATTTAAAATTTTTTAATACTTCTAAATTATATTTTTATAAATAATCGTGAATACTCTCTTCTCTCTCTCTCTTTTTTTTTCATCCTCGTTTTCAAGCGATCACGAGAAGAAAAATATTTCGATAACATAAAGATGAAAAATAATAAAATAATATTTTATTATTGTTTATGGCATTATCAATAGCAAAGAGGTTGTGAGGGGGTAAAATTGGACCGTAAATTGCGAGTTTGAATCCAACATCACTGGTCCCACATGGGACCCACCAAATAGGTCGCTCTTGTGGTTCTCGTTTCCCGCCAAAGCGGGGTGTGAATGCGGGTAGACGAGGTAGTTCCCCCGGCAGATTGATTCATGCGAAAGGGGTGGAACAACATAGAGCCGCGACGTCACGAGAAACCCGACGCCGACGCCACCGAGAGAAGCCATGAACGGAGACCAGGCGGCGAGCCAGCTGACCCTGGAAGAGTACGCCGGATTCTTCCGCAACTCCCATCTCCGCCACCACCTCTCCCATGACCAGCTTAACCAGGTGCAACCCTCAAGCTCTCCCCTTTCCATTTTGCTTCTTCCAATCCCCGATGCCACTCCTCTTCTGTCGCAATCGGTTGCTTCCGCCCAAATCCTCGTCCCTCGTTGTTCTAACTCGATCTTCATGCATCAAATCCCTGTTTCCCTTACTAGAATTCCTTGGGGAGAAGAGCAAGAAGGAGAAGAAAAGAGAGGGTTTTAGGTATTTTCTTTGAAATTTGATGTATCCCTTACTCTGTGGTTTGATGGTTATCAGATCGTCTACATGCATGGATTCCTGAAGCTGCACCGATGGCAAAAGGTCCGCCCACCAAATCCCTTGATTTCCTTGGTCTGGGAGTATCTGATACCCCCACCTTGGCAATTGATCCTTCACCGCTTTGTTCTTCTCAGGCGTTCATCGTGGACGCCCTCAACTCGCTGGACCTGATGCGCCCGGACAGGTCGACCGTGCAGGGCCAGGTGGCGACGCCGGTGGGCGTGGCGCTGTCGTTGGAGGAGGCGAAGCAGGACATTGCGGCGCTCGGGTGGCAGGAGTGTCCATTGGGGTCTATCATCACGGTCGGGACCACGGCAGATGCAGTGGAGGCTGCAGTGCCCGTGTCCGTCTCCACCAGTCTCAGTCACTCGAAGCCATCGTCCGCTGCAGGAGGCGGCGCTCAGCACAAGAGTAGTGGCAAGAAGAAGAGGAAACGGATGTCGGCTGCTGTGGCTTCACAGCCTTCGTTGCCACCACAAATGTAAGAGAAGACTAGTGAAAGTGAGTGTTCCTCATCACTTTCATTTTGCTTCTGTACAGAGTAGACTAATACTAGTTCTAATGCAAGTTTATAACTTGTAAAAGAATGCCTTTGTAGATTTTGCATCCATGTCTAATTAAGACTTGTTTACCTTCCATCACTTCTTTTATGCCAACATTATCAATGTTGAACTACTTGAGTTTTGGTAATGCTGTTCTTTTTTCTTTGTTTCCTGAAACTTTCCAATGTTTAGCATTCTCTGTTAGAGTAATGATTTACGTTTAAAGAGTCTGTGTTATCAAAAACAGGACCAATAGTGTCCAATCTCATCCGCAAACTCTACAAAATTTTGATGTAGAATAGGATTGATTTGTAAAAAGAAAGCTTCTTTACATGTGTTACCATATATATAGTTCCATAGGATATTAAAATTTGATCAGAATGAAATAGGAGACTAGAAGCAGACAGAATGTCATCTTTAGCAATCAGCAACTCTCTAGCATTGATTCCATAAATATCAGAGCTTTGATATTAAAGTTAGTAGTACATAGCATTACCAGGTGTATAATGCATTGAGAGAGCTGGTAAATGGAAAAATTGCTCTTTTGTTTTTACAGATGCAACAAACCAATTCAGGAAGCAGAAGCAAAACAGTCTTCTGTTTACTTTGATATGCAAATCTAATTGGAAAGATACTGACATTATCTTGTACCTTCTACCTGACTTCGGTTTGAAACTAGTTAATGATTTGAGCACAAAACCATAAAATTTGGGTGTAGAATGGGGATAATTTCTACTAAAGTTCAACATAGTTAGCATACACCTTGACCAAGAAAAGTTGGAATTTACAAGAATTTATTATGATATGATTATGACTGACCTACATTGGTAACAAAATTCTTGAAGCTATCAGACAGAAAACCATAATTTGGGGGTAGAATGGGGATAATTTCCACTCAGTTTAACATAGTTAGCATGCACCTTGACCAAGAAAAGCTGGAATTTACAAGATTTTATTGATTGATTGTGACTGACCTACATCAGTAACAAAATTCTTGAAGCTATCAGACAGAGAATTTTAGTTGGCATAATCATTATCAAACCACCTTCCAAGGCCTGATTAATCCAAAAGCAGTTCAGAATTGATCAAGTTTTTTTATTTGGCAACTTCTCTAGATTCATTCTGAACTTTTAATAACTCAACAAGTTTTGATTACAATACCGCTCTCTTGGTAGCTTTTCTATTTATTTTTCATCTGCATGTCCTATTTCACAAAATTTCCCTCTACAAAGGAGAAAAGCTAAAGAACAGTCAAAATCTGTTTCAATTTTTACAGTACTCAGACTACCTATGTATCTCTCGGATATATTTCTATATTTCTTGACGGAGGTAACGTACTTGTCTTTCTGAACTTTGGATTATTGACTTGGCTGATGGATATTGTTTTATAAAACATTTACCAAAATGTAGCTAAAATGGTGAATATGAAGTCATTAGTTTGAATGTCATGATGCAGTATAATTTGTCAACAGAAGGAATTCTGTGTTCATCAGCAATAACCTGCAACCGGCAAAATGAGATTTGCTTCGTGCAACCTGCACATCTTGTAAAAACTTATCAATAATTGATAGATAGAGCAACTTTAAGCAGGAGAGTTGATTGCACAAAGAAACAATGCAACATTTTTGGTTGAACAGTTCAACATATGGAATTGCATTCACCATGGAACAACTTCCAATCCACAAGCTATACAATACCATGAAATTTGGTCTGGGCTAGAGGGAGCATTCATTTCCTCATTAACTTTGAGATATATGAATGAGGGATTAGAGCCACTCCAAGTGCTAACCATTTCATAGTTAATGTTAACAATATCTTCAGCCTAGGTATTGCTGCATCAAATCTTTTTGCCATTGCTGTTGTAGTGTTTTGACAATCCCTAGTAAGATCTTAGGGTCTGTACATGCATGCCTATTGGAGAAAAAAGGAATAATATATTTATTATCCTCGGAATCTTAATAGTTCTTAATGTTTGTTAACATCCTGGGATGCTTAGAATTCTATCATTACTTGTCAAATGAAAGATGATAAAAGAAGGTGGATTGCAGGTCTGTGACCCTTAGCAATCTCTCAGCAGCCAACTAAAACCAAACAATAAAAATATGGTGTCATCTGTTAGTAGAGTCAATTTAAAGGCCTCATTCTTGGATTCTTTAATACACCAGGAAGCAAGATAGGATAGTGCAAGCCTCTTGGATGGTGCATAACACAATTCCATATATGACCCCACATGGGAATAGCAAGTATGATAAGAAAAACAAAATATATATTAGATATGACCTGCTGATAACTTCAGATCAAGAAAGGACAGCCAAATCAACAAGGAAATGAAGCATCACATAGCACTGGCATATTGAGAAAATTATATGACATCACAATGGCTTCAAGCTTCAGACTAGAACATGTATGGAGGAGAAGACAAATGAGATTATCTCTATTAAAACACAATATTTCACTATCTTTTATCCAAAATGAAATCAATTTTATTCTCTCATAAAGCTGGAAATCACGGCATTTCACCATCTTTTAACCAAAGTTGCCAGAAGATCTATGATCTTTAAGGGAATGCATCCTTTCAAAACTTGGTTCTTTTTCTTCTCCAATGTCATATGGTCTGCATTCCATGAGGAACCCATCACTGACACATCCATTATGACACAGCAACACAATCAAATATGACATTTCCTGAAGCATGGACAAACATCACAAACATCTCATATGGTTTGCATACCATGAGTAACCAATCACTAGAACATCCATTGAAAGGTTCTTTCTGTTCTTCTTTCTTGTCATCTGCAGGATATGACTGACCAAACACCATGCTCAATGTTTCAGGTAGAAACAATTCCAGTAAATTGATCCATCCTATAACCCTTTTCTTGTCCATTCAACATTTACCAAGCAAAACAAGGGGTGGGAGGGTGTGTTTGACAATGAAAAAGATTGCTTTTTAACACCAACAAGAGAAAAAGAGGGCTGTTCTTATCAGCCAAGTATATGCTGATTGGTCATAACAAGATCACCATGAATGAATATGTTCAAATCTTCAAGTACACAAACCACAACATCAAGATTTATACTTTGCATTCAACAAAGGCAACTACACAAATAACCATCAAGCCTAACATCTCAAAACTTGTATTCTTATTTCCCAAATTAGAATTTACAAAGCAAAACAAAACCAAACAAAACAAAAGCCTAAAATCTTAATTGACTGCATAACTTTTAAGACAGACCACCTCCACCTGGCCCTCCCAGTGTGAGGACTACATCTTGCATATCACCTTTGAACTTCACTGGTTGGGCTTTAACTACTTGCACTTGCGGAGTTTGCTTCAAATGATGACCACATTCAGGTAGCACACCAGTGATCGGCTGCCGTGGTGGCCTGACATGAACTGGTATGGCATGTGGACTTGGAGAATGCTGGAAAATTGCAGTGGCACAAGTCAAACCCTGTGAATTTATCGCAGGCCTCGGAGCTGCAACAGCTGGACCCTGATGATTGTAGTGCAGCAGTGTCATTAAAAAGATTTTTTTTTCAGATAAACAACCATAATCGAGGTATCAATTTCCATTTCGCACTCATTAGACACTAATACGTGTAAGAATAATCTTACCGGACTGAACAAGACACCTCTGAGAATTTGACCATTAACATTAGCAGTCATGAGGTACCCGGAGTCAAAAGCTCCATCCACGGTTCCATGAACTTCAGCTCCAATCTGCATAAGCCATTCAACAGTGGTAAAATCCACAGAATATAAGAATTAGACTATAAATTGATAACAAGCAAATTTTAGGACAAAAACATATGCTATGGTTATTGCCTACCAAGGGAGAGAAACAAGGTCTAAGTTGAGGCTTTGGTTCTGCTCCTAGTAATACACACTCTTGCCTAAGAGGTGGCACGGCACGAAGGAACTGCTCGGCCTTTGGCTGCCTGGGAGATTCACCACCCAAGAAGTGCATGTCCTTGGTACTCCTTTGAACATTTTTTACCGGTTCCCTATGATTATATAGCTTCACCCGAGCAAATTGTTGAGGCAAAATGGAGTCATTAGCAGAAGTCGACAGCTTCTGGACTATATTCTGCTCTTGGTCAGATTGCGATGGAGACGAATGTTGGGAGAGTGAAAGAGAATGTTCTTCCTGCTCTGATTCGTTCTCTGACACTCTTGCATCAGTGGTTTTCCTCCTTTTAACATTCATATGTTCTGTGTAGCAAAGATGAAATGTGATTATATTAGCATAATCCTATGCTGACATCATCGACTGCAATTAGATTAGAGACAAAACATACCCAATGCCATTGACTTCCTTGGTTCTACTTCCACTTCACTGGATCTACGACTCTGTACCCCATTTTTTGGAACCACATTCGTTTGCTGCATGATTAAGTTGAATCACACAGATAACTAAGCTTTCGGAAAATAATAAAGCTAAACATCTGAAGGCTTCGTTGACGAGAAGAAAAAGATGTCTCGTACCAAATTTTCTGTCCTTAAAAATTTTCGCTTCTCTTGAATCCAGTGGTTGCCAAAAATTTTGCACATGGAGATGTTATACCGCCCATTGGGATGCTCGGATCCCAATTGCAGGATGATCAACTCATTTAGAGGCCGCTCATCCTCCCCGCATCTGTGAAATCAAAGCACAACAAATCAATTGATTGCTACAACAAATTATATCGAATAGTTTTGATGGTATACATCAAAACAGACAAGCATACCCTCCATATATGGCAATGTCATTGTTGGTAACTACAGCAGTATGCGAAAACCTCCCTTGTGGTTGCTGACCCCGTATCTCAAGCTGCGCCCATGAGCATGTCCCAACATCGAGAACCCAGACATCACTGTAATATTGCTTATCGCCAACTCCACCTATGACATAAACCTACACAAACCGATGATTAAGGAGCTACTTCTTGGTAATGTAAACAGAATTTAGTGACTTCAAATGGTTCAGGAGGTACTAACCTTGGTCCCTATGTTCACAGCAGCATGACCTGCTCTGACTCCAGGAGACGATCCTTTAACTACCAACTGCACAGGATAAAGCCACCATAAAACTCGAGCACTAAACTTCTTTCAGCGTTGATTATGTTTAAGAAGTTACATCCCAGTTGTCCAATAGAACCTGTACTTAATTAGAAATGATATTAAGTTTCTCAAGTTATATTAAAGAGTTCTTAATTCATTTTGGTCATGGTCACCACTTTCTGCTGGTAGCACTCATCGTAGGAAAAAAGAAACATTGCACGTCACCGTGGTGCCATATTAAATTTTTTAAAGATTTCTTTATTGATTTCCCTTTTGTACATTATCACTTTGGTCAAGATTTCCACTTTCTGGCAGTTGCATTCAACTAGCAAATAGTACTGCCTGAGATCATCTAGCACGCTATATGGACACTTCGGATATATTAAAGGATCATATACCCAAAACAGATGCCCGTAACGGAAAAAAAAAAGGGAATAAAACAATGCCGCTGCACAAAAAATAACTAAGACAAAAACATAATGAACTCGTACCCTTGACCAAGTCATGGTCTCCATGTTGAGTACGTCGACTTCCCCATGATAACGATCGCCACAGTCTCCACCATATATGAAAAGCTTGTCTCCGATAGCTATTGCAGTGTGGCTATCCCTCGGCGCAGGAGGGTCCCCCTTTACCTCTGGAGAAGTCCATGTCATTTTCTTTAAATCTAGTATATGAACATCATTCAAGTAATTTGCTTCCCCTTCTCCGCTACCACCAAATATCAATAGTTTGCCGTCTCCTATGACCGTAGCAGTGTGGCTTTCACGCGGCGAAGGCGGCGTGCCGTTGCAATTAGGCTGACTCCATTCTTTTGTCCTCAAATCTAATATGTGGAGATCATTGACCTTCTTTGTGCCATTGGTGCCTCCTAATACAACCATCTTGTGTCCCACGATTGCAGTACTGTGACTGTCTCGGCTGCCAGGCTTCTGACCTGTGGTGACGAGGGAGCTCCAGACCATGGTTTCAAGATTAAGAGCGAGGACATCACTAAAATGCAATCCCCCACAGCATCCCTGTCAATATCGGAGAGAAACCATTAATTTTGGTGGGACAAGTGCAACTGCACTCGCTCGAAGATAAATCATATCTCCTTGCTTATGAATATGCCATGAAGACAGAAATAGCAACCATAGGATTGCTCTGCAATGTACTCGAAAAATATTACAGATGGACACAAATGCTTTCACCTCTCATCTCCACAATATTTTTGTAACCAAGTGTTCCAGGATATGATTTTTATTTAGCGACGATGAGCATTTTAACAAACAGGAAGAAATTCATCGATCAACCCAAAGAGAAAGCCATCTTTAAGAAATCAGTCAACCGACGTAAACAATTAAACAATTCATGCATTTTCTTGAAACCTGAGAGATAACAAAAAATAAATTTCAAAGATTAACAGGAGACTCTTAGAACGGCTTGTACATGAGATTTGGCAGTCAAGGAATTGTACAGTCTCCTTTGCTAGGTACCATAAAAAGACTTAACCTGCAGTCACTTTGGTCCCTCAGCTTGAAACAAAATTGTCACAAAGCAGTGGAAGAACAGGAAACACTACAAGTTTGACACCTGCAAGGAAGACACCTACAAGGCCATAACTGAAGGAAGTGAGAGACTCAAGTAAAACAGATTAGGAAGCAATGTCACAAATCATAAGTCTTCTAAGCCAAGTCAAGCCCCAAGATTAACAAAATATTATGCTCTCTGAAGAACAATTTCTTGAAAGAAATGGACACAATCAACCAAATCTGACTCCTATGGTAGACTGTCACTCTCTCTCCCTTTTGGCATTAATCTTCAGCTCTTCTGCAAAACCCAATCAGAAAACCTAAAACAGCCCCTACTCCATCTATGCTGACACTCAGAATGCTTAATTATCCCAACACCAGGAACGACTCAACTTTGTTACGATTTAGAGTGCCCAAATAAATGCCGAGAGACAGTAATCTACATTTCAGAATAGTTGGAATTTGATTGATCTTGAATCAACATGACATTGGTGGACGATATATTCTACAAAGAAAACATGAGTAGTTATGCCTGTGTTATGATATCATCTTGGGATATTACAATATCCTCGCTAGATCCACATACAAAAATCATGGATTCCCAGGATTCATCAAGATGTACAGTAGATCCTCCATTACACCCAAAGCCATATACTACATATACCATCTAAAGTATGACACACAGGTAAAGCACAAACAAAAGCAGAAGCCCAAACTTTGAATCACTTGTGAAGAAGAAAAGGCAAAAAGAACAGCAAACCACTTGGGAATGACATAAAAGCAGCGGAAACTTGAAGAACACCATGCTCAACTCGCTCGTACGCAATGAGCAGTATACATACAAGAAAAACGCAGAGGACAAGCTCCACAAAATGGGCATGACAAAATAGGGCGGAAGTCAAACGATAAATCACTATTGCTGAAGGATAAAGCAGAGAGGTTGCTTCTAAAACTTCCAAATAAGTTGTTCATAAAAGGTTTTCGATCCTGCAAGCCACAGAGAAGCATCAGAAACGGAGAGCAAAACAGAGAAGTGGAGGTTCGACTGCATACTTACTCCAAAAATGTACACAACCCGCTCGAAGAAGCAAGCCGAGTGCCCCCATCTCTCAGGGGGGTTGAAGCCCGTCACCCTCGGGTAGAGCCACATGGCCTTCCTCCCCTTCACCACCTCCATGCCCAACGATCCCATCCCTCCCCCCTTCAGCCGAGCCGAACACAGCAAGCGCTACACTCCTCCCAACCTCAAGACTCCGGTCCTGATTACCCGGCGGTCGAGTGAGAAACAAGGAAAGAAAGGGTCAAAGAGGGCATGAAGTGAGCTATCGACTCTCTGCGACTGAAAGACAAGAAAAGATGGGATGGCTGCCTTCCTGTCCAAGCCTACTGTGCCAACCAACAAGTTCAACAGATGATACTGAGACAGTGTTAGAAGTGAGCTAAAAAAAAAAGGGAGGAAATTGGAAGACAAGGAAAGAAAATTAACAGGAGGTGATGTAATATCATGCGAGAGTGACTGCTACTGCCACAACACAAACAACGCACAAGGTGCCCCAGAAGGAGAGACTGGAGAGGGGCGGCTTCGAAAAGAGTGAGAGAGAGAGAAGGAGACGGGGGAGTGTGCGTGGGGTAGCGTGGAGTGCATGGGAATGTGTGAGGTGTCACAAACCTTTCAATGTCCCTGCTCTCCAGTTGCTGTCACCCTCCCTCCCTCCCTCCCTCCCTATCTTTAAATTTGTCCAACTGAAAATGATGGGGAGTGGGGACATTGAGCTCTGGGAAATGATGGGAGCTGTGTTTCTCGGGCTTCGGTCATGGAGGGGTTCCCAACACGGCCAACTGGGGTTTCATTATTCTTCCCATTTCCTCCTCCCTCCTCCCTCCATCCCTCGACTGTGCTCGGCTTTAGAACAATCGCCATGGCTTTTGAGCTCCCAATGAAAGCCAAAAACCAAAAAAAAAAAAGAAAACTAGCCTCAGATTGTTTTGAGTCGAGCAGGGGAGACTTGAGGAGATGGGATTAAAACCCAACCATTGTCTTGATTAGCTGATCCAACTTGGATGACATATTCCTTTTGTATTCTTTTTCTCATGTGGTCATTGGGATTGATGGATGGAGTGATAAAGAAGCTTTCGATCTAAAGTTGTCTCTCCACTTGATAAGGTGGCATGGGGGACATGGATGTGCTTATTTTCTCAGCTTGCTTTAAGATTTGGGTCTTGGGAAGCGGGGAAGCTGTTGCTTTCCTTGGCGGAGGAGGAGGAGGAAGAAGAAAGAGACCTGCATCAAATGAGATTTCAGATAATTTTATTTGTGGCATGGATGGTGACACATCAACATGGCATCTGTCACATGTGTTGACAGATCCACTTCCTCACCTATATTGCATCAATTACTGTGGCTGGATTTTACGTGTTGGAATTTGGCCTAATCGCATCTCATGGTTCGATTATTCATGCGATTAAGCACGTCTGAGCTGGCAATGAAGTGGATCGGGTCCGGTCGATCTCACATAATTACCTTTCTATTAGATCATTCTAAATTATAAAAAAATACACATAATAATTATTATGGCATTATATGAAAAAAAACGGAGGAGTCATGACGGGATCAACGGATTGGAGCACGTGCGAGTCACGTGAGAGAGAGAGAGAGAGAGAGAGAGAGAGAGAGAGAGAGAGGAGAGTGCGGTCAACGGCAGACGGAGCAGAAAGCGGCTTTTCACGGGCGCACGCGCTTCCCTTCCTCCGCCCGCTGGCCAGTAATAAAAGCTGTTGCTTTCTCGGAAAGGAAGAGAAAGGTGGGACGGCTGCGAGCAAGCGAACAAAGCCAGGGGAGGCGTGAGCGGCCTCGTGAGACGCACGGAATCTAACGAGAGGGTACTACGTCCCGACTCCGCTGCTGGGGGCCGTGGTGGTGGTGCTGGTGGCGGTGGTGGCGGAACGAGGTCTGCCACGACTCCTGCTCTGCCAGTCTCGGACGCTGAGGTGGGGCGCAAAACAAGGCAAAAAGGGGAGCAAAACAAGGCAGGGCAGGGCAGGGCAGGGGGAACAGCGTAAGTCACGGGGAACTCTACTCGGCGCCCGCATCGAGTGGATGTTCTTTGGACTTCGGGATGCAGTATACCTTACACGCACATATATTATATGTATTGGAGCTTTGCGCTTCGGTTTCCGCGATCTCGCTTACCTCGTAACTTGTAAACCTCGAACCGATAACTCCATCACCACCGTCACTTCATCGCTTTTCCTCCGATATCTATTCAGGTGTGGCAAGAGCAACCCATGCACGAGATCGCCGCGGCGTCCACATCACAGTGAAGAAGAAGCAGGCATATCATATACGCTACAAGTCCTCCAACACTTTGTGCACAGTAGAAGTGGTGGACGGATCCACATGAGATCAGAGCCACACAACAGCGCTTCAAACGATACTGCCGCAGCGACCGAAGACGGATTACTCGCAGTGAGAAAAAGAAAGGAGAATGGTTTCTGCAGTATCGATGCATGAGAATTGAGCCGCAGTCCTATGAACAACAAGTATTGGGGTCTTCTGCAAGACCCTTTGTAATATACTGTGGTAGTTGAAATCAAGGAGCAGGTTCTCGCACGCCTCCAAGGTCGAACCCGGACCCGGTTAACCTGGCCAGGTCAAATCAAGAGTACCAATAGCATGTGGCGGATGGGGTCCAGCCCACCGCCCCGGTGGGACCCAGCGACGGCTCCACCGACCTACCGCGTGGTTGAAGCCACCGCCGGGGCCACACGTAGTCTCATGAATCCTGCTCATCGCTGGGCCCCATCGAACAATGCATATCCACGTTACTGTTTTCTAATTGAGTCCTATGTGTATGATCGTTGATGCTCATGTTTGTTCCGGACAAGCAATAAAGACCAGTGATGGATCTTATCATCTGATTTGTGTGGACGATATAACGAGATGTTGACTCTTCTAAGAAGTTGAGATTTATTCTCATGTCGATGGCAGAATTGGAAAGCTAGATTAGTTATCAACGAGTTTGAACTTTGCAAGCTTGGATGATTTTGTAAAAGATAAGAAAAACCATTGACGGTGTTGAATTAATGGTGTTAACTACTCTATTTCAAATTGACATATTAAATCCATCTTCTTCTTCTTTTGATTGATAGCTGGAGTCTTATTAACTAAAATTCTAAATTAATCTTTCATCAAAACTAATAATATTATTAGGGAAAGATAATTTATGAGAAAAGTTGCAACATTACCTGCACTCAGAAAAAAAAAATGGGGTTTTTTTTTCGTTGGAAATTGAGTATATTTGAGTTTTTTTTCCATGGAAATAATTTTATGGATCTTTTTATCTGACGTGGTGGGTGGGGGCTGGGATTTTACCGATTCGGGAAACCTTGGCAGCGAATCGGGGGCTTTGATGTTGCCAAAAAGAGAGGGGCGACGCGGTGGACGGCCGGATGGGACGTGGAGACCGACGTCGACGGATGGATTTGATGGATTGATTGATGGATGGGGAAATAAAGGCGACGCGCTGTCGATTCGAGACTGGCGACGGCGAAGTCTTTCGTGTGACGGACAGGACGCACTCCGACTGTTGGTCGACAGCGGCCGGGCAGCCGTCTCTGTGCGTGAGCGAGCGACGCTGATGGCGGGTGGAGCGGTGGCTTGACAGCAAGAATAAGAATCTCGGCCCCTTCCCTCTCTACATCATTTCGGATGATGCTTGGTTGGTTGGTGAGTGGCCGGTCACTGTCTGCATTCGCTGCACACCTTGTGTTTGTCTTAATGCTCAGCGTCATTTATTCATCCTTCGTGAATCGTAGAGGCGTCCTGGTCGAGGCGGGTGACCCAGGCTTCTATAGCCCACTACATGAGCGGGCCAGGCCTTTTGTTTCACTGGCACACCTTGTGTTGGTTTTAATGCTCATCATAGAAGCCTCGGGCTTTTGGCCCAGTACATGCGTGGCCAAGGCTTTTTGTTGCGGAGCACACCTCGTGTTTGTCGGAATGCTCCTCATCACTCCAGCTTCATCTTTAGCCCAGTACGGCCCAGGCTTGTGTTGCAGTTGCAGTAGCACACCATGTGTTTGTCTTAACGCTCCAGTGATTACTCTCTTAGGTTGGTCAATAGTCAGTAGATCAATGTTTTGGCAGTGATCTATTAAAACAATATCCTAGTTGACGTCCAATGACTAACTTTCCATCATCAAGAGACCAGCAGGCTCGATGGAACAGTCCTTGATAGATTGGCCGATTCCCCATATGAAGTCGATGGCACCCTCGATGTAGCAGTCCTTGAGATGTAGTGTCGTCCCTTCTCATCGCATAGCGTGTCTTGGATGCTAATGAACCTGCAGTTGTAGAAGGAAGACTTGTCTCCCGCTACCAACACTGCCACTGCCTGCTCCCTTGTATTGCCGGTCTACGTGTTCTGCAACATGCAAGCGTGAATCGATGGTTCCTTCCCACCAGAGCTGGATGACGGTGATAGGAGTGGGAAACCTCTCACGACGAAGTTGGCACCGCAGGTAGCGAAGGTGGGACTGGTTGCAGTGTCATGGCCAGCGGCGTCCCCCGCCGTAGCCTCCCCATTCGATCGACAGTGGGGCAGAGGTACAAGGGAATGAGAGTGATCGAGTTGAGCCGCGGGGGTTGGTGAGGATGGAAACCTGTGGACTCCAGGTGCAACCTGCACCTTGATCCACTGATTGTTGTCGTCGGGGATCGAATTTATGGCGGCTTGGATCGACGAAAAGTCTGCGCCGCCATTTTCGTTGACCGTGATGGTCTTTGAGATGGTTGCAGCTGCATTGGCGTGAGGAAGTAGCAGGAAGACACGGAATAAGGTACATAGAATGAGTGGGATCACTTCCATCTTTTCTTCGATTGTGTGGTTGCTTTAAGATTCTGACACTTTGTATGGGGAGGCAGGACGTCGAATAATTGTGGATTCATGCTGCACATCATCTATAAGGATGGATCAATGGTGTTTCAACGATTGCCTGTATGAGAGAAGTGAAGGTCATAGGTAGATTTGTCGACGTCATCCCGCATTTGGGTGAGATTTTGGGTCAGGACAACATCCAATGGGGCTTTGATCACCACAGCTGTCGGTCTTTAATTTTGAAACGTAATTTTCTTTAGTTTTAGAAATAAAATCTGATTTAATTTATGCACCAAAATTACTTTCGTATTTGCATGGCTGGTAATTCCATTAGGAAGTTGCAAAGACAGCATTTTGACAATCTGAACAGTGGCTACAAATCTATGTTTTGGAATCCATCCGCATCTTCAATGTTCGACCTTGTGCAAAGCTGCCCAACAATTCACTGCGAGATCTATCTGGTATTTTCAACAGCCATCGTTTGTCATAAATATAATTGGCAATGTGCATTCATGCATCTTTAAAATCAAATCAAATCTGTGGAGAGAGATCTGGGGGGGAGTTTGGGTTGCCGACTTGGCATTAACAATCAATCCGAGGACGTTTGTATGATTGAGTCAAGTAGGTCAGGTTGTTCTTGGCGGCGTAACAACGATGGCTGTAAAATAGTTGACTCGATCAGACCTGACTCCGATTTTAGAATCGACGATTCTAATTTTACTAAATCTGGAACCGAAACCGAACTAGTTTTCAAGCGATTCTGATTCTGGCTTCGAATCGAAACCATCTGTTTTTATTTTATTTTATTTATCTTTAATTTTCCAAAATACCCCTCTAATTAGATATTTGTTAAGCTATTGGAAGAGATACATTTTTTTTAATTATTTGTATGGGTATTTAAGTTTTTTTTTAGTTTTTAATTGGTTCGGAACGGAACTGGATCACAAAATCTGGTTCTAGACTCTAAGAGTCGAAATCGAACTGTTAGAATCCGATTCTAGTTGAATTTAGAATATTCGAACTATTGATGATGTTTATTTCTAATTCTGTTTGAACCAAATATGATCCATTCAGGTTGGGAGTAACTCATCTATAAAAATAGGGCTACTACTAAACTGGTCGCATGTTGGTCAACGACCAGCTCAGCTAGCCGATCGTGGTCTATGTTCGAGTATCTTGGGTAATTTGCTATAAAAAGCCTCTCTTTTTGGGCTTTCATTGGATGGTGCCTCCCTTTTTTTTTTAATAAATTTTTCTCATATGGTATATTTATTTTTTTATAGTCTCATAAATATCCTCTTGTCATCATCCATTACTTCTGCTTCACCATGATGAACCTCCTTACCCTTTGTCCCATCGCCTTTGTGTGTCGTGAGACGACGAAGGCGATTGACTTTGACCCACTACGGCTTTGAGATATGACTCAACACCAGTAAACTTATTTGAAGCATTAGGGAGGTCATTGAGGAGGTTTGACCATTCTTGTTGGTGGTTAGATTGCTCACCCTTCAATGCCTAGATCTCATCGAGCAAGAGCTCGATCGTGATGTCATGGCCACCAACGATAGCAACTGCCACCTCATCGACAATCTCTATCTCGCCATCATCAATTGTCTCCTTGTTGCAACCTGTGATGACCTTCTTACTGGACGCGGAAGTAGTAGGACGAAAATAACGAAGAGGAAAGAGGCATATTGTTGTCTCATCGTCACCATTGGTAATAGAGGAAAGAAGGCTCACCATCGTCTCCTCATCACTATTGTCAAGAACCTCCTTACTAGGTGTGGAGAAAATCAAAAGGATAGGATGCGATTAATAGGGCCTTGGAGAGAAAAGCAAACTCTCGTGATAGGACAAAGGCAGCGAGGTGGAGGGGAAGGACTCATCATGGTATGGTGAGGCCTTAAAGTGGTAGCAGCAAGAAAGCGATGGGATCCCGCGATAGAATAAAGGTGATGAACGATGAATAACGATGAGAGGTATTTATATATTTTAGAAAATAAGGGCATAGTTGAGAAAAAAAATAAAAACAAAAAAATAACATCTAAAAAAGTCTAAACAAATTTTTTAAAGGAAAATTACCCGAATATCTTTTATTACTTATAAATGCACTTTGATTCTAAACACTGCATCTTTTTCTATTATTAGCCTTGTTTTTTTCATAACGGATCAGATTTGATTGATCCACCACTTTTATATAATGCTACATTTTTTTAATGATTATTTTATATTTCTAAATATTATTATTGCATTCTCATGTTAGTCATCTAATTGAACTAAAATACATATGATGAAGCTTAATTTCACTGGATCGTTAATCGAACCAGAGGATCAAGTGATCGGATCAAGATAAAAGTATTAACACCAACCAACATCAACATGAATATTTTTGCCAAATATAAAGATCAAAGAGGATAGGGTTAATTACATATTATTCTATATAGTTAGCCACCTTTAACATCTCGATTCTTATATTTCAAAAAATTATATTGGTATCTCTATAATTATGAAATTAAAATATTTAGATTTATTTATCTTAACGTCATCAGTTTTACTAATATAAATATATAAATAAAAATTAAAAATATAATTTTAATATTTCAATCGGTGGTAATGGACGTCGATGTCGCTAAGAGACATGAGAGGCTATTTTGGATGAGGAAAATGATGACGAAAGATAAGGGTCGCTTTGCATTTATGTTGATGTTGGTGCAGATGCTGAGCGACGAAGGGACAATTGATGCAAATGTCGAGCAGTGTTGCTCAACAATTATATCAATTCTGACACAAATGTAGAATGACACTATTCGACATCTGCATCAATAGCTCTTTTGTTGCTTGGCAACTACATCGACATCGACATAAATATAAAACGATGAATGAGCTATTTAGCAAAAGCGTCAACATTAACATAGATATAGAATGATCCTCATCTCTTGTTATCACTCTTCTCATCCATAACAACCATCGACGACCCTCAACAACGCCATCGCTTGCCACCATTGATATCATCCACAGTCACCAACCAAAACATTAAGATTATCTTTTTATCTTTTATTTTCATATTATGTTAGTACAATAAATGATATTAGAATAAATAAATTTAGATATTTCACTTTATAACTAAAGACATTTCAATATAATCCTTTAAAGTGTAAAAATCTAAATGCTAAAGATAATTAACTACATGAGATAATTTATAATTAGCCTAAGGGGATATAATGATACTTATCAACAATAATAATATATAAACATCTTGAGGAGAATCGAGACAAGTAATAAGGGATATTTTGGCGTCGCCCAGATGGAGAGTCAACAGACACATCAACACGAAAGTATCATCTACAACCTAACGCAGGATGCCATATCAGACCAGCCACCTCGGGTCAAAAGCGACAGTTGCTCCATGCCACTCGAAGCCGCATGGGGCAACGTATCCTTGAAAGCTCGCAACGACGCTGCACGGAGCAGCCCGTCCCTGAAAGCCTGGGACGGCACCGCACGGAGCAGCCCATCCTCGAAAGCCCAGAACGACACCGCATAGTGCCATCCTGCACGACGCCGCCCTATGCGAGTCGACCGTCATCCGAACTACTGTATGTGCCCACCACCCGAGGGATAGGCGACCGCCGACCAAGTGCGTACGGCCAACCCCGGGCATGAATATAAAGTCCCCACCTGACTTCAGGGTGAAAGGGAGGGAGAAAATCATTCTTGCACTGACTTGATCATCGGAGGGGCCAAGTCGGGATTGAACCTGACTCAGACCATCTTGCAGGTGTCGGTCGCTCGAGGAGTCATGCCTACTGTAGACCAAACCGGGACACACTCTAGAGCATCGGCAATCGGACACATCGATCGATGGCCACGTTAGTTCGACAATATTTTTGGCATTAGAAGGAGGGCCAATGCCGCAAGAGCATTCCGCGACCGGCACAAGGGCCTGCCCCATAGAAGAACAGCATGCTACTATTAGGAAATCCAAGGGGCGACATCTCATACGCAACGGAAGAACAGAAAATAAAACCCCCTAGATTTTTATGAAAGGTTCTGTCGTCGTGCGAAGATTGGTGCATAAAAACAAATCTGTAAATCCGAAAACTACGTGTATGAAAAGAACGATAGTACCTAGGGAGATCGCATATCCCTGAATCCTTGCAGATCTGTAGGACTTGATGAAGGAGGTCAAGCGCCCTCCTCTCTAGCAGTATCCACACAGTAGGGGCTACAACGATGCTCCTCTCTTGGGAGAGGAGAACAAGAGGTGGCCACCAAGAAGAACCCCAACCTATGGGCCTTTGGTTCCCTCCTATTTATAGAGGCGCCCTTGTCAACCCTAATGGATCCAGCCCTATTGGGTATTGGATCTCCATCCAATTATCTAAGCCTCTTAGATTAATGGGTCTCTACCTAGTAATCTAGCTCTTATTGGATCTCATCTATGGAATCCAATAATATATGGGCTTATTGGATATCCAATAAGATAGGGGCTTCGACGAATATCTCATATCCGAACCTCTACTCGTCGCAACACCTACTATATGTGTGTGACCCTCTAGGCCCAATATCAAGCTGGCTATGAGTCATACCTATCAGAACTCCTTCTGACTCAGTGAATTATTATCTCTATAATAATTTACTCGACTCATCGACTGTGGACGTACTAGGCCACTACGCCGCAATCTCCAAACAATACAGGGGAATCCAATCCTTTGGATATATCTGTCCTTAGTTACCATGTACCTATAGTCCATCATCCATCTAATATCCCAGAGATCATATATTGGGCATGGTGCTGTTAAGCTCATACGATTTCTAATCGAGTATCACTCTAATCGGATTCTCCTAGAGAACTCTTTCTCTCTCAATTTGATTGACCTTGGCTAGGGATTTGCCTGAGCAAGAACAAATGGGATATTCCTCTCATAATACCGAGAGCGAATAATCCTTTATTGATACTCAATAGCCCTCGTAAGGTTGGCTACCACTCCCAATAACCAGTTGTACTAGATTTGGAACTTCCAAACCTATAAGTCCGGTTTCAAAGAGTGGAGCACTCATATAGGACTTTCTTAGTGTCTCAAGTCTAAGGACCAGATGCACTACTGAGACTACAGAATCACTGTCTGACATGAGGTATCAATGACCATCCAGCATTCCATAAGTCGATCAATCAATAAACTTATTCTCTAATGAGCACCTGCATTGTATCCTTAGTGTCCCCACACGAGTAGCTATGAAACCAGCCACCTCCATCATATGGATGGGTATACAGTACACTAGTCTGTCTGGTTATCTTGATGTCCCTCTCGAGTAACCTATGACCAAGATTATTTAGGGTCTGTGTTTAAAGGTGAATTGGTCTCATTATCATGATCTCATCATGATCCGATTTTCATTACACAAATCTAAGGACATCATAATATACATCCAGATAGTGTGAGAAAATATCAATAATCATAAACAAAGAGATTGATGCAGCATGTTATAAGTATCATCACTCATGTGATTGGCTTGTATGACACATATAACTAGCAATCTCCTACTTGATCTAAAGCCAATCACCTGTGTCTAATCCCTATCAGACCTCTGTGACGCTCAAAGATAATCTAAGTCAATAGCTTTGTCAGTGAATCTGCAATGTTATCTTCGAATGGAACACTTTCCATTGCTACATCTCTTTGGGCTACGATCTCTCTAATAAGCTGGAACCTCCTCAGAACACTTCTGATGAGACCCGGATTCTCTTATTTGAGTAATCACCTTGTAGTTGTCGTAATATAAGGGAATCAGTTCCTTGCTGCTCGACACGACTCCCAAATCTGTGATGAACTGTTTCATCCAAACTCCCTCCTTTACTACCTCTACCGCAGTAATATATTCCGCCTCTCTATAGTCGAGTCAGCAGTAGTGTCTTGCTTAGAACACTTCCAACATACTGCTCCTCCATTCAGAGTGAATACATACCTTGAATTAGACTTGCCATCATCGACATCGGACTGGAAGCTCGAGTCCGTATAGCTCTCAATCATGAGGCTACTTTCTCCATATACTAGTAAAAGTTCTTTAGTCCTTCTCAAGTGCTTAATGATATACTTTACTGCTTTCCAGTGCTCGAAGCTTGGATCTACCTAATACCTACTCGTGACACTCAGAGCATGCATTATATCAGGCCTGGTACATAGCATAGCATATATGATAGACCATACCGCTAAGGCATAGGATATTCTTTCCATGTGTGCCCTTTCTGGGAGCCATTGGGGATATTCTCCTAGAAAGTGATAACCTCTATCTCATTGGTATGAGACATCTCTTGGAATTTTTCATGCCAAACCTTTTGACAATGGTGTCTACGTACCTAGACTGGGATAAGCCAAGCATCCTCTTGGATCTATCTCTATAGATCCAAATCCCCAATAAGTAGGATGCTTCCCCTAAGTCCTTCATAGAGAAGTGTCTAGATAGCCAAGCTTTTAGCATAGAGAGCATTCCTACATCATTCTCAATGATTAGGATGTCATCCACATACAACATCAAAAAGTGATAGTGCTCTCACTTATCTTCTTGTACACACAAGGCTCATTTTCATTCTTAACAAAGTTATAAGATCTTATCGCCTCATCAAATCTTATGTTCTAACTTTGGAAAGCTTGCTTCAGTCCATAGATAGACCTAAGCAACCTGTACACCTTATTTGGACTGTTCTTGGATACAAATCACTTAGGTTATATCATATACACCTCCTCTCGAGGTTACCATTGAGGAATGTGATTTTGATGTCCATTTGTCAGATCTCATAATCAAGGTGTACTACAATAGCCAATAGAATTCGGATGGATTTTAGCATGACTGTAGGTGAGAAGGTTTCGTCATAGTCCACACCTTAGCTTTGATGATATCCCTTAACCATTAGCCTTGCTTTATAGGTCTTTACCTTTCTATCTACTCCGATCTTCTTCTTGAAGATCCACCTGCAGCCAATGGGTACGATACCCTCGGGTGCATCAACTAGGTTCTAAATCTAGTTGGAGTACATTGAATACATTTTTGAATTCATGGCTTTTTTGTCACTTCCCGGAGTTGATACTTATAATAGGCTCCTCATAGGTCTGAGGATTAATATCCTCAACATCCGCTCATCTGATATGCCCCACATACTCTTAGAAGGATAGGATACTCTACCGGACCTACGTAAAGTTAAAACTTATATGCTAGGTACCTGAACAGATTCTGGTTATGAAATGGTGCTTGAGCTAGGTTCTCCAACCTCGCTTAACTCTATCATGCTCCCACTGTCTCCACTAAAAATGTGTTCCTTCTCAAGGAATACTACTTTCTTAGCTACAAAGATAGGGTGATAGAAATAATACCTACAAGTTTTCTTGGGATATCCTATGAACTTGCATCATTCCATCTTGGATTCTAACTTATTGGGTATGTGTCTCTTAACGTAGGCAAGACAGCCCCAAATATTAACAACTTTAAGATTGGACTTTCCTTTCCATATCTCATATGGTGTAGACACTACCGACTTAGTTGGAACTCTGTTCAGAAGGTAAGCTGTAGACTTTAGGGCATATCTCCAAAATGAGATGGGTAGGTCGACGAAACTTAACATGGACTGCACCATATCTAACAATGTGCAATTCCTTCTTTCAGATATACCATTAAGCTAGGGTGTATAAGGAGGTGTCCATTGGGATAGAATCTCATGGTCCTTGAGGAACTGGGTGAACTCTGTACTCAAGTACTCACCTCCTCGATCTGATCGAAGAGTCTTAATACTCTTTCCAATCTAAACCTTTACTTCATTCTTATACTCCATAAATTTCTCAAAGGCTTTGGACTTGTACTTCATTAAGTACACGTGTCCATACCTAGAGAAATCGTTAGTGAAAATAATGAAGTAGGAATAACCACTGATGGCCTGAGTTGACATGAGACCACATATATCACTATGTATAAGTACCAACAACTCAATGACTCTCTCTCCAGTTTCACTAAATGGAGAGTTGGTCATCTTTCCACGAAAGCAAGGTTCATAAGTTACATATGACTCATAGTCAAATAGATCTAGGTATCCATCTAATAGCAACTTTTGAATCATTCCCTCAAAGATATGACCTAGCCTACAATGTCATAGGTTTACACTGTTCACCTCATCTTGTTTCCTCTTGGACACACCTACATTTATAATATATGGAGTAGAGTCTAGCATAATCAAACTATTATGCAATGTTCCTCTCGTGATGATCTCATAATCCTTAAGAATTGAATAACTATTGTTCTCAAAAACTACTTTATAACTATTTAATATCAAACATAAAATGGAAATAACATTTTTGATGATGGAGGGAACAAAATAATATGCATCTAATGCAATAGTGGCTCCACCAGGCAGATGTAGGGTGACCTCGCCAATAGCAATGGCAACAACTCTTGCTTCGTTGCCCATCTTAAGGTCCATCTTGCCTCTCATCAATCTCCTAGGTCCTGCCAGAACCTACAACGAATTACATATATGATAAACACTATCAGTATCCAATACCTATGTGTTATTATATGAGTCTGACAAATAGAGACTAATCATGAATGCATATCTGAAGCTTCTCTAAGCTTTTGTTTCACTTTCTCTGTAATATACTCTATGCAGTTCCTCTTCCGATGCTCGTCTTTACCACAGTAGAAGCACTGGCTTTTGGTCCTCTTTCGTGTCTTCTTAGCAACCTTTGCTTTACCCAATCTGCCCTTGCCCTTGCCCTTGCCCTTGCCCTTTGCCCTTCTCAAGGGACTTCTCTGTCTTCCTTTTCTTTTTGGTCTTACCAGCATAAAGAACTGTGAAAAGGAATCGAATAGGGACTGGAGCACAAGATCTACACACATATTATCCTCTAGTACCATTCTTAAAACTGAGTGTCTCTATCCACTCAATCATCTTAAGGACATGGTTCTGAACTAGTGTCCTTTCAGTCATCCTGGCATGGAAGAGACTTATTCGATATCTCATATCGTTAAGTTCTTCCCTGTTCCCCAAATAATTTATGGAGATGCAGGAGTATGAATTTGCCATCCATCTTTTTATGTTATCTCTATAACTTGGGAGTCATGGAGCCCAACTGTAACACTAAGCAAGAGTAGAGTCATCTATGTACTTCACATAGAGAGCGATCTCATCCTCGCTTGCCCTTTCCTTGGGCATAGACATTATTATTTCAAGGACATACGTGATTTTCTTCATCATGAGAACGATTCTCAACTTGCGGAGCCAATCTATATAGTTTTGACCAGTAAGGAGGTTGGCATCAATATGCCACATATAGAGTCAAATAGCGATATTTTTAAAAAATAAAGATGTAGCATAAATAAATAACATGTAGATTTTGTAAAAATATAAATAATCAAGATATGGACTTCTATCTTGATGTACTTCCACTATTTTTCTAGCGAGTCACGCGACACCCTCAGCACGTGAAACGAAAGTCTCCAGCAAACTTCTAATGGGGATCGAGATCTAATCAGCATCTTAATGTAATCTCGAGGGACTAGACCAATCACACTAAGCCCAAAAGGTAGGTAACTATTGTCAATCACAACTCCTTGTGATTCTCATCCTGTTTGACCTTCGAACGACCATGGCCTTGAGGGACTCGACCAACCATGATGTTCGGTTAAGTCATTACCATCGTTACAAGATGAGTTTGATTCGATGATATACCCTCGAGGGACTTGACCAAGCATACCATATCCTAAGGTCATCGGTGTCATCCCTATGTCGTAGATAAGATAGCAAAATGCGATATAGGTGAGTCTCGAGAGACTTGACTAACTCAACCTATACCGAGAATCGGTTCCTACCTATAACGATGGAAGGCCACGTGGGTCAATCTAATTGTCTCACGTTTATCGACTTAATATTATTAATAGAGAGGATTTTTGATTTAGTCTCCTAATATGATGTGTCACATATATATATATTTAATATATATTTATATCGCATATAAATATATAAATATATCTAGTAGGTGTATAACCAATCACACATCATATGAGTAATCACACCAGATGATCATAGACCACATCCTAATGTGATCAAGCCCAAGTTACTGGGCTCAATCACTAACATTAAGATCTATATATGCATCGGCACATCTCTATGCCTTGTGATCGTCCATCTCGCTTCGTTTGTTCCGTCGGCATCTCTATGCGTCAGATCGTTCGTCTCGACCTTGTGGATCCCGCTATCGCTTCTATACTCCCGCTGCACCTTCTTGTATAATTACAATATAATTACAGGCACATAGGCCCGACAATAAATGAGAAAAATATAAGCTCGTAAGCCCTAATTATAATAATCACATGTACATACACATCACATCACATGGTCCATGATCATCTGTTAACATCATACATCACATGTATATGTTATTATATAGGACTACTAGATAAATAATAATAGTTAATTAAATATTTTAATTAATAAATAATTTTTTGAAAACAAGGACATATAGAGAATTTTTTGAATTATGAAGGGCATTTTGGTCTTTTTTAGAAGGGATAAAATTAAATTTTTAAAAATTCCCAAAGGTAAAACTGTCTGCCCAAAAACCCTAATCCCTCTTTCCTCTGTTGCCTGCGTTGTGACCGCAGTTGTCGCCACTCCGTCAACGGATGATCCTCTATTGATACTTAATAGCCCTCGTAAGGTTGACTGTCACTCCCAATAACCAGCTGTACTAGATCTGGAACTTCTAAACCTATAAGTCCGGTATCAAAGAGTGGAGTACTCATACAGGACTTCCTTGGTGTCACAAGTTTAAGGACCAGATACACTACTGGGACTACGGAATCGCTGTCTAACATGAGGTATCAATTATCATCCAATATTTCGTAAGCGGATCAATCAGTGGACTCATTTTCTAATGAGCACCTGCACTATATCCTTAGTGTCCCCACATGAGTAGCTATGAGACCAGCCACCTCCATCATATGGACGGATATATAGTACACTAGTCTGTCTGGTTATCTCGATGTCCCTCTCGAGTAACCTATGATCGGGATTATTTAGGGTCTGTGTTTAAAGGTGAATCGGTCTCATTATCGTGATCTCATCATGATCCGATTTCCATTGTACAGATCCAAGTACATCACAATATACATCCAGATAATGTGAGAAAATATCAATAATCATAAGCAAAAAGATTGATACGGTGTGTTACAGGTGCCATCACTCATGTGATTAGCTTATAGGGCACCTATAAATAGCAGCTGCCCACCTCTCCACCACAAGCCCGACCCCCGTGACATAGATAAGTGGGAGGACCCTGAATCAAACCCCAGATCGCTATTGGCACTTGTTACATAACCCCGGGCTATCCACCCCAGAGAAGTATCCCGACCCCCTCGAGTGTCTCGCCCGAGGCATTCCTTGACTTCTCAAGGCAAGTGCAAACTCTGGCGGGGATGATCCAAGTGGTCACCCCGCTCATCTCGCCACTCGTGCGCCTAGCAGGCCCCCGACTGTCGAGCCTGCCCGCACTCATCCCAGAGCCACTTGATGTCCCCCTAATTGATTCGGTTCTGCATGAGCAGATCGGAGAACCGGGAGCCATTTCTGAGAGTAGTGTTCTCGATCTCCATCCGACCAACCCATTGTTTCACCATCCCGACACCGTGTCGTCTGATTCAGCTGGTGACTCGTTTAAAGTCTAGCTGACCTCAGTAAACCAACGTTTTGATGAGTTCCAACACGAACTCTGCAAGTCCAAAGGCGAGGTTGAGGACGATGCCCCGGGAATGTCCCCCTTCACTCCTAAGATCCAGGATAAGCTAGTTCCCCTCTGCTTCAGACTTCCGACTCTTGAGGTGTACGACGACGATTCCGACCCAACGAAACATGTCATCACCTTTCGGGCCCATATGGCCCTCTATGACACTTATGATGCTTTGATATGCAGGGCGTTTCCCACCACACTCAGGGGACCGATGAGGATGTGGTTCAGTCGGCTCCCGCCAACTTTAATCTTCTCATTTGACTATCTCGTGAAAGGGCTCAAGCAAAGCTTCTTGGCCAGCATGTAGCCGAGACCCTCCGTGGTCACGGTCCTTGCGCTGGCCCAACACGATGGTGAGACGCTCTCGCGCTTCATCGCTGAGGTCTAAGGAATACTCGAAGCTCATCCCTCTCTGATGATGCAGGCGTTCATGATGGGACTGCGCCTCTAAAGATTCTTCTATTCTCTAGTCGAGAGACCACTCAGGACCATCCCCGAGATGTTCTAGCGCGCTAAGCAATATGTCATCGACGAGGCCCTGATGGCGGGAAAGCACGAGGACAACAAGAGACCTCAAATGGACTCAACTCGAGGAGCAGTCCCAAGGTATGCTGCAGAACTATCCCAAAGAAGGCTCGACCGACCCGAGCTGCTGCACCCAAGGCTCCCCCTAAACACTTCTCAAACTAAGATCTTCCTTCAAATCAAGGAGAAGGGGCTCTTACGGGAACCAAATCCGGTGAAGACCACTAACAAGGATTGATCTAAATATTGTAGGTTCCACCAAGATTATGGCCATGACACAAAAAACTATCACGACCTGCAGAATCAAATTGAGGAATTGATCCGTTGAGGGCACCTCGGGTGCTTTCTCAAAAAGCCAAGAGAGTCATCTCTTCAACCCAGGGTTCTTGTCGAAAGGCAGATCGACGTCATTATCGACGGACCAGCATCTGGTGGCAACAGCACCACGGGGAGAAAAGCATATGCACGGAGCACTGTGGAGAAGCGCCCAAGACCGTGCCCTGGGGTGGAAATCATGTTCGACATGGAAGAGGTGGAATTCTCGGACCATGATGACGCCCTGGTGGTCTCGATTCGCATCACCAACGCAAAGGTAAAAAGAGTGATGATTGACACAATGAGCTCCGTTGATGTGTTATACCTAGATGCCTTCAAAAAGCTCAGCCTTATAGATGGAGACCTCTCCCCGATGGCGTCAGCGCTCATCGGATTCACGGGAGAATCGGTCTTCCTGCTCAGGACAACCTCCCTCCCAATCATCGTAGGGGATGAACTGAGGACCAAAACGATCATGGTCACCTTCATGGCTATCGACTTGCCCATGGCATACAATGTGATCCTCGAGTGCCCAACACTAAACAAGATAAGGGCAATCATCTCCACCTACCATCGGGCCATGAAGCTCCCAACCTTGGCAGGGGTCAAAATGGTGCAAAGTGACCCAAGGGAATCCAGGCAATGCTACTTGACGATCGTATCCATACTGAAGAGGCCGCAACCCGAGCAAACCCATCTCGACCCTCAAGACAATCCTAAAGCTCCAACACACCTACAACCGATAGGGCAACTTACTGAAGTCCCCCCGAGGAGTGATCGCCTAGACCGGGTCATTAAAGTCAGGACAATGCTTCCAAAGGCCAACCAGGTCCAACATGTACAATTCCTGAAGGAGAACGCCGATGTCTTCGCATGGTCCCCGAAGGACATGCCAGGAATCAACCCAGAGGTTGCACAACATCACCTGAATGTCCACCCCGATGCATGTTCGGTTAAACAGAAACCTATAAGGTTTGCCCCGGACCGACAGCAAGTAATCAGCAACGAGGTGGACCTTTGCTTGAAGCTGGGTTTATAATCGAGGTGAAATATCCCCGATGGCTATCAAATGTAGTTCTTGTCAAGAAACATAATGAAAGCTAGAGGATGTGTATTGATTACATCGATCTCAATCGGGCATACCCCAAGGATTGTTACCCCCTCCCGAAGGTAGACCAATTGGTTGACGCAACCATGAGCCACGAGCTCCTCACGTTCATGGACACTTTCTCGGGCTATAACCAAATTCAGATGGCACCATAAGACCGAGAGCATATCGCCTTCATCACTGACAAAGGGGTTTACTGCTACAAGGTCATGTTATTCGATCTGAAGAACGCTAGTGTCACCTACCAAAGGATGTCAATGAAATGTTCAAGCATCAGCTCGGGAGAAATATGAAGGTGTATGTCGATGACATGATCGTCAAGAGCAAGTCGGTAGCAACCCATTTGACCAACCTGGCTGAGACCTTCCGGAGCCTCTAATGGTTCAACATGCGCCTCAACCCTACAAAGTGCGCCTTCAGGGTCAGTTCGAGAAAGTTCCTCGGCTTTGTCATCCACCAGAGGGGGATAGACGCCAACCTAGAAAAGGTCTGGGCCATAATGGAAATGCAATCTCCGCGCTCAGTCAAAGAAGTACAACGCCTTACTAGGAAGCTGGCAGCACTCGGGAGGTTCCCGTCACACTCTCGAGACAAGTGCCTCCCCTTCTTTGCATCGAGTTGATGACTTCCGATGAACTCCAGAATACGAGGATGCCTTCAGTAAGCTAAAAACGCATCTCGGGCAACTGCCTTGGCTCGTCGAGGCGAGCGAGACCCTAGGTCTCTACTTGGCGGCTTCGGAGCAGGTGATCAGCTTGGTGCTGGTGCGAAAGGATTAGGCAACGCAGCAGGTCGTCTACTACACTAGCCACATCCTCGCTGGACTCAAAGAGCACTACCCACTAATAGAGAAGTTGGCGTTAGCACTAATAGTAACAACCTGAAAACTACGACCCTACTTCTAAGCCTATACAATAAAGGTGATATCCGACCAACCCCTACGCCAAATCCTCTCCAAGTTCGACACCTCGGGTCGAATGCTCAAGTGGTCGATCGAGCTTGGGAAATTTGACATCCAATACGCCCCCTCTATGCTTTAACCTTCTCGATGACCGAAGGGCCGAGGCCCATCTCTGTGATTTGACATGCAAGAAGGTCGTAACCCGACTCTACAATTGAAAGGTCTGCCCACGCAAAATCCAAGTCGAAGACCTCATTCTCCGGAAGACCAAAGTAAGCGACTCGAATCAAGCCACGAGAAAGCTAGCCCCGAATTGGGAAGGACCTTACCGAGTCTATGATGCAATCCAAGACGACACTTATCACCTCGAAAACACGGGCGAGACCCCCCCTCCCCTCTCTCTCTCACTTGAAACATTTCAAATCATAAGAAGTTCTACCCGTAACCATCAAAGGAAACCTTAGATTTGCGAAGAAGGAAACTTTGCATTCATACAAGAAAAGTATTTACATTATGACTAGTTCGGGCCTGACTTCAAAGTGAAGGAGAGGGAAAAAATCATTCCCGCACTGACTTGATCGTTGGAGGGGCCAAGTCGGGACCGAACCCGACTCAAGCCTTCTTACAGGTGTCGATCGCTCGAGGAGTCGCGCCTATCACAAACCAAACCGAGACACACTCCAGAGCATCGACGATCAAACCAGGCCAAACTACCATGTCCATCGATGGCCACAACAACAACAAACATACACAAAAGTCGAACAACCAAATCAAGAAAAAGTTGCATGGGCAAAAGGGGAGGTCCCTAGACCTGAAAGAAAACCCAGCTATTCACATAATCTAATAGCGAAATAAGCTTATGAAGCATTGGCCTCCCAAATCTAATTGACATCCAACCTGCCAGTGCAAAATACTGCAATTCTAGTTATAAATCCAATTATAACACAGAAAAGTTTAGTTGCATATACACATTTCAAATTGCATGTTATTTAACTACTTGAGTCAAAGCAGAAAACAAATTCACAACCAACACAGGTTTTGCTTTTTTCTATCTTGTATAATATAAGATACAATTTAGTCAACTTCCAAGGCCATCTCCACAGCTTATACAACCCTGTGGCTGGTCTCACCCTGCAATGCACATTGAACGATGTGAACCTTCAACCCAGTTCTACATCCAATCATAAAGTAGCTTCCTTTCACAGACGCCGTCATTATGTGTCCTACATGTAATGTATCCCAGAAGATGGCTGCATGCAGTCATTATTGTGATGATATATGTTAAGGGTAGCAGAATGTTGAAGAGTCACAAGAATTATATAAACAACATCTGAAACTATTACAATAGTGGAAACCAACCTGTAATATTTGTGAGCACATGCGAGAATGAGAGAAAAGGTTGACATACACACACCCAGTTGGTTGCATCGCCGAGGTGCAGTTCTCCATTTAGTGCAACATGACCTTGTCTTATCATATGCCTAAACTTTTCGCAAAATAATGTGTGATATAGATAACATCACAAAATAATGTGTGATATAATGCCGAGGTGTCTTCCCTTTCTTTACAAGCAAAACAATGGCAACAGGTAGACTGCTCTTCAAATCCCTTCACAAACACATTGGAGTTGTTCAACCAACCAACCAACCCAGTGCAGAAACAAAAGTGTGAATCCAGAATCACTTCTTCTGGAGCTGCAATACACAAATCTAATGCTGGTGCATCTTGCCACAACATCGAGTGCTACGTAGTTCTAGCCAGCAGCAGCTCGGTGCTGTTCGTTAGCCACATAACCCACAAAATACTGCGGCAGATACTGTGAGTCAACTGGCTTCTGTAAGTAATTGTTATCTAATATCTTCCCACAAGGTTTTGACCCTTTGGCACTACCAGCATCAAGCCGCAAACTTTTGGGAAGCTGAGAATATTGTACGATTGACAAAGCCAGCTTACAATGAGTATGGTTATCATCAGCAAATTGATCTGTATTAATACTCTTCATGAAATCCTTTTTCAGGGAGCCAATATTTATGAAGGTGTTCCCTTTGGGTGACAAGCCCCAGTAGAATACAATGTTTGGCTCAGTTATATTGTGATCAACATTTTCTGTAGGATTCGGGTCGCAATATTCCTGGACCATCTCCAACTGCATTCGAACAACAATGCTACAAAATTAGGAAACAGGTTAAAATAACAAACAAAGAAAGCAAAAAAAATTTGAAGTCATCAAAGGGTACAGGGGTTGTGAGAGAAAAATAAGTAGGCAATAAAAACCTTTAGTAGTAGACCACGGATGCGCGACTTCACCCATCCTACCCACTCTTGTAGTTCATCGTCATTATCAGCAGTAAGCAAAATCTGCAGAAAGTGAGTGTGTTTGGCGGTATATGGATATGCTTCAAATAGATCATTCCACCTGAATTCCATCCTACCAGGATCCTGCAACTGAGAGCATATAAACTAATCTAATTAATCTAATTAATCAAAATTTGTACTTAAAGACGATTGATTATGAATGCACTGAAATATTAAGATATCCATCAGGAAATCGATGAAATGTGCCCATACGACAAGCAACTGTCATGTCACATGCAAGAGTGCATATGGAACCATACAAATAAAGGAATCAAACAACCAATTAGATTTTAAGCATATTTTGTACATTTAACCAAAACTCAAGTGCTCATTATGAGTACTACAGAAAACTCTTTTACCGCTAACCATAATTTATTAATGATAAACTTGAACATGTGATAACAATCATCCCCGAACACATATAGCATCTTTTTTACTGTAGTTACATATAACTGCAGTATTCAAAGTGCTAATCCATCGTTAAAACTTTGATTCCAAAACTCAAATAGAGAGCAAAATATCCTGCAAACAGGTAAAATGAGACATAACATGGACCAACAAAAAGTTATTTTGCCATGAAATCCAAGTAAAAAAGATAAAGATGGTCGATTGGTTTAATGATATGATGTGATCAATTTAGCAGATGAAGTGAACTAAATGAAGATTCTCATGAAGCAAAACAACCTATGGTTACGGCATGTTCTTGTAAAACCATGAAATATGCCAATGTGAATTGTGGTATGCAGGATCTTATAACTTCATATGAAAAATACCAGAATAATTGTACTTTCAAATTAACCAAGAATATACATCAATATCCCCCAAGCAGCAAATGCATCATGACCAATCCACAAGCTTAGACCAACCGAAGGCACGTTTGAGATTGTGCGGATACTTAGGCATGGTGGAAGAGATAAACCCATATTTCTTTCTTTTTCTTCTGTCATGACAATGCTAATAGGAGTAGCTTGGCATACCACAGTCATGCAAAATCAACTAAGTCTGTCGCATCACAACTCAATGATGCTCAAATTGTGCAGAATTAAGGATGTACCTAGTATATGCCATTAACAAACCCAGAGGAGTTTTCTACTTAAGTTAACCAATTTGGTATGAGAAGTAGTGAACCAACTTATGCTGAGTGTTTGGCTTTGTGGGGTAGTGCCAAGCCAAGTTTCTAGATTCGACAACCTAACCAAACCCATGGGCTATTGCTGGGCCGAGGTTTGTTCCACCACGTAAACTTGGCTCAAAAGGAATTTCGGCCGAGTCAGCATGACTTGCTTTATTAGCAAGCCCCTTGTGGCCATCTTGACCCTATCTACAAGAGTAAAATGGATGCTTATTTTATCAAAAAGCACATTTGTCTCCTCAAGAATCAAGTGATAGCATTTATCATGCTCATAAAAGTTCTAACAAAACCAACAGTTCTTGTAATTGTATTTATCTAATCTAGATGAACTGATAGCTCACTTTACTAGTTTCTTCTTTAAAAAAACTGAAGATAACAAAATCGTAACTCTCAACATCAATCCTCAAATAAAAAAAAACTTGTGTGTCCCTGAAGAAAGCTATATTTAACATAATTAACACAATTCATGGGCTAAAGATAGATAAGGAATAAAAAGTGATCACCACATGAAAGAATTAATAGCAAAAGCAGAACACTTCCTAAAAACAAGCAATATTCACAAGGTTGGCATTGGCATATTGCATCCCGTAGTTTCCCAATCAAAAGTATATGTAATTAAGCCACCAATTGTTAGATATGTAAAATTGAATTCACAGGTTAAAGAAAAACTCTTACCCTAGTCAAGACATATCCACGCTGGAATTCAGAAACAATTTTTTTGTAGGTGCTTCTCGTGATATTGGAGTGACACCATTCGAATGGGCTACAAGGCATCATAATAGGCATGAATGAGCGCCCATCAAGATGCCTATATGGTATTGATGGATCATCTAAAACTACTGGATGAGGCCAGGGCCATTTCGAAAATGTGTCAAAGAAAAGGCATAAGAGAGCACTGGCACTAGCATTAGGGTATCTCTGACAAACATAAGCTGCAAGTATTGCCAAATGGATTCCTCCAAAGAAACCAAATAACTGCAGACAAAACAAGGTAGAAGAACTTACAAGTAGTACTTTAGACACAACAAATTGTCTAGAAAGGTTTGCAGATAAAACAAAGTGGAAAAGATCATACATGGGAGTAAACACCACGCCTTCTTGCCCATAATTTAACACATCGTAACATGGACTGGAAGTTCTGTGCATCAAACTCACAAGAAAAGTTAATCCACAAAACAAGATCTATATGAAAATGATAAAGCAGACATGTACAACAAGATAAGCACTCAAGGCTTCTTTTCATATGCTGCTCTAATGTGAAGAGCCTATTAAGTATGGCTTATAAACAAACTGATCTATGTTTGTGGGAGCGTAATTTAGAAATTATAAATGTCTTCTTTTCTGAAAACATGTCATGTAAGGTTTTGTTATTTTTTTGTGTGTGCCCACACATATTTTTGGCCTCCAAGATTGATCATGTTCTATAACAATTCAAGCGAGGAATCACATACCAGTTGCTACCGGTATTTATTGATCCGAACCAAGGGCCAATACCGAACCATACATTTGCTACCGCTCGGTATTCAAATTTTTATTAATTTTTTAGTGAAATCAGGTGGAATGGGCTGGTGTATAGCTTGGTATATCGGAACCCTACCAATTCAACCAGTTACCAAAATCGGGGTATTGAATCAAGATTTAAATATTTCATTCAAGTATTGATAAGCATATCACAAAAAAAAAAGAAGTTAAAAGATATGTCTAGTTGAGAAACAAATTGATGAATAAATTGATAATATTATTGGACAAGTCTTCTGAAAACATTGTATTGAATGAAGTATTTACTAAATCAAAGTATTGTTAAAAAAGCAAAAGTACCATTAAGCTTATTAAATAACTGTTACACTGCTGCAGATCAGGCAGAAGGTCTGGATAATTATTCTCAAGTTTGAAAATGAACAAGATAAAAAATATTAATTGTATAAAAGCATGACGAGTCAGATCTTATTTTATGACAACCTAATAGTATTTGTTTTTCATTTATTCTTGCTTCTAATTCAATTTTCCCACAACCTCAATTCTCCCATCAGACTGATCCTGATATCATTTATTCCATGTAGAGAGCATCAATTCCACATGGATATTTAAAATTTGAATATATCCTGCTTTATATCCTAAAATGCCTAAGATATACAAGTAATAACAATTGTTGATGACACAGATGTATCAGATAACCATACTTACACAGTTCCAAGAATTCATTTGTGACAGCAATACTCAGTATTTAAGAACACTGCAGGTTCATTCATTAGCCAAAATATCATGTGTGATGAAAAAGTTATCTGAAACAATTGAATGCCAGTTGGATGTTAACATGCTTTTCAGATTCCAAATAAACCTCAGACTCTCAGTTCTTAGACTCATTGTTTATATGAGTCTTTATGAGACCCACATCCTAAAATTAGAATGGCCCTCATCCACATTTGTCATAAAGTGCAAACCACAATGCATAGGTAAGGACTCAACTAACACATGAATATATGTACAGAAACTTCAAATTGCAAATATTATAAAACTGAATTAAAGAAGATCAATAAGAAATGGCCTAAAAAATGTTAAAGAAAGACTTTAATTTTTAAAAACTGGTCATTTTGATGAAAACACAAGTACCTTCAAATTTGGCACTAATTGAAGGATGCGTTTATTAGCACGTACTCCAGAGAGGCTTCTCCAACTAGTATCATCAACTTGTGCCAACAAGGAGGGATCGAAAACATTTACATACTGCAATTTGAACAGTGGCAACCATTATTGAGGAGCTTTCAAAACAACAACTTTCACTTACTGTAATCAACATGATACCTAGTTTCAAAAGCAAAGTCCGGAAGCATAATGAATCAATATACTCGATCATATTCTAAACATGTGTCACATTACGTAGAATGGTAGACAAAAAATTGCATGATGTACACAACAATACATTGAAATTTGTACCCAATTTCACAAGAAAATGTCCAGAATATTTGGATCATAATACTTAATAATAATTTAGCAATGTTAGATATTATGTAGAAAGGTAAACCTCATGTACATGATTCAAACAACAATAGATAATTAAAACATCTTACAATTTTCCCAAGTAGTAGTATCATGGATTGCTTAAACATGTGTAGTATTACAAACACTGGAAATTTTTTTAACTTGAAAATAACCCATGCCTACCAAAATGAGCAATTATGGATCTACTACAGTAAACATACTTCAGGAACAGATATAGCTGGAAGCCGAGCATATGGAAAATCAATGGAAATTCCATTGAATTTAAACCGCATTAATGGAACTTTGGCACTCTTGACACAGTGAATTTCTGAAATTTCTGTCTGGCTCTCTAGCATTGAGTGCAGAACAATGAAAAAGTCCTCCTGCACCATGCACACATGAATATTTCAAAAACAATATTCCTTTCAAAACAAAGAAAAACAGAAAGCAATTGGACGTGAGATATAACTCACTTCCAAAGTCACAAAATAAGGACCAACACACAGTGCATCAATGTCAGATTCAGGTCCATGCACCTGAAACAATAAAGTTTTTGTTAGGGAATTCCAAATGGTCAATGACAAGAATCTAGAATGTTGTAAGGACAAAAGCTATGAAATTAGCAAATAATACACATTCTAATTTCTGGAGTCAAAACCAACCACACTTACCCCTAAACCATATGAACCATATGTAAGAACAGTTGCACTTGCATCGGCAATTACATCCTTTGGCAGATGACGCTGCCAAGCAACCTTCTTTATCCATGCCAGAACTATCTGTTAGTGGATACAAGACCATCATGTTAATTTTCCTTGCATGAAAGCAATGTTATGCATAGGAAGGCTCTCGTAACGAATGTGTTCAAGAAATATGTAATAGATAAAAACAAAGAACCAAAACCCACCAACACACCAGGACCTATTATATATCTAACCATAGAGTTCCTGTGTCTTAAAACATAGCAACAATTAGGCTCAAAATTCAGATTCTTATGACCATGTTATGCTCCAACAAACAACTCTATAATAGGAAAGGAGCACAACTGAATCTGACACCTATGACGACAACAAGAACAAAAACAACATGTTTAGTTTGATAAACTATCCATCACACGCTCGTCCCCGAACAACTATTTTTCCAAAGAACAGATATTGCAAAATCCTCAAACCTGTTTAAGCTGATCGATCGCAGTATTCCTCCTCATCTCCTCTTCCGGAGATGGCTCAAGACCCTCTTGAGCCATAAACTGCAACAAAAAGAATTCACATAAAATAATATGAAACGAAATTAGGGCAAAACAGGGAAGAGTTAAAAAAGGGGAAAAGGAAACAGCAAGCGATCCGGACCTGAAGAAGGGATCGCGTCCTCTGCCCATCCATCTGCATCAAGAACGCGGGATTCAAGCGCAGGATCACAGGAGGGGAGACGAGGCTGTGGTTCCTCGGGACCAGTACCGGGTTCTGAACGAAGACGGCGTCCTGATGGCCAGGGAGCGGGACGGCGCCGAGGGGCACCAGGTAAGCCACAGGCGGCGGCGGTGGAAGGATTAGGGTTCCGGGGTCGACCAGACAGACGGGCGGCGGGGGTGGCGGCACGGTGATCCTCCTCTCGCCGGGTAACGCATAGGCCATGAAACGGACGGTCGGGATCGGCGCCGGCGGGCAGCGGATGGCGATGATCGAAGGTGGCGAGTGAGAGGACGCGGACCAGGACGAGAGAGAGCGAGAGCTGGAAAGCGAAGGAATGAAATGAAAAGCTTCGTAAAAACGAATGAAGTAAAAGGAAGTGGCGGTGGTGTTCGGGGAGGAGGTTTATATAGCGAAGGGGGAGATGGGAGGCGTGGGTTGGGGTTGGGTTGGGGCGGCAAGGATTTACGGGAATGCCATCGTAGGGGAGATTTGAATTCGTGGCCGCAGGTGGGATGGGCTCCAATGCCACATGGCGCGGAAGGACATGCACGAAGTTTCCAGAGAGTTCGAGTTATCTGGCCCGGCCCATCACATGACCTTCCAGCCCAAATGACTGGACTTAGCCCATCAAGAACACAAGCTACGAACCGGACCGGATGGCACGTGCAAACTCGAGCCGGTGTCTACCAAGCACGTGCACTCAACAAATGGGACAAGCAATTTTACAGGTGCAATTGGCTGGAAATGTAGAGCAATTGATTGGGTCATCCAAAAAGAAAGGAGCAATCCTCAAGCTCTTTTTTAATACATTATGATGGTAGCCAATGATTGGGTAGAAGTAGTAGCATGGCCCATAAAAAGAAAATTTTAGAAGAAATCATGATGGATTTAATTAATGCTTATTTATGTAGATAATATTATCCAATGTGAAGGTGATGAACAATCAAACTTTAAAAAAGTGCTTTTGTGACATAGTGATATCAGAATGGCATGCCAAGGTCAGTACTTTTGTGACATGTTCAACATTCTAGATAAGACTTTGGGAGTTTTAGAGGAAAATTAGCTGCCAAAACTTTCCTTGCTTACATTTTGACTAGCTGGTGCAGAGTCATATCATCTAGAATCATAGTTTCAGTTTCCAAAGTGAGTCATTATATTAGAATTTTGGGTTACATCAAGTCAAATCCAGTCACTATTAAATGATAGGTTTCTTGGCCATGGACAGATTAAGTTAAGTGCTCCTGTGACCAAAAAAAAATGAAAAGCTCAGGAGAATAGGATGCAAGATTTTAATTGCAGAATACAAGTAGATAGCCTGCAAATTTGCAAGAACTACTGACAGCTTTGCTCCATAAGAAGCACTACTGACATAAGTAGGCAAAAGAAAAGAAAGGAGATGGATAGATAGATAGGAAATGTAGAGTGTGTGGAAATAATTCCTTTGATGGCACAGTGAAATAGGATGGAGACCTCCACTAAACTTTGAATAAGCTTCATTCCAAATCCAACAATCTGCAAGTATTTAGTCTACTTTGGAAAACTCTGACATGGATTCATCCTGGCAGCCTTTGTTTAAAAACTGTGGGTTGTTTGTGCGTGGATTGTTTCTCTGCCTATCTCTCATCTGCTTGGTTGATATCAGAAACAATTTTGGTGTGGTTTCATCTGCTGTGCCACAGAAATAATTGTGGTCAGCAGTATTATACACTCACTTGCAGCAATTCCTTTTTTTTTTCTTCCTTTGAAGAAATTTAAAGTATTATATGAGATTTAGACACATCCAAATTTAGAGAGAATAATTAGTCCATTTATCAGAAAGAATCAGATACAGTTCTTTAATTAGAGGAGAAAATGAGGGAATGAATTAAGATTTCCCAACACATTCTTCTATCTTTTCTTTGCTTCATTCTCCTCGAACGTCTTCCATACTCCACAAGCTCTCCTCCCATCCACACTCATCCAAGTCCAGCGACCCCAAGTCATCAGCACAAACTCCAGGACTCGGCAGAGGCTGCGGCCAACAATCAGTGAAGTCTGCTTCCTGAAACCAATCATCACTTCCATTCTCACATCCCTGCATGCTGTTGGCGAAGCAGTCGTCGGACTCTGAAGCTGACGAGAGCTGCATCTCGGAGTCGTCCGGGCTGGTCTTCGCTTGACCAAGCTCAACACTTCCCTCTGCGGGCCATTCGCGAGTCGATGGAGCTGCAACATTCTGATGCACACAGGTGGCGGAGCTGCCGGAAGCCGCCCGGATCCTCTCGACCAGCCGAGGCATCCACAGGTACCTCATGACGTCCTTGAACTGCTTGCTGTTGACGTCGCACCGGAGATGCCTCGCGTGCTTTTGAACTCTCGTTCTCCAGTAGTTCTTGATCTCGTTGTCGGTCCGCCCCGGCAAGCGCTGCGCTATCTTCGACCACCTACGAGACGATGGCACAGGACTCTGTTCAGGGCTAAGCTGCAAGGAGAGCATCATCACCGAGAGATCTTCGTCGAGATCACTCACCGGTTTCCCCAACGAGAGTGAAGCTCGAGGATGAGGAGTTGCTCTTCGGGAGTAATGTTCCCGCGGCGGACATCCGGGCGGAGATAGTTCAGCCACCGAAGCCGACAGCTCTTGCCCGTTCTTCTGAGACCTGTAACAAGACCGACCAAGTATAAAGAACAGAGTGATTCACCATGACCGGAGTGGATCAAGACAAAGCATGAATTGGCTACCTGCACAGCGGGCAAGCGAGTTCCACTTGCCCTCGCCATGGCTACCAATATAGTTCATCAGCAGAAGGTCTTCTTCCACAGTCCAGGGCCCTTTTCTCAAGTCCATCTCGAGCTCCCTCGTTGGTGTGGCAGAACAACGAGCCCTTCCATCGAGCCCCATGAAGGAGAGCTTGAGAGAGAGAGAGAGAGAGAACTTAAGAGATGGAATGAGTGGCTTTGCGCATTTATAGAGGGTGGTGTGAAGTAAAGACTAGTTTAAGCTCTCTAAAAAGCCCGAAGTAGAGATTCATGATGAGATGAGAAGAGTCACCACAGTTTTGATCCTTGTCTATTTTGACCTGATGCCAAGAGCTGAGGATGAAGAAAGATGGTATTAGTTTGACTGACATGAACCACTGGTCCATCTCAGTGTCTATTCTTTTGTATGCTGTTAAATGGCATGGGGTGGACTGCCACCTTCTTGTAGAGCAAAACAAAATGGCGGCTTGCTACTCCTCATGGGGGGTTTGACTGTCTAGAAGCTGTGGGTAGTGAGAGTGTGAAAGTGGTGAGTTGTGTATGTTTGACCAATGCACAGACCTTGGATAAAGATGAAGAAGACCCAAAAGCAAACAAAAGCAATGAGAGAGCAGAAACGTGGCTGATGCAGCACTTCATGTTAATTGACTACTGGTTTGGCTACAAAGATGACTTCTGAGGCATAGGTAGCTTTAGAGCCCTTCAAATATTATAATTATGCAAAGTGGTATAATTAGTGGTACCAGAGATAGATAGAAGGAGACCTCAAATCACTTTAACTAAAATTATAGATAAAAATTTGGATATGTTTTATGTAAATAAAAATATCACTTTAAGAAGAATCTAAGCACCAAAAAAAAAAAATCTATATAGTCGATCTCAGATTTTATAACTTGTTGTTATTGTATCAAGGCCTTTAATATCTTATTAAAAGATTTTTTTTAACAAAAATAATGAATAGAATGAAAAGTTTCTCTTTCGCCCAACTTATCATTTAAAAAGGAGATTGAGTGAGAAAAAACCTCATAGCCATCCAATTGCTATAAAAAAGAAGTCCATGTGAGAGGAGTTGATGTAATTTATAATGCCAAGATCCTGAAATATCTTAGTCTTGAAAAATACCATCATATTCTCCTTAATCTATTAATGGATTAAGAAATTCTAGATTTAACATTTTCTTCAAACTACATGAAATATTTTCTAGCACCCAAATATGCATTGAAAACTTCCTTTCTTTTGCTTGGATCTGTCAATAGATCATCAGGGCCTAAAGTACTCAGGATGAACAAAACATATGAAATCCACAACTCAAGCAAAGAAACAATTCACATGATAAGAAATTATGCAACTAATCCCTTGCAAGCAAACAAAGATATACTCACAATGATTTGTTGATTGTCCAATTCTTTGTCAACTTCAGAAGTTTAGCTACTCTAATTGTTCATGTCAATTTCGAAACCTTACCGATACAGCGAAATCAGTTGAAGGACAGCCTCTGTGTTTAATTTTTGTTCTCCAACAAGATGAATTCCAAAAGAATTCTAAGGAGAAAAGAAGTGTGGCACACCAAACATCTTAGTTAGACTGCAAAGTTCGATTAAATTAACATCATCATCATCATCATCATCTTCAGATTAGTCTAAACATTCTAGAGGAGGCATCTCTCTTCCTCTAATTCCTGCAATCTCTCAGGGGAACCAGTGGCCAAAAGTCCAAACATGGTCTTCCATGAAAGCCACACAATCCTTTCTTTGTTCACAACATGCAATGGTGGAGAGGACTTTTAACTTTTCTATTGGAGGAAAACTATGTGACGATTGAGTAGAAACTGAGAAAAGGTACATTTGATAGTGATTAATTCCAATGGAATCATCAGCATTGCTAAGAAGCGTCTTTGACCCCAACATCATCATGAAGATAATGCTTCTTTAATTCTACCTTTGCCTACAGTCTTTAGACTTAAATGCATCAGCCACCAACTTGACAATTGCTTGATCATGACAAGGATGATTGATTTTAATCCGATAAAGGTCGTGTTCGGGTGATTAGTTCGAGTGTAAAATGTTCGGATCAAGCCAGCAAATTCCTTTCCGATTTCAACTTGTGATTTGATGTCTGCTTTTTTCTTCAGCATTGAACTCTCAAGATTTCAAGTCAACATGGCAACATACCAAACAAGAGTTAGGTGATGACCCTCTGGTGCTGCATGAGTTGTACTGAAACAACTGAATCAAGTGTTGTGGATTCTCAACTTCCCTAGAAGAAGATTTTTCCTGGTCAGATAGATTTCAGTTTCTTGTACTGCATTTCAAATGAATCATGCTTTGGCTTACAGTTTATTTGACATGTTGAATGGATGCTGTAGCTTGAATGAGCAAGGAATTGGAACCAGACTGGCAGTAATGTGGTTATCATACTTGTAAGTTTCTTTGATGTTTATTTGACCTGTTGTTCATGGAATACATTGTATGTTTTTACTGGTATATAAGTTCAGCTAAATTTTTTTTAATCTCTTTTAACAGGCAAATGGAAAGAGCAACAAAAACCTAGAAATTTGGAGGAGTTAAGAATCAAATTAAGTTTTGTAGTGTTAAGCTTTCAAAACACTTTTCCTTTCAATTCTCCTACAAGTCTAGCATGGTTTAGAAAAGGACGACAAGCTTTTTACTAAAACATGATATGATGGCTTAGTTAAGTCCTCATTAGAAAATGAGATGCTAATAATGCAGGAAACCAAGATTTCCAAGATCCCTCCGATGCAGTTGCCTTAAACCACATACATACATATGTCGGATGCTCTCGTTTTTTTTTAATTAAAAGAAGTTTTCATTCAATTAAATAATTTTTTTTAATTAAAAGAAGTTTTCATTACATTAAATAATGTACATATCGTTTATATGAGGATTCAAACTTAACCTATTACTATGCAATGATGAACTAATCAACGCAATAACTAGAAATGAATCTTTTGCTCTCTAACTCCATCTTTGCACATGCAAAAGCTCAGGTTTTGCGAAAGGAGAGATTTCTCTACTGAGGCATGTTATTGTAACAGTTTGATTAATGGAATCATAGTAATGAAGAAAGAGAGTGAAGTGTGGAAGAAGAGCTATCCTTCTCCACTGAAGCATGTTATTGAAAAAGTAGGCAAGAGTTATGACAAGCTCAATAGTTTGATTAATGGAGTCATAGTATTGAAGAAAGAGAAAGTGAAGTGTGGAAGAAGAGCCATCCTTCACATTTCCCATTACACCTTTGAATGCACCAAACCTTTAATTGCTGAGCAAACAATGAGGCGAGGAAGCTGAGAGAAGTGGGTTGTTAGGTTTTCCAAGTGCAGTGGCCTCTTTTTACCAATTGGCATGCGTTTCTAGCAAAAGTAGTTCTTTGAAGGCTGTAGCAGATTCATCTCACTTTACGTTGCAGACAAGCAAGCAATTATGGGAACATCATGAAGTCTGGAAAAGTTTCCCAGTCAAAATTATAATCATCTCATTTTTTTTTTTTCCTTCATTCTCAAAGTAGACAGTTGTGATGCAGACTCGACAAAGAAAAAACCTCTGACAATGCAGGAAACTAAGATACAGACAGACAGAAAGTTTTCTTATGTCTACAAAGTTTTTCTTTTTTCTTTTAGGGTGGGAAGACATCCCACAAAGTCAAAGAGAAAAAGAAGATAAAATTGCTTCATCCCAAAAGTAAAAACCACAGATATTAATTTACACCATATCCTCTCTTCATTTGCCCGTCTCAGACAACACTGAATGCCGACTGTAATGAAGATGCAAATTGTGATGCAATAGTCTTGGTAGCAAATTGTTGGATCTGTTTCTTGGCATCTGGAACACAGAAGAGGAACAAGTGAGGTAATAGTCAAAAGAAAACAAACAATTACCTCTTAGAATCCCTTGTTTAAGTTTCCCATGAAGAAAAACAGTTTCACATGTTTTAGAATAGGAAAGCAAAAAGGCTACTGTAGAAAAGAACAGAAATAGTAATATCTTTTATCCTGAAATCATGAGAAAACTAATGTGAATGTGAATATTGACCGTGACAAGAAAAGACATACTCTAATGCTAATGAAGTTTGACTATGGCTCTTTGATGAAACTTCTCTCAAGAAATTAAAGCATGTTTAGTCATTTCAATTTGGCTGCAATATTGTAACGTTTTATAACTTAAAATAACAAGGAGATAAATAAGCCAATGGAATGCTAAACTTATCGTCTAAGGTTTAACTTACCTAATGGGTTGTGCATCATCAAAAATCTCATGGTGACATCAAAGGCTACGTGTTTGAGCAATTTGGGTTCATAATCAAAAGCATGCTAGAAAAGACAATGAAATAATCAAATAGAATCACATAAAATATGTACCTTTACGACATTTAGTGAAGCCAACAATATTTGCAATGCTGAGGCTTAAACAAACTCCTACAACTAGTAGGTAATCTGCCTGAAACCTTATAAGTGAGAATACCCCAAGGAAAATCCAAGAAACAGCCTGCATTTCAAGAATTTAGGAAAATTTAGAAATTCAACTTAATAATAAATCAATAATTTAACTTGTGCAAATCAATTAATGTATATGATTTAACTTCTGAAAATCAATTAATGTATAATATATCAATGATTTAACTATTACTAATCAATTAACGTATCTTTTATAGCTATGCAGATACTGATTGAGAGAAAACAACTGAAGGTTTAGTAACAGAGAGGAAAAAGTGAAAACAACAGTGACAGTGAGAAAAGAATGCTGAAATATTAAATTGAACCATGCCTTCCCAGATGGGAAAGTGAATAAATAGGGTAGAGAAAATTGTACAAGCAGAATAACTTGAAAGGTAGCAAAACTATGGATATACACAACACCTGTGTGAAAAATACACGTGGATATCCATGACAGGTGATTCTAAGATATTCTGAACGTACTCAATTCCCTGAATGGAGAGGCTGGAGGCTTACCGATCAGTGATAGAAATTCATTTGAGATTGTTGGCAGGTTTTGAAATACTAGTTGGATCAGAACATACAGACTGATATCCAGCAGTTCGACCAAGAATCAAGACTGGACCATACAATGTACCAACCGATGTACAATTTTTTTTTTTTCCAATGAAAGCGGGCAGTATAGGTTACAATTCAACTCAGTATAACAGTACCAAACCAGTCTGACAAGGTGTTGAAAGCGGTATCAAACTGAGATTTTAACCGTTGATGATTAGTTTGAAGTTTAGCTAGGATTTAACTTAGATTTGATGTAATATCAAGTTCATAGAATTTTGGTTCTGATTTTAATTTGTTATGGGCTATATTAACCAGCTTACTTGAAGATGATCTAACCCATTGTTTGCTGCTTATTTTTAGTTATAATGGACTGCAGGAGAGATTCAATGATCCTTCCTGCAGTAATTTATTAGCTGTTTTGAAGGCAACTTGCAGTCAAACCTGAAAGGAAACAATCCTAGGACATGCTACCATCATTCCGGACATCTTATTGCTGGTGTTCTATCTTGCTACAGCCTTTTCACATGCTCGTTCAAGACATATCAGTCCTCTTCTTAAGTGAAATATGTTCCACAGCAAGTGATCCAAATTTTGTCTACCATAATACTAGGGGGAAGAGCATCTACAGTCAGAAAGAACATATATTACTATACATGTTTTATGATTTGAATATAGAGACACATGACTATTTTTCTTCTTAGTTTCCAACCATGTCCAGACTAAGCCATAGATAGTCAATCACATCCTTTCATATGTGTCTCTGCACCATGAAAGCCTATGTATAAAGATGAACATGTGTTCTCCGAATCAATAAATAATAGTCAAGCAAAGATGTTGACAGTTGTGTATAACATGGATGTAAAGCAAGCATACGGTTATCATGATAGCAAGCATACCCAATCCTTGTAATGAGATTGGAACATATTCTTAGACTGTTCATCAATTGTTAGATTTCTAGTTCCTAAAACTCTTCTATAAAGTTAGAAGAATCGATGCAAATAGGACCTGCTTAGCATTCATAAGATCACAAATAGTACCAGTTTAGCATTCATAAGAACATGGGACTAAGAAATGATGGAAACTACAAACCAACATAAAAAGCATGATAGCTATATTCCCAGTCAAAGATTGGTCATAATCAAGAGATCTGTATTAATAGCATGAACTAGATGGCGTACCGTGAGATAAAGGGTCCACCAAAAAAGCCACGAATCCTTCTTATTCATACGCGCAAGAGACTGGGAAAAAATAGAGAATCAGAAGTAAAAGAGATGGGATTCACATCGAACCCGGTAAATTGATCTACCATATAAATCTAAAGATAAGTAGAGAAGGTGAGAACCTCCTGATCCAGGCATTCGAACTTCCACACGCTCTCTCCTTGCTCATCAATCTCATTCCACCACCTCAGCCCAACCAAAATCCTACCACTGACATTCTTGACAACCCAGAAATCGAGAGCCGCAAGGAAGACGGTAACCACAAATATGATCACAAAACTATTAACAAAGAGCGCCGAGAGTATGTAGAAAGCTAGAGCTGCAGCCTATCAACATCAAAGCTACACAAATTACAACTTGGATCTGACAAAACCCCAGGCACAAAATAGAAGTAGATACGACGCCCAAGAACATACCTTGAAGAGAACATGGAAGAAGCAAGTTTTCGGATTGGCATAATTCTCCCCCGAAGGCTGCAAACAGAAGCACATGTCACAGAACAATATCAAGCAGTAATCAAAAGGAGCCGAAATGAACCAAAATCTAGGGCACAAGAGACGAGATCTTTGGTCAAGAATCCAACTTGTCTTTCTCAATTAAGTGCAGAGAAAGATCTCGTCTTTATTCACCGGCACTCCAAGAGAGGCAAAACCCTTGGAAGATCTGACACGAAAATAGGGAATGCCAGAGGCAGCATGGAGACTGCGAATTGGTGACATCCATTGACGACAGAGACCGAGAGGATGGGAGGGAAGCGATTAGGGTTCTTTGTTGGTGGGAGAGAGGGATCACCTGCACCCGATCCATCTCGTTCCTTCCGCGAGCGGCTGCAAGGGGTTTCTTAACCGGTAAGAAGGCTCCCCACGAGACTGCCGCATTTCTATACTGCAGCCTTTAAAATGACCCATTTGCCCTTCAACTTTTCTTATAGCACATTCGTATCCTCCATATAAAATCCATAATCCATATATTAATTTAATATATTATCATATTATGACAGGTGCATACATCCATATATTAATCTTAATTACACGACATCCTTTGATTGACTTCATGGCTACTTCAAGTCCTAAAGTGAGCAGAGTTATGATGGTTCGATGATGAGAAATAATAAAATTAATCCGAAATTTTTATTGGCAACATGTGATCATCATCCTAAATTGACGAGGCCATCGTGCTTTGAGATTGGTGTATCTTCAGATGGAACCCCTCCAATGCCTGGAAACTTCCCTATTTTGGTTGGTTCTTTTATGATTCCTATATTACCCATATCCTTGAGTCGATTTCTCATCTCAATACGGTAGTAATTACAATTAATAGAGGGTGTTAGGGATACATTGGGTATTTTAAGCGTTCTAGAAAGGCTCTCAACAACGCTTTCCTCGCTGCGTCTCGTAAAGCTGCCTTTTTTATTGGGAGCCTTCGCTGCCCCTTTTCGCTTTACCTCTCCAATGCGCGAGTCTCCTCCGATCTAGGGTTAAGGTTTCTGCGAGGCGTATCTCTGCACCAGAATTCGGCCGAGTTATGGTGCCGGAGGTTGCCGCCGTAATCGAGAAGCCAATTTCTCCCCTCATCCTACGTCTCCTGCTCCCCCTTACGGTGCTCGCCCGGTCGTCGATGTCTTGAGATTGGTTTCGCTTTCCCGTTTCTGGTTAGTTCCCTTCTTTTCCTCTTCACGGAGTCGTGCAATCATCTCTACGCCGTAAAGGTCCCATCTTTGACCTTTCTTTTGTGCTCTGCCACGGGGTTTTGGTACCCTCTGTAAGATTTCACGGGGTTTTTAGGTCATTTTTTAGGGTTTTGCTCCCATATCACAGTAGAATTATGTTTAAGGTTATGGTTGCGTGCATTTAATTGGCCGATTTTAGCAGTTGAATGTCCGTTTGTTGAATACGTAAATCAATTTTTATGCAATTTTTGTAGCTTCTATCTTACTGGTCGATTTTCCTTTTATCTCTCTCTCTCTATATATATACATGTATTCCTTTACAACCTTTTCTTTTGTTATGCTCTGTTCAAGTTGATTGGTTGGAACCTTCTCTAGTATCCAACAGTGTGTAGAAATTTAACATGGGAGGGCTTATGCGGCTTCTTTATAAAGATTTTAAATTGAATTTGTAAATTGGATTGAGAGACTTTGCTAGCTGTTTCCAAGTGTATTGACAGGCTTGTTGTCTCAGTTGACATCAGAAAATGTAGTGTATTTCGTTTTTGGCTTCTTTAAGACACTTGATTCTTGCATATCTTGGTAACCTAGGTAATAATATATGTATGCATTTTCATTCTTTTCTTTGCCTTCTGCAGGGACAGTTGTTCTGGAGAGAAGATGCATCCTGGTTCTGATTCTGGAAGCACAGAAACATACATGGTATTTTTGTTGTTGAATAGTTTGTATTTACAATTTCCCTTGTTATAACTGCACAAAATGGGAAGATCCTGAGTGGTCATGGTTCATAGTAGCCAATCATGATGAGTTATTAAATGTTCAAATTTGTTGTGTGGTTCTAAGGAAAAGTTCAGGGTTATCTGTAAGAATTTTTTGTTTTTTGGTATTTCTTTGTTCCATGTTAGCACTTCTTATTCTTTAGGACATCACAATTACATAGAATATTTGTAGTCATATTACGTATCAACACTAGTGAGGGCTCATCATCTCATTTGGATTTTAGATGCCTGGTGTTGGGACCATTCCAAATGCCACTATGATTCCTCCGCTGGCTGGCACAGAGTTAATGGGTAATGAACTGCATCCAGAATATACTTTTGAGCGAAGACCGAACTATCCTGCTGCCAACCATTATGGCTATTTTTGTCCTGGTAAGTCGTGTGTTTGCCATAAGTGCAAACCTTTTGAACAACTCTGTCTGATCTGTTAAATAAATCCATCCAGCATATGAATCACCTGGTGAATGGGGTGACCACCATGGCATTTTTGGGTTAGATGGACAAGATCTTCATTACATGGTAAGTTCAAGTTTTTTTATATGAGAAAAAAATGTTTTTTTTTTACCATTAATTAGCTTGTAATTTGATTTTCTTTTGGCAGGGTCTGCAAGCTGAAAGTTTGCCTTATGTGTATTACTCCCCTGGCTATGTATATGCTCAGTCTCCCTTTAATCAATATACGTCTTATGTACCTGGTGCTGTCACAGGTCTAGATGGTTCAATTTTAGGAACCCAACACTATCTGAGTAGTCCCTCATACCAACCCCCAATTTCTTCACCTGCTTGTATTCCAGTTATTGTTCAACCTAGTTCTGATTTTGTGACTAGTAGATCAATGGATCCATTTCTGTTCGGTACCAGTACATCAGTGGCTACTAGACCTGCTAATGCAAGCACAAAAGTTCCAACACAAGCATCTGTCAGTGTAGCTGCTGCTTCTCAACTGGCAACTTCAATGAGTCCATCACTGATGTTAGATACTTCTCAGCCACTACATAAGAATCTAGCAGCATTTAAACCATCAGAGGGATCGCAATTTAACATTCAACCAAGTAATCAGTCTTCATCGCATGAATCTATGATGCATGTTAGTGGCACTAATCGGCATCAGGTATTTCTAAAGCTATATAAATTTTGGAATGTTGTACTGCTATCATATCTATTATATCTATGGGTGTCTGTCATGATTCTGTAATGGCTGCCCTTATTTGAGTCTTCTTTTCAGGGGACCACAATTTCCTGTTGAATAATTTTTTGAGGTGTTATATACTTAATGCTGACGATGACATATTTTTCTACATTATCAATGTGTATTTTATTCTTTAATGTTCATGGTTGCTAATCCTGCTATGCTCTTTGATTGCTTGCTACTTTGATGTTCTAAAATATCTTGCATATCAATCTGTTTGTCTATCTGGCTGTATGTTCTTGTGACCCAATTTGATTAATACATCAATTTTCACATGGAAGGATTTCTTTTTGGACAGAGTCATGGTACAGTTGCTGGACCATCCTACAGGGGCTTAACAAATTGGCAGCCAAATGTTTTTGGGTGGGCCAGTCAGGATGAGCAGAGACGACGACTCCGATCTAAAGACGATGTTACAGATGGGGGCAGACACCCTCATGTTTTAGAGGAACAGAATAAGGAATGTAAAAACAGGTTAAAGGATCAGACGACCTCATCAGGTGTTGAGTTAGCTGGTCTATCTCAAATAAGTGCTAGTGATGTTCAAGGAGGATGCATTATTATCAGCCCTGATGATTATAATAAGGATGACTTCCCTGTCAACTATCCTGATGCAAAGTTCTTTGTGATCAAATCTTACAGTGAGGATGATGTGCATAAGAGTATCAAATATAATGTATGGTCAAGTACCCCTAATGGCAACAAGAGGCTTAATAGTGCATACGAAGATGCTCAAAGAAAATCTGCAGGAAAATCAAGAAAGTGCCCTGTCTTTCTTTTCTATTCCGTGGGTGATTTTTCTCTCAAACATTTCTGCTTTTGAGTTGTCCTTTCCATTTTTGCACATTATTCGATGGCCTGTTCTGACAGAAAAAAGATTTGCATCAGGTCAATGCAAGTGGGCAGTTTTGTGGTCTTGCTGAGATGGTTGGCCTTGTTGATTTTGACAAGGATATGGATTTTTGGCAGCAAGATAAATGGTCTGGCAGCTTCCCTGTGAAGTGGCATATAATGAAGGATGTACCAAATGCTAGTCTCCGGCACATCATACTAGAGAACAATGAAAATAAACCTGTAACTAATAGCAGAGACACACAAGAGGTATGTTTTACTCGGTAGCTTCCATATTGTTGACATAAAATTTTCAGGTTATGTATCTGCGAGGAAGATAATGTTTATAGGAACAGTAATGCCTCCCTATATACTGCTTCCAAACAAATGTATTGTTTTAGGTGCTGAATACTTAGGATATTATGATAATTGTCTAGATTGACTTGTATGTTTCTTTCATATATCCACACTGAAATAAGTGTTTTTCACACTTTACAAGAAATTCTTTCCATTAAGCAGAAGTATGGCATAGTTATAATGGAATGGCTTCTTAGTACAATTGATCATTTTCAGAAGCATGGGCAAACTTAATTCAAGCTTAGTACTAAAATATTTTCTTTTATCCCACGCTATGATAAGAATGGAATAGACTTGAGGAAGTATGGTTTGTTGCTACTGTCACACTTTGCTTAAGCCATGCAAAAAGCCCAAGATGAACATAGAATAAAAAAACACAAGATGAACATATAATGTGTGGTGCCTTTTTTTCACCTGTGGTCAATGTTCTTATGGTGTTCATATATAGGATGCAGTTTTTGCATTTAAGCTCCATGTATATAAATATACTCTTAGTGCATTTTTCTTGTTCTTGGAACTGAAAGTTATGATTTTGTTGATAGGTTAGGGTTGTAAATCTGGCTGATGTTTGTTTGTAGTTCGTCTGTTGGAAATTTCGATGGGTTCTTTAACTATCTAGTGTATTTTTATACGATGAATTGCAGTTCAGCTATAAACCTTACACTTCCACACATTGCATCAGTACTTATTTGCCTCTTTTTGATGCATATCATAATATGCAATTTTGGGGATATTAGTCTATTATGCCAAGATTGATGAAGGAATTTTGCTTCATCACAAGTTTGTTTCTGCTTAGAATAGTTTTTAGGTGGTTATGCAATGTGGTTTGCAAAAATCTATTTCTTTCAGCAATCTTGCTCAAGTTTGTTTTGATTTACTGAAGAGCATTGTTTTGATTATATGAGATTGCTGATGATGTTTATGCATTCAGATACCATACAGCGCAGGCATTAATATGCTGAGTATCTTTAAGACCAGTTTGCTGAGAACATCGATACTCGATGACTTCATGTTTTATGAAGTGCGGCAAAAAAAGATGCTGGAAGACAAAATTAGACATTTTGGGAGGAGCTACACTGCTTCTCTTCAAGTTCCTGCAGCTGTTGCTCGGAGTGGACCTGATGGGAAAGCTGACCACCCTCCTAGAGTAGGTGAAAACCATTCAAGTGCTGTGGTGCAGATTTCCCAAGCAGTGGAATATCAAACTGATGATGCAGCAGCACAGCCATTAAAATCTAGAGAGAAAATGCAAGATGAGTCAGCTTCTAGGCCTTCAAAAATAGATGGAAAGCATTCAGGTGTTGCAGTTGATCAATCCCGGAGAACAGATGGAAAACAGTTGAGTCCTGCTGTCAGCTTGCCTTTCAAAGCGGATGGGAACAGTTCCACCGATACAAAAGACCTGCCTTTTATAGCAGGCGGGATGCAATCAAGTGAGATTCAGATTCCGATAGGGAATGCCAAGCCGGAACCTGCAGTAAATTCTGCAAAACTTGATGAAAAACAGCATAGCCTTGTGACGAATCAGCTGCCAAAATCAGAAATAAAACCACCAAGTTTTGCGGTATCTCCAAGAGAGGACGGAATGCAGGCAAAGCAGAAAATTGAAGAATCTCCAAAACCAGATGGGAACCTTATTAGGCCCAATGATGTCAATGGTGGGGGACAGGCGAAGACCGGTGTGCACTCGTCAGAGTCTTCGGCTGACAAGGATTTTGAACCCTACTTATCCGGAGACGCCAAAGATACTAATGCTATCGTAAAAACTGGTATGCGTTCCATTGATCCCAAGCAAGGTACAACCATGGCCTTAGAGGTCATCCCCCCTGATGTTGTTAAGGTTGGATCAATGCAAATCAAGGTTGACCTTGGTGAATCTCCCTCTAAGGTTATGAGTGTCCGGGCAAAGTCTACCGAATTCAAAGGACCAAGGCTGCACACGAAGGGTATGTCGCGTGACGGGCAGCAGCGACCGAGGAAATGATGCTGTGGTCTAGATTATTATCATGCTAATTGCTTTTGATGTTGATCCTTACCGGTATCGTTGGCAGTCTAAATGTCTCATTCGTGATCATCCATCCCATGGTGCCCCAAAATATCTAGGAGCCTTTTTTCTTGAATCCGTTCACTCTGCCAGGGTTTTATCTTCTCTTCGGCAGAGTTTATTTACTTTTCATTTTCTGCTTTCTTGTTTTCGATCGGTGCAGTTATGTTTTTGGGAAAGGTTTAGGGAGGTGGGGATTCTTTCTTCACTGTTGATGAAATCTTATTTTGCGTTCTTACAGGATGTAACTCTTTTTTTTCTTTTCATATGACATGACATCCAAAAGATGAAATGCAACATAGTGGGATGAATTGATGCATCTGCGTTGCCTGTTCTTATTCTCGATCGCGTACTTGCTTTGTTCTCATTCTTTTAATTGCTTGATTTCTCAACTCTTTTATCATCATCTGATGCCAAAACAGTTGTCTGGGCAAGCAAATCTCTTCTTGGATGCATAACTGGAGGAACGAGACTCGGATATATATCGTTTGGCATCATTCTTTAGCCCGTGTTAAGATTTGGTAAGTTGTGGTTAGCACCAGTAAACAACAATGAGATTAATCTTCATCGAGCACACTCCCAAAGCATTGATTGCAACATCATAAAGATTAGCCCACAATGATGTCGGCTAATCAGATCAGAGTATTACAAAATCTAACAATCATGAACCTCCAATTCAGACATTTAATGGACTTCTCTATTTTTCCTTTTTCCTGCTTCAGCCTACAAAGATGAAAATATCACATGTTGACTGCTGAAAAGATGATCTTTGAATCAAATCTAATCTAATTTGTAGATGGTCAAACTTCTACTCTTTAGAGTCTCACACATCTTATAAACAATATTTTTGACAAATACATCAAACTTATTTAATAACAATAAATGCAGTCATCCGTTTTCTTCGGGCATCAACAGAGCATATCAATGACAGCGACGAAACGTAGTCAGTTCTAAGAACATGAAATGGTAGGCCAAATACATGTATAAATACACATCAATTCAACCAGTGAAGAACCAGCCGGGAAATATATAACATTACCGATTCATCAAAGAGCAATCACAGAGTCTAACCCAAAAACAACAAGATTATTATCCATCATCTCAAAATTTGGTTGGCACTGATTGTTTTGCCCTCGGAACATCAGCTAAACATTCGATGAAAGCTAAAAGTAGATGAAAGATGTCATCTTGCAGACAAAGCACCCAACTTTTTATCCAGAACGGCAACTGGTCACTCACCTTGAGACTTCTGGTAGACGTAGGTGAGGCCGCACTTTCCGCAGTAGTGGCGGTCGAAGTGGTTGGCCATGAAAGTGCCGGCGCCGCACTCCGCGTTGGGGCACTCCTTCCGCAGCCTGGAGACCTTGCCGGTGGCGTCGTCGACCTTGTAGAACTGGAGCACGGCGAGCTTGACCTTCTTCTTCTTGTGCTTGATCTTCTTGGGCTTGGTGTAGGTCTTCTTCTTGCGCTTCTTGGCGCCGCCGCGGAGGCGGAGGACGAGGTGGAGGGTGGACTCCTTCTGGATGTTGTAGTCAGCGAGGGTGCGGCCGTCCTCGAGCTGCTTCCCGGCGAAGATGAGGCGCTGCTGGTCCGGCGGGATCCCTTCCTTGTCCTGGATCTTGGCCTTGACGTTGTCGATGGTGTCCGAGGACTCCACCTCGAGGGTGATTGTCTTCCCCGTAAGGGTCTTCACGAAGATCTGCATCCTTCCGGCGTTGAGTGGCCGGGTGGCGCCGCTGCCGCTGTCACGGTCGGAGTTAGGGTTTCCGACGCGGGGGGAGAATTCTTATAACGAAAGGTGGGCGCGGTGTGCAAACCCGCCGGTAGCTCAGTTTCCTTGTACCGGATGATCGTCACCGTAGATGCATCATAAGGTTTGTGCGGGCTGTGATGATAGGCTTTTAGAAGTGCGACAAATTGGGATATATATATATATATATATAACGTAATTACATTAAAACACAAAATAATATTAACATCTCTTCAAAAATATAAAAAAAATTAATCAGTCAAGTAATTGATGAAAATGACAAAAGACAATTTAAGTTTTGAAAAACTTAACATGTATTTTTTTATATTTGATGGCAATCAATAATAAATACAAATTTGATTGTCAACGTGACTCAATAAATCTATTACTCATTTTTCGAGTATTGTTTATGGAGAAATTTTGCAAACGCAATGTGATGCCTCATATCTCAGATCAAAATATCTTTGTCCCTTTCCTTCTTACGGAAAACTATGTTGGACTTCACCTGCAACGCCTTTCTTATGGTCAAGTCAGTGTTATTTCGTTCATCTGGGCAGTATAAGTTGATGAAGAACTTAGTTTTTTTCCAACACAGGTAGTAGTCATGGAGATTTCAAAAGAGAGACTACGGTAATATAGTTGTTGTGGTCTCGTTCTGGAGGGACTCAATAGGCGAATTGCATGTAAACGAGATGCATTTGCCTCCGATCCTTCCATCTCTGCAGAAGTCATGTCACCAACTTACACCTCCTCCTTGAATGGGGCGTTCCTCTGCTGAAGAAGGCAGCTGCGGCAAAGTGATAGCAGTTGGTTGGGAGTAGGTGATTTCGCTTTAACCATTCTTAGTACCACCCTACCGAACTCGTCTCCTCGGTTGAGGTTGTGTGAAGATGCAGCCTCCATGCGCGGGCAGGCTCAGCTGCTTCATCAGCCTGTATTGACTGCAAACCTTAAAACCTCAACTGTTACCAGTCGGTGCAAGTAAATGTCACCTGCATCCTCCCCGCTATAAGATGGGCCGCAGCCAGTGACGAGATCTCATACACAGTCCATGAGAACTAGAGAAGCAAGCATGGAGAGGTCTTCTACCAAGATGGTTCTGGTTCTTGCCCTCTTCCTTGCCTCCTTTGCTGTAGGGCTCGAAGCGAGGAACCTGGAGGCGGAGCCGAGAGCTTATCAGCCTCAGAACATTCCCGGGGGATATAGGGGGTTCCTGGGGAGGCCCACCCTCGGCGGAGCTCCTCTCTTCGGCCTTGGACGGCCATTCCGCGGCGCCATTCCGGGCTTCGGGACCGTGCCGGGGGTGCCGGCAGCATCGGGCGGCGACCGTGGTGCCCCTCCACCATGATGGATGGCCATGGCTGCCTCCGACCTGAATCTGTCCGCGTAGGAAGTGGAGCTGCAGTAGTGTTTTAGCTTGTGAGCGTGTCGTCTACTTAGCTCGTGTGTGTGCGTGTGCGCGTGAGAGAGTGAGTTGTGATGCTGTGGAGTCCCGAGTTGACTCTCTTTCTAATAAACAATGTGCTTTGTGTTGGCTTGTTACCCTTGTGGACTAGTTGAAGTTGCAGCATTGGGATCTCTCTCTCTCTCTCTCTCTCTCTAGTATTGGTGCACTAATACATGAGATTGGATAGTTCACTGCTCCACTTGAAGTCACTCATCTCTCATCAGTGTATAATGCATGCAATCTTGTCTTACATGAGATTGCTTTCTTGATCAAACTATGAACTCTTTAATGGGACTATACTGCAAATTGCAATACCAATTCAGCAATTTCTCTGGTTTCAGAAATGTCTACGAGACTCGAATCCCCTTACCAAAGGGCAGAGACCAAGGTAGAGGAGGAGGTGCATCAAATCAGACAAGGATGAATCCCCAAGAAAAAAGCATCCACTTTAGTAGATAAATAGGCTTAAGTTCTGGCTTTTGTCTGTGGTATTTCAATTTACAGGTAAAGTTAGCAACCATGGCTAACAATAAACTGCAAAGAATCAGATATTGCATAGTGGTGAGAATGGATCAAAGGAATCTTCTCTCCAAATGCCACATTCTTACGTTCTTGTAAGGATGCATGTACAGAAGTCATCGATAATTTCCAGCCTCTTTTATTGTTGCAATATGAGGTTAGGCGCCTCAACTTAACACTTCATCGTCACAAGTAAATAATGTATAGAAGTAACTTTGATTTGAGTCAGGACGCATGATCCATTGCAACTCAGTTGATACCCGTAGAGGAGAATGTGAGTGAATCGTGCGCGAGTGTCTGCAATATGGTAAATCAGATGATGAGCAACAAAAAAAAGAAAACATCAGAGGCTATGGTTAAATTCATGTGGTATTATTCAAGTTTTGCAAAAAAATCACTCGGAACACTCTATGCCCACAAGATCTCTTGAATTAAATGGAGATTCTAAAACCAGAAAACAAGAATACTATTAACCAATCAAATTCATATGAAACAAAATGAAGCAAGAAAATCCTGCTCTTCACCACACAATTTCAACCCCTCATTCCTCTTGGCAATTCCGATGACAAATGACATCAGGTTTACAGCATGGATGATGTGAGATCATGGATGATTGCAGATTTTATTTTAAACTCTCCACCCAAAATATAGAATGATCACTAAGATACTGGCCTTTGTATTGTCATGATTTAAGCCAATAACAAGGCATATTACTAGAGATTAGATGTCGAGCCCAGTTCCATGTAAACCTGAAGTAACACTAAACCCCTTGTGTTTACAACCAGAAAATATAGAATGATCACTAAGATACTGGGCTCTGTATTGTCATGATTTAAGCCAATAACAAGGCATATTACTAGAGATTAGATGTCGAGCCCAGTTCCTTGTAAACCTGAAGTAACACTAAACCCCTTGTGTTTACAACCAGAAAACTTATCAGCCTTAGTAATATTTCAAAAAATCTAGACAATCTTGAAAATACTTCCCGCAATCATATTATTTATCAGATGCTTCTGTGAATCAGAATTTTTTAAAATGGCACAGAAAGAATTGTAGCCATGGGATAACCAAAAAAAAATTCATAGAAAATGATATTTCTGGTGCATCCGTAAAAGAAGTTCAAATTTTTTAACATAAAAAGTATAGCAACTACTTGAATACTGTTTTCACCTGTTCTTGAGAGCGGAAATACATGAACGGTGTATAGTGGAGAAAATTTGAAACCCTGGATGTATAAATATCTGCATACCTGCATTTGGAAATAATCATACATCAATTATAAACAAACCAGAGTTGCATGCATTCTCACTACCCTTCTGTTGATGGGCAAATCAGAAAGCTAGTAAAGGATGGCATACTTTTCAATTTGTCTTGTAAGGTGACTCTTATCCCACAAGCCGGCACGTGAGAGATAACCCCACCTGGAAAGGAGCAAGTAGCTTGAGCGCTTTGAAATTAATATCCATAAAAAAACAAAAAATCAGAGAGCAACAAGTATTCAAGAACAAATAAAGAACCTGGGACCTAGAATTAGGATTGATTGGATCAGCCTAATCAGACCAGAAAATCAAGAATGACCAAAAAGTTAACATTAAAATAAAAAAGAAGAAAAATGTCAAAGGCTAAATTTCAAAACAATTATATCTCATTCGTTCTACCCAAACCTTGCAGGATAGTCGTGCAGCCACAATGTCCTCCAACTTTTCTATCCACCTCTTCTTCTAATTTGATGTCTAGCAATCACAATAGCATGAACCAGATGGGATTGACCAGCTTTAGCTGAATTGTACCCAACACATCCACTCATATGGCTGAGAATGGCCAAAATCAAAACAGGTTGACGATGAGGTTTGACCAACATAAGTGCATGAGCTGGGTGAATCAAATATGTACAGGAATTGTTGGAAAGAGGAAACGAGCTAAGGATTTAGACTGCAGCATTCCACATGTGAAGTGGTTTTTGATAATAAAATAGAGGTGAAGTGACAAGGAGGGGAAAAAATGTGTACATTGATAGAGGAAGAGAGGAGGAAGAGGAAGAAAGACTTTTTTTTTTTTTCAAAAAAGGAATTACTGCTTCAAAGTTCGACAGAAAGATCTGGTTAGGTCATTTGATTGATACCTTTGTATCTATCACTTTGTATCTGAAGAAACACTTCACTTGCTTCACAATGCACCCAAAGGCAAGCAATAATGAATGACAAGCTTTGGTCAGAGACTCAAAAAAAAGCCACATTGAGAAGAAAGAGATCACCGCACAGACAATACCAGGCTATACAATCACAACAGGAAGGTAAAAGATTGATCATTGCTGGACTGGATGACCCATTCCAAGGCCCATTATATGTGATTAGTCATTGCTAGATCACCTAATCATAAACTCCTACTGGACCAAGCTTATAGATGGTCCACTACCGATACACTTTTTTTCTCACATGTCGCATTAGGTATCAAAAGTTCAGAACTTCTTTTTTTTACCTTTTATTAAAGAGTTCTCCATCTGCTTCCAACATTGGTGCAATTTTCTGATCTAGTCTTTTCATAAGAATCAGCAGTTTCTGCATGTTTTCCGTCAGTTCTTGGTCATCCATATTATTTGCAGCACAAGTCTGAGAAAAGAAACAAGACAAGAGGAACCTCACAAATGGTGAAATTTTGATGGTCAAAACATTAAACCAAAATCTCAGAATCATAGAACTTAGATGCACCCAGGTTCCACTATTTTTTATGAAATCACTTTATATGTGGATGAAAAAAGAAGAATAGAGTATTCTTTCAGAAGTACTGGTTTGTGCACCAGAGATCCAATGATAGAACATTGTTTTCGCAAAAGTCATTTAAAACTAAAAAAAGGCAACAATGAAGTACCACCAGGATTAAAACTAGCTAATCTTTGTCAAATTTATGTAAGTACAAACAAAAGAACTTGTTATTTCTGTAATTTTCTATTCAAAGGATTTTACTTGTTAATCATGATCCCATCACATTTATTCCAGTACCACATAGGAAATTGGAAAGTCATGTATTCATTTATCAATTCTTTGACTGTTGAAAAGTAAATGACACTTTTTATACCTGTAGAACAAAGATTCATGTTTTTATTGGTAGAACCTTCTAGCCATCTGTTTCAGACTAAAGGTTCATTTTATTCATGTTTGCAGTAGACTAACAATAACAGATATAAAATCAAGTAAATTTTGACTTATGAACATATAAGAAATAAAAAAAACGCATAGATGTATTAGATTAAAAATAATGAAAGAGAACAATTGCAGAAAATTTATGTTATCTGTCATCTGAGTTCACCTGTGCTGGGCGGCCTTTCGTTCGGCGTTGCAATGCAAGGCGCAGCTGATTAAATAGATCTCCTACTATTTCTTTCTGCTCTATAAGTTCTATTAGTTCTTCTTTGTGGCTTCGACTATGGATCAATGCATTATACTGCAAAAAAGCACAAATCAATAGGAAGAAAACTCACACCTGTTCTCAACTTACTAAAATCTTCATTTTAATCATCATATGATGACTCTGCAATTACTTAATCATCATGTTGTTTTATGGAAATTAAATAATCATTTTAATCATCAAAATATTTCAATGCTTATAAAAGATGACTTTGGTAGTGAATATTATTCAAACCCAAAAGAATTTATCAATATATTATATTTGATAAGATATATTCTTCATTAATGCCAAAGTCATCAAGCCCGAAAACTAGAAAAAAGGAACATATTTTCATAAGATCTTTTACTTGAATAAATTTTTAGAATAATTATACAATGATATTCTAGACTCCACCGAAACAAAGGCCACATTGCTAGACAATCTAAGTGATATACTAAGTTCCAGTTAAAAGCAAGACTTAGGTTCTAACCAATACTAGCAATTTCTTGGTCATAACACAAGATAGTAGTAAAAAACTAATATGAGATATTAATCTACAAGAAAATATCTCAACTAAACTCAAATGTCATGATTGACATACTGAAACTTTGTCTTTGTCAGATTGCACGTGTGGTAGTGACATCCCCTCCTCTCAATGATGTCATGGATTCCATCCACAGCTTGCACATTTAGCATCATTTCCACTTATCATCCATGTGATTGCATCAGAAGAAAAAGAAAAGAAAGAATTTATCGATACTATATAATAGTCACTGCCGAGATAAAATAATTCTCGCCAAAAAGCAATCAAGCAAACAGTACCAACTACTACCATGTGATTGCATCAGAAGAAAAAGAAAAGAAAGAATTTATCGATACAAGTCACAGATAAAATAACAAAAAGCAATCAAGCAAACAGTACCAACTACTACTAGAAACCTGATAAAAACTTGTAACATTCTTCAGCCAGGAATATGACAATGTATTAGTAAGAAACCAAACAAGGATTTCATAGAGAATATTAAAAGTTAGAGACAGCTTTTGGTGGAGTTGTAAATGGTCCTAGTTTGATGTTTGGAATCCATGTGAAGTTCTACATTAACCTCTACGACAAATTTCCTTAAGATTCGATCCAATTATATATAGAGTGGAACAAGCTACCATAAGAATCTCAGAGATGCCAAATTGTCAGTTAAGTTCAACAACATGCTAGCTTCCCATCTTGAAAGAGATCATTGCCATGAGTTGATGAACGTATAACAGATGCGAGATACAAGCAAACCAACCTCATCTTCTAATTCTCGACAGATCAATGCTGTCCGCCATCTCAAATGAACTTTTGATTGGCTTACATCTGTATAGATATGGTCACCAACATATAAGATCTCATCACCATGCACATCAAGGGATTTTTCTACCATCTGAGCACTCCCACCAGAGTACAAGCCACCTGCAGTAACAAAGGATTTAATAAGGAACTGTTCCAAATTCCAAAGGTTCACCTATCAGTTATATTACCAATGACACATGTCAGAGTCCATAATATCTAAGAACTAGAAACACAATGCTGCAGGTTTTAAATTGCTACCAGTCACAGATGCCTCCTAGGTTGATTTAAAAATGAGCTATGTCAATTAATTAGAAAAGAATACACTCCTGTGCAGTCAGTGGATAGTTGTCTTGAAGGAGCCTTGCAGCATTCATTCGTGGTCTGTGATATACCAGGCAACAAAGCAGTTATTATTTGCGGTTTCATTTCATTTTTTACAGATCAAAATTTATTGGTTTTAATTGAATTGTGATGTAATGAGTAATGATATATTTGTTTGATTAAAAGCAGGGCTCCAGCAATGCAGGAACTGCAGATAATCAATATGCAGTCTTACATCTGTAAGCATATCATTGTTTTCATGACTCAAACACTAGTCATTATATTACAAAAGAACAGCTTTAGCATGTCACTGCAGGCCCATCCTTTAGAAGGCAGCCCAGTCAATAATAAATGGATATTCAATGCAATATATTTATGCAATATGAAAGTATTGACAGTCAGTGAGAACCTCAAGCAGAGACCCATTTATAAGCATATCCTAAGTTGCATTCATCAAATTGGCATGTATGACAAACATTATAACTTGATAAATTGTCTGATATTTTCTAGCAGATGACCCAGGAAAAGAGGATAAAAAAAGCAAGTATCAGCTAAAAAATCAAAGTTGTAAAACAGACGAAAAACACAATATCAAGGTGCAAATGCAAGAAAAACTGGATGAAGCTCTTCCACTCTTTAAGGAATTTCAAGGTTAGGCATGGCCACATGAACAAGCTAAACCTGCTGATAATTCCGAATATGTGGCATTCCAAAGGATTCGCTGAGTGGAGTAGGTGCAGATCAGGAGCTTCAAGTTTAAGCAAAATCAGGAAAATGAAGGGAAAAAACAAAGCAAGTCCGAGATCCATATGACTATTACTGTGGTGCAAGTCAAAATTCAGGGACATTGATACTTGTGGTCACATCTTGAGCTGACTGACACATAAAGAACAGGTATTGTTGCTATGATAACACAATGGATCTAGGAGAGTTCCAACGGTAGAAATATGGAATCAAAGGTATTGAACACTGCAAGGCAATTAAAATATAAAGATGCTATGGTCATGACAGTACGTTGTGTCAAAAGAGAAATATAAAGTTAACTAAAAAACTATCTGATTTCAAAATGAATCCGGAGTTAAAGATTGAACATAATCAGTACAGAATATATATCATACCATGCACTTATGAGTTAAATCACAACACATGGCAGTTGCACCATGAAAGGCCTACGAAAATAGAAAAGATTGATAAAAAGAGAAATATTTTTGACTATAATAGCACCTATAATCTGCACATTGTTCTTGAGAAAAGAATACACCTATGTATGATAAGAAATAATTCCCTGGGTTAAGCGATCATTGTGGATTTCCAAAATAAAGAATCTATCAGATAGCATGAATCGGGTCATATAAAACTCTAATTAATACCTTTATCTTGAATTTGAGGAGAGCTACTTAAATACTCTCTATGTGACTTAGACAGGTTTGACATACGATAAAGAACATGCTTCCAATCTGATTTAAGACCCTTGTTTTCTTCCCAGTAGAACTTTAACTTCATGGGGGAAACAACAATACTAAAGTAGTTTGAACATGATGTTGAAAAAAGGTCATATGCATGGATCCCCACATCTTGTGTCTTATAAACAATACACCTATGTATGATAAGAAATAATTCCCTGGGTTAAGCGATCATTGTGGATTTCCAAAATAAAGAATCTATCAGATAGCATGAATCGGGTCATATAAAACTCTAATTAATACCTTTATCTTGAATTTGAGGAGAGCTACTTAAATACTCTCTATGTGACTTAGACAGGTTTGACATACGATAAAGAACATGCTTCCAATCTGATTTAAGACCCTTGTTTTCTTCCCAGTAGAACTTTAACTTCATGGGGGAAACAACAATACTAAAGTAGTTTGAACATGATGTTGAAAAAAGGTCATATGCATGGATCCCCACATCTTGTGTCTTATAAACTCGATTTAGGGCTTGTGAAAGAGACATATAAGATTGCACCTAGAATAGAGATGTTCCACACAAATGAAGCTGCTGCTTCTCATATTGAAACTAAAACAATATAAGGAACATTTGAAAATAATAGAAAATGAGCTATCGACTACACAATGCATCACCTGACTTTGCTTTAAAACAGGGACGCATTAATCCATCACTTGTTACAATCTCATATAAGGGTTGAGACATTTGAAAAAATTCTGGCTTCCTTGCAGACACTATAACCTTCAAAATAACAGCACTCATTAATTAGAAACTCACATGTGAAATATTAATACAATAGAATAAGAAAAGATGATTAATCAAAGTCAATGCTTGGCTCAACAAAAAGTGGAAAGTCCCGAGAAGTGATTGCCTCACCATTTCAAAAAGGTCTCGCCAACCCATATCATTAGGAAGAAACCTATTGAAGGCATGCTGCATCATTTTATTTGTATAATGGTAGTCGGAGTTGGTAATCAATAGCAATTTCTTACCAGCCTGAGAAAGTCCACTTAATCTCATTAGTAAAAATATTAAAATAGTACATTAAAAAAGAAAGTTTTTAGAGATAAAAAGTGCATATGTCAACCTCCTTTTGATCTAAAAGAGCCAGAGGAAGTTCAGGATCAGGCTCTACAAATCGTTCAGGTTCTGCCATTATCTCACTCTGCAAAAAAGTAGCAGCCTGAAACTTGGATGTTCTTGCTAGATACCCAATTGTTAAGGATCATGAGTGATGGTCATAGGCTGGTATATTACCTTAAGCTGACCTTCAACATGTGCTCTGAAGAGAGCTTTAGCAACAGCCTGAAAGCCAAAGGAACTATTAGAATTATAATACTGAATCCCATGATAGTTAGATAAGCCGCAGCTTCTTGCCTTCTGGATCCCCTTATAATCAAGTGGCCCAAGTTCTGCTGGCACTGCTCCTTGATCCAATCTGTCAACCATCTGCAAGTGAAACTTATTAATGTCAGTCTTGCATTCTAACATGGCAAATATTAGAAAACTGAATAACAACACAGCATAATCTGAGGAGATAAAGGGGCCAAACAAAGAAGCAAAAATTTTGAAAAATATACAATTGCATCCTACATATAGAAGAAACATACATATATTGGATGGTTACACAGTAAGAGAATATTTACGAAAAAATGTTGATGCTTACCCAGTGGAATAATATGGGACGTTTAAATGCATTACCCCGTATTACAATGTATCCATAATTTCTTTAGCAAGTTGTCTCTTGATACCCCACTCATATGTGCTTTTTCCAAGATGAAAAGAAAATGCTGATGTTCTAATTTACTGAAGCTTCCTATGAAATACATAAACTAAATGACACTTCTAGACATTAGGTCAAACATCCAATGGGTATATTATAAGTTTGTTGCTAATCATAAACTGTCACTTTCTCATTTTGGCAGAACCAAAAAGTCAAAATTAACATAGTATTATTCATCGGACTAGAAAATGCATCCAGAAAGTGAACCAATTCAACCATAAAGGGAACAATATATAGTGCCTAAGAAACCACTGACAAACGCATAAAACTTGATTCATTAAACATGGCAACAGAACACCTATTAACAAATTTTTGCCTTTGCCATCAAAAGAAAAGAAAAAAAAAATTTCACCAGAACCTGAAGTTCCTAGATTCTATTTCAGGATGGTAATCAACCTGCATGAACATCACAGCTTCTGAAACAGAGAAAAGGGTGTTAAGGAACTCCCAGCGGCTTTCCTTTCGCAGATCAACCAGTTCTCTCCCATAAATCTCACTAGACCACAGATGAAAAGTGAAAAACATAAAATTTCTCTAACGTTGATACTAAATAGAGAATAATTTGCAAGACCAGGAGACAACAGACACACCTAATAGCTCGTGTTGAGAGCATTTTGGTACCATGCATTGCCCTCTTCACATAACCAAATCGATCGGCTTTAACCAAGTTTCCTCTTTCTTTATCCATGACCAGACCTCTAATAACCTGTGCAAAGAAAAAAAAAAAGATGCAAAAAGTCAAACAAATTCCTCATACCATACTCATCCAAAATGACTGCATCTATCAAGATACAGGTATCTACATTACTACATGCAACATAGCAAGATAGTTATGTTGCACCTATTCATCATGTTCATAAACAAGACTACCATGTTTGGATCAAACTCAAGACCATCAACTGGAAAGCCCATGCTTCCTAGGTTGGCCATTCCATAATCATATGCACGCCCTTCCCAAGCCTGCAAAGTGACTAACAAAACATGTCATGATTCAATTAAACTTGCGTAAGTGATGCATATTTACACTTTAAAATCAATTTAATATTAAGAATTTTAAGTTACATAATTAGTTTAAGTGGTTGATTCTAGCAACCAATGAGTGGGTTTGAAATGATCCGACCAAGTACCCAAATGCCTGCTAGAACTCAAGCCATGTGCTGCTCAAGCTTAACCGATCATCAAGGATTTTTGCGCCAGTAAGCATGTGGCGGCATGTGTCCTACCAAAACAGTTATCACAACATGATATGCTGAGTCCTACTAGCAATTCTGACGAAGGCCCGGGCCAATTTTTGAACTATGCATGTTGGTGTTATGCCCTTGTGCCAACTGGCATGTGATAGTACCTATCTGTCAGAAAGGTAATGATATACCCCCTGCCACAAAGAGTTGAACAATTATGTTTGAGCATGGCTCTTCTACAGTTCTAGTAAACAGTCTATTAAATCACAGATCTATCTCTAGAACCAGAGTGATGATACTAATTTAAAACAAAGTCCTTACAGTAACATGGGTATGATGAGCAAACTGAAACACATGTGCCCATAGATATTAACTGAAAATAAAACCTATTTGGTTTATGCTCCACTCTGTTCCTTTTGCCCCTAATAAGAGCCCATTTGTAGGTAGTTTAAATATATCTTTTCCCTCCATTAAGCTCTAATGAGGGTATCCCATAAGAAGATAATACATGTATGCATAAAGATCTAATTTGAGCTAGTAGAATGACTTCAGGGGCAGTGACTGAAGTGCCATTAACAAAGTCTAAGTAAAACTGACATGTAGCTAGTTACTTACCATTACATTATAGTGAATTAATGTATAGTCCATGTCATAACCTATTGCACTGATTGATCTGAGATTTAAAGTCCTGCTGCAGAAAATACCACGTGGAGAGTTTCTTAATGAGAAAGGATCCTGCATCCACCATGTTGCAAGTCAAGCATATGATATATATTTTATATAAGATCCGCAATACTACAGTTGTATAGTTAGTTAACCAATGTACACATATAACTACAAAATAGCAGTCAAAAATAAAGAAGTACTAGGCGAGCTAAATCAAAATTCAATATTAGAAGTAAACATAAAATAGCTGGAGGTCTCCTTTCATATACTATCATCATCAAAGATCATCCTTAGAGCCTCTTATCATTAACAGATGACTGGCTTTAAAGTGCATCTCATAACAAGGCACCATGGAGAAGAATTCAGCTGTGAACCAAATGAGAATCTTGTAATATTGGTGCTTAACTATTAAATAAGGCGGAACTAGGCAAAGAGTAAATTGCAATATAGCCAAAAAGGCCACAGCAAGCAAAAACTTTGTGTTGGTTGAGGTTTAAGCTTATGCAAGGGAAACACCCATGTAGTTTCACACAAAGATCTTACAATGCAATAACTAAAAGTCTAGAATGTAAAACATTTATTAATGAAGAGAATGGTGATAATATAACCTTTCAAGGAATGCAAGAGAAAAAACTTATAAGATGCTCTGAAAGACAACTATTCAGGAATGTGTGTGGTAGAATTGGTCCAAGCAGGATTCCTCCAAAATATCTCACCTTGTACATTTTGCAGGAGGTACCGAAGGTACTAAAAAGTTACAGATATCACATGCCAAAAGCCAGCTGCATTCTAAATGTAAATCTTTAATGCTTATTTTATCCTCAACTATGAGGGGGAAAAATTCATAGTAAAGCAGACATGATAAGTTTCCAGTATGTATGAGTTGCATAATAACTACAAGATCAAATGATGGTAAAATTATACCACAATTCCCAAAGCATTGAGTGAGAATTCAGCTTCTTTAGATTCAATTCTTGCTATCTCTCCAATCAGGCCATCTAAGTCAGCTTGACCATCAAAACCTACAAAAAAGACCAAAAAAGCAACTAACTCTCCAATCACAAGCTTTCCTTTATAATTATGCTCACAAGACTCACTCAACTGAATAGTCATGACTATTCAGGGTGGACTATCAAAGGTAACATAATTCACAATCGCCCCGCCCCCTCTCCCCCAAGTCATGGCTTCCTTCTAAACCCAATAATTCACCCACAATCATCATCAGACCGCCCTTGATACTGTATCTCTCAATACTTAATCCAAAATCCGTGTAATAATTACCCCCATAAATAAGTGTTTAGAAGCTGAAATTTGAGATTGATTGGTGAACTATATACCACTCATAGGGCACATTCGAAGTAAGACTACTAAGCACAACATGTAAATATTTCTCCACAAGCCCAAGAGCTAAACCCAACCAACAATGAGGGAATTAGTGAACTTTCGCACTTGAACTAATATTGCAAATATCAGTTCAGGTAGCTTTAACCTTAAAACAAACCGTCACGGCCGAGTAGCAAACCAAGAATTCATAGGAAAAATCTGCACTTGGCACGACGGAAGCGACAGAGAGGTCGTTGATACACCAATCCACCGAACACTGACGGCAACAGTTGAGTAGCAAACTCACCAAAAGCGTCGAGATGCTCCTCATTCACATTCAGATCCCCTTTCGTGCTCTCCCCCAAGTAATCCACATCCGACTTGCTCGAGGACGTCACAGAAAACACCTCCCCTTCCACGGACTCCGCATTAAATGCGCAGCGGCGAGGAGCACGAGCCTTCCCCGTGCCGGGACGCGGGAAGCCAAGTGCGCGCGCAGGTGCTCGAGCAGGGTTCTTGACGCGAACCGGAGCCAACACGGGATTTTGAAGTCTCCGCAGCGAGCAGCTGCCACAGAACTCGATCAAATCTACCATCGTTTCTCCTTTACGAAGAGAGCGATCGCGCGCGAGCAGAGCAAGCGGCCGGAGAACCGAGGGTTTGGAGGCACACCGCGCACGGGCAGAGCAAACAAAGCAAAGAAATAAATAAATAGGTAAATAATAATAACACAGCAGTAATAATTAAAGGAGTAAAGTATGTTATTAGAGACAATCCGGGATTAGCGGTGACAGAATCTAGTCGAGATTTAGTGTTGGAGAGGGGAATGGATTGGTCAATGCGGTTGACCTTTTTGGTTGACCTATTTGGTTGACCAGCTGTTGAATCTAAATTGAAATTGAAGGCATATGTCAAAGGCAATATTAATTTTATCCATAATTTGATAATCTTTTTTTTTATTTTTTTCCCCCAAGAAAACCCTATATTTTGTTTTTTTTCTAATTGCACCATTATTTTAGAGAGTCTTTAAATTTTAAATAATTATTATTTTATTACAATTTAATGGTATTAGATAGTTCTGATTATAATATTTTTAAAATAAACTTGTAATACTTTAATTCATAAAACTAATTAATTACAATGTTCCTGAATGAAGATTATACTGTCTTAGTTTAATATCTAAAAAATTTATAAATCCATTGAAAAATATGGTTTCAATTAATTTAAATTCTCACCAACCTTAATATTAACTTTATTAAACTTTATATTATTTTGGAATTTGTTTTTGTGGAATATTAAATCTCTATATTTTTCTGCAGAAAAGTTTGTACTTTTTCGATACGTTCGATGCTATAATTATACATAAATCTTTTTTTTAGGTAATTACATCCAAATCTTTAAAATAAAAATAAATTTTCGAAGCATTAAATAAGATCTAGAAATTATTATCATTAAATTGATTGTCTTAACTCAACAAGATTCTTAACAATGGAGCACTATTGGATTCTAAAACCATATCCTAATCTTTCATTCTATGTCTTAATTGTATCAACTACTGATTTCCTAATCTTATTCTGAAGGTGGAATCCCAATGATTGAGTTCCTAAAATGACTTTATTTTTCCCTTTCTTTTTTCTCTTTCCATTATCATCTTTTTGTTTCTTTATTTTTTTTCCCTTTAAGAAAACAATGAGCTTCGATTAGAAATTTGCATATCTCTTTTTATTTTACAGATTATGTGTCCAGAAATATTTCCACTTTACATAACAAAAACGAAAAAAAAAATTCCTCTCCGGTTGCAATTTTAGATTCTCATTTAATATGAGCAGAATCTTGGAATATTATTGCTCTTGATTGATAAAAGCACATCAAGAATACATTGTTTGAGCATGGAAAGCTAAAAATGTGGCCTTTCCTACTAAAAAATTCATCTATTTTGATGATAAATTTTGGTCGCTGAAACACTCCAAGAGCGGTAGAGATGTGGTTACTGTGCCTATGCATAAGTGTTCTAAACCTAACCTATTGCTGCAAAACTAAATTTTTAGGTTACAAAATTATGTATAAAATATAGTAAATTATTTTTTGTCTACGAGGATAAATAGTCATGCAATAGTCATCTAATAGGTGTTTATATCTGAGGCGGATCGAAATATGTGGCGTCTCTTCTTATCTTGGAGGTACGATTTGTCTTTCTTATCATCTTTCAATATATTTGTTTCGAGTTTTGACATAATCGATTGGGAGATTATTAGTTTCTTTTTTTTTCTTTTATTGTTTGTGGTATATTTGGTTTATGATCAAATGATAAAAATTGAGAAAAGAAGGGGTGAGGGTGGGATTAGGAGGTGTTGAAGATGGTAAGATGGGGTTTTAGATATAATGGCAAATGGAGACGATGACCCAAATGAAGGGAGATGACAATGTGACGTCGAAGAAGATTAACGAATGATCAAAAGGAGGGGAAGACATTGCATGATCGATACATTAGTTAAATCTTGAAGAACAAAACAAAGAAAGAAATTATTGACCCACCAAAACAACTGGAAGATGAGGAAAACCAAAAAGTTCTCAATCTTCTTACTTTGGTCTAATCTTTGTTATTTCACGACCTTAATTGTTGGTTTAACTTTCAATGGTTTCTTGAGCTTTAACAATTAATCATTATTAGAGAAATGAACTGTAAATAGAGGTCTGTGATTTTATGCTTTGTAGAAAAATGTTCTCTTAGTTGTGGTAATTTTATATCAGATTAGATTTGATTGGGCTAACATCAATTTTGGATCCCTAACTGATATAATAGTTTGTATAAAGAAAATTCATGGGTAATAATAGCTAGTGTTCATTTAAATTAGTCGTGAGATTAGAAAAAAAAGAAAAAGATTTTTCATTTCAAGTTTTACGATAGAATGCATATGCCATGCCATGCCATGAGAGTTGGGTTAATCCAAGAGCTCTAAGTTGGGTTCAGAATAGTCAACGTTATCTTGACCCGAGCCGGAGTTGAACCCACGTAATTGACGTCCAAGCCCAACCGAGTGTCCACTTGGGCTCATGGGCGCTGTTAGGGTTCCACCGTCGTTTTGATCAAGTGCTTTAAAAGTAGTGCTGGCGAGCCATCCCCATCCTAGCCCACACAATTGGCCGGCATATTTACAAACACATGGCGATCACTGCACACCAAAGGCCGGTGCAGAAGCCACTTGGAAGCTCTACAGTGACAGCTCCTCCTTGTGGTGGCAGCATCTTTCCGCCTGGGTCGTTCGAAGCGTCGTGAGCAGCCGAGAGTGAATGAAGACAGATTTGAATTCCTACCAAGGCTGGAAGCCACCAACCCACTAAAAGTAACCTGCTTTTGAAAAGTGAGAGAGTTGGGTCAATGGCAGATGCCCACCGTGTAGGAAGCTTCTTCCCCATTGGCGCGAGCAATGGAGACCACTCATTTTGGTTTCCTCCTGCTGGAAGAGATAAGGGAGAAGAAGAGCCGGCATAGCAATCTCCCAAACCCGAGCGGGTCACCCGCATTGAACAGTGAAACCGACCTTAGTGCTTGTGGAAAATGGCCGAAATCAAGCACATCGCCTTCTGCGTCTCCTTCCTGCTGGTTTCCGGAGTTGTCTGCTGTTACGGTGACAGGGAAAGATTGGATTGGCCGGTTCAATTTGGTTCCGGTCTGTAGATAGACCGGCTCGGTCGGAATTAAGACCCGAGTGGATCGCATCATTATGTCGACTTTGCCGTGAAATTAATTAAGCCTGACTTCACATGCGAGTTTGGTCCAAAAAGCCACGAACCGGACCGGTCCGGTTCGAACAGGGTAGGTAAGCATGACCTAACATGGTATAATTATTGGGGATCATGACACATTGAATTGACGTATCATAAAATAATTGACCTGTATTGAAAATGTGTGATCGATTAGGGAAACAAACGAACCGGTCGGGATAGATCAATAATTTAACGCAACATAGCCAATTTGCATAGGGTAAGGAAGACCAAACGTGGGTCAATCAAACCACTCTGTCAAATTAAGTACATGCCACGCGTCTAATTTTGGGAATAATGACAGAAATTTTTATGACATCTGGACCACATATTATTGGCCTCTCGCAGAACACGTGTCGTCGGCCAAGCATACTTCTGTGTTGCGTGAGAATATAATACATTAGGGGAATAAATACTTGGCTTTTTTGCGGACTGTCCACTAATCAACGACCAAATCTAAAATGTTCAACCTTCTTCCCAAAAGTAACCGATGAGGATTAAATTTAACGAGTCAAGTAATCAAGATTTAGTTAAGTAAGTTGTGATCTTCATAGAATTTATACTCTTATCTTATCAGTCGTCATCTTCATAGTTAGTTATCATGATTTTTTTAATTTATACAATTAGACTATATATATATATATATATATAGTCTGATACATTACTATCAGATCAATATATATTTTTGAACCCAATCTTGATAAACAGATGTCATATATTTGAAGTATTTTTTTTTTCAATTTATTCTATTTCTATTTTTAATTATTTTTTAATAAAATTTAAAAAACTATATATATGTCCGAAATGATTCCATCCTGAATTGGTTGGAGGCCACTACTGCTGCTCAGATATAATTGCACAACCAGAATAAAAAGGACAAAAAGAAGAGACAATGCTGCTGATGTCCTCGCGATGTTGATCCACCATCCTCTCACCAACCAATTATAATACATTGGAAAGGTAGTCAGAGATCGGCACACGACATGCTTCATCTTTAAGGCTGGATGATCCACTGAGTTGGGGGGATTGGTGGCTAAAGTGTTCTTAATTTTTAGCTTCAAAAAGGTTATGTTGTTGCATTATTTGGACTGGTCAACTGCTGATTTCTTCTGCGATTCTGTACACTCACAAAGCAACCCTCCCAACCAGGTCCAGATTTGCACCAAAACACCTGCGTGCATGTCAGAAAATTGCACGTCTTCAAATCTCTGATGCAGTTTTCGGTCCTTGATGATGCCATTCAAGAAATGGCTTCTTCCACACGAAGCTCTCTGTTGAAATATATCATGAAATCTTTATTTTGTTGCATAGAATGGAAAAGAAAGGTCGTGGTAGGCAAAGGAAGCAGGGCCAGATGATGGACTGCAGGGTTTGGTTGGCGTCCACCGCGTGTCGGCAGACAAACCATCGTGCGGAGGATATATAAGGCTAAGGGTTTGGTCAAACTCCGCATGCAACAATCTAAATGTCCAATGCCGAGCGAATCTGTTCTCCGATAGGAACGCTGGGGATCCTATAATGGGTATCGAGAAGGATGGCTTACGCTGTCAGTTGCCATTGCCGAAGGCGATTCAAAGTGCGGAGCAAGAAACGTTTGACCGCTTGCATGGATGGGTGTAAGGTTGCCAATATAAACTTGATCCCCAAGCAATGGGAACTTTCTCCGACCGTGACATCATTCTTCGAAGCCGAGAGGCATGGGGCATGTGAATATATATGATACTCCACTGCCCTAGTGGGGAAGGCAAACACCTGTTTGGTCCGGGAAGGTGAGTTCTTCCGATAACTGTGTTGTTCCCGTCTGGTGTAGGGAGGTTGTGGATTCTTGATTTCATGGTCTTTCATCACCCAGTTGATCTTGGTTGCTGGTTTTTCTTGTTCTGAAGCAGTTTCTGCTGCTTAGGTTGATCGAGCATCTTATTGCCTGTGTTCTGGACCCTTTTGTTCTTCGGTCATTTTTTGTTTCTAAACATCGATTGTTGTGTTTTCATGTTTTGAATCGATCATTCTGGAATACTTGATTGGTATTAGGTTTTCTGTGAACATGGTGAGATCATGCTTTATCAATCTCATGTTAAAAGCAGAGCGTCTTTCTTCTTGTCAACTTTGTGAATCCATTTATTCACTGCTCCTGAATATAACATGAAGACCTTCTTGTTCTCAGAGACGCAGAGAGAGAGAGAGAGAGAGAGAGAGAGAGTTCTCTCTCTCGTTCCAGGGGAGAAGGGGAGTATTGCCCACAGATAACTATTCCAGTTAAGACCAGGCAATAAACGACAGACATGGGTGTCGTAGGCGAAAAAGATTTTGGTACTGTTGCAGATGCTGAGAGGACTCAAGAACAAGGATCATGTAGCAATTCTGCGTCGAACAAGCCGACGGCGAGTTCTTCGGAGAATCAAGATGTGGAGGCTGGGGGGAACAACAAGGATCAAGATAAGACCAAGCGCTCCATGCCGTTCTACAAGCTGTTCTCATTTGCAGACTCCACAGATGTAGTTTTGATGATCCTGGGATCGCTGGGTGCCATGGGAAACGGGCTTGCCCTACCTATTATGACGATTCTATTTGGGAATCTGATCCAATCCTTTGGAGGAGCTTCGAATTTAGATGATGTGATTGATGAAGTTTCCAAGGTATGCGTATCATCATGCTCAGAGCTTACTTTCTTGACGCTTCACATCTACGTTGGTTCCTCAATCATAAGAATTGAGATATCTAAGATGTTCTAATGGTTTATTACAAATTAGGTTAGGGTACTTAAAGAGGACGACTTGGTGCCCACATTTCATAGTGATTTATGCTTACTCGTTGAAATGATTTAATAACACACAGGTATCATTGGAATTTGTCTACCTCGCAATTGGAGCAGGCGTCGCATCTTTCCTTCGTAAGAATGCTTTAATTACTACAAACATATGACAGAAAATTTACTTCCGCTGTTGTGTTATGACAGTAGTTGCTGAAAATTTCGATTTCTGTCAGAGGTGGCTTGCTGGATGGCTACGGGGGAAAGACAGTCTGCAAGAATAAGGAACTTGTACCTGAAAACCATACTAAGGCAAGAAGTTGCATTCTTTGACAAGGAAACAAATACAGGTGAAGTCGTCGAGAGGATGTCTGGCGATACTGTTTATATACAGGATGCCATGGGTGAGAAGGTACTTATTTCGTGTTTTCATTTTCGCCTCGGATGGCATTATTCACTGTTTTTGAAAATTATCTACCGATATTTCAGTGTAATCCTTTTCGTCGTAACTTGTTTCCATTTTCTTTCACAGGTGGGTAAATTCATTCAGTTGACATCTACGTTCTTCGGAGGGTTCATAGTTGCATTTGCTCAAGGGTGGCTTCTCACTCTTGTCATGCTGTGCACTATCCCCCCGTTGGTAATTGCGGGAGGAGCCATGGCTAACATTGTGACCAAGATGGCATCACGGGGACAAGCAGCTTATGGAGATGCGGCAAACGTGGTTGAGCAGACGATTGGTTCGATTAGGACAGTAAGTTTTGCTTGTTTTAGAGAGATGAAGGCATGATAAAATAGAATTGTCTGACAAAATTTCCCTATGGAATCTGACTTCTTACACAGGTTGCTTCTTTCACTGGAGAAAGACAAGCAGTAAAGAAGTATGATAAGTCTTTGGTAAGTGCATACACTGCAAGTGTTCAAGAGGGTTTGGTAGCTGGATTAGGCCTTGGAACTGTCATGTTTTTCATGTTTGCTGGGTATTCCTTGGGAATATGGTATGGAGCAAAATTGATACTGCAAAATAGTTACACTGGCGGCAAGGTCATCAATGTGATATTTGCGATCCTCACTGGCTCCTTGTAAGTGTCGCTAATTGCAGTTTCTACTAATTATGACACTGTCATAAGTGTTGCATAATGTTTAATGCTTCTTGTATGGTGGCAGGCTTGTTGTTGATAGTGAAACAATATGCCTTATTAGGTGGTCTAAAAGAAAAGGCACCAAGAATTTTCTCTCTTGGCATTGTGCTAACAACCTTTTCTAACATGCTAGTCTCTATATTGAGGCTCTTATGTCTCCATGCAGCTATTGTTTTTTGCATAGAAAACTAATATGCTCATGATTGTGATTGTTAGCTTGTTTATTGACATGAATTATGACATGAATCTGAATGATCGGTCACAGAAATGGTGCAATGAAGAGGAAAATGGCATCCGAAGCAAATCTTAGCCTTTACTCTGGCACTAATAAAGAGATATGAATATGAACATGTTCTCCACTCATTCAAGTTATTATTATGCATTTTTTTGAATGCATAGATGATATGGATGTACGACATCTGTAGAAGTAGGAACTTTGTTCAACCATTACATAATTGTTTGGTTCGTCTTGGCGTTCTGCCACATTAAAAAATTTCAAGAACTCATTTGTAAGAGCAGATTATCTCGATTTCCTTTTCCAAAAGTTATGTGCACCATATTTTGAACTTATGTATCTTCATCCAATTCTCCAGCTCATTAGGCCAGATAGCACCTTGCATGACAGCATTTGCAGCAGGACAAGCTGCTGCTTATAAGATGTTCGAGACGATCAAGCGAAAGCCAGAAATTGATGCTTATGATGCCAAAGGAAAGATACCTGATGATATTCACGGGGATATTGAGTTTAGAGATGTTTATTTTAGTTATCCAGCCAGACCAGATGAACAGATCTTTCGTGGGTTTTCTCTATTCATCCAGAAAGGAACAACTGTTGCATTGGTTGGTGAGAGTGGAAGTGGAAAGTCAACTGTTGTTAGTTTGATTGAAAGGTTTTATGATCCAAATGCTGGCGAAGTCCTCATAGATGGAATGAACCTCAAGGAGTTTCAACTCAAATGGATTAGAGGAAAAATTGGGCTTGTGAGTCAGGAGCCAGTCCTATTTGCTTCAAGCATTAGAGACAATATAGCGTATGGCAAGGATAATGCAACTGTTGAAGAAATCAGAGCTGCAACAGAACTGGCTAATGCTGCCAAATTCATAGATAAATTGCCTCAGGTAAGAACATTTCTGCTTTTAGGAGCTTCCATCATTGATCAAAAACACCAAAGTTCATAGACACTTCTTATATGTTAAAAACTAGGGGTCTTCTTTTCTTGACTTCATATTAGCTTTTCTTCTTCTGAAATGATCAAATGTTGGATAAAACATTAATTTTCAGGGTCTTGACACCATGGTTGGAGAACATGGAACTCAGCTATCAGGGGGTCAAAAGCAAAGAGTTGCCATTGCTAGAGCAATTCTGAAAGATCCTCGTATTTTACTTCTAGATGAAGCTACAAGTGCGCTTGATGCTGAGTCAGAAAGGATAGTACAGGAAGCACTTGATAGAGTCATGGCAAACCGTACTACTGTTATTGTTGCTCATCGATTGAGCACCATTAGAAATGCTGATACAATCGCTGTTATACATCGAGGATCAATGATCGAAAAAGGTAAATATTTACTGATGCTATAGAAGTTAAGTTTGCCAAGGATCATTTAGCTCATCTTCATCAAGTTGTTGACAACTGAAACATGAATACTTCTCTACACTTGTTCAGATGAAAAAGAGCCAAAAATCCAGCCACCTTGTATAATGACACACATAAATTGTTAACAATTACTTATGTTTCCAGGTTCACATACAGAGCTCTTAGAGAATCCAGATGGAGCTTATAGGCAGCTCATTCGCCTGCAAGAAGTGAACCGAGATGCAGATAATGTAAATGGACATGATGCAGAAAAATCTGATGTTTGGATTGGTTCAGCAAGGTCCTCAAGCAAAAAAATGTCTTTCCACCGCTCAATTAGCCAAGGATCATCAGGCAGGCACAGCAGTAGCCATTCGTTCCAAGCTGCAGTTGGTTTGCCTGTAGGAATTGATATTCAAGATATTACATCTGAGAAAATGGATCCTGAAATTCCTAATGAACGGTCAAATGAAGTACCTCTCCGCCGACTTGCATATCTTAATAGACCAGAGATCCCAGTCTTGATGTTTGGCTCTTTTGCTGCCATTGTTAATGGGGTCATATTTCCCATGTATGCAATACTCTTATCAAATGTGATAAAAGCATTTTACGAGCCACCGCACAAGCTTAAAAAGGATTCTAACTTTTGGTCTTTAATGTTCCTGGTGTTCGGAGGGATTTCTTTAATTGCCATACCAGCTAGATCCTACCTTTTTGGCATTGCAGGATCAAAGTTAATTAGGAGGATAAGGCTAATGACATTTCAGAAGGTGGTTAACATGGAGGTAGAATGGTTTGATATGCCAGGGAACTCAAGTGGAGCAATCGGAGCAAGGCTATCAGCAGATGCAGCGACGGTCAGAAGTCTTGTTGGTGATGCACTTGCATTAATTGTTCAGAACATTACAACATTGATTGCAGGCTTGCTGATTGCTTTTATTGCCAATTGGCAACTCGCTCTAATAATCCTGGCTTTGGTGCCTCTCTTGGGTCTGAATGGATACATACAGATGAAGTTTGTGAAGGGGTTTAGCAAGGATGCAAAGGTATGGTCCCATAGTTCATAATGTTTCTTTGTTGAACTTGCATAAGATATCTGTAGATTGTGTCTATTGATTTACCTTTTCTCTATGTATTTTCTATAGATTGACTAGAATTAATTACATAGTACGTCTAACTCCATCATTGAAACAAATAAACGTTTGTATTGTGCTGAATTATTTTAGTAGAAAACATATTTTAAAACCCAACTAGATGAACTTGTTTGGCATATTCGATTTTGAACATATTTAATTGAACTAAAATATTGTTCTCTCTAGGAAAAAAAGTTTGATATCTTTTACTAATGAGGAGAGTTTTCTTTTGTTAGAATCAGAAATTTGCTATGTTAATGTTTTCTAATGATTATCAACTAAAATGGCTGTAGATAATGTATGAGGAAGCAAGTCAAGTTGCAAATGATGCAGTTGGAAGCATCAGAACAGTTGCTTCATTCTCTGCTGAAGAGAAGGTGATGGAAATCTACAAGCAAAAATGTGAAGGCCCCACAAAGAAAGGAATTAGACAAGGGTTGATCAGTGGTGCTGGATTTGGTATTTCCTTCTTCTTGTTATTTTCTGTTTATGCGGCAAGCTTTTATGCTGGAGCACGGTTAGTTGAGAGCGGGAAGACTACATTTGACAAAGTATTTCGGGTATGTGATTCTAAGAAACTTCTGTTACTCAAGAGATTTTGTTTTAAAAAAAAAAGTGAACTTTTCTTGCATGTTTGATGTCTGAAAGCTTAAAATTTAGCACGTAACACATCTTCAAGATATCAGAGTGAGAACCTTATCAGAAGATGCTCACAATCTTTAAAGCTGAATGTGTAGATTAGTGCATCTGTTAACTCTAAAATATCACTCGTTAAAGATCATGTTCCCCAATTAAAAGACAATTTTTACGAGAGAACTAGTTCTGGTTTTGCCTATAAACTGCATAATATCCAATGAAATCTTAAAATAAATCGGTAAGTTCCAAAACTTGTTGATACGAACCATAATAAATTTTGCATGTTGTCTGCAGTACTTGTGATGCTGGTGGAACACATCAAACTTTCTGTAATTGCATTGTTTTCAGTCTCCTAATCATTGCTCTTAATTTGCTTTGAAGGTCTTCTTTGCTCTTGCAATGGCAGCCATTGGGATTTCTCAGTCAAGTTCCTTCGCACCAGATTCTTCAAAAGCCAGATCAGCTTCAGCATCAGTATTTGCGATCCTTGACCGGAAATCTAAGATAGATCCAAGCGATGAATCTGGCATGACCTTGGAAAGATTGAAGGGAAACATTGAGTTTCGACATGTTGGCTTCAAGTACCCTACGCGGCCAGATATACAGATTTTCCAGGACCTGTGCTTGACAATCCAGTCTGGAAAGGTAAACCAATACTGGTAGATGCATGTGTACTGAGCACACAAACATTCTGATGTGACATTGCCTAAATTGGTAGACCAGGACGTAGCAGAATGAGTTCATAAACCTCCAGATGAAATAGTTGCAACTGGAAATTGCATTAAGTAATAATTAATGTTTACTTTTTTCTGCTGAAGTTTTTTTTACTGAAGTAATAGCAATCTTTGGTTTGTAAGAAAGGAAGTTTTGAGAAGTGAAAGTAATTTTTACTAATGAAACTCTTATCAATTATTGGAAGTATTGTGATACCTTATAAAGACACTATCTTATGGAATTCTTTTCCTCTTCTCAGACAGTTGCACTTGTTGGAGAGAGTGGTAGCGGGAAATCAACTGTCATATCATTGTTGCAAAGATTTTACACTCCAGATTCTGGTGAGATATTGGTAGATGGGATTGAAATACAAAAGATACAACTGAGGTGGTTGAGGCAGCAAATGGGTTTGGTGAGTCAAGAACCAGCTCTGTTCAATGATACAATTCGTGCCAACATTGCTTACGGAAAGGAGGGAAAGGCTACTGAAGCTGAGATCATAGCTGCTGCAGAGTTATCAAATGCCCACAAGTTCATTTCCAGTTTGCAGAAGGTCAGATGCCAAATATGAACTTTTGTTAGATTACAATTTATTACCTATAGAAATCAATTTGTTATCAGTCTAATAATCTCCTCTTCATCCCTCAAACTAGTTGTTTCAAAAGGTTCATTTAGTTGGGTCTTAGACCCGATAGGTTCTAGTTGATAATTTCACCTCTAGCATATCAGACCAGAAGTTTATTTACTTGCCTTTCTAATTCAAGTCAAACCCTATTTGTTCTGGGAAATCTGAGGAGCTGATTCCCCAAGACTATGGCAATGTACTAGAGGTGTTGTGCCAATGTCCTTGGTCATCTTAGTTCTCTTATTAATTCATGAGACCAATAGATTTTACCATGTCTTCCTTACTTCCATTATCATTTTGGCTAAATACTTTGAATTGCAGGGCTATGACACACTGGTTGGAGAACGGGGAGTGCAGCTATCAGGTGGCCAAAAGCAGCGTGTCGCAATTGCACGTGCCATTGTGAAGGAGCCCAAGATTTTGTTGCTGGATGAGGCAACCAGTGCACTTGATGCTGAGTCTGAAAGAGTGGTGCAGGATGCACTAGATCGTGTTATGGTCAATCGAACCACAGTCGTCGTAGCTCACAGGTTATCTACTATAAAGGGTGCGGATTTGATTGCCGTCGTCAAGAATGGAGTGATCATAGAGAAAGGGAAGCACGAGAAGCTGATAAACATCAAGGATGGAGCTTACGCCTCCCTTGTAGCGCTTCACATGAGCGCTGCATCTTAATAATCTTTACTTCCTGCTTCAGTTACATTTTTAAGGCTTCGACAACTTTTTTGCCTCCCTCTCTCATGTATCTGTTACTTTGTATACGTTACATATATATAAAGATGTAAGGCAGTAACATCTTATTGAAGGATTGGGTGACTTCTTTGGTAAGATGCATAAACATCTCATATCTTTTGAGAAATATTAGCCAGCACTTACGGTACAGACGGCACATGCTACAGCAAATGACAGCGCCACATCAAATTGTTGCATTTTGATTACCAAGCCATGATTATAAAATTGTTATTTAATTGAGACAGCTCCAGTGAATATATTTAAGAAAAAGTTAAAAGAGAGGAAAAAACAGAGGCAAATAGGACAAGAGAAAGAAGAAACATCTACTGGTACATGCAAATCACATCAATGTGAGTGTGTAGATCTTGCATCTTCCAATAAACAATGATAAATCTCAATTTAGATTCCATTAGCTTTAGACTTTCCTTTTAGAGAACCCCTTGTTCATTGGTGGCTTGGCACTTTATGAGCATTGAGAGCTGAAGAATAATCTCATAGACCCAACACTTGGGAGTCCTGAATGGTACAAACAAGGGAAAGGGACTTCTACCAACCTCATGGTTGAATGCCAAGGGAACTCAATGCTGTTTACTTGTATCATTTAACTGCTTTGGTCCACCAAACTGTCATAGACCGGCTGCAAAGTTCTTCTTTGACCCCTTTTAAGCTTTGAAAGGTACATCATCCAAGTCTTAAGTTTACAGAAAGTTTCCTTGCAGCTTCACTGTTGCTGCATGGTTCTTGCAGAACAATATATGTTGGCCAAAGAAAAGAACAGGAAACTACACTGCACAGGTTACGTTGCTTCCAAGTTTCCTTTCATGTTAGCCTATAAATTCTGGTGCCACTCCATCTACAAGCAAGTAGTTCTGATACAGTTCATGAAACAGGTGGGTGGGAGATGGGAGGAGGTAGGAAATCATTGCTTGCTTTCTTTGGATTCACCAGGAAACCCTACCAGGGGGAGGAAGAAGCTGAACCAAGGCATCAGAGGCCAAGGAAGGTTAGACGAAGCGATGAGGACGACCATGGCCACTGGTATGCGGAGCCTGATATAGACAGGAAGGCCAAAGAATACATTGAGAAAATCCACAGGCAAATGCAATTGGAGAAGAAAGATATGGCAGAGTAGTCTGTAGATCTTGAGCTGAAACATATTTCAGCTGAAGTAAACCTCTTGTCATCGAGTTCCTTCCTTGTGTAATGTTATTTTGCTGTAGAAGACATGAAAAGTCCTCTGCAGTTTCTGTACCACTGGTTCTTAGATCAGTGAAAGGCATAAAAATCAGCTGTAATTTTGCTGTAGAACATGGAAAATATTTTCAGTATTATTGGAAAGTATAAAAGTAGACAAATAGCTCATCATAATTATATTTTGCTCTTATTTTCAGGAACAAGGCTAAGTATTAGTGCTTGCCTTAAGCTTAAGTTGCAGATATGGCACATCCAAAGGACAAGAGAGGGATGAGGTACCATAATCCAAGTTGGATCATGTGTAGCTTGAGGTGTCACATCTCTCCTACTTTATAACATCTAAATGTTCTTCATCCCACATGCAATTCAGATTGATTATGAAATTATGTCTTTATGTTGTTGCTACTCTTCATGGTTATTTTACAAGATGCATAGCAGGTGGTAAAATACACTACTAATAAATGTTTTTCCAATACATAATAGTACATACAAATGCTTCCAAAGTAGAGGTAAATAATGATTCATAGTTTTTAAATCCTTAGTCTACATTCAAAAAACTTGGGGTTTCACATGGCTTGAACTTTGAAGCATCTCTGTGCTCTTCCTCAGAGTCAACATGATGCTTCGAATGCTTAGAGAGAAAGGTTTGACCCATTAAACCATCAGAGGCTAGGCATGGCCAAAGTCCAAAGTCATCGACAAAAAGTGTCTCTAATCTTAGACCTTGAATTAAGATTCAAGGTTTCCATGCATTAGCTTTACTTAATTGTGAGGCATTCATTTACTCTTTTACTATCTCAAGCAGTTGCAGCTTCAGCATCTTCATCACCTGTGCATGAACTGTTCCTTTGCTCATCTCAAGCTGCACTGCTTGTTTGCTTGCCAACACCTGAACATTGTGATACAACATTCAAAAAGTTCGTGTCCTTATCACTTGTTTGCTGGCAACTGTCATTGCTGATGCTGATAAGTGTGGTTTCCATTGGAAGCACTGAAGATGAAATGCTTGAATGAAGAACACAGCACCATCTTAGGATCTTTGATGAAAGAAAATAACATGCAAATGTCCTGTGAAGACCAGAGCAATGGAGCCACTTCAATTCATACCCACCTTGAAACCAATTATTATTATTTGTTTGTATGACTGTACATCCGCAAACAACCATTGCATTGTGTATACCTTTTTCTTGTAGAACAATGAATAGAGGAGGAGGGAGCACCCAACTAGTAAACTACCTAAGTTTGCTGCATGTTGTTCTAATTTTGATGTTACATGCAACCAGATACCAAAAAAATTGAGCTCGGAGATGAACACTAGCACTTGTCAGCCCTTGTGATCTTCAATCTCTTGACAGTTCTCAAGAAGAACCTGTAAAAAGAAGCAAGCAAGCAAACACTAAATCTAGAAGAAAGAAAAGAGATGGTGGTCATTGATGAGGATAAGCTGACAGGAATCTTACTCCCATGGGACGTCTCCAACCATCATCCAGTCTCCTTCCTCGTCTTCATAGGTCAGTACATGAGCCTTCTCTGGAGGAACTCGAGAAGTATCAGGGCCTGGATCACACCGCACCATTGGAACGATGATCAATGCTTCGTGCAATTCCAAGGATGTTCACAGTAACAAGCGGCCTAGATCAAGTTCTTACATGTGATCGTCGTCCTAAACATGCGTCGAAGTGTCCTCATTAGGCTGTCGTAGCCATTGTGTGAGAACAAGTCGAGTTTCCGGCCGATCGGAAGGCCCTCCATGTAAACCTTCACGAAGAATGTTTTCGAATGGCTTCGATGAACCTTCTCCTCGAGTGTGCTCCTAAGAAGTGGTTTGATCGGTGGCCAGTGAGATAATTGTTCCCTAATGACCAAAACAAGAACATTGAAACGACAGAGTGGTAATCTGAACAAGAACAAAAGCTAAATTGGATTGTGATGACTAAAACTGGGTGAAAACAACGTGAGATGCAATTAAATGGATAAGGCAGGAGCCACGCATCAGAATTGAAGTCACGCTGCTGTAAGGAGCTGGAATACCAAAGAACAGAGGATGTGCAAAAGGATTTAGATCGATCGAACATAGAAGACACCGAGGAGGATGAAAACTTGGAAGGCTGTCGAATACAAACAACATGGATACGTCCAAAAATTCAGAATTGTCGCTGAAGAGACGGAACCTAAAAGATCTCAGCTAGGGCCGTGTCACCATGAAGCGAAGGAGGCTGGCGCTCATGCAAGCGTATGGGTCGGGGAAAGGAGGAGGCAAGAAAGATTGCGAAGAAGGAGAAACATCCATGGTGGTGTCACAAGACGCGTACCTTTCTTTGGAAGAACAACCATGCAGAGCTGAAGTTGAGAGGCCAAGTCCTAGCTTTAGATCTGTGCTCAGCAGGTCTCTCCTTGTCTGGAAGATGGAAGATGTAGAGCAGAGAGCAGGGTGGCTGCTGCTGTCTATGGAGGAAGAAGGGGAATTGCTCTGGTCTCCCATGGGAACTGTGGGATGCAAGAGGGGGGTAATGCTGGAGAGGAAGAAGCTACCACTCTGGCTTGTTGGTCACAAAAGATAGGAATGATGAAGCCAAGAGTCTCCAATTTATAATGCAAGAATATAATTAGGAGACAAAGGAATGGCATTGGGGGCTTCCCCGAAATAGACTGTTAGGTTCTTTAACTTCCATTGGTGAAACTGCATGGGCATGTGGCAGCAGAAGGGGAAGGCCTGAAACCTGGGTTGGCCAGTGGTGGTGAAAGCTTACCAGGGTTTGGCTGCTCGTCCTCATGGTTGGTCTGTCTTGCACAGGTCATCTTGGGTGAGAACACCATGAAACACAGGTTGCACCGCAAGCTTTGAAGAGGCCATGCATTCTGATGCTGTCTCTGATCGACATTGATCGGAGAAAGTTTTCGGTTTCAAAGTTGCATCTGATTCCAAGATCTGTTAATTATTTTGAAGTTATTAATTAGATTTGTCATAGACTCCAAGACTCAGATACATGCTGTTCACAGAAGTGACATGGGATGTTGTTGTCGACCAAGGTTGGCAATCTGTGAAACAACTCTGAGCATGAGGCTTGCTGACATTACCATGAAAAGAGGATTCAGATATGGACTGGACTGATTCAGATATCAAACAGGAGAAACACAACACCCTGCTGAAGTTTGAGCTCAGCTACCATTATGGCTTGACTTGACTGCCGGAAGAACAGATGAGTTGATCATCCCTCGAGGTGTTCGAGATTTCTTGTGTGTTAGACAGAGAGAACAACTGGCACTCAACATGACACCACAACCACTGTTCTTTCCAATCCAATCCATGTTTAGTGTTTGGGTGCTCAGTTTGGCTCACATGAATGCATATTTTGCAGGCCATCTCAAAGGACTGTGCAAGAAGACTTTAATGGCGCAAGATTGAAGTAGCAAAAGCAAATTTCCTGCAGTGGGCAGACAAGCAACCACCTTCCTTCTTCCTGTGTTTCTCATCTTTTCTTCTGCCGTGATATGCCAATAAAAATTTCCATCTGCTTGTTTATACTTCGCTTCCTAACCGCGCCAACAGTAATGCATTGCATGGTCTCATGTCAGCACGTTTCCAAGCTAATTAATGCGCTGAGCGAAAGCAGATTTCCATGAAGTGGGCAGACAATCCACCACCTTCTTTCTTGGGATTCTCCTCTTTTGTTCTACAATCACATGTCAATTACAAAAAAAGTTCCATCTTCTTGCTTTCACATCTTCCCAAGTGCACCAGCAATTAATGCTTTCCGTGGACTCGTATCAATGTTTCCAAGCTGATGTGCTCAGCTTGCATGCACAATTCATTACCCTGGAGCTGCAGAGATGGTTGTGCACACAGCCTGCACTTCTTCTCTCTTTGGCTAACAACTGCAAGATTAACTCATCAGCTGCTGCTATTTGTGTCGGCTCATGGTCCCAATCGATTAAGGTGGATGCAGCTGACTCCAAGATTAGTTTAGTCGAGTTAACCTGTGAGGAGAAGGGGGAGGAACAAGATGTGGTAATTGGCCTTGAAGTCTGGGACAGACAACAAGTCTTGAGGGCCTTCTTTGATTTGGTAAAAGGTTGTATGGCTTAGGATAATGCATGAACCTCCTAAAAGAAAGACATGAGGGCTACTTCAAGGGGACATGCAATCAACCACAGCCCCAGACACTAGAAGAAGAAAGAAAAAGTTGACAACACCTTGGACCAACCAACAAGCTGGAAAAGCATATCCTGCACTCATAGTATGAAACAGTGAAAAAGAAAAAGAAATATTAGTTCTCTAGTTGTTAGTTAGCATGTGGATTCTGCACAGGTGCAAGGAAGATTAGAAGTTGGTGGTGCTCTGAGATTTCTTTGCTTAGAACTCCAGAATCGAGCACTGGATTTGGTGTTCCTGTTATCCATTCCAGTTTGAACAATGCAACAGTCTGGAGGCCAGCTATTCAAATGTTGAAGACAATTATAGAAGTCATGTTCAGTTCAAGGAAACATTGACAGTGCCAGGAAAATGCCTTTGCTGGACTCCAAATTGGCTTCCAGAGGCAAATCTGCCTCCTGCATGAGTGCTCTCTCCCCCTTCTTGTTCTGAACAATCAAATGGACTGGAGGCCAGCTACACAACAGCTGAAGGCTACAGCATGAAGGACTGGAAGAAGCCATCAACCATTTGCTACTGAGCATGAGGTTTTGGTGCAAAGGAAATTTAAGACCACATGAGGTAGGGAAGTCAGCTGATTCAAGGAAACACACCTGGCTTATCTTGCTCCTAAAGAAATGGCAAACTGAAGGATTAAAAAAGTGGGTGTTATGCCCCTCTCCTTTGTTGCTCCCTCTAGGCTTCTTTTCCACATTCCAATGTCCATGTTCAACATGCATGTGGACAACTCAAGTGTGCATCCCCTTGATCATGCTTTGGATCTCTACAAGCCTGTGTTGCTCATGTCCCTCTTTGATCTGCCATCATTTTTGATCAGTCTAAACTGCTCGACAAATCGCGCGGTGCCGCGACGGTTTCATCGACCGATTTCAGTGGATTAAACAACTCAATTATCCCTTTTATTAGGCCCACTTGGGACCTTGATTTGCATCCAAAGGTGAGCAGATGAGCTAACACAAGAACTTGGAGGTAGGGAAAGTGTATCATCAGGTGGGCCTTGTAGGGTGTGCATCTGGTCCTAGTCACCTTGGGCCACCAGCTCATCACATTGCCTCCATTGTGCCATACACTGCCTTCTTTAATTTATCTTTACAACCTTTTGGAGAACCCCAATGAAAAGGAGAAAACAACCAAGCATCTTTTCAAGACACACATCTTTCTTTGCATACAAGCTGTTGATTCCAGGCCAAGTCTTTCATCACAATAATGGTGTCTAACCTCCCTTCTCGGAAGTCCCTTTCTCCTTCAACAGTGATTTGTTTTCGGGAGTCAAGACTCGGAGGAATGCGTTTGAGTTCCCCACGCAGGCATGTTGTCCATGGTGAGGCCTCTCTGTCTCTGTGCTTCACTGTGTTCCCTGGGCTGATCCCCTGGAAGATGTCTGGAGATGTTGTTTCTGGATCTCTTGTTTCCAAGAAAAGTGCAACTGAAGTGAGCAATCAAAAGTAATCAATGTCATCTTTACATGCTTAGCTTCACAACAAAGCCAGATAGGAGCACCTACTTGATTGTTTGTGGGGTATATTTTTCCTCTCTCATTTGAAGAAAGAAAACACAATAATCATGATTGACCTTTTCGAAGTAGTCGCAATGGAGATTGTCCCCAGGGAAACAGTTCATATCAGTTGATCCAATGGAACAACCGGATGGATGAGTCTTCAATAGTTGGAAGATGTGAAGTTGGTGCAAGATTGAGCCACAAACCGTAGCAGAATGAAGAAGAAGAAGCCATTGGGCGACAGAGGCTCAAGAGAAGAAGAGTTTTAGCACCGGCAAATTTTATGAACCGTGATCACCACCCAACTATTAGCTTGTGGATCATTTGGTAAACCATCAAGAACAAGCATTCAAAGATTCTGGTTCTTTATGATCAACAGTTGCTAGTCATCAGTCTTTTCTCCTGGTCATCACCTCTGGGCACAGATTTCATGTCATCCTCGTACCATGAACTCTTCGTTGCTAGTTTCGAATCAAATGACCCGGAGCTTCTGTATTCGTCCTCGGTGTCTCATAAAAAGAATGAATTTTCGCGTCTCAAGAACTTTCTCCTCATCCACAAAGGAGAGTAATGACCCACTCTCATGCTGTCAATTGTGTATCCGCACTGGTTCTACACCTCCAATTAATCATTCATTCTGTTCTTATGATGACTGTTTTCGTCTCCAAGACTGCTAATTGTAGGGAAGCCAAGTAATGAGTGGTAAGATCTGCAAAACACTCGTCTGCAAGCTCCTCACAAGTAAGACAAGCTCTGTTCAAGTGGTGGACTATGATTTAGAGTAAGCTGGTTGCATGTGCCAAAGATGCTGGATTTGAGTTTGTTTGTGGTGCAATGAGATAATCTGGACAAGGAGCAATCTTGTTGCCAAAACGAGCACTTCTTGATTGTGTTCTTGAGACTTTCATTTTGATTTGATTCAGATCTCTGCTGCTTCTAGTTTTGGCTTGGCATATCTTCTGCTCTGTGAAGTAGACTGAAGAAAGAAACAAGGCATAAAAAATCTCGAATCTCTTCCTTGTGGATCTCATTTTGGTTGCAGCATCACTGGGGTTGTTGTCTTCCTTTATCGGTTGGTCATTCCTGTTACCAAGTTATTCTCTGTCAGTGACAGCGAAAGAAGTCACCCAACGTAAGCTAAAGCTTTGATTCGTAGAACAATTGGTTTCCAGAGATTGACACTGATGTAGAAGAAGATTATGCATATCACAACCAAAAGAATGCCTTGTAAATAGTATGAACACCTCCAAAAATATTACAAATCAATGACAAGGACGCCAATGGAACCACAAAGAACTCTTCCCAGCTACTGATCAGAGGCCAACAGCTTGATGAGTTCTCCCCCGGATTTGGATAGCTGCAGAAGCAGAGATACACATGCTTTATGGTAGGATATCATATATCAGGCACATTTCCGGGGGGCAGGTTGCTGAACATGCTTAAACAACACAGAAGCACAAAAGAACAACCAAGAACAGAAAACATGAACATATTACACTCAAAGCCATGCAACCGTGTTCATCCGGTCTCCATCTACTTTTGTTTTGTGTCTTCAATTCCTTCGGCAGCTGCCATGGTCTTCGAACTTGGTGATCTCCCAATGATCGCCTTCTTCACCTTGACAATCGACTGCTTCACCTTTGATATTATGTTTCGTTGCGATTTCTTAGCAGGTGTTTCTGATTTGGGAGCCTCATCTGTTTTTGTAGAACCATCATCAACTTTAGTGGAAGCAGCTAGACTTTGATCATAAACTTTGACACTTTCTTTCTCTTTGTCTTCTGTACTCTCTTCTACAAATTTATCCAAAAGGGTCTGCTTGACCACTGGCTTTGCTTCTGTCTCAGGGTCTTTAGGATCACATTCTTGATTTTTAGCAGATGCCTTGTTTTCGATTCCAGCAAAGTTGATGTCTCGAGATGTTTCAGTCAATCTCAGGTCTTCACCTTCCAAATTCTCATTCTTCATCTCGCCAATCACTTTGACGTCTTCAGAAGAGTTTACTGTGAGATTTGGTTCGCTTAAAACTGTTGCCTCAACATCCATAGTTTTTTCTTGCTCCTGCTTAACATCAACTACTGGCCCTTCTTCAGCAACTTCAACTTCAGGCACAAGCTCTTCTCTTGCTGATTTCTTAGCATCCAAGCTCAAGTCTTCACCTTCCAAATTCTCATTATTTGTCTCACTGATCACTTTGAAATCTTCAGAGGCATTTACTGTTTGATTTGTTTCACTTAAAGCTGTAGCCTCAACATCCTTAGTGTTTTCTTGCTCCTGCTTAACATCAACGACAGGCTGTGTGATGGGTTCAACAACTTCAACTTCAGGCACAATCTCTTCTCCTGCTGATTTCTTAGCATCCAATCTTAAGTCTTCACCTTCCAAATTCTCATTCTTTGTCTCGCTGATCACTTTGGCATCTTCAGAAACCTTTACTGTTTGATTTGTTTCGCTTAAAGCTGTTTCTTCAACATCCATAGTGTTTTCTTGCTCCTGCTTAACATCAACTATTGGCTCTGCGGTACATTCAACAACTTCAACTTCAGGCACAAGCTCTTCTCCTGCTGATTTTTTAGCATCCAAACTCAAGTCTTCACCTTCCAAATTCTCTTTCTTTGTCTCACTGATCACTTTGGCATCTTCAGAAACCTTTACTGTTTGATTTGTTTCGCTTAAAGCTGTTTCTTCAACATCCATAGTTTTTTCTTGCTCCTGCTTGACATCAACTACTGGCTCTGCAGTACATTCAACAACTTCAACTTCAGGCACAAGCTCTTCTTCTACTGATTTTTTAGCATCCAAACTCAAGTCTTCACCTTCCAAATTCTCATTCTTTGTCTCACTGATCACTTTGGCATCTTCAGAAACCTGTACTGTTTGATTTGTTTCGCCTAAAGCTGCTTCTTCAACATCCATAGTGTTTTCTTGCTCCTGCTTAACATCAACTACTGACTCTGTGGTGTGTCCAGCAACTTCAACTTCAGGCGCAAGCTCTTCTCCTGCTGATTTCTTTGCATCCAAGCTCAAGTCTTCACCTTCCAAATTCTCATTCTTGGTCTCACCACTCACTTTGGCATCTTCAGAAACCTTTACTGTTTGATTTGTTTCGCTTAAAGCTGTTTCTTCAGCATCCTTTGTGTTTTCTTGCTCCTGCTTAGCATCAACTACTGGCTCTGCGGCACATTCAGCAACTTCTAATTCCAGCACAAGCTCTTCTTCTGATTTCATTGTATCCAAGCTCAAGTCTTCACCATCCAAATTTTCATTCTTTGTCTCACCAATCACTTTGACATCTTCAGAAACCTTTACTGATTGATTCGTTTCGCTTGAAGCTGTTGCCCCAACATCCACAGTGTTTTCTTGCTCCTGCTTAACAGCAACTACTGGTTCTGCGATACATTCAGCAACTTCAACTTCAGGCACAAGATCTTCTCCTGATGATTTCTTAGTATCTGAATCAGCATTACAATCATCATCAGTCCTTTCAGTGGATTCTATGAGCTCACTCACAGAAGGAACCACAGTAACTGCATCTGAGCTTTCCGATTCAATAGTTTCGATTGGAGGAAGTTGTTTTGATGATTCAGGACTGACCTCAACCCCATCAAATGCAGTCTCTCTGTCTTCTGCTGTTTCAGCAGCATTGAGTACTACAGTAGCATCAGGAGCAGGCTCTCGGACAATGCATACAGGTGGTGATTCGATGGGCTTGTCATCTGTTAGTAATGGAGGACTAACTGCAGCAGAAACTTCAGAAGATTCTTCAGCACTTGTTGATTCTTCAGTCGCAGTTTCTGAATGAGCATTTTCTTTCGGTGTTTCGACTGGTTCTTCTGCAACAGATGGTTCTGAAATCCCTGTTACTTGAGCTACTGGTTCATTCAGTAGGTCAGGAGTGACAACTGCATCAGATTTGTCCTTCATTTCCTTTTCTTCAGCTTCAACTGATGGTTCTAAAACAGACTTATCTTTGGCTTCTTCCTCCACCTCCTCAATTACAGCGGCCACTTCTTCTTGTTCCGGTTTTTCTTCTGGTTCAGCTGTAAGTGCTCCAACACTTGTTGGATCCTTCTTCACTTCAACTTTGTCCTCATCTTTTCCTTTGGATATTTCCTCTTCATCTTTTCCTTGTAGATCTTCAATCTTTGAGAGGAGAGCCACACCAGCATTATTTATGTTGTCAGAGACATTAGTCCCCATGTGCTGCAAAAGGTTTCAATCATTCAGCTATCAACAAAATGTTCTGACAAAGAAATATAGAGCAAAACCACAATGTTCTTTGCATAAGTAGCATACTAAACTTGGTGAAATCACTGTTGCCTCCGATGACCAGTCTCAAGAAGAGGTAGAGAAGTAGTGTTTTTGTTTAGAATAATGTGTCAAAGTGAAAACTTCAAAAGATGTTTTACTTACATCAGAACTTGGGATAACAATTTCAAATTATTTGGTAGATTAGCAAATTGTTTTGCCCATCTCTAATTTACCCAACTCAGTGCATCAAGGTGAAGCTTGTTGCTTCAAATTGAAAATAAAAGGGTAATCAATATCAGGGAGAAGTTCGATAAGAATGATTATGCATGAGGAAGTAAATTGGTGTTTCAGAAGTTGGTAATGGCATGCTTCCTTGCATAAAAATAAGAAAAATCTGATGCTTGAAATAATAACTAAAAGAGGGTGTGATTGGTTTGGCATGGAATCATAGTGCTGAAGGAATATTAAATCACACAGTCTGGTCTCTCAGATTTACTTGAGACTCTCTTCAGGGGGTTTACAAAATTGAAATTTCATATGCTGCCGAAAGAGGCGAATGGTGAGGAAGTCACAGCAAAGCTTTAATCATCGCAATCTAAGAACCAAAAGAGCCATAATTCTCCATGACTAAAAGATTAAAGCCTATCAGTGGATGACATAGTAAGAAAATACTAAAAGATTACCAGAAGATTTAATTTCTTCTATCTCACTGATATGGTTTTATTTTCATGATTTTTTGAATGATAATTAGCAGGGATCTTGAAAAAGAATATGTTATTCTGTATACCAAGTGGCAAGCAATTAAGAACAGATAGGAAACATAAAAACATGAATTGTAATCATCAAACAACTTGCTTTCTTGTTTTTTTCCCCCAATCCTTCCTCCCTGGGGAAAATGGAACTAAAAGCCCATTGGAAGATTCATCAGCACTTCAAGAGCTTATAAAGCAAAAGCTTTTAGGATCAGAAAACAGATACCTCTTAGCCAATGGAATTGACTAACTCTAATCTCCAAACACAGGAATCAGATTCTCCATCAGATGAAACCAGTTGTAGCAGTTCCACTTATGACAAATATAGCAAGAAAGACAAGGAAAGAGGGATTTAGAGAAGGCATTTCTTCTTCACTCACCTCATTAACAGTCTGATCTGTCACAGAAGCTTCAGAGGCCATGGAGGCAAGATTGGGTATAATGGCTGCAATGGCAGAGAAAGAAAGGAGTTGGAAGATAACAAGAGAAAGTAGAGCTGGAGTAAGTGATGGAGAACACCACTGGATCAAGTAGGAAGCATTGCAAACATGAGCTGGCAGGAGTGGATACACATGCTAGTGCTACAAAGAAAAAGGGAGGACAGAAATAACAGACACTAAATACAATAATGCAGCTGGGCATTGTTTATTGATCTCCATGGCACACCAGTGGCTGCTGGATAGTGAGATCCCCATTGCTTCCCTGTAAGCCTCAGGCCATGAGGTGGCTTGTGCAAGTGGCTTTACAATGTTGTGGGTGACATAAGTGGAAGGATTTTTAAGGATCCCATTAGGGTTGCTTTTAGTTGTGCCATGGAGCTTTTAACTTTCCCACAACTTCAAGGGAACTTCTACTTCATTGGCCCCTCCTTTCCATGTCTCTCTCTGTTCACTGCTTTCTCTCTTTGAAGAGTTAAGGATGTCATCTTCTCTTATGGTGAGTGAGAGATCCATGAAACCGGCTGTGCTTCATGCAATGTGATGGGCATTGTCTTTGAGCCCCTGGTTTGGTGCCAATCTGTGCCATCTTTGTTCTGAAAAGATACATTTAACCCCTTCTTTCAATCCATTTGTACAGAATGCAAGATCAACCATTCGTAGGTACATATGTGCATTGAACTGGTAGATTTCCACAATAAATCTACCATTGCTGTGCCTGGCTGAAATCAATCACCTTTAGTGGTCTTTGATTTAGATCCACTCGAAGGTCTCTAACAAATCAGTGATGTTTGGCTGCAATCAGCCAATGTTCTTCTTCGGTGTCAGCCAGTTTTATTCACTGAAAATGAATGTAAGGCCAAAATTTCCCTGCAGCATCAGATGAAGAGATGCAGAGATGAGGCCAAGAAATGCCGCTGTCTTCTCGGTGTTGTTTATAGTTCTTGCATCAACCACTGCCACGACCCCCTCGCAACTCTTGGATTCCTTCTTTGCTCATGATCATCAGTAAAAAGATCAAGGTAGCTTCCTGCCATGCGTGATGGTGTTCATACGAGTGTAAAGACCGGCAATCCGTGCCCTTCGTTTGTGTGATCCTTTCCGTTCCAAGAACTCCATGGCCAGAAACGAGCCCACACTGCTTCAAGATCAAGATTCTCGGGACGGTGGACCTTACCCAAGGCCACATGCAGTCCCAAACCTTTAGCTAGACCAAGTACCCCCTACTTGTAAGCAAAGACAATTAGGGTTCTATTCGCCAGCGCCTTCGGTACCTTCTCAATCGATCATTGCAGAAAGGCCAATCGGCTTCTCTTTCTTGCTTGCTTGCTTGATCAGGAATAATCTTAAAGCCAAAGAATGCCGATGCTGCAGTCTGCTATCGAGAGTGAAACAAAGCGTCAACATCTAGTGCCATGAGAAAGAATCAAGAGTTCGGTGGCATGACGAAAGGGAAGCTCCATGAACAGTTGGTTCAAATAAGCTTCGAGAGCAACCATCATCCACAAAAACACGAAAGATTTTTGTTATTTTTAAGGAACAAAAGTAAAATACTAGATTTTTAGTAAAAACATTTTCTGTTAGATATGTGACTCTATAATTAGATAAGATATATAATATAACTAATCGAATTTTGATGATCAATAGAAAAGAAGCTCATGTTATAATAGAATTTGTTAGAGCATATTTTTAATGGATGAAACTCTATTAATAATTTATTCTAGATTTTATGCTCTTGTTTATAAATAGACAAGATATCTAGGGACTAAAAGTGACATCTAAAAATTGTATATAAAAAAAGCATCTCACAATTATCAATTGAAAGATTACAGTTTCTTTCTAAATCTTCCTAAGCTATCAATCTAAATAATCCTATGAAAGAATAGAAAGAGTTGAGGAGATCTTTTCCCCTCCTTTTTCATATGACCTCAAAAAAAATACATCGTAAAATTGATATATTATTATTTGATTTCAATTATAACATAAAGTATAATTATAGATTTTATGCTTATATTTTTTACAAGATTTTGGTGGAAAAAGAGAAGGCTCTCGAAAGCAAATTTCATCATTTGAGGTCCTGAGCTGGAAACTTGGAATGCCAAATTCTACCATAAATGTAGTGTGCCACCTGCAATGTTTCGTATGAAAATGAAATCATCATTAAAGTCTTCCAGTTGCCTCCAAAAGTGGCAGAACGGAGTGCAGCAGAAGCTTGCTTGAACATCACCTTGGCTGTGTCCTCAGAATGGAGAACCGGGTGGAGATATGATATCGGTGGTAGGGTTGGAGTCATTAATCAGCTCCATTCGGTTTGGATCCGATTTATGCTACAAGTTTTGGGTCTCATCCAAAGTGCTTTGGAACGTTCGACATAGTGTCGATCTTTGCTGAGACATTGTCTCGTAGGGTTTCGAATGTGATCCTCCAACATCAAATTAGGCTTTGGAAGTATATTATGTAACGGAGAAATGGATCAGACCTTATTAGATATGCTTATGCTTTTTTCTATAGTCAATCCTCTCTTACCATTCGACATGATAATTTTAGAACTTTGTTTTATCGTATTTCTATCGGTTGAGGTGTGTGAAGTTTTGATCAGAGTCAAAGTATTTTTCGTAGAAGTTTTTGGTGTTAGATTACATAAGATATATTATGAATGTAATTGTATTATGCGATCACGGTTATAACTAATAGAATAGAATTCTAATTATATTAGGATTTCTTAGGAGATGACTTTGATGAGAAGAAACTTTCATAATTATTTATCCTAGATATTCTACTTTCATCTAGAAATAGTCAGTACCTCCTAGGTGTTGAATCTCGGATTTTGATAATGAAGTCAATTGGTGAATTATTTGTTCTAATTCATATTATCGAAATAAGTGTGTAGGATTAACTACGATGGGATGAAGACATAAAGTGATTTACTAAGGTTAAGTTCGTCATGAGTTTGAGAGTTCACCGAAAGTCCGAAGGATCGTCGGAAGTGTTGCCGGAACCAACCGAGATAGAATCAGGGACTTGCCAAAGGTTTCGAAAGTTCACCGGAAAGATCGTTGGAGATTCGCAGAGATCACCGAGAAGGTTCGAAAGCTTGCCAGAGACTCGTTGAGCTCGCCACAAAATTCAGGAGCTTGTTGAGAGTCCGCCGGAAGAAATCCAAAGGAGTGTCGGAAGTCCACTGGAATTTCGCCGAAAAGCTCGTCGGAAGTAGACTTGAAGAATATCGGTTTAAATCACTTAGAATTATATTTTAATTTTATAGTTAACACGTAATTAGGATAAGGATTAAGAAATAATCCTTTTTAAATCTAGTAGGGGCCAACCAGACTCATATTGGGCTGATTTGGGCCTAAAATAGGGCCCATTCAGCTTTGCTAAATGGACCAGGCGGTCGAACCGCCTAGAGGTCGAGAACCTAGACGGTGGCACTGCCCAGCACCCGAGAGATTGGGCGGTAGCACCGTTGCCTTGGGCGATGGAACCGCCCAGTATATTGTTAGTCTGACACTGACAAGCGATGGCACTGCCAGTATCGAGAAACCAAAAAAGAATTCAAATTTGGAACTCAAATTTGAATCATTTTTGGGTCTATAAATATCCTTCCTTTCTCAGCAGAAAGAGCACCCTTTTTAAGAGTTAGAATTGAGCAAAAGCTTTGACAAAGCCTTATTTTCGATAGCTAGTGTTCACCTCCCTCTTTCTCTTTGAAAAATTTGTAAGAGTATGAACCACTTGTAAAAGGGTTGTAAGAGGGGTATTTGGTCCTTCCCCTTCAACGAGATTTGCTAGTAGAAGTTGGGAGCCTCATCGGAGAAGGCTTCGAAAGTGGATGTAGGTCACTTGACCGAACCACTATACATCGTGGTGTTCTTGAATGTGTGAGTGTTTAAATTTCTGAATCATTTCTCTACTTAGCTACAAATCGTTCAGTTTTCATCTCCTTCACTCAAGCTATTTCAACTAAGTCATCTTTCGTCAAATCGAAATTTCTATACGAACTAGCTATTTACGAAATCGGTTTCAAACTTACGAGTTTTAATCCGCTGCACTAATTCAACCCCCCCCCTTAGTGCCTCTCCGATCCTAATACTAGGAACTCAACACACAACATAACCACACAATAATCAAATATGTGAATACATAGATATGCGAATATGTAGATACGTGACATATGTGAATATGTAGATACGTGACATGATTGATAGATTACGGATCTTTTCTCATTTCTCTTATGAGGTTATAGATTTTTTCTTATATTCTTTTTCTCCCTAAATCCATCGATTCGATGAAAGAAGCTAAGAGAGGAGAAGGAAAAAAATATAGTATTCCTTGCATATCAACATCACACAAATCTCGGATCCTTATAGATCAAAGAAAAAATTTATTGAACGCTATTGAAATATACGCATTGTAATATATATTATTATTTGATTTCAAAATTTTACATTAAAGATTTTTATTTAATAATACTATATTATGAATTTTATACTTACGTTTGGTCCCATCCAAAGTGCTTTTGAACACTTTACTGTGAGATTCTAAATAGGATCCTTTGACATTTAAACTAGACTTTTAAAATATACTAGGTAATAGAGAGAATGATGAGACCTTATTAATTGTTTCCGTCTTTTGTACTCAATGCTCCCTTAACGTTTGACGTGATAATTTGATAACTTTATTTTATTATTTTCTATTGGTTGGAACTTTGATTGGAGCCGAAGTACTTTTGGTCTCGTCCAATGTGCTAATGTTATGTTCATTTTCACTAAAACTAATATTTAGTGAAATTTTAAATATAGTACTTCTGACATTTAAGTTAGACGTTCTATTAATGGATTAAATAATAACTACACACTAACACAGCGATCCGCTGCCATTGTTGCAGACTCCACGAGACCCAAAGATCTGCTACTTTGAAGCCCAACCAGCATCGTGCTCCATGAATCGTGCAACATGATGCGATTCGTCAATACTTGCACCACCTCCGTCGACAACGCTGTTCCTGGTCCACGGTGTCTCTGCGTTCTCGCTGTTCACCGGCACCGTCGCCGCTGACGGCTGTTTCGTCGTCATCAGAACTCTTCGATGTCGGGGGGCGGGGCGGGGCGGGGCCACCTCGCGCTCCGTACCACTGGCTGCCGTCGGTGGGGGACGTTGACGCGCCTCCGAACGACGACCAATTGTGCCTGTAGTTTACGTGGAATCCACGGCAACGCGTGGTGTGGATTTATCGACGCGGGTGACGCGTGGTGGCGCCGGCGTCGGCCGCGGCGTGGGTCGTCTCGTTGGCAGGTCAGTGCGCCATGAGACCAGGAACTCGCCACGGCAGATGCTGAGATCGGAACAGCCTCCACTCCTCTCGACCAACTGGCGCTTGCCGCGTCAACGACTCTCTCGCCAGGGCCCTCCGCTTGTCGACTCGTGTCGCGGTTTGCGGAGTCCACGTCACCCGGGTTCGTGGCGGGCATCTGGACCACGAAAACTCGGCCGGGCGGGTTCCTACAACACCGCCGCGGGGCCCGCGGGGAAGGGGGTGGACCACCATGAGATAGACGCGTGTACCAAACCGTGGGGCCCTTGGCGATGTCGTGGACCTGTGATATGCCGCCGTCGCCATTTGCCGGCGAGAACCGTCCGTTTTGAAGCACGTTGTCATTTGGACGGCCGTGATTTGCCGGAACTGGTACAGCACGATTCCCCGAATTCCAAGTCTTTCTACTGACAGATCATTAGGATTAGCATTAAAATATAATAAATAAACATAAAAAATTTCTATAAAAAGCTTATTTCAAGAGAAAAAAAAAGATAATTTCTTTTTGTTTTGTGCTAATGCTTCCAAACAGAACATACTAGAAGGAATCAGATAGCCTCTAAAGATGGAATATGTGTGGCAATATCTAAAGATGAATATATTAAACAACGATGGAATATGCATCAAATATTTCCAGTCAAATGAATATATATATATATATATATATATATATATATATATATATATATATATATATATATATATATATATATATATATATATATATCCTTCATGGCAGACACAAAAGATAAGACTCTTCTTCCTTCCTCTTTACACAATCTCTGTATCATTGAGAAGAAATGGCATCTGAACAGATCATTCGCGGAATCTACGGACAGTGCATGGGCTACGATGGCGACGACGACGAGCCGCGCGCTGCTGCGACGCCTGCTGTCTATTTCGCTGGTGACGTCCGCGAGTTCAGCTCCTGCAACGCGAGCCGGAGGACGTCACGCCTCTCGCTCGAGTCCGAAGGCGATGACGCTGATGCTGAGGTGTCGGAGGAGGAGGACGTGCCGAAAGGCGGGGGAGGGGGCGCGCTTCCGGAGGGGTCGGACAAGGGTTCGTCGTTGGGCGTGGGGGTGGCGTCGATGCCCGGCACGCCCGACCGGGGTCCGGCGGGTGGACCGGACTGTCTCAAGGAGTACGCGAGCGAGACGGAGGCCCGCGGTGGAGGTGGAGGCGTGCGACGGCGGCGGCACCACCGTCGGCAGCGGCGGACGAGAGAGCGGTGGCTGGAGCGGGCGTGGCAGATGAAGAAGAGCCACGCGGAGGACGGGCCCGAGGCGGCGTCGGGGGAGTGTCGGCTGGTGGTCCGGCCCCGGTGTGGGTCCGGGCGGATGTGCATGGACATGGAGGAGGTCAGGGCGTGCCGGGACCTCGGCCTGGACCTGCCGTCGGATTGGACAGTCGAGATCCCCGGGACGTTCTCCGATCTGACGGCCGACACCAGCAGCGGCGGCAACTCCCCCATCCACTGGAGGATCTCCAGCCCAGGTAACAAAGACCACGCTTTGATGCTGTGATCTCCACATCTGTTGGAGCTATCAGATGCCAAATGATGAAGCCATGGCCATTCTGATCTGTGGAACAGGTGATGACCCCAGGGATGTGAAGGCGAAGCTGAAGGTGTGGGCGCAAGCAGTGGCGCTCACGTCTGCCTCTCGTCTCAATGGCTGAACTGGCTGTCATGGTTCATGCTGCAGATCACCATGGACGCTCAGTTAAGCTCCTTCGCTTCTCTGTGCACATTGTGTGGTCATTGAAAGATTGTGCAACCAGTTGGTGGTCTCCAAAACTTCAGAAGCTCATCCGAAACTGCAGCACCGAGTAAAACTAGAATAGACTTGATGGGAGAGGAAGAACGGAGTACTTCTCATGTATCCTCTTGTGCAAACTCCGTAGACTGATCTGGTCACATACTTCTGATGTACCAGTCATTGGAGATCCATCCATTCTCCATGCATGCAATCACTTGAAAGCTATCAAAGAGAGGGAGACATCTTGAAGAGTCATATCGGTAATACCATCAAAATCATGCTTCCATGTTTTGCCAAGAGAGTCCCAGTTTCAAAACAAGCTATTGCATCAGACTTCAGACGTACTCTGTTCATGTGATCGATTGAACACTACTTGGTTGGAAAAAGGGGAAAAATTTTAAGATTATGTGCTTTATTTTCTTTGTGAGTTTTGTTACAATGTTAAGATCGTGCTCCTCTTTCACCATATGTCCATGCTTATCCAACACACGGCAACCTTGCTGCCTCCAATCTAACTTGACACTACCAGATTGTCTGAACTGCAACTTTACTATCAAAGCAGACAAACAAAAGCAGGATTAAATGCACAATGCCACTCCACCACATGAAACAGAAGAATGACCCTCATCCTCCTCCACCATGCTCCACAGAGTCATTGCGAGATGACTAGATTCTAGCAAACTACTGCTCCCAAAATTCCAGAGGAGGAAGTGAGATGCCAAAGTCAGCAGCTAGGAATTTGTAGGAAGCTTATAAAACGGTGGGTTTGATTGAATCTTCCACATTTCTTTTTGTTACTGTTTTCGTTTCACTTCGAGGAACCTCATTGTTATTAAGGTTTCAGATTAAAGAACTCATTAGCGCTTTAGATCTCAATGGAGCCTAATAAAATTGTGGCAGAATCCAGCTAATTCTGTTCAATCTCAGTTTGCCGTTCGATCTCAGAAGCCAGCAACTGAGGTTGGTTCGAGCTTGAAATTGAGAGATAGGAGGAATATTTCTGTTGCAATTGAGAACTTTTGGTTCTTATTCAAGCTGAATATTTATGGACTGTGTGGATCCATACAATGATGTTCATTTTGTTAGAGTAATGGTTTCATAATTTGCTTTCAGGTGGGTCTCCGAAAAGAACAAGGTTCATCCTTCGGTAAGCATTCCAAAACTTCTGACACAATCCTGACAGGAATGTGATTGCTACTTTTGTTCTTTTGCTATGATGCCACTGGACGTATTATGACACAAATGGAGACGATGCTGACGCCAAAAATGTCGCAATCTAGATTGGCTCGCTGATATTAGCTGATATGAGCAAAATCCAAGAATTTTCTGAAAGACTGCTACAATTAATCCTGCAGGGATTATGCAGGTGATGAAACTTGATGTTAAGTAGAAGGGTGTGTTTTGCTGGTTGAAGAACTTTACATTTGTTCTTTCGGTTTCATAGAAATTAATCTATTTAGATATATCAGATTTCATTGGGTTAGAATTCAGGAATTTGGCTGTTTACTTGGCTTTGGATCGACCAATGAGTCTCATCCATCCCCCATGTGTTGTTGGTACATATTAAATAGTCTCCATGGACTGCTCTTATCGTCTATCGAGCCAAATCTTTGCAGATGCAAGGAGGTAATCGTTGACTCCCTTTCCCACAGGCTACGAGTTGACTTAGAACGCAAACAAGATTCAGTGAAACAGCAAGGATTGAGCACCGAACTGTCCCCAATGGTTGACTTTAACGTCCTTCGATTCAAATATATATATATATATATATATATATATTAAACAAAAGAGAGAGAGAGAGAGAGAGAGAGAGAGAGAGAGAGAGAGAGAGAGAGAGAGAGAGAGATGGGTGGGGGTGGTTGTGGGGTTGGGAAGTTAATCGATCACAGGTGAAGGAGACAGCAGGAAGACAGGAAGCACAGCAGAGGTGGTTTAGAGGATGGAGCACGGGTTTGGTTCATCGTACCACACCACCACAGCCTTGCAAGCGGTGCAGCAGGAAGGCAAGGGCTTGCTTGGTTCAGGCTTCTTCTCATCCTTCTTCTCCTCCTTCTTCTCCTTGTCGGGTTCTCCGACGCTGACCACCTCCGCAGGCCGCTTCTTCTTCCTCAGGGCCTTCACGATGAGCACCGCGTCGACGTCCCCCACCACCGTCGCCGTGCTTTTCTCCGCGTCCATCGTTATCGACACCACCCCTGCATGCAGTCAGATCGTAGGTAAGACAGGATCAAACGCAGCATGCACGCAGACGGATCGGAAACCCATTCCTCCTCCACCGCCCACCATGGAATTTGGAGATGGTGGTCATGATGCAGCTCTTGCACTTGCCGCACATGATGCTGACCTTCAACACGATCTTCTGCAATCGGAAAGCCACAACAAATCACAACCATAATCGTATGATCGACATGGATGCCTAAGAACGCCGGCCACCAGTTTACCTTCATGATGACACCACGAACGCTGCAAGACGATGCAAGACCAGTAGTGCCGTTCCCAATTCCCCAAACCAAGTCGAAGCTTATATAGCTAAAGTTGCATGTGCTACGACTTGTTCTATGTATGCCCGAAACAACGGGTGCTTAATGTCAATTCAATATTGAATGATTGGTGCCACTCATCAATATCAAATGATCCATTGCAGGTTTGTGTGAACTGCTACGAGTCAAAAGCTGTGTGCCAACTAAAATAGATGCCACAAAGCACAGTAGTTATGTCGTCGAAATCCTTCCTAAATATATATCACACAAATAAGAGTCACAAAAATAAAGGCCGAACCACTCCATCATGGCTGCATGATGCGTGAATCTTGAAGCAAAATACTATCATCTCTTAGTCAACTCGTGCTTGTTCCTATAACTACATCAAGATTTATTCCTAAGGTGACGTTATAGTTGTAGATTAATATCTACATGTTACTAAGGCAACTCAGCTGCAGCAATGGATGCCACAAAGGGAACTGAAGCAGACTTTATTTGGATGAATTAAGAACAATTGCAAGGGAAATAAGTGCGAGAAATGGGGTCACAACACGAGAGAGGAGAAAGAAATCTAAATGCTAATACTATGAACGATAAAAAGAACAGGAGATCAATCGAAGTCAAAGGTCCTTTATCTCCGAATTATCAACCCATGTCATTTTGCCTTTTGGACTGCTTAACCTAACTAAACTCAAACTCTAAATCCTAATTTAATACAACAACATTATATTAACAAAAGAAAACATGTGTGGTTCTCATTCCCCTGTGAGCTTGAATTGCTTTGGACACATGTGAGAAGTTCTTCTCGGACACGTTGAACCATGACTGACTTCGATTGATGAGCTCCTCTCTCCTACCGACGAACAAATCACAATCAGCTGGTGGACAAGACAGATTTTAGCGTCTTGTATGCGTCACGACGGCGGCTATCACAGAGAGAGAGAGAGAGAGAGAGAGAGAGAGAGAGAGAGAGAGAGAGAGAGAGAGAGAGAGAGAGAGAGAGAGAGAGAGAGAGAGAGAGAGAGAGAGATATATATATATATATATATATATATATATATATATATAGGTGAAATTACTTGGATGCTCCTCCGATTCTACTTGTTAATTCAAGTTGATCAACAAGCGTCTTACTTGCGTCAGACTAGTCTTCGTTCAATCTATTGTTCAAATCCTTTGGTTGTCCAGCACAATCAAAAGCAGGTGAAGTTTAGTCAATAATCATAGGCATCCTTGCAGCAATAGTCAAATTAGCAACGATGAATTCAAACAGTATCTACTGAACCCAAGACTTACAAGGAAATAGGGGGACTAATTGGTTAATCAATTTCACTAAAAATTCTAAATCTATTAAACTATAGAGGAGAGAATAACATCCTGAATCGTGCTACGATATAAAGGGCATAGGTTATGGTAAAAGGATATGGTTATGTATAAGATTTGATAATTAATTATAGGTATAATATCTTTAATTTTTGATGTACACAAGGGTTTTTTATTATTAATTTGTCTAATAATTGAATTGGCATGTGGATGGATGGCTAATCCCAAGTTTCTTGTTTCAAAAAAAAAAAAAAAGTTGATTACAAATTTGTCAATTCCATGGGATGACCAATAAATTTGACACGAGATTGAGGAACGAATCTGAAATAGCAGCCAAAAAAAGGAGATGCGGAAGAGATGTTATGTTTTATTTTCCTCACCAGTCGTTATCATATGAGAAATGATACATCCTCCACATTTCCTTTACTTGACTTTGTCTTAGACTAATCTTTTAAAGCTGCGATATGTTTCTTCTTATATCTAATTTATATTGACCGCCGGCTGGTCTTCTCTCTCAAACAACACCAGCGAATCTTTTGACCAATCTACTACAGTTCGAATGCATGTTTCCAACTGGCATTTGGTGTAATGTGCGAGAGAGCCAAAAAATCTAAAAGCTTGTGGTTGTAAGTTCTTCCTTTGATGTCTAATTAATTGGCCTCTGAGTTGAGAAGACCTCCTCGAATCTAAAAGCTTGTGGTTGTAAGTTCTTCCTTTGATGTCTAATTAATTGGCCACATAATGCACATTTCCATTTGGCAATTGGTGTCACAAGTGAGAGAGCCAACGAATCAACGTCCTCAAATCCAAAAGGATGTGGGTTTATGGCTTTTTTTTAATGTGTAATTTAATCGGCCAAATGATGCATGAGCAGTGAGTACGGGTGTTGAAAGAGATGGGAACCGAACCATCAACAAGTCAAATCGGATTAAATTTAAATTAAAAAAATTGATTCGATTAGAGGAAGATACTTTGGATCGAAATTTTTTTTATCTATGTAATTAAATCAGTTTAAAAATCGATTAATCTGATTAGATTAATTGATTTTTAATTTTAAATAATTTAAAAATTATATATTTAAATGAATCGGTTTAATTTAATTGAACCAAGTCGGAATTTTTATCCAATTGGATCTACATTTTTTAAAAAAAAATTTATATCACAAATATTATTTTAAATATTTTAAATGATTAAACTTATATGCATATATATATATATTATTTTTATTTTTATATTGAAAGATGCCTTAGAGGAACAATAGCTTTTACATGTAATCCTTTTTTTTAATGATATTTTTTATGATGAGATTATATAGTAGTGATGTTTACAAATCAACAAAGCAATACATAGAGAAAAATAGAGTTCATACTACAGTGTGGTAAGAGAGTAATACTAAGAAGGGGAAGGATGAGGAAGAGCTAAAGAGACAAAGAGCGATGAACTCATCGAGTTTGGGGCCTTTGAGATGAGTTGATATTTTTTAAAAAATTAAAATCAGTTTAGTTTGATACGTTAATCGAATCGAAGAAGAGTATCGTTTCAAACTGTAATAATTTTAGTCTTTAAAATTAAATTATGAGTAAATTAGTTGGATGAGTTTTGATTTTTCGATTCGATTTGACCATCTATCCAAAATACAATTGAATAATAATTGAAGATATTAATATAAATTTTTTCATCTTCAACGAGATAGGGATGCTCACGGTTGGATTCAAACGGGAATCAAATCAACTTAAACTAATAGCACATCAAGTCAATAGTTATTTGAAACAAATAAAAATCTAGGGCATGTGGTTAGATTTTGATTCCTAGGAACTGATGGGTTTCAAATCGACTAAATATGAAATAAAAAAAATACAAATAGATTCCTTAGTACAATGATAAGCACTTTAGATTTAAAGTCAAATGACCTAAGTTTAAATTTAAATCTCGATGGACTACTTTTAACTTTTTTTTATCAATCGAAACTGATGGATCCAAATCGATGATTCCATTACTGAAATCCGAACCATCCATTTCGATTTCAAATTTGTTGAAACGAAACCGAAATCAGAATCGTGATCACTCCAACAAGGAACAAGATAAAAGATATAAAAGATAAAAATATGTTAATATTTAAATAGTTTTTTTTATTTTATCCTCTATTAAAATTACGTATAATTATTCGATAATATTTTTTTCTTTTATCATTCGTATGTATTGTATAGAACTATTTCAGTATTCTCATCTCAGCTATACAAATTTCCTTTTCAGTTATTATATTATTATTATTATTATTATTATTATTATTATTATTATATTACTATAATAATAATAATACTAATAATAATAATACTACTACTACTACTACTACTACGTCAAGTTAAATGGCTTCGCGTGAAAGCCAGCCGCGAGCATCACAGAGGCAGACTTCTTCTTCGGGGGCCTGGCCGTGCCCGGCGCCACCGCCAACACTACCACGGGCTACCTCGTGACCGCTGCCAACGTCGAGAAGATCCCCGGGCTCAACACCCTCGGCGTCTCCTTCTCTCGCGTCGACTTCGCCCCCGGCGGGCTGAACCTGAACCCGCCCCACACCCACCCGCGCGCCACCGAGATCATCTTCGTCCTCGACGTCGGCTTCCTCACCACCGCCAACAAGATGGTGGCCAAGACCATCACCAAGGGCGACGTCTTCGTCTTTCCCCGGGGGCTAGTCCACTTCCAACAGAACAGCGGTGCGGTTCCTGGCGCCAGCATCTCCGCCTTCAACAGCCAGCTCCCCGGCACCCAGTCCATTGCCGCCACACTCTTTGCGGCCAGTCCGCCGGTGCCCGACCACGTCCTCACCGAGGCCTTCCAGATCGGAACCAAGGAGGTGGAAACGGTCAAGAGGCGCCTTGCACCCAAGAAAGCAGCAGAAGAGGATGTCAACTGAGTCTACCGTCTTTAATTACTGCAACATGGTCGGCGGCATATCGTTTGTTCATTGTTCATTCAAACATCAGCTAAATAAGATTGCTGCAGCAAGACTCATCGTTTCTCTTCCCTTTTCTCCTCATATGATGATTCCATCTCGAATGCAAGAGGGATCTCCAAAACAAACACAAATGAGCCATTCTGTGTCTCCTATTCTGGCAATTCAAAATGATTTCCTACAAATTCCATAGTGGCTCAGGACACAAATAGACCACCAGCACACAACGACAGAGGTGATAAAGACAACAATCATGGTGGACTTTTACTTCAAATGGGGGCTTTACTCTGGTCCATAGTAATCATCATCGCTAAGCCATCAAATAAAATGGGTGATGCCTTTATGCATGCCCCAGAAGAGAGACAGATATCTGATAAAAAGGCATGCTTTTGGCAGTGTCCTCCTCCTCGGAAAGGTTTTTCTTCATGAATGGAGATATGAAATCGGTGGTAGGGTCGAGTGATTAATCAGCTCCATTCGGTTTGGATCCGATTTATGCTACAAGTTTTAGGTCTCATCCAAAGTGTTCGATGTAGTGTCGATCTTTGGTAAGACATTGCCTTGTAGGGTGGTTTCCAATGTGATCCTATAACATCAAGTTAGGCTTTCGAAATATATTTTGTAATGGAGAAATGGATCAGACCTTACTAAATATGCTCATGCTTTTTTCTATAGTCAACCCTCTCTTACCATTGGACGTTTAATTTTACATACGGATGATCCGATCCACAAGGACCATGATTGGGGATTATTTGATCGTCTTTCTTCGAGGAAGAAGCAAAACATAATCAACTTGAATTTGGGATAGCAATTCAAAATCTTAGGGAAAGACTTGATTTGTTATCTCGTCTGTGTTTTTGTGAAAAAAAGACCACTTGAAGGGGAGGGTTTCTTCAAACAATAAGGAGTCGAGACAACTATTCAATCAAATGATATTGAGCATGTTTCGTGGGCTATTTCTTTGCAAAATTGTATTCAATTTCATATGTAGCAATTCTGCCGAGATCTCTTCGTTAGTTGGGGGAAGAATTAGCACGAATAGAATTTTTTGAGGAACGTATCGAGAGAGAATTTGATTTGATTAAACTTTTGATGTTAGATTATGTGATCATATCTAATTAGATAAGATATATTATTGAGATGATTATATTCTGATTATGGTTATAACCAATAGAATAAAAGTCTGATTATATTAGGATTTCTTAGAAGATGATTTTGATGAAAGAAACTTTTCTAATTATTTATCTTAGATACTCTACTTTTGTCTAAAAATAGATAAGATCTCTTAGAGACTCAACACAAGATACAACCACAATAATCGAATATGTGAATATGTAAATACGTGGGTATACGAATATGCAGATAATTGAGAGATTATAATTGTTCTCTCATCTTTTATGATGATGTGAATCAACCAATAAGAGATTACATATCTTCTCTCATATTTTTTTGTTTATAAATTCTTATATGAAAAGTAAAAAAAAAGAAAAAGATAATCTAGTATTCCTTGTAGATCAACATCACACAAAACTTGCATCCAATAATGATATGCTTGTAGATCAGAGAAAAGATTTTAATATTGAAAGATCTATTATTATTATTATTTGATTTTAAATTTTCACATTAAAATTTTTTATTTAATAATAATATATTATGAATTTTATACTTAGATTTAAAATAGTATCGATCTTCACTGACATCAATGGACAGTGAGATTCTAGATAGGATCCTTTGGACATTCAAATTAGACTTTTAAAATATATTAGGCAACAGAGAGAAGGATGAGACCTTATTAATTGTTACCATGCTTGTCTTGTGTAGTCAATGCTCCCCTAACGTTTGACATGATAGTAATTTGATAACTTTATTTTATTATTTTCTATTGGCTGGAACATGACGGGAGCCGAAGTGCTTTTGGTCTCTCATCCAAAGTGCTAATGTTACGTTCATTTTCACCGAAACTAATATTTAGTGAAATTTTAAATATAGTACTTCTGACGTTCTATTAATAGATTGAATAATAAGGAGAAGGATTAGATGTTGATGATTATAGTCAATCCTCATTTACCGTTCGACTTGATAACAACACACGAACATGGTGATCTGCTGCCATTGTTGCAGACCCCACAAGACCCAAAGATCTGCAACTGTGAAGCCCAACCATCAACGTCTTCCAGAACCACGGCATCGTGCAACATGATGCGATGCGTCAATATTAGCACCGCATCCAGGTCCACGGCCGCTGACGGCTGTTTCGTCGTCATCGGAACTCTTCGATGTCGGGGGGGGTGTGTGTGGACGCGGGGCCACCTCGCTCTCCGTACCACTGGCTGCCGTCGGTGGTGGACGTCGCCTCCGAACGACGACCAATTGTGCCTGTAGTTTACGTGGGCGTCCACGGCACGGCGCGGTGTGGATTTATCGACGCCCGTGACGCAAGGTGGCGCCCGCGTCGGCCGCGGCGTGGGTCGTCTCGTTGGCAGGTGAGTGCGCCATAAGACCAGGAACTCGGCCACGGCAGATGCTGAGATCGGAACAGCCTCCACTCCTCTCGACCAACTGGCGCTTGCCGCGTCAACGACTCTCTCGCCAGGGCCCTCCGCTCGTCGACTCGTGTCGTCGGTATGCGGAGTCCACGTCACCCGAGTTCGAGGCGGGCATCTGGGCCACGAAAGTTTGGCCGGGCCGGTTCCTACAACACCGCCGCGGGGCCCCCGAGGAAGGGGGTGGACCACCATGAGATAGACGCGTGTACCAAACCGTGGGGCCCTTGGCGACGTCGTGGAACTGTGATATGCCGCCGTCACCATTTGCCTGCGAGAACCGTCCGTTTTGAAGCACGTTGTCATTTAGACGGCCGTGATTTGCCGGAACTGGTACAGCACGATTCCCCGAATTCCAAGTCTTTCTACTGACAGATCATTAGGATTAGCATTAAAATATAATAAATAAACATAAAAAATTTCTATAAAAAGCTTATTTCAAGAGAAAAAAAAAAGATAATTTCCTTTTGTTTTGTGCTAATGCCTCCAAACAGAACATACTAGAAGGAATCAGGCTCCTCTGCAATCCAAATGATAGCCTTATGTGTGGCAATATCTAAAGATGAATATATTAAACAACGATGGAATATGCATCAAATATTCTCAGTCAAATGCATATATATATATATATATATATATATATATATATATATATATATATATATATATATCAGATGCTCAAGACACAAAAAGATAAAGACTCTTCTTCCTTCCTCTTAACACAATCTCTGTATCGTTGAGAAGAAATGGCATCTGAACAGATCATTCGCGGAATCTACGGACAGTACATGGGCTACGATGGCGACGACGACGAGCCGCGCGCTGCTGCGACGCCTGCTGTCTATTTCGCTGGTGACCTCCGCGAGTTCAGCTCCTGCAACGCGAGCCGGAGGACGTCACGCCTCTCGCTCGAGTCCGAAGGCGATGACGCTGATGCTGAGGTGTCGGAGGAGGAGGACGTGCCGAAAGGCGGGGGAGGGGGCGCGCTTCTGGAGGAGTCGGACAAGGATTCGTCGATGGGCGTGGGGGTGGCCTCGATGCCCGGCACGCCCGACGGGCCCCGCCTGAGTTTGCTGTTCAATCTCAGAAGCCAGCAACTGAGGTTGGTTCGAGCTTGAAAATGAGAGATAGGAGGAATATTTCTGTTGCAATTGAGAACTTGTTGGTTCTTATTCAAGCTGAATATTTATGGACTGTGTGGATCCATATAATGATGTTCATTTTGTTAAGAGTAATGGTTTCATAATTTGCTTTCAGGTGGGTCTCCGAAAAGAACAAGGTTTATCCTTTGGTAAGCATTCCAAAACCTCTGACGCAATCCTGACAGGAATGTGATGGCTACTTTTGTTCTTTTGATATGATGCCACTGGACGTATTATGACACAAATGGAGACGATGCTGAAACCAAAAATGTCGCAAAATCCAAGAAGTTTCTGAAAGACTGCTATGGTTAATCCTGCAAGGATTATGCAGGTGGTGAAACTTGATGTTAAGTAGAAGGGTTTTTTTTTGCGGGTTGAAGAACTTTATATTTGTTCTTTCGGTTTCGTAGAAATTAATCAATTTAGATATATCAGATTTCATTGGGTTAGAATTCAGGAATTTGGCTGTTTACTTGGCTTTGGATCGACCATTGAATCTCATCCATCCCCCATGTGTTGTTGCTGCATGCTAAATAGTCTCCATGGACTGATCTTTTCGTCTATCGAGCCAAATCTTTGGAGATGCAAGGAGGTAATGGTTGACTCCCTTTCCCACAGGCTACGAGCTGACTTACAACGCAAACAAGATTCAGTGAAACTGCAAGGATCGAGCACCGAACTGTCTCTGATGGTTGACTTTAACGTCCTTCGATGCATATATATATATATATATATATATATATAAAGAGAGAGAGGGGAGTCGTCGATCACAGGTGAAGGAGACAGCAGGAAGCACAGCAGAGGTGGTTTAGAGGATGGAGCACGGGTTGGGTTCATCGTACCACACCACCACAGCCTTGCAAGCGGTGCAGCAGGAAGGCAAGGGCTTGCTTGGTTCAGGCTTCACCGGCTTCTTCTCCTTGTCGGGTTCTCCGACGCTGACCACCTCCGCAGTCCGCTTCTTCTTCCTCAGGGCATTCACGATGAGCACCACGTCGACGTTCCCCAACACCGTCACCGTGCTCTTCTCCGCGTCCATCGTTATCGACACCACCCCTGCATGCAGTCAGGTTGTAGGTAAGACAGGATCAAACGCAGCATGCATGCAGACGGATCGGAAACCCATTCCTCCTCCACCGCCCACCATAGAACTTGGAGATGATGGTCATGATGCAGCTCTTGCACTTGCAGCACATGATGCAGACCTTCAACACGATCTTCTGCAATCGGAAAGCCACAACAAATCACAACCATAATCGTATGATCGACATGGATGCCTAAGAACGCTTGGGCCACCGGTTTACCTTCATGATGACACCACGAACGCTGCAAGACGACGCAAGAGCCGTAGTGCCGTTCCCCAAACCAAGTCGAAGCTTATATAGCCGCCGAGTCGCATGTGCTACGACTTGTTCTACGTATGTATGAAGCAACGACCGCTAATGTCAATTCCATATCAAATGATCCACTGCAGGTTTGTGTGAACTGCTACGAGTCAAAAGCTGTGTGCCAACCAAAATACATGCCACAAAGCACAGTAGTTATGTCGTCGAAATCCGACCTAAATATATATCACACAAATAAGAGTCACAAAAATAAAGGCCGAACCACTCCATCATATCTGCATGATGCGTGAATCTTGAAGCAAAATACTATCATCTCATATTTCTTTTTGCACCACATTAACAAAATCCCTATAACTACATCAAGATTTATTCCTAAGGTGATGTTATAGTTGTAGATTAATATCTACATGTTACTAAGGCAACTCAGCTGCAGCAATGGATGCCACAAAGGGAACTGAAGCAGACTTTATTTGGATGAATTAAGAACAATTGCAAGGGAAATGAGTGCGAGAAATGGGATCACAACACGAGAGAGGAGAAAGAAATCTAAATGCTAATACTATATACGATAAAAAATAAAAAAAAACAGGAGATCAATCGAAGTCAAAGATCCTTTATCTCCGAATTATCAACCCATATCGTTTTGCCTTTTCGACTGCTTAACCTAACTAAACTCAAACTCTAAATCCTAATTTAATACAACAACATCATATTAACATAAGAAAAAGTGTGTGGTTCTCAGCTTGAATTGCTTTGAACACATGGGAGAAGCTCTTCTCGTACACGTTGAATCATGACTGACTTCGATTGATGGGCTCCTCTCTCCCACCGGAGAACACATCACAATCAGTTGGTGGACAATACAGATATTAGTGTATTGTAAGCGTCATAAAGGCGGCTATCAGAAATATATATATATATATATATATATATATATATATATATATATATATATATATATATATATATATATATATATATATACATGAAATTATTTGGATGCTCCTCCGAATCTACTTGTTAATTCAAGTTGATCAACAAGCGTCTTACTTGCGTCAGACTACTCTTCGTTCAATCTATTGTTCAAATCCTTTGGTTGTCTAGCACAGTCACGAGCAGGTGAAGTTTAGTCAATAATCATAGACATCCTTGCAGCAATAGTCAAATTAGCAACGATGAATTCAAACAGTATCTACTGAACGCAAGACTTACAAGGAAATAGGGGGACTAATTGGTCAATCAATTTCACTAAAAATTTCTCAATCTATTAAACTATAGAGGGGAGAATAACATCCTGAATCGTGCTACGATATAAAGGGCATAGGTTATGGCAAAAGGATATGATTGTATATAAGATTTGATAATTAAATATAGGTATAATATCTTTATTTTTTGATGTATACAAGTTTTATTATTATTATTATTAATTTGGATAATAATTGAATTGGCATATGGATGGATGGCTAATCCCGAGTTTCTTGTTTCAAAAAAAAAAAAAGAAGTTGATTAGGACACGAGATTTTGAGGAACGAATCTGAAATAGCAGCCAAAATAAGGAGATGCGGAAGAGATGTTATGTTTTATTTTCCTCGCTAGTCGTTATCATATGAGAAATGAAACATCCTCCACATTTCCTTTACTTGCGGAAGAGAAGCTGCGATATATCTAATTTGTATTGACCGTCGGCTGGTCTTCTCTCTAAAACAACACCAGCGAATCTTCTGACCACTCTACTAGTGTTCGAATGCATGTTTCCAACTGGCACTCGGTGTCATCTGCGAGAGAGCCAAAAACTATTAGTTGGCGACACAATGAATGAAGGTCGCTGGGTTGGGAATGAATGAAGGCTGTGGGTTGATGGATTCTTTAATGTGTAATTAATCGGCCAAATGTTGCATGAGCAGTGAGTACGGGTGTTGAAAGAGACGGGAACCGAACCATCGACAAGTCAAATCGGATTAAATTTAAATTTTTAAAAAATTGATTCGATTAAAGGAAGATGCTTTGGACCGAAATTGTTTTTGATCTATCTAATTAAATCGGTTTAAAAATCGATCGATTTTTAAGTTTAAAAATATATGTTTTAAATGAATCGATTTAGTTTAATTGAACTTTTTATCCGATTAAATCTATATTCTTAAAAATTTTATATCATAAATATCATTTTAAATATTTAAAATAATTAAACTTATTTGAAAATGATTTTTTTAAAAAAAATTTATATTGAAAGACGCCCTAGAGGAAAATGAGGCCACTTGTAATTTTTTTTAATGATGTTTTTGATGATGAGATTATTCAGTAATAATGCATACAAATCAGCAAAAAATTTATAGAAATCAACAAAAAGATTGTTAATGAAAAAGAATGAGAAAAAAAAATATAATGTTGATGAGAGAGTAAGGTTAAGAAAGGAAAAGGAGGATGAGGAGAAAGAGCCAGAGAGATAAAAGAATCTAATGTTTTGTGCTCTTTCCTGTCCTGAGAACAGGTGGAGGTTTTATATTCTTATTCAGGATCGATCGTACGTGCTCGATTGAGACATCAGCACTGAGTTGAGACGACCTCCTCGAATCTAAAAACTTGTGGTTGTAAGTTCTTCCTTTGATGTCTAATTAATTGGCCACATAATGCACGTTACCGGTTGGCATTTGGTGTCACAAGTGAGAGAGCTAACGAACCAACGTCCTCAAATCCAAAAGGCTGTGGGTTTATGGCTTTTTTTAATGTGTGATTTAATCGGCCAAATGATGCATGAGCAGTGAGCACGGGTGTTGTAAGAGATGGGAACCGAACCATCAACAAGTCAAATCGGATTAAATTTAATTTTAAATCTTTTTTTTATTCGATTAAAGGAAGATGCTTTGGATCGAAATTGTTTTTGATCTATCTAATTAAATCAGTTTAAAAATCGATTAATCTGATTAGATTAATTGATTTTTAATTTTAAGTAATTTAAAAATTATATATTTAAATGAATCGGTTTAATTTAATTGAACCAAGTCGGAATTTTTATCCAATTGGATCTACATTTTTTTAAAAAAAAAAGTTATATCACAAATATTATTTTAAATATTTTAAATGATGAAACTTATATGAAAATATTTTTTTATTTTTATATTGAAAGATGCCTTAGAGGAACAATAGCTTTTACATGTAATCCTTTTTTTAATGATATTTTTTATGATGAGATTATATACAAATCAACAAATCAACAAATCAACAAAGCTATTCATAGAAATCAACAAAGGGATTATTAATGAAAAAAGATGAGAGAAAAATAGAGTTCATAATGGAAAGAGAATCTAAAGATTTCGGGGCCTTTGAGTTGAGTTGATTTTTTTAAAATTAAAATCAGCTTAGTTTGGTTTGGTAATCCAATCGAAGAAGAGTACTTTCTCAAACTATAATTATTTATAGTCTTCAAAATTGAATTATGAATAAATTGGTTCGATTCAGGTTTGAGGTTTGATTTTTCGATTCGATTTGAACATGCATGATTACTAAATTATGTTTGAAGAAAGAAAAGAAAATATAAAAGCACAGAATTGTAGTTGAACATCTATCCAAAACACAATTGAAGATATTGATATAACTCTTTTTTTTTTTTTTTATCTTCAACCAGATAGGGATGCTTACGGTTCGATTCAAACAGGAATCAAATCAACTTAAACTAATAACACATCAAGTCAATAGTTATTTGAAACAAATTAAAATCGAGGGCATGTGGTTCGATTTCGATTTTAAATTTGGTGAAACGAAACGGAAATCAGAATCGTGATCACTCGAACAAGCAACAAGATAAAAGATATAAAATATGATAATATTTAAATAATTATTTTATTTTATCCTCTATCAAAATTATGTATAATTATTAGATAATATTTTTTTTCTTTTATCATTCATATCTATTCTTTAGAACTATTTCATTATTCTCATAATAATGGATTTTGAAACAAGTAGGTCAAAATCAGCAAGCATTCTACGTGTTGTCATTCCCATCCAACACTATTTAACATGGGGTGTGACACAACCGGCTGCTATCAAGTCGGGTTTGGACCATATCCAAGTAATGCCCAAACCCGAACCCAAGAGCAAAACGAACGCAAATGATGTTTAACATTGTTATGGCATATTTTGGGCCTTTTAGAACAGCTTAAACTTTGGACTTTTGATATTTGTGATTACCTAATCAAGTCGTTAAGATGACATCGAAGCACATCCAATATGGAATTCTGAAAAGATCAAAAGTATCTCTTCAGTGTTTTTTTTTTCTTTTTTTTTTATTTAGTGTTACTTTGTACTTTTAGAGGACATTTATGTCTTTTCATTATAAAGATGAAATATTCCTTTAAAAGACAAATATCAAAATAAATTGTTCGATGCAATTTTATCTTCACAAGAGGGAAGCAACTTTCATTAATTACAAAGAAAGAAGAAGAGAGCTTACTATGACACCATGACTTAACCTAAATAGAAGGCTCTAAAAATCACACTTGTGTGTAAACAAACTAAGAAGCCACCAAAGCTTCCTCGGGTCGGTCAGTTCATTAACAAGTGAGCTGCCTGTGGTTTACTTACTCAACATGGTGGGTCGGATTGGAAGAGAGCTTCTGATCCATATGCTGATGCCATGCATGCTTGCTCTCTCCCCTCTCTGCCCTCCTACGATACACAAGCTAAACTTACAAGACAAGAACCAAATCTCATATCAGCTCTCGATCTGCGTAGTACTGCAAGTTGTTACCTAATGGCTGATGCTATTTTCCATCTGAAGATGATGATCCCTTACAAGCTAACACAGAGAGAGAGAGAGAGAGAGAGAGAGAGAGAGAGAGAGAGAGAGAGAGAGAGAGAGAGAGAGAGAGAGAGAGAGATTCGTATTTGTGTTGGGAGACCGGTCATTACTTGTTCATGCCAATGCCACATATACTGCTGCTTTCTTACCTCTGTCCACGTTTCTTGGCTTGTGGAGGACCATTTCATGCCTTCTTCTTCTGTATCACATCACACTTTCCCCTCTTATAAATACCATCATCTTCGTCACCTTTTCTCTCTGTCTCCTTCTCCGCCAACAAGTGAAGTCTTCAACAGCGGCAGCAGCAAGCAGCGAGCTGGTGGCATGGCCCAGTCCTCCTTCCTCGCCTGCTTCTCCCTCTTCCTCGTTCTTCCTCCCTGCCTCGCTGCGGACCCTGACCTGCTCCAAGACATCTGCGTAGCACATCTCAGCACCAGTAACCAACGCTTCACTCCCCTCTGTTTCAGTGGATGACGTCTTGCGTCCCCATCGATCGACATTGTATTCATGCTCTCGAACGCTGACTTCTGTCGCAGACGTCAAGTTAAATGGCTTCGCGTGCAAGCCAGCCGCGAGCATCACGGAGGCAGACTTCTTCTTCGGGGGCCTGGCCGTGCCCGGCGCCACCGCCAACACTACCACGGGCTACCTCGTGACCGCTGCCAACGTGGAGAAGATCCCTGGGCTCAACGCCCTCGGCGTCTCCTTCTCTCGCGTCGACTTCGCCCCCGGTGCCCGACCACGTCCTCACCGAGGCCTTCCAGATCGGAACCAAGGAGGTGGAAAAGATCAAGAGCCGTCTTGCACCCAAGAAAGCAGCAGAAGAGGATGTCAACTGAGTCTACCGTCTTTAATTACTGGAATATGGTCGGCGGCATATCGTTTGTTCATTGTTCATTCAAACATCAGCTAAATAAGATCGCTGCAGCAAGACTCATCGTTTCTCTTCCCTTTTCTCCTCATATGATGATTCCATCTCGAATGCAAGAGGGATCTCCAAAACAAACACAAATGAGCCATTCTGTGTCTCCTATTCTGGCAATTCAAAAGGATTTCCTACAAATTCCATAGTCGCTCAGGACACAAATAGACCACCAGCACACAACAACAGAGGTGATAAAGACAATCATGGTGGACTTTTACTTCAAATGGGAGCTTTACTCTGGTCCATAGTAATCATTATCACTAAGCCATCAAATAAAATGGGTGATGCCTTTATGCATGCCCCAGAAGAGAGACAGATATCTGATAAAAAGGTATGATTTTGGCTGTGTCCTCCCCCTCGGAAAGGTTTTTCTTCATGAATGGAGATATGATATCGGTGGTAGGGTTGGAGTGATTAATCAGCTCCATTCGGTTTGGATCCGATTTATTCTACAAGTTTTAGGTCTCATCCAAAGTGTTCGATGTAGTGTCGATCTTTGGTAAGACATTGCCTCGTAGGGTGGTTTCCAATGTGACGTTACTAAATATGCTCATGCTTTTTTCTATAGTCAATCCTCTCTTACCATTCAACCTATAATTTTACATGCGGATGATCCAATCCACAAAGATTATGATTGGAAATTGTTTGATCGTCTTTCTCCAAGGAAGAAGCGAAACATAATCAACTTGAATTTGGGATAGCTATTCGAAATCTTAGGAAAAGACTTGATTTGTTATCTCATGTTTGTTTTTCATGAAAAAAGATCAATTGAAGGGAGGTTTCTTCAAACAAATAATGAGCTGAGGCAACTATTCAATCAAATGCTATTGAGCATGTTTCGTGGGTTATTTCTTTACAAAATTGTGTTCAATTTCATATGTGATAATTCCGTCAAGATCTCTTCGTTAGTTTGGGGAAGAATGAATCGGATTTTTTGAGGAATGTATCGAGAGAGAATTTGATTTGATTAAACTTTTGATGTTAGATTATGTGGTCATATCTAATTAGACAAGATATATTATGGATGTTATTGTATTCTGATTACGATTATAACCAATATAATATAAGTCTAATTATATTATGATTCCTCAGAAGATGATTTTGATGAAAGGAAATTTCCTAATTATTTATCCTAGATACTCTAATTTCACCTAAAAATAGATAGGATCTTCTAGGGACTCAACACACGACACAACCATACAATAATAGAATGTGGATACGTAAATACGTGGGCATACGAATGTGCAGATAAATAACATGATTGAGAGATTATAATTGTTCTCTCATCTTTTCTGATGATGTGAACCAATCAATAAGAGATTACAGATCTTTTCTCATATTCTTTTTGTCTATAAATTAATATATGAAAAATAAAAAAAAGAGAAAAAGATAGTCTAGTATTCTTTGTAGATCAACATCACAAGATCCGATAATAATATGCTTGTAGATCAAGAAAAGATTTTAATATTGAAAGATCTAGTATTATTTGATTTTAAATTTTCACATTAAAATTTTTTATTTAATAATAATATATTATGAATTTTATACTTAGATTTAAAATAGTGTCGATCTTCACTGACATCAATGGACAGTGAGATTCTAGATAGGATCCTTTGGACATTCAAATTAGACTTTTAAAATATATTAGGCAACAGAGAGAACGATGAGACCTTATTAATTGTTACCATGCTTGTCTTGTGAAGTCAATGCTCCCCTAACGTTTGACATGATAGTAATTTGATAACTTTATTTTATTATTTTCTATTGGCTGGAACATGACGGGAGCCGAAGTGCTTTTGGTCTCTCATCCAAAGTGCTAATGTTACGTTCATTTTCACCGAAACTAATATTTAGTGAAATTTTAAATATAGTACTTCTGACGTTCTATTAATAGATTGAATAATAAGGAGAAGGATTAGATGTTGATGATTATAGTCAATCCTCATTTACCGTTCGACTTGATAACAACACACGAACATGGTGATCTGCTGCCATTGTTGCAGACCCCACAAGACCCAAAGATCTGCAACTGTGAAGCCCAACCATCAACGTCTTCCAGAACCACGGCATCGTGCAACATGATGCGATGCGTCAATATTAGCACCGCATCCAGGTCCACGGTGTCTCTGCCGCTGACGGTTGTTTCGTCGTCATCAGAACTCTTCGATGTCGGGGGTGTGTGTGGACGCGGGGCCACCTCGCTCTCCGTACCACTGGCTGCCGTCGGTGGTGGACGTCGCCTCCGAACGACGACCAATTGTGCCTGTAGTTTACGTGGGCGTCCACGGCACGGCGCGGTGTGGATTTATCGACGCCCGTGACGCAAGGTGGCGCCCGCGTCGGCCGCGGCGTGGGTCGTCTCGTTGGCAGGTGAGTGCGCCATAAGACCAGGAACTCGGCCACGGCAGATGCTGAGATCGGAACAGCCTCCACTCCTTCGACCAACTGGCGCTTGCCGCGTCAACGACTCTCTCGCCAGGGCCCTCCGCTCGTCGACTCGTGTCGTCGGTATGCGGAGTCCACGTCACCGAGTTCGAGGCGGGCATCTGGGCCACGAAAGTTTGGCCGGGCCGGTTCCTACAACATGAGGAAGGGTGGACCACCATGAGATAGACGCGTGTACCAAACCGTGGGGCCCTTGGCGACGTCGTGGAACTGTGATATGCCGCCGTCACCATTTGCCTGCGAGAACCGTCCGTTTTGAAGCACGTTGTCATTTAGACGGCCGTTATTTGCCGGAACTGGTACAGCACGATTCCCCGAATTCCAAGTCTTTCTACTGACAGATCATTAGGATTAGCATTAAAATATAATAAATAAACATAAAAATTTCTATAAAAGCTTATTTCAAGAAAAAAAAGATAATTTCCTTTTGTTTTGTGCTAATGCCTCCAAACAGAACATACTAGAAGGAATCAGGCTCCTCTGCAATCCAAATGATAGCCTTATGTGTGGCAATATCTAAAGATGAATATATTAAACAACGATAGAATATGCATCAAATATTCCCAGTCAAATGTATATATATATATATATATATATATATATATATATATATATATATATATATATATATATATCAGATGCTTAAGACACAAAAAGATAAAAGACTCTTCTTCCTTCCTCTCAACACAATCTGTGTATCATTGAGAAGAAATGGCATCTGAACAGATCATTCGCGGAATCTACGGACAGTACATGGGCTACGATGGCGACGACGACGAGCCGCGCGCTGCTGCGACGCCTGCTGTCTATTTCGCTGGTGACCTCCGCGAGTTCAGCTCCTGCAACGCGAGCCGCAGGGCGTCACGCCTCTCGCTCGAGTCCGAAGGCGATGACGCTGATGCTGAGGTGTCGGAGGAGGAGGACGTGCCGAAAGGCGGGGGAGGGGGCGCGCTTCTGGAGGAGTCGGACAAGGATTCGTCGATGGGCGTGGGGGTGGCCTCGATGCCCGGCACGCCCGACGGGCCCCGCCTGAGTTTGCTGTTCAATCTCAGAAGCCAGCAACTGAGGTTGGTTCGAGCTTGAAAATGAGAGATAGGAGGAATATTTCTGTTGCAATTGAGAACTTGTTGGTTCTTATTCAAGCTGAATATTTATGGACTGTGTGGATCCATATAATGATGTTCATTTTGTTAAGAGTAATGGTTTCATAATTTGCTTTCAGGTGGGTCTCCGAAAAGAACAAGGTTTATCCTTTGGTAAGCATTCCAAAACCTCTGACGCAATCCTGACAGGAATGTGATGGCTACTTTTGTTCTTTTGATATGATGCCACTGGACGTATTATGACACAAATGGAGACGATGCTGAAACCAAAAATGTCGCAAAATCCAAGAAGTTTCTGAAAGACTGCTATGGTTAATCCTGCAAGGATTATGCAGGTGGTGAAACTTGATGTTAAGTAGAAGGGTTTTTTTTTGCGGGTTGAAGAACTTTATATTTGTTCTTTCGGTTTCGTAGAAATTAATCTATTTAGATATATCAGATTTCATTGGGTTAGAATTCAGGAATTTGGCTGTTTACTTGGCTTTGGATCGACCATTGAATCTCATCCATCCCCCATGTGTTGTTGCTGCATGCTAAATAGTCTCCATGGACTGATCTTTTCGTCTATCGAGCCAAATCTTTGGAGATGCAAGGACGAGCTGACTTAGAACGCAAACAAGATTCAGTGAAGCAGCAAGGATCGAGCACCGAACTGTCTCTAATGGTTGACTTTAACGTCCTTCGATGCACATATATATACACACATATATATATATATTTATTTATTTATATTTATATATATAAAGAGAGAAAGAGAGAGAGAGGGGAGTCGTCGATCACAGGTGAAGGAGAGAGCAGGACGACAGGAAGCACAGCAGAGGTGGTTTAGAGGATGGCGCACGGGTTGGGTTCATCGTACCACACCACCACAGCCTTGCAAGCGGTGCAGCAGGAAGGCAAGGGCTTGCTTTGTTCAGGTTTCACCGGCTTCTCCTCCGGCTTCTTCTCCTTGTCGGGTTCTCCGACGCTGACCACCTCCGCAGTCCGCTTCTTCTTCCTCAGGGAATTCACGATGAGCACCACGTCGACGTTCCCCAACACCGTCACCGTGCTCTTCTCCGCGTCCATCGTTATCGACACCACCCCTGCATGCAGTCAGGTCGTAGGTAAGACAGGATCAAACGCAGCATGCATGCAGACGGGTCGGAAACCCATTCCTCCTCCACCGCCCACCATAGAATTAGGAGATGATGGTCATGATGCAGCTCTTGCACTTGCAGCACATGATGCAGACCTTCAACACGATCTTCTGCAATCGGAAAGCCACAACAAATCACAACCATAATCGTATGATCGACATGGATGCCTAAGAACGCTTCGGCCACCAGTTTACCTTCATGATGACACCACGAACGCTGCAAGACGACGCAAGAGCCGTAGTGCCGTTCCCCAAACCAAGTCGAAGCTTATATAGCCGCCGAGTCGCATGTGCTACGACTTGTTCTACGTATGTATGAAGCAACTACCGCTAATGTCAATTCCATATCAAATGATCCATTGCAGGTTTGTGTGAACTGCTACGAGTCAAAAGATGTGTGCCAACCAAAATGCATGCCACAAAGCACAGTAGTTATGTCGTCGAAATCCGACCTAAATATATATCACACAAATAAGAGTCCCAAAAATAAAGGCCGAACCACTCCATCATATCTGCATGATGCGTGAATCTTGAAGCAAAATACTATCATCTGTTAGTCAACTCGCGCTTGTATTTCTTTTTGCACCACATTAACAAAATCCCTATAACTACATCAAGATTTATTCCTAAGGTGATGTTATAGTTGTAGATTAATATCTACATGTTACTAAGGCAACTCAGCTGCAGCAATGGATGCCACAAAGGGAACTGAAGCAGACTTTATTTGGATGAATTAAGAACAATTGCAAGGGAAATGAGTGCGAGAAATGGGATCACAACACGAGAGAGGAGAAAGAAATCTAAATGCTAATACTATGAACGATAAAAAATAAAAAAAAACAGGAGATCAATCGAAGTAAAAGATCCTTTATCTCCGAATTATCAACCCATATCGTTTTGCCTTTTCGACTGCTTAACCTAACTAAACTCAAACTCTAAATCCTAATTTAATACAACAACATCATATTAACATAAGAAAAAGTGTGTGGTTCTTATTGCCCGGTGAGCTTGAATTGCTTTGAACACATGGGAGAAGTTCTTCTCGTACACGCTGAATCATGACTGACTTCGATTATTGATGGGCTCCTCTCTCCGACCGGAGAACACATCACAATCAGTCGGTGGACAATACAGATTTTAGTGTCTTGTAAGCGTCATGAAGGCGGCTCTCAGATATATATATATATATATATATATATATATATATATATATATTGGATGCTCCTCCGAATCTACTTGTTAATCCAAGTTGATCAACAAGCGTCTACTTGCGTCAAACTAGTAAGAGTTCAATCTAACGTTCAAATCCTTTGGTTGTCCATCACAATCACAAGCAGGTGAACTTTAGTCAATAATCATAGACATCCTTGCAGCAATAGTCAAATTAGCAACGATGAATTCAAACAGTATCTACTGAACCCAAGACTTACAAGGAAATAGGGGGACTAATTGGTCAATCAGTTTCACTAAAAATTTCTCAATCTATTATACTATAGAGGAGAGAATAACATTCTGAATCGTGCTACGATATAAAGGGCATAGGTTATGGTAAAAGGATATGGTTATGTATAAGATTTGATAATTAATTATAGGTACAATATCTTCAATTTTTGATGTATACAAGGTTTATTATTATTATTATTATTATTATTATTATTAATTTGGATAATAATTGAATTGGCATATGGATGGATGGCTAATCCCAAGTTTCTTGTTTCAAAAAAAAAAAAAAAAAAAGAATTTGATTACAAATTTGTCAATTCCATGGGATGACCAATAAATTTGACACGAGATTTTGAGGAACGAATCTGAAATAGCAGCCAAAATAAGGAGATGCGGAAGAGATTTTAGGTTTTATTTTCCTCACCAGTCGTTATCATATGAGAAATGAAACATCCTCCACATTTCCTTTCCTTGCGGAAGAGAAGCTGCGATATATCTAATTTGTATTGACCGTCGGCTGGTCTTCTCTCTAAAACAGCACCAACTACTGTTCGAATGCATGTTTCCAACTGGCCCTTGGTGTCATCTGCGAGAGAGCCAAAAACTATTAGTTGGCGACATAATGCAAGTTTCCAATTGGCATTTGGTGCCAAAGGTGAGAGAGAGAGCCAACGAATGAAGGTCCGCTGGGTTGGGAAGATCTTACCCGAATCAAGAAGGCTGTGGGTTTATGGCTTTTTTTAATGTGTAATTTAATCGGCCAAATGATGCATGAGCAGTGAGTACGGGTGTTGAAAGAGATGGGAACCGAACCATCGACAAGTCAAATCGGATTAAATTTAATTTTAATTTTTTTTGTTTGATTCGATTAAAGGAAGATGCTTTGGATCGAAATTGTTTTTTTGATCTATCTAATTAAATCGGTTTAAAAATCGATCGATTTTTAAGTTTAAAAATATATGTTTTAAATGAATCGATTTAGTTTAATTGAACTTTTTATCCGATTGGATCTATATTCTTAAAACTTTTATATCATAAATATCATTTTAAATATTTAAAATAATTAAACTTATGTGAAAATAATTTTTTATTTTTTATATTGAAAGACGCCCTAGAAGAAAATGAGGCCACTTGTAATTTGTTTTTAATGATGTTTTTGATGATGAGATTATTCAGTAATAATACATACAAATTAAAAAATTTAGAAATCAACAAAAGATTGTTAATAAAAGAATAGAAAAAAAAATACTGTTTTAGTAGGTTAAGAAAGGAAAAGGAGGACGAGGAGAAAGAGCCAGAGAGATAAAAGAATGTAATGTTTTGTACTCTCTCTTATCCGATGGGGGTTTTATATTCTTGCTCGGGATCGACCGTACACACTCGATTGAGACATCAGCACTGAGTTGAGACGACCTTCTCGAATCTAAAAACTTGTGGTCGTAAGTTCTTCCTTTGATGTCTAATTAATTGGCCACATAATGCACGTTTCCAGTTGGCATTTGGCGTCACAAGTGAGAGAGCCAACGAATCAACGTCCCCAAATCCAGAAGGCTGTGGGTTTATGGCTTTTTTAATGTGTAATTTAATCGGCCAAATGATGCATGAGCAGTGAGTACGGGTGTCCAAAGAGATGGGAACCGAACCATCTATTGAATTTAAATATATAAAATTGATTCGATTAAAGGAAGATAACTTGGATCGAAATTATTTTTGATCCATCTAATTAAACCAGTTTAAAAATCGATTAATCTGATTAGATTAATTGATTTTTAATTTTAAATAATTTAAAATATATATATATTTAAATGAATCGGTTTAATTTAATTGAACTAAGTCAGAATTTTTATCCAATTGGATCTACAATTTTTTTTTAAAAAAATTATATCACAGATATTATTTTAAATGATTAAATTTATATCAAATTTTTTTTATTTTTATATTGAAAGATGCCTTAGAGGAACAATAGCTTTTACATGTAATCCCTTTTTTTAATGATATTTTTTATTATGAGATTATATAGTAGTGATGTGTACAAATCAACAAAGCAATTCATAGAAATCAACAAAGGGATTATTAGTGAAAAAAGATGAGAGAAAAATAGAGTTCATACCACAGACAAGGGGAAGGAGGAGGAGGAGGAGATAGAGAGACCAAGGAAGAGCGATCGTTGAGTTTGGAAAGAGACTTTAAAGATTTCAGGGCCTTTGAGTTGAGTTGATATATATTTTTAAATTAAAATCAGCTTAGTTTGATTTGGTAATCGAATCGAAGAAGAGTACTTTCTCAAACTATAATTATTTATAGTCTTCAAAATTGAATTATGAATAAATTGGTTCGATTCAGGTTTGAGGTTTGATTTTTCGATTCGATTTGAACGTGCATGATTACTAAATTATGTTTGAAAAAAGAAAAATATAAAAGCACTGAATTGTAGTTGAACATCTATCCAAAATACAATTGAATAGTGAAGATGTTAATATAATTTTTTTTTTTAATCTTCAACGAGATAGGGATGCTCACGGTTCGATACAAACAGGAATCAAATCAACTTAAACTAATAACACATCAAATCAATAGTTATTTGAAACAAATTAAAATCGAGGGCTTATGGTTCGATTTCGATTTCAAATTTGGTGAAACGAAACGGAAATCAGAATCGTGATCACTCCAACAAGGAACAAGATAAAAGATATAAAATATAAAATATGTTAATATTTAAATAGTTTTTTATTTTATCCTCTATCAAAATTACGTAAAATTATTCGATAATATTTTTTTCTTTTATCATTCGTATATATTGTGTAGAATAATTTCAGTATTCTATGCAAACTTCCCTTCCAGTTATATTGTAAATATATAATAATAATAATAATAGTAATAGTAGTTGTTGAATCTCGGATTTTAATGATGAAACTAAATGATAATGTTTTATGATCTAACTGCGTTTGAAGTTACGCAACTCTACTATCGATCAGGATTAGACAGTTGACGTTGGAGGAATTAACGTTGCACCGGAGGTAATCACGTCAGGATATTGAATGTCGAGCCGGAGGTTCGGTCGACAATTAGCAAGAGGAGCGGAGTTGCACCAAGGATATCAGGGTTGCGAAGGTCAATCACCGATTGGGCAACAAGCCGCAAGAGAGGACAACGTGCCGAAGAATCGGATGAAGCGCCGACCAATGATGTGCTGGACAACTGAATGTCAATTCGTGTTGTAATAATTGTCTAGATCGAAGTAGAGTTTTGTTTGTGCATGTGCAGGATTAACTACGATAACGATGAAGGTGTAAAGCGAAACAAAGTATCGAAAGTCAAGTAGGATGGATCGTTGAGAGTTCGACAGGAGTCCGAAGATTCGTTGGGAATGTTACCGGAACCAGCCGAGAACGAGTAAGGAGCTTACCGAAGGGTTTTCGGAAGTTCACTGGAAGGTTCGTCGGAAGTTCGCGGAGCTTGCCAAAGAAGCTCGATAGAACTCGCCAAGATCATCGTGAAGTCCAATAGCTTGCCGGGAGTCTGCAGAATGGTTTTCAAGGGTTCGTCGAAAGACCGTCGGAAGTTTGCCGAAAGCTCGACAGAAGAAGTCTTGATTTGTCGGACTTTGTAATAGCCTAGGAAATATCTTTAATTTCATAGTTAGCATATTAATTTGGGTTAAGATTAGGTATTAATCCTATAACTCAAGTAGGAGCCAAGTGGGCCTTGGTTTGGACCGGTTTGAGCCGAGTTTTTGGCCTAAACCAGTGAGCTGAAATGTGCTGGGCAGTGGCACCACCCAGGACCAGAAAGCTAGGCAGTGGCATCGTCCAGTGGCCGACTGATGGGCGGTGGAACCACCCCAGGTTGGGCGGTGGCACGGCCCAACACCCGAGAGGGTGAGCGATGGCACCGTTGCCTTGGGCAGTGGAACCACCCAGTACATTGTCAGTCTGACAACTAACAAGAGGTGGTATCGCCAGCACCGGGAACAACAAAAGTGATTCAAATTTGGGCTCCAAATTTGAATCCTCTTAAGGCCTATAAATACCCCTCATATTCTTGGATGAAAGGATGTCTATGACTAAAAAAAAGAAGGGGTAAACTCTCTTGAAAGTGTGTTCAAAATCTTCCCTCTAAATTTTAAGAGTGTTCTAGTTCAAGAGAGGGGTAAGAGGTCTTGTAATGGTTATCTCCTAAGCCCATCAAAAGGGGAGGAGTTGTAAGGGAGTTCATCCTCGTCCATTGGAAAGATGATAGCTAGTGGAAAGCCGGTGGCCTCAAGCGAAGAGGAATCGGGAGTGGATGTAGGTCGGATGACCAAACCACTATAAAAATAATTTGCATTTATGTTCATACATTTATCTTTCTGCAAACATTTACTTTGCTAAGTTCATCATTTCCTTCTTACGTATTCCTTCAAGTTAAAACGCAATCGAAACGGTTTCAAACGAAACGTTGATTTCTATCATACGAAGTTTTCAAAACTTGTTTAAATCGTCGAAAGTTCATCGTTCTTTACCGCTGCACTAATTCACCCCCCCTCTTAGTGTCGCTCGATCCCTAACAATTGGTATCAGAGCCACGTTATTTCTCATTCGGATTTGCACCCATAAGAAATGGCTCTTCATGGCTTTCAAGAGGGCTTTTCGATTTTTCGTCCACCGTTATTTAACGGTTCGGACTACACATATTGGAAAACTCGAATAAGAGTTTTCTTGATTTCAATGGATTTGGATGTGTGGAACATCATCGAAAATGACTTTCAATTTTCCTCTAAACCAACGAACGAATGGTCGAATTTGGAGAAGAAATATTTTTCTTTAAACGCAAAGGCTATGAATGTCTTATTTTGTGCTTTAGATAAAAACGAGTTTAATCGAATTTCTTCTTGTGAAACGACTTTTGAAATTTGATGAACACTTGAAATCATGCACGAAGGAACTAGTAGAGTCAAAGACTCGAAAGTAAATCTCTTATTGCATGATTTTGAGCTTTTCTAAATGAAACCAAGCGAGACTATCGGTGACATGTACATCCGTTTCACGGATATTGTCAATAGTCTAAGAGCTCTTGATAAATCTTTTTTAGATTTTAAACTCGTAAGCAAGATCTTAAGATCCCTTCCAAAAAGATGAGATCCTAAAGTAACCGCAATATAAGAAGCTAAAAATCTAAATGATCTTCCGGTTGAAGAACTCATTGGCTCACTAATGACATATGAAATGAGCCTATTGGAACATGAGGAACATATGGAACTTGATGAACACTTGAACCATCTTCCAAAGAATATGAAAGATTTGAAACTTTGGACAAATGAATGCCACTTGAGTGATGACTCAAGTGATGAGAACAATGAAGAGGATATTGAATTTTTAATGAATCTTAACAAGTTCATTAAACAAAAATTAAAAAACATAAATGAACTTGAATGGCGGAAGAGGCCAAAGATGAAGAAGAAGAGCAAAGAAGAATCAAGTGACGAAACGACGAATTGAGCTTTGACGGGCTTCGACTACAAGGTAAGTAACTTAACTCCCTTGAATTATTTTGAAATTACATGACTTTTCCATGAGTACTTAACTTAGTTAGTAGGATATAAATAATTTTTTTTCAAAAATTGTATCATGCTTTTCCTTCTAGTATTTTTTTTAGAAGTATAAAAAAAAATGAATGATGATTGTATAATGTGCGATAATATGTGTACGCAACTAATCCATGCATGTATCTTGATGAGTTACATTGGTTTTTTCGTTCTAAACATGATGCTTGACTATTATATATCATGTATGAGTTTTTGAAATAATGTTGATTTGAAACTCTATGTTTTGGATTAACGTGTTTTTGGATTAATCATTCTCATGACCAATTAAGATGACTTCCATGTATGCTTTTCCGTATCGATTTTCAATTTTAAACATGATACATATCTATGTATGGATTTCGTTAAAGTCTTTTGATAATGGATGTTTGTATCATGCTTATGATTTGAAAACCTCTATATTGGATTAATGGGTCTTAATCATTTTTATGATGAGATCATTCCTAAATATAATTATGCTTTTGATTTAAAATAAGATGCATTGTTTTTGACACAAAAAATGCATCATCATGATAATGGCATGTTTCATGATAATGCTTGCACACCAAATGTGATAAAAGATAAAAGCAAGCATATTGATGATTTCGCTTTCAACATGATGCATGGTCTTTATATGAAAATTTGAACATGCTTATATGAAATTAATTACATGATATAAAAATACATTTTCTATCCTATTGAAATTAATGAACTCATTTCATGAATCATATGAATCTCTTGAATCAATTTTGGAAAATGCCGCATACTCAATGAGTTACAATTTCATGATCTTTATGACGAAATTTGCCTTTCCATCTTGAATGTCGACATTTTTATTTAAGGCAAAGGCATGCTTATAAGAATCAAATTATATGAATAGAAATTTATAAAAACGAAATGCAATCCTCTATCTTATCGATTTTTCAATAAATCTATGCTTGTTATGTATGAATTTATTTAATAGAAATTTATAAAAACGAAATGTAATCCTCTATCTTATCGATTTTTTAATAAATCTATACTTGTTATGTATGAATTTATTGAATGTAATTTTTCGGATGATTTCGGATTTGACAAATGCTTGATTCATATTTACGACGTGAGATACATTTTAAATATGAATCATGTTCAATGCTTCAATCATGTTCTATCTCCCTTAATTCATTTTGTTCTCCTATAATTTCTTTTTATTTACTTAGAGGAGAACCTTCCAAATGAATCATGAATTCAAATGAAATGATACAAATGAATCACTTATTGATATATCTTTTTGAAATATCCTTTTTAATGTGTTGTTGATAACTTGAGATATCTTTTGAAATTCATGACACAAGATTTAGCCTTTATGTCTTAAACGTTCATGCTTGTTTCTATTCGATATAAAAAAGACAAAGACATATTCATACGAAATCAATGTAAATCACTAAAAGAGAAATGTATGTTTCTTGAACATCTTTCTATCTCTAAAGTTTTTTATTTTTCATAAAAGATAAGTGATGAATTCATTTAGTTAATATTGTGAATCTCGTAAACTTCTTGAATGTGATTTTGATGAAGAGCTTGAAGTTGACGAATTGAATTTAAACTTTTACTCATAATTCTTCTCTTGATCACTTGAATTCTTGACTTGAGATTTTTTTTGCGAATTAAAATATTTTCCTCTATGATTGCTTCTTTTTATCATTTACCAAAGAGAAAAATAATTCAAGTCTATCTATATTATGATCTTGATATCTTGATACTTGTGTTTTTAAATATATTGAGTAATGAGAGTTTGAATGTATGAATCGATAATTTTTTATTCCTTACTCGAAATTTTTTTTTCATGATTTTGATTTCTCGGAACTATTTATTTGAAATTCTTTCTATAAAATCATGATCGTAATGAAAATTTCTACATATAAATCAAGATCTTGTGTTTGATCTCCTAAGACTTCCTCTTGTTATTTCCTAAAAAGGAGACTTGTCAAAATGATTCATGAATCTTTTGATTTATGATTTTTGGATTCATGACTTAAGGTCGATGATTGAAACATTATATAATAAAATTGATTTTTTTATTTATGTTTCAATACTTCCTTGAATGTCTTATGTGATGATTGAAAATTAATGTAAAAGAAACATGCTTAATGATTGAATCATTGATTTATTCTTTTATCATAGCTTGAAAATGAATGAAAAATGTTAGCACTTGTAATCATGACTTGATCCTTGATATTGATATGTTTTTATATATCATGATTCTTGATTATATGACATTTATCTTGAATTAAAAATTGATACATTTGAATCTTAATCTTGCTAAAAAGAAAGTTATGAATCATGAATGATATCTTTTGGTTTTGATCCTTGTTGAATTTACATATTGATATCCTTCATGATATGATTTCTTTGCATTGTTGTCTTGTATGCATCTGATTAATATATTGATTGATGCAAATTTATAATTGATCATTGGTTCCTCTCTTCTTTTCGATAATGATAAAGGGAGAGTTAAATTGTTAGCTTATATATCAAAAGAGAAAATTTTGCTAGCTTGAACATTGAGAAGCAAAAAGTTGCTATCTCAAGAGAGGCAAAAATCTTGCTCAACTTCACTTTTTCAATAAAATTGCTTACATTGTTGTTACAAATTATTGTTGGATCTCATGCAAGATTATTTGAAGTATTAATCATCCCTTTCTTTTTGACAATTATAAAGGGGAGAAAAAATAGCTAGCTTGTTGGTTTGAATGTTGAATTCATACTCTTGAATTTTGATGATTGAAATATGTATGTCAATATTCACTTTTATCTCATTTGTTATGATTTGAAAATTTGATAAATTGCAACATTACATTCTCCATTTCTTTTGACAATGATAAAGGGGAGACAAAATCACTAGCTTGGCATATCACAAAGAAATCAAAGTGCAAACTTACTATCTTGCTAGCCTATAAAAAAGGAAAAGAACTTGAATATCAAAAATTACTATCTTGCTATGATTGAATATGATGTATGTTGAATATCCTGATTGATAGCTAGTATGATTGTGAATTTGCATATCTTTTAAACTAGCTATGATGCAACTTTTTTTTGTTGATGACATAGGGGGAGAAGTAGATTGATGACTTCATGCATTGAATTGAATATTTTATATATTTGCATGATGGTTTGATGTATTCTCATAACTTTGTGATGAATATTGCTTGGATTTAGGATAATCCAAGTGTTCTATCAATGGTATATTGATAGGGAGAGTTTGGTTAAACTCTGGGGAGTTATGGTTAACTCCGTTAGTCATCAATTAGTTGTCATCATCAAAAAGGGGGAGATTGTTGAATCTCGAATTTTGATGATGAAACTAAATGATTATGTTTTATGATCTAACTGCGTTTGGAGTTACGCAAGTCTACTATCGATCAAGATTAAATAGTTAACACTGGAGGAATTGACATTGCACCGGAGGTGATCATGTCAGGATATTGGATGTTGAGTCGGAGGTTTGGTCGATAATCGGTATAAGGCTTCGTATGTTGGGCATCGGGCCAAGAAGAGCGAAGTTGCGCTAAGGATATCGGGATTACGGAGATCAACCGCTGATTGGGCAACAAGCCGCAAGAGAGGATGATGTGCTGAAGAATCGGACGAAGCGCCGACCAATGACGTGCCAGGCAACTGAATGTCAATTCACGATGTAATAATTGTCTAAATCGAAGTAGAGTTTTGTTTGTGTGTGTGCAGGATTAACTACGATAACGATGAAGACGTAAAGCGAAACAAAGTATCGGAAGTCAAGTGGGATGGATCGTTGGGAGTTCAAGAGTTCGACGGGAGTCCGAAGATTCGTTGGGAGTGTTGTCAAAACCGGCCGAGAATGAGTAGGGAGCTTACCGAAGGGTTTTCGGAAGTTCACCGGAAGGTTCATCGAAAGTTCGCGGAGCTTGCTAAAGAAGCTCGATGGAACTCGCCAAGATCATCGTAAGTCCAAGAGCTTGCCGGGAGTCCGTAGAATGGCTTTCGAGGGTTCGTCGGAAGACCGTCGGAAGCTCGACGGAAGAAGTCTTAACTTGTCGGACTTTATAATAGCTTAGGAAATATCTTTAATTCGTAGTTAGCATATTTTTTGGTTAGGATTAGGAGTTAATCCTATAACTCAAGTAGAGGCCAAGTGGGCCTTGGTTTGGATCGGTTTAGGATGAGTTTTTGGCCCAAACTGGTGAGCTGAAATGTGCTGGGCGGTGGCATCGCCCAGCACCCAAGAGGGTGAGCGGTGGCACCGTTGCCTTGGGCAGTGGAACCGCCCAGTACATTGTCAGTCTGACAACTGACAGGCAGTGGCACCGCCAGCACCGGGAACAATGAAAGTGATTCAAATTTAGGCTCCAAATTTGAATCCTCTTGAGGCCTATAAATACCCCTCATATTCTTGGATGAAATGATGTCTAGAACTGAAAAAAAAGAAGGGGGAAACTCTCTTGAAAGTGTGTTCAAAATCTTCCCTCTAAGTTTTAAGAGTGTTCTAGTCCAAGAGATGGGTAAGAGGTCTTGTAAGGGTTATCTCCTAAGCCCATCAAAAGAATAGGAGTTGTAAGGGAGTTCATCCTCACCCATTGGAAGGAGGATAGCTAGTAGAAAGCCGGTGGCCTCAAGCGAAGAGGAATCGAGAGTAGATGTAGGTCGGATAACTGAACCACTATAAAAACGATTTGCGTTTATGTTCATGCATTTATCTTTCTGCAAATCTTTACTTTGCTAAGTTCATTGTTTCCTTCTTACGTATTACTTCAAGTTAAAATGTAATCGAAACGGTTTCAAACGAAACATTAATTTCTATCGTATGAAGTTTCTAAAACTTGTTTAAATCGCCGAAAGTTTATCGTTGTTTATCGCTGCACTAATTAACCCCCCTTCCCTCTTAGTGTCGCTCGATCCCTAACAGTAGTAATAATAATAATTAGAAATAAGTAGGTTAAAATCAACAAGCATTCTACGTGTCGTCATTCCCATCCAACACTATCTAACATGGGGTGTGACACAACCGGCTGCTATCAAGTTGGGTTTGGACCATATCCAAGTAATGCCCAAACCCGAACCGGAGTGCAAAACGAATGAAAATGATGTTTAACATTGTTAAGGCATATTTTGGGTCTTTCAGAACAGCTTAGACTTTTGATATTTGTGATTTCCTAATCAAATCGTTAAGATGACATCAAAGCACATCCAATATGGAATTCCGAAAAGATCAAAATTATCTCTTCAGTGTTTTGTTTTTGTTTTTTTTTAAAAAAAATTATTTAGTGTTACTTTGTACTTTTAGAGGCCATTTATTTATTTCATTATAAAGATGAAATATTCCTTTAAAAGAAAGCTTACATTTATGTGTTTTCATTAATTACAAAGAAGGAAGAAGAGAGCTTACCATGACATCATGACTTAACCTAAATATAAGGCTCTAAGAATCACACCAAAATATAAGCATGGTGGGTTGGATTGGAAGATTGCTTCTGATCCATATGCTGATGCCATGCATGGTTGCTCTCTCCCCTCTCTGCCCTCCTACGATACAACAAGCTAAACTTACAAGGCAAGCACCAAATCTCATATCAGCTCTCGATCTGCTTAGTTACTGCAAGTTATTACCCAATGGCTGATGCTATTTTCCATCTGTAGATGATCCCTTACAAGCTAACACACACAGAGAGAGAGAGAGAGAGAGAGAGAGAGAGAGAGAGAGAGAGAGAGAGAGAGAGATTTACTCATGCCAATGCCACATATACTGCTGCTTTCTTACCTCTGTCCACGTTTCTTGGCTTGTGGAGGACCATCTCATGCCTTCTTCTTCAGTATCACATCACACTTTCCCCTCTTATAAATACCATCATCTTCGTCACCTTTTCTCTCTGTCTCCTTCTCCGCCAACAAGTGAAGTCTTCAACAGCGGCAGCGGCAGCAGCAGCAAGCGGCAAGCTGGTGGCATGGCCAAGTCCTCCCTCCTCGCCTGCTTCTCCCTCTTCCTCGTTCTTCCTCCCTGCCTCGCTGCGGACCCTGACCTGCTCCAAGACATCTGCGTAGCAGATCTCAGCTCCGGTAATCAACGCTTCACTCCCCTCTGTTTCAGTGGATGACGTCTTGCGTCCCCATCGATCGACATTGTATTCATGCTCTCGAACGCTGACTTCCGTTGCAGACGTCAAGTTAAATGGCTTCGCGTGCAAGCCAGCCGCGAGCATCACGGAGGCAGACTTCTTCTTCGGGGGCCTGGCCGTGCCCGGCGCCACCGCCAACACTACCACGGGCTACCTCGTGACCGCAGCCAACGTGGAGAAGATCCCCGGCCTCAACACCCTCGGCGTCTCCTTCTCTCGCGTCGACTTCGCCCCCGGCGGGCTGAACCCGCCCCACACCCACCCGCGCGCCACCGAGATCGTCTTCGTCCTCGACGGCACCCTCGACGTCGGCTTCCTCACCACCGCCAACAAGATGGTGGCCAAGACCATCACCAAGGGCGACGTCTTCGTCTTTCCCCGGGGGCTAGTCCACTTCCAGCAGAACAGCGGTGCGGTTCCTGCCGCCAGCATCTCCGCCTTCAACAGCCAGCTCCCCGGCACCCAGTCCATTGCCGCCACACTCTTTGCGGCCAGTCCGCCGGTGCCCGACCACGTCCTCACCGAGGCCTTCCAGATCGGAACCAAGGAGGTGGAAAAGATCAAGAGGCGCCTTGCACCCAAGAAAGCAGCAGAAGAGGATGTCAACTGAGTCTACTGCCTTTAATTACTGGAATATGGTCGGCGGCATATCGTTTGTTCATTGTTCATTCAAACATCAGCTAAATAAGATTGCTGCAGCAAGACTCATCGATTCTCTTCTCTTTTCTCCTCATATGATGATTCCATCTCGAATGCAAGAGGGATCACCAAAACAAACACAAATGAGCCATTCCATGTCTCCTATTCTTGGCAATTCAAAAGGATTTCCTACAAATTCCATAGTGGCTTAGGACACAAATAGACCACCAGCACCTAAGAACAGAGGTGATAAAGACAGCAATCATGGTGGCCTTTACTTCAAATGGGGGCTTTACTCAGGTCCATAGTAATCATCATCACTAAGCCATCAAATAAAATGGGTGATACCTCTATGCATGCCCCAGAAGAGAGACAGATATCTGATAAAAAGGTCTGCTTTTGCTGGGACTGAGAGGATCGATCCTCCACCACCACAATTTTTCATGCATGGCTTGAGCATTTGGTTCTCTGATTTGCATCAGTTCATCCCCAGATTGCATCAACCATTTGGAGGGAAACTTGAGCTTTCTGTGATAGGTTTTCCTTTAATATATAATAGGATGAGTATTTTGTCTTCCAACAATTTGTTTGATTATTCTAAGCTTCCATATAACACTATAAAATTTTCTTTCTTTCTTTCAAAAACATAAAAAATGCCGCCATCATACTTCTCATGGAGTATCAATACAAGCTTTCTAAGTCACCTAAAAGGCAATAAAATTGGATCCGATTAACTACTGCATTCAACTAGCTACATCCTATCCTATGCACTAGTAATTGCACCATTGCAAAATAGTGTCGATACACAGTACTTTATTAAAAGATACATAGTCTGCTCTATATTAAAATATTATGATCATGATCATCTCAAGGTTATGACAACCATAATGTTTCAAAATTATCTTAAGGTCTAACTATCAAACATTAATCCTTTTGCCAACATATCCTAATGATGTTTTCAGAAGCTTGTAACAAATGATGCATTGTACAAATAAAAAATCTAAGTTTAGTTTGAGCTTTATGTGAAGGAAAACTTCATTTTATTAGTTAAATGCACAATTCACAAGGGAAACAAGCACATTCTCTACAGCAGAGCCTCCCATAAAATTCTAGATATGACATAACAAGATAAATCATGTACTAACAATGAGGCATTAGAGGAGAACAGGATTCATGCCAGATGACCATCCAAATTCTGGAGTGATTCCTTGAGAAGCTTTTGTGCCTCCTCTCTCCTCCTGTAAATGGTTAGATCCAAGAAATCAATTAGTCCACAGGATTACAACACACAAGTTTTTCTCAAGAGACACAAGCTTGAAGAAATTTTGGTATCTAATGAACTACGAATTTGATATACCTTCCAATTACCTCGGTTACCATTTCAAAGTGGTAATTAGTTAAACAATGCTGGAAAATAAAATCTTAACTATGCCAGGTTGATGATCATTAAAATGTCCACAATAACATGGACTTGCCCGATTAGGTGCTCCTCCCCATTGTCACATTTTAATGGCATATGATGCCAATGTCATGTACATCACAACGACAACAGAATCTCACGTAGATTAATTTTAAGAAGATATCAGCAAGCATTGGATTAGTTAGAGAAAGATTTCTCACGCTTATCATTTAACATTAAAAATTAGATCAGGTAATTGAGAATGTTAAATAACATCACAACTCAGATGACACACCATTTTTTGATCTTCTTTAGGCACCTAACAACAAATAACTTGATGGTCAGATGGAAATCCTGGATGTTGTCCTAAACAATAAAACCTATCTGTTTATCTTCTATTATGAACTCATAATGTCTGAAGGAATGTTTTAGACAAAGCTCATATTGAGTTGCCAAACAGTATAGAGAGCAGTTTAGAAAATAAGTTCATAGTTTTCTCTCTCTCTCTCTCTCCCCGCCCTACATTTTGTAAGTAACAATGATCCCTCTTAATCTTCAACAAACAAAACACCTCAAAGATTTTGCCATAAAGATAGAAGTGCAATTGCTTAGGTTTTCATTTTAATACATCAAGCAAAGGTTACTTTATTCTCCATATGGTGTGGCAAGTTTGCCAAATATAAGTTATTTGAGGTCATCAAAATTAAGGTCAACAATTTGACATCATCAAAATTAAGGTCAACAAAATTACTTTTAAGAAAGACAACAAAGATGTGTAACCCTTGCTAACTAATGTTGGAAGCCTCCAAAATTTCTGTACCCAGCTATTTTTGGATTATTTATGATCAATTGATTTTGAATAAAAATAAATCAACATCCTGAGAGAGAGAGAGAGAGAGAGAGAGAGAGAGAGAGTATACAACATTTTATGTTGAAATACAAACCTTTTGATATCCTCTATTGCTTGCTTCCTTTGTTGTATCTGACGTTCTAGAATGTGAATGAGTGTTGCTCTCGCCTGAAAGTAGAACATCAAAATAACAACACTGAGAGCATGAAGAAGATTCCATTGAGAGTGCTAAAAGAAATAAACTTTTACAGTTGAGTTTGAGCATCTAATCATGCACCTGATGAGGACGCAACGAATTCAAAAGATGATGCAAGTTCTTGAAAATAAGAGAGATGTCTTCAACTCTACGTGCATATTGAGACGGTCTCTCAACTAGAACATCTGCTAACTCGAGAATATGCAGTTGAAGCTCTCTATTGAGAGATGTTAATTCCCGCTTGAAGTCTGAAATAAAAAATAATATATCCAAGAAATTAGTCCAAAATCATAAAACAACAAGTGCAGAAGAAACAGGAAAAGATTCTCATGTATAAAATGATCACGAAAGAAATCTGACAAAAACTATGATTATGACAAAGAGGTGATACATTTATCAATTACCAGGTATCACAAAAGTGCTCCACAAAATAAAGCACATCATTGAAGAAAAAGAAAAGATGTGTTACTGCTTGATTAAAATATGCACCATAACAAACTCTCACAACAAGATCACAGCTTTAGCCTTTGCATGTGCGTCCTGCCAGACAAGAGAACTCCAAGTAGCACAGACATTATCTAAGCAATCTAGACTTTTATCTAAGCAACCTAGACTAGCTATCAGTAAATTAACATCCTTATAGCAGTTCGACAATAAAGTAGGATATGATATTTTCACATCATTAAAAAAAAATCAAGATGTTACATATGCATGTGCACTATGAAGTGGCCCCACAACCTGCATATCGTTTACATCTTTTAAAACCTAGTCTGCATTCCCTATAAAGGTCAAATGGAGAATTTCCAAAATAAGTCACAATGGTCAACTAATTCTAAAACTGATGCTATCATTAGGCCCTCAACATGTGAGGTACCTTGAAATTTTAGGCTTCAGAATCAAGCTTGCTTCAAAATAAAAATTAAAGTTCCAATTTATAATGATGAAAATTTTGCAGCATTCAGTTCTTACAGCAGTGTCCATTTTTACATAATTATTCTAGAGGAGATCAAAAGACATTAATTATTCCTAAAAGTGTTTTGCAATATTTAAACACTCCAATTTGACCATGAAAAGTTGAAATTAACATCGAAGCGGCACAAAAATCATAGTTCCTCTATGTCAGTGGCATTATCTTCTGCTACTTGACACTGACAAATTAAACCCTTTATTTCTTCTGCTCTCAATGACACACTTAATTAGGAAGTTTGTAGACATCTGTTAGTACAATTTTAATATTTAATTGCCAAAAAATAAACCCTTTCATATAAACCTATTTGATTCTTGATTTTTTTTTCCTCAAATACTAAAATGCATTTAGCTGAATAGCCAATACCAACAAGGAAAAGAGAAGAGGCAAAAGCAATACCAATACTGGGGCCTTTGGGGTAGAGCTGACGTACTCCCTGATCCTCCAAGCTCGGCAGCACCACATCCGTCTAGGATGCCACAATCGCCAAAAGAGGGAAACAAAAAAAAAAAAAAAAAAAAAACAGAGAAAGTTGTCATGATGGAGCTGCATTAACGGAACCCTAATACGAGGACGAGGATGAAGGGGAGAAAAAAAGAAAGAGGGAAAAGAAGATATTTACAGTGTAGGTGGCGCCGAAGAGAGGGTAAGTCCCCTGGACGGGCGGGGGAGGTTCGGGAGCAGACTCGGGATCCTCAAGATAGTCCTTGTACAGGCGATAATACGGAGGAGGTGGCGGATACGACGACGATGTTCCTGTTGCCATCGACACCTTTCTCCCTCTACTCTTTCCCCAGGCAGTTGCTGCTCGCAATTGGGAGCTTCATCAACAAATAACAAGGATATTTTGGTAAGTAGGGCATCCGAGCTTCAACGAAAAAAAAATGAAATTTTGAACGCAATAGGAAACACACTGCCAAAAATCTCTTGGAAGGATCGATTTCTGGAATAAATATATGAGGGAGAGAGAAGAAGAGATCGGAAGGGGGGAAGTAAGAACGGGGCGAGCGGGATCACCGGGCTATGACAGGGTGCGCCGGACCGCCGCTGTGGTGGTAGCTGCTATCGGGAAAGACGGGGGGAGACTCGGAACTGTAACGAATGGAGGACTGGGATTTGGTGAACAGGGCTACGAGTTGTTATGGACGGTCATGATCACATGACATTTACTCGTATGTGTGCAGGGTTGCGGCCGCATTATTATATTAATTACCGAAAGAAAGGGGAAAAGAAAATTAAAAGACAGCATATTGCGTAATAATTATGACTGATCCAATCACAACTTATTCAGTTGGTCTATTATCACAGTGATGAAAAATAATGATAATATTATTTACGCATGATGTTATAATTTATGATTAAGATATTTCGAATCTTATCACATAGTTGATTCATAAGTTTTTATCAGCTAAGCTAACTAGTGCTGATTAATATAATTTTTTCTTAAAAAAACTCTTTTTTATGTGTCACAGGAAAATTCAAAAAAATATGTCGAAATATTAGGGAGGATATGACATCGGATTTCATGTCGGAAACGGGCGTGATCAATCCGGCTTTGACCAGCGACTGGTTGCCGACCACGTATCAACCATACCAAACCCCTGCACTAATCGTTAGCCAATCAATATCGTCAAAGCGTCGAAAGGAGGAGGAAGTGCCTCCTTGGTGTTCGAGCAAATGCTGAAGATAAGATGTTGACGGAACGCCGGGGTGAGAACCCCGCGGACAGGGCCGGGGAAGCGCGAGCGCGTCAAGGATGATGTTTCCGCGGCTGGAAGAGCGCGAGCAGTCTCCCCCTCCAATCCCATTCCTCTTGGACTTTATCTCTCTCTCTCTCTCTCTACCTACGACTTCACTCGATATTATTCCCACCTTATCTATCTGGGATTAACCTCTCTCCATACGCCCCACACATCTCCCTCTCGCGTAACTCGTCGCCCTCGTCATTCATCTCAACGCTGCTTCTACAGGTTCCAGCTCTCTCTCTCTCTCTCTCTCTCTCTCTCTCTCTCTCTCTCTCTCTCTGGTTTTGTTTTGAAGATGAACATGTAGTCACTCGGGCTTTTGTGCATCATCTTGATACCCGGGGAGAACACGATGCAGTAAGAGGGTGTAAGTATGTTAATAGCCCATGATATGTGAAGCTGTGTTTAAATCTCAATTCATCCACATGATTCACATATTTGTAGGAATTATATCATCTTAGATCTCTTTTCACCCCCTAGATGTGTTCTATCTTTTCTATTTTCTTCCCTACTTTTCATCCCACAGATTCTCTAACCATTGGTCAAAGATCAAACAGGTTTGTTGATAAGAACCGTTGTTATTTACTTGCTGAATTTTAGATTCCAACATGAGATGGGGTTTCTCTTTTCGTATTCTTAATTCTTCTTCATTCCTAGATCAGGCCATGAACACACCAATATCCTATCTTCAAGGAGTTGCCTACCCAAAAAGTAGTTTTTTTTTCATGTTCCTAGTGAAGAAGAATAGATGACTTTTATCTGCCTTCCAATTGCAGATTTAAGTTGTTCTATCTCCATCATTGTCATGCTGTTGTACTCCTACAGAGTTCCTGTAAACAGTAGTCTCCAACATTTATACAGATGAAATGAACATAATCTTTATCTTGCACTACTGTCCTCAACCATTTGTCCTAAAAATCATTGCAACATTCAATTATATATTGGGAATCATAATTTGACTAAGTGACAATTTTGCAGATGAAGATCTCATACCAGTCCATGAATCCAAATGGGCAACCAGCATGCCCTCTTAAAGGTTCTGCCATGGATGCCCGTCAACAACGTTTTCAAATGGGTCTGCCTCTGCATGGTGTTTCCTCCCTGAAGGCATGCCCATTAAGCTCGTTGAAGAAGGCCTCTGTCACCATTGCAGGCAGGGAATCCAGACAAGGACGGCCTTCATACGCTGTATCTGATGTTGGAACCGACCCTGATGCACGCATTGACATATTCGATGGATCCACCAGCAGCATTTCCAATCTTTCTCATTCACTTGTAAATGAACACGAAGTTGGGCATGTTGAAAATTGCAATATGCCGGTGTGCGGCCTGGAGTTTCAGTCCGTAACTCCGAGTTTCATGCATGCTACTATCATGGAGGATGAGATGTTCAGTGTGACACCAGATGCCAGCAAAGAGGGGGATCAAAACTCTTCAAAGCCAAGTGAAGTTCTTGTCATTTCTGTCTCTTCTGCTGTGAAATTGGATGATAGGCAGCTCAATCTCATCTCAAGAAAGATGCAGAGGCTGACGGGGTTCAGAAAATTGAGACTGGAAAACATTGTCGATCCATCACTGATCGCAGGCTTTGTCATTGACTACTGTGACGATGGGTCACATGTTATCGATCTGAGCGTGAAAGGTCAGTTGGCTATGCTCGCAGCAAAGCTTGAATCCTCAGATCAGAAGAGTGCTATCACGGTTGGAGATTTCCTGACAGCATGAATTGAACTGCATCATGTAAATACTCACACTAGTTAAAACCATGAACTAAGACACTAGGAAGTGGCTTGATCTTGTTCTGTTCAGATCTAAGTTTTTGGCCTAACAGATGTGTATACTGGTAGGATGTTAACTTTTTCATGTATTAATAGTAAATATATCAATGGAGTTTCTAATATCCATCAAATGCATGAGATTGCAACACAGACGGGATTTGCATGGGACCAAATGTGTGGAAATATGCATGTTCGTTTGGTGGTGGATTTCCGCAGCCTAAAAACTCTTTGCATACACTTTTGAACCCCAATGTAAGATTGGTAGAAATTGAAGTCAATTAGATTCCTACCAACTCGATTTCCCTATAAGATAAAAGCTCTATCCTTGATTAATTCTTAGCTTGTGATATTATCATGGTTTGATTTAAAGCACAATATCTACTGGTGGAAAATTTTGCATATTTAATTAAATTGTTATATTATGTTCTCTCTAGATGTCATCATATTTGCTTCTTGCTTACTATCGCACCGGACTTGATTAGATTAGTTAGTGTCGCACATCATAAATTAGGCACCTTTGTTGATCTATTAGATTATCCCATGCCTATCAGAGTAAATTAGTGTTCATAAATTTATCCTACTGTCATCCCTTCCAAGGAAAAGCCCACTACAATGAAGATCAAAACATAGTTTTTTAGGCATAGTCAATGTTACAGATTTCAGCTCTGATTGATCCTAACTGACATATACCAAAAGCATTAACGATCCCATCTGTCAGAAATCTAAACTAATCATGCACATTGTAGACATACTATATACTACAAAGCAGTTGAAGGATGAAATTTAGTGGTCCACCTTATAATATGCCCACTCTTGTTGGCCATTGGAGATATTGTGACATTCCTAGCAATGGGTGGAAAAAAAATGTTCCTAGTACAGGACCTGCTGAAGAAGAGAGAACTTGTGTCTGCTCTCAGGGGCTGTTCTCCCTTGTCATTCCCATGTCCCACCCTTCTGCAAGAACTTTTGTTCCTTGTGCAAGCCTAGCCAAGGCTGTATCAATAACACTAGGACTGGTTCTAATTGTCAAACAAAAGATAATATGAACATTAATGGAACATTCATATTTTTGAAACTTCCTGTCACAGTATCTTATTAACCTAAAACCTAAAATCACAACCACGAATACCAGATATACATCTTAATTAGTTATTTTTGTTATGCCACTTCTTCATTTAATGCCCCGTAATGTGAAGTATCCATTTGTTGAACTGACGGAATGTTGCTTCATAAATGAAATACAGAAGAGGATTGATTGACCAAATTGAATGTCAGTTGGCGCTATGGGTGGTAATAATATGGATCTTCTGAGACAAAGGTGTCATGAAAAAGCAAGCTAAACAGCCAACCAAATCCTCAAAACACTCTGAAAACCTAAACCAAATGCTTCTGCACTACTTGGCCTAGACTTCATAGACCATATGATATCTTATCTGGGTCTGGTGATCCATAAATGCTTAGTCCATTGAGAAACTAGGTAGGTCCAAATTCAATCAAATAAACTGCATGTGAATAAAATATCATTTAATCTGTTCAGAGGAGCCTTACTGGGCACACCCCCCAGTACATTGCATGAAATGTTTGAACTGAGATTGGATAGTCATCTTATGGGTTCGAATCTATGGAAGAATTTCACATCTAAGCAAGATATGGAAGAATTTCACATCTAAGCAAATCATCTTATGGGTTCGGTCAAGGCTCCTTGGTTGGACATCTTCTCTAGTAAGGCATCATCTTGGTCGGGCTTCTTGATCAGCCTTCTATATCTTACTTCACTCTAGACGAACTCCTATCCAATTCCAAATGTGACAACATTAGAAAAAATGAGTTAGATTGGGTCAACTCCTCCATGCTGAGTTCACGACCAAAATTAACATTGATAATTTTTTATGATAATAGTTTAATTAGAAGAAAATGATTCACATAATAGCTTGCAAAACAAACACTAGTTTCACAAAACCAAGACATGATGAGACATTATATAGTAGATACAAGTGAAACAACATGAAATTTAAGTCCTGCAAAAGGTCAATTAAGGAACACATGATCAACAAGCCTGTGAGATAATTTTGACCAAGGCAGAACGCACTTCTTAGTTCCTATAAGAGGATAGCTTATTTCTTCTCCATATCAATCTTAGTTCTGTCTCTAAAGTAATGTTTCACAAGTAAAAGGTGTTCTTTTTGACTAGTAATAGGATCGTTTAACCCCAACAACTTCTCCCCAGACAAACATGTAGAGGGACATGATGAATCTTTAACAGGCAGAATTGTACATGTTCCAGATTTGAACTACATAGGAATTGTTCTAAATTGCACAAAACAAGGATTTAGAGAGGAAGGAGAAGCATACGATGGTGCCACAAATTTCCAGCAGCGCCGCCTCCCTTTCTCCCGATTTCTTATGGCACTAAGCAAAGCACCTTGAGGATCGCCTCCTTGTGACCTAAAGAGAGAAATCAAACAAGCGAAAATGTGAGAACGGACAAAAAAGAATGACAAAACGTTCCCGAAAGGATTTCGTTGGCGCTGCTGCTGTAGGGAACGAGGGTAGAATTCACCTGAGGGTTCGGGAAGCTCCATCACTGACCCGATGATGCCTGGTTCAGATTGTTAGCATAGCGCCCTGTCGAGGGCCCGGCGGAGGCGGATCGCAGAGATGTGTTCGACGGGAACGATCACGCAGTCCCTGGAACCCTTGCCGCTGCGGTGCCGGTGGCAGTGGATGGCCGGCAAGCTTGCCGTGGTCCATCAAGAAGAGTAGCCGAATAGAGATAGGGTCGGAATCGCAAGGTGGTTTTCCGATCTGGAAGGCCACCGCGGACACGTAGACGCAAGGTGGGTGTTGTCGGACAAGCGCTTAGTTTGCCCACGCAACGAGGAGTCCCACCAAAGATTCGGCTTCTGGTGGCCCACGGGAGACGCGAGGCCGAGACGCGTCGAGCCCCACCCCGTGCGAGCCCAACGCGTGTGGGCACGTGTAAAACGGTTTCCCATCACACACCCACGGATAAAAGATTAAACGGCCGTTTCCAAACAGCATAACCAACCAATAAAAACTTGCCACGTCAGCATGAACCGGTGGGTCTTTTGTATCATTGACAGGAATTGGATTTCGTAGTTCGTAGCTGATCGGGTGAGCATGGCCACGTTGGATGGTTTACGAGGACACGGCGTCGTCCACGGAAGCAAAGCGTGGGAGATTGGGATTCGTCACCGCCTACCCGCCCCGGTTCGCCGATTCCGCCTCGGTTCCTCGTCAGTAGTATAATATCGGTGGTCATCAAAAAAGGACCGAGAGGGTGAGATCGATCTCACCTCTCTTTCCGGCGATTCTTCATCACCGCGACATCGAAGTGGGGTTCGATTCAAGATCGACCCATGGCGTCTACGTCCTGCGCCTTGGAGCTCCGTGCGGCGGGGATGGCCGGTCAATTTCCGGCGGTACGGAAGCAACGAAAGGGTTCTTCTCTCTGCCCTCTTCTGGCAGGCACCAAGTCCCGGCGGCGTGATTCTTTTCTGGAGATACGCAGAGGCACACGAGCCACCGTGAGGGCGGCCCAAGCTGTGGGGAACGACAGGACGACGGGGCTCCCCTTCTCCGCCGTTCCGACAGGACAACCACCGATGTCGGCTGCGGCAGCGGTGTACATGAACAAGATGGAAGAGAGGCGGGAGGTTGTCACCCCCGAGAAGCTGGATCGGTGGATGAGGGAATCAATCGGAGAGGTAGCGATCGCTCCTCGATCTCTTCTGTTTCTTTCGTTCTCCTTCTTCTTTGATTCCGCTAATCTCGTGGAACCAATCAATGTAGATTGTGCGGAACATCGGCCAGGCGCCCTTTCTCATGCACATCTTCTCCGACGGAGGCCGAGGGGGCGCCGCGCCGGCGCTGCTGCTGGAGAAGGAAGCGGCATCGCCACACATCTGGCCGCGGATCAAGAAGCGGTGGGACAAGGAGGGCCGCACGCCCGACGCCGTGATCCTGGTGGAGGGGCTCGAAGGGGGAGAGAAGGAGGACGGCACTCGCGTTGAAGAGGTCGCGCCCGGCGTCGTCTGCCGCCGCGTCCCCCAGACGTGGGGCCTGCTGGTGCAGGGGCGGGGGATGGACTGCGTCGCGTGCTACATCCTCAACACCACCCGGGTGATGTCGTCGATGGGCTTCTGCACCCACTTCTGCCTCGTCCGTGCCAAATGCTTCGGCGAGCCGGCGGACGTGCAGCTCAGGAACGTTTGGTTGCAGGGGAGGTAGACGGCGCGCCCATTCACCGGTGGAAATCGCTGCATCGGAGCCGCCAAAGACGAAGCCTGATTTGCTTGCCTTATTATTATTATTATTATTATTATTATCCCCTAACAAAATTGGGCAAGAAATATTGTTTTTACTCATTGCTTTTGCTTAGCTTTAGAAAGGGATTCTATTATTTTTAAAAAAAAATTCTCAAAATTTCGTAAAAATAATGTTCTTCTTTTCTTGAAAAAATAAATTCACGCGGAGGTTCCTTGCGGGACCCACATGGGGCCGTCTGATTCGTCCAATCGGTAAGTAGGTAGGTGAGCGGTAAAACGGGTAGCGGGTGGAAGAATGTTTTCGGGCAACAAAGACTGCGTGTTCCGCGTTGCGCCGAGGAGCACTTATAATAGGTAAAACGGTACGTGGAACGCGTATTGACCGACCCACCGACGACCTACCTATCTGACCATTGGCGAGGATGGGGGCTGAGAATTGGACCCCACGGGAGCCCAGTTGACACGCCGTTGACCTACCTATATTTTTGTCGTGCTGGGGGCCGTTTCAATGCGTTAATTGGATGGTACGCCAGAATTGGAATCTCTGTTGCTTACGATGTCAATGCTTGAAACAATTAGTCAAATCATGACAACTGTGATAGTTCCATGTTATTGGATGTCATAATAACGAAAAGTATGTTAAAAGTGCATTACACTCTTTCTATATTGTACTTCATATTTATTTATTGACTGAGACATAAGGGAGGAGGTAACAACGTGGGTTTCAAGCTCGCATTGCGTTAGGTTATTAATAGCAAACTTAAAACTACATTTAATGAATATGAGTTTATGATTTTATTGATGCTATTCTTGTGCTTAAGAGAGGATATGATAGAATATTGAAATGAGTTTCAAGTTATTCGAATAAATATATGGGATAATTTACGATTAGATTCAGCGCGAATGCGATCATGTGATCAAATTTGATCATCATTTGATTTGATAGAATTGATTTGATCTTATCTATTATTTGAATATTATCACATCTCAGAAACTAGAGATTATTAAGCATTCAAATCTAGAAATAAAGGTTTTTTTAATATAAAAATAAATATATGTCATACCTCCTATCTAACTTCGATTCCAAGACAAAAGCTACTCATATCTTGTATCCTAATTCCTACAACGGACTACGATAAAGCTCAAAATTGAAATCATGTTTTTGCGGTCGAAAGATGAAGATTGTAATCATGAAAATAAAACAGCATGCAGTATCTCAAATCGGCACTCACTGTGTTGATGTCGTATTCAATCCTCCATAAATGAACAAATGTGGTTCATAAATTCTGGTCATACTTTAAGGAAATCACACATTAAATGAATGATCATAATTTATTGTCACATTTAAACATTCCTACTTGGACAAGAAACAAAATTTTCTGATGTACACACCAGAATTAAATCCATTGTATGCTATTTGTGGACATAGATACTGTAATGACAATGATTTCGGTTTGCTTGTGCAAGCTCTTCTTGTGCTACAATTACTTGCATTTATTGTTCTTGGCGCCCAGTTGCAATGTTCCATTGACATGTTTACGTTAATAATCCTTGATGAGGGTTTTCTTTTTCTTTACAATTGATAAATAAAAGGAGAAACATGATACACTACGGCACAAATAAGTTCCACTATTTTAAATTGTAGAAAAAAAAAAAATCTCAATACTTGCCGAGCTTCGAATTCATACTATGCAACATCACGCTTGGCCCAACAATTATCACAAAGTATATGCCATTGATATATCTTTCCTATCTAAGTCGTCATCACTATTTTATCTTTAGTAACTTGTATCGTTAGCATCAGAATCGATCATCTTTTTTTAGCTCAAGTGGTAAATTTTTGCTTATAGTGAATATATAGCATCACATTTTATAATCAAGAAGGCTACTGTTAGATTTTCCATACACAATCTGTACCCAATCAGTAGAATAAAATGAAACCTTTTTTTTTTTGTTTACGTAAATTTCAAACAAATGATGAAGTTTGATTTAATTGCACAATATGTCAATTCAAATTAATTAGAAAAGTAAGTAGCAGTCCAAATGTTGATTTAAGAAGCCTTCATTTATTGTGATTTATGTTTCAGTCACTAATCAAACTTCGAGACCTCCAAACCGTAATGCGAGAATACTGAATATAATAAGATTTTGTATACCTTTCATCCTTCAAATAAGAATTTTTTAATAATATACGTATATTAAAAAATGATGATTTTTCTTTTTCCTTAAATATTTAAATGGTCTAATTAGTAAATTGGGAAGGCAAACCCAATAAATCCTGAAACAACGAGTAACGATAGTTTTATTCAAGTGATTTATTTTATTATTTTATAAATATAATCTATAAGTGCCATGATCATTTATACACTTGGGGATGGGATAGAAATCAATAATGTGTTGAAAAAAATAATTTTTTTTATTTTAATATCAAAGAACTTTACAACTTAATGATCCCAATTTAATTGAAAAGTTTTAATTTATCATATTATAAATTATATGTGATATATGCAATCCGATTATTTTAATTTTTAGTACCGATGTACCATCATAATTAATATATTATTATGTAATTCATACGTTACAACTTTCATGTCGTATGATAGCACTGTTCATAGGGCTAATTATACATTACTCCCTGTAATTAATTATTTTTAATATTCAAATTTATATACTTTTCAGAGTTATACTGATATTTCCCAGTGAAAAAAAAATAAAATTAAATATTTTAATTTCATAAGTATAAAAATTTTAATATAATTTTAAAAATATAAAAATTAAAAATAATTAATTATAAAGAATAATATGTGATTAGTTATTGTTGATGTCGGAATGAGTTGATGGCTTAGCGGTACTTAGATTCTGGGATGGGAGACGATTTGTTTAAGAAAGCGATGTCCTCTTTTGACGCCACGCGCTCCTTTATCGACCTCTTTTCTACTTCACCTTTCCTCGTTCAAAGCTTCGAACGGGTCAACACCTTTGACTACATATAGATTCCACTCCTGCTGTCGATTGATTCAGCGAGAAGCCTTTGCTCCATGATTCCTTTTTTCCTCTGTAGTAATATGATGTCGTTTACACACCGTGTTGTTCTCTGAGGTGGCGACCGTCGCATCCATTTGGTGAGGCTGAGGAGCCTCAGCATCATTGCGGGAGAAGAAGTCTGTCATAGTCCCAGAAGAATGTAGTACAGCAGCGTGATCGGAAGAGCTATCAGCATCCCAAATATAACCCTGCAGATTTCACAGCATGATTAATGGATGCTTCTTGACGAAGAGAGGATCTCTTCGGTTTGGGTTGAGTGCTTACGCTGTGCTGAGGATGGCTGGGTGGAGGTTGTACTCCTTGGCGAAGACGAAGGGCACGATGCCCTGCGGCAGCGCCGCCTACCCATACAAAAGCATTGCGAGTCCGTTAGTTGCTGCGTCAAAAGATCAAACACAAGGTGTGCAAGAAAGAAAGACACGACGACGACGTCGGCGGTGCCAGAGATCAGACGGCAGCGGCGAATCGACCGACACCGAAGTCTCCTTCTGTGCACTTTCCGTCACCAACGAATCAGAACGTGGAAAAGCAGAGCGCAGAACCTGCACGATGGCGACGTGGAGGAGGGTCCCGCGCAGGCCGACGGCAACGGACGACGCGGCCATGGCCGCGGGTCCGGCCACGAACCGGATCGCCATGGCGAGCGCCGCCACCCTGTTCCCGCACGCTATTATCCTTGGCTGCAGCGCCATGAACAGCCCTGTCGATGATTCCACAGCGCTCAACTGTTAGCCAAAAGAAGGATCACCGGCGACTGCTGTAGAATTAGAACCAGCGGTCTTTGGGAACTCGCCTAAGCTAAACATGGCCATCCCGAGGCTCGCGTCGGAGAGTATGGAGATGGACTTCTCTACGACTTTCGGCATGGAAATGTTCCACCTGTACGCCAAGATTAACGATTCCATCATCATCAGCATCATCATCATCATCGACTACGTGCTTGGTGGTGGTACGCACCGGAAGGCGACGAGGGACCAGAGGAGGCCGATGAGGCTGGAGTAGGTGTTGGGGTTGCGGACCAGCTTGCGCCACACCATGATCAGGATCAGACGGGTCATGACGCCCGTGGGGGGCATCTGGTGTGGCCCTCCGTCGCTATCGGACGGCCCTCCTCCTTCTCCTCCTCCCGCGCCCTTGTCGTTGGCCACCGCCTCCTCGTCGAAGCCTACAAGCAACAATACAGACAAGATTAGGAGGTGGATGTGATAAGAACAATGGCACATTAGTAGTTCAACCTTTGGTGGTGAGGCCGTTAAAGGGCACGTCGGCAGGCACCAGCACCGGAATCTCCTTTGCCCCGCGATCGACGTGGTCCGACACCGGCGACGCGCTCGAGCTCCACACGAACATGTGCAGCTCCTTCGCGTCCGCTGCTGCCTTTACCGTTGTTGCTCCCACCCCTGCTCGGTCGTTGTGATGGTAGCTGGGTTGCGGATGCGGCAGCTTCTTCGCCGCGGCTGGGACCTCCGTGGGGTGGTGGTCGTTGTCGAAGCTGGAGTGGAGGGAGTAGATGTCGGCGGTGCCGAAGCTCGACGAGCGGAATGGCGGTGTCGGGGTGGGAAACTCGGCGTGGTTGCAGTTGGATCCCCTGGGGGTGGTGTTCCGGGAAGAGCTAAGGGAGTGGATCTCAACGCCGGTGAGGTTGGACGGCCGGGGGGTCATCACGGTCGACCTCCTCGACGACGTTGACTTGCGGACGGTGACGTAAATCTTGCCGTCGCCGCCGAATTCTGCAGCGGTCTCGGCAGCCCCGGCGTCGAGCGAGTCGACATCGTGGTCGACCCGGAAGGAGACGATGGAGGCGGCGGTGTCGGCGAACTGGTCGGCGACGAGGAGGCGGGCGGCGCGGTACTCGAAGAGGAAGAGAATGAGGGTGTACCAGATGATGCATTGCAAGACGACGACCTGGACCATGAGGGAGCCGGAATACGGCCCGTACATGGCGACGAGCAGGGGGATGCCCATCACCAGCGTGTTGGGGAGGGTGGAGAGAGAGAAAGCGGTAATGGACAAGTCGAGGGATGAAACGCCGCCAGGGAACGGGCGTCGGCGGAGGAGGTTGGACCAGGCGGCCAGGGCCGCGAGGACGAGCAGCTTCTGCAGGGTGTCGGCGGCGACGAAGCGGAAGTTCATGGCGTAGGGGTCGTTGGTGGAGATGAAGTGGAACGAGAGGAGAGGCTGATAGAACCCCAAAGGAATTCTATCGAGATTGATCTTTGAGGGGGATCAACCCTTGGAACGCTATAGGGTTCCACCCTCCAAGTAACTGGTGGCCTGCAAATATAGATTGATCTTTCTTCTTCCAAAGAGGTGGAGGCTACAAGATTATATGAGCTCCAAACCCTAACCCTAGGGGTTGCTTCCTAAGTGAACTACCCAATTTGCCCTCAACCTTAGCGGGCCGGCCCGAGAACAAGGGGGCGGCTAAGAAGCCCAGACCCAAATATAAACCCTAGCCTCTCTTCTTTATAGGATAGAGGCGCTAGGTGGGGTTTATTACATTCTCACAGGTTTTTATTAGTCGTTACATGGTTGAGTAGGACCTAACCTCGCTAGGGTCCTATCAAGCCCGCCCTCTTCAAATCACCTTGTCCTCAAGGTGGGGTTCCATGAACTCAAGGAAGGGACTTCACTCCTCATATGATTCCCATGTGGCATCTAGTGGTAAATTAGTCCAATGTACTAGTACTTGAGAGAGGGACGTCGACGACGCATCACGACTCTGCTGGTCAAGGATGGCTTGTGGTTGGGCTTGAATATTTCCATCATCGGTGGTGTTGGGCGATTGGATCAGGATGCCTCGTGTTCTCCCAACTTGGGCTTCAAGCATGACACGTGGAAGACAGGGTGAATTTTGGCATCTTTAGATAATTTAAGCTCAGACGCCACGGCCCAATCGCTCCATGATCCGATAGGGCCCATAAAAACATGGAGATAGCTTCATGGAGGCTCGTGTGTTGATGGATAGTTGCTTGTATGGTTGTAGGCGAAGATAAACCCGATCTCCTACTAAAAATTCTCTTTCACTTCTTCGTGTGTCACCTTGTCGCTTCATTCTAGCTTGAGCGGTAGAGAGATTATTCTTTAGCAAATTGTGTAGGAGTTTGTCCTGTCAATTAAATCTTGATCGACTGATCTACCTTAGTGAGCCAATTACATAAATTGGAATCACAGAGTTTACCGACCATATAATGCTTTATATGGGGTACATTTTGTAGATGAATGATATATAGTATTATACCACCATTCGGCTCGGGGAGCCATTTCGCCCACTCCTTTGGTCGATCACTAGCGGCACCGAAGGTATGTCTCTAAACATCTGCTCACCACTGCTTCTGTTTGGCCGTCGGTTTGTATGCTGCCATCTTGAGTTTGGTGCCTCAGAATCGAAATAACTCGGTCCATAATTTACTAGTGAAGACCCTGTCACGATCACTTACGATGGACCTTGGCATCCCATGTAGTTTAACAATATTTTCTATGAAAATCTTAGCAACTAACAAGGTAGGGATTTCTCACAAAGACAAAAATAAGCATATTTAGTAAGTCGATCAACCACCACAAGGATTGTGCTTTTACCTTTGGAAGGTGGCAACCCTTCGATGAAGTCCATGGAGATGTCACCATCACCGAGTCCGGTATAGGTAGTGGTTGTAGTTTCCTTGGACTCGCCAATGCTTTCGCCTTTTTTTGTTGACATACATCACATTGTGCTACGATTCGAAATAATTTTTTTCATCCCTTTCAATAAAAGTTTTGCTTCACTCTTTTGTAGGTTCTTAGAAACCGAGTGCCCTGCAAAAGGTATGGAGTGCTGAGAATGACTTTGATGCAGGGGAGTTTGGTATAAGCACAATACGACCTTTATAGCATAGATCCCTCGAATCCCAAGTATAGTGAGCTATTGCGCGGATCCTCCTCTAATTTTTGATGATGTTGCTGGTTTTGGATCCTTCTTCTATTCCTCCCCCCTGGTTGGTGCTGGAGATGCATAAGAAAGCCACCATTTATCTTGTGTAAAACTTTCTCCATTCGTTGGGTTGAAACGGTGGTTACGTTGCTTCCACGCTTCGCGTAGGGTGACCTGTTTACCTTTGCAATAGAATTTCATAATCAATTTGGAAAAGTTCCAAGAGACATCACCTAGTGTCATCACCATTCTATGCCCAAAGACGACCTCATAATCATTAATTGGTAGGAGGAAGAAGTCGGCAACAATTTCTTGGCCTCGCGTAATAGTTTCACCTGTGGGCATCTTTGGTCGCATTTTAGGATTCGGCCATCGGCAACCTTTACGTCGAACTTGCGCAACCTTCGATATAGAGCGCCATCGAGCAGCAACCTTACTATTTAGAAAATTATTAGTACTTTGATCGATGAGAACGTGATTGGTTGTTGTTTGAGCAGGCCTCCAACTTTCATCGTTTGCGTATTTGAGTAGCGGCTAAATGTACCATAAAGTTGATTGATTGTGGCTCTTCTTCCACATCTTCATCCTCATGTTCAAGCGCTGTTCACTGATCTTTTCTTCCACTGGTTCAATCACAAGAAGTCTCCCCTTTTACAACGATGCTCGCGGCTCCACGGCTCGTCTGATGCCAACATAACTAGCGGATCGGTCTCAAGCTCTTCGCTTGTCAACCTTTTTGGTGCAGGAGCTCGGTGATAGTAGGTGAGGTGAGGGCTTCAATATTTCTAGTCGGGAGCGACCCTAGTCCTCCGGGCTTCATGGTTCAATCGCTCCTCCGAAGTCGTGCGAAAGAGATTCGCCATAAGCGTGTACGGTTGTCGCGCTTTAACTTCTCCCCGGATCTCCGGCTTCAAGCCCTCAATAAATGTCCCCAATAATCTGTTTTTCAGACCAATCACGAGTTTGATTAGATAACCTTTCAAACCTGGTTTGATACTCCTGGATGGTGGAGGTTTGTCGGATCTTTGCTAGTTGTCCGTCGATGTTCTCGTAATCGGTTGGTCCAAACGGATCGCAGATCCTTCTTTGAATTGTCGCCATGAGAGGACTCTATGAGTATGTTCAAACCAATCAAACCATTGTATGGCATCTCCTTCAAGATGTATAGCTGCAATTTCTACCATAGATGCATCTGCGGTTTTGTGGTGCAGAAAATATCGCTCAGCACATGAGATCCAACCAATCGGGTCTCCTTCTTCCCATCTAGGAAGTCCACCTCATGCGTGGATAGTAGGGATCGATCATAGAGCCTCCCTTTTCTTGGGAGTCATCTCTTGATCGAGCTCTCTCCTTGATGAGATTTCTTTGGGCTCGGTGTCAAACGAGTTCGGCAAAGAGAGCCCGAATCTTATCCTCCATTCGCGTCTCGAAGGCTTCGAATTTAGCATTTATGGCCTCCTCGGATGCCATAGTATATGACTCCAGATCTGTAATATTAAGATCTCTCTTTTGTTGCCGGGTTAAAGGCATGAATTGTTTGAGGGAAGTGGTGGTTGAAAGGGTTTGTGGATCGGTGGATGAGGTTACGGTTTAGGCTTGTTTTGTGGCTGTTTTGGGTGCTGTTTGGGGCTGCGATTTGATGGAGTTTTGGGCTGAGATGGTAGTGGATAAAGGTTAGGGAAGGGTTTTAGATCTGTGGTAGATCGCAGCAAAGATTTGACAAAATCAGTAGCAATTGCTGCCTATGCTTATTTGCCTCGGAAGAGCAGAATTGTCGTCGAAGAAATAGCAATTTCTCGACCTAAATTTCCAGCGAAAACTCAGGGATTTGAGGAGGGGTTTTGATGGTAGAATCTTAGTTTAGATAGCAACAAGGATAACAAATTGGATCAAGAAATTTCGGCAGCAAAGCAGTAAGAAATCGGTGCAAGTTGCGATAGCAGAATTCTCGTCAAAAATTTCAGCGATTTGCGGCGAGAGATTGCAGCAACACACGAATTTGTTTTTGTGATGAATTCCACAATAGATCAATCATGGATGGGAGCCAAGATGATCTATGAGGTGCACAAAAATTTTCGTTCAAAAAGGATAACAATTAGATCGGTTAAAGGCAAGAACACGTGGTGAAATTTTCAAAGCAATCCTTCGTTCAAAGATGGTAACTTTTGCGACGTAAGGATCGCAGCAAGGGATCGATAGAAAACTTCTTTTGATATTTTAGATGAAAAATTGCAGTAGCAAAGGTATTGGTGGTAGAAAATACCAGATCTCGATGCAATTGGAGGTGGCGGATCGAGATTGATTTGATCTACGCCAAGAGATGACGGAGACTCAGCGACGCCAAGAGCAATTGTGGGAATTGCTTGGCTAATGGTGGGCGGCAGGGATGGCAGCAAAAGCAGCAAGATCGCTGCTCTGATACCAAATGATAGAACCCCAAAGGAATTCTATCGAGATTGATCTTTGAGGGGGATCAACCCTTGGAACGCTATAGGGGTTCCACCCTCCAAGTAGCCTGGTGGCTGCAAATATAGATTGATCTTTCTTCTTCCAAAGAGGTGGAGGCTACAAGATTATATAGAGCTCCAAACCCTAACCCTAGGGGTTGCTTCCTAAGTGAACTACCCAATTTGCCCTCAACCTTAGCGGGCCGGCCCAGTAACAAGGGGGGCGGCGGCTAAGAAGCCCAAAGACCCAAATATAAACCCAGCTCTCTTCTTTATAGGATAGAGGCGGCTAGGTGGGGTTTATTACATTCTCACAGGGTTTTTATTAGCTGTTACATGGTTGAGTAGGACCTAACCCTGCTAGGGTCCTATCAGAGGCACGGCGAAGACGGCCACGAAGCGGTTGATGCCGGCGCACTGCTCCGGCGAGAAGATCCCCCACCACCGCACCGACCCGTACGCCAGCACCATCGCCACGTACAGCGGCACCACCGCCACCAGCACCGTGTTCAGGTCGTGCCACGAGATCATTTCTCTGGCTAACGCTCTCTCTCTCTCTCTCTCTCTCTCTCTCTCTCTCTCTCTCTCTCTCGCAGATAAAACGATCCCCAAGAAGCGGAGGGGAAAGGAGGAGGAGGAGAGTGTGCAGTCTATGGATGTCTTCAGGCTTCGAGTAGGTGCATTTATAGATATGCCACACAGAGGAAGCCAAAAGCCTCTGTTATGGCATTATGCTGGTTAGAGCATCTTTGCCTATTTGATAAAGAATTTTAATGAAAATATATGTTTTATTACATACTTCACAACAAAAATTTAATATATATATATATATATATATATATAGAAGAACGAATTATAAGTTTATTTAAGTTAATATAAACTCAATGATAAATCGGCTTAAACATTCATTCATATTAGTTTCAAACAATTTTTTTTCATGTTCTCTCGATCTACTAAAAAGAAACTTGAAAGACACACAAAAAAAAAAAGATATATATATATATATATATATATATATATATATATATATATATGATATGACAAGTTATTGGAACAAGGAATCATTAATATTTAGGATATCTTCTTTTTGTATTATATTCCTTCCTTACCTGAATTTATTGTCCCGTTCATACTTGTATCTACTTTAAGCATAATATGGAACATATATTTTGTCACAAGCTCCTCTCAGTCTCCATCACTCATAGTTTCAGGAATTGTTTACTTGTCTCTCTTATTTAAAAAGAGTATCTTTCATCCTTCTTTATTATAATGTAGAATATTTCTGTCACTTCTATGTAGTAAAACATACAGAATTAAGTTAATGATATTTTTACTGAATCTTTAATCATCTCACAACCTTTGGACATTGCATAATTTTGTGAAGAAGAAGATATTGGTACCAAAAGAATAACCTAGATTATCATGCATAAGACATAAATATAAAAAAATAGTAAATATAAGGTTTACATAGTTCAACATTCATTATGCTCATTGAAAAAAATTAAGGAGAATTTTAATGATAATAGAAGCATGGATTAAAACAAGAACCAAATCCAACTCTATTGCTTTGTTTTAGGCTTTCTCTTACCTAATAATCTTTGCTTCAGAGTTAAGACTTTATATGAATAATTTGAGACAAATAATCTTGATGTGAATCAACTAGTTTAATTGGTTGGAATAATTCAATCAATCAACTATTTGAATTTACTATGCTTAATCAACTTGATCTCCATGAACTGCTTGGAACTTGCAATATAAGATCAATGATTCCACACTCTGCCCTCTTTATGTCAGTGTTAACCACATGCACAGAGAGAGCTTCAACTTGATCTCAATGAACTCTTCACAACTTTCGGTATTTAATGAATGATTGCACAAAATGAACTCTTTTGATCATACACTTATATCTGTCAGTATTTAACCAAATCTACTGAACAGAAAGATCTCAATAAAGTCTTTACACAGATTATTATCTCAAAAAGAAAGAAGAGCTATTCAAGTTGATTTCAGTGAAATCAGTATTTGAACATGCAGCATCAGCACTGCACCAGTCAAACTGCGAGACTACGTGAACGATGATGAGCAGCAACTTGCTCTCCTTCTGTTAAGGTTTATCATGAGCAGATCACTCGTTCAAACGTCTTCACCATCACGGTGGGCAGCTTGATGGATGGAATCAGAAACACGGTCAAAATTCATTGGTCTTGTCCTTCCTCACTTTTTTGCTCCCTTTCTGTGCTTCATTCTAGGATTTGGTCGGCCATCTACAGCGACAAGCGTTGAACACCACTCACACCGTTGCCAATCCTTGTTGTCTGTCATCAACAATAAAAAATGTTAAGACTTCTGCATGATTCTAATTAAAACCGTAAGTACATCTGTCCATATTACTGCTTGGGTGTTCTTGGTCCAGATGCAGGAGCTTCTCCGACTCAAATGAGTTTGAGATAAGAGTCAAAAGAATTGAACAGGTCTCAAGGAAGGAATCCACACTTCACCTTTCCCTCTACCTTTAACTTTCAAGTGGGTTGGGCAGAATAAGAACCTGTTGCCTCTAGATTTTGGCTGTGGATTCCAAAACCAAGAATAGATTCCATATTGAACATTGAAAAGGATGCAAACAACGTGAACCTTGACATTGTAAGTCCATGTTCATATCGAGCATCAAGGCCCATCATCTACAAACTCGTTTGGAAAACAAAGGTAGCCTGAGCTCCAGTGAGATCGATATTAATATGAAATCTAGCTGTTAGGAAGCATGCGGAAGCAAGATATAAAGTACACCGAGTCCAAACTAAACTGATCAAAATTAGCATACATGCTAATCAGACACTATTATAACATAGGAAGTTTAAGTTCATTGAGTTATGGGTCATATATCAGCCCAACTCTCTTTTAATTTCTACGTCATATGGGATTATTCTTGTAACTCAATATTCATCTCACATATAAATATATTTCTGTTGTCGCTCTAAAATCATCATTTTCTGCATGCTTTAGTTATATAATCAGATTCATAATTTTGTTGAATGATGTTACTCTCTAAAGTTTGGTGGTGGCTATCATTTCCTGAATTCCATATTATTAATGTATAATAAAATTTATTCCAAATTTTATTCTTTCTGTGCTTGAACAGGGCATATAACAAGGCACAAGGAAGTCACATAGAACCCATTATAATGAAGTGAAAGTAAATGATATGTGTATTTGTCCAACTTGAGTTATAGATGACCTAAAACCTATATAATATTTCTTGGGGTGGCATTCAACTCTCAAGCATCTGCAGTGGTTTTATAGTACTGTAAGCCGCCGATCAAACATGTTTGGTATTGCAATACCATTATATTGGTTCAAACATATACTACAGAAGTACTATCAAGGCTTTAAGAACAGGATCCATGAAACCTCCTTCCATGAAGTCACCACAAATTGTTATTGAAAGAACTAAAAACAAGAACTACATTTTATTTGATACTTTAGAAACATGGAAAAAATATATGATACTAAATGGCAATCTTAGCTATCTAAGTAATGTTTGCCTGGATACACCTTTAACCAATCAGATCTGCCTGAGCTGCACCTAGTAGATCACAAATTTTGTGTTCTTGTGATGAATGGGGGGATACATGATTCCTACTAAGTCACTGAGCGGAAGTAAACCAAAGAAACATTACTCCAAAAATGGTGGCTATGATGAAAGAACACTATCTGCTTATGAGAAAACAAATTTTGAGTTAAGGTGTTCTCCATCAGAACTAACCATGGTACTGTTGCTGCTCTCCTTGTGCTTCACAGGGATTAAAGTGAAGACAACAAGCCCACAGTGGATGGCGAGAGTGAGGCCAAGAACATTGACGAGGGTGAACTCCAAGGAGGACCGTGGGATGCCATGTTTGGTGTGAAGGAAGGCCATCTTCTCCATGAGGCCGGACTCTGCTGTAGCTACAGCCAAGCTGTAGGTGAAGATGCCAATGAAGACATGCCATGGCAGCAACAATGTTCTTGCCCGCCGTCCCTCTCCCCTGTTCCAGAAGCTGAGGAACCCCAGTGTCCACTGGCAGAAGCAACACAGAGAGATGGAGTCTTACAATAGTTGGCAGTTGAAATGCATGCTTGCAAACCAAACCAAAATATTATGGAATTGGGTTTAATAGCTAATGCTTCTTACAAGCAGGTTGAACATTATAAAAAAGAAGTTCAATAGACCAAATCAAACTTCATGTTAGATTTTTCACCCCTTTAAACTTGACAATTAGTAGTAAGGCTTGAATTCAGCTTAATTACTTTTGGATTGTTTTCTTGAAATCCTTTTTCTTTGTCTTGAAAGAACAATTGTTAAGGATAGACAGAACAATTTCAATCAGCAAAACTGCACTTTCAGGAAACTTAATCTCCATCAATCAGGCTTTGATTAGGCAATAATGCCCTCTTGCGATGCCCTTCAAGAACAGTTATGATGGCATTTTGCTATTTTGAATCTTGGTAATCCATGATTAATAGTATGGACATTGATGGGAGAAGAACAAGTGACAATCTTGATATTTGGAGGGGACATATATACTAACTTACGGTTTGTAAATGTAAAAATGTTACATTCAATGTTTCTGCAAGGATAGACATGAAAGTAAGAACAATTGGACTTTTTGCCATCACTGTGTCCGGGGGCATGCATAGTGAGGGATTCGATCGACATTTAGAATGGCATTCATGACTTCCGCCAACCAGATATGACCCAGTAGAACGATTGGATGCCCACCGTACCGGAGGCCCGAGGTGCAGTAGCGAGAAAGACGGAAGGAGAGCGCGTGACAAGAAGAGAGAGAGGACGGACCTGGGCGGCGAAGAGGAGAAGGCAGAGCAGGCCCATCCAGGAGTGCAGGCTGTGGAAGTTGGCGAGGACCCCCTTCTTGCCCTTGAACTTGGTCAACAACCCGGCGACGCCGAAACCCAGCGCCGCCCCCTGCAGCCAGAGGTGCGCTGCCTTCCTCGGACCCCGTGCCCAACCCAAGCCCACCCCCCACCTGTGCGCCAGGATACCTGCCAAGCGACCAACCACATTAAGCATCTCCTCCCCATCCAAAGGCTACAGGGGATTGCGCCGGTTACCTTCGCCGCCGAAGAGGATGAAGCCGATGACCATGAGGAGAGTGTGGAGGACCTGAGGCAAAGGAGAGCAGGGAAGCGAGAGTGAGGGCGCTTCGATCATCGCTCAAGGAGGGAGAAAGCGAGAAGAAGATGGTGCATTTACAAAGTATAGGTGGTCAAACTCCGCAACGGCGGTGGCGGTGGCGGTGGCGGTGGCCGCGCCGTCGACGGATGAGGAATAGAAGCGCAGAAAGATGGTGGTGCGGAAGGCGAGCGCCCACAGGAGGACGAGAACGGCCACCAGCAGAGCCGAGATGTGAGAGAGAACAATGCTCACGGCCATGTCCACCCTCTCTCTCTCTCTCTCTCTCTCTCTCTCTCTCTCTCTCTCTCTCTCTCTCTCTCTGTGCTCCTTCCTTCAGATCTGCACTACCAAACCGATGCAATTGCTTTGAGCCTAATATAATATATTTACTATAAATTATAAATAGTATTTGGACGATATCCCTAAATAAAATCTCCATTTCCTTCTCCCCAAAAGATGACTCCTATTTTCGATTCAAATAATATCTAAAAAAAACTCTTTATCAACCACAATGATAGAAGTGTTCAAATCGAATCGAGCGTCAATCTATAGACAGTTCGAATCGATTTATCTGTAATTTAGTTTTAAAGATTATAAATAATTTTGCTTCGAAGATTTTTTTTATTCAATTAATCGATTCAAATCGAATCGAATCAGTTTTAATTAAAAGGATATCAATCCGGTTAAATTTACTATCCCAAGTGTATTTGAGAACATTATAAATAATACAAATCGTATCATAACCTCAATCAAATCACTTTCAAGTCTACAAGTTTAATATTTATTAATAATTTTATAATATTTTTAATATCATAATAAAAATTCTATGATACTGTTAGAAAATACTGTATGCGAGTCAAATGGAATAAAAACATATTAAAAATCATTTGATATATCATACAGACTATGATTCGAATAGGTATTTATAATAGTTTAAGCATAGCATCTAAATAGGGATAAAAAATTGACATGTTAGAATATTTTGATCACCACAAGAAAAAAAAAATGTAAAAGCTACTTAAAAACACTGTAAATGATCCGACTCCTAACCTTAATCAAATGAATTATAAAATTAAAAATATAATATTATAATGATCTACGAACAATGATAAATAAAAAGAATGTCACTTTTCATGTTCATGTTTTCAACACCTTAATAAAAATAATACAATGCTATTAAAAATTACTAAATGAAAACATTATGATAGTTCACAATCGATGAAAAAAATAGTTTAAAAAATTAACAAAAAATAGGGGCTATTTTAGGTATTTACTATATTAATAAAGGACACCATTTGAAAAAGAGAGAGAGAGAGAGAGAGAGAGAGAGAGAGAGAGAGAGAGAGTTTTTGAGGTAAATCGCCAATAATATTTATCAAGTAAGATATATAATGCATTTTTATTTCTTAAATGTGAATATTCTTGTTAGTGTCATCGTTGATGAATGATGGATGTGATGGAGTCAATTCGGCCGACCACTCCCTAAATTTTTTCATGCCTAAGAAAGTTGATGCTTCTTCCAAGTGACATATGAAAACTTACCTTTGTCATATGTGTCAATTACATGCCCATCAAATTTATTCTAATGTTCAAGTCAAATCAAAATCTTTTATAATTATTAAAAACAAAATTTTAGATCTTCAAAATGGTTTAGATTTCTAAAATGATAAGTGGAGGACTATTGACTAGGCCAAGCCTAAAAAAAAAAAAAAAAATTCAACTTGATCTCCGTACCTAATTATGGTAGTGATCCTAGCCCTCTCAACTCCAAACAACACATGGAGTTAACCTTCTAGCCTCAAATTATTATTATTAAAATTGATCATCAATTCATATCATTGAATCAAATTGATCCGACTCGCTTCCTAAAGATTATTATGTCTTAATAATCAGATCTCCGTAGCATGTCATATCATATCATATTGACGTTATTGATTCTCTACATATATCTCTTCCTTTTATGATTCATCTAAAATTTAGATTAATTAATATAAAGTATCTGAAATGTCTCTATCATCTTTTAAAAAAAAATTCTATAGATATTTTCGTTAATTGTATGTTCAAGCATAGTCGGCAAAAAAAAAAAAAAGTGTCCAAGTTTTATATCATAAAAGGATAAAAGAAAAAGTTTATAGCAAACAAAAGGATATTGGAAAAAAGTTTTATATTAACATTAGTTGGTGATAATCAATGCTATTAGTATACCTTTATGTTGTGGTCGTTGAGTCAGCACGGCTTGGTTCGAGTCCAGATGTGCTAGATCACTTCGACGAACCCTCGGGTGAGAAGCCGACATCGGGTCGAATCAAGAGAGTCGTTGGTTCGCTTCGGGGTGAGACCTTCTTCTTGCGCTCCGTCCGTCTCGCATCTTCTAGAGCCTACACACAGGTCGAAGCGGGATGATTCGACCCGTCTCGAGTTTTTCGAGGCGACGCCTTCCCGGGCTCTTCGGCGTGCACTATGAAGGCGCCATCCTGGGCCTTCGGGACAACACCGTACCTCGATCGATACCCGTTATAGCACGATTGGGGACTATCGAATTGAGTTGAGATGGTATACCTCTTCGGTTTTAATGTCGACGTAACAGTGGGGCACCACCCATGAGTGGGTGACGTCAATACGTGCCATATCAAATGCATTGATGAAAGGGCGTGACATAGTCTTTATTTGTTTTCCTAAGTTGAAGCCTTTGGGTTGGGAGGAACAAGTGCCGGTCTCTTCATGCCTGAGATGCTACTTTCATGTGCTCTATGGTTTGATCCAACTCGATCCAAATTAAATCTAGCCAAACTCACCCATAGATTGAACAAAGACTTGAGAACTATCACTAAATTTTCTTTTTTTTTATCAATATCATTGCATCTAGAAGCTTAAGCTAATGGCATTGATGAGATAAATTATCATAAGTATATGTTCATAAATATGATTTGCATAAGTTTTGAATACAAGACCTTCAATTCTAATAATGTCATCAAAATATCTTCATCGATTTAGTCGGTGGACGACGCATGAATAGGTTTTTTTTTCGAGATTCTCATCCCAACATATGATCCAAATTATTTCTTCCAAATCCTAAGTCATAAATTATAGATCAATCAAGAGAAATAGTAAACAAAAGCATAGATAACTACTATAAAATTAATCTTTATCGGGACATCTTACTGATTGGTGCACAAATGCATAATTATAGATTAATAAAAAAAATTATCAAAAGGATATACAACTCTTACAAAAGCACATAAGCTCGGAGTAGCTTGAGTTTATTAAGAACATAATGGTTAGAGCATTAATCATACAAATTTACTCCCAAAGTCATAAATTATATATTAATCAAGAAAAAATAATTAAAAAACTATAGATAATGACTACTACAAAATTAATCTTTATCGGGACGTTCCAATAATTAGTACACAAATGCATAATTGATGAGTGTCACCATCTTATAATAAAAATATTTTCTCAGTTTTTGGGGAAAAATTTGCTAAAAAACAAACCATATATTAGATAAGATAAACTGGTTAGCACAACCAATATATTTAATAGAATCAGTGGCCACCAACGAGTGTGTTGCATTTGAATCAAACCATATAAACTTCTAATCAAATTCTGACAGTAGAGATACATTCAAATCAAATATAAAGCTCAATTCAATAGTAGAAGATGCAAAATGCAGCTATCCATCTTACCACCATGCGAAGGCAGCCTCGGTTGTCAAAAAGTTGTAGGAACTTGTTCTCTTCCCAACCATCACAGACAGCCTATGAGAGTTGCATCTGATTCCATCTTAATAGCTACTGACAAATGGAAATTATTCCCCCCATCAACAAGCTACGATTGTTCAGGCCAACTGTGTTCCTCAGTTTGCATCCAATTCCATGCCCCATCTTTCTGGAATCAAGACTTTTGCTATAAATACCTCAAGCCATGCGGTTGAGCTTCTCAAGCTAAGCACCAGACTCCACTCGGTAGCTTCTTCTCTTCTCTTCTCCCCTCCCCCCTCCCGCCTGTGAGAAGGAAGAATGGCGTCGCTGAAGGCTGCCAGACCTGCCGGGCTTACGGCGCCGAGCAAAGAGCCTGCCAAGGTCGGCGAGGGCTCCGTGAAGTCACCGCCGGCGTCGAAGCAGACCCCGAAGAAACCCGAGAAGCCCCGCGAGCCCAAGAAGAAGGTATCGACGTCGCTGCACCTGAGAGCTTAATGATTTTTATAGACTGATGCAACAAGTTCGACGTAAAAATTACAATTTGTATCATTTTTGAAAGAGAATTCCGAGTGACATCCTTCTCCTGCAGGCGAGGAGTGGCAAGCCGAGCGCCAAAAACTGATGGCAGCAGCACCGGGGGTGTGTTTTATCTTCAGATTTCAGCGTTTGTGTTCTATCACTGTACTCTGGATGTTGCTGTCGTGGTATGAGCTTGTGATGTGAAGTGGTCCAAGTATGCTTTGATGTTTGCCCAGCCATGCAGGAAAGTATCGTAGAATCGTCACCGTGGTATGATGAAATAAACTGCTAATTTACTGCACACTTTGGGATTTCTTTTCTGGTTCTGAGATACCGCAACGTAATCGATGTGATGGGTTGGGTCTCACTGATATTTCATTTTAATTTTCATTTTTTTTCCCCTTCGCATTCAAAATTTTGTGAAAATATTAAAGTTATTTTTTATATTTTTTATTTGAGATATCTTTTTGTATTTATATCTAAAATATATAAAGTAGATGTCTTTATATTTTGGTATATTTGATGAAATATGTTGAGATGGCATGCATCAAACAAAATAATGTTGGCAAACCAAGTCAACCGCCGCGTTCTCTAACCCCTCTGTCCCTCTACCTCTGTCTTGTCCATCGCTCTCCCTCTTTTGGAAAAGAAGAGAACCTACGTGCGCAACGGCCACCGCCCACCACCTCAAACCTCTCGCAGCCGCTCAATCGAACCGCCACCGGTCCTCTCCTCTCCTCGTCTTGCCACCATCAGCAACACCACATCCGCCATCGGCATTGTGGTTGTGGGAGGTGATCGAGATCGATGGGCGGCGGCCGGCTGCAGGGCGAGCAGTTGAAGCAACTGCGCAACATATTCGACCGCTTCGACATGGACGGGGACGGCAGCCTGACCCAGCTGGAGCTGGCTGCCCTGCTCCGCTCCCTCGGCCTCAGGCCCGACGGCGACCAGATCCACGCGATGCTCGCCGGCATGGACGCCAACGGCAACGGCACCGTGGAGTTCGACGAGCTCGCGGCGGCGCTCGCGCCCGTCATGACCGAGCAGGCCGTGGTCGACCAGAAGCAGCTCCTGGAGGTCTTCCGCTGCTTCGACCGGGACGGCAACGGGTTCATATCGGCGGCGGAGCTGGCGCGGTCCATGGCGCGCATGGGCCAGCCTCTCACCTTCGTCGAGCTCACCGACATGATGCAGCAGGCCGATGCCGACGGCGACGGCGTCATCAGCTTCGAAGAGTTCGCCGCCGTCATGGCCAAGTCCGCCGCCGAATTCCTCGGCCTCACCCTCGTCTCCCATTGATGGCTGTTGATACTACCACCATTACTGTTTCTTTTGGCTTGGTAGCAGTGGGTTGGAGTGGAGATCAATAAATGTACATAAGCAGAAGATGATATAATGGAGTTAGGATCACGTACAAAGAATCCACACTTCTCGTTCATCGTTCTGCATGTGTGTAACGATCATTGCAGGGCAAGAACAGTGTCTGGCTTTGCTTTGATGTTCTACCGAACACTTCCTTTGATTTCTCCTTTATTTAGCTTCCCAATAATAATTCGGCATGGATTTGATATGGTTCTGACAATGATAACAGGATCTCACGTATAGAACAAGACGCAGCTGATTTGCTCGCCACTGTTCTTCCTATTATTACCTTGAAACTTCAAGAACATCATCATCACACGAAGGCCAAATTTGCATGTGACCTACAGGGTTTTGACAATCGCATCACCGGAACAGGAAAAAGAAATCAGTAGAGATTTGATGCAATATGAACTCAAATTCATTATAAGGGCGTATGTATTTACTCCCATTGATCACAAGACCCAGAAATTTACGGAATGGTTTCATGAAGATTGCCAACTTCCTGCAATTGGCTGCGCCACAAACCATAAGAATTAATAGAAAGCACCATAGCCAAATGATTAAAAGTCGAGTTCCAATTTATCAGAGTGGTTTTCTGTCAGAACAGCGCTATCATCCACTGACAAAAAAAAATATGACGTTCAGAATTTGTGAGGGCAAAATCTTGCAAGCTGCTTTCACATTCTCTTCCAATCCATTTCGTGTTCTTCTTCCCTCTTACCTAAACCACCATCTCTGGACTACAGAGATGGGGCTGTTCAAGAAGGGGACGTACCGGTAGATGTATGGATTCACGGCACGGCCAATCCTGGCCCAAACGCTCTGGTGATAACCAGCAGTAACTGGAGCATGGTACATGAGCTTCAGGAGCTGCATCGACAATGGAGAAGAGGAAAATTAATAAAATTAGAGAACGCAACCAAATAGGCTAGCCAGGAGATCTAAATGGCTTCCACCCAAAAAAATGGATACGAGGGGCAAAGATCTCTCGTATGATTCATTGTGGAAGCTCCAGTAAGAGGTGAAAGTGAGATGGACAATGTCGGTATGAACCCTCTTCGCACACAAGCAGATCTAGCCATACGTCTAAACATCTCTCATGTTTCCTTTTCTTTTCACATATACCATTGATTTGAATCATTATCATGCTTATTTAGAAATATTAGCCTTGATTCATATAATATATACACCATATCCACCCTATTTCAAATCTGTATCCATTGTATAGCCAGTATGAATTAGTAGCCATAATATGCACATATGGTTGTAGAATTTGGCATCTTTCATCTAAATCTGCATCTGTTAATTTAAAAAAGGATCTGAATATGGTCTCTCCAATATCAGATCAGTTCTCACTAGTTCCAGTGGAGAATTATCTAAGCCTATATATTATAGTCAGGCTGATGCCTAATTGTTTATTGCTACCATGGACCTGTTTTACTGTAAGCTAGAATACAATCCACATCACAAGTTTTTAAGTCTCCTGGTTGTTCAACATGGCAAGGGTGTTAACATCGAAGCCGCCAACAAATAACGATGAAAATTTTGATACTGGTTCTGTTTAAAAACGAAGGAGCTAACCTGCCAGTATATGAACGTTTGGATTACGTTGCGTTGCAGCCTGCATCAACAAAACCAGAGGTTATATAGATCAGGATCTGAAAATTAGGAAAACAGCAAAAACAGAATAATATAGATTGACTTACGAGAACAGAGATACGACGAGAAGAAAGCCCAGAGCAATCTCAGCATTTGAACTTAGGATGTTTAATGTAGTTCCATTTGCCTCAACCCATATACAAGGCTCCTCTAAGTATTTCCTGTTCATGAAATGAGTAACCATTACTTTAGTTAATTTTACACATCACATATTCTCAAGAGCAAATAAAGCACTTCAGAAAGCTCAATTAACAAATAAAGCAACCCAATATGTTATATAGATATCAACAAGTTTTCTCATACAGTCATACTAAATCAGAACTAATCAGATGATAACAGGCATCAAGTATTATTCCTATCTCTTCTTGTGATATTTTATCTTTCCTTACATTCTATCAACTGATACCAGAAACAGATAGGTCCCTTTGGTAGGGTGCCAAATTTAAGACATGAAATTTTAGTCAATAAAATAAAATTTACCTTAAAAAATGTACTTTTGCTTAGAAACCAAAGCAACCACAAGGGAATATCTAAGCGCCCAGAAGTGGCTAGTAACATTCTGCATTTTTGGGTTTCTACATATCAAAATATCTTAAATTTGCAACATAATGTCATAGATTCAGGAAAATCATGACCACCAGCCAACATACATGAGATTGTCTACTGCACTAGAAAACTTCATATCAATAATGAGAAATCCGTACATCAAGGTTCTGGGCTCGAATCCGCCTTTGTCATTTACCCTTTGTACCAAAAAAAAAAAAGAGTTATAAGTGAACTGAATCACACTTGTCAGGGTCGACATAGACTACATCACCTTTGAAAACTACAAGTGATGTCATCTTTGACATTACTGACTAATGGGCTTCAGAATAGCAGAGTCCTAGTTATTTTGATGATGACCATAATTCCAAAACATTCTTTACCTACAGATCCTCTTCTATGCAACTTAGGCATTTTTTCTCCAAAACATCTATATGCTTGCAAGTAAACCATTCCTAGAACACTCCCAAACACAAAACTACTATGAAAGTGAAAATTCTTAAAGATGAATGTTGCAGGCTCCCATTTAAAATTTTATCTGTGAGTGATCAGAACTAATCTCATGTGTTATACGGCTTTTACAAACTTTAGAGATTGAATTTGTTGGCAAAGAAAATATTGAAATTCCATGCCTTTTAATTTTCTTAGTTACTTTTCCGATGATAACTGAAAAGTGTTATGCTGACTGTACACATAGTTCTGCGACAGCATACTTGGCAGGTCTCAATACTTCACATACGTATTTGAACTTAATTTAGAACGATGGGCTCAATAAGTCAATATTTATTTTAGGTGGAATATATACCCTCCTATGCATTTCTAATAAGCCATGCCGACCAGCATGGATCAGCACAAGTACCATAGAGCATACAAAGGTATCAGCAGGCATCATGCCAATCCATTTAATGCATGACCAAAGTTGCATCAAGAAAGAGGTTATTGTTCTCTTCCTGCCAAACAAACAAAAAACAGTTGAAGCTTTAGATAATTTTGCTAAAAAAAACAAGGAAATAAACAACTTGTCCCATCAATGTCAAAGGCCAACATATTTGCCTGAAAGAACCAAATATAAAGTTGAAAAAAAAAAAGCATATTATGACAAACTTCTTCACGTGACATTGACTGCTCAGTCTCACAGAAAACTATGACAAATTGAGCCCAAGTGTGCACATGACAATGCTGCTCTTTATCATAATTTTAAAAATTTTCTCCCTCAATCTTAGATCGACCATAGCCAACTAAAAATCCCAATAAAATTTTATTAGTCAGCACTAAGCAGAATATAATACATATTAGCATGCAAGATGATCTACATATCACGTAATAGCAAATGTAATAACATAATACAAATAGAAAGCACTAACGTAAACTAAAAGACTGCAGGTAAATAACTAATACGAGTCATAAAATACAAATATATAATGATAAAATAAATCATAGCACATATAAAATCATAAACTAATGCATATATGAAACTGAAACTTACATCATCAAAATTACAACATATTAAAAAAATAGCTTCATACTTAAAATTTAATTGTTTATTATGAAATAATAAAAAAATTAAAAATCAGTGTTAAATATTAAAATTTTGCCAAAATCTGATCCTGAAATCTGTATCTTCCAATTTGACCAATCCGATGAGAACCCAGTTTTAGTTTAAATAGCTGATCATGTTTCCAATTCTGATTTTTAGAACAATTCTGTTAAAAATCATGAATAGGTCATTTCAAGAATGCAAAATTTTGTCAAGAAGTTTTCTAAATTTGTTTCTGGTATAAACTGTTGAGTTTTGTTTCTAATGAGAAATCATTCCATCAAAATTAAGCTCATTACCTGTATAAAGTTGAACTTGCAAAATTACGCCTTAGAAATCTGGCCACATGCTCAACAGCCCAACAGAACACAGGCATGAGAGCAACTGTCATTTGAAAAGCCATTAACGAGTATTAGTAAATATTGAGTATTACGGAGTTCTAGGAATTGACAAGTTAAGAGGGACAAATTATTTGAAACAACTCACATTTCAAGTGTAGCTTAGATGTAATAAGTGTAACACAATATATGAAATGGATAAAATCCTTCGCTCCAATAACCGTCTGTAACCATGTCTGAATAGCTGGCAGGTTCCATGCCCTTGGTTTCTGTAGAGAAATAAATCATTCATACATAATGGTTAAGTGAAACTACCCCGCCCAACCAATATAACAGAAATAAAACTACATAACGCAGAGCTTTTAGTTGCAATTACTATTATACCAAACTCACCCCATAGACTGTGTATAGTGAACAAACTGAGGAACATGCAGTACCCAGCAATGACAACCGATATGCCTTGTTCGAAAGATTTCTCGGTGCAACTGGAAGCATTCCGAGTGTAGCAACAACTAGTACCTGACACAAGCATATTTCCAATTAATAGAAGAGATGGGAAGCAATATAAAGAAGGCACAGCATGATACTACAATCTATGTAACAATCAATTTCAGGGAAAATATATACATATATAAAACACAAGCACTAGGATAAATGAATCAAAGTTCTTTAAGATTAGATATTAGTTACCAGTCTCTGTGAGAAAAATGCAATTTACAGAAAAAAAAAAACAAGTTTAGGTTCTCATTCTACATGGGAGACCTCAGGATCTACAGGATCTGCAACATAGTATAACTAGCAGAAGACTCCAAAATAATTTTATAAACATGATAGTTAATATGCAAATTTTATTTGCTACTTAACCTATTTTTATACAGTTTTAAGCAAAGTTCTTAATCTCGTACCATACCGGGATACCGAGCTTTACTCAGTACGGTATGGTATGGCATACCGAGCGATACGCCTAAAATAGGCATAAAATCCTCCGAAAATACTTGAAAAATAAACAAATTTATAATATAGTTTTTAAGTTAGAAATAAATATACATTTAGTATAGTTTTAGCAAAACTAATATAAATTAGATAAGAATAGTGTCACATCTTTTTCAAACTTTGAGAAGTAGCCTTGTGCAAGGTTCGCAATTTCGGTCCATTCCAAATCGTTCTTCTTCTTAATCCTCCCAAATTAACCTCTTAATTTGATTCAATCCATAAATCATTGCTTTATTGAGTTTAGGAGAATGAAAATATAAGAATAAGAGAGAGAATATGAGAAAAAATGAGTTTGAAAGAGTTTAAGAAAAGTGTGAGCGTGAAATGGATTAAAATAGGGGTAAAAAAGGGTTTAAAAACCCTTGAGAAGACTTCAAGCACTGTTACCAATTGGTAACAGTCAAAATCGATCGGTATCAGGTAGCAACGGTCGAAGTTTCGACCGGTACCACTCGGTACAGCCCTGTATTGCCCGATATAGGGCCAGATGCTTGATACCGCCTGGTAGCTGAGGTCTGCATGCCGATCTGCTAGTGGACCGATAGTACCGGGCGGTACGATACAGTATTGCAAACCCTAGCTTTAAGCCTTGTGGGTTTAAATACATGATAAGACACTAGTGCATCTTTAAGTGTCCAAACAATCATAAGATCAGATAAATTCTTCTTGTAGACACAAACATCTAGATGCACTACAAGTCATATAGCCAAAAGTGTTGTTCAGGCACATGGTCCCCAGCCCCATGATCCCAGTGCATACTGCATAACCACATGGTAATAGCCACTCCTAGGATCAGGAATCATGGATCCCTATCATCTCAAACTGCTGCAGCTAGCTGTTGTCATCATCAGCAGGCCTCCTGAAAGCACTGAAGAAGATGGACACTTCCCAAGTACTTCCAACTTTTGTATTTATCTATATGTTGACACACTATAGATATGCACACAAGGACCTTTCCTGGGCCCTTCCCACACCCATTTTTGTTCCACTTCAACCTCCTGACAAACTAAGCTAAAGAAGCAACAGCAGAATGATGGGAACAATAAATAAACAAATTTGCCATAGACAAAGATAAACCCACCAAATTGCTTCACGTCATCAGGTTATCTTGCACTCATATGATACGAGCTAAGATTAAAAAAAAAAAAGACTCTAGTTCATGTTATTTATTTTCTTCAACCCTTCACTGATCATTAAAAAAAAAAAGGTACCATCTGTTCCATAAATTTTTTTCAGAATTATAAAAAGCTTAACAAGGAAAACTGAAGTCCAATCTCACATCAAAGAATTAATTATTTCACTATATTTCTTGATATCCGCTTGAGTTTACCTGATCAACAAGAATAATATTGTCTAATAAGAACATCAAATGGTAACTGATCTGATTGAAGCAATGAATAATAAATAATTATTGCTTGATCACTCAAAAGATTGCAGATTGTGCAAAGCTATGCTGATTGGAAAACAGGCTTCTTATTTTACTCGATGGATGCAGATCTAGCAGGTACATCAATGTAAACCTAGTCTTTAAAAATGGACAGTCATCCACAAATATCTACAATTAACATGAGAAATATAGATGCAAAAAAACTAGGCTTCAATAAATAAAGATAATATTTAGATCAAGCTTCACAGACAAAAAATTTCTTGACCATTTGCTCATGTCAAGTTATTTTCTCTTATCACATTACAAAATTAAAGGATAAATCCAGTGCACAAGGCTCCCATTAATGCAGGGTTTGGGAAGGGTGGATGTACACAACCTTACCTCTCTATTTTGGTATTGCATTACATGCATTCTTCAACACACTTATATTCTATGTGTACATTCTATAAGAATAATGAATTTACAGCAGGTAAGTTGATTGCAAATTCTATCAAAGACTGAAATATCAATTTAAAGATGAACACAATGAAGCACGATATGCCATAAACAAAGTAAAAAACCCTGGCAATCCAACACTAGTAGTATCTGCTGGTACGTATGCTTGGTCATTTGGCAAGGAAATGTTTTACATACCCAAGCATTAACAGAAAAATGTATAGATCGTTGATCCAGCCTCAATGAATTTGCATTCCTTCTTGTTGATGGAGCTCTTCCAGTACTTCCACTACTGGACCCTGGACAACATGTTTAAAGTTCAAATATATGTTTTCTTTTCTAAAAAGGGATGCCTAAGATACATCTGTAAAAAATCTAAAAGGAATTCTATGGCAGAATATTGTACAGCATAAGAAATGGAAAGCTTTTTGAGTTCCAATCCACCTGAATTTTGTGGCCTCAAATTTTGAGCAGTTGTTTGTGATGAAGGTCCATCTGATGCTCTTGATGATTGAGAAGAACTAGCAGAAGACATGGCCTCCACAACTAGATCAGGATCCTAGAATATAAATTGGGATCAGAACATGAAAGGCAAATAATGTAATTATATTTGGGTCATCTTGCAACATTAGCTGCTTTTGGAAGTAGCTACAAGCCATAAAGGTGATCTGTGGATACGTAGCCTCAATTATGCCAAGATTACCCGTATGTACAAGTTATAAAAGTCAGATTATGGAAGATCATCAATTTGACCAAAAGAAAGTCCTTCAATTCCCAAGAATACCTGTCTGCATTACTTTTGCAAAGATACCAGATTTGAAATGAATGGGTTGACCGATGTACAATCTAGCTTTAAAATATTCTAAACCATTATGATTACCAACAGACAATCAAGATAATAACCAGTGTCGGAATCCGAAATGCAGTTAAAAACCTCATCCAGACTTTCTATTCTTTATGTTAACATTAAAAATAACAAAATTGAAAAATGAAGCATGAGAAGTGGAACAATCAGGTAGTGGAGCAGTGAAGGTTGAAGGCCAGAAAGGGTGGACAAGGCAGGCATGCGAAGAGACATGTTCACTGCCAGTATTAGCTTAACGAAGGTAACAGAAATCACCACAACTGAATGGCCAACAAATATGATGTGAGTGGTTCAAACATCCTGCGGTAGACCTTACCCACCGCTGTCCACGTGTGTCCGTGTGGACTGCGTGCATGACATCCTTTTCTGATTGGGCAGCCAGAATTTCAGGGTCAAGAATGATTATTTTTTCCATCTAATCCACAAAATCAAGTTCAAGTCTAGGGAATATAAAAAATTCAAGAAGTACTAGCCCCCATAGCCTAATAGGGAAGCAGGAAAAGAATAGATGTTACCACCATCTGCTTTAGATCTGACATCTATGCATCATTGTATGCAGGCTCTGAATGAGAGGGAAAAGGAAAAGAAAAGGAAGAGTGCTAGTCATTATATGTAGGTGAGGAAAAGGAAGAGGTAGAGAAGGGGAGAGAGAGAGAGAGAGAGAGAGAGAGAGAGAGAGAGAGAGAGAGAGAGAGAGAGAGGGCACAAAATGGGGGATGCAATGTATCAGCAACTTTACAGTTTGAATTGAAAACTATGTCGATCAAATCAAAATAACTGAAATGTTATAAATCCCAACTCAATTAGGTTTAAGAAGGTCATTGTATGTGGTAGGCCCTAATTTTGATTCATACCCATCTGAATCAGGGACAAACCAGTTCTTGGTCAGGATATGGTTCATCAATAGGTATAACCATAAACATCTCATGAGGCTGATATATGATAATCATTTGACTGGAAGTCAGAATCTTGTATCTTCAAGAACATCAATATCGTAGCCTAGACATTAAACATGACAATAAATAACCTCATCAAATAACAAAATTTTAAGCTAGATGATAATTTCAGATTTCAGCATAGTTAAAAAGTAAAACCACCAGCACCAGGACCTATTTGATCTAGTTGGAGTTGGATTTTTTTGCTATGTTTACAAGGAGCATGAAAGAGGCCATTTGCTTCTTAGAATCCCACTAGCGGACAACAAACATTGACTTGAAGCTTTAACAGTATCCGTAGTAATTGATTATTTATCATGTTATACTCATCTTCCAAGCATACATTCCATCAAAGAATATTAACGCCAGTCGGGGAGTGTTGAACAAAATTAACAAGTCAACGGATTCATGGACTCATGAGAAAAGAATATTAATTATAAATAAGCGAAAGCCAAAACTAAGCATCATAGAATTAAGTTAAAATCCATATAAACACATCAAACTCCAAGAGAGAAGTACAAGTATTAGACAGTAAAAGATGAAGCCCTTAGGTGTATACCAGCAATTAACAACGTGCTGGTTTCATATGAAGAACAAGAAACCAACCTTTCACTTATAGAACCAAAAAGCTGCACATCTCGACATAAATAAATAAAAAAAAAAAAGCTTAAAAGCATACCATAACTGAAAACGTAAATTTTCATCGTATTAACCAAAGCAACTGAAAACCAACAAAAAATCTGCCAACAACTAAACCTTAGTTCACGAAGACATAGCTTTCTAAACGACAACCGAAAATGAACTGACAGATCCAACAGAAGGACTGCCTTTACGCGATCTTCGACTCGGCTTAACCATCAAGAAACGACGAAGGAGCAAGAATCGATCAAATCAATCCAATGAGAAACCAAGAAAGGAAAGGAAGAGTGATCGAAGGCGTACGATAAAGCGCTGGTAGAACTTGCGCTTGAAGTGGTCGACGACGTCGGATCGAGCGGCCATGTGGGGCGGGATAAGGACGTTGGACCAGTACTCCGCCCATCGGGGATCGTTGTCGTAGTCGTACGCCGCCGCCGCGATCCTCTTCAGCCGCTGCGGATCCCTCTCCTCCTCCTCCCCCATGAACTTCTCTCTCCGGATTCGCAGCGATGAAGGGGAGGCGGGGGAATTTTAGGTGGCTTTACTTTTGGTCTTCTCTCGTCGCGGTCGGGAATCTTCTTAAGCCCACGATCTAGGTCTTCGACCGAATGGGTCGCGCTAACGGAGCTGTTCGTGGATCGGATCTATCTTCGTGGATCCGAAATCAAAACTGATCGTGTATCTCAAATTGAACCCAAATAGCGACATGATCCAATCACCAACCAATTCGGACTCTTATTGCGTGCTGATTTCAGAGTCTCTCTTTTGTCTTTGGACCTTCACGACAAAACGGTCATTAATGTTTGGAAGCCTCGGATCCGACAAAGCACCTCGGTGGTGGCGGAGTACGTGCACGGCGGCGACATAATCCAGACCCCGTTTTCGTCCGCCAGCGACGAGGCCCGGAGGATCCACTACGAAGAGGTCGTGATGCCGGCGGCATGGCCGACGAGCTCAGCCCTTCCGTCTGCTCTCGCGCACAGTTGGTTCAGCACTCCCAGGTTGAGCTCCGTCGTCCTCTTCTCTGGCTCCGTCAGCTCAAGCTCCACAATCCCCTTTACTCCACCGGCCTCTACTATCTTGATCCGATTCCTTCCCGAGAGATAACACAGCTTGGAAGAAATCGGGCTTCAGTTGCTCTAACACTCCCGAATCTGCTGCCTGGATCACGGACTTGAAGACCAGAGTTGCCGTCGATCTCACGTCGCGGTTGTCGCCCGCACCATCAAGCAGGATCCATGTCGTCGAGTCGACGATGCGGCGATCGCCGTCGACAATGGGTTTCAAGTCATCAGGAGGTACTCGGAGGGAGTGGAGGACACCGAGCGCCACGTCGATCCGATCCATCTGTTTCCGCAAGCATTGATCACGTCCGCATATTGCAACAATAATCTAATTCGAAAACATTTTTATTAAAGAATATATGAATTTTTTCATATTTTCTAATATTTCAATATCATTAATGCTGAATTTTTTAATTAAGAATACAGATTAATAGATCATGTCTCGATTAATAACCGACATAAAATTATATCAAGATATTATCTAATATTCCAATCCGACATTTTATATCAATAATTAGCAAATTATTGAGACATTCAACTAAAGAATTGCTAGGATAGACGGGGAGATTTTAATCCTGAATCTGTCAATCAAAGTTTGATCCCAAAAGTTGTCACACAACCTTTCACCCCTCAGCCTTTATGAGGTTTTAATGCTTCGACAATAGAGAATTTGGAAGAACAGAAAGAACATGGACAGCTCAATCAAGCAATTGTTTTAATTGCCAGTTTACTAAATGCGTTCGGGCAACAAGATCTTACAAAGACAATCTCAACAGTTCAGGAAAGGTGTAAGATTTATTGAACTAAACAAAGAATTGGCGAAACCAATTGTATGATTCCAATTATGGAGTGTAATTAATTACATCAAAAATTGATATAGATCATGACTGAAGGGCAAAAAAATGAATACAATGCTCATGGTCGGCTCAGTTAGTTCGACCGTAATCACTGTCATGTTCTTGGCTGGCAAATCCCATCTTCTGAAACATTCGGATTTCTTCAGACTGTTGCGACGAATCAAAGACTTCACTCTGGCCTGGTCGGACACCGTTGTTTATGTCTAAGTCGGCTAGGCTTTCGAGAGCTCTCACCACCTAGTACAAGAGGAAATAACATAGTACAGAACAAATCAGTAAGAAGATCTCCTTCTGGTTCAAGTCGATGCAGTGGCGCAACTAAGCATTTTTTATATATCCACAATGTGAAACAAGTCAATGGCAGGATTTGGTTTTCTGGAAAATAGTTGTTTCAAATTTTTTTTTCTTTCGGGGATATCCCTGCCAATTTAAATTATTTGGTTGTATGGTTCAGGCTTTACCTGTCCCATTCGAGGCCTCATGGTTGATGAATGACGAGTGCACGCAGCTGCTATTTCAATCATACGAAACATCTCATCTTTGTTATAGTTACCATCGAGCCTGGGATCTGGCAGATCTCCAAAATCTCCATTTTCAAGTGCTTGAATTAGCAACGGTCGAGCCTGAGATCGGGTATTGAATTCAAAATTTTTAGTTAGCTCTAACTTCCTTGCAATGATAAGAGATTACTTTTGGTTGTGCAGCAGCAAACACACACGATGCCAAAAAAAAGAAGGGAAAAGATACTATTAACACAGTAAAACTATTTTTTCTAAGATATATTGCAGATTAGCATGAAGTTGTAGCCAGGAAAGCTTTGAGGTTCAAATAAAATTTAGAGATCACAGGAACTATAGAGAGTCATGTCACATGATAGCAAAATCCTCGAGTAAGACAATTTCCATTGTATGAGCTAAATATATCACGTCTTCACCTTAAGTTTTCCCGATTAACAAGAACAGAAATTTCTGCCAACACAATGCTCATTAGAAAAAGAAACCGTGCAGATGGCCACCATCTCAGAATGAACATATAAAATTCCTAACTTGGGTTGATTCTTGGTAGTGAAACATGTAACTAACATTACAGATAATTTCACTAATCTAAAAGATGATATGTTAGAATGTGTTCGATCCGTTGACTAGGAAATGAAATTGCATAAAAGAAGCTTAGTCCATCTAATAACCAGTGACAGCCAACTATAAAATTGCTTTCTGTAACTCTGTTGAAATGAAACCGTGCCAAATGCAAACTTCTATCTTCTGTCTAACCTATTCTATTATTTTTCACAGAAATGGACAATAAAGTTCCTTTTTCATTATGGTTTGGGCCCAAGAGCTCATATGATAACAGAATTGCTCGCTCAATATCTAACGTGTGATTTCTACATTATTCATGTGATATGTGTGTCAGAAACTCTGCTTTTGCCATGACAATATAAAACCAGGTCCTACTTTTCATTGTCGGATGTCGGGTACCTTATTGTATCCCCAACATAGTTCATGGAATCAACAAATTCCATCATGATACATCCAAGTTCGACCTGATTTTGGTCAATTTCTTGATCTTGTAGTCAAGAATCAGTCGAATTGACCAGAATCAATTGAGCACAAATGGAGCTGACCACAATTCTAACCAATATGAAACCTTGAAAAAATAAAACGGAGGGAGACAAAATGAGGAGAAGGATAATAAGAGGGAAGTCGAGATGAAGAAATAACAAGAAGGAAACCTATTTCTATGACTATATAGTAAAAGAGAACATAATGTCACTACATTGCTTGTTATTCCCCAAAACTATTGCATCAGTTGCCTATCACCACCGCTATAATATCCACCATCAACCTTGAGGCCCATTGATATCTTCAACGCAGTATGTACTGCAATGTCAAATGACATAACCTACTTTACACAATATGCATAACAAGTTTTACTAACTCTTATTTTCTCAGGGTTTTTATATAAGCTAACAGTTCAAACTAATTCTAAAATTCCTTTTCTCATTGGACTATTAGCCATTTCTTCACGAATAACAGACCAAGTTGGGGATCGCATATGAATAATTACAGTTGCTTGCTTTGTAGCTCCAATCACAAAATCTCAATGCTTCCCACTAGTAATGATGGATATTTATTCAAATGAGAACATTGCAAATTTTAACTAATAAGCTTTTGACATAACAGAAAATAGTGAGAGGTTATAGGTATGGAACTTACCCACTCAACAAGACTCTCATCACCCACAGGTTGTGATGTATCAACAGGCTTCCGCCCTGTAATAAGTTCTAAAAGAACCACTCCAAAAGAATACACATCTGAATTAGACGTCAACTTTCCACTTGTTGCATACTCTGGAGCCAGATATCTGCAAGAACAATGCAATTTTTTTTTTTTCAAAAATCAAAAAGTATTGCAATCATTGAAGGAATTGTTCCTCGAATTTCTAGCCAATAGGTAGTAAGATATCCCGATTTGGCAAGGTTTACCTACCCAAATGTACCCATTACACGTGTGGTCACATGTGCATTAGCATCCACAGCCATCCTTGCAAGCCCAAAATCAGAAACCTAAGATATTGATAAATCAATGACAAGGTTGACAAAATTTTAGAAAACAACAGCATCTCTTGTTCAGAGTAAGTAAGTTATGGAATATGGATTACCTGAGCTTCAAAACTGTAATCTAATAGAATATTTGAGGACTTTATATCTCTGTGGATTATCCGTGGATGGCCTGGCACAAGAATTAAGTTGATGCAGATTCCTTAGTGTCTAATTATTTCAATGCAACGTTATGTACACAGCAAGAAGAAAGGAAATAAGAAATTACAATCCTCATGAAGATATGCTATCCCCCGAGCTGCCCCAATAGCAACCTTAACCCTTACAGTCCATTCCATTATCGGCCTTCCTTTCCCTGCAAATGCAATTCCAGCTAAGAATGCACATTGTTTTTTATGGAGACACTTGTAGATGCTTTGTGCTATTGCCAAATCCAAGGTTGTAAAATGGTTAACAGAAAAAGAGAAGATTATTTCTCACCATGAAGATGATAATAAAGAGTGCTGTTGGGCACATAATCATAGACGAGCAATCTCTGATTCTCCGAAACACAATACCCTACAAGTGAAACCAGGTGGCGATGGTGTACACGACTGATGGTTTCAACTTCTGATTTGAATTCACGCTCCCCCTGTGCACCACCAACTTTGAGTCGCTTCACAGCCACTTCTCTTCCATCCCGTAACCGTCCTTTATATACACAACCACATCCACCTTCACCTAAAAGATTCTGAGTTGAGAAGTCATTTGTTATGATTGATAGCTCTTCCAATGTAAACCACAATTTGGTGTGTCCTAACCCTAGGTCTGATGGTGAGTAAGGGAAACCATAGCTTCCTTCGGAACCATGTCTTATGAGAGGATATGATGGAGATCTTGCATGGGATGATTCTATGAGAGGAAAAAGAAAACTAATTAGTTCAACAACTTGTCATTGGCATGTAATTGAATGCTTTCTGCTAGACACTAGAAATAGATTGTAGCCAGCAATCATCTAATGCTAAAGTTGCAAATAACATATTTGCGTTAATTTTGCTAATTCTATGTAAAAAGAAACTCTAGGCCTCACCTGATGCATGTGAAGATGCTGGTGAAGCCGAAACAAGATTTCCATGATGTGCAGTAGGTGCAAATGGCTTCTTATGCTTCTTCACAAGCCACACAGCTGCTCCAACAAAAGTAAGCATCACAAGACCTGCTACCACTGCAACTGTTACAACAGTTTCAGAAGTGTTCACGGCACTCCTCAGGGCATTGCTGCTTCCATGAGAAGAACCTGTATGCTTCGAAGAATTGGATGAGCTCGGGATATTGGGCTTAATTGGAGCAGGTAAAGGTAGTGACGGTGGACTTCTAGGGGGCATTGAAGAAGGCACAGGAGGGGTCGAATTGCTGATATATGGAGGAGGAGGAGGAGACGGTGAGAGAACTTTAGGTGGTGGTGCCAATGGGCTTGCAGGTGCAGAATTAGGGGGAGGAGATGGTAAGGCTGGCGGTGGTGGTGGTGGTGGTGGCGGCGGTGGCAATGGTGGACTGGAAGGCGGGACATATGATGGTGGTGGTGGCGGTGATTGGTAATAGATCGGTGACATAGGAGGGATGGCGTTTAGTGGAGGTGACAATGGCGGCGGTGGAGGCGTAACTGCAGGAGGGGCAGCAGAAGGGGGAGGCGGATACAACTCCGGGGTTGGTGGCGGAGGCGGAGGAGAGGAGGCCGGCGGTGGCGGAGGTGACAATGTTTCAGGTGGTGGAGTATATGCATCAACTGGAGCACTCGGTGGTTGAGAAGCAGGTGGCGGCAGGGGAGGCGGCGAAGGGGGATCGGCATTGGAAGCAGGAGGTGGGATCGAAGGCTGTGATGGATTGTAATAGTCACTAGGCTGAGACTCTGGCGGTGATACGTCAACTGGCGGCGGCGGCGATGAGTAATAAAAAGCTGCCATCTTCATCTTCCCCATCTTCAACAAGACATCCTCTAATCTCTTCCAGAAAAATTCACGACGAGCATCAGCGACGCTTGCTGTCGACTTCCACGGCATCAAAATCTCTCTCTCATAGCATATCCAGTACCAGAATCAGCGAACTTCTCAAGAACTTCAACCCTTAATCCACTCCAACGCCAGTCCAGATGACAACACCAGAGTTGAGCACTCAGGATTAATCCCACTTTTACGGATTTTCTTCAAGGAAAGACCAAGATCTCATCATAATCTTCGTCGAACTCAATAAGAGAATGGGTGGGATTCTCCTCCCTAAAACTCATCAAGATCCAATCTTTTGGAAACTTTTACCTACAAAGACAAGTCGGCTTACGATCACAGAATCCAATCCAAGCGCGTGCTAACTCCGTGAAACAGGGCAACCCGGAGAAGTCAGAACGGGACATTCGAGAACACAGAACTAAACCAAGGAGCCACCGTCCTTCCTCGACCGTAAACGGGAGACAAACGTGACGGCGACTTCGGCGAATGCCAATATCGTAGTTTGGGAAGGCTCGGCATCACGAGCTAGCTGGAAACCAAGACCAAGCTTCCAAGTCATGGCGACTGCCAGCTCTCGGGGCACTGTCACTCCCAGTGAGATCAGCAAATCGATTTATGTTATTACATCCCAAGGAAAACTTCGCCATCCGGCTTGGTAGAAGCCCGCACACCTGCTCGGGTTCGACAGTTCGAGCTCCTGAGTCAACGCAGACCAGCCTGTCCGACGACAAAACAAAGTCCACAAGAATCTTTCTTGGATACAAAAACACAGAGTTAACAAGATATGGATTTCACCGCACAAGATGCCACCCACAGCAAGAAGAATTTTGTGATCCAAGTAGCGTCTTCTTCAGATCTTTTTTGACCGAGATGGATGGAGAGGCTCCACTTTTCAGAACCTTCGCTGTGCAAACTGTCTGCAGCCAGTGAATGACTGGAACAACAAAGATTCCATTTTGCAACCATTGCTTAGCTAGTTTGCATCTCACATGTAATTCCAGGAATCAAAGGACAACAGCAATGAACCAATTGATCTTACCACATATTTGAATGAGTGAGTCTGACTTTTCACGACCAAATGTGAATCACACGCAATATTTTTTATTCTGAAGAGTAGGCCTACTTGGAGAAAGGGGAATGACATTCCCAACACATGGTTCTTCGATTCCTTCTTCTCCAATCAGAATTCTGTGTCTCTAATGAATGTGTCCCAAAAACATTCCCCATTCATTTGGGTTCATATGAGAGGAGGCTAATTATATGAGGAAGATTATGAGGACAAACCTTGGCACAAACTAGTTGCAGAAACATGGATCACATCAAAACAAAAACAAGCTTGTGGACTTGCAAGTGCAGTTAGATCGATGATACATCTCACTCACGTTTTGTGGCTTGGACAAAGTCCATTCTTTGCTTTGTCGTATCCCCGGGACTGCATGAAGGAGTCTGCTTTTCCTTCACCTTCATTTCACTCTAAGATCGAAGAAAGAAACCTGAAAGCATGAACCGTGCTCCTCTTGCTGTAAGCATGATTCTAATGGTTGGTGGCTGTCTTGGGGCGGTGGGAGTTTGCGGACATGGTGGCAGACAACCAGTGCTTGAGCTCATTATCTAAAGATGATTAGATTAATAGGAAGAGGACGCACTTCTGAACATGGATTCTTCCTTGTTCTTTCTGCACATGGAACAGCCGTGTCTTGTTCCCCCCTCTGAAGTCTTCCAAGACTTTCCATCGCTTGCTTAATTATTGAGGTTGGTGAAGGCCAGAATCCCACCGCAAGCTTCGTTCTGAGGGGACACGATCTGACATCGCCTACATGGGGCGATGCCCCCTGGCCCACAACCACCTTCAAGTTGAGGTGATTGCTCATCTCAACCCGATTCAATAGCGTCCGACCATGACAGATCGGGCATCAACTGAGGCACATCGCCATCCCGGAGAAATCGAGTTCTTTCCACAGTTTCATCTAGGTTCAGACGCTACCAGAAGTACGGTCCTGCGGACGGACACATCAGGAAACAGTAGCTTTCTCACTATAAAGCCCCCGCGTTCGAGAGAACGAAGGGGACTCCTCGGACAAGCAAAACCCTCATAATCCCTCTGTTAACTTAAGCATCGGAGGAGTCGGGTCGAGTCTTCCCGACCCGACCTGTGTGCAAGAACGAAGAGGCGCGAGGCGACGAGCGCCCGGGTGAGAAGCCTTCTCCCAGAGCGAACCGAGGACCCGCCTGATCGGATCAACGCCTTCAGCCGACTTCAGGATCAGTCTACGAGGTCTCTGCGCATTCGGACCCGAACCCAACCGCGTCGGCTCAGAGGCCATGGCGTAAAGGTACTAACAGTTTGGCGCTAGAAGGAGGGCCCGATGTCGAGAGATCAACAAATCGACCCGAGTGAGCCCGTGGCTGAGGGGTCTCGCCCGGCCGGGGCTCCCTGGGAATACCTTCCCTCTCATAGTGGGTCCTGAGTCGAAGACCCCATCACGACTTTAGAGTGTTACTGGCGACTATTCAGTGACCCAGGCTTGTCGCCACCTGAGGGCGCCGCGGCCAACCGATCGCCCGTTTCGTACGAGGCCTTTTGGGGCCTCGCGCATCAAGTTCAAACCCTGACAAGGATGATGCAGACCATTATCCCGCTCATTCCCCAACCGATGCACCCATCTGCAGCACAGCCTCCTAAGCAGCTAGAACCGACCGTTCTGACCCCCCAATTACAGACGGCACCCCCGGCCATGCCTCAGACGCGACAAGCACCGCTCGCGGCAGGCGCGTTGGGGAACCCGAGCAGGCGACAGGAGCTCGAGGTATTGTCTTCGGATTCGACGGACTCCCTCCGAGCCCAGCTACGCTTCGTCAGCCAGCGGCTCGACGAGGTACAACGGGAGGTCCGTAAGTCGAAGGAGGAACTCGGGGAGGACACTCACTCGAGGTCCCCATTTGCGACCGAAATACAAGAGAAACCAGTCCCCCCGAACTTCCACCTCCCCTCTCTCGATGCATACGACGGTGCCACGAACTCGATCGAGCATGTGGCCGCCTTCCAAGCCCAGATGGCATTGTACGGGACCTTTGACGCCCTGATGTACAGAGAATTTCCCATGACCCTGAGAGGGCTGGCCCGTGCATGGTATAGTAGCTTGAAAACTGGAATGATCACATCCTTTGATCAGTTCGCCAAGGATTTTGAATTCAACTTTCTAGCCTACACCCGGCCGAAGCCGTCCGTCGCTTTGCTCCTCGAACTTAACCAAAAGGAGGACAAACCCCTCTCCCGTTTTGTGAGCCATTTCATGGCAGAAATCCGAGGGTTGCCCGCTACTCACCCCTCATTAATCATACAGGCATTCATGATGGGGCTGCGACCCTCCAAAATTTTCTAGTCCCTCATGGAGAGACCTCCCGCAGGGGTCCCAGAGATGCTCCAGTGAGCTAACCAATATGTCACGGCAGAGTCCTGGATGGCCGGGAGGCGAGAAGAGCACAAAAGAGCTAGGCCGGAGCCGACCCGGAGGCAATCGTCAGCCCCCTCGAGGCGCAGGATGGATCGAGCCGACGGACCGCCGTCGAGGTCCCCCCTCCCCGCCTTGGGCGCATCCAGAACAGAGATATTCCTCCAAAAAAAGGAGAAAGGATTGCTTAAGGCCCCTAACCCGATGAAGAGCCCCCGGGAGCTGTAGGACTAGACTAAATATTGTCACTTTCATCGACAAAACGGCCATGACACCGAGGAATGTCACGACCTGAAGCGGCAGATCGAGGAGCTCATATGCCGGGGATACCTCGGTCGGTACCTCAGGCAGGATCATGACCTCTCGCTATGCCCCGAGGGTCCAGTCGAGAGATAGATCGACATAATAACTGGCATCCCAGTGTCTTGGGGGAAATAGCATGTCAGGACGGAAAGCTTACTCCCGCGCAATCGCGGTCGAACTCCCCAGGTGATGGCTCGAGCCCGAGGTTACGTTCCCGACCGAGGTGGCCGAACAGTCCAAGCACGACGATGCACTGGTCATAGCCACCCGGATCGCCAACGCCCGAGTAAGAAGAATCATGATCGATACAGGGAGCTCAGCAGACGTTCTCTACCTCGATGCCTTCCAGAAACTCGGGCTCACCAAAGATGTCCTAGAGCCAATGCGCTCAATGCTCACCGGGTTCACCGGTGACTCGGTCTCTCCATTGGGCGCGATCACCTTGCCCCTAACCCTGGGAGACCCGCCGAGATCATAGACGGTGATGGCGACCTTCCTGGTGATCGACCTTCCTTCTGCATATAACGCAATCCTGGGCCGCCCGACCCTCAACAAATTATGGACTATCGTTTCCACCTACCACCAAATAGTGAAATTTCTGAACCACGCCGGAGTCGGGGAAGCCCCCGTGAATCTAGGTGGTGCTATTTGACGGCGGTCTCATTGCCCAAACGGGTGAGGGCCGAGCAGCCCCCGGAGGATCCCCGGGAAGCGAAAAGGCCAACCCCGCATCCCGGTCCGACGGAGCTCACCATGGGCGTACCATTATATGAAGGTCGGTCGGACTGGACGATAAAGATCGAGTTAGAACTCTCGGAGCAAGAACGGGTGCAATTTAGTAGTTTCCTGCAGGAGAACGTCGACGTCTTCGCTTGGTCGCCGGCGGACATGCCAGGCGTTGACTACAAGGTGTCACAGCACCACCTGAACATTTCGCCCGAGGCTCGCCCAGTGAAGCAAAAGCCCCGACGACTTGCTCTGGACCGACAACAGGCCGTCCGCAAGGAGGTGGAGCGTCTCTTGGTGGCGGGCTTCATTGATGAGGTCAAGTACCCGCAGTGATTATCCAATGTAGTCCTCGTCAAGAAATCTAATGGGAGTTGGAGGATGTGCGTTGACTACATCGATCTTAATCGTGCGTGCCCGAAAGACTGCTACCCTCTTCCGAGGATCGACCAGTTGGTCGACGCGACCTCTGGGTATGCTCTCCTCTCGTTCATGGACGCCTACTCTGGCTACAACCATATCAGGATGGCGCCCGAGGACCAAGAGGATACGGCCTTCATCACGGATCAGAGGGTATACTTCTATCGGGTCATGCTGTTCGGATTAAAGAATGCTGGAGCCATGTATCAGAGAATCATGAACATAATATTCACCCAACAGATTGGGCGCAACATAGAGGTCTACATCAACGACATGAATGTAAAGACCCGAACGACCACAACCCATCTGACCGACCTGGCCGAGACATTCGTCACGCTACGGAGATACGACATGTGGCTCAACCCCGCTAAATGCGCTTTCGGTGTCAGCTCAAGGAAATTCCTCGGGTTCATCGTACACGAAAGGGGAATCAACGCCAACCCAGAAAAGGTCTAAGTCATCGCTGACATGAAAGCGCCTTAGACAATCAAGGAGCTACAGCGGCTAAACGGAAGGCTCGCCACCCTATATCGGTTTCTCTCCAATCGGGTGACCGATGTCTCCCAAAGACCCTATACCGGGCATGGTGCTGTCAAACCCATATGATCTCTCCTCGAGTCTTGCTCTTATTGGATACTCCCGGAGAACCCTTTCTCTCTCTGTCCGAATAACCTTGGCCAAGGATTTATTCGAGCAAGAACATATGGGATATTCCTCTCATGATACCGAGAGCGGATGATCCTCTATTGATACTCAATAGCCCTCGTAAGGTTGGCTACCACTCCCAATAACCGGTTGTACTAGATTTGGAACTTTCCAATCCTATAAGTCCAATATCAAAGAGTAGAGTACTCATATATGATATCCTTGGTGTCTTAAGTCTGAGGACCAGATACACTACTGGGACTACAGAATCGCTGTCTGACGTGATGTCACGGACAAAATTGTAAACGGCTTGTTCGGTGTAATGCTTGTGCTTGTCCGTGTCCCTTTTGGTTGGTTGTCACTTGTAAAGCTTGTAAAGGGCTTGCCAAAGGCAAAATGCCCTATTTGAGTGAGTTTGACAGCCATTGTAGGCTTGTACATAAAGTACGCGTCGAGGGAATACTTGTAATAGAATTCGGTCTGTAGTGGACCAAATCTATACCTTTGTTGTGCAACTGTTCTGAGCTTGTGATATCCATTGTTGGAATGTGTATTGTCTATAAAGTGTTTGCTAAAAGAGTGGCTTGCGGATCCCGTGTGAAGCGCTTTCTCTGTCCCGTCTTCTCTTTTGTAGGTCCTAAGGGATTATAGGAGATTTCGGGTAGGCTGACCTTTGCGGTGATACGCATTGGTGCCGCACGGCTTAGGCAAAACCAGCTAAGTCCGTGACAGTTGGTATCAGAGCGGGACAAGCTCACTTAGAAACACTTAGCATGCAAACGTGGGGGACCTTGTCAGGCACCACGAGGACAACAAGCTAAGAAGAATTGCGGAGCGCACAAAGGTGGGGATGGCTGAGTTCGAGCAGTGGCTCGACATTGACACCCAAACTTGACGGTGCTCGAGGCAAGCGGGGTGCTTGGCAAAGGATGAGACCGTGCAAGTTGCAGTGGGTTGCTCAATGATCGAAAGAGTTGTGCAAAGCTCACAGAGGTGAGGAAAGTTGCAAACTCAAGGAATTCGATACTCATGCAAGGTCTTGCATGCGGACGATGGACTGTCCGTGGCCATCCCAAGGCGGCTGAAGGTCCGTGCATTGGAGCATTGAAACTTTCTCATCGGCATGTGCATGATACTTTCGTATGAAGCTGAAATGTGCAGCAGTGCAGCATGTTGCTAGACCCAGAGGGGTGCAGTGAAAGTGTATTGGTGAGGTGTCACTATCTAGCAAGTGCATTTGCGGGCGGTGGGCATAGTTTGTTCAAAGCAAAGGCGGAGTAGTCCAAAGGGACGGTGGCCTCAAAACTTCCAGAGGAAGGATGCGAAGAGAGATGTTGCTCCAACGGGCAGATATCCATGAGGGATAAGTCCCGCTCTCCAGAATGTGAATCTGGTGCAATGAACTGCTTGAGGAGTACCTCAAGACAGAGCTCGATGGATCGAGTGAGCGGTGAGGAGTCATCGCATGATCTGCAAGTGGCAATGCGTTGGTGGGACGATAGTGAGATCAAGTGGGGAGCAACCAGGGCAACACAAAGTGAAGGCACACTAAGAGCCGAAAGTGAGTTCGGACTCAACAGAGGGTGACCGTGGAATGGTGGGTGTGAGGGCCACCATTAATCCAATGCTAATCGAGAAGCGAGCAACTTGGGGAAAACTTGGTGAAGTACCCAAATCACGTGAAGGGAGTTGGCTTTGAAGACGGAACATTGAGCGAGGCTTGGTGCTTTCCTTACACGAGGTCAAGGACATGGACTCTTGCCGAGGCAAGAATCGGATCATGTCGTTCCATGGGTTTCATATTCAGATGGAGCAAACTCATCTTGCATGGTGCCAAAGACGAAGGGAGCTTCGAGGCACATACATCTTATCTCGATGAAGCACTTGGTGGAGATTCTAAGGTGACGCAGTTTGCTGAGGCAAAGTTGGTGTCAAAATGCCTTAGCATGGGGCAAGAGGATGCAGAGACAACTACTCTTGAAGAATATGCCACAGTGTTGCTATTCAAGTTGTCATGATGAAAGCGGTGCGCAGCGGAGATTGTGCTGGTAGAGGCAGAGTCCCAGGATCCAGACAGTGGTGCACCAATTTCAGCGAAGTCAGGGGACTTCAGAGGAGCTGCTAGGCGATGGACTGTCCTAGAGCTAGGCTTCGTCCGAGTGTGACCCGAGAGTGGGTGGACGAAGGTCGATTGCCACAGGATCGAACAGAATCGAAGATGGCGAAGGCCCTGCGATGTGTTGGCGGAGTCCACACATGGAGATATCGCAGTTCGAGTTCATACCACAGGGATCAGTATGCAGGGAGATGTCACCAGGCGGCGACATGATGCAGCAGATTGTGGTGGAAAAGTTCGCGGCAAGTCGACACACACAGTGTATCCCGTGAGGGACATGGTCATCTGGAGATATGACCGGGAGCGCGACAAGGAGCTCCAAGTTGGTGAACAACACGACGGTAAGAAGAGCTATGGATTCAAGCAGTGAATGCCATGGTACCGCAGAGGCGGGTCTTCCGTCGCGTGCACCGAATGTTGCATTGAATGGAAGCCTTGGACATCACTTATGGGGTGTGCCTGTCGAGGAAGAAGTTCGGATGCAAGTACCAGTGAGTCCCATGTAGGGGTGGATCATCTGAGGTATGATCGAGCTGGCTGAAGAGTGGAACTACTTCAGAGCTCACATTCGCTTAAGGGAGCCCGGCAAGTCAGAGGACAAGGCCGAGTAAGCGAACATTACAGCCAATGAAGCTAATGAGAACAGAAGTGGTGCAAACCCTGCAATATGGTGGCGGTGGCCATACATGGGAGTTGCAGTCTGTATTTCCATCGACCAAGTGGAATTGCTCAGAGAACACAGAGGTGTTGAAGCAGGGGGTCGGAAAAGGGCGTGGAAGCAATTACGAGTCCAAGAGGGACTCAGCTACCCAAGATCAATCATCGGTTAGATTGAAGGTGAACTCAGAGGAGTGTCACAATGCCGCAGAGGTGGATCTACCGATCACGAAGGGATGCAGATGCGAGAGACGGATAGTAGTGCCATGGGCGTTGCGGTGCCATGGTATCGGCGTGAGGCGGGACTTAGGGAGTCATCAATCCCTTGCTCTCTTAGAGGGAGAGCACTTGGTCGTGATATGGGCCGTGGAGGAGGAGAATGCTTTGGCAAACTCTATGTACCAAGACAAGGTGAAGGGCGATGGCGAGAACCGTAAGACCAATGTCAGCAGACTTTCCATCAAGATAGCCGTGAGTGAAGGACTTGGTCGATGCAAGAGTGCATGACCAAGGATCGAAGCAGCAATGCTGTGTCTTTGTACCTTTGCTACTCGGAGGAGTCGGCGATAGAAGAGATGGAGAAGCGGTACAATCCCAAAGGCGACCAAATCTTATCGGAGACTTACTCCAAGTTGGAGTGATAACTTCTTGCATTCCAGAAGTTCAATGGCAATGAGAAGGTGAATCCCAATAGCTGACTCAGCGCAAGGATTGCAAACACTTCAAGTGCTTCGGAAGTGTAGCTGAGAGCAGGCGAAGTCTAGTAACCAGCTTGAAGCACGAAGTACAAACTCGAGGAGGCGGGCGAAGACAAGTAACCTTTGCCTTCTCAACTCTCAAGAGAATGGGTGAAACCGAGTACCCCAGCTCTCTTAGTTATCCAGCAGAGGAGCTCTGCACAGATTTGAAGACCCTTCGAAGACAACTAAGTGGAAGAAGATTCGATGGGCAAATTTTGTGGAGGAAGGACCTGAAAATTTCAAAGGTTGCGAGGCGATGCTCGTTAAAGCTCCAACAAGCATCTATCCAGTTCAAGAGACAAGAAGAATTTGAAGACTGGCGCATATCAATGATGGTCTTTTACCTTCATCAGAGGAATCCGCAAGAACCAGCAAGGATCAGCACAACTCTGCCAACCCCACACTAAAGTCAGAGTCATTGGCGAGTTGAAGCAGCATGGCGGATTAAAGTTCGACGACTCAACAACAACAACTGGAGAACAAATGGGAGCCAAGAGGCGCATCGCAGCAGGAAGCTGAAGATCGAAGATCCAATAAAGAAAAGAAGTTATAGCGTCAGCAAAGGCTTCGACGAGGACGTCGAAAGAATAAGTGGGGAGAATATCACGGACAAAATTGTAAAGCGGCTTGTTCGATTGTAATGCTTGTGCTTGTCGTGTCCCTTTTGGTTGGTTGTCACTTGTAAAGCTTGTAAAGGGCTTGCCAAAGGCAAAATGCCCTATTTGAGTGAGTTTGACAACCATTGTAGGCTTTACACATAAAAATGTGCGTCGAGGGGAATACTTGTAATAGAAATCGGTCTGTAGTGGACCAAATCTATACCTTTGTTGTGCAACTATTCTGAGCTTGTGATATCCATTGTTGGAATGTGCATTGTCTATAAAGTGTTTGCTAAAAGAGTGGCTTGTGGATCCCGTGTGAAGCGCTTTCTCTGTCCCGTCTTCTCTTTTGCAGGTCCTAAGGGATTATAGGAGATTTTGGGTAGGCTGACCTTTGCGGTGATACGCATTGGTGCCGCACGGCTTAGGCAAAACCAGCTAAGTCCGTGACAGTGAGGTATCAATAACCATCCAACATTCCGTAGGCGGATCAATCAGTGAACTCATTCCCCAATGAGCACTTGCATTGTACCCTTAGCGTCCCCACACGAGTAGCTATGAGACCAGCTACCTCCATCATATGGACGGGTATACAGCACACCAGTCTATTCGGTTATCTCAATGCCTTCTCGAGTAACTTATGACCAGGATAATTCAGGGTCTGTGTTTAAAGGTGAATCGGTCTCATTATCGTGATCTCATCACGATCCGATTCTCATTGCACAGAACCAAGGACATCACAATATATGCAACACGCAAGATAAAGTGATAAAACGCCTAATAATAAGCAAAGAGAAAAAGTGCATATCAAGTCACTAGTGCCATCACTCATGTGATTGGCTTGCAGGGCACATATGACTAGCAATCTCCCACTTGACCTAAAGCCAATCACCAACATGTCTGATCCCTATCAGACCTCTGTGATGCTCAAAGATAATATGAGTCTATGGCTTTGTCAGTGGATTTGTAATGTTATCTTCGGATGGAACTCTTTCCACTACTACATCTCTTTGGGCCACGATCTCTCTAATAAGTTGGAACCTCCTCAGAACACTTCTGATGAGACCCGGGTTCCCTTATTTGAGTAATCATCATGTATTTGTCGTAATATAAAGGAATCAGCTCCTCGCTGCTCGGGATGACTCCTAGATCTGTGATGAACTTCTTTATCCAGACTCCCTCCTTTGCTGCCTTTGTCGCAGTAATGTATTCCGCCTCTGTAGACAAGTCAACAGTAGTGTCTTGCTTGGAACTCTTCCAGCATACTGCTTCTCCATTCAGGGTGAACACATACCCTGAATTAGACTCGCTATCATCGACATCGGACTGGAAGCTCGAGTCCGTGTAGCCCTCAACCCTGAGGCTACTACCTCCATATACCAGTAAAAGATCCTTAGTCCTTCTCAAGTACTTAAGGATACTTTTTACTGCTTTTCAATGCTCCAAGCCTGGATCTGCCTGATATCTGCTCGTGACACTCAGAGCATGCGCTATATCAGGCCTGGTACATAGCATAGCATACATGATAGATCCTATCGCTGATGCATATGGTATCATATTCATGTGTGTTCATGTGTGCCCTTTCTTTAGGAGTCTTCGGGGACATACTCCTAGAAAGTGATATTCCATGTCTCATTGGTATGAGACTTCTCTTGAAATTTTTCATTCCAAACCTTTTGACAATGGTGTCTATGTACCTTGATTGGGACAAGCTAAGCATCATCTTGGATCTATCTCTATAGATCTGTATCCCCAATATGTAGGATGCTTCCCCTAAGTCTTTCATGAAGAAGTGCCTAGATAATCAAGTCTTTACTGTGGAGAGCACTTCTACATCATTCCCAATGATCGGGATGTCATCCACATATAATACAAAAAAGGTGATAGTACTCCCACTTACTTTCTTGTACACACAAGGCTCATCTTCGTTCTTAACGAAGTCATAAGATCTGATCGCATCATCAAATCTTATGTTCTAACTTCGGAAAGCTTGCTTCAATCCATAAATGGACCTCAGCAACCTGCACACCTTATCTGGGTTATCCTTGGACACGAATCCCTCAGACTGTATCATATACACCTCCTCCTCGAGGTTACCATTGAGGAATGCGATTTTGACATCCATCTGCCAGATCTCATAATCATAGTGTGCTACAATAGCTAATAGAATTCGAATGGATTTTAGCATGGCTACAAGTGAGAAAGTTTCGTCATAGTCAAAACCTTGCTTTTGATGATACCCCTTAGCCACTAGCCTTGCTTTATAGATCTCTACCTTTCCATCTACTCCAATCTTCTTTTTAAAGATCTACTTGCAGCCAATGAATACAATACCCTCGGGTGCATTAACTAGGTTCCAAACCTTGTTGGAGTACATAGAATCCATTTCTGAATTCATGGCTTCTTGTCATTTCCCAGAGTCTATGCTCATAATAGCCCCTCGTAGGTCTGAGGATCAATATCCTCAACATCCTCTCTTCTGATATGTCCCACATATCTCTTAGAAGGACGTGATACTCTATCGGACCTACATAAAGTTGGAACTTGTGTGCTAGGTATCTAAACAGACTCTGGCTGTGGAATGGTGCTTGAGCTAAGTTCTCCAACCTCACTCAATTCTATCATGCTCCCACTATCTCTACCAAGAATGTGTTCGTTCTCAAGGAACACTGCTCTCTTGGCTACAAAGACCTTTTGGTCCTTAGGGTGATAGAAATAATACCCACAAGTTTCCATGGGGTATCCTACGAACTTGCACCGTTCTGTTCTGGATTCCAACTTGTCAGAGTTGTGTCTCTTAACGTGGGCAGGGTAGCCCCAAATCTTAACAATCTTAAGATCAAACATCTTTCCATTCCATATCTCATATGCAGTAGACATCATTGACTTGGTTGGAATTCTGTTCAGAAGGTAAGCTGCGATCTTTAGGGCATATCCTCATAATGAGATGGGTAGGTCAGCGAAACACATCATAGAACGCACCATGTGTAACAGTATGCGATTCCTCCTTTCTGATATACCATTAAGTTGTGGTGTATAAGGAGGTGTCCATTGGGATAAGATCTCATAGTCTTTGAGGAACTGGGTGAACTTTGTACTCAAGTACTCACCTCCTCGATCTGATCGAAGGGTTTTAATATTCTTTCTTGTTTGGTTCTCCACTTCATTTTTATATTTCTTGAATTTCTCAAAAGATTCAGACTTGTACTTCATCAAGTACACATGTCCGTATCTTGAGAAATCATCAGTAAAAGTAATGAAGTAGGAGTAATCACCTATGGCATGACTCGACATGGGACCGCATACATCACTATGTATGAGTTCTAGTAACTCATTGGCTCTCTCCAGTTCCACTAAATAGAGAGTTGGTCATCTTTCCCCGAAGGCAAGGTTCACATGTCACATATGACTCATAGTCAAATGGATCTAGATATCCATCTTTTAGCAACTTTTGAATCATTCTCTCGTGGATGTGACATAGCCTACAATGCCAAAGATATGCATTGTTCACCTCTTCTTGTTTCCTCTTAGACTCACTTACACTCATGATATGTGGAGTTGTATCTAGCATAAATAAACCATTATGCAATGTTCCTCTCGTGATGATTTGATCATCTAATATTATTGAATAACCATTATTCTCAAAAACTAATTTATATCCAATAACTATCAAACACGAAATAAAAATAATATTTTTGATAATAGAAGAAACATAATAGCATGCATCTAATGCAATAATAGCTCCGCCAGGCAGATGTAAGGTGACCTTGCCAATAGCCATTGTAGCAACCTTTGCTCCATTGTTCATCTTAAGGTCCATCTCGCCTCTGTTCAATCTCCTAGGTCCTACCAGAACCTGCAACGAATTGCAAATATGATAAGTACTCCCGGTATCCAATACTCATGTGTTATCAAAAGATTCTGACAAATGGAGACTAATCATGAATGTACCTGAAGTTTCTGCAAGCTTCTGTTTCGCCCTCTCTGCAAAGTACTATTTGCAGTTCCTCTTCCAGTGCCCATCTTCGCCGTAGTGGAAGCACTGGCATTTGTCCTTTGTTGGGCCTTTCTTGGCAACCTTTGCCTTACCCATTTTGCCCTTGCCCTTGCCCTCCTTAAGGGTCTTCTCAGCCTTCCTTTTCTTTCTGGTCTCACCAGCATAAAGAACTGGCTTCTCTTTCTTGATGGTGCTCTTTGCTTCTCTCACCATATTGAGGAGCTCTAGGAGGGTCACATCAAGTTTGTTCATATTAAAATTCATTATGAACTGAGAAAAGGAATCTGGTAGGGACTGAAGCACAAGATCCATACAGATTATCCTCTAGGACCATTCCTAGACCTGTGAGTTTCTCGATCCACTCAATCATCTTAAGGACATGGTTCTGAACCGGTGTCCCCTCAGTCATCCTGGCACGAAAAAGACTCTTTGATATCTCATATCGCTGAGTTCTTCCATGTTCCTCAAACAGTTTATGGAGATGCAAGAGTATGGAATTAGCATCTATATTTTCATGCTCTCTATAACTCAGTAGTCATAGAGGCCAACATATAACACTGAGCAAGAGTGGAATTATCTAACTACTTCATATAACGAGCGATCTCATCCTCGCTTGCCCCTTCGTCGGGCGTAGGGATCACTGTATCAAGGATATACGAGATTTTCTCCGTTGAGAGAACGATTCTCAGATTGCGAAGCCAATCCGTATAATTTGGACCAGTGAGGCGGTTGGCATCAAGTATGCCACGTAAAGGATTTGAAAGCGATATTTTCTGAAATTAAAGATGTAGCAGAAATAAATAACATGCAGACTTTGCAAAAATTAAACAGTTAAGATAAGGACTTCTATCTTAATGTACTCCCACTAATTTTTTGCGAGACACACAACACCCTCCGGTATGTGAATCGGAGACCCTCAGCGGATCTCTAGTGGGGATCGGGATCCAATCAGCGTCTTAACATAACCTTGAGGGACTCGACCAATCACGTTAAGCCCGTAAAGGTAGGCAACTCTTGTCAATCACAACTCCTTGTGATTCTCGTCTTGTTCGGCCTCCGAACCACTATGGCCTTGAGGGACTCGACCAACCATGATGTTCGGTTAAGTCATCACCATCGTTACAAGATGAGTCTAATTCGATGATATACTCTCGAGGGACTCGACCAAGCATACTATGTCCTCAGGTCACCGATGACATCTCTATGTCGTAGATAAGATAGCGAGACACGATATAGGTGAGTCTTGAGGGACTCGACCAACTCAACCTACACCGAGAATCAGTTCCTACCTATAACGATGGAAGGCCACGTTTATCGACTTAATATTATTAATGGAGAGGATTTTTGATTTGGTCTCCTAACATAATGTGTCACACACATACGCATTTAATATATATATCTACATCGCATGCAAATATATATATATATACATATCTAGTATGTGTATATCTAATCACACATCACATGAGCAATCACACCAGATGATCATGGACCACATCCTAATGTGATCAAGCCCGAGCCAGTGGGGCCAATCACTCACATCAAGATCTATGTGTACTTCGGCGCATCTCTATGCCCTGTGATCGTCCATCTCGCTTCGTCGGATCCGTCGACATCTCAACGCATCTCCATGCGTCGGATTGTCCGTCTCGGCCTCGTGAGTCATGCTACCGCTGCGCCTCCTCATATAATTACAACATAATTACAGGCACGCAGGCCCGACAATAAATGAGAAAAGAATGGAGGCTCGCAGGCCCCAATAATAATAATCACATATACACACATCACATCACAGGTCCATGATCATCTGTCCACATCATATATCATATGTATATATTATTTATAAGACAACTAGACAAAAATAATAGTTAATTAAATTATTTAATTAACATATTTAATTTTCTGAAATCAGGGACATAAAGGAAAATTTTGAATTCCCAAGGGTATTTTGATAATTCGACCAAAAGGGTATTTTGATAATTTTGTCAAAGAGGGGATAATATCTGGAATTTCTGAAATTCTAAGGGGTATTTTGGTAATTCTATCAAAAGGGGCAAAATTTAAAAATTTTAAAATTCTGAGGGGCAAAACCATCTTTTGACCTAAAACCCTAATTCGTCACCCCTAGTGCTGCGTTGGGTGCGGCCGCCACCCTTGCGGCGCGCCGCCACCTAGTGAGGAGGGCGTCGGGGTGGCGACGCTTGCCGTCCATGCAGGCGGCGTCGTCGCTGCCCTGCGGGCACCGCCCCGCGCGCAGCGTCGGTGCCCCGCGGCATTGTCCCGCGGGTGCAGTGTTCGCAAGCGCTGCCTCGCGGGCATGCGCCGACAGTGCCCTGCAGGTAGCCCTCCAGTGCCCCTGCGGCCACCAGTTGGCGGCTGGCGGCTGCTGCCTTGCAACCTTGCGACCGTTGCATGAACACAGCAAGGGCAGCAACAGTTGCTGCCCTTCCTGGCCCTTTTGCGCTAATGATTTTGGTGTCAAAAGCAAATCCAAAACACAACACATGCAGTTTAAGATCCGATCTTCGCACGAACAACCTGGCTCTGATACCACTATTGGGAAATCCTTTAGGGGAGCGACATCACATGCGTAGCGGAAGAACATAAAACAAAACCCCAAATTTCTTGTAGAAAGTTTCCATTATCGTACGAAATTCGGTGCGTCAAAAATAAATCCGCAAAACTGCACGTGTAAAAGAAGATATCTAGGGAGATCGTATATCCCTGAATTCCTGCAGATCTATGGGAGAGGATGAAGGAGGTCAAGCATCCTCCTCTCTAATGGTATCCACACAGCAGGGATTGCAACGATGCACCTCTCTCTCTGGGAAGAGGAGAACAGGAGGTGGCTACCAAAAGAAACCCCCAGCCTATAGAGCTTTGGTTCTCTCCTATTTATAGAGGCCCCTTGAAAACCCTAATGGATCTTTTGCCCTATTGGGTATTGGATCTCCATCCAATTACCCAAGCCTCTTGGATTAGTGGGTCTCTACCCAATAATCTCTTATTAGCAATTATTGGATCTCATCTCAGGATCCAATAATTCAGGGACTTAATGGATATCCAATAAGATATGGGGTTCAGCGAATATCTCATATCCGAACCTCTACTCGTCGTAACACCTACCATATGCGTGCGACCCTCTAAGCCCAATATCGAGTTGGCCGTGAGTCATACTTGTCAAAACTCCTTCTGACTTAGTGAATTATTATCTCTATAATAATTCACCCAACTCATCGACTGCGGAGGTACCAGGCCACTACGCTGCGGCCCCCAGACGATCAGGGGAATCCAATCCTTTGGACATATCTGTCCTTAGTTACCATGTATCTATAGTCCCTCATCCATCCAATATCCCAAAGACCCTATACCGGGCATGGTGCTGTCAGGCCCATACGGTCTCTCCTCGAGTCTTGCTCTTGTTGGATTCTCTCGGAGAACTCTTTCTCTCTCAATCCGAATAACCTTGGCCAATGATTTGTTCGAGCAAGAACACATGGGATATTCCTCTCATGATACTGAGAGCGGATGATCCTCTATTGACACTCAATAGCCCTCGTAAGGTTAGCTACCACTCCCAATAATTGGTTGTACTAGATCTGGAACTTTCCAAACCTATAATTATGGTATCAGAGAGTGGAGTACTCATACAGGACATCCTTGGTGTCTCAAGTCTAAGGACCAGATACACTACTATGACTACAGAATCGCTATCTGACGTGAGGTATCAATAACCATCTAGCATTTTGTAGGTGGATCAATCAGTGAACTCATTCCCCAATGAGCACCGGCACTATACCCTTAGTGTCCCCACACGAGTAGCTATGAGACCAGCTACCTCCATCATATGGACGGGTATACAACACACTAGTCTATCCGGTTATCTCGATGTCCTTCTCGAGTAATATATGACCAGGATAATTCAGAGTCTGTGTTTAAAGGTGAATTGGTCTCATTATCGTGATCTCATCACGATCCGATTCCCATTGCAGAGATCCAAGGACATCACAATATATGCAACATGCAAGATAAAGTAATAAAACGCCTAATAATAAGCAAAGAGAAAAAGTGCATATCAAGTCACAAGTGCCATCACTCATGTGATTGGCTTGCAGGGCACATATGACTAGCAACAACAGGGCTCAGTTCGCCAATGCCCGATTCAAGGAGTTTTGCGTGAGCTACAGGATACAACTAAGATTCAGCTCGGTGGCACATCCCCAGACAAACGGCCTGACGGAGGTAACCAATCGATCCATTTTAGATGAACTTAAGAGAAGAGTATCTGCGGCTTGGTCGGCTTGGGTAGATGAGCTCCTGAGCATTCTGTGGTCCCTACAGACCACCCCCAAGACCGCGACTAGAGAATCCCTTACAGTCTCGCGTTTGGCACTGAGGTCGTCTTACCGCCCAAGGTGGTTATCCCCACTCCTTGGACGGAGAATTACGGGGAAGAGGCATTGTCAGAGGCACTCCGAGCCGATCTTGACTTGCTCGAGGAGCGACGGGCCGATGCACATTTAAAGACCCTCTCCTATAAGAGAGCTGTCGCCAGAATCTACAATCGACGGGTGCAACCCGGGCCGATCAGGTTGGGCAATTTGGTTCTGCGCAAAGCCAAAGTAAGTGACCTGACCCGATCGCACGGCAAGCTTGCCCCTAATTTGGAAGGACCTTATCGAGTGGTCGAGGTTGTCCAAGACGGCACATACTGTCTCACAACGATGGGGGGCCACCCTGTACCGAGGATATGGAACATACTAAACTTGAAGAAATTTTTCGTATAAATAGTATAAGCAAAACAATGCTAAGTGTGGAGAAAAAAATTTCATTAAGTCAAAACTTAGTTACAAAACTGGGTCGGTCGTGGCTTACAATGCCTGCCTACGACCGACCGACCCTTGAAGAATTACAACATGACAGCCCTACTTCTCGGGGACGTCCACGCTGTCATCAAAGGGGACTTTCTCGGGTATGTTCACGCCTTCATCCTCGGGTAGAGAAGCGAAGGGGTCCTCCTCGACCTCGAGATCGGGGTGCTGCGCCCGAAAACGGACCAACGCAATCCGATACCCGTACTCATAGATAACTTGCCCTGACCAGGTCAGCCTGAGTTGGAAGCCCAAGGACCCTTTGTAGGCTTCAATTAGCTACTTATCCTTCTCGGGCCTCTAGCGAATCTCCTCAGCTAGGACCTCGGAAGACGCACGCGCCTCGGCGTTCGCCGCCTCTAGCTTATTGGTAAGCTCAAGCGACTCCCCCTTCGCTGAGCGGACTTGGGCCCGAGCTCCCTCCAGCTGTGCCTAAAGCTCGCCTTTTTGCCGCTCAGCCTTCTCGAGCTCAAACTTGAGGTGCATCACTTCCGCCTCCAGGTCAGATGCGCACTGCTCGGCAGTAGCCATGACTTCGGGAGCCGCTCCGGCCCGGAGCTCCTTGTTCTGTTTGCGCAGCTCGGCATTGCGGTCACCCATGCTGCCAATGATTCGACCGGCATCGCACACGCAATCCATCAGCGCCATGGCATAATGCTGGCCCTGCGAGAAGAAGAGTTAGAACAATAGCGTCCTAGTAACATCGGAAAGTCAAAGGTAAGATGCTTACCCACAGTAGCGACTTGGCAGACTTGCCAAGCAAGACCTCCGAGGTGGAGGTATACAGTTCCCGAGCCAAGTCAGGATGAAGCCCTCCGCGGATGAACGAGGCCACAGAATCTCCATCGGCCCACATCCGGTCTCCATGGGAGAAGTTCCCCCAATGGGCCACCAGTGGGTTGGATGCCTCACCCTCGGGAAAGTCGCCCATCACTTGAGCCTAGAAGGGCTCATCCTTGGTGCACACGGGGAGGCGACAGAGGTCGCGCACGGAAGGCACCCGCGGCGCCTTCCCCGCCTCCCCTCGGTTGGGGCCGGCCTCACCCCGCCTGAGGCTCGATCTGGCATGGGAGGCAGGCTCTACGGGAGCCCCGCCCGCCCGGGCCATGGTCGCCTCGGGCTTCTTAGCAGCGAAAACCTTCATCTTCTTTCGAGGCCATTTGGCATCGACCTCCACGGGCACCTCTTTGGAGCCAGCCGTCGGCTCCATCGTCGAACGTGTGGATGTAACCGATAAAGCCCGTCCCCTGTGCACGGACCTGAGGTTCACCATCTCTGTAAGAGAAGTAGGAGTATGGTCAACACCCCAAGGACTCGTAAAGACCTGGAGCTAATCACTGCAAGCATACCTCGAGGCATCGGGCTAAAGCCTGCCTCAACGTGCCACTGCTCGGTCATATCCCGTATGACCCGAGAGGTGGGAAGGACCTCCTTCAGCCTCCCGAGGTCCTTATACTCCTCATCGGTTAGCCCCAGAGTGGTGTTGTCGATCATGCGTGCTGACCATCGGAGCCCGAAGCCCCAACCCCACGCACAACAGACGTAAAAGAACCGTCCCTTCCATCCCTTGTTGCTGGAAGGAGCCCTGCTAACCCTGAAGCTTGACTGAGCTAACAGATAGTATCCCCCCGACTCCTTTGAAAGACGGAAACAGGACAAGAAGAGGGATCGAGTTAGTGTGATACCGGCATTGTGGCACTCCCCCAGGAACACCACCAGATAATGCTAAGAGTTCGGCGCCATCTGCGACGGGGAGATATGCCACAGGGACAGACATGAGCTGATGATGGGATGTAGAGGAAAGCACAATCCCGCCTCAAGGGCATCCAAGGTCAAGGCAAACCCCCGAGGAATCGGGTCGTATGCCCGTTGGCCCGGCTTAGGAGCGCAGAGCTCATAGTCTTCTGGGATGCTATAGCGCTCCTGAATGCTACTGAGTGAATCCTCGCTCATTGTCGAGTCGAGGTCGTGCCACCACATCAGGGCCTCAAGGGCCCATGCCGCCTTCTCATCGGATGGCGAGTCGTGGCCCGGTGGCAAGGGGTTTCCCCCGATGCTACTGGAAGAGGAAGACGAGGAGGAAGTCATCTTCACTGACTTGTGAAAGGAGGGGGAGGTGGTTCGACACGACCGGAGGAGACGACAGAGATTGAAGGAGACGACTGAAAGAAAGTGGCAAAGATTGGGGATGAACGACCTGACAGATTACTGGGAGGAAGCATGCGAGGAAGCAACGGCGCCCTATTTGTAGGAAAAATCCCGCCAACACCAGGCGGCCCTTCACCTCCCTCGAAGTGGAGGATAGTCCATTCCGCCATTATGTCCCTCAACTGGACACGTCGCATCGGGCAGCCCAAACGCCGTTGCGTAATAAATAAGGCCTGACGTGGCACCCAGGGGGCATGCGGAGTGAATACCAAAGCGTGGGCTCCTCGACCTCAGCGCTCGCGAATCCGCGACTCGACATAGGGATCACTTTCTAAAACCCCACACAAATAAGGATCCGCTCAGATCTCGGCGCCCGAGTCCTACACCTCGGCGCGTCCCGCCCGAGCCGTGTACCTCGGCCGTAAATTGCCCGAGTCCTACACCTCGGCGTGTCCCGCCTGAGCCATGTACCTCAGCCACAGACTGCCCGAGTCCTACACCTCGGCGCGTCCCGCCCAAGCCATGTACCTCGATCGCAGACTGCCCGAGTCCTACACCTTGGCACATCCCGCCCGAGCCATATACCTCGATCGTAGACTACCCGAGTCCTACACCTCGGCGCGTCCCGCCCGAGCCGTGTACCTCGGCCGTAGACTGCCCGAGTCTTACACCTCAGCGCGTCCCGCCCGAGTCCTACACATCGGCGCGTCCTGCCCGAGCTGTGTACCTCGGCCGTAGACTGCCCGAGTCCTACACCTCGGCACGTCCCGCCCGAGCCGTGTACCTCGGCCGCAAACTGCTCGAGTCCCACACCCCGACGTGTCTCGCCCGAGCCGTGTACCTCGATCGCAGACTGCCCGAGTCCTACACCTCGGCGCGTCTCGCCCGAGTCATGTACCTCGGCTGCAGACTGCCCGAGTCCTACACCTCGGCGTGTCCCGCCCGAGCCGTGCACCTCAGCCACAGACTGCCCGAGTCCTACACCTCGGCGCATCCCACCCGAGCCGTGTACCTTGGCACGTCCTGCCCGAGCCGTGTACCTCGACCGCAGACTGCCCGAGTCCTACACCTTGACGTGTCTCGTCCGAGCCGTGTACCTTGGCCACAGACTGCCCGAGTCCTACACCTCAGCACGTCCCGCACAATGCTCAAGTCATATACCTCAGCCCCGTGCCACCTAGGGTACCAAGTCAATACCCGACTACCGAAACCATTCAACCAATTACCCGCTGAAAAGCCTTTCCGGCACCGACCGAAGAGAAAACCCATTACCCCAACTGCCGGAGGCAAAAGCCACGCCACGGATCCTCCCTAATGAGAACCGATGCATGGCTTCCTTCGGGGGGGGAGAATGATGGGACACGATCTGGCGTGGGGGTGACGCCCCCTGGCCCACAACCACCTTCAAGCTGAGGTGGTTGCCCATCTCAGTCTGGTTCGATAACGTCTAGCCACGACAGATCGGGCGTCAACCGAGGCACGTCGCCATCCCGGAGAAATCGGGTCCTTTCCACAGTTTCATCTAGGTTCAGATGCTACTAGAAGTACGGCCCTGCAGACAGGCCCATCAGGAAACAGTAGCTTTCTCACTGTAAAGCCCCCGCGTTCGAGAGAACGAAGGGGACTCCTCGGACAAGCAAAACCCTCCTGATCCATCTGCTAACTTAAGCATCGGAGGGGTCGGGTCGAGTCTTCTCGACCCGACCTATGTGCGGGAATGAAGAGGCATGAGGCGACAAGCACCCGGATGAGAAGCCTTCTCCTAGAGCGAACCGAGGACCTGCCTGATCGAATCAACGCCTTCAACCGACTTCAGGATCAGTCTACGAGGTCTCTATGCATTCAGACTCGAATCCAATCGTATCGGCTCCGAGGCCATGACGTAAAGGTACTAACAGGTTCCATGACAAAGGAAATGATACGCATGATGATCATAAAGGAAACCATCCAAATTGATTCTTCTACAGAGTTGGGATTTTACTGTAGAAGCTGCACTCGGGCACTAGTGAAGCGGAAGTCGCTGTCTCTCTCAGCAATGTGTCCATGATTAGATAGAGAAATAGGTAGCATTGGACCAGCCAAGACAAAAGAGTCTACTCCCTCAAATCATCAACAATATGTGGATAGAGAGAGGTGACAGGGTGACGAGCTCACAAACAACCGGATGCAGTATCTTTGCTTGTATGGATAAGATCGTATACATTGATGCTTTCCTAAACTCTCGGTCCAACACCATGCTCTCTATGTAACACCAAGACTTGGATTGAATGATAAGCAGATTCAATTCTCAAGATGTATTCCAAAAGGCTCTCACAATTTTGTTCTCTCAAGCCAAAAAAGAAAAAGGAAAAACCTCAAACTCTGAAATGTTTGGTATATGTTCTTGCTAGGAATCTGCCTTCTTCATTACAGATTAGAACAGCTCCGTGATTGAGTGAGCGAGTTGTTCTCACGTTCTACGCAGGTCTTGACAGTCTCCACATGCAAACGCATATGACCTTCGCAAATCTAAAGCAAACACGAAGCAGTGGCTCTGATCCTATACTTACAAGCTCGTGGATTACAACACGAGATACTGGCTTTTTGATCGTCGGATTGACAAAATGATATGGAAGATATTATCAATCAACTATCATTGAAGTTGAAGTCAAAGGAGAAAAGTTGAAGTCAAAAGAGAAAACAAAAGTTATCCTTCATCAATCTGCCCGTGTGAATATCGATCCAAGGCAAACGATTATATATTGTCGTCGCCCTTGTCACCTACGTCGACAAAAGACTAAAGCAAGATTGTTAGAAGCGAGTAAAAATAATCTCCTCAAATAATTTTTCACAAAATATATCACGCATTCATTGAGTATAAAAACTTATTTTTAATATAATTAATGAGGTTTTTTTTTTTACCATTGACAATAATATTTATCTATCTTGGATTACTAATTTAGACATCGACTTTGATATTTGTCCAAGTGACGATGACCACCTAAACACTTAACATTTTCACATCGGAGACATTTAGACTACTCACGTTGAATAGAATGTAAATAACATCTTCCCATAAAACAAAGAATTTTCAGATCATTGCATTTAGCATAGAGTATGTATAAAAATTAAGATAGATTTATTTGATTGGACTACATCCATCTTATTTTTAATAGTTTTATTCTTCAAAAAGCCTGTCCCATCATCGATATTTTAGCTAGCTCTATGGATGCAGAAATTAAGTGCATTCATGGATTAGATCATAGAGAATATGAATACTCTTGTTGCAACACCATAAAGCATTTTGGTCAGAAGTGAAACACACATTGGCAGCGTTATTCTTTGATCCAAGGGATCATCTCATCTTAATTGAAAAAGGTAATTTTTGTAAGAAAAATTGTTTTAGAAAAAATAAATGCAACCTTATATGCCATTAACGACAATAAGCTGCAGACAGTGGGTGATGACACTGCGCGCTCTTGCTTGCAACATCATGCCACATGGAAAAGCATATCATTAAAGCATTTAAACATGCATATACCAACAGCAATTTTGTCCTAATCTGATTCCACCATGCATATCCTTTTAGCCCAATTTGACAATTCTCCTCCGACTCCCAAGCAGGACTTTGCTCTCAAGCAGATTAAGAAAGAGGTCAGCAAACGGACAGTCACTCTTTTTCAAAGAGGCTTTTGACCAATCTTAGCCAAATGCTCTACGAAACCATTGTAATTGGACACTCACTGCAACCTACGGTACATCTGGGTTGATCAGCATACCGTAGATGTAATGGAAAATTCTTCCCTGATATGCAGGGGACACTTTTGGGGCCGTGATCGAACATCCACATACAGCGGGGAAAGAAACAACTACAATTAAGATCAATAACAAATGTGGTTTTGCAAATTTGTAGAAGAGTAAAACAGGCCAATTACCATAATAAAACTGAGTAAAAAAGGTCAATTACAATAATAAAACTGTGTAGGGAACATCAAAGCCAGGACCACAAAATTGGGAGGTCTTCTTCTGAAGCAAAATTTCTGGCTTACAAGAAAAATCTCCTGCGGCTCGTATCCATCTCCGGCTAGAATCAAAAGCGATGCATAGTAAACTTGATGGAACAAACAAATCCCAGAAAATGGTAAATTCTATACCAAGATCACAAAAGAGGACTACCTTGTGGACCCACTCATACTCTCCACCCTTTGAATCAAATGTTCCATGTTGCAGATTCCTCAATTTAAGCGTAAAGCGAGGGCCACACTCCTGCATTTTCAAAAAGAATAAATGTGAACAAAATGTCATGGCCAATACATAACAAAATACCATGTTAAATTGTCAAATCAAATAATCTGTCTCTCATGTCACAATTCATCAGCGGTTGAATGTGGGTCAAGTAACTAAGCAGTAAAGTTTACAGGAACACTCCAGGTAGAGAGAAATTGTGTTGTTAGTGTAACAAGAAGGGGAATAAAGATCAGACCATAGCATAGAACAATTTTCAAACATTTAAAAATTGGGTCAGAAAGCATCGTGGTGTGTCTCTGGTCCAAGTAATAAATAATATTGAATAGCATATCATCAAATGACAAAGTGCCACACTCATGTTAAACAGTACCTGAAGCCGTGCAATCACTTTCTCTTGAGGTATATTCTTGCTCTTGGCAGCCTTGTCCTTGGAGTCATCTTTTTTCTCTTTGGTTTCAAATATATACCTAATAATTGCAGAGAAAATGAGACATAATTCCAGATGATACAAATAAATGACACTTAGGAAACAGGTACAGAAGCATGGTATACAATACTAGGATCGAGAATTGGATAATTTACACGTTAATAGGCAATAGCATACATATCATAGTGAATCAGATGTAGGTAATGTAATTACAACAAAGATTCCTAAATTAGAGCCAAGGGTTTTTGTACAAGTCTACCCAAACAAAAGAAGAAACACTAACTATATGTTCAGATTCGTTCAGGGTACCAACATAAAGTATGTGCCTGTGTAAAGAACCTTTAAACACATAATGGGCAAAAACAAGAAGAGAATCTAAACTTTTAAAAGACTATTTAGCATTCCTCCTTGGTGTTCATTTGACTAGTAGAATTCACATCGCGCAACTGAACAAACTAGAGACAAAATTCTACGGGAGGGAGGATCTCCCATTCAAGAAGAACATTCATGATAAGATGAAGTCCTTATCTTCTCCAATATTAGAGGTGTTTCATCCTACTTACACAATGTTATACAATTTGTTACATCCATCATTCCATCAGCAATTTCACCATCTACATTATTTATTTCAGTTTCTATGAAACTTGGGGAAACCACAATGGTTGCTACTTTTTTCTTTGTTTTCAGGATCATTTTTATAGTCAATTTTGGATATTACTGATTATTAGAGTATATACATCATAATTCAGTGGTACTTCTGACTAGCAGAGCTCTGTTTAGCTTCCCACAGGAAGCTTTACAGAAATCTCAGTTTTCATATTGTTCGGAAAAAGTAGTTTTCATTACGATAAATATTTAGTCGGCGATATATATTACTATAGGTATTCCAGCAATAGATCTAACAGTTGTTGGAGCCACATTGGAATCAGACTCGAGATCTAATTGCTCTTGATTTTATAGATGACAAACAGCTTTCTTCAAATAGCACTGATATTTCAAAGACACTAATATTTGGTATCCATCTAGGAGACAAGCCACAGACATCTGGACCAAAATTCTCCACTGTTCCCAACTCAATCTAGGTGATCATCTCCGGCTTCCTAAACATGTCCACGTTTTCCTCGACCAACACCTTGAACAACAGTAGCTCAAATTAATTCTTAAGCTAGCACCAAATGACCTTTCACAGTCCAAGACCTCTAAATAGGCCCATTATTTCATTCTACGCGCACAAAGAATACACTAGACAACAAGAACCTAAGCAAAAATTGCAGAGGACATTTAAACAAAGAATGTCTAGAGGCACTTGAAGAAATTCAAACGCCAGTTACTAAGAATATACTGCCAGTGTTTAAAGGAAATCCTTGAAAGCAAAAAAAGGTTCAATGATGAGACATAGAAGAGCTACTGATATGGCTTCAGAAAACTTCCAGGTTCTGCATAAGAACCTCAACATATTTTGTAATAACAAATATAAGTGGTCAACAAAATAGATATACCTGTGATGTCTAAAAAAAATGAAGTCTCGCTGGTTATGGAATGTTACAACTCGACGACCACGAAAGTTGGGGTCTTGAGGGAATAGTGATTGTATCATCCTAAAAAGAGTCAAATTCAAATAATCAATAGAGGTAGCAGCAATATAAGTTAGATGAAGAAGGCAAAAACCAAGAAGAGGAAAACAAATCCTTATACTATAAAAGAAGAAATGAGAGTAGCATTTGACATCTTGAATTAAGTAAAACTTTAACCTTCCAACACGATGACCAAGACGTGTGGTGAAGTTGTTCAGTACTAACTCCGGCTTATGGTCTGTAGGATTTCCATGATTCTGGTTGCCAAAATAAACCCATAGTTAAAGCGAGATGTATGATGTATATGAAACTAAAAACCAATATTTTAAATGATGTAGAAAAACAGTTGAAAATGAATGTTTATAAAGCATTAAACTTCCAGATATTTTAAAATTAGATATCTATTACGTAATGCTTGCACATATACTGATAAATTAATAAGGAATCAGTTTATGGTATGGGCGACTCTGCACTAAAAGTCATTCAATTGAGAATATTTGTTAAAGCCTTTTGTGGATGCTTAGGGTTAGCAGGTGATCAAGACAATGAACAAGCTAGAACATCAGCATGTCACAGATGCGACAATCATCAAGACATTTTATAAGTATCATAAGGGCAAAAATTAAAGATTATGGCTTGAACATATACAACTTTCATATTATCGGTTCATACATAATATAAAACTGCCACAATCCAAATCAACAAAAATTCATTCCTCCGACCATAGTACTATAGCAACTATATCAAAAGTAGAACCTAGAGATGTGGCAACAGTCGTATATTGTAACTGATTTGCAATAAAATGCAGAACAAGGAGCTATATTTACAAATTGACATGCATGAACAACGACAATGAGGAACAAGGTCAAGCAAAATTTACTATTATACTAAATGATTTGCCTTACTTGAGAAGGCATACTAGTAATGTCCAAGAATGATGGATCCATGCCAAGCCAAAACAATGCAGATATGCCAACAGCATGGCATGAACCCCATTCCAATATTGTAACAACATAGAATGATACGAACAGCATGACTTGAAACTCAAATCCAATATTCGGGAGATTCTTCAGACAGTTTTAAGGATCTCCACGGGGCTTAAAGGCACCACACTGGATCTAGTTTGGATTACTATTTATTAAGTTCATTAAGGAATTTTTAATTATTGCTTTATTCCAAAGGATCTTAACCTTTTTTTAATGCATATTTCAATTTTTTGAACTACTATGCAGCTGGGATATTATGATACAAGTAATGCTTATCAGGTTCAGAAGCTAAGATTGTGTTCTAAGCTATAAGGATGACGTTGTGGTTTTTTTATCCTCCCCAAGACAGGTAATCATACGATATCATAAACTTCAGTAATTATTTAAGAAATAAAAACCTTAAATGATCTGTGAGTACTTGACAACATTGTACTCTATAAGTAAGATAATCCAGGATGCATTTCTAAGATGTCCCCATGTTTCAAAAGCGCAGGTGAAAATTTGAGTTCATATTGCCCGTGAAATAAACCATGCCAACTTGTTCATACTATAGTTACTAAATGAATGTATGGAAGCAAGATTAGAAACTCCAAAGTATGATGGAACTCAGCTATTTTTCATGCATTTTTCAAGTGCAAGTGAATGTACCTTAATATCCTTCCGCAAGACTAATTTAGATAGTTTGAAATGTGCCGTGGGTCCATCAGGCAAGTTTATGATCAACAGAGCATCTACAAAAACAAGTATTGAAACACAGAATTACAGATGTAAAAACAAACACCAACCAATGACCAAACAAGAGTCACTATCTCCCCTGTTGCTTCTAACCTGGTTCCCTTCGATTTGAATGTACCACTACAACTGAAGTGAAGTCTTTGTTCTTTGCATATTCAACAATCTGCAATAAGAGAAACAATCATCATAATAAAGGCTCAGCAAAATAAGAAACCAGAATTTTGATTTATCACAAATGCTTCACCTTCTTCAGTTCATAGGTTCCTCTCTTATGGTAATGAGCATTTGGAATCACAGACAATAACTCTTGAATGAAGGCAGGACCTCTCTGCATGCATTTACAAAAAAGTAAGAATTCAGTGGTAACCCTAGTTTGTAGTAAATATGGATTCCATGAATCCTAAAAATTATTTAAAGGTATGTCAAGAAGAACACAGAAATAAACAACGAAAGAAAAGTAAAAGTGACGGAAGGACGAACACGAAAAACGTACTGTGGAATTGAAACGATTTGTGGTGAATAATATCTTTGGCGTCACTTCTTGTTTCAGGACTTGGCTAAATTCATCGGCATCATTTCCTGCAAATAACTGGACTAGCCATTATCAGGAATAACTGACCAACATTTAGCAGAAAGCAAGAGAAGAAAACAGAAACTGAACAGAACGCTCACCTCTTCATCATCAGGTCGACAGACCGTCTCATCAACCTCCCTGGTGTTCTCGATCGTCCGTGGCACCTTCTTCTCCGGAGGCTATGCATCGAGAAACAAGATTCATAACCCAAAAAGCGAAAGCCAAGCAAAAGGTGGAGATCAAAGGGGAAAAAACTTGCCTCCTCGCCGAGGTCGAGGGCTCGCTTGATGGCGACCTCTCGTGCCTTAGCCTGCTTCCGCTTCTCGATCTTCTTCTCGCGCTTGAGCTTGGCATGGACGGCGCTCCTCTTTTCCTTGTTCTTGATCATCGCGGGAAGCAGCGTCTTCTTCTTCGAGGATACAATTGAATAAGATATATTATAATTATGATTAGATTTAGTTATCAATTAATAAAAAAAAGTTCAATTATAGTATGATTATTTAAGTGATATCTTGATGGGAGGGATTCTTCAAATAAAAAAATTCTAGTTGATTAAACAAACTCGTCTCTTAAATTTTCTCTGCAAGAGAATATATGAACTATTGAAACTTTTTGAATGTAAAAGTCGAACCAAACACATGTCATGTAACTGGTGATTGGTAGGAGGAAAGAGGGCAAAAAAAAGATGGAACTCAGTAATAAAACCATTAAACTGGTGATGCAGAGTTCCTTCTCTGTAGCAACACTGGACACAAACCAAATTGTGTCCTCGTGCATTAGCTTTCTTCAAAATAGAATTCAACAGTCTTCAGTCTTCTGCATGATATCCAACCGCTTGTATTTGGCTTTACCTCAGAATGAATCAATTCCATGTATAGTTTGCTCCAAGAACAATTCCCATCAGTGAGACCACTTTGGCTACTTAAATCGAGGAGCAGTAAGCGAAAGGAGAAAGAAAATTAATTTAGGCATGTAATACTACTCAATGCACATGATTTTTCTTAAAATTGAAGAAGAAAATTGTTGTAAGGTTTGCTGCAAATTGATAAGATGAAACATTTACACATCTTGAATTGCAGGTGTCCTGTTTGCTGGTTTATGTTGTTTTCATTTTAAGGAAAATGAGAACTGAAGCAACAAGCTGTGGAAATCTGTAGGAAAAGATACCTGAATATACAGAAATAATAAATACCAGAAATTTTTCCTCTGTGGAAATTAAGCATGATATATTAAAATCAAACATTAAGGTCTAAAAAAAGATGGGCCAATCAAGTAAGCGACAAATTAATGCGAAAGATTAAAAATCACAAGACAAAAGATGGTGAAGAGAAAAACCATGTACAATATGAGATAAAATTCTTTCACTAATAAGAATCCATATGATTACTAGTTGTCTTCTCTAGATTAACTATAGAATACCATATATGATCAAATATAATTTTGGCTCAAATAATAATCACCCTAACGAGTTCCAACAACAAACAAAGGAATAAAATCAGCTGTCACAAAGTACTTGGGCTTGTGGTGAATGCCATGCATGACAAGATTATTCCTTTGTGACTTACATGATCAAGATAAATGTGAATTATGAATTAAATCTTTTTTATTTAAGTTGTATCACTATATATATATAGACACACACATAGATACATATATATAGATACATATATACACATATACATACATATACACACACATATATACATATACATATACACACACATACACATATACATATATATATATATATATTCATACATATACATATATACACATACACATATACATATATATATATATATATATATATATTTGTGTGTGTGTATTATATATGTGTATATATGTATATATGTGCACACACACATGTATATGTACGTATGTATGTATTAGTTAGCATTAGTTAGCAAGCATTTGAACTTTTTTCGGACTCCAACTTGTAGGAGAATGATTAGGGACTGGATGGGTCGAATCAACCATCCTTTGCGGTCCAATTGAACAAATCCAACCTGACCCGTTCCTAACCCTAATATCGAGCCAAACCTTAGATTGCCATCCATACAACAAACGCCCCTGTCCAGACTCAGGCTACAACTTGAAAAGAGTGACAATGGTAATGGGGCCAGAATCGACCCAAAACAAAACCCAATTCCAGTTTGAATTCAAGCAGACCTAATTCAACCCAATCCCATCTGAATATAACTTGATCTGGCAAGATGAGATGTATGTGTACTGTCAAAACCTTCATGTTCTTCCTTGATCTCCTGCCGTGTAACATTTCATTTATTATAATCAAAACACATATATGGTGGGACTTGCTCTATCATTTCTCCAACAAAAAGTAAATAATTTCCTAGCATAGCGTAGCAATATTTGCTGCATAGTCCAAAGCATTTCAATCTAACATGTTCTCTCAATTCCGGATGATTTCATGGAATCATGTAGAACATGAAATGCTAAGTTTTCCAGCAATGTTAGGTTAAGAACAGGGACCAGAACCTATTGCTTCTTCAACCCATTAAATGAATGATCTCCATACAGTTCCCAAGAACAGAAATTAAATAGCACCAATACCAAATAAAACAGGATGCGATCATCGAAGTCACGTCCAAACGCGACGAAATCGCTACGATGGAATGCCCAACTATAGCGTTGCAAGTCAAGATTTGTTCGAGGATTACCGAATACCTGAGAGATCGAGTTGGGAGCTCGAGACGCATCGACCAACGCATTCAAGAGCGGAAGCAGACACCTGGGTCGCAGTCCACGTGAATCAAACGAGAAGCAGACCAAATAATCTGCAATGAAAAGAAAGGAGAGGACGTGAGCGACGGAGGGAGGGCGGCTGAGGCATCGATAGCGCTGCGCCCCACCAGCAGAGGAGGCGGAGTCCGCGTCCGGTGTTTCGCTCGTCTTCCGTTCGGGGGGTTTTGTAGTCGAGCTCGAGAACCGTTATAATGCGGGCCGTTATAGGTATGATAAGATCCGATAAAACACCGATATATAAAATATTAAAACGGGAAACGCGTTATATTAACGCATTAAAAGAACAATGCTTTGCAAAACTAGGGTTTGTGCGTACTTCCCTCTGCTTTCTTGGAACCGATTTGGAGCTACGGCGCCGATGTGTTCTCAGTTCTCTTGATCTCCTCGTGTAATTCCGGGCAATTTGAAGCCAAATTCTTTCTTTTGGCCTTCGATTTCGATACTGATCATTTAGTAAATTGGGAGTTCTTCGCTCTACTGCATTCGATTCGACGTGGAAAAGAAGGAAGGAAGAGAGCCGATTGGATGAGTGGCCTTCCTCACTTCCTTGGAATCCGGATTACCCGCGTTGCAGGATGAGTAGTAGTTCTCTCTCTTAGATCTATGTGGTTCTTTGTTCTTAGATAAGAAATGGGTTTACGTCAACACTTGGGTTCACTGCCAAAAGCAGCAACAAAGAGAAAGCTCATAGCTTTTCGCACTGTGATTGGCCACCCTGATTTTTTAGTTACTTTTGTCGATCGTTTTCACAGTTTGTGCGGTCCAATACAAGATGATGTAGAGCTTAAACCCAGCAGGAAGGATGTATGGCAACCTAATGGCCAGCGCTTTGCAGCCCGTGGATTGTGGTATGCAATGGGTTTCTCAAGATCCAAACATGATTCAACAGAGACAGAATTTATTGTCCAGCCTGCCACCGAGAATGAGGCTCCAACTTCCTATTCGATCTCGGAGGAAGCTGAGAGGATTTGTAAGATACTGTCCAACCAGCCGAATTTGAACAATACTTCTTGTCTAGATGAAGCTGGAGTGACTGTCTGCCCAACCTTGGTGGCTGAGGTCGTGAAGAAGCTAGGTAGGTAATGCAGGGATGCTTGCACTAGTCTTCTTTCGCTGGGCTGAGAAGCAGCAAGGTTTTAACCATACGTCTGAAATCTTCCACCATCTAATCGAAGCACTTGGGAAGATCAAACAATTTAGGTTGATTTGGAGTTTGGTGGATTTTATGAAGCGTAGGAATTTGTTGAAGAAAGAAACTTTTGCGTTGATTACGCGGAGATATGCCCGAGCTAGGAAGATTAGTGAAGCAATTGAAACTTTTGTAAAGATGCAACGTTTTGGGTTGAAACCAGAATTATTAGACTATAACTGCTTGATAGATATTATAAGCAAGTCTAAGCATGTTGATAGGGCTCAGGAGATTTTTAATGAAATGAAGAGAAGAAAAAGATTTACTCCTGATCTTAAGACATATACCATTCTTTTGGAAGGTTGGGGTCATGTTCGGGATTTGTCAAGCCTGAAAGCTGTTTATCGTGAGATGATTGACGAAGGCTTTAAACCAGATGTTGTCACCTACGGCATACTCGTAAATGCTTTCTGCAAGTCTGGAAGATGTGATGATGCTGTTAAAATCTTCCATGAGATGGAAGCAAACAATTGCAAGCCAAGCCCTCATATATACTGTTCTCTCATCAATGGACTAGGTTCAGAGAAGAGATTGGATGAAGCTTTGAAGTACTTTGAGCTTTCTAAAGCTAGTGGTTTCCCCCCTGAGATACCAACTTACAATGCTCTTGTGGGTTCTTACTGTTGGGTTATGAAGTTTGAGGATGCATTTAGAGTGGTGGATGAGATGAAGAGTTGTGGCGTTGGTCCAAATGCTCGTACCTATGACATTATTCTGCACCATCTTATCAAAGCACGAAAAACCGAAGAGGCTTTTGAGATCTTTCAGAGGATGGGTAGCGACATTGGTTGTGAGCCCCAGCTAAATACATATACAATGATGGTCAGCATGTTCTGTAGCGTGGAAAGAATTGACATGGCCCTGAAAGTATGGAATCAAATGAATGCTAAGGGAATTCTTCCTTGTATGCATATGTTTTCAGCATTGATTAATGGGCTGTGCTTTGAGAATAGGTTGGATGATGCTTGCAGATACTTCCAGGAGATGTTGGATAAGGGAATCAGACCTCCTGGTCAATTATACAGTAAATTAAAAGAGACTCTTCTAGATGGAGGAAGAAGGGATTTGGCTGTTGAATTTGGATTGAAGCTGGATCAGTTAAGAAAGACACCGCTGAGAGGTTAAGGGATTCTATTTATAGGTCATGCTTGACATTTTATTCTCGTAGAGCGCATTTCACAATGACCAAGAGAAAAAAAAAAGAATGTCTGCTGCCAAAAGTTTCATGGAAGTATCAGATGTGAAAAACTGGAAGATGCCAAAACCCTTGCAAACCATTTATCTCGAGATCGTGCCACGGCACACCAATATGAATCAGGATGTCAGGCACAAAGCTCCGCTATGGCAGCAGCGAATTGCATTGGCTTCTGGTTAAAGAAAGATGATTCTTGCTCTTTTTTGTTGCTTGAATAGTTTACTTTTGCTTTTACATGGAAGCTGGCTGATGTATGGCATGAGCTATCCTTGTTTTGGAGAGCTCGGTCATTTTTGGAAAAAATACAGAAATTTTGAGGTTCAGCACTGTAATCAGGAGGAACGGAAGTCATAATTGACTGTTTTCTTGGATGTTCAACACTGCCATTCTTATACCTTGAATTGTGGAAAAAGTTCATGTTATTCATCATCACCATTTAACAGCGTAATTGGTTGTGCATTATTGTTATGAATCCTAATTAATTATAAATCTGTTCCTACTTTGCTACTCTCTGTTGCTGGAATTGCTGTGACATCTTGTGATACATACCGATGATGGCAAATATGTATAGCCCGTTTTAGTTTAATATAAAATGGATTAGTGGCATTGTATATTCACATAAATTCTTCGCTTCGTTTTGTTTACTCATTTCACCCAAACAACGCTAGAGAGATGTTTTCGCTTCCATTTTACCTCTTCCACCATGTTCATAATAAAAATTATGTGTTTGCTATTGTTGAGCCAATGTTTTGATTTAAATCCTAAAAAATTTGCTCTTCTCATTAGATCTTTTCTTATGTTTTGTTATGCGCTGATAAGGATGATCGGAGATGCACAAGCTAACATACAACCCTGAGAAGAACAAATGGAACATGAAATTGACGGCAATAAACAAAAAAGGCACCAACGTAAAAGATAACAATAAGAAAATAAACAGGCTTTTGACAGAATCGAATGGATGTTGAAGAATCAATCATGGACCATGTTAATTCTCAATAGCAATGTGAAATATGCCAGTAAAAAATGACCTGTGATAATGACTTTGAGCATCCAATTCTCCATGAAGTGTTTCACCATGCACAGTATTGATTGGAAAGGTAACTTTCCGGCATCACTTACATTGCGACTCAACGTGCCGTAAAGCTCGACTTTTGGAGCATGTACTAGATAGGCACTCACTCATAAAACGAGTGCGTTGTTCTAAAGATTGAGTGCAACCGTGGAGGCAAAAGCTTGCTTTGTGTTCCGTTAGCTATGCATTTGCATCGTTCTTGCAATGTTATTTATGGACCGTACCTCGATGCATTTTATATGTCAACATCACCACCTGTGCTGGCTGAGTCATCATCGCTGCCATCGCTGTCGCTGCTACTGCTTCCGCTCCCGCTGCCGCTGCTACTGGAGGTCTCCTGCTGCTGCTCCTCCACAGCATTTGCCTGAGCTCGTAGGGCCTCAGCAGCATTCAACCCCTCATCTGCCTCGTCGCTCACATCAACGTCCGCAATCTCGTCATCCGTATCATTCTGATTCGATATATTGATGTCAAATCCTGCATCTTCTGCCTGTCCAACGATTGCCTTGTTTGGTGTCCCTCCATCGTTGTCCCCAAGGATATCCAGGTTTTCCTCGGATGATTTTGGATCAGGAGATGGGAATGGATTAACAGGCACCGAAGGAAGACCAGAGCCCTTGTTCATGGGTCTTGGAGCTGTGCAGGCCAAAGATGACACATTAATTTAAGTTGACTGTGATCCAAACATGCAAATGTTATACAAAAGAACAAGACTAATGGCACCTGAAAAAAATTATATGGAAATTAGAAGTAATAGAAATTACATCTACAGAGATTCTCTACTGAAACATGTTTCAACGCTGCATAGCAGCATTGCCTGTGGACTTAATTATGATATTCATCAGGTATCACAATGTCAACTTGCATTCTAGCAGTGTACAAATAGGGTATTATATAATTTTCTGTAATCAGTATCTGCATCTTATAGCAATCCTTCATTAATTCAAAGCCAAAATAACTGGAAACATTGTGAATGATCATAAGATAGGAAGGCCAATATCTTCAGTTATCTTGTGAATATTATACACTGCACAGAAGGGGGAAATTGCTTCCAACAAAATCAACAGTATATTCATATCATCCCATTCCAGAAAAAAAAAAATCCTTTTGAGGTTTAATCCAAATACTTAAAGGTATGTCAGTGAAACAGTATGAAACTATGGAGAGTTTTAATAAAGAGATGCCAATCTAAGATAATAAGAAAAATAAGAGATAGGCGATGAAAAACCTGAGGTCACTGAGAAAAGGAGGAAAAATCCTCCTGAATACCAATTGAGGAATGACCAGACAATGAGAAGTGCGGCCAGATTTTTAACAGAAAGCTTTATTTATTTATGTTTTTTGATTTGCCTCAAATGCTGTTGCTTCGTAGGTAAGTTCTAACTGGTACAGAGAGGCAAAAGTAAACACTGCTAAAAAACTCAAATAAAACATGGTATCTGATTATTCAAGATGAATTTGTTTCTTGGTTAAGAAAAGGGAAGAACTCATATGACCCATCAGCAGTTGCAAAATGGCATGAAAAGATATCAGGACATTCTGTTGTTAGCTATACAACTAATAAACCTACACAAATTATAAGCAAACAATTCTTCAATATTAAAATTACATAATGGAATTCATAACTACTGGGAATAGTTGATAAAAAAAGGGACAAACAAACATACATACATACATACATGTATACATACATACATACACACACATACATACATATCTGAAATTATGCAGGATGATTCTTCAATTAGTTCAAAATAAATAAATCCCACAGGAGGCAATACCTGGACTTTCTGGTTCACCAATATCAATTCGTTCTACCTCAACCTGTACAACAATCAAACCACATGGAAAATTAAGATAAGACATTCTTGAAGGAGAAGCACTAAAATTTTACTATTCAAACATGAAAAATGGTGCAATCTTAGGTAAACAATTAGATGATATCTATATAATTTAATAGACAAATAGAATGAAATATAACATGAGCATCACAATTTACCAGCAATGCCAAAGCAAGAAAAGGTAACTTAAGTTGCAACTTAGATGGTTACATCTAAAAGATCACTTGGAGAAGTTTAAAAAAAATTAGGAATTTGACAGAAAAAAAAAATTAAGCCAGGTTTTCGCTTATATACATATTCTAGCACATTGCTTTGTAATTTTATATCATAATAAAATTTTTATTGGTTTAACATAGAAGGATCACCCAAAATGGACCAGTATCCCACTCGACCCATATATACCAACTAATATGCAAAATCATGTTCACATCTATCATCAGATTTCAGAATATACATGTTGCATAAATAATCAAATTTGCAAACTTTTAACAGTTTCATTTTATATTGGTACTTACAGGCACTGGATGCATTACTGTTTTGTTCAATGCTTGTGCTTTGGAGATCTTCCCAAGTGGAGGAGAACGAGAATCTGTGGTTGTCCCAGCTGGGGGTGCAGCTGTCATGTTAGATGCAGCAGCATGCTCACCAGGCAACCGGACACGCCTCAACCTCTTTACTGCCCGATGCAATCGCTCCAATCTAAAAGTCTCTCCATCAAAAAACAAAACTGCATCATTGTCCTTGAAGTCTTCACTGCTCCCCTCAAAGGAAACATTTGACTTTCCAGGTTGATTATTATGGAACTCTACAGTGACCCTATTTTCCTTGTTCTTATGCAGTGATCCAGGTTGGCTCTTGTCAATTGATGCTGGCTTAAATTCATCTAGTAGTTGCAGATAAAAACAAAACCTTAGTTCTATATCTTAGTTAAATAAAAGAGAGAAACAAACGAAGTTCAGCAAAAGCAACTAATGGTGAATTTTTAACAACTAAATTTTAATTCTGCAATAAAATATCTTTGACAGTGGAAATAACTTCAGATACATGTTATCCAAGAAAAGGCTGCTTTCTACTTTACAGAAGCACCTTCTGTACAGCACCAAATGTCACTAAGTTCCTTTGTTTTTTAAGCTCCAATACTATGTATCATGCTCCTTAGAGTAAAAGTTATCCTTTAAATTTCTAAGGCTTTATGCTGATGCCAAAAATAACCAACAACATCAAAAGAGCAATGTTATAACCTAAAACTTGGATAAAATATTCCTGGTATTTTGAGCTAGTTGGTGAGAATCACACTGGGTCCTGTAGATATTTAAATTCCTGTAATCACATATATAACTATTTGTATATTCTTTGCTTTTTTTTATTTTGAGACTATCAAAGGTCAAGTTATGTGATAATTTCTATGAATTTGCATTCACAGACAACCTTCTCTTCCTAAGAGATGTAGATGAGACCAAGGTGATAATAACTACTTCTGAGTTTGTAGGTAAGAGACAGAAATGAACAATTAATCAAGAGAATGGAGAAAAGCAAGCATTCCATTTAGCCTAATGTTTTTCTTCAAATTGCAAAACAAGCTCTTTTGTCAGTTTAGACTTGCTTCTTCTGCTGCTCGAGTCTTCTAACAAATTCTAGTTCTACCTGCGGTTTTCCAATAGACTTAACTATTTGATCAGACACTCGTTTTGACTGGTAATAATTCTAGGATTGACATTATGTTGGAACTCTGAAAGGAACTGCATGAACTTGCCGAAAGCTTGAAGAAAGGAATTGAATCTCTCTTGCTACACTACTCATGGAATTGAATCTCTCTTGCTGCACCCACTCGTATAAGCAAGTAAACTACCTGTATTGCTTCACGACTGACTGTCTCCGCCTGAACACAATAAGCGTTAGCGTCCCGAAACTCCCATTAGCATTAAAGGGCATTCTTTCAGAACTCACGTTAGTGCTTAGGAACGTTGTTTGCTAGTTGAATTGAGTGGAAAATCATACATAAAAGAATATAGGTAGCTGAACTCTATACGATAGTACTTGTTCCGTTGCTTTAATAAAACCGGATTTCTTGGCAGCCGCCCGACAGGTCGACCCGGACTCAATTGCTTGAAATTACTCTCTTAGGGGGCCAATACTTTTGTTGTTCGGTTGCTTGTTTAGTTTACGCGTTAGTGAGTTGTTCTGTAGCTTATAGAATGGAGTGAGGCCTTGCTTGTTCTTTAGCACCCCGAGAGTAAGCGTAAGCACAGGGGCTTTCGAAAAGAATCTATCTCGCATATGATCTAAGTGCGCTACACCTATAACATTACTGCTTGTTAAAACTACTGCACAACCTCTGGCTGGCGCTGTTGATTAAACAAACTCTAGTTGAAGACCGGAAATAATTTGTCACCAAGTGTTGTAGCAAAAAGGAGACGCACATGCGCGGTGGCAAGGGAGAGAAGACCGGAAGACGAGGAAGGGGTATAGGGTTTTTTCCCTTAAAAAAGGACCAGATACAGAATGCGGATCACAGTTCGGTCGAACCATTCTTGATCCTGCGGTGGACCTTACCCACGGCTGTCCAGGTGTGTCCGTGTGCACTGCATGCATGACATCCTTTTCTGATTGGGCAGCCAGAATTTCAGGGTCAAGAATGATTATTTTTTCCATCTAATCCACAAAATCAAGTTCAAGTCTAAGGAATATAAAAAATTCAAGAAGTACTAGCCCCCATAGCCTAATAGGAAAGCAGGAAAAGAATAGATGTTACCACCATCTGCTTTAGATCCGACATCTATGCATCATTGTATACAGGCTCTGAATGAGAGAGGGAAAAGGAAAAGAAAAGGTAGTGTTCTAGTCATTATATGTAGGTGAGGAAAATGAAGAGGTAAAGAAGGGGAGAGAGAGAGAGAGGGCACAAAATGGGGGATGCAATGTATCAGCAACTTTACAGTTTGAATTGAAAATAATGTCGATCAAATCAAAATAACTGAAATGTTATAAATCCCAACTCAATTAGGTTTAAGAAGGTCATTGTATGTGGTGGGCCCTAATTTTGATTCATACCCATCTGAATCAGGGACAAACCAGTTCTTGGTCAGGATATGGTTCATCAATAGGTATAACCATAAACATCTCATGAGGCTGATATATGATAATCATTTGACCGGTATGTCACGAACGGTCGTCGCACACCCGCAGCAACTTCGTTCAACGTTCCGTTCGTCGCTTGCCCATGCTTGTACATACCCTTGGCAGCCTGTTTTGCCATGTTTTGGTGTGTTTTTCCTTGTAAAACTACAGAAAACAGCAGCTGCAGCGCAGCAGAACGATCGCTCGCTGCATCTGCCCAGAAATCCAAAAACAGCTCCGTTTTCGTGTGCCGCGGGCTGATTTCTGCAGGCCGCGGCCATGGAAATTTTTGTCAGCCATCTCAGCCCTTGGAACCACCCGGGTGGCACATGGCTGGATGGGGCTTCGGTATGTTGTCGGGCGTTGAACATTTTCACAAGTTTGCACGTCACTTCGGCGGAAACTTGCCTCGCGCCCGGCACTTGGGGAGTAGTTGTTTGCGGACTTGCAGCTGCTCATTCACCCCTCTAAAGTCCTTGTTTTCCTCCTCTCTTTCTCTACTTTCTTGCACACCAAGTGCTCGCTCAATTGCTTGTAAAGCTTCCCTCTTCGCGAGACGTCGGGACTTGTCGCCGCTGTTCCAAACTAATCAACTTCTCTTTTTACAGTCCTACGGGACCTGCGACGAGTGCAGTTCGGCTGACCCTTTGCATGGACGCGTATGTCGCAAGGCGCCTCAAGACTTAGGCAATCAAGCTAAGTCCGATCGAAGTGGGCGCAAAAGGCGATTCTTGACTTAGGCAAATTTCAGCTAAGTCGGTGGCTTGCGCGAGGGTGCCTCACCACTTAGGCAATTCTTGCTAAGTGTCCGACATTGTGGTATCGAGCGAGCAAGCAATTTGAGCAAGCAGCGAAGAATTTCGCAACTCGCCATGGCGGAAAGCGGGTGAATCGAAGCGAGGATGGGGCAAGCCGGAATGTTGCCCAGCAAGCGGCTCTGAGGAGGGCTGCATGTGCAAACTCGCTCTCACGCTGCGAGAGCGCTCATGAGGAGCGGGCGTGAGCATGAGGAGCGAAGCGGGCTGCTCGCCACAGCGGAGGAGGCGCAATCTAGTGCGCCAACCGGAAGAAAGACCCATAGAGAAAGGGTCATAGCGGTGGAAACCCGCATGGATGTCCTGAAGCGAGCTTGGATGAACTCTACCAAGGCCAAAATAGGCTTCTTGGCGTAGAGAGCTCGCAAGAAGAAGTGAATCCAGGATCGACAAGGTTGAAGCCTTAGTCGACCGATCGTGTCGGATGACCAAAGGACTCAGTGCAACACTTGCAGGAAATGGTGACGGAACTCACTTCCAAAGTGGCAATGCTCACAAGGCGTTGAATGCGGGCGGAGGCAACACCGCGTGCGCCAACCAAAGCCAGTGGCACCGGACCCACACTTTGTTATGGGGTGCTAGGGATGCGAAGGAGCTTGAGAATTTCTGTTTCCAGCGGTGAGCTCACGAGGCGGACTACGAGGACACCAAAGTTTCGAAGCGACAATGTATCCGAGCGGTGATGCAAAGCTTTGGTGGAGAACCCGTTGGGAAGAGATTCAACAAGGTCGGTGTCGAGTGGACACATGGGACGACTTGAAGCGGGAGTTGAGAACTCAATTCCTACCCGAGAACACGGAGTTCGTCGCAAGGAGGAAGTTGAGGCAACTCCATCAAACGACTTCATTCGGGACTATGTGAAGCAATTTTCGCCGATGTTGGACATTCAAGATATGTCGAAAAGATAAGTCATTCACTTTCTTGATGGCCTGAAGCCATGGGCTCAACAGAATGTCACCGATTTGGGGCGGGCGAGCAATTGCGGGCCGCAGTAAAGGCTTACCGACTTTGCTTCTTCAGAGGACCCGAGGAAGAAGAAGCGATCCACTGAAATCACCAACCAAGGCACCCTCCTAGGAACGAACCTAGGGGTGACCAAAAGAAGAAGGGTTTCCATAAAGGGCCGAACTCAAGCGGCGGGACCTCTGGAAATGTTTCTTGTGTGGAGGACCACACGCGGTGTATGGGATCGCCCGCAAAAATAGGCACTCAATGCCTTGACCGCTTCCATCAAAAAAGGGCAAGGTACCCTCGATTCGAGTAGCTCGAAGGCATGACGATGAAAAGTCGCAAGGACCCCGAATGGGTGCGATCGTTCTTCGAATGCCATGGGTCAAGTGGGGAGAACACGAAGCCAAAGCAACAAAAAGCAAGGAGCGGTGAGTTGATGTGCGTAAACATTAGATGGCCAAACCACCCGAAAGCATGGTGGACACGGTGCATCATTGTATGAACAGGCTTAGGTTAATCTTAGAGAAGAACCCAAGTCGGAGAAAGGTTAACTCGGAGGCTAAGCGAATCTACGGGTTAGCAAAGGAGTCTCCATCAAGATCGGAATGGAGTGGGCACACAAACATGATGGCGGTGCGTTTGGATGACTTCAAGTGATTCTTGGAATATGCAATGGGTTGGTGCCGATGCCGCTCCTAGACTCCATTTGTCTAATGGGAAGTGACAACCCTGTGTGGTTTCGTCACCCGAAGAGGAACCGGGAGAGAGTGCTATCAGAAATCGAAGAAGGGCATATCAAAGGAGAGTTTAACCTTTGTGGCTGCGATGAAGCTTGAAGCACTCGATGGGAGGCCCGTAAAGAACTCTTTGTGGTGGCAAATGTCCGAAGGAGTTCGAAGATGTTATGCCACGAAGCCTCCACGAGGCGTGGATCATCTTATTGGTGGAGCCAGAGTGAAGCCTCGGCGAGACCACCATACCGCATCAGAATCGTAAAAATTAGATGAAAGCGGTGGTCTCATTCGTAGTTCAAAGCACCATTCGGAGCTCCGGTTCTCTTCCGAGAAGAAACAAGATGGGAGTCTCGAATAGCGTCGATTATCGAGCCCTGAACAAGGTCATTGTGAAGAACAAATATCCCATCCTCTTATTGCGGACTTGTTCGGGCCCTAATTTTGCAAAGCATAATGTATCTGAAACTCGACCTTCTTGGTCGAGGTATTGGCAAAGTGCGGATTCTTTGAAGGTGATGGTTTAAGACTACCTGTGACCAAGCGTTTGAGTTCTTGGTGATGCCTTTTTAACCAATGCTCCAAATACATTTGACTTATGAACCAACTATTCAAGGAGTATCCTGGATAAGTTTGTGGTTGTCTACTTGGGACGATATCGTCGTCTCTCATGAACGAACATGAGAGCACATCGGAACAATCTTGAAAGTTCTCGAGGAGAATTCATTTGTTAAGTAAAAGAGAGAAGTGCTACTTTGCTCGAAAGAGATCTTATTCTTGGGGCATCGGATCGGTTCCATTCGGATGGATAAAGCAAAGGTCAATGGATCGCAAACTCCAAAGAAGGTGCCTGAATCGAGATCCTTCCTTGGGTTTTGAACTACTAACGCTTCATCTTGGGTATTGAAGCGTGCGACTCACTAACAAGTTCTTTGAAGAAAAACCTGGAGATGGTCCGACAAATGAGGCGGCATTCCAAGACCTAAAGGCTGCCATTCGGAAGAACCGTGCTCAAATTGCCGGACTATGGAAGCCCTTGAAGTCCATACAGATAACTTCGCTATCGGGGAGTACTTATGCGGGAGGGCCATCCGGTGGCCTATGAAAGCCGAAAACTCAACGAAAAGCGGCGGTAGTGCACGAGAAGGAGAACAGCGGTGATCCACATAGCAAGTGTGGCGACACTACCTTTCGGATCGCTACCGAGGACAGACAACATCGCTTTGAGTTACTTTGACTGAAAGAAACTCTCAAAGCAAGCACGATGGACTTCTTTTTGCATATGGAGTACAAGCCGGAAGAGCAAAAGGATGCCATGAAAAGTGGAGAATGGGATCTAGAGGCGAGAGGCAAACAAGTCATTTAACTTCCTTTCTCGAATCAAGGAGTAGTGATCCCCACTAGTAACCTTGATGCAATTAATCCAAGAAGGCAAGGCACGGCGATTTTGGGTCCAGGAGGGACTCGTCTACACCAAAGGGAATAGAGTTTATGTTCTCGGCGGATAATGAGGCGTGAACTTTTGAAGGAGTGTCATGATTCCCTTTAGGCGGGACATCCGGTATTCATCGAACATTGGCTCTCATGGAGAGGGCCTTCTATTGGCCAAAAATGGGGACAGATGTGGAGGAATATGTTCGGACGTGCCTAACTTGTCAACAAGACAAAGTGGAGCTTGAAGCCGGTGGGACTTTAGAGCCGTTATCACGTAGTGGGAGAGCATTTCTCGGACTTCATAGGGGACTCGGATCGATCATCGATTTTCAAAGTATACATTTCATCACGCACCCCTATTAACAGAGGAAGCCAGTCGGGCTAATGATGAAGAATGTGGTGAAGTATCGGGGAGTCCCGCACAACATTATAAGTGATCGAGATGCTCGGTTTCGGGACGAACGGACCGAGTTGTTCAAATATTGGGATCAAAGCTATACTTCTCCACAAGCCTCCACCCCCGGATGGCGGTGAAAGAATAAACTCGCTCCTAGCAATACCTTCTGACTACGTGAGTGCCAACCAACGAAGTTGTTGGACATAGCCGATTCTCCTAAAACTAAGCATCAACAGATTAGATCAAACCGACAATGACCATCAACTCCTCACACTTTGGCTATGGATAACAGGACACAGTCGTCCGCGTATCACTGGCAAAGAATGGCAGAAAAGATATGCGCGGGCCTACTTGGAGAAGGCGGCCAGGAAGATGAAGAAGTGGGCAGACTTGGGAAGGCGACCCAGGAATACAAAGTCGGTGATTTGGTGTTGGTGAAGCTCCAACCAGTAAATTCTTTAGAAACAAGGTGAAGTATGATGGCCCTTCCCAATCATCGATAGGGTGGGCAATGTTATACAGAGTTGCAAATCACGCCGGCTGGCGTGGCTCAAGATTCATAATGTTTTCCATGAAGAACTTGAAAGCCTACCTCCGACGCAAGAGTTCGAGGCGTTCAACTCGCCAGCTTCCCAGAAGAAGTTGAAACAAACAATTTTAGCAGATCGCAGGACAAATGGAAGAAACCAATTGAATACTTGGTGAAGTGGCGGAAACTTCCCAAAACCGAAGCCACTGGGAGCGAAGACAGCATAAAAGCAAATTTATCAAAGCCATACGAAAGAGTGTCAACGAGGGCGTCGGCGGCTTAAGTGGGGAGAAATTTCGACACCCGCAAAGAACGTTCGCTCAACGTTCCGCTCGTCGCTTGCCCATGCCAGACATACCCTTGGCATATGTTTTGGTGTGTTTTTCCTTGTAAAAAAAAAACAGCAAAAAACCTGCAAAATCTTCACGCATCGCCGAGAAATCCAAAAAACCATGGAAATTTTTGTCACCCATCTCACCCTAGAACCAACATGGCTGGATGGGGGCTTCGTATGTTGTCGGGCGTTGAACATTTTCAAGTTTGCACGTCACATGGCGGAAACTTGCCTCGCGCCCCGCACTTGGGGAGTAGTTGTTTGCGGACTTGCATTTGCTCATTCACCCCAAAGTCCTTGTTTTCCTCCTCTCTTCTCTACTTTCTTGCACACCAAGTGCTCGCTCAATTGCTTGTAAAGCTTCCCTCTTCGCGAGCGTCGGGACTTGTCCGCCGCTCGTTCCAACAACTAATCAACTTCTCTTTTTACAGACGGGACACTGCGAGGTTAGGTTGGTGACCCTTTGAAAAGCGCCTCAAGAAGGCAATCCAAGCTAAAGTGGTATGGCGATCCTAAGTCGGTGGCTTGCAGCGGGTGCCTCACCACTTAGGCAATTCTTGCTAAGTGCGTGACAGGTAGTCAAAATCTTGTATCTTCAAGAACATCAATATCGTAGCCTAGACATTAAACATGACAATAAATTAACCTCATCAAATAACAAAATTTTAAGCTAGATGATAATTTCAGATTTCAGCATATTAAAAAGTAAAACCACCAGCACCAGGATCTATTTGATCTAGTCGGAGATGGATTTTTTGCTATGTTTACAAGGAGCATGAAAGAGGTCTGCCCATTTGCTTCTTAGAATCCCACTAGCGGACAACAAACATTGACTTGAAGCTTTAACAGTATCCGTAGTAATTGATTATTTATCATGTTATACTCATCTTCCAAGCATACATTTCATCAAAGAATATTAACACCAGTCGGGAAGTGTTGAACAAAATTAACATCAACGGATTCATGGACTCATGAGAAAAGAATATTAATTATAAATAAGCGAAAGCCAAAACTAAGCATCACAGAATTAAGTTAAAATCCATATAAACACATCAAACTCCAAGAGAGAAGTACAAGTATTAGACAGTAAAAGATGAAGCCCTTAGGTGTATACCAGCAATTAACAACGTGCTGGTTTCATATGAAGAACAAGAAACCAACCTTTCACTTATAGAACCAAAAAGCTGCACATCTCGACATAAATTTTAAAAAAAAAAAAAGCTTAAAAGCATGCCATACCTGAAAACGTAAATTTTCATCGTATTAACCAAAGCAACTGAAAACCAACAAAAAATCTGCCAACAACTAAACCTTAGTTCACGAAGACATAGCTTTCTCAACGACAACCGAAAATGAACTGACAGATCCCACAAAAGGACTGCCTTTACGCGATCTTCGCCTCGGCTTAGCCATCAAGAATCGATCAAATCAATCCAATGAGAAACCAAGAAAGAAAAGGAAGAGTGATCGAAGGCGTACGATAAAGCGCTGGTAGAACTTGCGCTGGTCGACGACGTCGGATCGAGCGGCCATGTGGGGCGGGATCACGACGTTGGACCAGTACTCGGCCCATCGGGGATCGTTGTCGTAGTCGTACGCCGCCGCCGCGATCCTCTTCAGCCGCTGCGGATCCCTCTCCTCCTCCTCCCCCATGACCTTCGCGGCGATGGATCGACAAAGAACGGGAGGCGGCGGCTTTACTTTTGGTCTTCTCTCGTCGCGGTCGGGAATCTTCTTAAACCCCACGATCTAGGTCGGAGCGATGATAGCACTACTGCGGCGACAGTTGGAGAAACGGTGAGACATTACGGTTTCAGGGTTTCCATCCTATCAAAGGTCAATTTTACTTTTATAAAAGCTATTAATTTCAATCTATATCCCTTGGTTATATTTTTACCCTTCAAAAATTAGACACATGCCTCAACAAAATTATAATTTTATCCTTAAAAAATCAACTATTTTTTAATAAAGCTCTAAAAATTCTATTTTACCCTCATGAAATTGATTATTTTTGTTGATATCCTCTATTTACGAATTTATCCTTTTAATTTGTTACTATTATCTCAACAATCATAATTCAACAATAATAAAATTATGTCATAAAACCTGATAAATATTTTTATCAGAATTAAATTAAAAATAAATAAATTATAGATATTTTAATTTTATCCATGTGACATGATTTATTTTTGTTATGTTTGATTATCTATATTATTAAAAAATTATTTATTATTTTGGATATTATAGTTATTTTAGGTATTTTATTTATTAAGAAAGTAGCTATATTTATGATAAGATTCTCTTAATTACTTATTAGATGGATTTTCCTAATTTTCTATTCTACATTCTTTCCTCACATCTATAAATAAGATCATCCATACGAGATAATATACGATACAATACATGAGCCTATAGGTGTATTCTCGTCTTATTTTAGTTTTTATTTCATTATTTATAGTGATTTTACGATAAATAAGTATTGTTGTATTTTTATTTTTTTTAACAGATTGGTATTGTTGTGTTCTACGAATCCTATTTGCCATCAAAAGGTATGCATAACTTATCTTTAATCTATGCATATTTGATTTCATATTTTGATATTAAATTTACTTCGTACAATGATATGTTTATGATTTTATGCTTACACCAGACCTCTCCCCGATGAAACTACGTAGAAGAAGTGTTGCTTTCGTTCTCACAATAGCCCTGATGGCTTTGGCCATCTCTGTTGCTGCTGTTGCTGCTGCAGCCGATAAAGAAGGTGTGCAGCGACGTCCGATGGTGGTTCCGGTGACGTGCAAGTACTATCCCGAAGTGTGCCTGCCCGACGAAACCTGCTGCAACTTTAGAAAGTGCGCCAACTTGATTACAGACCCCAACAACTGTGGTCGTTGCAATAACCGGTGCCCAGGCGCTTGCTGTGACGGCGTCTGCAAGGCAAGTTGCTGATGAGTGTTGTCGCCTTCGTCGTGCAACTTAGATGCATGCAAACATGTCTTCGCTTCTTTGATCCATGAGTTACACTTCGTCTCGTCGTCTTCTGGTTAAGAATAATTGTTGCTTCTGTGTTGCACAAGGGTGTTTTTTCGCAATCCATGTTGTTTCTTGAGGACATATTTGGATGAAAAATGATTGCAGTTCATTGAGACGACAGTGGCCCTCATTATCCTTACTCGCGATCTTCGCGCGAGGAAAGAAGGGGGCACAAGGGTTGTCATCGTCGTCTCCATGCTTTCTTCTTTAACGCGCGAGGGCGAGGCAGGCAAAAGCGAGTCCAACGAGGGTTGATGGTGCCTGTGAACGTGACATTAGATTCGACACGACGGAGGCGAGGAGAGGGGGAGTCAGAATAGGACGGAATTCACAATATATATATATATATATATATATATATATATATATATATCACCGTATTTATATTTTATAACGATTATAATCCCTCCGCTTTAAGAAATCCCTTCTCATACGTTTCACCGCACGCCCATGTCACGTGATCTGGCGCAATGCCCTCCGGTGTCGCTCCAGGGTTTGGTTGATGGCCCTCGAGGACGATAGCGGGTTGACGGTGACGGGAGAAGGTTTTGGGGTCTCGGCACAGACGGTGGCGCCCATTGGTGCCCGAGGCTGCTGTTGGGTTTCCAATGAGTCTCGCCGAGCACTTGAGTAAGTGCTCCTCTCGTGTTCTTGTTTTTTTCTTGTGGTATGTAAGTATATGGAATTGGTTATTATTGGCTGGAGGTGTTGGGCGACGATTTATTGGGCAACATATTTCAATAATTGCAGTTCAAATCCTTATATTGGCTTGCGATCATGTAAATATCATGACCTTGATATGAGGTTTTGCATTTGGAAACTCTGGAACACAAAACTGTTAAGATTTCACTTTCCTGGAATACTAACATGGGAACTTTTCAACCCCAGAGATATAGTTTCAGGCAATTTGGATAAAGCAATTTTCACAGATACGCTTCTCTCTGTTTGTTGAACTTTTCTACCGTTTCAAGCTCCAAGGAGGATTTGAACTGGCATGGTACTGATTAGTATTTAAAAAATGCTTTATGTAGATTTTGTGGTTTGATTTTATTCATAGGCGAGATGTTCACTATGAAACATGTTTATCTCCTTGGGCATATGTGAAATCAAAAAGGTGATGCTTATACTATGTGTAAGAGACCATAGTTGTAGTAGTTAGAAGAGATGAGACTGTTAGTAATAGTGGCATGGCTAGAGGTAGAGAGATGTGTAAGAAGGCTTTACTAGAAAATTATAAGTAAACAATTTAAATACTCTAAATTTAACTAAGAATGTTGTATGTGAAGAGTTCAATGGTGACAAAAGATTCATGTTTCCAACACCATATAACTGGTAGATTATGACCTGTTGCTGTTGTTGTTATAAGGAACAAGCCTAAGCATTCTATTGATGTCTAGTCTTTATGACATTTCAAAGTTTTGAATGTTGCAATTTCTTTGATGGAGTATTATGATCCATTAACTGTTTAATTTCTAAAACCTCTTCTGAAAAATAAAGAACATGTTTTTCAGATTGGTTGTAGAATGTAGACAACTACTTGTACAACTTTTTATCTTTGTTTTTCACATTTTCTATGATTTTGGTCCAAAATCACTGAGCTTATGGATATTAATATTCTCGAATGAATATACTGTTAGTGTTGTATAAACATTTTTATCTAGCTAAGTCTAATACTTCAAGATATCTCTTGAAGTTTTTTCGCACTGTTGCAACTTTTTTTGTTAGCGAATATAAAAAGTTTGATTGGAGATCATTGATACCCATAAATGGGTGAATTCACTGATGCGGGGCCTTATAGTATGTAGCTTTATGGCCCTTACCCCATGACTCACATCTTGATCATCTAGGTTGTAAAGGAATAATCTTACCATTGAATCTCAATGGGTTGGGTTAAAATATACTGGAACATATACTTCAAATGATTGGCATTCAGTCTAAACACACATCTCAGATGGTCTGGAGAAGCCGTGACGCACCTGCTGCTCTGGCACATAATAATGCCACATGACTACTTTGCTAGCCTGTGTCCAGGTTGAGCTCAACACATAGTAAAACAATTGAAAATTAATTAGGATTCTAGATTAGCATGGTTTTGATGTGACTCTCTGTTGTTTTATGTTCAAAATACCAAAGCAGGAAAGTTGGGTAATGTTGCATAGAAATATACTCATTCATATCAGAAGATATTGCCAATCAGCACTTGCTGATGATACCTTGTGAATTTTTTTAGTAATAATTTTATGTTGATCATTTGTCACTAATAGCTTATGATGGTTATGAAAAAAAAAATGGACATCTGGACTAATTATGAGCCCCAGGATGCATGCACTGAGTGCTATCAAGAGGAATAGGAAACTCTATATGGGGAAACCAAGACAGAAATAGTCAAGGAATCTGATGGAATTAGTGAGGAAAGCTTTTCTAAAGCCAACCAAATTATATCATGCTTAGTTTATAGTTTTTCCTTTAATTCAACTGTGTACACGTTTTTATATGAGTGTGAATCATCAGGGAAAGATTCCTTAAAGCAAAACAAATATATACTGTGAATCAGTCAGTTTATTCTTTATTCCTTTCAGGTCACCTTTCTATGAGAGAGAGAGAGAGAGAGAGAATGTACTCTCTGTGAGGAATAATACATTGCCTTTGATGTGAATGCAATTTAGTAGGCAAACTCTCCATCCCAACTGGCCATGGTAATCCATGGCTCAGAAAGTAATTGCAAAAGGAATCCCATATTTCTAGTTCTAGATGTGTGTCTTGTGAATCTTTTGGCAGTCCATTGAGAGGCCTAATTTTCCTCTATTACTTGAACAAAAATGTTATCCTCCAACACAATGCAACTGTCATATTAGTATACCTAAACCTTCTACCTCCTTTGTATTCCCTTATAAGTACCTCCCAACCCTCCATATGCTCTCCTCATCCCTGCAATCCTTCTGTTGCAACAACACATAAGAGGAGCTTCCTTGAACACGATGAGGTCTTTCCTTCTGATAATGTTCTTGATGGCTTTAACCACTTCTCTTGCTGCAGCAGATACTCACAAAGGCGAGCAGGATCGGACGACCTCATTCTCCGACGAAGCTAGTCGCATACTGGGTCGGCACAGATGGAGAGGTTCCTTGTCGTGCAAGGAGCACCGAAACCTGTGCAAACTCCCAAGAAGCCCTGGCCCGACCTGCTGCGGGAAGCTGTGCGTGGACCTGAAGACTAACTTGTTCAATTGTGGCCGCTGCGGGGTGCAGTGCAAGTTTGCTGAGGCTTGCTGCAAAGGTAAATGCCTGAATCCGTTTCACGATGATGAGAACTGCGGCGGGTGTGGGAAGAAGTGCAGCAAGGGAAGCCATTGCAGATTTGGGATGTGCAGCTATGCATAGAAGCAGGCTGATGAGTGTTGGGTTTGATCATTGAATTGTGTTGTTGCTGCTCCTTGTGGCCGAAGCCCTGGTTTAATAATGTTCACCACGTCCTTAGTTGCATTCATTGCAAAGATAAACATCAAGGAACATCTGCAATGTTGTGTCCATGAACAACATTAGTTTGCTCTCAGTGAAAGAACAATGACCAGAAAGATCTGCAATCTATGTTGTTAACAGAATTTGTCTACGACAACAACAACATTCTCTTTTATTATTTGTTTGCAGAGCAAGAACAATGGCAAGAGAGATCAATAATATTGAATTAGAACATGGTAAATGTGTTTGAAAATAGTGAAACCGACTGCAATTGCCCTTTACACTAATGTTGGTTCGTTTAATATAATTCTCTATCAACCTTCCATGTCATTTTTTTCTTTCCGAGTTCCCTAAATAGCTTTGTCTAAGAGTTCAGATTGCTTGGGATTGAAATCAATGAGAATTTCGATTTTTTTTTAAATGAATGATGTTAAATCCTTATTTTCTTCCACTGTGCCTTCAAATCTAGGTTTTTTTTTGGTTAAAAACCCTTGTAGTAATTATGGTTGGTTATTCTGAAGAATTATAATTAAAAGAAGAGAAAGGCATTACTCGGTTACAATCTAACATTATAACTGAGCTCTAACCGGTTGGATTTGCCATCCCCATAATAGATCTCGTGCCCATTCCTTCTAATTACCCTCCTTCTTTCATCATTTATCCATTTATATTATTCAATATGATTATAGTTTGTAAATTTTTATATTAATTTTGATATTTTATACACTTTTGAAAAATATTGTATTACGTAGAATTTCGAATTGTAGGGTCCCACTAATTGAATTTAAATTACGCTTATGATATATAATTAAAACATTTCTAATGATACATACAATTTTAAAGTGTTTTTTTTTACATTTTTGGAGATTATTAATCAAGGATACGGTCAAACCGATTAGCCTATCAATCAGATCAGTGATCGTCGATCCGAGACTCGATCTGATTGCTTTCGTCACAACGCCTTCGTTGCCCCAGCAATGGTGGGCCCACCTAGCATCCATCCAAAACGGCGGGCCCCACGGAGCTTTGCTCGCTGATTCGTGGGCCGGCCGGAAAGCCTTGTTATATATTGGCGACGCCCACTTGTTGTCTCTGTGCGGTCTCTTCCTTCCTCGCATCACTCGACTCGATTCTAATCCGCGGCCGAAAGGTCTCTTCTTCCCCCTGGAAGATGGCTCTGGCCACCGCTTTCCTCTCCTCCCACTCCCTCTCCAGTCCCGCTCTTCGCCAATCTAGGGTTCTCGCGGTCGGTTTCCTCCACCCTCGCTTCCTTCGCCACGAGACCGCCCGGTTCTCGCCGCTTTTCCATGGATCCCTCGTCTCCGTCGGCGGATTCCTCGGGACGATGCGCGGGTGAGCTCCCATTCGCCGATCTTAAATTTTGTTCTCTCACCAGTAGGTTGTTCTTGGGGCCGTTAGGATCGTGCTTCTTGTCGTTTCTGGTTTGATTTAGGATTCGTCTGATTTCGCGAGCATAATCTATGGTGTGAAATGGCCACGGTGGTTCTTGATGCGGATTATTATGATCCCTTTGTTCGTCTACCATCTAGAAGTGTATGGTGTCTCTAGATTCTTGTTTTTGGTTTCTCATAGGAGTTTTAATCTGGGTGAGTTACTGAATTGTTGATAGATATGGTGTTGTTACTGATTGGTCAACTGGTATAATAATTGGGTTGCTCTGAATCGTCGGGATGCTTGATTTTTGTTGTTCGTTCGATTATTTGAGTAAATTCCTCGGTTCAGGTTTCGTTGGCTTGCTCTGGTATTCTTGTAAAAATCTTTTATGAGACAACTAATTGAGGCCTTCTTGTTGTTTCTGGTTCCATTTAGGAGTCTTCTGATTTCTCGCGCATTTTCTCTGGATTGAAATAGTTGCAGTGGTTCTCGATGCGGATTTTTCTTGAATATTCTGATCCCTTTGTCATTATACCATGTAGAACTGCATGTTATCTCCAGATGTTTGTTTTCGTTTTTCGTAGGAGGTGTAATCTGGTCGAGTCACTGAATTGTTGATAGAGATTGTGTTTTCACTGGTTGGTCAGCTGGTAGAATTATTGGATTGCTCTAACTTGTTGGAATGCTTGATTTGATGTTGTTTCTGAGATGGTTTGAGTCAATTCCTCGATTCCTGTTTCATTTGCCAGTTCTGGTATTCTTGTAATAATGTTTTCTGAAACAACTAATCAAGGTCTTCAGTACTCAACAAGTTACTTTTCTTCCTATATATTTATTAATGCAAACTGATCCCATGGTCAATCATCACTTTTGATGAGAAGAGTACAACAACAAAACCGTAAGTCCCAACTACTTGGGGACATTAATAATGTGGCCCAACAAATCTGGTAAGTCCCAACTTTTGACGAGAAGAGTGCACATTAACAATGTGATAATGATTTTCCTTTTTATTTCCCGATATCATAAACCAATTCTGGATGGTGGGAGCTCTGTGGCATGAAAGGGTACTAAAGTCAATGTGCTTTATAGTTTAATGCCTTAAAAGTAAAGGTGTATGGGTTCAGAACACTTCGACCAGTATTAGAAGAAGAGCCTTCAAATGCCAATATGGACTCTACTAGTTTCAGTTTTTTTGTTTACTTTATGGCATTGTAAATATGATAAATATACCTCCTGAGGTTTAATATATTTTTTGTTTTTTCTCCATTGATAGTTTGTATAAATTGGAAACAAAATTTTAAGTGACATTCTCTCAAATCACACTTTATATAAATGTTGTTCTCTTCCTTTATTCTTTTTAGAGGGTTTACAGAGGGATATGGGGGCCGGGGGGTTGCAACACAATTTTCATTTTCCTTGTTTATGCTTCGTTCTCTACTATGAGCATTTCAGTTAAGGTAAATTTTCCAATTACTGGCATCTGACGATCTCAAAGATTATCTATTTTAACTTTATGATGTAGGAATTGTCCTCAGACTTCTATCAATTCGGCTGATATGCTGGGATCTTCGTCAAGGGTATGTCATAAAATCTTCCTGTGTACTCCAGTTATTTTTTTTTTTATAAATATGCCCTTACTATGAGGAGCTGAAGAGTTGTATTAGCAAATAATCTTGTACCAACTGTAAGGTACAATGTTTCATTTAGTTGTTATTTTAAAATTCGTTTACTATAGTTAAATTATAACTTCAACTGATTAATCTGAGCTTTTACTTATATCTGAAAGTAAACACAAAATCCAAGGTGGTGTAATGCTAGACAACTTAGATGACTTGGAGGCCAACATATTTGGTACAATTTGTTAGATTGATTTATCATGATTCTACTTGTATTTAGAGCAGTTCTTGTTCTTGTATCCCTTGAAATTTGAAATGATTTTTTTGGAAACATGCATTAGTTGACTGAAAAGTATTTGTTCTAGATGACTTCTGGATGCTCTTTTTAAGTATTTAATTAGAATCTGAGAGGTGCAATTCTTGTATGGATGATATTCATATTGGACTTTGATGTCTTTCTACGATCTCATATGAAGTGTTTTCTTGTTCTATGTGTAAACCATTTGACAGCAGTAGGTCCTGCCTGTTCTTTTTTGTCTAAACTTCTAATCTGTTTTAAAATAACTGTTTTTTTAAGTATTTCTTACTTTTCTCTTTTATGATTACGATCCATGACAGATGTCTGATCAGGAGATAGATTCAGTGCCAATGCCAATAGTTTTGATAGATCAAGATTCAGATTCCGATGCAACAATTGTGCAACTTAGTTTTGGTGACCGTTTGGGAGCACTAGTGGACACGGTAAAGTCCTTCATCCTATTATCATATTCTAAAGGAATTTTACAAAGATTGGTATATATCTGCTTGAAAATCGTTTAACAAGTTATATTCTCGGAGTATTTTCGGCTACATGTAGAGAATGCTTTTATGGATTACTAAATAAATTAACATATCACTCAAGGTTTTAAAATTTTGGTACCAGATCCATGCTGGTTGATGGTGTGATTGAAACGAGTCTGATCCGTGCCAACGCACCATCGAATGATGCATTGGTATGCACTGTGGCACGGTGAAAGGCTAGCTTTGGTCGGTTGAAACCTTAAAGAAACCTATTTTAATGGTTGTGAGAGAGAGGGGAAACGTGAGAAAGAGAGCTAAACAACCCTTTTTATGCTAGGCAAAGAGACCTGCTGAACATTTGAGTTCTTTCTAGGCAAAAGGTTTGTAGGATTGTTGTTAGAGTTGAATTTGATTTGTTCGATTAGTTTATTATTCTGTACTTTTGAAGATCTATTATTTCTTTTCATCTTTGTTTGATGATTTGATTTATGTATCTGGATTACTGAGGGTTTTTTGGTTGTTAATCTCAATGTAGGAAATTCTAATTTCAATTTTTCTTGCATTGCCGTAGATGCGGTCTCTTAAGAATTTGGGACTGGATGTTACAAAAGGAACTGTGACAACTGGGGATTCTGTTGTGAAGACAAAATTCTTCATTATGCGGGCGTGAGTACTTTAATTTCTGTCTGACATTGTTTCGGTGTCTGTCCTTATTGAAGTCACTAGTTTCATTATGCCTTTGTTCATAATAATTCTACATAAAGAATGGAAGCTGTACTGTATCCATTTAGAAACTTCTTGCATGACTTTAAAATAATCCCTTTTGAATGTACCCATTTTTTATATTTCTATTGTTAGTCTCTTTAAACTTCTTGATTTGAATGGTATTGGACATCTTAGCTGGATTTTATGCAATTATTCTGTCTTTTTTTATCTTTCTTTCTATGGACCAATGTTACACATGCATAACATACTATGCTACTATATATGTCAAATGTAATTGTTCATCCTTTGCCAATGATGTGATGTAACCCTATGGGTTTGGGGTTACTTTAAATTGAAGAAAAGAACTTTACGAGACAAAATAGTAAGATAATTTAGGTCTTCGTCTGGAATTTTACAAGCATTTTTTAGGGAACAGAATGCTGGAATTAAAAGAAACCAAAGTCCAATGATCTTCGACTAAAACTGATGATGTGTGTTGACAACATATGATGCAGTTATACTAAAAATCGAAGAAATCAGCAGCAAGCAAAGGACAGAGATGGAATATGCAGTAAGGGGAAGAGAGTACGAGAAGAGATCATAAGAGATGAAACAGAAGTTTCACCAGAGAGCTAGTGAGAGAACAACAATATTTTGTTCCTTCTTCAAAACTAGAGTTCACATGACTCAAAACTCATATATACATATATCTTATTTAATCCCTGAGCAATAGAGGTAGTAAAGTAAAGAGAAGAAGAAGAGGCATTGAAGAAGAATTTTGTCACTGTAATGGCTCTCCCATGCACCTCAAAAGAGCTGAATGTTTATCCTCTTTTTCCATCTCTTTCATTTGGATGAATACCTCACAATGGGCCCACTGCTTAAGTGACAATGCAGTGTATCACTCAAGGTAAGTGCCACTTAAGATATCTTACTGACCCTTAACCGACTTAAATATTTTAATTTAGCCATACCTCATTTGAACTCGTTAAACTCCAAGTTTTACAAGGATAAAAAAACGAAAAACAATTGAGTCTAATTGATACGAGGGCTCTCAACTCAAATCTCATGACCGACTAATATTCAGTTGCTCCCTAGTCCCTATCAAAGACTTGTGTGGTCCATGCCATCTACAAGCATCATATGATGAATCTAGGTTCAGACAACCAACTACTGTTTTGGTTTCTAGTGTATATCTTGCAAGCTTGGGAGCTTAGTATATTGATTACTAAGATTGGGTGCTAAAAAATTTGTTTAGTGTATGCATATTATTCATTTGTGCATATATAAACTGTCTAGTATATATGCATCATGAATAACAAAAACCACTGGTTAATGTTTTACACCTGCTAGATTAGAATAAAAAATTCATGCGTGTCTATATACACTATTCTATCTTGAAAAGAATATTCATAATGTTAATTATAGCATCGAACAAGCTTCATGTGCTATTAACTTCAATTAACTTTTCAGGGGGCGGAAGGTTGAGGATCCTGCTATGCTAGAAAAGATTCGCCTTTCCATCATCAACAATCTTTTGAAGTATCATCCTGTGTGTAACTACTTAGCTTGCTTAATTTTAGATGGTCCATTTGTTTTATTCTTTTAATTAATTGTCTCTTTAATAGGAATCGAGTGAAAGGCTGGCAATGGGTGAAGTTTTTGGAGTCAAACCCCCAGAGAAAAAGGTATATAGTCTGATGTTTTTTGGTTGAAACTATCTAATCAAGCTATTAGTAGAAAATGTTATTGCTTTTTGTCTTTGTGCTCTCATGTTAAGTGACCAGATTTCTTTTTTTGTTAGTTTGTCCATCGATAGGTATCGATAAAGAGTTAATATGCCAAAACAAATCTAAAAACGTAAGTGGTAAATTTTTCTTGAGAGCTGTAATCATTGCATGAGGTTTCTGGCTTTTTGCCAATGCGAGGTATAGGAAGGATCAACATATAATCTTACCTATAAACATAGAGAGAGAATGTTTCCATGACTCAAACCTTATTTTCTCAGGTTGCGACCTTACCATCGTACCAAGACTCTCCCCAACTTGTAGGAAATTTCTTTACTTGACCTAAATGATGGAATTTAGGAAAGTGATAATACAATGCCTTCTAACAGTGGATTGGAAAAAGGAGTTTGGGACTTGGATTTGTTAGATTGCCAAAGCTATGGAATGGAAGGTTTGAGATGTATATAATATTAGATGCATAATGGATGAAGCAACAAGTACTGGTTAATGATACAGAAATAAAGGTGGAGGTTTTTTTCATAAATTATTATAAGCATTCCGTAGATAACTTTAAATACCATCAATTTTAATTAATTATAAATTTTGAAATAGTAGACTTGTCCGTAAAAATTAAGTTGATGAGTTAAAGAAGCTTTTCTGCACAGTTTGCCATATAAATTGATTCTGTAATGTTATATCCAATCCATGCTGGGATAGTGGAAATTCATATTGGTATAGTGGAACACGGATCCAATATCAATTGATTTCTTCATCTTATTGTCAGGAAATCACTTGGAATTATATGAAGTTGATGTAACTAAATTGGAGTAGGCCAATGTTGGCCAATTCTAACGAAGTTGATCGACTCAAGAAGAAGAAAAAGTAAATTGAAGGGACGAGTGGGGGAATGAGAAAACCAAGATATTGGAAAGAGAAAAATGGATCCTAGGGCTATGGTTATGAATGATAGAAGAGCTATTCACTCTTAACAATTAAATTTCTAATGTTATCATTATCACAATGTTTGCCATCTGTAGTTAATAAGGAAAAAATTTATTTGAGAGAAGAAACAAACATGATGGGGAGTAAGCTGTAAGTTTTTAAAGAAAGCAGGGATGCTTTCACAAATTAAGGAGAATTCATGAGATTTGAAAATTTTCTGATTACTGTTTGTGTTCTCTTCAACTAAAGTATTCTATTTTTCTAAAGTTACAAATTTGCACTTCCTTACACTTTACCTGTATGGTTATAAGAGACTATTATGGCCCACATTAAGGTCTATTGCCATTATCAGAGCTATTGGTGGATAAATTCTGAGTATTTTGTATGATAAATATTTAATGGTTATTTTCTACAGTAATATCTTAATATTGTCTAACTATTATTCATTTTAATAAATATATCATAGTTATTTAATGAATTAATTTCCATATTTTACTTTTCCATCTTTCATATAATTTTTATCATTTATATTAAGTAATCATATCCTTTTAAGTTAAGTATTTAATAACACATGAAAGTAAGAGAAATTTTTATCATGTTTTATAAATTTCATGTTCATAAAATCTATTTTATAGTTTTCTAATGTTTTGTTTTTTATGGTTTATTTTACTTTTTATTAATTTTTCGATAGATCTGGCCCAACTAATTCTTTGACACCAATTTTCTTACTGAACCTAATCCTGATACTTGTCTAACTAACTATGCTTTGAAGATGAAAATAGGTATGAGTTAGGACTTGAAAGAATCACTATCGAGTTTTGAAAGAATCACTATCAATATTTAACAAAAATTTGAACCCTAAAAAATGTTCTCTAAAAGGAGACCAGTAATTTTGATCCGAGGGAGATGGTCAAAGATGCTATTATTGCAGAGAAAACTAAGCTAATGATCCATAAGAAAGAATTGTCGAAGGAAAGATAGGATCTAGTTTTATGAGTTTAGTCTGATGCTTTTGAGACCAACTAGATGTTATTTATTCATGAAGTTAATGAAGAAATATAGAGAGGAAAAAATATTTGCATATGGTTTTGAGTGACTTGAAGAAGCATATGATTTAGTTCCACAATATTTATAAGTTGTGTTTTAGAAAAGAGCGCTTGGAATTTATATTGATGTAAGAAAAATGTGTATAACAAACTTGTGTTGTTATTGACATGGAGGGATGATTTAGTATCCCTATCTAGGGTAGACTTTCATGGTGTGCGTTGTTTGCTAATGATATTGTTGTGATTGATGAGAGTATATCTGGTTCTTGTAGATTTTCATATAAGTTCTCTCTTGTTAGTTACTCAATTTTTTTATAAATAAAATGTGACTTTTGATGCCTTCTATATTCTAGTTGATTATTTATTGTGTAAACATTTTTTTGTCCATATGTTGCTTTTTTATGTAAACATCTTTTTGTTTGTGTTGCTTTTAAATACCCTTAATGTTACAGATATGAGGATTCATAGATTTTAGTTATGTTTTTTAGTCATTTTACTTTTTCCAAAATAGTCACAACCAAAATAGTCAATGGTTGGACTGTTATGGGTCTGATATGTGCTAGCATACTGACATACCCAAAGGGGGAAGGGCGGAGAAGGAGAAGCAGGAGAGAAGAGAAAAAGAGGCGGAAAAGGAGAAGGCAGAAAAGAAGAGGAGGGGAGGAGGATGATGACGAGGAGAGAAGTATCTGACAGAAGCTGACACATGCAGTGCTGGTTGCATAGGAATGAACAAGCATCGAGAGTGATACCCACTGAAGTACTTGATACATGGCATGCATGGTAGCACTTGTTTGGCATGAGCAGGGTGCTGCACACTGCTTGTGTCATGGAATAAAGTCCTTGTCCTATACGAGGAGCTGATGCTTGTTTTTTCAGACTTGAAAAATAGTTATTCAAATTCAGATGGTCTTGTGGTCATGCATGCTTTCCAAAATGAGTTACTAAATCTTTGATTTCTTAATCAACAGCTAGATATTGACGTTGCCACACAGGTATTTCTGCAAGATGATGGACCAAAGAGAAGGTAAGTTATTTCATCTTAGCTACTTTCCCTTTATTTGCGGTCAGTATGTTATGCTGATGCTTTTCAGTTTTACTTTTTGATTGTTTTGCAATGAACTGAATACATAGAATAATCAATTATACATTATGTTTTATGGAATTTAGATGTCTTAGCAGTGGTCTCAAGGCATTGATGTATATATATAGTTTAAAACTCGCCATTACTTATATGTGATGATTCTAATTTTGGTTTGTGTTGTCATCATTGCGTTTTAAACTTTGGTTTACAAATGTATTAGCGTTGCACATTCAGTCACATTAGTTATAATATCATAGAATATAGGTACTTTGTTTGCTAAAAGAAACAGTTAGCAATTGTAAGGCATCTGCATCTTCTGGTTATAATGAAGTCTCTGGAGAAAAAAATATGCTTCCTAATGTAGACATTTATATTATATTTAAGATAATGGCATTTCTATGTCAGTTTAATCCTTGTGATTAATTGGCATAACTCGATCGGGAACGGCATCTTTCTTATTCCGTATTGCGTTAGCAAATGGCTACGTCCTGTTACAAGATGTAATCATTTGCTGTTTGTCCTTTCTACAATCGAGGATTCTCTTTTGCCTTCAGGGTGTTACATTTGCTTCATTGCTATTTGATGATTAATAATAAAACTTGATGTGCTTTTATTTCATTATTTGCTCTTGTTCTTTTAAGTAATAGTCTTATTATATTATTAGGAATTTCAAGAGTTATCTAAGAACTCCAACTGAACGTTTTATCTTCCAGCTTGCTCTACATTGAGACTGCTGATCGACCAGGACTACTCTTGGAGATCATCAAGATCATAACAGACATCAATATAGACGTGGAATCGGCAGAGATTGACACTGAGGTCACTTTCTCATCCCGCACCCAGGGAAAATAAGAATACAGAACAAGAATGAAACTTATGTTTGTGTTATCTTACAGGGCTTAGTAGCAAAGGATACGTTTCATGTAAGCTACAGAGGTGCTGCATTGAACAGTTCATTGTCACAGGTAAAATTCATTTATAGTAGTTATTCTTCAATGACTAAATATGTGGGGTCTGGAGCCATTTGCTATTTGGCATGTCTGAAGTAGCCAACAAAGGGCCATGGTATTAATGCAATAATTTTATAAAAATAATTATTTAGTGTTGAACTTATTTTTCAGAATGCTAGGCACTTGCATTCTTATTTCCCGAGCGAACCAGATACGCTGGAATACTATACATGCCTTGTTTTGTAGGTCGATGAGTCGGAGGTGTCATGGTAGTTAACGAGGTTAAATGTGCTTGCAGGTGTTGACCAACTGTTTACGATACTACCTCCGCAGGCCTGAAACAGACGAGGAAAGCTATTGATGGCCCTATTCCGAGGCATTGCAGGGCCAAGAATTGATGCAGGATTTTGTTTCATTGTTGCTTGAAACTCATTTTCTGCCGTTACAGCCCCACTACGCTCTGCTGTCATATTCTGTCAAAACTTGTGTACATGAACTATTATAATGTCTGATACGTCCACTGCCTCAATTCTGCAAGGGTGGTTCATTATAAATTATTTTCTCGAACTGCTAATTTTAACGCCTTTATCTGCAATATCTTCATAATGCTTCACAGGTTCGTCCGGAATGCTGGTATCAGTTTCTGCCGTCCGCTACCAACAAGTCAAACTCAGGTTTCTTTCTTTCTGACAAATATGTGCTACTAATTTTGAAAGCTTTAGCTGCCATTTCTTCATAATCTCCTTTTTCGTTTCCCCGAAACTTATTCGCTACTGTCTGTTGGTCGTCTGGTTTGGACATTTCGTGACATTTTCTCACCTTTTTCTGTACCATTTTCTGTATGATACCAGGTTTCAAATTTGTTTCCAAATGTGCCAATATGCCTATGAGGTCGGTCGACATTATGTCAATCGTACTGCCAAGAAATTGGATAGTGCCCATGAAGAAGCCTTCTCTGGCCTTTTTCTGAAATGTTTTATAACGCTTACTAAAAGAGCTTAGCGTATAACATGGCAGGTGCATTTATACGTAGGATGTTGACTTCAGATGGCCTTTAATGACCATAACACCATTTGGACAATTTTTCTACGTTTTCCTATAAAGTATTATTTAGGACTCTTCACAATGATGTGAGATGTTTCATGTGTCAAACGAAACAAAGCCAGCATCAATTTTGTTGTCCTGTCGTATCGTTTTGGGGGACGATGACAGGTGGTAGCATGTGACCCCGACCCTATTTTTCAGGGGTCGGCTTCCATGGCTTGTGTTGTTGATCTCTATGATTCTTTGTGGTTCTCTTCGATGCGCTTGCAGCCTGCATGAATATTTTAGGATATTATATCGGGGAAAAGGCAGTATTGACTTCTTTTTTTGTATATATAGATAGGATGGTGCATCCCCTTGTCGTTTTTAACTTTAGGGTGTTATTTTAAATGATAAAAAAAACTCGTAAATCAAGTTTAATTGAAATTAAGAATTTTTTTCGATAGGTTCTGTGATCTAGTGGTGACACTCATTTTTGGCGAGTGTAGTTAAGTCATTTTTTACTAAATCGATTCAAATTTTTACATAATAACTATAATATAATTCTAAAATGATTAATGGATAAATTCTTTTTTTAAAAAAAATTCTTATCTTTGAGAAAGTTTTTCAGAAGACTCTAACTTTTTAAAAATTTGATAGTGTTTTTTTTAAAGTAAATAATCATTTTATCCTTGCCCTATTAGACATATCGCCGCCTCGGCCCTCGGCTTGTGTTGTCACCTTTGCCCTTATGCGACAACCTCATTAGAACCTCTCCTACGTTGTTGCACCCCAACCTTTTTCGCATGAGGGTGGTGAGGGTCATCGTCGCCTTTGCAAACCCCACCTAATCCTCTCCTATCTACGAGGGTTGTTGGCGAGGACGATGAGGGGATCATTGTCATCATGCCTCATCCTTCCTCATGCTAGGGTGAGGTAAGTCTGATGAGACTTGTGATCGCGGCAATAGATCCAACTGGGTAAAGGGGAGGGCTAACGTAAGCTTTTATTTTTTTTTTTTTTTTAAGAAGATCATATGAATAAGAGATAAATTGATCAGATACTAAGGAGTGTTCTATGAAAATTTCTCAAAAGTACAAATCTTTTTTGAGAATTCACCAGTGATTAATATTATTTTTGATATTATAATGATTAATCATCAAAACTTAAGATTTTTTAATTAATATTATGATCGAGTATAACTTAGTTTAATTTTGAGTGTAACTTTGTCAGTTTTAGAACTATGTACAACTATTAGAACATGATTGTATGTAATTTAATTTCGAGTGTAACTTATTTAAGATTTTATGATAAATAATTATGAAAATTATTTTTTTTTAACACGTAACCATGATATACAATAACAGATAACTTTTAGTGGACCAATCCAAACTTTCATATAGAATCATTATGATATGATTCTAAAATAAATAAATGATATGATCATATAAATGAATGTAAAATGATATTGGAGAATAATAAATAAAATTAGAGTTTTTTTAGTATATATTTGGTTATTTTTGAAAAATATTACAAGATAAAACTTTGAGAAATAAAAAAAAAAAACTAGTAACATCTCACAAATACTTAAATATTACTATCCTAAAACAAACAACATTAGCAATCGAGCATTTATAATATAATTTTAAGAATTTGAGAATACATTAATCGATATTTAAAATCTGCATCGAATCTCGAATGTATTCTCGGACGCACCTCGATTCGCCGAAGCATACGATGCAACCCCCTCCGTCCATCAAATCTTAAAAGAAATCCAAAGCTGCAGTGGCAGACCACGTTGCCGTATACAACAACGCGACTCGAATCGTCAACTACATACGTACGGATGCATTGTTTTGGTTTGGACGACACGTATGAGATTTTGCAGTCTGTTCGTCGAATGGACGTGACCACCATTTGTTGATGCAAAGCGTAAGTCGATCGAAGAAGATGGAATAGGAGCATCAAATAAAAGGCCCTCCTCCTCCGCTCGATCGGAGAAGATGAAGCTGTCGTCGATCGAAGAAGATGAAATGGTAGCATCAAATAAAAGGCCCTCCGCCTCCCCCGACTACGGTGGTCGTCGATCGAAGAAGATGAAATGGCAGCATCAAATAAAAGCCACTCCTCCTCCACCTACTACTGTGGTCGTCGATCGGAGAAGATGAAGCAGTCGTCGATCGAAGCCCATACGTCCCCACAACCTCTAATGGTGGAAGACAGCCAGCCACACGCGAGCGAGAGGTCAAAATGGATGTCCAGCAAAAGAGAAAATTGAAAGCTACTCCCGTTTCATTAATTCACGTACACGAGAAGATCGAAAGATCTTCCTATCACATTAAATGATATATGCACGCATTAAATAGCATTAATCTATTTAACTTTACAACCTCAGCCAGATATCACCACGGCTCAATGAATTAAAAAAAAAAAAGTAACTATATCTACTTCCTATCAATTAGATATATAAGTTCACTATTTGTTTTATTTTTTGGTAATGAGAATCGAATTAGGTTAATGATTTGATGGTTTCAAATCTCCATTCCAGCTAGAAAAAAAATATTTTTAAAACATGGATGAGTTTTAATGCTTCATATTCCAAGTACTTACTGATTTATTTCGAAATCAAAAAAAAAAAAAGAGTATCGATTACAATACTAAAACTGAAATCATTAATGACGGATTCGATTTCGATTCGGACATCATCTTCCACCCGGTCGGGGACCGCGGTGAGATCAACAAAAAGCCGAGATGCGCTCCGAGCGTGCATCGTTTGGAATGTTAAACGTGGAACGTGTCAACAACGCCGTTCCTGTGCGAATCCCACGGCCTCAACTCCAGCTGTGGTCGGATTGCTTCGCACGCACGCTACCGACGTGTCGCGACCAGCGTCGTGCGTTGGCTATGTGACGCCAACAACACGCCACGTACCGACGCCGTCGTGCCATGCTTGGCGTCGCTGGCAATTACGAGTAGTCTCGGATGATATTTATATATATATATATATATATATATATATATAAATATATATAAATGTTTCCATCGAGCAGGTGAAGGTGATGTCGAGGCGTCGAACGTCTGCGTGGGTCTCTCTCCTCCGCCCATTGCGTCTCACTTTTTGGGGACCTTTTGGGCTTAATCTCGTCCGCCATTGAACGAGCTGCAGCTGCTTGGCTCGATGCATCTCCCAGGAGACACTAATAATGCATGTACCCCAGAGAGAGAGAGAGAGAGAGAGAGAGAGAGAGAGAGAGAGGTTATCTGTGGCGGCGCCCGCCGTTCGTTTGAGATCGGGAGGGTGCGGAGTCAAGACGATTGATGGGTGTGTGGGTTGTCATGTTATCGTGGTGATGTTGATATCGGATGAAAAATGTCGGCAGATGCATTTAATGTTTCGTTTTATAAAAACATGGAAATATGCTTTAAAAAATAATCAAATCATAATTTGCAAGTTTTTTTTATTATTTACAAATAGACTTTTATATTTTTTTTTTATCCTCCTACAGAATACTTGCCAACTTCGATAATATATACAATTATGTGTGAGTAAATTAGCGAGAATAATCGTTGATTAATATTTTCTAGGATGATTTTTTTTTTTATAGAAGAAAAGTCTAAATGTGCTAAAAGTGCCCTTTTCTTTTCTTGTTTTCTATTTGGTCCCATTAGACTCCTCGACGATCCTACTTTGCTCAAATAATTTGAAGCGTTATAAATAAGGAACATAGTTATTTGGTTTTTCTTTTTCCACAAAAAAAGTTTTCTTACAACTATATATACATATATATATATATATATATATACAATTACGTATGAACGAATTAACCAAAATAAATCATTGATTATCGTTTTCTAAACGAATTAACCAAAGTTTTCTTAATAAGTTATAAGTGTCCTTTTCAAGATTTGTGTTTTCTTCCTTCTTTTCTTCTTTTTTTTTGGTAAGTTTTTCTTCCTTCTTTTCTATTTGGTTCGATTGAACCGACTCAACTATGGTGCTTTGCTCAATGAATTTGAAGCGATATAAATAGAAACATAATTATTTGGGTGTTTTTTTAGTTTTTCTATGGTAAGATTTCTTATTCCTTATTTTTCTAGACACTTACCTAACTCCAATAATATATATATATATATATATATATATATATATATATATATATATATATATACATTATTGAGTGAGTGAATTTATGATAATCATTTTTTTAGAATTATTTTCTTAGAAAAATCTCATGATTCTAAAAGTATTCTTTTTAGATTTTGTTTATTTAATCCAATTGAACCGAGACAACTATGGCACTTTTCTCAAATAATTTGAAGTGATATAGATAGGAAAATTTATTATTTGGTTTTTATTTTTTTTCAAAAGAATCTTTTCATATTATAATTGTTTATCCCCATAGGACAACCTACTCTAGAAATCCAAAAAAATACTTTTCAACATTAACCCCACATATATATATATATATATATATATATATATATATATATATATATATATATATGTGTGTGTGTGTGTGTGTGTGTGTGTGTGTGTGTGTGTGTGTGTGTGTGTGTGTGTGTGTGTGTATAATTGTGTGAGTGAATTAACTAAAACTATTATTGATGATCATCTTTTTAGGATGATTCTGTTAGAAAGGTCTGAGTTTTAGTGTGTTAAAAGTAAAAAAAAAAAAGAAGAAGATGTATATATTTTTCTTCTTCTCTATCTGCTCCAATTGAATTAATTCAACAATGACATTTTTGCTAATTCGAAGTGATATAAATAATGAATACAATTATTTGGTTTTCTTTCCTTCACAATGAGCATTTTCATATTATGATTGCTCGTCAACTTTGTATTAGCGAAAATAATTATTAATTATCTTATGAAAGTCTTTAGTTTTAGGGTGTCAAAAGTATTTTTTTCGGTTTTTTTTTGCTTTCTTTCTATTTAGTCTAATATAAATAAAAAAACATAATTATTTTATAAAATAAAAGTCATCACTATGATGACCCAAAATACAACCAACCATAAAAAAAGAATGCATATTCATTTTGAATTATAGATTTGTATGCCCAATTTTGAAACTTAAAAAGTAATTTAAAGAATTAATGTTTTTTTTCTTAAATGGTATCACCGAAAGTCATTATTTCTTAGGATATTATTTGCCAAAAATATTCATGTATATTATGAAAAAGGAAATAGAGTAATTGGATAGTCTCACGTTACTAAGGATTGAAAAATTATGTTGATATATTGAATTTGACTTGCAATCTATAAATTTGAGTATTTATGTTCAATCGAAGTCTAATTTAGTATGTGTTAATTCCGATGACTGCCTTCTATCTACACGTTCAATCTTTCCTTAATTAGGTAATGTTTACCTTTCACCGCTACACCTGGAAGCGCTGACCATTGACCCAATGCGGGCCTTCGTAGAAACATGGAAATAATACGACAGGGTCAAGTCAAGAGGGCCCCACTATCGCTCGGCCAATAGGGAAAGAGAGAAGGAAACGTGAGTCGGACTGCGAGGCGGGTATGCCGTGCGGCCCCATTGCCTCGCTCGCTAACGTCATCGCTGATGACCGCCTTCCCTCCGAGGTCGTCGCCTTTTAGTGCACGAGGAGTTCGTGCCCGTGTTCGTCGTGTCTCTCGCGCAGCCCATGCGTGGTTGTCGATCACCAGTCATGTCGACAGGCCTCTGTCTTCGCACATACACCATCCACTTTGCTCGCCGGCGATGCTTTGCTTTGCCGCTATAAAGCAGCACCCCGTCTCCCAACCCGATACCAAGCATGGAAGCCGCAGTATGGCTGCAAAGCTGCGTCTCCTCTTTCTTCTTCATCTTCGCCGCCACCTTCACCACCTTCTCTGGGCTTCTCCTCTTGGGGAGGTGGCGGCCGTGGTGCAACTGCCCTGTCTGCAGGGCGTACCTGAGTTCCTCGTGGACCGCCGAGTTCGACAACCTCTGCGACTGGTACGCCCACCTCCTCCGCCAGTCGCCGACTGGAACTGTCCAAATCCATGTGCTCGGGAACACGATCACCGCCAACCCCGACAACGTCGAGTACATGCTCAAGACCAACTTCGACAACTTCCCCAAGGGCAAGCCCTTCTCCGCCATCCTGAGTGATCTCCTCGGCCGTGGCATATTTAATGTCGACGGAGAGGCATGGCGGTTCCAGCGGAAGATGGCGAGCCTTGAGCTCGGCAGCGTCTCGTTGCGTTCGTATGCTTTCCGCATCGTCTCCGGTGAGGTTCACCACCGGCTTCTTCCCCTTCTGGCATTCGTGTCTGATCCATTAGGGGATAATACGGTGGAGCTTCAAGACGTATTCCGGAGGTTCGCGTTCGATAGCATATGCAAGATCTCCTTCGGGCTGGATCCAGCGTGCCTGGAGCTGTCGCTCCCCATGTCCGAGTTCGCCGTGGCCTTCGACAGGGCATCAACGTTGTTGGCGCGGCGAGCGGCCACGACGGCGCCATTAGTATGGAAGCTAAAGCGGTTCCTTAACGTGGGATCCGAGAGAGAGCTCCGGCGATCGATCCGGAGAGTGAATGTGCTGGCGGACGAGGTCATACGCCAACGCCGCATACTGGGCTCTGCCTCCGGCCATGACCTCCTCTCTCGGTTCATGAGTTCCGTCGAGGATGACAGATACCTTCGAGATATCGTCATCAGCTTCCTCTTAGCGGGCCGCGACACCGTGGCTTCCGCCCTCACTAGCGTCTTCTTCCTCCTCTCGCAGCATCCCAAGGTCGTGGCCGCGATCCGTGATGAAGTAGCCGCTGTCACGAAAGGGAAGGACGAGGACGACGAGGTTCCAACCTACGAGCAGCTGAAGGGCATGCACTACGTGACCGCGGTGCTCCACGAGAGCCTGCGCCTCTACCCGCCGGTCCAGTTCGACTCCAAGTTCTGCCTCGAGGACGACGTGCTCCCCGACGGGACCACGGTGACCAAGAACGCAAGAGTGACGTACCATCCCTACGCCATGGGGAGGATGGAGCGCATCTGGGGGTCCGACTGTTTCGACTTCAAGCCAGAGCGGTGGCTTCGGGATGGTCTCTTCACCCCGGAGGGCCTATTCAGGTACCCCGTGTTCCAGGCCGGCCTCAGGGTTTGCCTTGGCAAGGAGATGTCTCTGATGGAGATGAAGTCTGTCATCGTCTCGGTGGTTCCAAGGTTCGACATCGAGGTGATAAACGGAGGCCGTTCCCCGCATTTCACTCCCGGCCTCACCGCCACCATCGCCGGGGGGTTGTCGGTTCGAGTGCACCGGAGAACCTCCGACGACTGAGATATCATGGTGATGTTTGCATGCCACGGGCGACACATGTACGTGGGAGAAGCAAGTTACTTTCTGACAACAGATCTAAGTCGTTCATCATCCATCATCTAGAAAAGACGACAACATCATCTAAAACAAGTGCCATATGATCCAAGCCTTTCACGACGATGATTATGGTATCAAATCCATTCAGGATTGTGCCATATCTACTGCCACATAGTATCATCATGGCTATATTGACCTCTCGTATGATAATGATCAGATCTTGTGTATATCTCGAAAGAGGTGTATTTTGGATTAACAATAAGATCTTCTGACCACACAAATAAAAAATTACCTATCACAACTTGTACACATTCATGCATCTTTGATTGATGAAAGATGTCGACGATTCAGGGTAACAATGGTTGACCGACCCGCGAAAAGAAGTCAACTCGAATCGTCCCAAGATGCCGCAGGTGCGTAAACGTTGGATTTTGTATGCGCCTGTCCGCATACATCAGACAGACGATATATGCGTAACCGGTGGAGATCGAACTGCGGCAGTTAGGGTTTTTGGACGTCGGCCATGGAGTCGGCGGCGGCCGCTAAGAAGAAGACGAACAAGAAGAACAGCTCGCGTGAGGGGCAGTTCCGGCACGCGCTCGACACGTGCTCCAAGAGCGGCGACCTCGCCGGCGCGCTTGCGCTCTACGAGACCGCCGTCGCGGAGGACCTTCGCCTCTCGGCTTACCACTTCAACTCCCTCCTACACATCCTTTCCTCATCGATCGAAACTCTCGGCGATGAGGCGTCGACGCGGTCCGTCGTCGACGCCGGTTCTCGAATCTTCGATGCCATGGTCGCCGCCGGCATCGCGCCGAACGAGGCGACCGTGACTTCCATGGCTAGGGTCGCCGCTCGGCGACCCGACGGAGGCGGTGACCTCGCTTTCGATCTGGTGAGGACGATGGGGGACAAGTACGGGGCCACCCCGAGGCTTAGGACCTACGGGCCGGCGCTTTTTGCCTTTTGCCGGGGATCGGAAGCGGAGAAGGCTTATGATGTGGAGAATCATATGGTTTCGACGGGTGTTGTGCCGGAAGAGCAAGAGATCGCCGCGCTACTGGAAGTGAGCGCCAAGGTGGGGAGGGAGGAGAAAGTATATGAGTACTTGCACAGGTTGAGAAGCAATGTGAGGTATGTCACCGCTGCCACAGCTGAGATATTGGAGCGTTGGTTTAGGAGCAAACCGGCGGCAGAGGTTGGGAGCTCTAATTGGGATACTGGAAGGGTAAAAGATGCGATCTTGAAGAATGGTGGAGGCTGGCATGGGCTTGGGTGGTTGGGAAAGGGGACATGGGAAGTTAACCGAGCAAATGTCAATGCAGATGGGCGCTGCACCTCCTGCGGACAGCAATTGGCTTGCGTGGATATTGATCAATCGGAGACCAAGAAGTTTGCAGAGTCTGTGGCCAGTTTGGCCATGGAAAGGGAGGCCATGTCAAATTTCAAGAAGTTTCAGGTAAAATATCATTCTTCCTCCTCGAATAATATTCAACAACAACCATGATTTCTGTTGATAAGTCATTGTGACATTGACTAGCAGTTCTAATGGCTTACTATAGTTGTTATTATCGGTCTTGGATAAATTTATCAAGCCACTCACAACACAAAATAACTAGAGGCACGATTATGCAGTTTTTTAAGCTTCTTCTCCCATATTATTGTCTAATAAGTCTGTAAATGGAATTGCCAAACATACAGGTTTTGATTCTTAGTGTGTCGGGAGGATATAATTAATCTAAGTTCACTATTTTGATTAATGGACTTGGCTCTTAGGCTCCTTGCAAGCTGAAATCCTCTTTCATGAGAAATATCTTTCAAATGTTTTCATCTTTGTTGAGTGGATTGTGGCAACATGATCTGCCATAGTTGTCCCGAATAAAGCTTCTTTCAATTGAAGTTATGATGGCATATTTAGATTTTATGGCCCAGTTTTTAAGTGTCTTACAAGATACCTATTGAATGGTGTAAACATCTATCAATCACAGGCTACTAAAAATGATTATTATGTTTGCATCAGACACCAACGTTTGTCAAATACTTCACATCATGTATGAGGAATACTAGGAATATTATATCATCAACACTATGTCAATAGATTATTAATGCAAGGGACTTGTATCGTCTACAAAACTTTTGGTAATATGATTTGTAATTTGGACCTCTAACCAAGGTTCTATATTCCGGATATAGGGCCATGTCAATCCATGGTCGGATTGATGTGGGTCCAATTTATTCCAACATAACCACTACATGGGACACCAAAATGTACCATGGTACAAAGAAAGGGAGGGGGTGGTGGACAAGAAGAATGAGATATTTGAATCTTAAAAAAATGACATTGTAAAGCAAGAGTTTCTTTATCATCTGAGATGTGTTTGCAAACGTTATGTAGGATTGGCTGGATGACCATGACAGTTATGATGCTATTATTGATGGAGCAAATGTTGCACTATACCAGCAAAATTTTGCAGATGGTGGATTTAGTTTGTCTCAGGTTTGTTCTTAATGCTTTTTAATTCTCTTTTAACATAGATGTGCAGCAATTGATACTTACATCTGTGCTTTGTGCCTAAATAGAGCAGCTAGATGCTGTTGTTGGAGAGCTTTCTAAAAGATTCGAAAACAAATGGCCACTAGTTATTCTGCACAATAGGCGTGTTCAAGCACTCATGGAAAATCCTTACAACAGGCAGTTGCTGGTTACCTGGAAATCCAAAGGAGCATTGTACACAACACCAAGTGGATCTAATGATGATTGGTATGGATTCTTAGTAACATTGGAACACCTTGCTAGTCAAATCAGTTACCAAGTACTGTATCCATCAGCAGCAAGTTATTCTGTCATTTCATTTGGAAAAAAGGTATATCTGAAAAATTCGTCCCAATAAGTTTTTTGTGGAAAATAACTCTAAAATCATCAAATAGCAGGGAGCAAATGTCTGATGCATGAATGAAAAAAAAAAATCACTTGGCTTTAAAGAATTTCTCCACTATGAAGATGGTCTTTAAGCATTCATGTGTCACATTAATAACTCCAAAAATCTGGAGGCACTCATGGCCAGATGACTTTGTCTTTTATGCTCTGATGAACATAGCAGAGGATGTATTGTTTGTTAAAGTAATATAGTTTATTTTTTCTTGAAAAAAATTAAGGCCCGCTTAAAACTAAATTTGTGGCTAGGATATCTTCATTTGGAAAATTTACTGAAACAACACAACCTGTAAACTTCTGTGCTCTCTTGGCTGTTCAATGGTATGAGTTGGCTACAACTTGACTCTTAAATAGTTGGCATTTGCTCTAGGATACCACGAGAAACACTGTAATGTGTGATGAGTCATTCTCTCATATTTCACACAGACAGCAAGTTATTGTCTCTAAGTACGCTGTACGTCGCATCAGAAATAATTCAAGAAGCTCTCCGAGCTCCAAATTTGAAATTGATTCTGAATGTGACTCATTTTGATGTTTTGGAACTGCTTTGTGTTCTAATTTCAAGATTCTTTTTATGGAAATGCCAAAAGGTTATGTTCTGTAGTAAAATGCCTTGAGATAAAATTTCATTGTGATCATTTTAGTGCATGACTGGAAATGATTGGGACATTTCTCCGTGTAGTTTATTTTGCATTTAAGTCCTGCTTTCATATGCCTTTTTAAGTATTTTATCTTGCTAAGCATCTTTTATAGTTTTTATATTAAATCTTTTGTTAAGTTAGACTTCCTACTTTTAGTTTTTGTGAGGATTCTTTCTGACATAAGATGCCATTATTATGACCTAGGTATTGGCTCTACGCAGCTGTTAGACTTGGATGTTGGCTTGTGACAAATGATGAAATGAGAGATCATATATTTGAGCTCCTAGGAAGGTCCTTTTTTCCCAAGTGGAAAGAGAGGCATCAAGTATGCATTTAACTTAATTCTAATGTTATCATATTCTATTTTAAAAGGATATGAATGTTCTAGTTTCTGTAATCAACCTCCCCACCCTCTCTCTCTGTCATCCTTCATACCATCTGTCTTACTTTATATGATAATAACAAGATACACTAACCCCAACAAGTACCCATTACAGATTTGCTTTATTGTCTTATTTTTCATAGTAGCTTCAAATATTATCAGGTACACATGCAATTCGTCAAAGTGCTATTTATCATTTAATTATTTTTCAATAAAATTATGGGAGTGTTGAATTGGCATTTCAAGGAATTGCAAAAGTTTTAAGGCAAAATTGGCAGACAATGATCTGCTTTCAACAGACAGTTATCTTAGTTATTTGTAATCAATCGATGTAGTACTTTTTTATTTATAATTAATTGTCTGTACTCTGTAGTACATCAACAGACAATTAATGTAGTACTTGAAGCTCATGTTAGTTGATTACTCAAAATTTATGGTCTTAACTTACATGAGATGATGTCTCTGATGATATGCCATGAAACAGATCATTGACATAATAGATGAATTGTTGCTCTTCACTTTCTGTTTTTCTAATTCTTCAGATGGTTAACTTGATTAATAGGAACTGAAATCACTAGTACAGTAACTATAAGGATGTCTTATCGAGGGAATTCCTTCTCCATAAAGACGTTGTCCTTCCTATTTGTTTGGCCAGTTCCACTGTTGTTCCTTACACAGCTGCATCTTCTTTGGATTAGCATTTTCAGTCAATCCTTCCGGTTTACTGCAATAAATGTTAAAACGCCTGTTTTCCTATTTTATCAACTCATAGCATTAGGTGTGTTGCATTCATTGTCTTTATCATTTGTTTTTTCTTTCAACCAATGTAACTGATCATATATCAGGAAGATGAGTATTTTTTGTTATGAATCCTTTGCAGGTTAGATATAATTTTGCCAAAGGTAACTTGACGCTTGTGATGCCACCCCCATATTCTACAGTCATTCAGGTGAGTAATATTTCTTGGTTTCTTTATGGAATCATGTTGTTTGCTATGTTCAGGCAAACCGTAATGCTTGGCACTTGCTTGACATTTTCCTCCTTCATGTTCTTCTTTGTAGGAGTGTGAGACCGGATCATGGCATGTGCCGTTAGATGATAAATGCGATGATGAGAGACTGCAGACTTGGATTTGTATTACAAGACATGAGTCACACCAAGCCTCTTGCAAAGCTGATTTAACTGGCAATTCAATTCAGACAATTACAGAGTCACAGGACTTGCCAACTATTCCGGCCAAATGTGCCAATAATTCCAATAGTAAAAGAGCGGGACGCGTAATTGGTAAAAGAAAAGAAAGACCATCTACATTTTGACAGCAGATGGGATAATAATGTTCGGAAACACTGTTATTCATTTAATATCTCTCTGTTTTGCTCGTCATTTATCAGAGTTTCCGATTTATGTGGACCGTTTGTAGTCTACTTTTAGATGTTGTATTGAGACTGTGAGGTGCCATTAAAGAGTTAAGGCTTCAACTGTATTATTGGAAGGGAGCAAGCAAGTTATGGACAATCAATCAAAAGCTTGCAAGTTAATTGGATAGTGATTCAAATGTCTTAAATGGTTTGAGATTGAATCATCAAAGCTCAAATATCACCTCTTTACAGCTTGCTTGATGTGAGCCATTTTGTTGGTACTAGCGGTGATGGCGTGACATCCAAACCACGCCATTTCATATGATTACTGATGTCTTATGTAGTTCGAGTCTTTTTATATGAATTATGTAGCTATTTCACATGCAAAACGTGCTATGTTTCTATCTGGGGTGGCTGCTAACCCAATCAACTTAATATTGATTAACATAGAGAAATCAGTCATGATTGGCTTTAGGTCTTTTGTTATCTCATCTTTGGATGCTTTATTTTTTTCTTTTGAATAAAATGAAAACCATAAAACAACATACTATCAAACTTCAAGATAATAGTTTTGCCCACTCCTCTTTGTTGTATTAATTTTAACTGAAATTATAATAAAATCATGTTAATAATAGCTAATAGATGATAATAACAATGATGTTTTCAGTTCTATAGAAACATATTTTATGAGGATAACACAAAAATCCATTAATTTCGTTTAGGTAATTTTATAAAAAAATAATGGACATTTTAATAGAAACGATTCCACTTTTGGTTTGATCTCCCCTATTTGTTTTTATCTTACAGATGTCTCTACTTCACAGATTATAAAAAAAATCATAATTGGAGTGTAACTTAGTTCAATCTCAAGTGTAATAAGGTAAATTTCCACTCAATCAATCCAAACCTTAATAGAATAATTAGAAAATAAATGTTTAATAATTATAATAATTAAAGATTTTTAAATTGATAATTTTTTATCAAGCCAACTCAGAATTTTATAGAATCATTAGGAGATGATTAGTAAAAAAAATTAATTATCAAAATTATTTTTTTAAAAAAATAATATATGTGATTAAATTATTTAAGTAAAAGATCGGATATCTTAAAAAAAAGTCCCAGATAAAAACGGTATCGTTCGATAAAATAATAATAATAATAATAATAATAATAATAATAATAATAATAATAATTGATAATAATAATAATAATAATAATAATAATATAATAATAATAATAATAATAATAATAATAATAATAATAATAAATAATAATAATAATAATAATAATAATAATAATAATAATAATAATAATAATAATAATAATAATAATAATAATAATAATAATAATAATAATAATAATAATAATAATAATAATAATAATAATAATAATAATAATAATAATAATAATAATAATAATAATAATAATAATAATAATAATAATAATTAATAATAATAATAATAATAATAATAATAATAATAATAATAATAATAATAATAATAATAATAATAATAATAATAATAATAATAATAATAATAATAATAATAATAATAATAATAATAATAATAATAATAATAATAATAATAATAATAATAATAATAATAATAATAATAATAATAATAATAATAATAATAATAATAATAATAATAATAATAATAATAATAATAATAATAATAATAATAATAATAATAATAATAATAATAATAATAATAATAATAATAATAATAATAATAATAATAATAATAATAATGGTAATAATAATAATAATAATAATAATAATAATAATAATAATAATAATAATAAAGGACTCAAGTTGGACATAACCAGAAAAAATAATTAGTAACCCCCGAAGCTTCCATCTGTCCCCACCTTTTCCCGGGAGCGACCGCTGCTCATCTCTCTACTGCAGCGCTGCATATACTCTCCCAAGGCATCGACCGAAAACGAAACTTGAACTGCAATCTGTCGGCACCAACAACCGCATTATCTCCGCCACCGACCTCTCCCCAGAAGCCGAAGGAGGTCGGAGATCCAGAGAGGCAACGCCGACGCTGCTCCTTACCTGCATCTCGTCTCACGTCTAATCGACCAGCCACCGTCTCCGGTGCGGATCCCGCATCTCCGCTTCGAGTTCCGTTCTAGCTCCCACCTGTTACCAAATCGGCCGCACTGAGTCGGATCTGAATTGGGCGACCGGCAATGCTGGTCCAAGACAGGGCAACCCCCAAATCTTCCAAGCCCTCCTCCCCCCCTCTCATCCTCCCCTCTTCCCACCATGGCGACCACCGCCGCTTCGTCCCAGCCAAGAGCCTTGACTTCTCCACCTGGGCTTTCGACAACCTCTACAAGATCCTGGCCGTGTGCTTCCTTGCCGCCACCGTCGCGGCTCTCTTCTTCCTCCGGAGCGCCGGTGACACCGCTGCCCTACTCTGCTTCGACAAGACCCGTTCCGCTTCCTCCTCCTCCGGGGGCGGCATCCCCTTCCCCCGGATCTCGTGGAACTCCGTCCCCCCCATCAAGCCCCTCGATCCCTCCGCCTCGCCGTACGCCTCCTTCCGCTCCGACCGCTGGATCGTCGTTTCCGTCTCCACCTACCCTACCGACTCTCTCCGTGCTCTGGCTAGGACCAAGGGCTGGCAGCTCCTCGCCGTGGGCAACTCCGCCACGCCCTCCGACTGGTCCCTCAAAGGCGCCATCTTCCTCTCCCTGGACCAGCAGGCTCGGCTTGGCTTCCGGACCGTCGAGTACCTTCCTTACAACTCTTATGTCCGCAAATCTATCGGTTACCTGTATGCCATCCAACATGGTGCCAAAGTCATCTTCGACGCCGACGACCGTGCCGAGGTCGTGGGTGGCGACCTCGGCAAGCACTTCGATCTGGACCTTGTGGGAGAGGCTGCCGCCCCCAAGCACCCTATCCTCCTTCAGTACAGTCATGCCGATCCTAACCGCACGGTGGTGAACCCTTACGTCCACTTCGGGCAGCGATCCGTGTGGCCGCGGGGGCTGCCGCTGGAAAATGTCGGGGAGGTTGAGCGCGAGGCGTTCTACACCGAGGTTTTCAGTGGCCGGCAGTTCATCCAACAGGGCCTTTCCAATGGCCTCCCTGATGTGGATTCCGTTTTCTACTTCACACGCAAGTCCTCAGGTCTGGAGTCGTTCGACATACGTTTCGATGACGACGCCCCCAAGGTTGCCCTGCCACAGGGCATGATGGTGCCTGTTAACTCCTTCAACACCATCTTCCATTCGCAAGCATTCTGGGGACTTATGCTTCCAGTCTCTATAAGCTCAATGGCTTCAGATGTGCTCAGGGGCTATTGGGCACAGAGAATCCTGTGGGAGATTGGTGGATTTGCGGCTGTCTACCCGCCGACCATCCACAGGGTGGACAAGGCACAGTTGTACCCTTTCACAGAGGAGAAGGACCTCCATGTGAGCGTTGGGCGTCTCATTAAGTTTTTGGTATCCTGGAGATCCAAGAAACAGACACTGTTCGAGAAGATCTTGCATCTGAGTTATGTGATGGCAGAGGAGGGGTTTTGGACAGAGCAGGACTTACAGTTCACGGTTGCCTGGCTGCAAGACTTGCTTGCCATTGGATACCAGCAGCCGAGGCTGATGTCCTTGGAGTTGGACCGACCAAGAGCAAAAATTGGGCATGGAGATACACAGGAATTTATTCCCAAGAAGCTACCATCAGTGCACCTTGGGGTAGAGGAGGTTGGGACTGTAACTCTTGAGATTGGGAATCTCATGAGGTGGAGAAAGTACTTTGGAAATGTCGTTCTTATCATGTATTGCGGTGGCCCTGTGGATCGTACAGCTCTAGAGTGGAGATTGCTCTATGGTAGGATATTTAAAACAGTTATCATTCTATCAGAACAGAGAAACCCAGATCTCACAGTAGAATACGGCCAATTAGCTGAAGCATACAAGTGAGTTCTACTTGCTAGTTTTATCTTGATTTTTTTTTTTTTTTTTTTATCAAAGCCAAACACCAATCTGCAATTTTTATCTTGCTGAGGACTTCATCTTACTGAACAATAGTGCCTTGCAATCATGTCTAGTGAACTCATTGATGGAATGACAGGAAATCCATTGGTTTTGTGTTAAATACATCCCATCAGGAGTTGTGAATTAATGGAACAAGAATTCTTCATTTGATACCTTTTGCCGGAAACGATGTGTGATCTTCGGATATTATTAGTATGACTGGGAAAAACAATTGTGGCCTGAAAATTGGATGACTTTAGATGACACATTTTTCCAAATAGATGCATTATAAAGCTTGGTTAGAACAGAATAATCATGGTGATATGATCACAAGGTACCACCTACAAGTGTTATAAATTTCACTTTGTTGAATATAGATGATCTTATGCATGATTATTTTTGGGACACTAGTTATATGCATAAGGTTACATTGTTGTAGTATGAACTGGATTAGTTTATTTTCACTAGTGTGTTTAGAACATCTCAGAATTGGATGCAAAAGACTTTTTGACTTAGATTATTATCAGTATTTTTTAACAATTGTTGAACTATAATTTAATTTGAACATCCTGCATGGCCTCAGATATGGCTTACAATTGTACTTAGTGTTCTTGGATATAAGCCTATGGACAAGGATGAGTGGGACTTTAAAAAAATGGTTGATTGTTGAACAATGAATTAAACTCATTTCCTATGATAGTTCTAGCGAAGAATTATCGGTTTCACAAGGTTTGTAGCTTTTTCTCTTCATTTATTTTCTATTGAATTGCCGGCTACATTCTCTGCCCTAGTTGGATCATGAGAATCTTTAATCACTTATAAGAAAGGCCCTACATGTTGGTTGTGGTTGTATCTGACAAAAGATTGACTGTTTGGCATTGCACAGCAAGTGTAAAGGTCATAAGTGCTGAAATGTAGACTACATGCTCACGGACAACTGAGGTGGTTGATCGGTGATAGTTATATTTCATGTAAATGGAGGCTCAGCGCTTTTGAATGATAGGCCAAATGTGTTTAATGATCAATAGCTACATTAAATGCTTGGGCCATGTGACTAATACACTAGGATTCTCTCACCAGTTGCCCCTAACTCCCAAGATTGAGTTGCTCCTAACTTGGGTAACATAGGATATTAAAGATGGTGTGTTGATCGAGGGCGACATGGTATGGTTTGTTGAGGCGACAACTCTTATTGTTTGCATGTCCCAACCAAGGGAGCATGACATGTTAGTTTCTCCATCCCGGGCATGAGGGGATTAAATATCCTTATCTTCATCTTTAGTTCATTTCTACAAGAATATTGTAATCTTTTGTATTTAGCTCGTTTATACTTCTTCTTAGCTAATATATATTGTTTACATTTTAAAATTTTCCAATCTTTACATCATGTATCTAGTCATAAAATTGTCTAAGATTTGTTATGAAAGAAGCAATGGGGCAGGGCCAAGTAAACTTTTGGGACGAGATTCACTTGCAGTTGTTGCAATCAAGGTTTAGGCCATTTAGGGTTTTGTTAGTCTGATTTAGTCTAGTTATAGATCCTTCTATTTCTCCACATGTTGGTGTTAGTTTCATATCTTTATTGATCGGCTGTCATCACATGTTTGTTTTTTTCTTTTAATATATTAATCACCCTAGCTTCTCAAACCAATTTATTATTATATGAGTTGCACTAGGGTCACATTCTGAGTTGAATTTGACTCATTGATATAAATCAAAAAAAGTCAGGAGGCTTAAATGGGCTCATTATAAGCTTTGGTTAGCTCAATTAGGAAAGTGCTAGACGTAGAGTTGCTCTATTATGATGACATGCTAATGGATTACAAACAAAAGTGTCTCACTTGTGGCAAAAAAGTGCGGTGTCACTGATCTCATTTTACAAAAGCAGTATCTTGATATGTGGTCACTTCACTGTGTTTTTTTAACAAATAAAGTATGTAAATTGGTTGTGGCATCCTTCTTTCTTCTTATTTCTTTTTCCATCCTCTCTTAACTAAACCTGTTTCTGTTCTCTTATGTTTTCTCATTTGTTTTTAGAAATTAGAGCTTTTGGTTTGCAGCTGTAAGATGAACTCTTTTCTTTTTATTCACAACCTCTCTGCTCATGTTCCTATCTTACCAGGGGATACATCCTATTAATTTGAGTTCTTTCTTTGGTACAGAATTTTTTACAATCGATGTATATTACTCATTTGCTACTAAATATAATAAGTTTTAACTAGAATTTCTTTGATCTTTAATTTGGTTATTCTTTATAAATTATTAACCACAAGATGTTTCCAACAAATTGGACTTTGATTGGGCACACATCACAGTTACATAATATCCATCCCCTTTGTTCCCGATCTGTAAGCACCTTATGAATTTTGTGGTTTCATATCTTGAAATTTATGTCATTGCATTATTCTCATTGAGGCACTGAAAATTGACTACTTAAATATCCAATATGACAAGGATTAAGGGAGATATGCCCCTTACAAGTTTGGAAAAAGATTCATATCTATTCCGTTCCATTGAAAATAGCAGAACAATTCTGTTTGCATTTTTCTATCATAAACTGTCAGGGCCAGCTATTATAAACATTATAAGATTGTTACAAATTTGGAACCTTTAATAAAAAAAATGATATGGAATTGTCTCTTGAAAAATCCAAATCATAAGTGTTGGGAAAGCCAAAATGGACTCTTCATGTATGCCTGCTACTGCTACCAATTTCATTCTGGTAATGTGAACCACTGGATGCCAGTTCTTAGCTTATATTCAATATATTCTTATTTTGGAATGTTTGTTTGTTGCACCTTGCTTGTGTCCTGAGCCATCATGTATGCTCATCAAATAGGTACTTGCCCAAGGTGTTTAAGAAATTTCAAGGTGCAGAAGGATTTCTGTTTCTCCAAGACGATATGGTTCTTAACTATTGGAACCTACTTCAAGCTGACAAGGAAAAGCTGTGGATAACGGATAAGGCAATTACCTTTTTCGATTTGTTTTCTTGGTTACATTTTGTTGCTTTTCTTCTCAAAGGATGCACTAAATGACTTGCTTTATCTACTTTCAGGTCCCTGAATCATGGGTTTCAGTTTCCACAGAGGGAAAGACTTCAGATTGGCATGTAAATCAAGCAACTTTAGTTAACCAAATTGTAGACAAATTCCCAGTTCATTTTCAGACCAGTTACAAACAGAGCACGACGGAAAGCAGGCTCATCATCTGTGGCAGCGAGATATTCTATGTTCCTCAGAGATTTGTTGGCGATTTCATCGACCTCGTGGAAATCATAGGGGATCAAAGTATTCATCACAAAGTTGCTGTGCCCATGATTTTTCTGGCAATGGATGCACCGGAAAATTTTGATTCAAGTGCTCTTGCAACGGTGGTTTACAAAGCAGGCGTGTCGGCTAATGATTCTTTCGCGAGTTACTATACTGCCAATGTACCTGCCATTTATCCACTCAAGGTGCATCATGAGTATGATTTTGTGAAGCTAATAAGAGTTATGGCTTCAGGTGACCCTCTTCTGCAGGAGCTGGTTTGATCTCTAGATGCTGTATATTGATAATGTACCAAATGTACTTGAGTTTGCTTGTTTCATCAGGTTCGCCACCTTCTAGGTCAGTGCTGCTTCAGTTATCATCTTTCTTTCTGTATGTTGTAATATTTTCATTTCCAAACATCATAGTCCTGCTCATTTCTTGATTCTGTAATTGTTAATCCAACAAGATAAGTGAGGATGTTTTTGAGGTCCCATATATTCTGATTTGGCCTGGTTCAAACTCGCCAAATCATGTCTACTTGACCGTGAAAGTTGATGAATGGTGTATGAAAACCCTAGTGAGTGCAAGTATGACTTCCATCTCTTCCATGAAAAGTTACCCTCTCATACTTCACTATCCTATCCCCTTTGCCAATAATGATTTGCTGATTATTTAAACGTTGGAAGATTTAGAATGCAATATGAAAAGCATAAATCGATGAATCAGCCTCGTTTATGAGTATAATTCTATTCAAAACTTTTCATCATTTTTGTCGAAACACATGAGGAAAAAGCGTATCATAAATATTTTTATTTAATATATTTGCATTTGGTCCCTTTCTTTTGTACAATCTGTACTTAAAAAAATGTCAAATTACAGTGAAAATTATTGACGCAGATATTTTCTTTTTAATTTATGTGCTCGCGATCGTTTGGAATATTGAGAGATGCTCAATTTTCATGTTACTACTACGACTAATCTCTGCTTACTAATTTTTAATTAGTTTATCTTTTTTTTTCTCTTATTTTAACTGGCAACCGACGTCAATTTGACCGCGGCCGGTCCGGTTCGTCTTTGCCTTGAAAAGTTGAGGCCGGGTCGAATCGGCTAAACGATTCGATGATCACCTGCGCCACCCGGTCCTTTTAGTCTTTTCATGTAGAGACGAAACCGAGTCCACTGGTCTCGGAGCCGTCGTCCCAATCCCGCTCTCGTTACCGCCTTCGCTCGCCGCCGCTCTCGTCGCTCCGTCAGTCCCTCTCCGGTTTCTTCTGAAAGCAAACGATCTTCTCTTTTACCATCCTCTTCAAAGCAGAGGAAATTACTAAGCTGTTTCAGCAATCTGTCCCTTTCTCTCATCTCTTTGATTCCGTGTTCGTCATTCCTTAGTTTTTTCCGTTTTCCTTTGATACTTCTGCTTTTTATTTCAGTCTAGTAGTTTTTTTAGGGTTAATTGTTCTTTAGTTTCCTTTATATTGTTTTCGGGTTGTTACTTTGGGGGTCGAAAAAGCTCTGTTTCTTGAAGAAGCCCTTTGCTCGGTGAATTGAAGGATCAACAAGGTGAACCCGTCGAAAGTGGTAATTTTCTCTCTGAGTAATCTCTCTCTATATCAGGTTTATGAGAACCATTTCATTGTCTCACTCTTTTGCAATTCAAGAGGTGAAAATTTAATGTTAAAACAGGCACAGGTGAAGAACTAAATAGGATAGAATGGCACCTGCAGCGGCTATTTTCTCTTCCGTCTTCTCCAATGCATTACTGTCGCCTATATGGGCATCTCGCCATTGCCGGAATGCTCTATTGCCCCCCGTAGCCCTTGCTAGCGTGCTAACCGGTGCCTCTGATCACAAGAACCATCACCGGAATAGAAAAGAACACTGCTGGGTGGTGAGAAGAAAGGCCACCATTGCCCACTTCTCGATAGCAAAGGCGGTGACCACCACAGTGAGCACTTCTCCAGTTCATGGGTAATTCTTTTTTTCTCCTTGGCTAGTTTAATTTGCTCGGTCTTGGGTGTGCCTATTTGTGCCTTTTGAGCTCCATTTCTTGTGGTTTTTATCAGTTGCGGTCGGACTACATGGAAGTATTGGTTTTGTTTGTAATATTTACTAGTTCTTGCTATCACTTAAAAAGACTTGGTGAACATGATTAAGTAGTCCTATTGATCCTGTCTGTTCCCTGAGTTTCTAAATCTTTTAGTTGATATTCCATAGTAAGCATCTCCTTGTAAGAAACATGAATCAAGCAGGAAGTTGGTTTGGTGGATATTATTAGTTCATAAGAAGCATATTTTTAGTTTTTCTCTTCCTAATTGAAATTATTCTCCTTTCAGAATAGGTTAGTCCTTAAAGTAATTGTATAGTTTTCTTCAGGTTCTCATTATACTTAACTAGGCTCTCTTGTTGATGTGAATGGATACGCATTGGCATGGAATGGTTCAATCTAATTAGAACCAATTTGGTCAAACTCTGATTGACTCAGTAGAGTCAGGACAGAATAGAATGAGTTTAGATGATCTATTTGATATTATAGGTATACAAGATGAGAAAAAGAAGTAAGTGAGAGAAGTTTGTATTTTTCACCTTTACTTTTTTGTTTTTCTAGTTTGTTTTTTCTCATTTGGTGCTTTTCTTTTACATAGTTTATAGCATTGTGTTTTTGTAACTTGATAAGTTCGAAGTCATTTATATGTTATCTGTCTACTTTAATAGAACATCCTTGATTCAGGTATCCAGAATACGATCGTTTGCTCCCATGTCCATTACAAAATCAGCCTCCAAGAGTTGAGCACCTTGTAGTCTTTGAAGGAGGACTTGTTCTTGATTGGATATCTAAAGCTTTGGATCTTCCTCCTTTGTAAGTGTATCTCCTTGTCTTATCTATTTAATATAAAGCATGTCAAGAAATAACTGATAACTAAGTTTTCGATTTTTAGTTTGGATATGTGTGTATGTTTCCATTGAAATTAAAATCTGAAATAAATAACAAAAATCTGTTAGAAAAAGTTTCCTAGTAAGAGCTTCTCTTGAGAAGAAAAAAGTGCCTATAACTAAAAATTAAGGCAACTAACTGGACAGCTATTACTAAGCAAGGTGCTTACAAGTTACAACCACTTGTGTATGTAGCCTACTAAGAGGTCATATGGAAGAAAACTTTCCTTTTCTATTAAATACATCATTCCAAATATCCCATTAAAGAAGACCTGTAGAATTCTTCATATATGACTCCTAATAGATAAATTATTTACTTGACCTATACTCATGGATTGCATTACTAGTCCATATTGGTATTCCGACCAATTGTTAGTATGGTACGTACCAAGCTATACTGAATTGTACCGACACATTGTACACTATGGTGTACTGATGTACCACCAGTTCTCTATCGGACCGATACATACCGCTTGTACCGAGCGGTATGCTTTGGTACGTCAAACCTTGCATATACTAATAAATAATTGTGGCAGCATACTAGTATTGTTGACTATTAACAGTGTCAAATAAAATGTGTATTGAATTACCAACTATGTTTTGATACAAATACAAGATAGCAACTTAAACTCTTGATACTTTCTATGTTTAAAGAAGAATTTATTCTTAGAAGCTATTCAGACACCATGCGGTTGGAAAACCAACTGTTGCTAATGAAGATCAACTTATACTTTTCAGATTGTGTTTCGGAGCAACCCTCCAAAGTCCTAACTAAGCTTCTCTGATTCAAAGGAAAGAGAATTATTCAAAAGCTAATCCAAGTCTAATTGAAGGGAGAAGAAAGCTAAATTGTGCTTAAAGTATAATTACCATGAGTTAAAACGCCTCTATTTTTTTCATAGGCATGTGTGTTTGTAGAAAGCTATATTTTAGTGTAATAACTAGTTGAAAAAAGAAGCCTTTTTAAATTATCATGCTGCCGCCTAGCCTTAGCCAATTCTGTCTATGGGGGCTCTGCTCCATTATTTTATTTAGGGTAGACCAGGTATTCCATGGATGGCTTGACCCCTTTGTCTGTTTTTGGGCTGGGAATAAATTTTTCAAGTACTATTTGTAATTTTGTAGTCCTCTCCTAAATTTAGGATACCATCCAAGTCTTGCAATTGGTTTTTTGGCTTTTTAAATCACCTTTGCTACTGTTTTTATTAGAATAGTACTCTATGACAGCTGTTGCAGTGATCGTCACACTTCTACGAGGTCATACAAGGTCTAGCAGCCAATGTTGGTGTTTGGCTGGGTTTAGAACACCTTAAGTTCATGTCTGGGGTTCTTGTGCGGTGTGGTTTGTGTCTTAACATTTAGCTTGAAGAAGGCACTGCGGTTGGATCTTCAAGAGTGAAAACTTCAGTACCCTGTAGAAGAACTAGTTTACCTCCTATGACCACGTGGGGGGATGAATAGAGCTATGTGCAATTTCCATCACAATAATGTTTTCCTTCCCTGACACCACAGTGAACATCATTTCATCAATCTTGGTCGATTGAGAGCACACTCATTTGGTGATCAGCGCCTCCCAATGATGACGTGTAAATCCCTTTGATGAAAATTTTATTTGTAGAGTATACCAAAGAAGGAAATGTTCAGTATAGATTCTTGCTTAGTCCTTATAAACCATATGGTAACACCAACTATATTCTTAGTAACTAGTACCAGACACAATCCACTCATACGCATCTGTGTTCATTCTGCATATTCATGTAGCTGGATGAAAGTAAAGATTACCAAATCCTCCAAAGAGTGGCATGACAGCTATATTATATTTCTTTGAATGAGGTTTTTTATTTTGGCATTTTATAGTGTTCAGTCCTATTTTATCTAAACAAAAATATGTGGAGGATATTATGTATATTAGTACATTGAGCACTTCTGGAGAAAATTCATATAAAAATAAGATTTTCAAGGTTCAAGTTATTAAGATATACCACATATAACCATCTTAAATACCGAAAGGTTCTTGCTTCTCAGGATTCCCTATTATTAGCTTACCGGCTCAATTCCTATGATCAATCAGCGGACTGGTAGAATACAGGTAAGTTATGAACGAATAACTATATATAATAATTAATTTATAAAATTTGTAGGTGTCAAATTTGTTGGTTTTTTTTTTGGGTCTCAGTTTGTCTTTTTTTTATCAAATTCATTGTGCGATCATATCATGTGATCCAGTCAAATTAATTTGTTCTCTTTTATCTTCCAAATGTACTATATTGATCCATATCCCAATTTTAAAAACCTTGATTTGGGTGAACATGAGAGATACATAATGTCATAGAGCTGACGTTACCAAATTAATGATCAATTTGATCATCTGTAACATGTTATTTTTGGTTGCAAGTAAGAATCTCTAGGTTATGCATTTGAAATAGCTTTTGCAGATCTGATGAAATAGGGAGCTCATGATTTAATTAGATATAATGCATGAAACACCCTTTACACAGATTGCTGAATTTAATATGTCTCAGCACTTGCTAAGTAACTGTCATATTTTATATATGAAGGTTTGTTGCAGATCTTATCCGTTTTGGGGCTGTGTATTATGCACTGGTCTGCCCAAAGCCTCCTCCAACTGCAACTCCCGAACAAATTCAAATCTATAAAGAAGTAACAGAGCCTTCAGTTTTGCAGAAGAGATCATCCATTAAGGGGAAAACTGTGAGAGAAGCCCAGAAAACATTTAAAGTTACTGATGCTAATCAATTTGTTGAAGCAGGAACTTACTTGCGTGTCCATGTGCATCCAAAACGCTTCCCAAGGTAAACACTCTTGCTATTTGTGTTTCTGTAATAAAATTGAAGTATTTGGAGACTAGCTTATGTTTTTTACCTACATTATCAGATGGGTGATGTTCAATCCAGTGGTTTAGCTACCAGATATTCTATGTTAGCATGACTCAATGGAGGAAATGTTCCACTGATTATGCTTTTCAACTCATATTTGCCATTTTTATTGACTTTATACTATAATTAGGTGCTATGAAATTGATTGGAAATCGAGAATCATAGCAGTTACCAGTACTTATGTCGTCCTCGACAAGCCTGCTGCAACTTCAGTATGTAATTTAATATCTTTTGTTATGAGTTCCTATTACCTCTTACTCTTTTCTCTATCATATTTGTATCAATTCCATGTTATAAGTTTCTCATTTTGATGTGCACATGTTATAATATTCCTATTTCGCTCGGGCCACATATCGGTTATCTGTCAAATCAGTAAATACCTGAAGTATGCCTGGTTTTAGAAACTTGGTAAAAATTTATATAAGTTTTGTCAACCAACACAAGAAAGTTCACCTTAATTCTAATAGCTAGAATAATATATGATATAACTTAGTGAGACATAACTTGAGATGGTGAATATTTGTTGGAATTTGCCTCCTAAGTTTTTTGTAGGTATAAAAAAATTTATTTAGAACTGAAAGCTATCAAATGGATTATTTCTAAAAAGGCACATTATAGATTTTACATCTAATCTTTTACAAAAATATGTTCAGAAGTATATTTGAAACTATAGAAGCAGACTGAGTGTCTGAATTTTGTTAGACATAAAGGTTTTAGTTCTAATAATGTGCTATTAGACATAAAGCAAGTACGGTTTTGAGTGCCATTGGTAATATACGGGTGCAAGTTTGTTGTTCCTATGAAGTGTCCAGTTTGTTACTTGAAAGACTATTGTTGGAAGGGCAAATCCATAATTTTTCATTTTAAGTTGATAGCCAATATTGATTACATTGAAATTGCATTAGACCCTTCTGGTGAATTGTGATTAATAAGCTTTTATCAGTTGTAGCATATTATAGTTACCTTTTCCAGTATTATTCCATATGCTTTGACTGTCCTCCAGTTGATCATACTTTTACCAAATCATAGAGTACTTTGCATTGACATTACTAAGTAAAACCACAATTAAATTACTTGAGGTTTAAAATTTTCCATACCAATTGATATGAACTGGTATTTATTGGTCTAACCAAATACTGGTATTGGAACATATAGTTTGTCCAAAATATCTGGTAATTTCTTTTTTTTTTTTCTATGAAGTGGTTGTCTATTCTTCATTCATCCTTATTTTGGCTGGCCTTGTTCATCGTTTAATTCAATACCTCTTGTTTCTTTATTTAAAGAGAATTTATCAACTTTGTGAATTAGGAACCTCAGTAACTTTTCAACTATATCCGATTTTTTATGTAGTTTACAAATTTATTAGGGTTGTTGAGAAAGGTAAAAAAAGATGGTTGGACAAGAAGTCGTAGTTGGATATTTTAAATGTGATATTAAGATAGATTCATATTGATAGTTGAAGTGTATTGAATTGGGAGCATGAAGAAAACTACTAGAAGTGATTATTATTTTGGTATGCAAATCTAGTTTAAATTATTTTTTAGGGGGTTATTAACTTTTCTCATGGACCTGTTGCTAAATGGTTGATATTTTTTCTCACTTTTACCAATGACTTGTTCTAGCTAGTTGAAGGTGGTCATTTAGCTATGAGGCCTATAACATTTTTTTTCTGGGGAGGTTGGGCACAAAGGGGGAGCTATTCCCATAATTTTCTAATTTTTAAAACATAGGGAAAAGAAGAGGAGAAAAAGGAGGGGACATAAGAAAGAAAAGAACGCAAAAGTACATAGGAAAACTAGGGAAAGAAGGAAATATCTAACTCTTCTAGCTGAACATTGCATGTAATGTTCAAGATTTTTGTCCATTAGTCTAAGCCAAGCAAATATATGTAAAAAAGGGACGGTTTAGTGGACAAGTCCTTGTCAGTGTAGGTTTGGAAAAGGTCAATAGACGTAGCCTTGCTCTGCAATCAGAGTGGCTATTTCAGATTCAAACTCCATTCACCCAGGTTGCAAAGGAGCGATCTTGATGTGGCATAAGGTTATACCCCTCCATGAAGTGAATACATTAAGTCCATCTGTATTATGTTCATCTAAGCTTTAAATATAAGAGCCGTGGCAGAACTTATTACATTTAACAAAGTTGATGTCCTTGGCTACAACTTGAACATAATGACATTGGCTAGTTCAAGATGATTGTTCACCAGTTGAGTATAATGGAAGTTCACTCATGACTCAGCAGTGTTAAAAGGTCAGAATGGAATAATGGAGGTGATGGAAGGCTTTTAGGAGTTGAATTCTTCTGTTCTGTACTGAGATATAAACAGACAGATTTTCTTTTGTATGCAACTTTTTCTCAATTGTTTTGACATCTATATTCCATGATTTTTCTTGTTAATAAATAAGTTTTGTATAACAAACACAAATGTGTAACTCCGTGTTTAGGTAGGAGGAACAGCAGATAACATTGAAGAAAGCTGTGCAATGTTTGCTTCTCGTGCTTTAGGCTTTGATACTCCTCTGAGGACCACCCATCAGATAGACAACTGTACAGAGGGCTGGTCAGTTTTTTTAACTTATTACTGAAGTACATTTCTGACGATGTATATGTGGCTAATGACTTCAAATCCTGATTCTGCAGTGTTGTATTGGCTAGAACAAAGGACTTTTGCTCTGAATTCCATGGAATGATCAGGGTATGTCTTTAAATATGTAACTGATTGTATATTTAACTGTATACCATCCAATTCTTGTCCGATATCAACTCCAGAATCCTATCAGACTGGTATGCACCAGTTGGTATGGTGCCAATACTGGTCAACACACACGTCAACACACACCAAAAATGATACTAGTAAAATTATTCAATGTTGATATTGTGTTGGTGTACCATTTTAATTGTTACCCATCAGAAGTGGTATTGTACAGTCAATTTAAAATATTAAAATTTTGCAACAGTCTGCCATGACATAATTTATCATATGTAGATTTTCTGCATCTCTCTGAGTATTATGAGATGAACTTTGATTTTTGATACAGGAAAAAAGGGTGAAAAAATTGTATCTTGCTCTTGCTGCTGCACCTGTACCTGTTGGAATAATTACCCATTACATGCGTCCAGTGAATATTGCTCCAAGATTAGTTTCAGAAGGTAATGCCAGAGGTTTGATCTTTAATCTTTAAATCATTTCATTTTCTGATAGAGAACCTGCAGTGGTTAACTAAGATTGAGCATCCTGTCTCATTATACCTCTGGATGTGTATAGGTTTGCATGTATGCTATACTCTAAACTCTAAAGAGGGTTGAAAATTCAACACTGTCATGTAACTCTGATGGAAATGACCGACATCACCCAAAAGACTTGCAACTCATATATTTTGCAGGTTCCTTTACTAAACTTCAAGCGGAGACCAGAAAGAAATAGAAGCAGTTTATAACTATGAATTTGTATTCTGATTAAAATTATGGTTTACAATATAGAAGCCAGCTAGAATGCAGTTTATATGGATCTCAAATTATCGATGTTGTTTGATGATTCTCGAAACAAATTAAACCTGTTATCTATGCAATCCAAAATCATATTGTTCAACAAACCAGTCAAAACTAAACACTTAAAATGGCCTTTGGGGACTTTAATAAGTTGAACAGAACCACATGCTTGAGAGCATGTTGATGTCAACTCGAGCCAGTATACACTCACTATATATGCCTCCACCAATTTTTTTTTCAAAAATCCCTTATTCTTTAATGTGGTTACTACTTGCTACATCTATAAATACATTGTTTCTATTCTTTTTCCTTTTAACCCAAATGCCTGTGTCCACATGATCACATAAATACTTGCACTTGGCACATTCTGTTACTTTGGGTGCATGCAACTAGTAAATTATTGATTAGCATTCTTCACCTGGTTAGTTTTTTAGGACAAAATAATTTGTTGATCAAAATTTCTCACAAAAGCCAAATTTACTATGTACAATGGCTTGTAAATGGTGTTAAAGGAAATGGGTTGATTATGAAATTTTCATTATTGTAGATATCATTGGTGGATGGCATCTCTGCCAACTAGAAGTTTTGGAATGCAAGGAGGTTATGTGGCCTGCTGCTAAAGTTATGGAAACCCATAATGTTGAAGATTGTGGGTGGCCCTTTAAAAAAGTTGCCTACGAATGTAAAATCAATCTTTTGACAGGAAAAACTCATCAGGTACTTTGATTTACTTATGGTATTGATATATAAGCCAAGGCTATGACAAATGTTAATCTTATAGTTAAACGTACTAGACTGGGTCCTAGCCTTTAGTTATCAAAGGTAAAACAGCTTTTGTGGAGGTTAGTGCGAGATTTATTATGTCACTTATCGAAGTGTGCTCACATGATAATGAGTATTAAACCTGTGGGACTTCTTCAAGGATGCATATGAAGCATAGGCTCTACAAAAATACAAGTCTTCGAATGCCTGATTCATCAAGGAAACAAAAAGTTGTATCCTAGGAGCATGATAGAGCATCCTTGTTGCAATATGTCTTTGATGTTTCTCCGCATACCGAGTTAGACAAGAATATATTGTTTGATGATTGATTGTGTTTGATACAGATCAGAGCACAGTTTGCCGCTATTGGTGCACCTATCGTAGGGGACTCGATGTACATCCCATCTGTCATGGCCAAAATGGCTAATCCTTCCATCAACCCATTTGATAGAAAATGGAAGGAATATGCTACTGAGGATGAGAAGATGGCAGCTATAGAACAATGGATTGCACAGCATGGGAAAGAACCCAATGCAGCTATAGGTCTTCAGGCTTCCCATATCTCATGGGATGAGGGCAATTGTTCTTACGCGGCTGGTGCGCCATGGTGGAGATCAACAGACCAATAAACTGCCCAACATATCGCATGGTAACTTGTCGAGATGAGATTCGAGCATCTTCAAGGCTGGTGGAACCAATAGCTTTTGATGGTCCTCCATACATTATGGTGCAGTTTAAGCGGAGAATGTCATATGTTGGTATCTTTTTTGCAAGAAGTCCACACACACACACAAAAAAAATGTCATATGTATTTGTAACGATCTACAATTGAATTGTGTGACAAATTCTTTTCTTCTAGGTGCATTGGTATTGGCCATTCACCAGATTGACAGACGTATGAAGTAGTTTTCCTTGGATAATTTATGCGGTTGCAAAGTTCTCATCCATGAGTTTGATCCATTATAAACATTCCAAGTAAGAGACCCCTATTTCTCTTGTGCATCCGCAGGGTAAAGCTAAAGACTTATTGTTGAGGATCTTTAATATCAATGAAGGGAGAGCTACAAGCCTCACTTGGTAGCTAAGAGATATGGCTAAATGGTAAGGATCGATTATAAAGATTTTTTTTTTCTCCATATATTAAACATATGTCTATTCGAGTTTGGCTAATCTTGGTAGCAACATTTAATCTAGAGTGAGAGTAGCTAAATCAGAAGATGATATTTGTTCGTAGAGATTTAGAAAAAAATGATCTATCAATTAGAATGGTTTGAGAAAAAGGTGAAGGAGAACCATATCTCTTTACTAAAGAAGTCCCTTTAGAGCCGCAAACAATCTCTAAAATAATGATATAAACGATATGATCAATTTATACTTAATTCTAAATTCCGTAGAACCTTTTATAATAGTTGTGTATATTTGAAAGTGATAAATAACTTCACGATCTATTTGCTAAAGAAAATGATGAAATAATTCAATATGCAATCTTCAAAAATATACTAGCCACACACTTTTAATTATCAGAATCATTTTATCGCCAAGATGAGAAAGAAACAGAAAAAATAAAAAAATATTTCTTATGCAAATACAACAGGTTGTTTAATGTATGTCACGTGTCATGATTCTGGTCATTATGTTGGTATAGTGAGTCGGTGCACGACAAACCCAAGAAGAGCTCATCTAAAGTTCGTCGATAACTTTTGATGACTCAAAAGATATCTAATTATCGAGAAACTAATATCTAGTTTATAGGCATTTTAGATTTTGATTATGCCAGGAATGTCAGTATTCGTCACCATCTACGTCTTCACTATAATAAACAATACCGTGACGAGTGAAAAGTCGTGCTCCGATCTACTCTTGCACTTTCGATCGTCAAAACGGAATACATGATGATGACTATAGCTATGGAGGATGTAATTAATTTGGCTGAAAAATAAAAAAATAAAAAAATGTCATCGTGCGTAACGACAATTAGAGCATGATTTAGATATCATTTTTTTTACAAAGTCATCGTTAAAAGCATATTTTTTAGATTTTCTCCCGAGAGATCATCATTTTTTAGATTATATCTTTGTATGATTCGATTTTTTATTGAGGTTTTAATATTATTTTATGCGTTTGTTGTCTAATTTTTCCATCGACCCGAATGATATCTCACGACTTGGTAACTACTAATCTTTCCTTTCATCTGTATGCGATTTATGCTTGCATGAGGAGTAGGCTATGCGATGGCATTGGAATCTCTCGCTAGCAGCAACCTTTAGATCATCACCAAATCATGTGGATTTGGTTGTCTTAACTTGCAAGTCAATGGATGTTCTCCATACGTTGATGCTTAAGACTTGGACAATGCTTAAGCAAAATGATATCGTTGGCTGACGATGATTACCATTCATGTTGTTACGGAACGAAAGCGGCCACCGAGTGACGTGTCGGTCTGGCCTTGTCCAGTCTCCGATATCCAGGGGTGTCCGGTTGTCGCCTCCTGCTCAATCGGCCCTCCGCACGTCTCGGACTTAGCTTCCTGAAAATAGACCTGGGTCAGGATTCTCCCGACGTGGCTACTCCGATACTCAAGTTAATAGACCGTCCCCCTCGCCCTGAAGCCGGACGGGGGTTATATAAGCGCATCTCGAGGTGTACCTTGGCCCGGATGCCGGTGAGGTCATACCGGGTAGCACTGAGTAGATCGGCACCGCACGTCATCGCTCCGGGATCTCGGGGCTACGTGGCGTCGCTCCGGGTTCTCAGGGGTGGCCTGCTCCATGCGTCGCTATCTCGGGATTTCGGGGATGGTTGTCTGCGGGCTCCGTCTCATCTGACCCGAGACGGAGGGTGTGACATGGCGGTATATGTGGGATGACTTTATGTTGACGTGCCTACTGTCGTAGGTGATCCCGGGATTTTCCCTTTCACATGTCATGAATTGAATGACAGTATATATGTATGTATATATGTACGTGGAGAATTGTTCCGCACTAACATCTAAATGCATTAGAAGAATCAAATAAATGAAAAGTAAAACTCGAACAAAATTAAATAAGAAAATAAAAACAATAACGTATGATTCTCCATACCAAAAACGTATGGTAACCTACGAGCAAATAACGTGACAACACAGTAAATGAGCTATAAGCCAAGGATGCACAAAGACACATCACATTGGAGTGAAACGAAGACACGTTTAGAGGTGAAATGATAAACCGTAAAAGCAAGAATAAAATCATAATTTATGATTCGCTCTTATCAAATGCTATAAGAAGAAGAGATGAACCCTCGCAAGTTAAATGTTTCTTGATAGAGGGGATTTAACACCAAACACATGTGGTGCAACTAATATGACAAAAATAAAGCAAGATATGGACATTGACACTAAAAATACATGTAACCAGAAATTTGTGCATTTGTGAAAAGTTATGTTAATTGATAATTAATAAAAATAGGATGTTACTCTTTCGGAACCTACGATACTATTTTTTATAAAAATAAAAATAAGGTCGTACTGACAAGCTCCGATCTTTCTTGGCAAGCTCCGCGAACTTCCAACGAACCTTCCGGCGAACTTCCGAAAGCCCTTCGGCAAGCTCCATACTCATTCTCGGTCGGTTCCGGCAACTACTCCCAACGAATCTTTAAACTTTCATCGAACTCTCGAACTCCCAACGATCCATTCCACTTGTCTTCCGGCACTTTGTTTCGCGTTACGTCTTCATTGTCATCGTAGTTAATCCTGCACACAAACAAACAAACACTCTACTTCGATCTAGACAGTTATTACAACACGAATTGACATTCGGCTGTTGCGGCGACGTCATTGGTGGTAACCGTCCGAACCGGCACATTATCCTCTTTTGCGGTCCGTTGCCCAATCGACGGATGACCTCCGCAACCCCGATATCCTTGGCGCAACATGCATCTTGGCCCGATGCCCGACGTACGAAGCCTTCAGCCGATTGTCGATCGAACCTCCGGCTCGACATCCAATATCCAGACGTGATCACCCGGCGCAACGTCAATTCCTCCGGCGTCAATTGTCTAATCCTGATCGATAGTAGATCTGCGTAACTCAAAACGCAGTTAAACAATAAATCATAATCAATTAGTTTCATCGTCAAAATCCGAGATTCAACACCTTTAACATGTATATCTTTATGGCTGATTATAAAAATCATTGAGAATACAGATATAATCTGTCACTAAGCATTTTGGTATGGGGGAATGTAAGGAATACCTCAAAAGCATGTTGTTGGCAATTTGTCGGGGAATGTAATATAGATTATTAGATGGTCTTACATATTTCAATGATCTACTTGCTTAGCTTGAAAAACTATTGCTTATTTGTTATCATCTGCTTGACCATGTCACTTCGGATGGAGAAACTTCCATATATTAGTATTGTCCTTATTGGATGCTGTTTAATAAGTTAAAGCACGTCCATGTTTTGGTGATGACTTGATAGTCGATACAGTATATTACCTCTGGTAGGAGATGGTTTGAGCTGAAAATTAGTTGTAAAGAAGACTGTACACAAGGTTGCTTTTTTATGTATAGATTTGTCTTTTATGCCCATAAATTAAAACCTTTTTTTGCTATAAATAAGTATTTCCATGTTTTCCTTGTAATATTATAATTTTGGATGTGTTGCAAGTTAATAATTGATTGTGGTGAAGACTGTCCACAGGAGTTTTTTTTGTATACTGATGTTTTCATTATGCCCTAAAACTAAAAACCTTTGTTTTTTTTTGGTAATAAAGTGAGGTATTACTTTAAAGAAAAATGTTGTTAACCTCTTCCTGCCAATTCATGTCTCATATGAATTACTGGTGCCACTATCTTACTGCAGGGAAAAGGATACTGATATTGCTTTTGCTCAGGACGCAATTGATGATTACAAGGTACCATTATATCTGAATTTGTCTAAACTCTTTAGACAGTATGCTTGATTTCTTAATGTTTATGAAACTTTACAAGCTGTTGTTTCATTGATAGATTGGCTCCATGGGTGTTTTCTCACCATTAAATTTTGTCAATTGCAGCAGTGTCACTTGACAACCAAATTCTTTAGTTCTCTTTGGCCTTTTTTGCTCATGACACCACTGGCTAGAAATGATTTTTCACCATGAGTTCTCTCATTTTATATTGAATACTTATTTTTTCCATAAATGCAAACATCTTTAATGCTTCAACCAAAGTTTTCAATTTCGGGTACTGGACCTGTGCCAGTCCATGGTTGGACCTGTACGGACCCATTCTGTTTTTAGTATATCAACACATGGGTAGCCGTAATATATCGTAGTAGCATTGGGGAAGGAGAGCACGAAGGAAGGAAGAGGAAGGCAAACGAAGAAGAGGAGGAGATGCACTGGAGCTGATGGAGTTATCAGCAGGCGGAGGGCATGTGGGTCACTGCTTAGACCAGTAAAAACCAGCTGAACTGGTCAAGATTAAAAACCTCGGCTTCAACCATTGAGACTTTACATACTAAGCGTCGAGGTACGTTGCAGTGAGAGGAAAACTTGGGCAAAACAATCTCGAATGAGAGGATTGATGGTGCTGATACTAGTTCTCAAAAGCTGGGTTATATATCAAGACTTAGTCATGCTTTACTGGCTAAGACCATCATCAAATTTATTTTTTCAACTCATAGAAACTAGTGTCTTGTTTAGGCTTAAACTTTAGCTTATGGAGTGAGTATGTTGTTCTTCTGACCGAGTTTAGAAATTTGATATTGTGTGTTGCTGAAGCAGATGATATAATGGATTGCAGAAAGGATGCAGCCAAGGGTTGAATTTTGGGTCTATATTGGGTTTTAGCTGCCTGCCAACACATGGGGGGCATCGGGAGCTTCTCTGGCACCTCAAATTGTACACAAAAAAAAATAAAGAAAACTAGAATTGAAAGAAAAATAGTTCCAAACAAAGAACACATTAGAATAAAAGATGAACAAGTTATTTCATTAAAAAATAGAAGAAACCAGCCAGCTTATGACGCTTCCAAACAAAGAACTACTGCAACAAATTCAAGAGGATGCCAAATGATGGAATGGGTTAGTGTTCTGCAGAAGGGAACACAGAGAGAGAGAGAGAGAGAGAGAGAGAGATGAAGGGGAGGATAGTTATAGTGGGGATCGGTTGGATGGTTCACGCGATTTCACATCGCAGCTCGTGTCGCCGCAGATGCATGGGTTTGGTAGGAAGGAGACGATTTCGGTTGTGGGCACCTGCATCTGCGAGGAACATGAGGAACGCAAATAAAAATTTTATAGAATTTTTAATACCTTAATAAAAATAATATAATATTATTAACATAAATAAATTAGTCAAATGAAAACACTATTATTCAAATTAAATATATATATATATTTTAGATGTTATTAAAATTAAAAGAATTTGATGAAATAGTAATAGCATCTAGCTTATAGGTATTTTAGATTTTGATTATGCCAGGAATGTTAGCAAAAGAAGATTCGTCACCATCTACGTCTTCACTATAATAAACAATGCCGTGATGAGTGAAAAGTCAAGCTCCGATCTACTATTGCACTTTCGATCGTCAAAACGGAATACATGACGATGACTATAGCTATGGAGGATGTAATTAATTTGATGAAAAAATTTGATTAAAAAAATTTAAAAAAATGTCATCGTGCGTAAACGACAATTAGAGCATGATTTCGATGTCATTTTATTTACAAAGTCATCATTAAAAGCATATTTTTTAGATTTTCTCCCAAGAGATCATCATTTTTTAATTATATCTTTGTACGATTCGATTTTTTTATTGAGGTTTTAATATTATTTTATGCGTCTGTCGTCTAATTTTTCCATCAACCCGAATGATATCTCACGACTTGGTAACTACTAATCTTTCCTACCATCTGTATGCGATTTATGCTTGCATGAGGAGTAGGCTATGCGATGGCATTGGAATCTCTCGCTAGCAGCAACCTTTAGATCATCACCAAATCATGTGGATTTGGTTGTCATAACTTGCAAGTCGATGGATGTTCTCCGTAAGTTGATGCTTAAGACTTGGACAATGCTACCATCGATATCATGAGTATGCATGTATGTATGTATATATGTATGTATGTCGAGAATTATTCCGCACTAACATCTAAATGGATTAGCTCCGATAAATCAAAAGTAAAACTCAAACAAAATTAAATAAAAAAAAGAAAAAAAAGTACATATGATTCTCTAAAATGATAACCCACGAGCAAATAACGTGACAACAAAATAAAATGAGCTATGAGCTAAGGATGCACACATCACATTGCACGCTATATGCATCGAGAATGAAAAGAAAAGACTCGTTTGGAGGTGAAACGATAAATCATAAAAAGTAAGGATAAAATCATCATTTATTATTCGCTCCTACCAAATGCTATAAGAAGAAGAGATGAACCCTTGCAAGTTAAATGTTTCTTGATAGAGGAGATTTAACACCAAACACATGTGGTGCAACTAATATGACAAAAATAATGCAAGATCACCTTTCCATATTTTAAATAAGAATTATTAATGCATGAAAAAAAAATTAAGCACTTAGGTTAAAATGTAATATTTAAAAGTCCCCTATGTGGAATATTTGACATTTATATTACAAAATAAAAATAAAAGAAAATCGTATCAAGCTAATAGTTATGATCCAAATTTCTTGAGTTTTAAATGTGTGTCATACAACTAATTTGTCCAATTCAATAAAACAATTAGATATACTAATATTAAATGCTCTAGAAAAAAAGGAAAAATAAACAGAACAAACATAAACTTATATGAATAATAGATAAAGTAGTGTCCTTGCTTTAAAAAAAAGAAGAAGAAGATTAAACTGAGATTTTGTGCACAACTTAAGAAGAATGATTAAATCATATATGCACATGTTTGAGGCATAAGGAAAATATATATGAGAGCTCATTGGACACTTAATCTTTTTTAGTGATGATGAATGTAGTAGATTAAAAATAATAATTGTACTTGTACTACCCAATAATAATTGCTAATAGATGTCTCGTTCCGCCATGTTTAAAACCTTTATACGCATATTTGTGTATTATCTATTTGTATATTTATGTTATGAGGTGTGTATTATGTATTTTGTTAATTAAGTTTACATATTGCCATATATGTCAAAACAGTCTATGCTTTATGGTTAAAAAAAAAGGATCAACTACTTATTATGGTTCATCAAATCACATCGAAAATTTCGATTGGTCGGTCCCTTATTAGTGAAATTTGCCTTTTATTATTTTAGCTATGATTGCAATTTTTTCTTAGTACAGTAAATAAAACATAGTTTTAAAAGTATTTTTGGTTTGGTGCATTTAAAACAAAAATCCTTTTTAGACACCCAAATGATATCATTCCTATTTGTAGTTACTAAGATAGAAAGGATATATTCGATCCCTTCCTGATAACTTAAGCTTCCAGTATTTGTATTTGTAGTTACTCAATCAAGTCATATGAATATTAATAGTGATTGACGAAGTATAGTTGATAAACACAACTTGTGGTGATTGGAAGGAGATAATAATGAAAGGAATTAAGATGAAACGCATAATAGAAAAGTTCTTATAAATTCAAATGAATAAAATATAAATAATCGAACAATGGTGTGATAATGATGATAATTCAATATCGATATTATGAAAAAAATTACTTTAGATCGATTATGGTTTATATTAGTGGTAATGTTGATTCTAGTTGTTTAACACATATACGTAAGATCCAATAAAATGATTGATATTTAAGATAATAAATCAAATAAAGTCAATTAGACGAGAGAATTGTCAACTCCTTATAATTTAATCATACAAATCGGCAAAAAAAAATTATCGATATTAATGTAATTGAGTCGGGAATATCATTTAAAAATAAAAAATGTGATTATAATAATATGATAGCCAACTTAAATTTAGGTAATCAGATCAATTAGCTCGAATGAGAGAAGCAAAATTTAAATTTAAAACGATTAAGTTCTTGTGTTACATAATCTCCATGCAATACGTAAAATTATTGGATACATGGTTTCGCCTTTAGCTCACGTTTGCTGCACGGTACAGAAAGCCCACACTATATGTGGGCCTCCATGGGCTTTCGTCACGTGCAAGACACGTGTTGTGCCATCTCAAAAAATTGATGGCTGAAGCAAAAGTAACATTCTACGGTGAACCCTGATGATAATGCTACCTAACTCGTGATTGGGCGTCTTAATAGGCCGATCACGTGGATCCCACTTCTCGTCCAATAACAAAACAGGTGAGCGAATCGAGTCGGCGGCCCATCGCCACGTAAACCGATCTGCGGAGATCGTAGTTCTATTTCGGTCCGCGCCTGGTTGGTTCCAGAGCGGCTTTTCCCCCTCCCCGGGGGATCTGCTCCACCTGGAATTCTAATTCCGACTCCCACGTCACGCTCCATCACCGTCCATCGCGCCGCTCCCGGGACGCATGATTCACCCGGGTCCCACAAAGCCGTGTCGCTTGCAGCCATACAGCCACGTGGCGGTCGTGTACTGGACGAACCGTGATGGGTCTGCATTGGAGGGCCGCTGCATGGATCCGCCCATATTGCCTCCGACGTATTATATTTCACCAACAAATAATCCCCAAATCAAACATATTAATCGCCAGGCATATGGAAACCAACTCACCTCAATGCCAGGAATACCAGCCGGGTTGGTATGTTTTGCGGATACGTCCCTGTACGAGGATTAATGGGTAATAAAAAAATTGTTTGAGGGCCTCATGTGAATTGTCGTCACCACGATATATGAGGGAAGAAAAAAGGAGAGAGACCCCCAAATCTCGATCTCTTAATCTTCTCTCTTGCCCTCTCTCTTTCTCTCTCCCTCTCTCTCTCTCTCTCTTGTGTGGGAAGCGTCCGACCGCGAAGAGAAACCTCCCACCGCCGCCCGAAATCGCCCGATATATCGCCTAATCCCGCTACCGATTCGCCTCTCCTCCGCCTCCCCAAGCCCTCCTCTTCTCGTCCCCTTTCTTTTTCCCCTTTTATTTGGTGGAAAAAGGGTGATTAAGATTAAAAAAAATCGAATAATTGGGGGTAAAAATCATCCGTTCTCTCGTTCCATCTCTCTATCCTCAACCGGTTTCGACCGCCGCCCTCCGGCGCACGATGCTAGCCTGCGCCGCCGGCCGTCCTCTATAAATGCCCTTATCCCACCGAACCACCTCGATCTCGTGCCGTCGGGTCCCGAGGTGCGTCTCTTGAGCGCCAAATTTGTCCCCCCGCCTCTTTGATTTTTCTTTCTTGTCTTGGACGGGGTTTCTCGTAGGGTGCCTTTCCAATCAGGATTTGTTCGCATCGTCCATCTTGTCGCTAGGTTTTCTATGGGGTTTTGGAGATTAATTTTGGGTTTCTCTTGCCTTCGATCATCCGATCCGTTCTTTTCTTGTGTTGGATTTGGTCGTTTGGAGGTCGATCAGTGTGGAACCATAAGTGTGGTTTTCATCGGGTTTTCTCTAATCGGATTTTTGATCGCTCCTTTCCTGATGTAGTTCGAATGGTTCTGGGATTTGCTTGCTAGATTTGTTCGGTAACACATGACTTCTGCTCTGCAAGCGTCCGATTTCTGGGCATCGATTCTTCTTCTTCGTGACAACTTGTTGTTTTCGATGAAATGATAGCTGGTCGTCTCGGTTCGGTACCCATGACTTCGTGGTTCTCTTTCTGCGTATTATATCTTGGTCTTCTCAACTGGATCTCAAGTGGCCGAGGATGCTAAATGGCTCTTCATTATGAGCTTGCATGATCTCGAGTTCAAAATGGAGCTTTCTAGTTGTATTTTATTTATAAATTGCTATAGGAAAAAATATAGCTTTAAGCTTTCGTGGTATCAAATATGCTGAATTAAAGAAAAAATCCTTCTTTTTGCTCCATATTCTTGCAGTACGTTTTTGCGTGGAAGAATCTCTATGTCAGGGTAAATGGCATTCTTCAGGAACTATACTAGCAAAATAAATTCTGGACACAACCTCAATGAGAAGGTAGAGGAGGATAGACCAGCTGAAGACTATAATTCTTTAGGGAATAGAAATGTGGATGTCAATGTCAACTATAATGATGCTGACATGACAGGAGATGCTAATCAGAATGAGGAGGAACAATTTAATACTGGTAGACTGCAAACTGACAACTCTGAAGGAGATGCAAGTGGGAAGCTTGGAAAGAGAGCAGCTCCTACTGGTGCATGGGGCTCAAAATTTTGGAAGGTCTGCCAACCAATGTCTGATTCTGGGGATGCAGAGTACGATCATAATGATTTAGGTGAGGATGCTGGAGATAATTATTCAGAAGATTCGAATGGCCAGAAAGATGGGAGACCATCCCAAAGAGGACATGTAGAAGTACCAGCAGAGGAAATGCTCTCTGATGATTACTATGAGCAGGATGGCGAGGAACAAAGTGACTCCCTACATGGCAGCGGACCGAGTCATCTAAATGTATCTGGTTCCAGGTTACTAACACAGCCAGTTTCTGTCAGCAAGAGCATCGCAAAAGGTGCCAAAGTGACGAGGCACGAAGAATACAATGATGACGGTGATGATGATGATGATTATGATGAAGACGATGAGGAAGAAGGTTATGTTAATGTCATCCGCCACATCCTTTTAGTATCCTTTTGGCTTCTGTTTCCACAATTGAACTACTTTTTGTTGTCAGTATTTGTGACCTTGTTACTTCTGTTTTATTACAGAAGACGATCCAGATGATGCTGATTTTGAGCCAGAGTCTAGTGATACAGGCAAGGGCAGAAAAAGCAAGGTTGGCTTGCCATATACTGTTCTTTATATTATCATGAGAAGTATTTTCAATCTTTGGTTGTTCAATTGGAAAAAATTGCTCTACTTTTCTCTAAATCTGTAGATACTTTCTCACTCGAGCATTGAGTTTATGACAGTATTCTGTTGCCATAATAGTTCAGTGCTTCCATTTCCTCAATTTTCTCACCTTGACTTAGAATCATTGTTAGTTACTTGGACAACCTTGTTAGTGATAGGTGTAAGCTTGACACCATGAATGAATCAAATGAAAATATAGTTAAAATAGATGATCTGGAAGTTCTGGAAAAGTAAAACTTAACATCTTGGATCTATTGTTCATGGAAGGGGATGCTGCAAAATGTTTTTGTGTAAGTCCGGAATGGGATGTTTAAAACAGTACAGTATGCAGGGTACCATGTATTTGTCAGGTACTCCTTTGCTTGATATGAGAATTCTGTAAGATTGAAGGATAATTTTAGAAGATAATTCTAAAGCAAGACATTCTTGTGGGCATTGGATGTTGGGAGACAAGATATATATAATCTCATGCTATATAAATTTGGGTTTGAGGTGGGTGCCTTTTCCCATGAGAGAAGATACAATAATTGATTAGTTTTATGAATAAATAGAGAATGATGAGGATAACATGAAAAAATTGCTGAAAGTTTTGAAAGCTTGTCCAAGAAAGGGTTCTATATGTACAAAGACAAGGAGAAGATTTTTGGACCTATGGACCAGTGGTTGGAACAAAGCTAAAGGCTAAAAAGGATTTAGTTTGAAATGATATGGATTAAGAAATGATATGGTCACACTTGGATGATCTAGTTGCATAGGGGGATGACATGAAAAAAAATGATCATCGTGTTTTTTCTTAAATTCTTATGATTCAGATCCATGATAAGGAACAGTTTATGTAACTTTTGGATAAAGATTTGCTTGGAGGAAGAATAGTCTTGTTGAAACTGTTTTATGTACTATTCAGTACCCACTACATGATTGACATGGATCATCTGGACAACTATGTCCATGTCGGAGCATATAAAAATTTCTTAATCTTGTGTTCGATTGTGGTTAAAACCAGTTAAAAAGGCATGAAAAGAAGATTAGAACATGCACCGGAAAAGTTGATTTCTTGAAGGTATGTTTGGGTGAGATTAGTTGCTAAAGTGTTATCAACATTTTGTTCAGTAAAGTGTAGTTGCTTTGAAGTTGAGTCTAGCTAAAAAATCTCAGATTAAGAGGAGAAGGTTGTTCTATTTTAGCATTCATTTATTTTAAAAGATTGGTATTGGAATTAAGATCAGATAGAGATGTTATGGTTGAGATTGACAATATCAATCTAATTAGATTAGCCAAATAGAAGTCAGACGAGATGGTGATTTAGAATCAAAAATAAAAACATAAAGTAGTAAAACAATTATGTAAAGTAAAATAACATTTAAGAAAATGAAAATTTCCTAAGCTGAAAGATCATGTATGCTCATTTTGTAAGATGTCTTACTTTGAAAAAACATGATATTATATAATAGATAATAGTGAAAAATAGTTCAGACCAATTCATTAAAAAGGCTATTATGTACTTATTTATTGGAAATCATTATTATCATTCAATATTACTATAAATAATTGGGGATGGTTGACTGCATTAAGGATCCTGCTAATTTGAGTTACCGAGGAGGATGAGGGGGATTAGCATACGCCATCTTACCCTTGCAAGTAAATAGTTGTTTCCATGAAGTTATAGTAAATCAAGGAATCCAACTTCAAGTAGGTCTGGTTTCTTCCGGCATACTGACATGTACCGCAATGCCAATGTGTTGGCGGTGAGAGGAGGACCAAAAAAGAGGCAGCCAGCGGATGGACATGCCAGTAGTGGATGGTAGTGGCTGGGCAACAACGAGATGGAGAGGTCTTACGAATCATGAGCCACCCACCACGATTGGAGCAGACCAAGTCCCCCAAAATGGGGTGGACAAAGCTCCCTGATTGGAAAACCATCCTATCAAAAATTCAAGTAAAAGATGGTTCTTTTTCATACAACTTACTGACTTACTCTCGTATGACTGTGGATATTTGAACCTTTTCTTTTTTTCTGCTGTTTTCCTTTTCTTGTAGGGTCAAGAGTCTGATTAGTTACTTGACACTAAAAATAGAGAACACCGGTTTACTGGATGGCTATAAACTATAATTTTTTGCCAGGATACTTTCTAAATTTTGATCAAGTTTTGTTGTTTAATGTAGTCCAAAGAAAATTCCATGTGCTTTTTTTATCGGATTTGCACATCTCAGTCATATGAGTAATTTTTTATGTAACTCCATCTCCAAAACCTGCTGTTTCTTAACTGAATTTAGTATGCTTTTTCTTGCTATATGCTTACTCTTGCTGAATTGCAGGAAAAAGCATCAGACAGTGATGATTTTGATGACAACAATGAAGATGACATTGATCTCTCTGAGGAAGATGATAATGATTATTTTGATAATCGACGAAGACGAATGCCACGTAAAGTTGGACAAAGTTTGAAACAGAAAGACACTAAACCTTCTGTAAATATACGAAGAAAAAGAGGCAGAACTTTTTCAGATGAAGAATATCATTCATCAGGAAATGACTTGGAAGAAGATAGTGAAGAAGACTTCAGTCGTAAGGCAAGGAATTCATCTCAGTCACGCAAGAGAGGTGGAGGCAACTCTACCATGACTGCAAATACCAACCTTATCAGCAGTGAACTTCGGACGTCTGGTAGGTTGGTAAAAAAGGTTTCTTATGCTGAAAGTGAAGAAAGCGAGGATGTTGACGAGGAGAAATCAAACAAATTGCAAAAGGTTTGGATTTCTATGGAATTTTACTTATTAATCTTTGTTATTGTTAGCGATTGTCATGTTGTTATTATTGGAGTTACTTTAAGGGTGCTGCTACACCATTGAATCACAAAATTATCATCTTGGCACTCAAGTGAATTAAAAGTTCATGTGAGGCATAAAAGGGAATTGAGAACTTTAATTGTGTACATAGCTCATGGAGCCAATTAATGATTCAATGGTCATTAGTTGGCAGAAGTGACCATGGAGTTACTCCAAGAGGAGCCATTTAACTTATCACTTTGCTGTTTACTTTATGTATACTCATGTATACTTAAATATGTAAGGTTTTACGTCTGTGCACGTGTTGCTAATGTATCAATAGATATATTTTTTTGCACTTGAAATCATAATAATCTTTCTTTCCTTGATCGGAAGATATATGCTTGGTAGTTACCTCACTGTAGTTCCATTTAATCACCTTTTGCATATTGAAAACCCAGAGTGCTATCTTGATTGCACATAAACTTCTATATGAATGATCTTCTATTCTGGTTCATATTCATACTACTGATCCATTTAACTCGTGTTCAAGTTTTTAACTGTAATAGTCTTATTTTTGTTAATTAGGAGGATGCTGAGGAAGATGATGGTGATTCAATTGAAAAGGTGCTTTGGCACCAGCCCAAAGGTATGGCTGAAGATGCTATGAGGAACAACAGATCAACCCAACCTGTTGTATTTAGCAGTATTTCAGACTCCGAACCTGTTTGGGATGAAGTTGAGTTTTATGTAAAATGGAAAGGACAATCATATCTTCACTGTGAATGGAAATCGTTTGCTGATCTCCAAAATGTAAGATGTACAATTCGGCCACATTTATTGGTGCAATGTGCAAATTCTCTATTTATTTATTTTCGTTGACATTGAATATTGACCTGTATCATGAAATCACCTGATGCTTCTGGATTTACCAGCTTAGTGGATTCAAGAAGGTACTTAACTACATAAAAAGGGCAACGGAGGAAAGACGGCACAAAAAGGCCTTGTCACGTGAGGAGGTGATAACCTACCTGGGTATTTTCTTCTTTTAAACTTGATCAAAAACTTTGTGTTAATTTGATTCTTTTTCTGATGTTTTTACTTGTATTTTTTGGATAAAAGTTAATTAGAAAAGTAATTACTACTGAATTTGTTGCAACAAAACAACTGGTGACATTGCGTCTGCATGGTTATGGTAACAAATTTACACTGCATAATTATTAATTTATGAGGCTGCCCTATTATGTCTGCATGGAATATGGTTCTTGGCAAAGACAAATTAGGTAAAGTTGGTACAATTTTTTCTAATTCTGAAGGTTTTCATAGCCATATTTTGTGGTAGCATTAATTCTATTCTTTGTTTCTGCTTTTGCTTTTATTGGTTACCTTCTACTTTTTCTAGTGAGTTTAGAAAACATCAGCCAGTTTTATAATGTATGCATCAGGTTGTAGTTCTTTTTCCTTATAAGAAGCATAGATGTGGGCCTATCAGAACTTTATATCATTGATGGAGTTATATAATTATTGTACTATTATAAGCAGGTGTAGTCTCTTTTCTCATATACATATCAATGTGACCTTAATATGATGGTGTGGTAAATTTAAAAAATCAGGTTCACATTTATTTTCTCTTAACTGAATCATGCTTAAGACTATTGAAAAGGATGACACTATATTTAAAAGTTTGCTTGCTGGAGATTGGTTTGTTTACATAGTTAACAGATTGTCTTAATCTTACATTTTTGATAAGAAATCTTGTCTTTATCCACTGTACTTGTCTTCTGAATCATCTCACAAATAACCTTTGTATTTTGGAACATCCACCTGTGTATTCAGTATGTTTCTTTTGGTATATTTATGGTGGTGACTGAAAAGTTTTATTGTGGCAATGCATAAAAATGGTTTCCTTTTCATTATGTCTGCAATATTTTTGTATATTGGGAACAAGCGATTTATTTATTTTTTCTTTGAACAGATTGAAGTTCATGATGTTAGTAAGGAAATGGAGTTAGACCTTCTCAAGCAATACAGCCAGGTTTTATTTTCTATCATCTTTTATCTTTATAGTTCACTGTTTGTTTTTTGTTACCAATATTTCCCCCATGATGATGGTCCTTCAACTGGCTTGTGATCGTGTGATGATCAGGTAGAAAGGATATTTGCAGATAGGATCAGTAAAATTGGTGGTGATGATGTGGTACCAGAGTATTTGGTCAAGTGGCAAGGACTTTCTTATGCTGAAGCAACTTGGTATGATTTTTCTCTTTATATAGTCATGGACAAGAATACAGTAGATGCTCTGCACAAACATGTAAACTAAATGGACAGCAACTAGAATGAGAAGGTATTGCTGCACATATTGATATAGAGTATACTGGATAATTGTACATGTTAACACCAAACATATTACTTTAATCTGACTAAGAAAAACTTGTCTCTTTAGTGTTTTTTTTATGTGAACTTTAATTGGTTGTTACATTCTTGGGTTGTTTATCAGTAGTTCGACAACAAACCTCCGACTGATGTAGCAATACTAGTTCACTGAAAGTTGCTTTAATGATGACATCCTTCTTGAGAATGATACCTCTTGTCTTGTTGAGATTTAAGCTTCAGAGGAGGAAAACTGAAGGAATGATTTTGTTTATGAGAGATCAGTGATGATGACGATAGCAGGGCATTGATGACAAGGTCGGTGGTAATAACGGTGGCAACGTGTGTGGTGGTTATGAGTTATGACTATTAACAAAGATGGCAGGCAATGATGACAACATGCTCAACTTATTAAAGAGAAGCTTTGTAGAACTTCGGAAAATTATTGAAGTAGTTTGTCAATGCCTGATTAAGATTAAAACGCAAGAAAACTAATTTTTCTAATTTAACTAAATTTTTTTTCTTATTTGTTCAGTTTTTTGTCATTTTTACAAACTTTTTCTGGCATCTTTTGTTTTGATCTGCATACAAGTTTAAATAATTTTTTATACACCTTTAGTGGGTTTCATCATGCCATTCTCATTTTTTCCCTTTACTTTGTATTCTGCTAACTAAATTTGCAAGGCAGATGAATGAGGCAGAAAAGCTTTCAAAATTTCATTTATTTATATTATTCTTTGTTTCTGATTTATTAATGAGTTGCATTTACTAGTCATTCTAGACTTGTGTTTCACTTTATTAGGGCCGCTTTTTGTAAATTCTTGTGAATCTTCAGCGACATTTTCGTATGTTGTCTAAATCTGCTGATCTTAAAAAGATTGTTAGTGCTCTCTTTTCTAATGTATGTAAAACATATCTTCTTATTTAGGTTTTAGCTTTGGCTAGTTAAAAGATCTTGACATACAATCTCATACTTCTACTCACTCTCTAAATCATTCTAAAATGAAATTGCAATAGTATAATTACTGCTTTTGTGATCTTTCTTTGCATTGTTTTTCTACTGTTTTCAGATATGGTACTGATTTTATCATAACTTTCTATTTTACTCTGGATCACTCCTACTTTCATGTTTCACATATACTATCATAAAATGTGCCATGATTCACTAAGGCATGTCCCTCACTTCATGCGTAGGCTCTACGAGATCTTAGCCTCTTAATGCACATTGACTCTTTGATAACCTGATGATTGATATTGGACACAGTTTTGGAAATTTAGCAGCACTGCATCTTAGGAGGTTGAAACATATCATGTTCACAGGGAACTATGGGACATGAGTACAAGTTCTGTATCATTTCTTCCTTTAACATGTATATCTTTATGGCCGATTATAAAGATAATTGAGAATACAGATATAATCTGTCACTAAGCATTTTGGTGTGGGGGAATGTAAGTAATACCGCAAAAGCATGTTGTTAGCAATTTGTCAGGGAATGTAATATAGATTATTACATGGTCTTACATATTTCAATGATCTACTTGCATAGCTTGAAAAACTATTTGCTTATTTGTTATCATCTGTTTGACCATGTCACTTCGGATGGAGAAACTTCTATATATTAGTATTGTCCTTCTTGGATGCTGTTTAATAAGTTAAAGCACATCCATGTTTTGTTGAGGACTTGATAGTCGATACAGTATATTACCTCTGGAAGGAGATGGTTTGAGCTGAAAATTAGTTGTAAAGAAGACTACACAAGGTTGCTTTATGTATAGTTTTGTCTTTATGTCCATAAATTAAAACCTTTTTTTGCTATAAATAAGTATTTCCATGTTTTCCTTGTAATATTGTAATTTTGCATGTGTTGCAAGTTAATAATTGATTGTGGTGAAGACTGTGCACAGGAATTATTTTTGTATACTAATGTTTTCATTATGCCCTAAAACTAAAAACCTTTGTTTTTTTTTGTAATAAAGTGAGGTATTACTTTAAAGAAAAATGTTGTTAACCTCTTCCTGCCAATTCATGTCTCATATGAATTACTGGTGCCACTATCTTACCGCAGGGAAAAGGATACTGATATTGCTTTTGCTCAGGATGCAATTGATGATTACAAGGTACCATTATATCTGAATTTGTCTAAACTCTTTAGACAGTATGCTTGATTTCTTAATGTTTATGAAACTTTACAAGCTGTTGTTTCATTGATAGATTGGCTCCATGGGTGTTTTCTCACCATTAAATTTTGTCAATTGCAGTGTCACTTGATAACCAAATTCTTTAGTTCTCTTTGGCCTTTTTTGCTCATGACACCACTGGCTAGAAATGAATTTTCACCTTACTGGTGCACTTTGGTCATGTTCAAACATTTTGAGAGTTCTCTCATTTTATCTTGAATACTTCTTTTTTCCATAAATGCAAACATCTTTAATGCTTCAACCAAAGTTTTCAATTTCGGGTACTGGACCTGTGGCAGTCCATGGTTGGACCTGTACGGACCCATTCTGTTTTTAGTATATCAACACATGGGTAGCCGTAATATATCGTAGTAGCATTGGGGAAGGAGAGCACAAAGGAAGGAAGAGGAAGGCAAATGAAGAAGAGGAGGAGATGTACTAGAGCTGGAGTTATCAGCAGGCGGAGGGCATGTGGGTCACTGCTTAGACCAGTAAAAACCAGCTGAACTGTATTGAACTGGTCAAGATTAAAAACCTTGGCTTCAACTATTGAGGCTTTACATACTAAGCGTCAAGGTACGTTGCAGTGAGAGAAAAACTTGGGCAAAACAATCTCGAATGAGAGGATTGATGGTACTGATACTAATTCTCAAAAGCTGGGTTATATATCAAGACTTAGTCATGCTTTACTGGCTAAGACTATCATCAAAATTTTTTTTTCAACTCATAGAAACTAGTGTCTTGTTTAGGCTTATACTTTAGCTTATGGAGTGAATATGATGTTCTTCTGACTGAGTTTAGAAATTTGATATTGTGTGTTGCTGAAGCAGATGATATAATGGACTGCAGAAAGGATGCAGCCAAGGGTTGAATTTTGGGTCTATATTGGGTTTTAGCTGCCTGGCAAACCAGTATGTCAATGCGGATTTAGATTTTGACATTCTGATAGAAGACGCTGTTTTGGAAAAAAAGGAAAAGGAAAACAACACAGGCAAATGAAACAAAAACATATTTGCATATCTAATACATTTTTTCATGTAACATGGTTGTTGACCTGACTGTAAAGGTTTGAACCCTAAACTAGCTTGAAACTCCTTTGTATCGTTAGGGGCCTGGTCTGTTTGTTGAAAAATTATTGGAATTATTCAAAGTATTGAACATTTGACACAAAAAGCAAAGGTCAAAAGATTATATAAATCATTTTATTGCAGTAGTGTTGGCTACCTGGTCTGGTATATAGTGCATGTTTTGTAAGTATATTGGTGACAATAAACTAAGTATATTGGAGACAATAAACACATATGACTTTTCTCTTGGAAGCAGTGATTACAATAGGCGCTCGCTTAGGCACTCGGGCGAGGCGAGGCGAGGCCCGAACGCCTCGATTCATTTCCAGGCAATGCGCTTCAAAGAGGCATCGCCTGGGCGCTCGCTCGAGCCCAGGCGTTGGGTGCTTCTAGTGAGCGCTCGAGTTAAACCAGATGCCCGAACCAGAGTTTTAGGTCTGGTTCGGTCTTCGGTGCTTTAGTTGGTTCAATCGAACTAACTAAATCACCGATATCAGCCTCCCTCTCATGACTTTCTCGACTTCCCCAACCCTAACCCTCACGATTTTGCTCTCGAGATTTCTTCTCCGTCGTTACTGCTCTTTGCTGCCGTTGTCACTATTGTTGCTCGCTGTTGGTGTCGTTGTTCGTTGCTCGTTGCTGCCACTGTCGTTGCTCGCCTTTGCCATAATCGTTGCTTATTGTTGCTGTCGCTGCTCGTCGTTGTTGCTACTGTTGCCGTTGCAGCTGTTGTCGCTCGCCACTCCTGCTTTCGCTCGTCGCTCCCGCTCCGGCTGCCGCTGTCGTCTACTACTGTAGTCAGCAGCCTCGGTCTTCCTCGTACTCATAGTCTCACACTCTTCTCAGTTCTCACTTTGATAGTATACTGTTAACAATATATTGATAGTATACTGCTAACTGTATACTAATAATAGTATTTTTATTTATTAGATTAATAATATATTATTTTTTTCTTAATTTAATAATATTTTTATTTAAATAATTATATTTATTAATTATATTATATATTTTTATATTTTAGCGTCGCGCTTTGCTCGGACGAGTGCCTGGGCGAGCACTTAACGCCTTGGGCGTTTTTGGACCTTAGCGCCTAGTGCTTGTTAAATTACTGCTTGCAAGCAAGCAAAGGGCTGTTTTTGTGTTTGGGCAATTTAGTGCAATTTTTTTTTTCATGTTTCTTTAGATACATGAACAAAACTTCAATAGCAATGTTATTTTTAAGTCCTCTAGTTTGGATTAAATTATTATTTCCTCTTCTAGTTTCTGCTCATTATTTGTTTGGAAAGCAAATAACAGCTTTAGTTCTTCTGTTTCAGCATAGAAGAACTGCAAGGTGTTAAACTTATAAGCATAATCCATTCTTTGAGCCACACAATTGGGCTAATAGTTGTGTCTTTTACATTGTATGATACTTTTGAGTTGAAAAGGAACTGAAGTGGCTAGTGGCATTTTTGTCTGCTTGTTTTTTCCTTCTTCTTATCTCTCTCTTCTTTTTCCTCTTAGTGGCTACATAATATCAGTTTCGCCTCTAGGTTTCTTCATCGATCAATCACTAAAATATGTCTGATTCAACAATAATTTTCAGTCTGCAAACGTTCATCAATTATTATTTACATTTTTATTTGCTGTTCCTTTCTGCTGCTATTAATATTGCTTTCTTTAGCAGTCATTTTTCTTTTTCCATATGTTTGATTAAGATAATCTATGGCTTGATCCTGAACTGTTTTCATGCTTTTAATGAGAGCTAAAAGGTGACTGCAACCATAATGTATAGGTGGTATATAGATTGTAGATTCCTTATTTTGATTAGTCAGCACTATTCATATACATTGGCATGCCACAAATTACTGCCATTCAATTGTAGCTTTGTGGATGCATGTGTTTTCTTTCTTTGTTTATATACAGTTTTCCTTTATCAGGCTCGTGAAGCTGCCACAACTGTACAAGGAAAAACGGTCGATTTTCAGCGGAAGAATAGCAAAGGTTTGCTGTATTCCATGCATTCATGTCATAAACATATGTTTAACATGCTAGGCTGTTAGGTGAAATTGAAATGTGCTATCTTGTCTTTTTTCTTGGGTCATTCCTTTGATCTTAAAGACTTGGTTAAACATAGATGTCGAAGCATTATTAGAATGGCAACATTCTAAAGTAGAACTCACAACCTGGGAACAAAATTGAAGAATTACTTAACTTTAAATATTTTACAAATATTTATATAAACAAAAATATGCTTTAATATCATCCAGAAAATTTAATTTCATAATACATGTGACACATAATGTGCATGACAACCTGATGTACAAGACATGCAAATAGATGAGTTGGGTTTTGAGTTATAAAGCAAGGTTTGCCGTACTGTAATGTACTGGTCGGTATGTATTGGTCCAACAGGGGACCGATACGGGTGATATATACTGGTACGTTGGTACATCCTATTATATCATGTGTCGGTATGACTCGGTACATACTGTATTGATAGTTGGTTGATACATCGTTATGAGCCGTTAAGGCAAACCATGTTAAAAAGTAAGTTGACTTTTTAGGAATTGAGATGTTCATTTTTGTTTGAAAGCAAGGTTCACAATTTCGTGTCAGGGACTATGCTGGTCTGGCTTTGGCGGTACAGGCCCTGGTACGGGGCATACCGTCTGTTTTACTGTGGTTCGTGTACTGGTAACTGGGCAGTATTGCAAACCTTGTTTGAATGTATTGTCAAGATATTGTTATGTGTTAACTGTATAACTCTTTGTACTGTTTATAGGTTTATCTGATCAAGTTTGTATTATTGGTTTATTTAATCAAATTGGCACTAGAAATAGATAAATGATCTTTTTCTTCTATTTTTTGGTTTGGTTTTAGCTAGTCTGCGAAGGCTTGATGAACAGCCTGAATGGCTGAAGGGTGGCAAACTTCGTGATTATCAGCTTGAGGGATTGAATTTCCTGGTTAACAGGTTCTCTCACTTACCTGAATCAATTCATGTTATTCAATGTCAGATAGGATGTTTAGCAATGGCCTTCTTGCAACACAGTTGGAGAAATGATACAAATGTTATTTTAGCTGATGAAATGGGCCTTGGTAAAACTGTCCAGTCAGTTTCTATGCTAGGCTTTCTACAGGTATGTTGCTTTAAGATTCTGTTGTTTCCTTATCAACATACTCTTCTTTTTTGGTTAAGGTATCAATCCTTTTATTCTTCATTATTGCAGAATGCTCAACAGATACAAGGGCCTTTTCTTGTTGTTGTACCTCTCTCAACACTATCAAACTGGGCACGAGAATTTAAAAAATGGCTTCCTGAAATGAATATTGTTGTGTATGTTGGAAATCGTGCTAGCAGAGAGGTAAATCATTGGTGCTATTTTTTTCTCAATTTTATGGCCATAATAACTTAAGGAAAATATTCTTTTGATAAAAAATGAACTTAACTTGTATTGTGAACTTTAATGCATTTTTGTTTCTTCCTGCCATGCCTTTGCTGCCATGCAGAGGCAATCTATGCTTTCCTTTTCTTCTGTAACATGCTTGGGTTAGGATTATTTTTATTTCTGGATATCTTTATGTTGACTATTCTTCTAATTTTTGTTCTTTTAAGTTTCTGATAGTTTATTGGACTTCTTTGATTGCCAGAATGCAGCCGATGTGGTTGCATAGCGTCTAAGTGATGGGAATCAAATTGGCAACTTATCTGCTTTCGATAAACTCTATTTTTTCAATCAGGAGATTGAATGTTTGATAATTAATGAATACGATGGTTTTTAGTTAATGTAAGAAACAAGTCTTGTAAACCTTTCTGATTTTAAATATTATCTAAATTAGATTAGAAGTTGTTGTAGCATTATAAGGAACAGGATGGATCTTTCCTGTTTAAGGGAAACACAGGAAAAATTATGGCAATGACCATTATACATTTTGAGAAAAACAAGGAGCTGTGGTTGATTTAAAGTCGGGAGGCATAGCAATCAATCCACTAAATAATATTCTCATTGAAATAGAAGAACTTGAGCCAGATACAGGATTAGATATCTATAACTTAAATATTTTTTGTCAACCAGATAAAGTTTTGTGTTACGTCTTGTCAAACAATTAATTTATTAATTAATTGTAAAATATTTTTTGTATAAACCCTAGAGCTTGACCTACTTGTTAATTCTTTTCTCCTTGATTTACTTTTCAGACCAGGTTGACTGTTACTACATGATTTTTTACTTTTCTTGAAGCAGGCTTGTCAACAATTTGAGTTTTACACAAATAGAAAGAGTGGCAGAAATATCAAGTTTGACACATTATTAACTACATATGAAGTGATATTAAAGGATAAGGTGGTGTTATCTAAAATTAGATGGAACTACCTTATGGTTGATGAGGCGCACAGACTAAAAAATAGTGAAGCATCATTATACACTACTCTCCTGGTATTGCTCATATCTCAGCTCTATACTTTGCTTTATAACAGATTGTTTTATGTGACTCATTTTGTGACACAGGAATTCAACACCAAAAACAAACTCCTTATTACTGGTACACCACTGCAGAACAGTGTCGAGGAATTATGGTGAATGTTAATTCTCTTGAAGTTTCTATTCATAGTATAGATTTAATTGAATTTTTTGTGTGTTTCAGATTTGTCTTGCTCAAGGTATATGAATGCCATATTTAGTTCTTAATTTGCTTCTAGATAGAATCATATTGTGGTCTAGTTTCATGAAGCCATTATTGCACTTTGTACATACCTTTTTTAATATCATATGGAAACTACAATTCTACAACCATTATATACTCTTGTATTTGTTAAAGACATGCCTTGTGAATTAGTTTGTTCAACAACTAAGAACCATCATGATAAAATGTTATGAGAGAGATGAAAGTGCTGAAATTTATGGTTAATGTATTTGAGAAATATTTAGTTGTTTGCTCCATTAGCTATATAGAGTTGCTTACTCCATTAGCTATATAGTAACTGCAAACAATTGATATCCGGTCAATATATTAATCCATACTTTACTCTATCGTACTCAAAAAGGTTAGCTAGAAGTTCTGTTTGTGTTATTCTTTCCTAATTTATTATCCAATGCGTTTTATTTCGAAAATAAATGCATGTCTCCAAGGTAATTCCTAAGTTAGATTGATTATTTTGTTGTCAGCATCCTAAACCACAATTTGTGGTCATCAACCCTTGATACATGTTGTAATTTTCTCAAGAATGATGTAAATGAACTTTGGTTCTCTCCAATTCATCTGCAATGATCCAGTCCTCTAGATAAATGATCAAGTTAGAATGCTTCGTTCCTTAGATTTATATAAGTAACCAATATGTTTACCATGCTTAATCGACATGGAACTAAATGCATTCAGAAGTTTGGTTTAAGCTTTTCTTTCAAGTTACAATGTTGATTTCGTATTCTTGGTTGTTTTTCCCTAAATCAAGGTAAACTCAAACATTGCAAAACATAGTGGCTACGAAGGTTCATAATTTCGTATCGTACCAATGTTTCGAGCTTTCTCAATACGGTATGGTACGAGCGGTACGCTAGGGTGTATCGCTCGTTACGTATATATAATAAAAAATAAAAAAATAAAAATCAATATATATAAATATAAAAATAATAATAAAAGAAATAAAAAAGGAGGCGTATGTTGCCTATAACATCGCCTCCTTTTCTTGTCGTCACGTTAGATGAGGAAAAGAATGTGGTCTTCTCCTCATTTGTGGTGTTCGGCGAAGACGTTGAAGTCGTAGACGTCTCTGGCCTTCGACGAAGAACGCGGTGAAGAACAAGCTGAGTCGTCGCCTCTCCATTACCTCTTGGATCGGGATCGTCGAGTGAGGGCGGCACCGGATCGGAAAGCGTTGAGGTTCTCTTGATTCTCCCTCTTCTTTTCCCTCTTCTTCGAGCTTCTCCCTCTTCTCCCTCGACTCTTCTTTTTCCCTTGCCATGGCCAAGCCGCAACCAGGTTGATACTGCCTGGTACTGGGTGGTCCGCATACCGGTTTGCTGGCGAGCTGGTACATATCGCTTGGTACTAGCGGTATCATTCGAAATTAAAATTCTTGGTGATTACTACCTCAATTTCACTTAATAATCAAGATGTCATGATTATTACTAGGTGATGTTAGATGTAGTAGCCACTAATTAGGTGTGACTTGTATATTTATGTATTATGAGTTTTTAATTATATATTTGTAATTCATGTATTACATTGTTAACTTCATACATTTGTAGAAGTATTTTATGCATGGATTCTTGACATATGGTTTACAAGAGGTGTTAAAAATTAAAAACATAGATTGATTCATTATTGAAAAAAAGAAGTTTAAAATATCTATATCAGGCTCATACAGTCCCTGACTATATATCAAAGGTATGCTAGCATTGGTCAGCAGTGAGAAGGGGGGAGGACGAGGCGAAGGAGAAGGAAAGGATTAGGAGGAATATGAGATGGAGGAAGAGAAGGTGCAGAATTATTGAAACGATGCGGCAGCGGGTGGCATGAGGAAGCAAGCAGTGGTCGATGTCGGCTAACAGTGAAAGCACAAGGCAGATGATAATCAGGGGAGAGAAGAGGAGCATAAGGATGGGAGAATTAGGAGAAAGAAGCATTAAAAAGTATATAGACAATCTGTCAAATAGAAAAAAACATATTAAATTAATTTCAAATTGGACATTTCATGCTCCTGAGCCAGGGTGGGCTTACTGTCCGATCAACCTAGTGGTAACCATCTTATTGGATTGGATCAGGCGAGAAATCTTGGTCAGTGTGCCTGTTCAAGTCGAAATCAGAAATACTGTTGTACCTTCTGGTTTGGGACTGGAACAAGAAAATAAAAATGAAAAAGAGGGTTTATTGGATCCAAATCCGACATCTGTTTGATGGCCACTAAATATCGGTGTACCAGTTCAGTCAATGATTGGTATTTAGTATTGGATCAAGATTTAGTGGTTGGTTATATTATACTGATTGAACAAATATGTAATCAGGTATCACCCAATATCTATTGATCCAAATTTCCAATTAGTAATGGATAACTGTGCACTATAGGTACCACTCGGTATTCAAATATTATCAACTTGTTTTGGTGATATTTGGTAGTGTAGGTAGGTTTACCAGATAATATACTGTGCTGGTCCATTTGGAACTGAACTATGGGATTATGTGTATGCGGTGAGACAAATAGTCCTACCTAAATAATGATCTAGTTCTGGGACTGTTTGACCAAATTCAGGTAGTCTTATACTGTCCTGTAGCAGCAGATATAACTGACTCATCACACATTATTGAATTCTTTCTCACCACCACGAAATAAGCAGTTTGGAATAGTATAAAAATCAACTGCTGATTGTACTTTTTACAAAACCTTTATTGCTTGTGTCAGCATTCTCACTATTGACACCTCAAAGATATCTGTAAACAGCTTTTGTGGTTGATCTTCCAGCCCTCCTGGATCACAACCAACACTATCAGAAAGTATCTTGTTTGATGGATTTAACTTTTTTGTATTTGGTTTCTTAAGTAAGAATTATTTATTATCAGCTTTGTTCTTGATTGGGTACTGACTTGAAAAAAAAGCCTTGATATTGTGTGAAAAAAGAGATGGGGAATTTATTATTTTGATTGCCTCTCTATGACTTTGAATTTTGGAGTGCCTGCAAGTCTATTCTGTATTCTCTACCTGACAGCAATTTTCTTTTTCAAGGAATCACTGTTAGAGGATTATGCTTAACATGCCTTATGTGGGGTTTGATATTAAAGTTTATGTTATAGTGTACCTGTTATTTATGTTTATTGCTTTTAATAACCTATGTTTCCACTGCTCATCTCAGTTTGTCCTTGCTGTATTGTCTGACAGGTCCCTTCTACATTTTCTTGATCCTGAAAAATTTATTAACAAGGATGATTTTGTTGAGAAATACAAAAATCTGAGCTCTTTCAATGAAATTCAGGTGCATTACATATCATCCAGCTAGCTTTTCTATTTTGACATATATTATTGGATATGATAATGCAAACTATTTTTTTTGTGCATAAAAAGTGCAAATCTTTGTTTATAGCTTGCCAATCTCCATAAGGAATTGAGGCCACACATTCTTCGAAGAATCATAAAAGATGTGGAGAAGTCCTTGCCTCCAAAAATTGAACGCATTCTTCGGGTGGAAATGTCTCCTCTTCAGAAGCAGTAAGGTTTCTCACCCAATGCGATTGGTCGACCATAAACTTTTTGTTTCTGAGTGAACTGGATATTATCTGCTATTACATATATTCTGATAGGTACTATAAGTGGATTTTGGAGCGTAATTTTCACAATCTAAACAAAGGAGTTCGTGGAAATCAGGTCTGCCCTTCAACCATTACTCCATGATATGCATGAGTATAGTATTTATGTCAGTTATATGTCATACTCGATGAAAATCTGGTCGTAGATCTAAGTAGATTGTATGTCACTATAACTGCTATGAAGTAGTTTAATACAGTATTGTTATTCTGCCTTGTTATCATTCATCTGTTTAATGTTATTAGTTGATATCAGATATTTCAGTATCAGTCCATACTAATTTCAGTAACTGGTTGGACTGGCACAATACTGATAAACTGACCCATACTACCTTACACACTGGATTCAACAAGAAAACACCAAAAAAAACTCACCAGTGTGACCTATATGGCCTTGTACCAGTCCTTGGACAGATAACACTAAAATTTGATTCCATTGTTAGTGTTCTTCCATATATATATATATATAATGTTTTGGTTTTCTCTGCAATTATTTTCGTATTTGTGACCAAAACCATGCACAATAAATTGCTTACAACTAATTGTAATTTATATTTGGTGAATCTCAATGGTCCAACATAATCATATCATAACGAACATCATATGCCCATCATTTCTTTAATTAATGATCATATCATAATTAGCATCATATAATAAGAAATCTCTCTAATCGGTACCTAATTGAACCTAAATTCAAGTAATTAAGCTAATAAAGTTCGTTTGGATTTACCTAATTTTGTAGAAATATCTGGCTGGATCTTCAATTCCAACTTTCCCCTCAAGAAATTGGCTTTTCCCTTCAACCATCATTTGAATCTGGAAGAGGTTTGGATCTGATTTGGCAGAATTGGGGGGAAATTTGGTAAGAGAAAGGAATAAGAGTGAGAGAGGGTGCTATGCTGTACTTGGGAAAGAATGGAAAAGAGGGCTGAATAGCACAGCTTTAAAGTCACAAGGAGACCCCAATAGGTCTTTTTGAGTATAATCACCCCAGGTGGGCTTACTGGATGGTAAACCCTATTTTGGCAATGAACAACCTAGTTCATTGTGGTCCATGTGCCATTAGCCTGGTGTCTATCGGGAGGTGCACACCAGTCCACCTGGTATATAGTACTGTAATTTAAAGATCCAATTTGAGTTTAGATATAAACAAGTTTGTAGTACTTTTCAAGAGTAGCATCTGAGTGACATGCAATTTTAAGGCTAATATAATTATGTATCATCAGCAACATGAGTCGGAAAAGCTTTTGGGCAATTGGTATGTGACTATCATCTGTATCTCTAAGTTCACGGATTTATTTCTTAAGTATTCGTGAGTTCCTTTTTTCTTGTTTTAAACTATTCTGGAATCTAGGTGATAATGAGTATCACTGGAAGTTTGGAACTTGATTTTCATATGTGTAAGGGTGTCTATGTGATGGCAGCATGTTTGTTATTTATAGGAGGCTTTATAGTCGGTATGTTGATCCAATGCATGCAAATGATTAAACGACTAATTCCATTGATTTATTTTACTTCTAAATGGGACTAGAAAGAAATATTTAGTATGTTTTATTTCTTAGACTTCTAGATGTTTCTGAGACTTCCAAGATAATGATTATTATCTTTTTGAACATTATGCAGGTTTCACTTTTAAATATTGTTGTCGAGTTGAAGAAATGCTGCAACCATCCTTTCTTGTTTGAGAGTGCTGATCATGGTTATGGTGGAGATAATGTCACTAGTGATATTAATAAAGTTGAGCGAATAGTTATGAGCAGCGGGAAATTAGTAATTCTTGACAAACTACTTGTTAGGTTGAGAGCGACAAATCATCGTGTATTAATATTCTCACAGGTTTGTATGTTCTGTTCTGCCAGAACAACTTGAACTAGTGCTAAGATCAGCTATACTTTTTGCAATTTCTCTTTTACATGGTCAGGCCATTTTTTGGGTGGAAAACAAGCTGTAATCCTAATTTAATTGGCCTTCTCTTTGTAAGATTTGTTTGAAGTATGTTACAGAACTTACTATTTAGTGGGCATTAATTATTCTGAAGCATGTTACTTCTATTTATAATGACTTCTGAGTGATTAAGATAAAGGTTATTTTGTGATAATGCAATGCTATTTTGTCCATGTCTCATTTTCCTTTATCATGATAAAACTGGTATCTAATTCAGAAAACAAGGTACAAAGTAGATTGGGTTAGTGACGTACTGGTTCTTGGTTTGTCCAGTAGGTTATAATCTATTACGAAAATGAGGTAGAAAGTAGATTGGCCTAGTGACATCAAAATTTGAGGATTGTTACTTCTAATTTACATGTGATGTCTTTTGTTGTATATTTAATGAAACTAAAATTCCTTGTTTCAGATTTGCTTTTATTCTGCAAATGATTTGTTTATGTTATTTCTAAGTGTTTCTTTTCTCCTTGAATCTGAGCGTTTTTGTATTAACTTGAAGCAACATCATTTCTAATGCTTCATCAGGTCAAGAACTTTGACACAGATTTTATAATTAAAGGCACTTGTTTCCCATTTAATTGCTTTTAGAATGGAGACAATATTTGGGATGTGCATTATGTATGTTTTGGTTGAATAGATTATTGATCTTATGAACACCAGCAATGAAGAACTTTATGTTTCATCACCTTATTTCATTTTTAACTATATCATAATTGAATATTGGTGTTTTTATTATAATCATAGTATAATTGAACAATCCTATTTCCCTTTTTCCCTTGCATGTTGAAAAAAAATAGTATGATTGAATTGATGTTGAGTATATTCAAGTGCTTGAGATTGAAATTTTATTTTGTTTTAAGAGAGAAAATGCTGCTTTGTTCTAAACCTTTGATGATATCGTATGTATTTGTTCCACTCTTTATAAAGTCATAGCTTCAGATGAATGTGGCATAAGAGCCATTTTCCCCATTATTCAGAAGAATCTGGAGAGTTTAGACTCTGGCACCCAGCAGTGGATTTAGTAGACTTGAGATGTACACATGTTGAGGTTTTCACAAAATTTTCTAGTACAAAATCATAGTAAGATTATTTTCATATATTTTGACTTCTGATGGAGGAATGGTCATTTTTGCCTAATGTTCCATGAATGACTTCGTCAATGCACCGGATCAACTAGATTTGATACTTCTGATCGATAAAGATTGGAAGCAAGAAGGTCCTTTAAGTTAGTCAATTCTAAGAAAAAGAATTTGATGAGTTACAATTACTCATAAAGATGTGAGTCAAATAATACCAAAGGGATGAATATTTACTTCGATGAGGCAATGATGGAGATATAAAAGGTTACTTTGAGGTTCAACCATTATGATTCTGGAGGTTCACATATATAATGACAACCTGGTATAGTGTGTGTTTTGACCAACTGTAAGTTCTCTGGGATGTGAAATGTTACTTGAGCCATTGATGCCAGATCTACAGCGGTAGTTTTTTTTATGCTTTTTAGAATTGCTTCTTTCACCAACGGAACTATGTAAAAGGCTGCTTACTGGTGTGTCATTTTGATATGCAGATGGTTAGAATGTTGGACATACTTGCAGAGTATTTATCTCTTAGGGGATTCCAATTTCAGAGGCTTGATGGTAGTACGAGAGCCGATCTTCGTCACCAGGCCATGGAACACTTCAATGCGCCTGGAAGTGATGATTTCTGTTTCCTCTTGTCAACTCGTGCTGGTGGTCTAGGAATTAATCTTGCTACTGCAGATACTGTCATTATATTCGATTCGGACTGGAACCCACAAAATGATTTACAGGTCTGGATGGATGCAATCATCTTTTTTGGAACCTAAGAGTTTTAAACTTTGGTTTTTGTTGAACACTTTCACAAATTCACTTTGCTGATTTAGCCCACAAAATTTGATGATCTTGTATTATGTGCTGGAGCAGCATATTATGTGTGTTGAATTTAGTTTGACCTCCTGTTTTCTTTTTTGCATGTATAGGCAATGAGCAGAGCGCATAGGATAGGACAACAAGAAGTAGTAAATATTTATCGATTCGTTACCAGCAGAAGTGTTGAAGAGGACATATTAGAGCGTGCCAAGAAGAAGATGGTAATTTACAATTTGAAGGGATACTTTTACATTGTTTCTTTAGAAGAGTACTGAATATGTTTCTATGATTTATAATATTGTTTCTATGATTTATAATTAACTGTACTAATTTGTAGGTTTTGGATCACCTGGTAATCCAGAAGTTAAATGCTGAGGGCAGGCTTGAAAAGAAAGAAACAAAGAAAGGAAGCTCTATGTTTGACAAGGTCAAATTCATATTTTAAAGCCTATGCTACAAATAATATTTCAGCCATTTTTGTGTTTGAATCTTCATAACATTTGAATTTTTTTTTGCATTTTTTAATTTATCATGATAAATTCCTAGTCTGTAATTCTATTGTCTTTGTTCAGATTTTTTTTGGGAATTTTCTTTTTAAAATCATTCACTTGATAAATGCAGCGTGAACTTTCTGCAATTTTGAGGTTTGGAGCTGAGGAGTTGTTCAAGGAAGAAAAGGATGATGAAGATAACAAGCGACTGGAAACCATGGATATTGATGAAATTCTTGAAAGAGCTGAAAAGGTTGAATCCAAGGGGCCTGATGGAGAGGAAGGGAATGAATTACTAAGTGCTTTCAAGGCAAGAAGTCTATGCTAGTATCAAGCAAAAACATGATTCTGGACCTTTTTTGATCTCATTTTATGCTCTAGTTTTGCTAATTATTTCTCCTATTTTTGTTTTTATGCACATACAGGTTGCCAATTTCTGCAGTGCTGAAGATGATGCAACCTTTTGGAGTCGTTTGATTCAACCAGAAGCACAAGATCAAGTTGATGTATTTACTTGCTTCAGTGCATATATGTGAATATGATGATTTGATATACACAATTTTATGTTTTTTTTTTATTTTTTTTTTAATTTATAGTTCATGCAGTGTCTTTATCCAGTCCTGCTATTACTATCTTACTAGAAAAGTATGTAGCTGTATAACTTTTATGCTCAATTTCCAGGCAGCCTTGGCGCCTCGTGCTGCAAGAAACATCAAAAGCTATGCTGAGCATGAACAACCTGAGAAAAGCACGAAGAGTAAAAAGAGTGTGGTTGATTCTCGAGAAAAGACTCAGAAGCGTTACAGTAAAGCTGCAGATGCTCTGGTCCATTCTCTACCAATAATCGAGGGGGCTGCAGCCCAAGTAAGGGAATGGTCTTTTGGTGGTTTGCCAAAGAAAGATGCTTCACATTTCGTCCGAGCGGTATAGTTTTTCTCATTTGAAAATTTTTATTTCTTTGCCTAAGTCTATTGGCAAGTAGCAACATGATGACAAGTAGCACAATTTTGCTGAATTATTGTTTGTTGATGCTTTAAGCTATTGAGTTTAAGGACATCTAATGGATTTGGTTAAATTTTTGAGGTTTAACTGTGTGATGTTACTTCTATCAATCACAGACTTGTTTCTTCATATGTTATTGTTTTTTAGATCTTCTATTATTCATTGTTTTTAATTCTTATCTTCAGGTAAAAAGATTTGGAAATCCACGTCAAATTGACCTCATCGTGGCTGAGGTTGGTGGTGTAGTTGAAGCAGCTCTTCCAGAGGCCCAGATTGAGCTATTTGATTTATTGATTGATGGTTGTAGGGAAGCAGTCAGTGGAGGAAACATAGATGCTAAGGTTTGTTCCGATTGATTTGTGTTTTCCAATCTGCTACAAAGTTGTATTCAGTTTTTAATTTCTGGTGGTGTCAACAGGGAACTCTGTTAGATTTTTTTGGTGTATCTGTAAAGGCCCATGAATTTTTAAATCGTGTTGAAGAGCTTCAGCTTCTAGCAAAGCGCATTGGACGATATAAAGATCCTGTTTCTCAATTCCGTCTGGTAACACAACATAAAAGTCCACAATGGTCTAAAAGCTGTGGTTGGAATTCAGGTTGACTGTTGCCTGGTTATCAATTTTGCTCCGCCATAATCAAGATTCACTACTAATGAAATCTTATCTTTTTTTTCAAAATTAGTTGATGACGCGAGATTGCTGCTTGGGATATATTATCATGGATATGGTAATTGGGAGAAGATAAGATTAGATCCTAGGCTTGGTCTAACAAAGAAAATTGCTCCAATAACTCTTGGGGAACGGGAAACATTTTTACCTCGTGCTCCTAACTTAGACAATCGCGCTAGTGCTCTTCTGCAGAAGGTATGTTGTTCTTTGGTTTGATCAATTTATCATTCTTTTTATTTTCACTCTTATATTCTTTTCTATTTGATGATTATGCAATATTTTTATGTGGCACCAGTCTTTGAAGGATTTCATTGTTTGTTTTCTTGCAGCCTGTATTTCCTCGTGTGTATCATGATGCTTAATTTTTCATCTACCTTCTCTAATTTTACTTTTTTCTAAGTATCTTATTGTCATGGCATTTTATAAGTTCATTTTGGATTTATCATAAGCTTCTTTCTTTAGCAACATAGACTCAGAAAAGCTACAAAATTCATGCATACAAAAAAGGATTCTGAAAATATGATTTAGAGTTAACAAGCTTTAGCATGTGGATATCCTTTGAAGAATTTTATAATCAGGTGTCGAATATCCAACTTTCACATGAAGAATATGTAGAAGGTATATCTCAAAAGGGACTTGATTTGTCTCAAAAAAATTTAATAAATATAGTTGTTTACCACAAGGCTCTGATATAGCATAAATATTGCCTCTGGTGATGACTGAAGGGTATATGGTTCGGATCCTTGATTGCTGTTGCCATACTTGTCCGCAAGGAATTGGCATAGCCAAGTTTGACTACTTGAACAATTTGAGCTGCTTGGTTTGTCTTACACAACTCCCCATATTTGGAATATTGCGGTTCCATCTATTGCGAACTGTGTTCCTTAAATTAATAAATTTGGCACCTCTATCTGTAATTCTTTATAATCTTCCAAAACCATATTGCAATATATTGTTGATTGCAAATGAAATAATAAAGAAATAGTTCAAAAAAGAATTCCTCAAGTTTTCTTGAATTTCCCTTTAATGCAATTCAATCCTGGTATTTTGGTGAAATTTACTGCTAATTGAAAGTTCCTAGTAACATTTATGGTACATAAACAAGGATTAACATTTAATTATGTGGCAGGAGTAACATACTTGTGCGTAGACATACACATACGAAATATGTGGGCTCTCAAAATTATTAAGGCCTTGGTACTTCCCATCCAAAATTAATGAGGAATTGCTTCAATCGTGAATCAGCATTGCTGAGCATGATCTAGTGGTCCTTAAGTACCTGAGAATGGAAATTCAATCTTGTTCTGCTTACCTATATAAGAAAGGAATCCTTTATATGATGTTGGTGATCTATCAGAGCAATGCAGGACCGATATAGGATTGGTGTAGCAACCTATAGCGTCCAATATCATTGAATGAAATTTTGAAAGTGAACTGTATACTTACCAGTATCAAGTTATATGTTCAAGACAGGTATTTTGACGAACCGACAAAGACCAGCAGGTACATATTAGCCCAATCAAGTTTTAAAAGAGGGAAGAATGACGGAGGTAGAAGACTGCATTAAGGAACTAGCTCTGCCAACAAATTGATGTTAGCATGTTTGTGATGCCATTAGCATGAATTTGACAGATGATAAAATGCAGTTAAGGATGAAGGATGGAGAAAACCATAATAAGGAAGATAGGATTTAGAAGCAGGGCAGAATTGTGTATTCGAGACAAATCGATTGAATTAGCTTACCAAACTAATGCAATGCAAGTGACTCTGATACCAAACGAATTTAAGTACAAATACTAAGATTATAAAGAGAATGAGGTAACACACTAGTACATAAAATGGGATCAGAAACAAGAATAATATCTCAACTAGAGGAAGGAGATAACCATGACTATCTTACCATGGGGTGAAGGATGAGGGGGATACAAATCATGGTAAGGAAGACGGAGATCAAAAGTCGAATGTATTCATGAGAAAACGATAGAGGTCAACTGCCCAACACATAATCATAACCAACCTCCTTGTTGGTTTCTACAGAAACCTATTCATAGATAGTTAATGAACAAGAAAAATATATTGCTGCACTTCAGCTACAATAATTTATCTACTCTAGAAAAGAACATTTAGATTACAATGTAATTCTAGCAGGTAGATCATTTAACTTGAATGTGATTTCTTAAAGACAAATCCTGCAGATCTGGAATTTGGTTAGGTGAATTTCTTATAATTTCTTATTTTGGAAAATGAATGTCTGAGATTCTTAAGTACATTGGAGTTCCATCATGTAGACAACTTAATTATTCAGATCCCATTATAACAGGACCATCTGTGAAAAAGAATGTGGTTTCTTAAAGTTTTAAGCTCGTGTAGTTTAATTAGTTAACGAGTGCTTGATTGCCATGACCTTCAGTTTATTTGCCCAGTTAGAATGCTGCAGTTCTTCTAAGATGGGATTCGATGACTGATAATTCTTAGGTTGTGGTAGAGCAACTTTACTGTTAGAAGAGCACCTGATATTTAATACCCAGATTTTCTGCTCAGCAGAGTTGCAGAGTGCCAATACCTCTTTCATTTCATTGTCATTAACATGTAAAGACATTTTGTTGTTCATTAAATAATTTGCATTGAATTTCTCACCATTTTTTGTGATGCATAATATTAGTTCTTAAGACTGATTAGGTATATAAATTGTAGAAATTCAAGTAATACAAAATGGAACTTTCCACACTTTGTCAATGTGTAGATTAACCATGTACCTTAGTTGTCAATATGCTGGAGTTCTAGCTTACAGGAAAAATCTTTTCACTTGTTTACTTGAGTATATTTGGATCTCTGGTAATATTGATCATAATCTAAAATTGCGGTACTGGACCTGTGCCTATCACTGACTGAACTGGGTCTAGTTGTATATCGGCATACGAACGCATGGTATGCTGGCATACTAGATGACACAGAGAAGGGGGGAGGAGAGGAAGAAGTGGAGTGGAGATGGAAAACGAGGAGGCGTAGTACCAAGCGCGGGGTGAGCAAGTGAGTTGCAATGAACTATGCAATTCTTGTGCATGTGAGTGGGTTGTTGGGTGGCAGGCATCGAGTCACGGAGTTTGGGGAATGATACAGATTGTGTGTGTGTGTGTGTGTGTGTGAGTGAGAGAGAGAGAGAGAGAGAGAGAGAGAGAGAGAGAGAGAGAGAGAGAGAGAATTTTAATGAAGGCTTTTAATTAAAAATCCTGAACTGGACATATTGGACCAGTATTTATCATCCAGTTTGTATCAGTTCAGCCAGTTTTTTAAACCATGATGATCATTACAGATTTTGATTCCGTTAATATTTCATCATTGTCCAAGGATTGCTTATATAATTGCATTTGGTGTAGATATTACATGAATACCTTGCTAGGCACTTAGGGTAGTTTTTCTTATCATCTATAATCAGTTGTTATCTAAGACAGTTGTTATATATTTTGTATGTAGTACGACAACAAGCTGCAATGTCCAAACTATTTGGAGCTGGCTGCATGGCTCTTTTCCTGTCATAACACTATTTATTGTTTCCAATCTCTTGTAGTATGTAGTTGGTGCAATAATTGTCAGACTTATCTTATTGTATTGTTATCAGTTGAGCTTCTTCTTGCTTTGTGAGTCAAACCCAATGAATTTATTTTGATCACCAAATTGTGATTGTTCCTTAATTTTTATTTTTCCTGAGTTGAGTTGGTTGTCAGTTGGATTGCAATCAACTGATACATTATTACTGTGGCTTGAATTTCTGTTCTTAGGAGTTTGCAAGCATTAATGGTAAGTCCAAAGTTAAAGGTACTCGCAAGGTTGTGAATGAAGGAGAAAATGTATCAAAATTATCTGGCAGTCGATTAAGAGATGTGAACATGAAAGCTGGTTTGTCAAAACTGAATTCTAGAGAAAAAGATCGTGTCCAGAAGCTTAAAGTAGAACCTCAGGTTAAAGAGGAAGGTGAAATATCAGATTCTGAACAGGAAAGGTATCAAAAGCTAAAGGAGGAAAAGTGGATGGAATGGTGTGCAGATGTCATGGAAGAGGAGGAGCAAACATTAAAGCGCCTACAAAGGTTGCAGACTACCAGTATAGATCTTCCCAAAGAGAAGGTTGGTTCTATTATCTTGTTTAGGTTGTAGTTCAAAATTTTTTTCCCTTTTTTGTTGAAAATGGAGCCTTCCAGTTTTCTTGTCTTCATTCAATTTAAACATGTTACTTCTTCAGGTTCTTTTGAGAATTAGAAGGTACCTCCAACTTATTGGAAGAAAGATTGACAATATTGTCCAGCAACATGAAGTATCATATAAGCAATCCCGTAAGTTCCATTATTTCCATGCTCTTTTCATTTCAGCTATATGATTAATGCTATAATCTCAATGTGTTTCTGTTGCTGGTCTTTTCACCAGTAGATACATATTTGCGCTTAATTTCATGAACTTATGGAAAATATATTTTTTAAGAAATTATAATTCTTTTGAAATGCAGCTACATAATTTTATTTGACATGCACACATAGTTTGGTGCAAGGTTTGTCATATACCGCTCAGTACAGGTGGTACATGCTATCCCGATAAGGGATCGGTACTGGTGGTATATACGGATACATCAGTATGTCCCATCATACTGTATGGTGGTACATCGGTATGACTTGGTATGTACCATACCAATGATTAATCGGTACATTGATACAGACCGATAAGGCGAACCATGGTTTGGTGAGTCAAAAGGGAGCACTTTTAAATTACTATTGGAAAAATTTAGGAATTTGTGAAGTTAACCGTTTATCAAATGTGTTAGTAGGTTACATAATTATGTGGTGCCCAATGAAACATAAAAGGGATGTCACGTACGAAACATACTTGAATGTCTTACTTGGTGAATGAAAAAAACAGATACAGGGATATATTTATAAGCTAATAAAAAAATTATGAAAATACAAAATGCATAAACAAGTGATAGATTTTCTAATGGACTTTCGATCATTTGACCAAACTGGCTCAGGTTAGCTCAAGGATGCCTTTTGAGTTGGTTCAATCTGGTGGTAATGCCTTTTGACTTAGGTTTGTGCAGGTCTTGTCCTTACAAGCATTTGCACTGGGCTGAGATATTGTGGATGTGCATTGGCTTGGTCCGTTACCAGTCCTATGTGAACCCCTCAGTAGTAGTTAGTTAGGGTTGGAGGGTGCCACTTCTCAACCATCTTTCACCTGTAGTAACCTTCACACCTTAATTTGGTGTTGAGGTCACATCCCAACCCCACCCTGGAAAAAGTGGAACCCCGCTCCCTGACACACATGATTGGTGGTTATTATCTTGCAAACAGCTCAATAGCAGCTGACATTGGATAGCATCACACTGCAGGACAACACTTTTGCTGCCTATTCCTTCTTGGTCTCCTTTGGTCATTCGTCATGGTGACTGCTGAGGATGCATCTGGTCCAAGAGAACATGCATCTGACCTGGTTGAAATGGGCAATATGCGTCAACATGGTGGAACCTGGATCCTCTTGTACAGTATGGCTGGTTCGACCACTGTGTAATGCAGCAGGCATTGCCACTAGAAGGTCACTGAATGTCTTCATACTCTAGGTTTGCCACTAGATGGCAACTGAATGCCTTCACATGCTAGGTTCGCCACTAGAAGGTGTGTATCATATTTAAAAATGGTGTCCTAACCAATCAATAATTGTCTATTCTATATAGAGGCTACATGTAACATCTGGAGGAAACTTAGAAGTTATATTGTTTGTGCTGTATCTTGTGACAGTCATTTTGCTTGTAATCCATGTTCATCACGTAACTCTTTGTTTTTTTGTTAACACTGAGGTGTAAGAAAGCATCTCTTTTTTTAACCTTTTTTATATGCCATACAGGAATGACAATGAGATTATGGAATTACGTTTCCACCTTTTCCAATTTGACCGGAGAGAGGTTACATGAAATTTATTCAAAACTCAAAGAGGAGCAAAATGATGCCGGAGTTGGACCTTCGTACATTAACAGTTATGGAACCCTCAACAGCAACCAGTTCCCTAATTTGAATAATGATCTACAAAGAAGGCAAAGACCTTACCAGCATTCATCCCAACCCTCAGAAGCATTTCACCGGAATCAATCCACAGGAAAATCAGAAGCTTGGAAACGCAGGAAAAGATCTGAAATGGATAACCAACTTCTAATCCACAGTCATTGTCAGCCAGATATGATGAGCAATGGCGTTCGTCTAAATGAGCAGACAAATTCTGCAGGGATTCTGGGTAAGGGTCCAGTAGAAATGAGGAGGTATCCAAATGATAGACCTAATAGAGCACATCCTGGGCGTTTTCCTCCAGGACAAGGTCACATGTCATAGCTCAAATAGTACATCCTTGTGTCGGAGCTGCTATCAGCAGGTGGAATGCCATGTTGCCATTTACTTGAATATTTTTTTTTCCCAAGGGAATAAAGGTCGCCTATCCCATTGGAGAAAGTGATGCTGCAAAGTCCTGAGCTGCGACCTGAAGCTGCTGCTCGATGAGCGATGAATGATGATGACCATGTAATACATATCCGCGACCCTGAAGATGCAGTGCTAACGCAAAGCCAAAGTAGGTTCTGCAAGAATTTTGATGCATTGAGTTTGGTAATTCGTAAATAGGTAGAGATTTTTGGTGATGGAGAAGAGCCGAGAGAAGTCAGCTTCACATCAACAAAAAACGGTCAATACATGTAGAAACTGCTTTTACATCAAAATGTACTAGAAACCTTTGATAATTTAAAATTTAGTTGACACATGGTCTTTCCAACCTTTATGCTGTATCCGCTTTCCTTACATCGTGTAGCTTTCTTGCCGTTTTGGTGTCCCGATTGGTGTCGAGATGTGGGTTGAGGGTGGTAGTTGATCTCTTTCATTCAAGCTCATTCAGCTTTGCCGAAACTATTTTCTGGCAATGAGATGTGATTAGCTTTGTTGATACTATTTACTTGTCAACGAAACGTTGCTTGTCACGAGATTTTTGTTTCTTTTTTCCTCCACCCATATGAAAAAGCTGTTGGATAATAGCTTATTTCTCATATTGGGCAGCTCAAGTGCATGTAAGCCAAACAAGCAGGGGCTTGTCCTGCTAGACATCCTTTTTCCAACCAATTTATGTAGATATTGATTCACTTTATTTTATTTTGTTCTACTCCAATGAAAGGTGGGCGGATGGATCCATGCTAGTTCAATTTGTCTGGCATCCATTTTATAATTCATATTTGTAGCATCTGTTATTTTCATATTTGCTAAACACAATTCCAAATATTATGCCTTTGCAAGGCGACTTGAGATTTTTGTTATTTCATGTTAAACTCTTCCCAGCTCTGTAATTTTTGACAGAATATTTTGAAGGTGTGAAATGAACGTACGTAGCGTTTCCCATCTGTTTTCAAGTCAGCTCCAAGAACTTGGACGTTGTTCAACTTTAATTTGGTGATCAGTGCTTCAGGCTATGTCTCATTATTTTCAACGACTTGTTTGTTTGTTGAATACCAAGTTCATCGTTCTTCCAGACGTAGCTCTAATGCTTTTCAAATCAATTGATCTTTTGGAATTTTTTTTTCTTAATCAAATTGCATTTTTAAATCTTTCATTCGACTTTACCCGACACTGTTGTGGAATTTTAATCTTCTCTATTAGATTCAATATTATGGTTCGCCTCGTTTCACCCTCTCACACTTGAAAGACTTTAGTTCGTCTCTTGATTATATCCAAGATTTGCACAACGCTGACATCCTAGGGGTGGAAAGAGCTGTTCGTCAAACATTGACATCCAAGTATGAAGTTAAAGAGCTATTCGTATCATCATCATCATCGTATTAGGACGTAAAAAAATGACTCCCAAATCTAGTATTATATGTGGTGAGAGTCTCAAATAAAAAATAGCATCTACAAATCGAATTGACGGCGCAGTTTGAAACCATCGCATGTCAAAAGTGGGATGATGAAATCGATTCAGGGAAGTCGCAGCGTGGTGCTTTCGGCTCTTTCTGAACACGGAGGCCCCAAAGAGTTCCCAGTGGTTCCTCCTCCTACCTAAATAAGAACTTAATACCCCAACTCCAACAACAAGTCCTCTCGAGTGGATTGTTGTTGGAATCTTCCGCATGAAGCAAAGCATATATTACATCAAGAGATCACATCCTGGACGTATATATTTGTCTGATGTACTTGGATCACAATCTACGAAGGATGAGAAAGAATTTATTCGTCGATCACCTTTTACTTTCTTTAGAGGAATCAGATCCCCGATGATGTTACAAGGTGGACGGCTCTTCAAGAGAAGAAACATAAAACAGATGCCGATGTCATAAGCAGCTGCTGCTTTTTGGGCGGCTGAGGCCTTCCTTCACAATCAAGAAATCCATCAAGTCTTCATCCTTTGGACCCTTTCATTACAACGTTAGGCCAAGCTCTCCTTTGCCTGCTTGTGTGTGTGTGTGTATATATATTTGTCCTCCAGCTCCTACCAGTCTTTAAAGCTGAAGCAACCACTGAGTCGAAGCCTTTGCTCTTCGTGACAGCATGGACAACTTCAATAAACAAGCTCCTCCACCAGGTCTCTCTCTCTCTCTCTGTCTATCAGTCTATCTATCTATCTATCTATCTATCTATCTGCAACAATAAAGCTGTAGTTTGATGTAAATGAGTTTGTGTGAAAGGTTATCCGACTGAGAAGTCATCACCACCTAAGAAGAAATGCTGGCCGCAATCCAAAAAGAAGGGCGAGAGAGGGTTCATCGAAGGATGGTAAGCTTTGTCTTCTACCTCCCTCCGACGGTCCATGATCACACTGCATGCGCGGCCTTGGAAAATTTGTATCCTTTTTTTTTTTTTGTGATAACATCATCTAATTTTATGCCTGTAATATTTAGGATAAGATATCAATCACGTTTACGTGCATATTTCATGCAGTCTTGCTGCACTTTGCTGCTGCTGGTTATGCGAAGCTTGCTGCTTCTGAAGGTGGGGATACTTGCGATAAGAGGAAGGAGATCTCAAAGACATACTACATGGAATCGATGGCTATATGTGCTACTTATATGGGATAACTTTGTATTAATCTCGTCTGTGAACGTCTCTTATATGAAGAGTATGAGATATATGTGCTATATGTTCTCTGTATTGGGTTATTCGAAATACTAATTGCTGTTTAGTGCCACAATGAAATGACATCACTCGAGCCAAGGAATATGATAACAATCCATTGCTTTCTTGAGTCTAAACAACTATACTTGGAGATGCTGAAGCACGAGTTAGAACTAACAAAAGAGTGAACCCAAAACAAGTAGAAAAATATCACATAATTAATCGTACATACTTAGTCAAGATACACATATATATATATAATTGGAATACATGCTTTTGCTAAAATTTTTATTTTAAAATATTTATATTAAATCTATAGTTCGATTAATTGATCCATTTATATGGTGCAACTCCGGACCCTACACTTCAATTCGGACCCGACCCAATAGCTTTTCGTGTCGCATTTCACGCCCGTATTCCATCGACCGTTGGATCGAAGCACAAGCCCATCATTGGCCGTCCCATCATCGAGTTAAAAAAAAAATGGATCCGATAGGGCTTTGAACTGCCATCATCGTCAAGCGGAGGAGCCGTCCGCTGTCACTCGAGGAAGCGTAGGAGAAGGGCGGCAGAGCCATGGAGTCCGTCATCACGGAGCTGCACGAGATCGAGGCCGTCAAGTTCGGCAGCTTCAAGCTCAAGTCGGGCATCACCTCCCCCGTCTACGTCGACCTCCGCCTCATCGTCTCGTACCCTTCCCTCCTCGCCCGCATCGCCGACCTCCTCTATGCGGCCGCCGCCGCTGCCGTTTCCTCCCCCATCGACCTCGTCTGCGGCGTCCCCTACACCGCCCTCCCCATCGCCACCGGCATCTCCCTCGCCCGCTCCATCCCGATGATCATGCGCCGCAAGGAGGTGAAGGACTACGGCACCGCCCGCTCCATCGAGGGCGCCTTCCGCCCCGGCCAGTCGTGCCTCGTCGTCGAGGACCTCGTCACCAGCGGCACCTCCGTCCTTGAGACCGCCGCTCCGCTCCGCGCCGCCGGCCTCCGCATCACCGATGCTGTCGTCGTCATCGACCGCCAGCAGGGCGGCCGCGAGAACCTCGCTGACAACGGCATACGTCTCCATGCCCTCGTCTCCCTGTCCGACGTCCTCAGGGTGCTCGTGACCCAGGGGAAGGTGTCCGAGGACAAGGCTGCCGAGGTGAGGGCCTTCTTGGATGCCAATCGCAGGGTCGCCGTGCCCACGCCGGCCGTGACGAAGCCCATCGTCAGGCTTCCGTATGGGGCGAGGGCGGCGATGGCGAAGAACCCCACGGGAAAGAGGCTATTCGAATTGATGGAGGCGAAGCAGAGCAACCTGTGCTTGGCGGCGGATGTTTCAACTGCAAAAGAGTTGCTGGATTTGGCGGATAAGGTTACTTTCAGACAATCCGAAACTATCTTTTTGTGTTCTTTTTCTGTGTGTATGTGTTTGTAAAGATTTAGCCTAATTTGTAATTTTGTTTGTATTGGGAAGGGCAAACACTTCGATCACATTCTCATCTTTACAATTATGGTCGTCTCATTTACGTTTGCTTGCTACAAATCACAAAATGCAGAACGACATAAAGCTAATTTGTAATTCATCTCACTAATATTAGGGTATTGGGAAGTGCAAACACTTCGATCACATTCTTTTGATTGTTTGGTTCATCTTTGCTAGTTATCTTGTGAATTCCTTATGTTATTTTTTTCTAATTATATGCTTTGCATCCATCAGAAATTTACTTGTTATGCATCCTTGTTGTTGTGCAAACGATTGTGATTATCAACATTTTTGACTCGTTCTACGAACTTTATTCCTTATGCAGGTCGGCCCAGAGATCTGTCTATTGAAAACTCACGTGGATATACTGCCTGATTTCACATCAGACTTTGGCTCTCAGCTACGCGCGGTATGTCTCTTATAGCTTCCATTTAACTTCTTTTGCTTTCCCCTTTACTCATTTTTAGATGCATTCTCAGTAAGAGGCAAGGAATATAGACATGTCAAATGATACAACATTAAACGATTCAAACCATCTGACTATTTTCCATTTTATGGACACTAATCACACCAACAGTCTTGTTTTCTTTATTCATTTTAGTTAGTTGCATGGGTGCAGCAAATAATGATGAACATGCAGAAGAAATTGAAGATATGTATAATACTAAATCTCATCTATGTTGAACCCGGCCTAGATAGTGATAATTTATGTTAAACTGTGATAGCATCTTTATTTGTTCTTTTTGATCTCCCAAAGATAATGTTATGCATAAATAAATAACTGCTTAGCTGAGCATTAGTTGTTTGTCTGTTCTTGTTTTATTTATTCTGGCTTAGTTAGCCTCTGTTGACATAAAATAATATCTGATTTTTTTTCCAGTGTTTAGTTGAATTCTTGAGCGACCTATGTGGTGCCTGTCCTGTCAATGCTTTACTAAAGATGATTTTATTTAAATGATGTGAAATCATATCCATCTTAGATTGATCCTTTTGTGAGGCATTCATAAGTCATTTTTTAGCCAATTTCGGTTAGTTATTATTATTCTTTCTAAAGATTGCAGAAAGACACAACTTCTTAATCTTTGAAGACCGTAAGTTTGCCGACATTGGGAACACAGTGACCATGCAGTATGAAGGGTGAGATCCAACTTCATAATGGCTATATGCTTCATTTATCTTTCTTTTTTTTTTTTTCTCTTAACTCTTTCATTTGCTAGTTTATGTGACTTTGATTCTTGGTCCAGAGGTATATTCCACATATTGGACTGGGCTGACATTGTTAATGCACACATAATATCAGGGCCTGGGATTGTTGATGGTCTGAAGTTGAAGGTTTTTAACTGAAACAACCGATGCATCATTAACTGTTCTTCAGGAGAAATGTGTCTCTTAACTTTTTTGTTAATTCTGTTTTGATATGGTAAGGGCTTGCCTCAAGGTAGGGGCCTCCTGCTGCTTGCTGAAATGAGCTCAGCTGGAAATCTTGCTACAGGAGATTACACATCTACTGCTGTGAAAATAGCTGAAGAACATTCAGATTTTGTGATTGGCTTCATATCTGTCAATCCAGCATCATGGCAAGGGGGACCAGCAAATCCAGCATTCATTCATGCAACACCAGGAGTTCAAATGGTTTCTGGGGGAGATTCATTAGGCCAGCAGTACAACACTCCTCATTCTGTAAGTTTTTTGCTGGTTATATTTTTCAAACATTACCTTATTTAAACATTCAAAGCCATGTTAGGCATTTGAGGACCTTGACTTGTCATACGTTCATTGGTCTTCCTAAAAATTAGGTGATTTTTTAGCACTTGTTTCTGCTTGTGTTTGGGTAGATGGGTTTAAGAACAGAAAAAAAGGAATTATATTCCTAGATTGGTTGTCCTAACTATGCTGGATGATATATATTGCTTCATGCAGATGATCTTTTCATCCCGTGGAATAGGGGATGCCCACTGCAATATATTTCTTTGGCACATATCAACCAAATATCATATTATTGTTTCTTGTCATTTAAAACACGTAGTTTTGACTTCAACCTTATTTATTATATGGTTCCTGTATTCATCCTCTCTCTCTCTCTCTCTCTCTCTCTCTCTCTCCTCTGTCACCCCCTCTTAACATATTGCCGTTGGCTAGCTGTTGTGCCAGATACAATTCTAGTTGCCTGTTGCTCCAGTACACTGCATGGTGGTTTTCTTTGGACACTTGGTTCTCTATTAGATCCCTTAATTTTGCTCAGGTAACACTGTGGAAGGTGCAACATTGCATGCGAAATTTAAAGTGATCAATATTTAGCGGATGAGTCTTGGTGTCACGGTAAAGTTGCTCTTTTGTGACCTGGGTGACTAAGGTTCAAGTTCATAAAACAATCTCCCTGTTACATAGGAGTCTGCATTTATTAACCCGTCCTAGGACCCTCATTGACAGAATCCTTGTGCATTGACTTTGTCCCTTTTTTAATAGTCAAATGCTGAAAGATATAATATATTGATTTATAGGCTTTTTGACCATTGAGAAGGAGATGAAATAAAAGAATAAAAGTGAGTTGATAGGCAGGTAGGATTGTCTGGATATGTGTCATTTGATGATTAAATTTTTAAGGAAAATTGAATAGCTACCCAAATTTTATCCAAATTAAAAGAATTCTTGCTGATATGAATGTCAAGATGATGATCTCACTAGCGTTTGGAAATGCATCTGCCTAGCTACATTTTTCATTGGCTTGTAGAACAGTATTAATTACTTTTCTTTCCACTTCAAGATGCTTTGTCAAGTTTATGTTGTTTTCTTCTTTTTCAATCAAGAGACTGTTGTTTTGGTCAGTTTAGTGATAGAGGACTGCTGCTAGTTTCTGTAATCTGATATGGAATCCATGTTTCCTTTAGGACAACCAATTTTTAGATGTTGTAGCAGTAAGAATTAACAATAGACTGGTATAAGATATCTTTAGTCACAGAAATAGCCTCTACTAGCAGGGACAAGGCTATGCACCTTGACATCCATGGACCCTGCATTGGCACTGGATCCTTAGTGGTAAGATTCTTGTACAAAATTGGTAGGTGCCTTGCTTGGAATGGATCTTAAGTTGTAACTGTTTAAGAAGACCCCTTGGTTTATGTGACTAAGATAGTTAAAGAACTGTTGTACATGTGAATCTAATGATTCACACTTTATGTTCTACTTCAAGTTGCAATTAATATTTCATCTCAGTCATATATCTTCATCTTATTTTATAGAAATTATATAATTGATATTTTGGTTTCTCTTTTATGTACATTAGATATGTTTCATATCATGATTCGTCTTACTGATTTGTACGAATGTACCGATTGGTTGTTGGTACGATACTTACCAAACAATACCGATATACCGACACATGGTATAGTTGGGTTTACCGACAAACTAGTACGTACTGCCCATACCAATCCCTTATCGGACCAGTACATACTAGCTATACTGAGTGGTATGTTGCAGTACAACGAATCTTGTTTCATATGATAGAAACTCATAAAAGTATGTTGTATGGATAATTCAAATTAAGTTGATTGATTATTTATATTTCTTTCTCATAAGCCAATGTCATCTTTGGGCATGAGTCCTTCAAGTTTGGTGCAAGATCCCCTTCTGATCTCCAATTTAGTAACATATTCAAGGTTATTTCTACCTCTTAGTTAATTTATTTGTTTGGTGTGGATATGAACATCCAAAATCCAGCTTCATGTCTAATTCATTGTGCTTTGGCTTTTGCTGTGTATTTCCTATTAAACCTTAGGACTTCGGTTCTTGGGTCTTCATTCATCCATCACAACTGCTAATTCCAAAGTTTGATCATGCTATAAGCCTCTCTTCATCAAATGTAAGATTCCACAACTTGTGCAATCTTAAAACTTCTGATAGCCCTGTTCACTCTTGGCAAACTTTCTTCATCATGCCCAACATTTTAAACCGGCACATTTTTATTGTCAACGAAGCCTGATAATGAAGTCGGAACCCTACAAAGGTATGCCAAGATTAAAAGCATAACTACTACTTTCTTATTTGGTGAGTCTCTTTCAGAATATGGTAATCTTGGCCCTTTTACTAACTTTGATGAGGTCAGGTTCTTGGTATTAAGGCATGGCAGCTTTCAAAGATTTTACTGATTCGGGTTTTCCAGATACTTTTAATGTTGTCTTTGTTCTTTTGGGATCTGGTTTGCTTTATAGTCGCTGATCAGCTTGGGTTAGAACCTTCTTCATCATAGTAGATCCAGGAACGATGTGACCTGTCTGATTCCAGGGATCCTGAAACCTTAAACTAGAATATGTCTCATATATATCTTGAAATAGGAACTGTTATTTTTCCCAGCGACGAGTAATCTTGCCTACGTTTTGCTCTTCATGTTTGTCAATGGCATGATATGCATGAAAATCTCGCCATGTCAGGTCATGTTCCCAACTGCCCAAGCATCTCAAAATTTAATTTTTTGAAATATGTTATGCTTGATTGTATTAGTTTTACAAACATCTCAATATTTTGGAGGAGAGGAGGATCGCCTAAAAAGAGGCAAACCCTGCTCTGGTTCACGCCCAGACCGGTGAATACGAACTGGTATAAACCGGTCCGGATGACATGAAACACCTTGTTTTTGTCCTAGATCTTCATGTAAGACTCGTAGAAGATATTGCTAATGAGGTGTATTGTCAACAGGTTGTCAAGTATAGTCTCTACTTAAATAAAATTAATTTCTGAAATAAATTTTACTTGGTTGTCTTGCTGACAAACCGAACAAAAGTCTTGGACTTGTTCTTTAATCTTTTCAACTACAACATCTAATCGCATCTGAGACACTTTTGTCATCCATCCGGCTCACCATAATCGCTTTCTCCTGTGCAGGTAATCCATGACAGAGGCAGCGATATCATCATAGTTGGCCGTGGAATTGTAAAGGCCACAAACCCCGCCGAAGCTGCCAGAGAATACCGGGTCCAGGGTTGGGATGCCTACAAGGCAAAATGCTCCTAGATCATCTGGTTTCAACTATAATCCAGATCCAATCTCATAGACTTTCTGAGTTTGTCTTTAGATCCTTGCCAGTGTAATAATTCTCACTTATATTTTCAAAGATGCAGAATCAAAATAATGTATTTTCCAATGCTTTCTTTCATCCTAATTAAAAGTGCTGGATATTCAAACAACCAAGCCATTCTTAAGCCTCTGTTGAAATGCTGTTGGATGATGTCTCTATTGATACCTCAATTTTGTAGTTTCATGTGGTCATATGACAATTCTTAATTGCATGGCTCAATTTGTGCCTTCATTGCACTCAAATCATTTACGTCAGATCATATTGTGGATGTACGGAAGGCCAGCGGGAGAATACAGCTCAGCTGAGATCGTTGACTTGACTAACTATATTAGGCAACCCTGAGCGCTTGCCGACGGCACTTCAACTATGACGCTTGTATAGCATCAGAGCCAGTCGTTCGATCACTAGTGCCTTTCATCCGTACCTTATCCGCTTGTGGAAGAAGCAGCGGAGAAGAGCATGGAGGCGACCACCACCGTCTCCTCCTCCTTCCATGTAATCGTCTTGATCCCCATCTCCATTCTATTCATCTACCACCTCCTTCGCCGGTGCTGCTCGACCGCAAAGCCCACCGGTAACTACTGCCCCTTCCCCGACCCCCTCCTCGGCAACCTCATCCCCTACCTTCGCAACCAACGCCGGTTTCTCGACTGGGCGGCCGACCTCCTCTCCCGCTCCCCCACCGGCACCATCGAGCTCCGCGGCCCCCTCGGCATCTTCCGCGGCGTCGCCACCGTCCGCCCTCTTGTTGTCGACCACCTCCTGCGCTCCAACTTCTCCAACTACGTCAAGGGCGACCGCACCCGCGATGCGCTCTCCGACCTCCTCGGCCACGGCATCTTCAGCGCCGACGGCCACCTCTGGTCCCTCCAGCGCAAGACCGCCAGCCGCGAGTTCACCACGCGTTCCCTCAAGTCCTTCGTCTCTGACGTCGTTCGGTTCCAGCTCCGCGATCGGCTCCTGCCGCGGCTCTCGGTCGCCTCCGACGAGGGCGGGACCGTCGATCTCCAGGACCTGCTCCGCCGCTTCGCTTTCGACAACATCTGCACCATCGCCTTCGGGACCGACCCCGCCTCCCTCCGCCCCGGTTCCGGCGTCGGCGCTGAAGACCACTCCTTCTTCGACGCGTTCGACGCGGCAGTCGAGATCTCGTCGGCTCGCATGTTCGCGCCGCTGCAGCTGGTTTGGAAGTTGAAGAGATTTCTCAACGTGGGGTCGGAGCGGAAGCTCAGGAACGTGATGAAGACGATCGACGAGTACGCCATGAACATCATCGAGCTGAAAGAGCAGCAAGGAACCAAGAAGCTGGACCTGCTGTCCAGGTTCGCGGCGGCGCTCGAGGAAGACGACAACCAGCTGGGACGGATGTTCGAGGGACCACAGCAGAAGAGGAAGTTCTTGAGGGACATAGTGATCAGCTTTATTCTCGCCGGCAAGGACACCACGTCGGCGGGCCTGACGTGGTTCTTCTGGCTACTGGCCGTCCACCCGCGATCCGAACAGAGGATCTACGAAGAGATAACCAAGCATGACGAAGAGGCGGCGCAGGTTATGGGCTACGAGGAGCTGAAAGGGATGAAGTACCTGCACGCGGCGATAACGGAGGCGCTCAGGGTGTACCCGCCGGTCCCGATCGACTCCCGAGTGGCGGTGGCGGACGACGTGCTTCCGGACGGGACGTGCGTGAAGGCCGGGTGGTTCGCTGACTACTGCCCGTACGCGATGGCGAGGGACGAAGGACTGTGGGGCACCGACTGCAGGGACTTCAAGCCGGAGAGGTGGTTGGACGAGAAAGGGGAGTTCGTGGGGATGGACGCAGCGAGGTTCCCGGTGTTCAATGCCGGACCGAGGACGTGCATAGGGAAGGAGATGGCCTACGTGCAGATGAAGGCGGTCGCGGCGGCGGTGATAAGGAGGTTTAGAGTGGAAGTAGCAGCGCTGGAACACAGCGGCGGTGGCGAGGTGTCCGTGCCGGAGCACGAGATGTCAATCACGCTGAGAATGAAGGGGGGTTTACCCGTCAGGCTGAAGAGAAGGATGAAATAGGCCGTGCGAAAGTAGGGGAGCTGCTTTCGAGTCATGAAAACCTGGCATTTCGTCGAACACTTAGATGGACGCATGTAATAATACTATCTTGTTCTGTGCATGGACGCAAACCGGCAATATCTCGATATATTCCGTCTTCAACGGAAGGATTTAAAGCTAATCTCAAGGACTTGTCTCCCGTACCATTTGTGAGCTGTTTATAGTACTGTTGAAGTTGGCATTTCGTCGAACACCTAATCGAGGCGTTTCAACTCCTCCAGAAAGTAGGTTAATAGATGATGAAAGGGGAAGAACAGTGAACATCTAATTGACTTACCAACGTTGATTGTCGTCAAAACCGATTAATATTAGTTCTTAATAATTAGTAATCGAGTTCTTTAATCTTTTCTTGGTCCGGTCATAACTACGTTTTGACCCCTCAGCCAGCCTCACTGACGCCAAGCTGCAAGCAGCAACTCTGGGATGGTTCGGAGTGCGCGGCGAGCGCACATTGGCAGGAGACTCACGGCATTAAGTTTCGCCTCGAAAGCTCCGTCCCGAGAAGCGGATCTCTGCGTCCTCCTCTCGTGCATGCGCCCGTCTGCGGCCGCGCCTCCGTTCGTTTTCGGTGTTCTTCTTCGGGGTAGGAAGCATTCAATTCCACACCCAATAACTTGGGCTCATAAGTGCCGCCCATGAAACCCGTTCACCATCCTCGTTCCACGCCACCGCTCTCCTCTTTCCCTTTCCCTGTAGTGCCAAACAACCAACCCTTCATCCTTCTCGTGAACTGACCATCCATAGTCCCTATGGAGGCAACGACGACAGCAGCTGCTGCAGTAACGGGGCAGGAGTAAGTAGTAGGGAGTGACCAATGATCCTTCGAAATCTCTGTTGTGTCAAGGGACCAGAGCTGCTCGCAGCTGTGTGGACCTTCCGGCCGGTGCATATTAATCCACCACAACTGTTTTTTCGGCTTCCGCTTCCGATGTCAATTCATTATAAATCCCGCGGCTCATCCCTGTCGCCTCCTCACAGTGGTGTCTTCTCTTCCTCCGCTTCTTCCACGGCCTCCGCCGCCATGGACAGCCCTGACCTTAACCTCTTGTTCACGGTCTCGGCCTTGGCCTTGTCCGCCCTTGTTCTGGTCACGTACAGATGCAGCAGGAGGAGTAAGGCGCTGAGGCTGCCGCCGGGCCCGCCCGGTTGGCCGCTCGTCGGTAACCTTTTCCAGGTGGCCTTCGCGGGCAAGCCTTTGATCCATCTCGTCCATGACCTCCGCCGGCAGTATGGGCCCATGTTCACCCTGCGCATGGGCGCTCGTACCCTCATCGTGGTGACCAGCCCGGAGCTCGCTCACGAGGCCCTCATCGAGAAGGGACAGCTGTTCGCCTCCCGCCCCACCGAGAGCACCATCCGTTCCGTCTTCAGCTGCAACAAGTTCACCGTCAACTCCGCCGTCTACGGCCCCGAGTGGCGCTCCCTCCGCCGCAACATGGTGTCCGGCATGCTCAGTGCCACCCGTCTCCGCGAGTTCCGTCCCGCCCGCGCCTCCGCCATGAACCGCTTCATCGACCGCCTCCGCGCCGAGGCGGAGGCCAACGACGGCGCCGTCTGGGTCCTTCGTAACGCTCGCTTCGCCGTGTTCGCCATCCTCCTCTCCATGACCTTCGGCGTCCAGCTCGACGAGGACTCGATCGTGCGCGTCGACGAGATGATGAAGCGGGTGCTCCTCACCATCAGCCCCAGGATGGACGACTACCTCCCTTTCCTCCGCCCCTTCTACGCCAGGCACCAGAAGAAGGTCCTGGAGATCAGGAAGGAGCAGGTGGAGACCGTTGTCTCCCTCATCAACCGGCGTCGAACCATTCTAAAGGACCCAAGCCTCGAGCCCAACGCGGCACCCTTCTCCTATCTCGACTCCCTCATCGACCTTAAAGTCGAGGGCCGCGACACCGCCCCCACCGAAGCAGAGCTGGTCACCCTGTGTTCGGAGTTCATCAATGGCGGGACGGACACCACCTCAACCGCCATCGAGTGGGCCATGGCGCGCATCATCGACGACCCGAACATCCAGGCCAAGCTCTACGAGGAGATCGTCGCCGAGGTGGGAGACCGACCAGTCGACGACCGCGACATCGAGAAGATGCCCTACCTGCAAGCCTTCGTGAAGGAGCTGCTTAGGAAGCACCCGCCGACGTACTTCTCGCTAACCCACGCCGCAGTCGAGCCGGCGAAGCTCGGTGGGTACGACATCCCTGCGGACGCCAACTTGGAGCTCTTCCTGCTGACGATCGCTGAGGATCCGAGGCTGTGGTCCAACCCGCTGGAGTTCAACCCGGACCGGTTCATCACGGGCGGGGAGACCGCCGACATCACCGGGTCGGCGGGGATAAAGATGATACCCTTCGGGGCCGGGAGGAGGATATGCCCGGGGCTGGCGATGGGAACGACGCACATCAGCCTGATGGTGGCGAGGATGGTGCAGGCGTTCGAGTGGCGGCTGCACCCGTCGGAGCCCAAGCTGGACTTCATGGACAAGGAGGAGTTCACCATCGTCATGAACCGTCGCCTCCTCGCCACGGTCAAGCCCAGGAAGTGAACGCGTCCGGCGGCAGTCTTAACTCCTATATATCTCCGTCCTCCGTTGGATACCGACGAAGCATCCAACACATCTGCAAGATCTACAGTCGCATCGTAGCGCTAGTGTTTGTAGTTTGGCCATGTGTGTGCTTGAAGCTTTTTGCATGGGCATTATAACTGTGAGCGTCTCATTAGTGGATTAAATGCGTATATTACTGTTAATTTGGGTATAATAATCATCTCGATAGATTAGTGGGCGTATTATAATATCATAGAGCATCAAGGCCATGATTTTAAAGGTTTTTTTCCTATAATTAATTAGTCAAGCTTATATCATTTTGTCTTATTTCAATACAATCAATGCCAATAAAAGTATTATCAGTGAAATTTTATCTTCATTTAAGACAAAAAAATTTTACATCATTTTTTAAAATTAAACTTGAAGGATAGGAAATTTAATTATATAAAAAAAAATCCGATGTTCTATAAGATTATGATCAAATTCATTTTGTGGTTTAGTATCACTATAAAAAAAAAAAATCTGATACATGTGATATATACTACAAGTCAAAGGCTTTTTCTTAGGATTGGAATAAAAGGTTGATTATATACTACAAGTCACAAGTCCTAATGCCCCTGGGTTAGGCTATGATTATATATATGCATGGCGTAACATATGAGATTTCATATTTGAAAATTAAGAACAATAAAAACATTTATTATTTAATGTGTCTTTTATTCTTCCCTAATTACTATACACACACAATTTGAGCTTTGTCAAACTCAGATCAACAACATCTCCTCTCCGATTTATTTCACTATCCATTCCAAGAATCCATTGGTAACAAGAGAGAAGAACAAAGAAGAAGAAAAGAAGTGGCGTCGGCAAACCTTCACGGGCTCCTGAAGGCTTGGATCACAAGCGAGAAACCAGACATCTCCTCCGACGACGACCACGGCCTGCTCTCCGGCGAGCTCCTCGTCCGGAACATGAACATGGCACACCCCGAAGGATTGCCGAACCACCAGTCATGCACGTCCCACATCACGTCCACCGGCGATCCCTCCACGAACACCGTCTGATTCCCCCTAAAGTTCCACCTGAGCTTCCTCACTTGCACCACCCTCTTCCTGTCGATGCACACCGACAGCTCCGAGTCCCTGGCGTCGCAGCCGTCTCCCTTGCACCTGACGGTGATCTCGTGGTCTCTCCCCGCGTCGCGGAACCGTGAGGTCGTCGAGTGGCGGCTGTGGCCGAGCACTTGCTCTTTTCTGCTGATCATGGAGAACTCTGCTGTCGGGATCGTGCCCCCGAACCTCCTGATGTGCTCCTTGCTCATGTCTCCGAGCAAGAGCCCGAACTCTGCGTTGACCATGACCACAACGTAGAAGTTGTCGATGGGCTCGGGGCCTGACCCGTATCTTGCAGAGGACAAGTCCCAGTGGACGACGACGGCGGACTTCCCGGAAACGTAGGACCGAGCCCCCTTCTTCTTCCTCAGTAGTTGGCAGCTCATGGCGTCGGGCTTCCAGCAGTGAAGCGATGGACTGTCGTCGACGCCGATGGACAGCGCAGGGCCGACGTGGCTCTTGGACCAGGCGACCCTGACGAGGAGCTCCTTCAGGGTGGAGAGCCGCACTCCGTAGACACAGGTAACTGCACTGACAACCGAGGTGCCATCGAGCGCTGAGCCGCCGCCGCTGCTGCCGGAGCAAGAGGCGTCGGAGATCTTCACGGCATTCTCGCTGAAACATGAGGCGAATTCCCTCATGGTCGGTGGAAGGAGAAGGTGATTGGAGAGGAGGCGCTTCCTGGTTCTTCCAACCATGTAAACTCGTTCCAGCTCGGTCAACACATCACAAGATCTCACTCACCAGTTGAGACCAGGAATCAAGGGACGCGGTAAAGGAAGAAGCAAGCAAGCAGCCGAAAGAGAGATCTCCAGCTTACAGAAAAAGGATGGAACCTTACAAATCGAAGCCCTCGCTTCCCACTGCCACTTCAGTCGGTCTCTTCCAATGCTTTGCTTAGAAGAAAGAACACGTTTCTTTTCTTGTACGTGCAAAAGGCTCTAATCTGTTCTGTGCTGCTGAGGCTAATGTAGGATCGATCAACGGGAAAGGGATGATGATGCGATGGACTGTGCTCCTGAGAGACACAACCACTCCAAGAACCGACGCCCATTGTATGAAATCGGGGTAACAATGTGCTCTTGGGAAGCTTCGGTGAGTGATTAGGATTCCACTAACCATGCTTCGCTCGCCTCTCTGCAGGGAATACAAAACATGGACAATTCGGGTCAACTCTTGGCACGAGGAGAACAAGAAAACAATGCATGCACGCAATTCCAAATGTACGGTGGCTATTTACTCACTGGTGCACACATGCTTGCTAAAACTCCGGATCTAGTGATGAAGATGAAGGTTAAGTTTCATGCCGATTCATATGAAAAGGTTAACTTCAATAAATTGCATTTATTTGTGTACTGGTGGCCAAACATTGCAACCTTTGGGATTGGTGAAATTTGTCTTGGGAGGCGGGATTCATCAAGAGGTGCAGAATGGAAGAGGACACGAGACCAGTTGGAAGTCAACGAATCTACGATGGTGAACATATCTGCGATGATCGAATAATCCCAAGTCCGCTTGCATTTATTAAAAATAAAGGGGGCCTGAAATGCTCACTCTGATCGAGAGGAGCTCGAAGAACAAGATGGAGCAAACTGGATGGTTAATCTATGCGAAGATCAAGATCATGAGTTTTCTAATGCGATTCATTTAATGATTAAATCATTAAAAGAGAAAACAATTTTAATAAATAGTAAAATATTTTGATAGTAAAATATTTAATCTGAAGAATATTTTAAAGTACGAGTAAAATCTTTTCTTAGAATTTATCTCTTATACTTCTCATGTCGAATATTTCTTCATGTCGAGAGAAGCTTCTTCCCTTGGAAAACTGAAACTTTAAGTGCGCAAGAACAGGACAAGTGCACCCAAAAATTCTTCAATGATTTGGGTGACGGCATTAGCAGCCCTCGTTAAGGCTCGAAGATGCAGATTGCAGAAGACTGCAACTTCACGACGCCTAAGAGAATGGTTACACTGTCATTTTCCTCCTCCGGCATGGCCGGCAACCCACGTTGGAGCTGCTCTCTCCCAGTGGTTGATGGATGGCTGTACCACCCCAAACCCTTTAATTAATGAAGCCTGAAACGATGTGACGGAGCATCCACCACAGCATGTGCAGTCCAGCCGTGAGCAAGTAAAATATACACCACAAAACTGTGGTCGCTGCAAGTGTTAGCGGCAATCAATTCTGCGTGACTTGAAATAAAAGCATTTAACACCAGCAAAGTAAAAGAGTCTCACCATAAAATTACTGCTGCTAGATCTATCTAATACACAGAGAAAAGGATCGACTGCAAGTGGCTGTTCTTTGTGGTGACGACTGGAAGACATTGAATATGCTTCTGACCTGGCAGGTACACATACATCAGCTTCCAAGTCGACTTGGACGATAAAGTAAAGTGTTATCCATGGTTGTTGTGGCCGCATCTATCTTAAACGGAAGAGAACGCTAGCTGCTCAGGATTGTGATGCAAACCCTCAAGCAAGAATGCTGAATCACATAATAAATATGTATACAGCAATCGCCAGGGTTGATATAGAGGTCTGTTCTAGGATTAATGCGGATGCTTTTAGGCTAGTCTTCTACTCCAAGTTGCTGCAGTCGGCACCGTGTCAGGGGTTGGCAGCCCACTGTACGAACGAGAAAGAAATCATCGTAGGAAGAAAGCACGTACAAGTAACAGAGGCGAACAGCAGACTGCCAGTTAAATACGCTGAACACTTCATTCGATTCGAGCGGTGGTATTGTGTCAATAATTTTATGACTGATATAAAAAAGAAGTTTATAATATAGTAAAAATTTCATCTAAGAAAATAGCTTAAAGGCATCAATTGAGATATTACAATTTCTTTCTCAATCTTCCTAATCCATCAATCTAAACGATCTTATGAAAATATAGAAATAAAGGAGAATGATTCTAGTTACTCTTACAGATTAATAATGGTATTGGATCTAAAGAAGATACCCAGATCATACAGAGATCTTTTTTTTTAAGATGATATCAAAAGGTACACATCGTACAATCGATTTATTGTTATTTGATTTCAATCCTAACATAAAAATATTTTCGCACTACAGAAAACATGATTATAGCTTTTATACTTACACGATTAGCATCAAGAAAAATAAAAGATGAAATGCCATTCTAAGAAAGGACAATAGTGACTTCAGATGATTAAGAGATTGATTTCACTACTCTTACACTCGTTAGGATACTTGGCACATTAATTAAGCACCCCACATGATCGTGCAATGCACAATGACATTAACTATAATGTCTAATAATTTGGTTAATTCTCACTTATTCCGAGCAATTGCGAATGCCTTCTATAAAAGATCAAAATATGCTACCTTCCCTTTAGGTGAAAACATTAAACTCTTTGAACCCTTCCAATCTTTTATCACTTCAATATTCTCAGACACATCCTGACATAGTTTTACAAAACTCGTCATCTAATTTGGTCATCTCTCAATATCAAACTTGTAATAGGTTTTGATGAAACGAAATCGATATTATATTCCGATGCATCGAATAATCAAAATTTACATTAAAAATTTGTTTGCTTAATTTAATTATCATGTCAAGCTCCACTAAGGATCAATAGCCTTGACTTTTGAACTAAAGGGGTATTAGATGGCAATAAATTTTGTTGTGTAGTTGTAATAACAGTAGGCATCTCGGAGGATCTTTTACTAGAACTTCTGTATAGATTTAAGCACAACTCACCTCCATTTATGATCAAAGCTAGATGTCATCTTCTCTTGAATTGTCATCTTGCCTCATGAGCAATCTTTTATAAGGAACATAAAAGAACCATCACTATGTTGAACACTGGACTTGTTTGATCAAGAAACAAATCCTCTTGGCTACATCCTTGTTGATAAATGTATGTTGGCCTAGCATCAACCAAAGATATAATCAGATTGCATATTTACCCCTTGAACTTTGTGTTTTATGAAATTGTCAGGCAATGAAGTAGGTTCTTCATGTACTTCTGTCTGAGGCATGTAGCAATTTCTGGGATCTACAATAAGATCTAATGCTCATAATTGAGGTTTTATAAGTTTATATCACATAAGTAAATGTTAATTTAAGTTTTTTAAGGCAGATGTAAAAACATCCTAGCTTTGTAAATTTTTTGTAATGTATATTTCCTTGCATATTAAACCAAAGCACTACTGCATGAGATGAATTACTCGTTAAAGATGTCTACCCGATAGGAGTACATTGTTAGTCAATCATCATTGTCACATGATGTCCAAGGTAAAAAGAGAAACGAAAGCCACTTGCCACCCATCTACCTACATCGATAAGAGTTCAAGACAAATTGTTATGGATTATCTCCCCCTTATTGCCCGTATGGATAAGAGGCCAAAGAAAAACTGTTTGAGGTAATCAAAGGCTATCTCCTGTAGAATATTTCATAAAATATTTTACCCATTACGACCAGGTATAAAAGCTCATTTTTAATATAATAAAAAAGAGGAGATTATCTTTTGACTACATGCATTCACACTCACATATTTCGAGTTGCTAACTTAGGTATCGTAAGGATTGGGTCGGGAAACCTCTCTCGACCTTTGTCTTCGTATTGGTGGCATATCGGGAGTTTAATATTTCTACCTCAGAAGTACCTCAAACGACTTTACGCATATAGGTTCGAACCATATTAGGCTAACTAGGCCTTCAATGACTTCTTCTCTCAATAATTTTTAATACAAAAAGAAGGGTTCAATATCACAAGAATGCTTCCTTGTCGATCCTCTCAATGAACACTCAAGCGAGCAGGCTTTGCTCCCAACCTACAATACTTTTATCCAGGGTGATAACTGCTATCCTTTCAGCACATGGACATATCCACCTCAGTGCAAACATTAATGCGATTCTGGTGTTTATTCAATGAACCATACCACCACTCAATCTTGCTTGAATCCAAGACCTAGTTGATAGATTTGTTGGAGGATTCCTTGCAGATTCAGTTATGACAGATAGACCAAGTTTGACGAAAATGTGACAAGAGTTCTAACAATCAAAAGGAGAAGCATTGGTTGACCTCACCTCAGGTTAATCATCATTTACCCAGAAAATGTAGGAAGGATCTGATTTTAACGAACTTTCGCCTCTCCTCGTTGTAGGTGTTCAATGGTAGTGTCGAGCTGATAGAGCACATTATAGCTTTTCATCCAAATGTCATTGTATGATACTTCAGATGTCTTGATATGTCATGCCTTCTTGACCACATTAAGAAGCCTAACACGAGAATGATGCAACCACTTGAAGCCACTTCCCATCATTTCTTTTGCTCAACTTGCGAGATAGTTCGAACTTTACTTCCAGAAACGTGCGCCCGAGGCCATTAGGAATAATACTTCTTGAACTCAAGTAAGGAGAGGAGGAAACGCTTATTGACTTTGTTGTTCGGTTCATGAATAAAAAATATGATACATGGTAAATGCCTATCTGTCACTCACAATACAAGCTTTCATGATGGGGCTCAAGCCATCTTGCCTCTTTTAGTTGTTGATAGAGAGACCACCAACAACTATATTATAAGCACTTTAAAGAGTCAATCAATATATTATCGTCGAGGTAATGATCTCAAGTAAGCATGAAGAGTCATGTAAAAGGCTAAAGTAAGAACAACCACAATCCACCTTGACCTTGAGGTCAGTACAATATCTGAGAAATGAACAACCTAACCTACCACACCCGAGGTCCAAGTTAACTATTCTGAATATGACTAGAATTAAAGTTTTTCTATAGATAAATGAGAAATAGCTTTTAAAAGACTCTCACCCGACGAAGACTTCGTTAGCAAAAAGAGACATGTTCAAATATTGATAGTTCTACCAGGATTGTGACCACGACATAGAGAATTGTCATAATTTAAAAGAGAAAATTGAAGAACTTATATGTTGAGAGATAGATTGATGTCATCGTTAGTGGACCTACCTCAAGGGATCTAGTTCCTTGGGTCATAAAGCTTATGCCCAAGCTACTCATTGAAAAGTGTCGAAGGATGAAGGGCAACCTAGAGATAAACTTCAATGAGGAAGAAATGGAGTACATTGACCTAAACCATAATGATGCCTTAGTAATTTCTGTAAGAACAATCAATGCTCCGATAAAGAGAGTCATGATTGACACAGATAGCTTTGCCAATATCCTCAACTTTGATGCTTTCTAAAAACTCAAACTCTCAATTAACAACCTTATCCCTATGACTTGTTCACTAATGGGGTTCACTAGCAACTCTATCTCACCTCTTGGGACTATAAACATACACATCACATTAAGAGAAGCCTTGCTACAAAATGATATAGGCTAAATTCATGGTAGTGGATATTTCCTTAGCATACAATGCAATAATAGGTGAACCAATACTGAGCAAACTTAGGGCGATTGTATCGACTGACCACATGGTGATGAACTTTTCGATGAGAATTAACATTAAAAAGTTAAGAAGTAACACAAAGGAGTTGTGTTAGTGTTACATGATAGTGATCTACCTATTGAAAAAGGCCTGATCCGAGACGCCACATATGGACTCCTGAGACTTTGCCGAGTCTATCCCACATCCTGAGTCGGTGGAGCCATTGATTAAAGCACCCTTGGATAAGGCCCAACCTGATCGAGTTATCAAGATTAGGGTGGCACTTCCCAAAGAGAGATAAGTATAACTTATCAACTTCTTTCGGGAGAACACCAAGGTGTAGAGGTCAGGGAGGTCAGAAAACCTAACCCCCTCCTTCTCTTGAGGCATAGATGTCATGGTCCAAATCGGGAAACTCAATGCCCTCTTTTGCTCAAGGTGAGGATGTTAAGAAACCCGACCCTCTCTTTGCTTATGGTCCTCGTTGAGACATGGAGGTCGAGAAACCTGACCCCACCTCCACTTGAGGTATGATGATTAGAAAACCCGACCCCCTCCTCAGCCAAAAGCATGTTATAGTCCTCGTCGAGGCATGGAGGTCGAGAAACCTGACCCCCTTCTTCACACGAGACATGGAGATTGAAAAACCTAGTCCCTTCCCCACCCAAGGCATGGCGATTAGGAAACCTGATCCCCTCCTCCGTCCGAAGGGTAGTCAATGATGGATTGCCACCAATAGTGCTCGCACCCCAATTTTATAGTGGTTCGATCATACGACCTATATCCACTCTCGGTTCCTTTTCACTTGAGGCCACCGACTTTCCACTAGTAGCCTTCTTCCAATGGGCGAGGACTGAATCCCTTACAGCGCCTTTTCCTTTTGATGGGCTTAGGAGATATTCCTTACAAGCATTAACACACTCCTCTCTTTGAATACAAATGAAGAATAGAGGAGAGAAAGGATTTCAATAGCATTTTTCTACTTTTAGGTTCATTATGCTTGTATTACAACCTAGGGATGGGAGGGGTTTTTATAGGCTCCAATTTGATTCAAACTTGGAGCCAAAAACCACCTCATCCCGGGTCTACTAGGTACTAGTGGTACCACCGCCTATCACTGGCTGTACCATCGCTAGTTTGACCATGACACTAGTGGTACCATCGCTTAACACATTGACGTTATTAGTGTATTGGGCGATACCACCGCCTAGTATAACTTAGGGAGTTGAACCTAAGTGGTTCCATTGCCCAAGTCTGGCGGTGCCATCGCCATACAAGGTCCAGCACTTCTGGTTGGGCCTTAAACCTGACCCAAACCAGTCTATTATCGGGCCTAGTTGGCCCCTACTTGGGTTATAGAATGATTACCTAATTCTAACCCTAATTATATGTTAACTATAAAATTAAAAATATTTCTTAAGCTAATACAAAGTTCGACACATCAAGTCTCCTCCGACAAGCTTCCGGTGGTCTTCCGACGAACCCTCGGATACCATTCTGCGGACTCCCGGCAAGCTCCTGGACTTCACGATGATCTTGGCAAGTTCTGACGAGCTTCTTCGGCAAGCTTCGATCTTTCTCAGTGAGCTCTATGAACTTTTGAAAACCCTTCAGCAAGCTCCCTACTCATTCTCGGCCAGTTCTTGCAGCACTCCTAACTAATCTTTGGACTTCCGTCGAACTCTCGAACTCCCAACGATTCCATTGCACTTGACTCCGGTACTCTGTTTCACTTTATATTTTTATCGTTCTCATAGTTAATCCTATACACATAAACCTTAATTCTACTTCGATTTAGTCAGTTACACGAATCAACCTCTTGTTGCCCGGTACATAATTGGTTAGCACTTCATCCAGTCCTTTGGTGCACCATGCTCTCTTATAGCCTATTGTCCAATCAACGGTTGACTTCCGCAATCCCAATCTCCTTGGTGCAACACCACTCTTTTTGGCCTGATGCCCAATATCCGAAGCCTTCTGCCGATTGTTGATCGGACCTCCGGCTCGACGTCCAATATCCTGACATGATTTCCTCTGATGCAATGCTGATTCATCCTGTGTCAACTATCTAATCATAATCGATAGTAGACCTACGTCACTCAAAATACAATTAGACAACTAAACATAATCAATTAGTTTCATCATCAAAATCCGAGACTCAATAGTCTTTTCCTTTTTGACGATGACAACTAATTGATAACGGAGCTATCCTCAACTCATCGGAGTTTAAACAAACTCCCCCTATCAATATACCATATTGATAGAACACTTGGATTATACTAAATCGAAGCAACATATATCAAAAACATGTTATCAAAAATATCATCCAAAATATTACAAAATATCATTACCATGAAGTCATCAATCTACTTCTCCCCCTATGTCATCAACAAAAAGGAGAAGTTGCATCATAGCTAGTTTAAAAAATATGCAAGTTTTACAATTATACTAGCTCTTAATCTAGATGTTCAACATACATCACTTTAAAACATTCAATTATAGAAAGTTCTTAAGGATGTGTAATCATGGCAATTCAATACTTACTTCTTGTGCAAGTTTGCACTTTGCTTTTCTTGAGATTGCAAGGTAACAATTGTTCCTTTTCTTTATAGAAGTGCAACTAGCTTTCCTTTGCTAGCAACCAATTTTTTGTAAAAAATTACATCACTTTAAACATGCAAGCTAACTTTTTATTATAACAAACAAGCATAGAAGTATGGCAAGTATAAGATTGTAAATTTTTTAAGTTTTGCCTTTTTGCTTTTTTTGAGATAGCAATTCTTGGTTCTCTTTGTGATGTTCAAGATAGTAACTTTTCTCTCTCTTTGTCTTTGTAAAAAGAAGGGAGGACAAAATTTTCTTTCTTTTTACATCAACTTTTCATATTATTTAAAAAAAATCAATCAATAATACATACAAGTAGTTAAATGACATATCATGATTTAATGATTTATCATAAAATAAATTAATTTTCAATCACACATAAGACATGCAAGACAAAGTAATCATGTCATTTCGAAGTCATGAAAAATATGAAATCAAAGCTCAAGTAAATCAAGAAGAACATGATTCATTTGATAAATCCTTTTAATAATGATTCATCATAAAAGATATAAAGATCGTATTTCATATTGAAGGATTTCAATCATCAAGATATCAAGATCATAACTTGGATTGTTTTCCTCTTTAGTATACAGAAAAAGAAAGCAATCATAGAGGAAAAGATTTTGATTTCCATAAAAGAGTGTCTCAAGTCAAGAGTCCGAGAAATCAAAGTCATGATTCATAAACCTCATTCAAATCATCAAAATCACTTTTAAGAGATTTATAAATGACATAGATAGACTTGAATAAAACTTATCATCAAAACCATTTTCATAGATTAAGAGATGAAATCATTAATCTCGATAAGATAGGGATAGAAAATGCCTTTGCCTTCAATGTCAAATAAGTATTAACATGTAAGACCAAGAGGAAAATTTCATAATATAACTCATCAAGCATGATTCTAAACATTCATTTTCAAGCCATGATAAAAAGAATAAATCTAAGGTTCAATCATATCATGTCATGAATTCTAAAAGACATCTTAAGTTATCAAAATCGTATTAGAAAGATATTTTATAAAGATATAATACAATCATAAATATCGTTAAGTGATTCATTTATATCATTTCATTCGGATTCATGATTCATTTGGAAGGTTCTCCTCTTTAACAAATTAAAAAAAATTTATAGGAGAACAAAATGAATTAAGGGAGATAAAACATGATTGAAGCATTGAACATGATTTATATTTAAAATGTATCTTACGTCGTAAATATGAATCAAACATTTGTTAAATCTGAAATCATCCTCATAATCACATTCAATAAATTCATACATAACAAGCATAGATTCATGAATTTCTTATTGAAAAATCGATAAGATAAAGGATTGCATTTTATTTTTATAAGTTTCTATTCATGTGATTTGCTTCTTTTAAGCATGCCTTTACCTTAAAAAAAGTGCCAACATTCAAGACAGAAAGACAAATTTCGTCATAATGATCAGTAAGTTGAAACTAATTAAGCTTACGGCATTTTTCAAAATCGATTCAAGAGATTCATATGATATACATGAATTCATCATTTGCCTTTTTATTAAAAAATCAAAAACTTTTAGAGAGAAATTTTTTTAATAAACATATATTTTCTTTTTATGATTTATTTCATATAAGCATGCCTTTGTCTTTTAATGTCAAATAGAGACAAGCATGAAAGTTCAAGACGTAAAGGCAAAATTTCATAAAACAAATCCTAATATGTATTATCGTATAAATCCAAAATCAAGTTTTAAGAGAAATCATTAAGGCCAAAAACATGATACACTCATTTATTTTTAAAACATTGATTATGATTACTTTCATGAGATACACAAAATTCATGAAATGAGTTCATTAAAATCAATATGATAGAAAATGTATTTTCATTTCATGCAATTAATTTCATGTAAGCATGTTCATATCTTTTATGAAAACATGTATCAACATTTAAAAACGAGATATAAGTTTCGTCATAAAGCCATCAAGACCAAACTCATCGAAAATAAAATGTCATGATAATATATTTTTAATTTTTATGTGTCTTATTCATGTGATTGATCTCATACTAGTATGTTCAAATATTTCATATGAGAGCCAACCATCAAGTCAACAATGAAATCATACACATACATTTAACATTTTCATTATCAAGTATGATTTCATAACGAATGCTCAATTTTTTATTCGAAAGCCATGAATCATCATATAAATCCAAATTATTATCAAATTTTTTTATTCAAAAATTTTATTTAGAACAATGTAGATTAATTACATGTAAGCATGCTCAAGTCATTTTTGTATAAAAGATGTGCGTCAAAAATCGAAACACAAGTTTCAAAGAAATGACACGTCATCTAAAAACTTCGTTATGGACACGATTAAGGCCAAAAGCACAATATTCCAGAATATAGAGTTTCAAATCAACATTACTTCAAATCGTCAAGCATCATGTTTAGAGACAAAAAAATAATATAAAACATCAAGATACATATGTGTGGATTAATCCTAAGCAATATCACAAATCATGCAAGTATCATTTTAATTTTTACTTTTCAAAAATACTAGAAAGAAAAGCATGATATAATTTTTGAAAAATAATTATTTATTTCCTACTAACTAAGTTAAGCAATTCATGAAAATATATCAAGTAATTTTATAACAATGTACAAACATTTCAGGTGAGTTTCTTATCTTCTTGTCAAAAACTGTTAAAGCCCAATTCGTTTCTTCTTCACTTGATTCTTCTTGGCGAGTATTTTTCTTCTTCTTTGGTGGCCTCTTCTTTCGTTCATGATCATTTTTAGTTTTAGATTTTTGTTTAATGAACTTGTTAAAATTCATTATTATGTGTTCAATGTCCTAATCAATTGAGTCATCACTCAAGTGGTATTCATTTGTCTGAAGTTTCAAATCATTCTTATTCTTTGAAAGGTGGTTCATATGTTCGTAGTATTCAAGGAAGCTCATTTCATATGTTATCAATGAGCCAATGAGTTCTTCCAATGAAAAATTATTTAAATCTTTAGATTCTTGTATCGTCGTTATTTTCGGATCCTATCTTTTTTGGAAGGGATCTTAAGATCTTGTTTATGAGATCAAAATTAGAAAAAGATTTACCAACAACTCTTAGACTATTGACGATATCTGTGAAACAAGTGTACATATTGCTGATAGTTTCGTTGGGTGCTATTTGGAAAAGCTCAAAATCATACATGAAGAGGTTTACTTTCGAGTTTTTAACTCTACTAGTTCCCTTGTACGTGATTTTAAGTGTCCGCCAAATATCAAAGGCCGTTTCGTAAGTTGAAATCTGATTAAACTTATTTTTATCTAAAGCACAAAATAAGGCATTCATAGCCTATGTATTTAATGAAAAAGATTTTCTTTCTAAATCCAACCATTCATTCATCAGTTTAGAGTGAAGGTAGAAGTCGTTTTCAATGACATTTCATAAATTTAAATCCAAAGAAATCAAGAAAACTCTCATTCGAGTTTTCCAATATGTGTAGTTCGATCCGTTAAACAACGAAGGATAAACTATCGAAAAACATTTCTCATGGGTATAAATCCGAAAGAGAAACAACGTGGCTCTGATACTAATTGTTGGGATCTAGAGCAATACTAAGAGGGGGGGTGAATTAGTGCAATGTTAAGAAGAACGATAAATTTCAATGATTTAAAAATACTTTCAAAACTTCGTACAATTAAAATATATTTCAATGAAAGCCGATCGAAAATGTATTAAACTTGAAAGAGTTTAAAGAGGATAATGAGGAAATCGAGCAAGTAAAGAAGGTTTGTTGAAATGTAAATTACGATAAAATAAACACAAACCAATTTTATAGGGGTTCAGTCATACGACCTATATCAACTCTCGGTTCCTCTTCACTTGAGGCCATCGGCTTTCCACTAGTAGTCCTTCTTCCAATGGGTGAGAACTGAATCTCTTACAATGCATTCTCCTTTTGACGGGCTTAGGTGATATTCCTTAGAAGCACTAACACATTCCTATTTTTGAATACAAATAAAGAATAGAGGAGAGAAAGGATTTTAATAATATTTTCCTACTTTTAGGTTCAGTGTGCTTGCATTGCAACCTAGGGATAGGAGGGATTTTTATAGGCTCTAAATTGATTTAAACTTGGAGCCAAAAATCATCACATCCCGGGTCTACAGGGTTCTGGTGGTACTATCGCCTGTTTGACCCTGACACTAGCGGTACCATCGCCTGACACACTGACGTTGTTAGTGTACTAGGCGGTACCACCACCCAAGTGCTCTAACACTGGGCAGTACCACCGCCCAGTGTAACCTGTGGAGCTAAACCCAAGTGGTTCCACCACTCCAGTCAGACAGGGTCCAGCACTTCTGGTTGGGCCTTAACTCGGCCCAAACTAGTTTATTATCGGGCCTAATTGGCCCCTACCATAGTTATAGGATTATCACTTAATCCTAATCTTTATTATGTGCTAACTATGAAATTAAAAATATTTCTTAAGCTAATACAAATTCCGACACATTAAGTCTTCCTCCAGTGAGCTTCCAGCAAACTTCCAGCGGTCTTTCGACGAACCCTCGGATACCATTCTGCGGACTCTTGGCAAGCTCCTGGACTTCACGATGATCTTGGCGAGTTTTGACAAGCTTCTTCGGCAAGCTCCGATCTTTCTCGGTGAGCTCTGTAAACTTCCGACAAATCTTTTCGGTGAACTTCCGAAAACCCTTTGGTAAGCTCCCTACTCATTCTTGGCTAGTTCTGGCAGCACTCCCGAAGAATCTTTGGACTTTCGTCGAACTCTCGAACTCCCAACGATTCCATCGCACTTGACTCCAGCACTCTATTTCTCTTTATGTCTCATCGTTGTCATAGTTAATCCTGAACACATAAACCTTAACTCTACTTTAATCTAGTCAGTTACACGAATCAACCTCCTATTGCCTGGCACGTCATTGGTTGGCGCTTTATCTGTTAGGGATCGAGTGGCACTAAGAGGGGAGGGAGGGGGGGTGAATTAGTGCAGCAGATAAATACAATAAACTTCGACGATTTTAAATAAGTTTCAAAAACTTCGTATGATGAAAATTATGCTTTGATTAAATCTGCAACCAAAGGTGTTTTAGAAGTAAATTGATTCATAAGAAGGAGATAAGAAGGTAGAGCATCAAAGTAAAGATGATTTGCAGTAAAATAAATTGTAAGAATATAAACACAAACTGATTTATAATGGTTCGGTCATACAACCTACGTCCACTCCCAATTCCTCTTCACTTGAGGCCACCAGCTTTCCACTAGCTATCCTCCTTCCAATGGACGAGGATGAACTCCCTTACAACACCTCTCCTTTTGACGGGCTTAGGAGATAACCCTTACAAGGCTTCTTACCCCTCTCTTGGACTAAAACACACTCAAAGCTTAGAGGAAAGATTTTGACACTATTTTAAGAGAGTTTTTCATTTTTCTTTCTCAATTCTAGATACCCTTTCAACCATGAATGAGAGGGGTATTTATATGCCTCAAGAGGATTTAATTTTGGAGCCCAAATTTGAATCACTTTCGCTTTTTTCGGTGTTGGTGATGCCACCACCCAACCAACGGTGCCACTGCTTGGCTCTCGGCCTTTGGCGGTGCATCGCTTCCAGCGGTGCCACCGCCTGGCTCTCGGCCATTGGGCAGTGCCATTGCCCGGGCTATTCCAGCTCACTGGTTGGGCCTTAAACTCGGCCCAGACCAATCCGTTATTGGGCCCAATTGGCCCCTACTTGGTTTATAGGATTAACACCTAATCCTAAACTAAATTACATACTAACTACAAATTTTCAAGATATTTCCTAAGCTATCACAAAGTCCGACACGTCAAGACTTCTTCCGGCGAACTTCTGACGGTCTTCCAACGAACCCTTAGAAACCATTCTACGGACTCCCAGCAAGCTCCTGGACTTCACGATGATCTTGGCGAGTTCCAACGAGCTTCTTTGGCGAGCTCTGATCTTTCTTGGTAAGCTCCACAAACTTCCGACGAACCTTCCGGTGAACTTTCTAAAACCCTTCGACAAGCTCCCTACTCATTCTCGGTCAGTTCCGGCAGCACTCCCAACGAATCTTCGGACTTTCGTCGAACTCTCGAACTCCCAATGATCTATCACACTTGACTTTTGGCACTTTGTTTCGCTCTACATCTTCATCGTTATCATAGTTAATCCTACACACACAAACAAAAACTCTACTTCGATCTAGACATTTATTATAACGCGAATTGACATTCAGTTGCCTGGCACGTCATTGGTTGGTGCTTCATCCGATTCTTCGATGCATCGTCCTCTCTTGCAGCTTGTTGCTCAATCGACAGTTAACTTCCACAACCCCAATATTCTTAGCGCAACTCCGCTCTTCTTGGCCCAATGTCTGACGTCCGAAGCCTCCTCCGATTGTCCAATATCCTGACATGATTTTCTTCGATGCAACGTCAATTCCTCCAATGTCAACTGTCTAATCCTGATCAATAGTAGACCTGCGTAACTTAAAATGTAATTAGACAACAAAACACAATCAATTAGTTTCATCATCAAAATCTGAAATTCAACATCATTTAGTTCTTCGGCGCACCATCCTCTCTTGCAGCCTGTTGCCCAATCGACGATTGACCTCCGCAACCCCGATCTCCTTGGTACAAAATCACTCTTCTTGGCCCGATGCCCAATATCCGAAGCCTTCTGTCGATTGTCGATCGAACCTCCAGCTCGACGTCCAATATTCTGACATGATTTCCTCCAGCACAACGTTGATTCATCCTATGTCAACTGTCTAATCCTATTCGATAATAGATCTACATTACTCAAAACAATTAGATAACTAAACACAATCAATTAGTTTCATCATCAAAATTCGAGACTCAACAAACACCACCTATTGGGGCGAGCTAAGGAATGAGAGGGATGATAGTCTACATCATTCCCGCTAGCACTTGAACTTGGTAAGTGAGGTTGAGGAATGCCTTGGTTGAGATAGTAGGCTGTCCGATGGTGGTCCTGGAAGGCTAGAGCCTGGGGTCATTGAATAGTTACTAGTAGCGATTCGGGGGCGAGGCCAAGGTGTTCCCTTCTAGGTTCATATGAAGGGAGAGCTACCCTTTGAACCTGAAGGTCGGGTGAGCGATGGGCGTCTCCTATTCGGGATGCTTGCTCGGGTTGCTTGGCTGTGGGCATTCTTGTGATATTAGACCCTCCTTTTAGCACCAAAAATATTGAGGAACCTCATGCTATGGCCTATAGATCAGCGTGGCATGTTCCAATCTCAAGTGTGCAAAGTTGCCCACATGGATGCTCGAATAGTGGAAGTTAGTGTTTGGTCGAGTTCAAGCTTCACCTCCTGAATGCACAGTATTCCTCCGGCGGATTGCTGTGCCTTCCTATTGTTCTTGCATGAAGGCTAAATTCAGAAGGGAGATTTCGTGACTCAACGCCTCCGAAGCTCAAGTCAGTGTCAAGTGGAGTTAGAGGGAATTGAGTGTTCGAAGTTTGACCTTTGACGTTGATCAAGAGATCGACTTTTATACCGATAAACGAAGGTTGGCCATAGACAATCTATTAATGGCCATCGATTCCTCGGTCGATCAGCCCGTACCCATTGTGCGAGTGCCGATCGACCTGCATAGGTCGATGTCGTGCAGCACTGTTCCGAGCTTTCTAGAGCGACTGTATACTACGCGACGTCATCTTGTATAGCTCCAAATGGTATAGGAGTGGGCGACCATCCTATTTGAGTACGAGATGTTATATTGAGATGGCACATTATATCAACCCTAAGACTCGACATTGGCATTGATATATCTACTGATTGTTGTTGCAGGAGTGGTACTCCACGTTCGAGCACCAAAATATGTCCTATCAATATTGTCATTAGCAACCTAATATTCAACCTAATGTTGGTTGATTTCTGGAACAAACAAAGGCTAAAACCCACTTTTGACGAGAACAATCCCAAATTGATAATTTTCTGCTATGCTAAGTTTTAGCTCGATCAGACTTCGGCACCAAATTGATAAAATAACTTTGTTGTTACCGAAAACATTTTTTCTTTCTTTCTCTCATTTGGGATAAGAAGGTAACCGTCAACCCGGACGATTAAAGTAAAAAAAAAAAAAAAAAAAAAGTGGGAGAGCCAAAGGAGGGAGAAAAGCATGATTGAGAATGGAGAGTGTTGTTCAGATTTATATATATATATATATTCTTTTCTTATTCTGAGTTAACTAGAATTGGTTCCGAAACAAACAGAAACGTATAAGGTTTTAATTATCCCCAATTGGGACAGCAAAGAGTGAGATAGAAAGGGAGATTGAGAGGGCCGAGGAGACAGATATTGAGAAACAAGTCATTTGGGGATTGAAATTTCACGAGGCAATGTTCTTATATTTGGGGATTGAAGATGAAGCATTTTATACCACAAAAATATTCCAGTGATATTTTCGTGAGGTTTTCTCCTTGTTTAAAAACAGGGAAAGCCAACTTACCAATAAGCATCAATTATTTCTTTTTATGAGAAATGATGCTTTAATTAGTTGTTGGAGTGTCACTGCCCATGCATAGCCATAAGAATATTCCACCCATAATCTATTCATCTATAAGAAAACAATTTAATTACCCATAAAAATATAAAGAGGGCATCAATCATGACAATAGAACAAGGGAGAAATATGATGTGAATATGTTCGTTGGAATTAAACGAGAGGATCCTCGTTATATACAATTAATTCATCTTTCCCAGCAACCATCTTCCAGCCTACACCGTCAGATCTACATCTGACGGTCGATTAGAAGGCATCACCTTCAATTATAGGGCTGGATGCGTCGAATTTTCTTTTAGGGCTAAAAAAGATGAGAGAGAGATAGAGGGGGAACCCCGCCGCGCTCCCGGATCCAGATTGGTTCGATTGGAGAACTCCACCGCCTACTTCGCGGCGGCAAAGGCGGCGAAGGCCTGGGCGTTGCATCCCCCGGCGGTCATCATGGTCTTGAACTCCTCGAAGCTGATGAGGCCGTCGCCGTCGAGGTCGACGCCGTCGATCATGCGGCGGCACTGGGCGACGGAGGCGCCCTCGCCGATCCCGCGGAGGACGCGGGCGATCTCGTCGGCGGAGATGGCGCCGCTGCGGTCGAGGTCGAAGACGGCGAAGGCGAGGCGGAGGTCCTCCTCGACGGCCGCCGGGGGGCTGGTGTTCAGTTCGACGAACTCGGCGAGGGAGATGAACCCGTCGCCGTCGGCGTCGGCCTCGCGCATCATGCGGCCGAGCTCCTCCTCGGAGGGCCGCTGGCCGCCGAGGCTCTCGAGGACATCGGCGAGCTCCGCCGACGAGATCTTGCCGTCGCCGTTGGAGTCGAACTTGTTGAACACCCGCTCGAGGTTTCCGGGGTCGGCGGCGGACGGGTTGGCGGGGTGGCCGGGCTGAGGCTTAGGTCGGTGCCGGCGGAAGAGGGACCGGATCTTGCCCATGGCGTGGGATCGATCGATCGAGATCGAGATCGAGAGAGAGAGAGAGAGAGAGAGATTGAATCTTGAGGAAGGGGAGGAGCGATGGGGCTATATAGAGGGAGAAAAGGGGGAAGTGTGTGATGGCGATGAAGAGGAGTTGGCTGTTTGCTTGGTTCGTTGGCCAGTTGTGGTGGGGGCATAACGACCCAATTGCGGTGGTGGAGAGGATGACGGATTCCGTTTGGACTCGGGACAAGATTCGAGGCGAACATGGTCACGGCGGGACGCTTAAAATAACGGCCGTCGGTGGTGTGACAGCGTTAAGTAATGGCATTAAGATGTGGTGGATGTGCCGCCCACGTTGTTGGTCACCGGACGGCCGCTTCTATTTAGATTTCACTCGACGGCGGAAATCAAATTAGATTATGTATGCAATTTTACCCTATTTAAATTGTAGTTCATAGGTGGACAAAGATGGTGTTAATTAATTTAACTCAGCAAAGATTTTAAGTAATTATCACAAAATTCTCAATTCGAATTTATTTTTTTTAAGAAAAAAAAATCAATTGTTAGATCAAAGTTAATGTCTAAGAACCTTCGAGAGACTTGTCCTTTAATTGATTCCTGCCATAAATTACTTGTAAAGTTTCAAGGACTTTAGGAGAGAGACTTCTGGATCTTTAGGAGAGAAACTTCTAGAGTTTCAAGAACTTTTTCTTATTGTTATTATTATCGTTAGTAGTTATTATTGTTATTCTTTATATTTATAATTAATATTAATTAGTTGATAAAATATTTAATCGATGGTTGAAACTCTTCTAAGATCCCATTACAATGGGTAAGAATATTGAAAATATTTTAGCTATTTTTTATTTTTGTATGCGTTTTTAAAGCGGTGAAGGAACAAAAGCATAGTTATGATTCTTTTCTTCTTCTTTGGATGGAATAGCGGTCGCACTCTTAGCACCACTGACGAACAACAGAAGGTCAACACCTTGTCACCCCCTTTGAGGAGCTAATTGCGGAGAAGAAAGCCACGAAGGTGAGTGTTGAGCAATTTATTCATGATATCAAAGTCAATAAAGATGTAAAAAAAAAAAACTAGGTTGAATTGATGCGTATTTATCAGTTTGATCGGTTTTGGGTTGAATTAGGGAATGTGCTAAGGTTCGGCGTGGCTTAGCCAAAGACCACTTGTCGGTATCTAATTGCATAGATTAGATTGTCACATCGTGCACCCGCCACGTTTTCGCGCCACGTTAACTTCCATTTTTGTCGTATGACAAAGTAAACAAACGCGTGACGACGGGGCCCACAGTGGCCTCACGGGTAGCGGGCCCCGCCTGGAGAGCTACCAGCCACGAGTTGGGGGTTGCAGTCTTAAGGTGGGTGGGGGCGACCGGCGCAGATTGCGTAAAGCAAGAGGAAAGGACCGAAATTGTTCGGGGCCCGAAACGTGGTACCCGACGATCTACTTCTTCTGCTGAATGGCCACCGTGAAGTAAGAACCGCGGGTGGGCCCGAATACAAGGCATCAAGAAAGTGCGTAAGGTTTTTGGATGAGAGAATCGGGTCTGGAATTATTTATTGATAATAAATGGCGTATTGACGAAGGAAAGAGAAGGAACACAAACGTGGGGACCGGAAGGATCTCGTGAAACGTGTGTGGTGCGCGTGAGATGAGATGGATACAACGAGCCGCCTTGAAAACGACTCCGTTCACCCCGTGAGAGGACGACGTGATTTTTTCTAAGATTAATGAAATTATATCGAAATATCATCTCGTTTTCTGGTCAAAGATGTTGATACCTAAGTCCATCAGACCCGATGGAGAATTTACTATGCTTAGTTCCCCTCAGCCTTAATCAAAATTGCCCCCGTTTAAAAAAGAAAAAAAAAATCTCCACTTATGTGATGGATATACGTGATGTCTAGATCGAACCCAATTATATTCAGGTTTACGTGTGCGTTCGAATCATTAAAGATTGAACCGTCCAAACCGGAGTCGATTCGGAGCTACCTAATCGAGTTAACCAATTTATAATTTCAGGTAATTTAAAACGTATGTTTTTAAAATAAACCAACTTAATTCAATTAAATCGAACTTAAGTCTTAATTGAATTGGACGACACAATAATATTTATAAAGTCGAGTCTATTATTTATAAAATTAGGCATTTAAGCTGATTTGATTAATCAATTTGAAACGATTAAGGGCTAAGGTAATAAATTGAATCAGATTGATATTTTTTTAAATTCGATTCAAACCAATTAATCAAACAAAATAAGAACACCCTATAACCAAAATCGCTTATACCTTTCAAAATCGACCCATCAGTGAATTGATTTCGAATCAATTCAATGCATGTCTAGTTCCGGTTAGATTTGATTTTTAGATTCAATTTGAACATCCCTATCAATTTGCATGAACCCATGCCCAGTGATAAAAGAAAGAGATCCATCAACAATATTATAGTTTTGTAGTATTTTCTTAAGGCCGTCGTGATGTTAATTCACATGTAATGCCACTTCCTCATGGCATTGTGCTCCACCAAACATCGTTTGGCTTCTTCGTGAGCAAGAAAATGGTTGCTGCTCCTCCGCAGTCAGAGATGAGCGAACACCCTGTGCACTCCCCACCGGCTCAAAGTCATTGGTAAAAATCTAAAGCTATTAATTTCTTGCCTTATTTCTGTCGACTGTACTTACCATGCCAAAATCTAACTATGCTTGAATTAAAGGAGCCCAAACAAATCCATTCGGTGACAGTGTTTTACCTCCCTGATGCCTTCTGGAAAAAATTCTCATCCCTTGTCAAGTTGACGTATCACTTCAAAATGGAACACCTGCAAGAACACTTCATCAGCCTTGAGCATTTGTCTTTAGAAATGAATAATGCCAAAGGGAAAAGATATCTATGTCTCTGTAAGAGTATCAGAGAGTGATCCACAACCTTGTTCAAAGCCCAAGGGATTTTCTTGCTGCGAGAAAAATTATAAAAAGAATGGGAGACGAGAGAAACATGATGTAAGGAAGGCCTTGTCGCAGCGTGCTCTCTTCCTGTTCCTCCTTTGCAGGACTGTAGTTATCATTATTCTCTACGAATGCATCAAAGTAGGTCTCATAACCTGTTTTCGGTAGAATCGATGAGCCGGACGCTTTCATCATTTCCATAGCCTGTGGAATATAGAATCCCATTGTCAACACTATTCGGTACTGATTGTCACTTTCACTTTATACCACCAATTTGATCCAAACACCAGTGGGCTTTATATTTACAAGGATACATGAGACTTGGAAATTTAGGAGTCTAGTGCAATTTTCATCTACTAATTGGTAAATTAGACACAACAAATATTGCTTTGTATCGCCAGTACCTGAAAGCTAAAAGCGAACTGCCTTGCTCTTTTGCTCACTTGAACATTCGGATGAGACTGAAGCTTCTCATACATTGCTCTAGCCACATTTGGCCTGTCAACATTTTAGACAGACGTTAAATGAGCTTAGTTTGTGTCCTAGTCAGAAAAGTTTCGGGCAAAGTAATATGATTAGACAGCTGGAAATGAAGGCCCACTTATGTCAATAAACCATATGTCAAGATATATGGTTTTAAGTATGGCCATTTAATATATATTAGAAGGCAGAAGTCAAAGTTAGTTAAGCTGGAGAAGGTTAAGGCAAAATTCCCAACAAATGAACCAGCTAATGGATCATTAGAAGCAAGGAGTGAACCTTCGTACCGTACCGGAGTTTCAAGCTTCGCTCAATATGGTATGGTACGAGCATTCTGAGTGGTACATCAGGGTGTATCGCTTAGTGTGTGTGTATATATATATATATATAATATTATAAATAAAAAAAGGAGGCATACGTTGCCTTGACGACGTCGCCTCTTTTTTCTTCTTGTTGCATCAGACGAGGAGAAGAATGCTTCTCGTCCTCGCCTACGACGTTTGGCGAAGACGTCGAGGGCCGCAGACTCCTCGGGCCTTCGACGCAATGCGACGAGGCTTCTTCTCCACATCTGCGGTGTTTGGCGAAGATGTCGAAGGCCGCAAATGTCTACGGCCTTCGGCACGACGCGATGAGGAGAACAACGCGGTCTTCTCTTCATCTACAACGTTCAACGAAGACATCAAAGGCCGCAGACGTCTCCAGCCTTCAACGAAAATCGCGACGAAGGTCGCAGGCGTCTTTGGCCTTCAACAAAGGTTCTCCCTCTTTTTCTTCCCTCGTCGTAGCCAGGCTGATACCGCCCAGTAGTGGGCAATTCACGTATTGATATGCCGGCAGACTGGTACGTACCACATGTACCAGGCGGTATTATTCGAAATTAAAAACCCTGATCACAAAGCATACTACATGAACATTTATTTCAAAGAAATATATAGTCATTAGGAACAACCATACCTGCTCAATGAATCTTGACATATAGACCACTGCAAAGCAGCTTGTCCATGAAGTTCACTCTGCATTACCATTATTAAGATGATATGAAGAAGAAAAACAGAATTAGCGAAATAATCATTGATATTGAATGATTATCCATCAAAGTGGCCTCAATGCTACAAAATAAAGTACATATGGCAAACAATATATGTAGTCACTAAGACATCCTAGCACGCATTCTATATTTTTTGCTGATATGTATACAATGTCAGTTACAACACACAAACACTTATACACAAATTCAAAACATTACCTTCGGTAATGTACTTTTATGGATGTTATTCCATCATGAGGGGTTTGTTTATGTTGTCAGCACAACTCTACTGGGATGCACCTTGTGCCGGACAAAACTCCTCAAAAATTGGCCTAGCTAATATGAAGTAGCAAGTATTGGCACGAATGCTTCAGCATAGCCCAATTTAATACAGCTGAATGTTGGACACCTTGTGTCGACCCAAACCATTGTAATTTCCAACTAAGTTGGGACAGTTCGGTTTCTTGCTGTTGCGGCATTTGTTTTACAATTAAATGCACCAAGTATGCATGAGTTCCTGATCAATAGTCTAATGAAGCAGCAGTATAACAACTAATTAGAATCTCTATGACCGACCAAACAATTTTAGCCAACCAGTGCTTTAGAATATCTTAATTTATCACCAATATATATCTCCAAAAACAATAATGGATACTGATGTCGACCAAAAATATCTATTGTCAAGATATAGTGATCACATGATAAAAATTTGATTTAACAAGTAGAAATAGTGGATATTGCACTAACTAAAAGCTGATATTGCAGCCATTTTAAATGATTGCAGAAGACTACTTTAAAATTGTAAGGTAGATAACTACTTGAGTTACTGTAAATGCTGCAAAACTTCTCCATCAATTAATTTTATTGTATGCTTCGAGTAGGAGGTTCAAGCCTTCTGGTTGGCCCAAGATCAGAAATCATGCCATTTTGTTGAGATTTAAATGCATATTTAAACATCAAATGTTTAATCCTATAATCTTTAGATCTGCAGAATGGCTGCTATTATTCAGATAGATGAAGACAATTGCACCTAAGTTTATGCATTATGTCATGATGAACACACAAAACAATTTCTAAAAATAGGTTATATAGCTACAGATAAATTACCTGAAAAACCAAATCTTTCATAATCTTTTCATAAAAAGGCAATGCTTCCCGTAACCTTCCAAGATCCATCAATTTATCACCTTCCTTCAAGGCCTGGACATGCATAGCTTAGGAGTCACCATGGTTTTCAAGCAACAGCGGATGCAAGTTGATGTAATGTTCATGATATTGTACTTTCTAGTAAAATGATCTGCATTATAATCAGTCAACTAGCATAACAGCATTTACATCAAGTTTCTGTTTCCATTAATTTTTTCACAGAAAATAAAGCTGTAAGAGCCAGTCTCAAACATGCAAATGACATCAAGTAGCATGGGAAATTGATTATATATAAATCAAGTCATCAAGTAACACCAAAATTCTCCAGTTAAAATGGTGAGATAACAAGATCTCATTGTAACCAAAACCATAACAATTTTGCAATAAGCCACTTAAGTTTGTGATCTCCAATATGGAATCAAATATCAGATAGTTATAGGCATATCATCCATATCTTACTAAGCCGTCAACTTACCTAGATCTGAAAGTGTCTCAAGACACTGTTTTCCTCAAACCCAAGTAAATGGCTTATTACTAGTTATTTCATTAGGTTTAGAGCTGGGAGAACTCTCTTTCACAACACCTTTCTCCTCTCACCACCTGGCATCACCAGAGGCATGCTCTGACACAGAAGGATGAAAATCATTGACTTGTAACAAAGAAGAAAAGTTATTTTAGCTGATATCATCAGGTTTCATAGTTTCTTCTTTCTTTTTTGTCCCGTTCCAACAAAATATATATTACAAACATCTTTTCCTGTTCTAAACTGACCTGAGTGTCAGTCTCCTATAGGACCAATAAATACCAGGCCATACTAGACGGTACACCTGGTATTTAAAATCATGCATAAGAGTAATAAAAATGTCAAGTACCATGTAATGAAAATTGTGCAGAGGAATTCATTTATGAGGAAACATATATGCTAGTAAAGTGTTTTTGACATATACCTTCTCACATTCAGCTTTTGTTTTAGCATCAATTGTCAAGCCCATCTTGCTTTTGTAGGCTGCTAGTAACGCCCTAGTGCGTTTTTCTTTAGCTGCTTTACCTTCAGTAGTTTCCAGCACCTCACCAGGTTTGATATTTCTTCCTCCACCAAACTAAACATCAAAAGAGAACAATATGAAAGGATATGGAATAAAATCTTTAAAGGATAGCAGGAAGTGGATCACGATGTGTAAATATAAAACACTGTTTCTAATGAACAAAACACTATATTGTCTTAACAAATAGGATAAATTTTTTATCTGTGAGAGAAAGGGAGCAGAGGAATGAAGAGACAAACTACTTGAGACTTAGAATTGTTCTATTCATGGTTGAGACTTGAGACTTAGAATTGTTTTCCTTTTGATAAAGAAGAGAAGGAAGAAAAACAATCATCAAAAGATGACTTCAAAAATAATAGATAACCAAACTCCACACGTCTACCACTTAACTCATAAATATGTCTTGTGACTGTATAGTGTATGTACTAATACAACAGTAGTCATTACTCATTAGAATATGCTATTTCATCCATTTGCATTACCAGATGACATACCAAAATATATTGAAAGCAACAACTACTATAAGTCTCACTATCCTAAATGATTATATTAAAAAATCAATTTCCAGTAAGAAAATTGTAAAAAAAACCACTTCGGATAGAAAGATTTTCGTTGGTCCATTTCTGATCAACCTTATGTGACAAGATTCCATGGAAAAGCTTGCCAGCATTATAAAAGTAGTTCACCTTACCAGACAAATTGCTATTTACTAGCAAATAAGTATTATACAAAATATTTGAGTTTTTCACCAACAAGAAAAGGGGATGTATTAACAAAAAACTGTCAATAGATCCAAGAACTCTGACCTGCAGCATTTATTGACCATCTACTTTCTTGGGTCTCTGACATACATGCAAGCATTTTCCATGTCAGATCCTTTAACTTTTAAGATCAACTAATTCCTAGAAGTGAAGTGTGCTTCATGTTAGATCCATTGGTTGCTAAGAACAAGACCCATCCATTTCTTAAAAATAACTCCTTTCCAAGACAAATTTCACATCAATGGTATCGACATTATTTGTATTGTTTGCTCATCCAGAAGATCACCATGGTACACATAGGCAATGCTATCATCTCTTGTTTGGGTACAAACATCCTAGGCTTGCTCGAAGGCCGAAGCCAAGCCAAAACAAGCTCCAGTCCAGTTTTCTGGTCTAACATGGCTGAAAATTGATCAGTTCCTGCCATTTCAGCCAAAACAAACCATGATTGCCACATTGGTTATCGAACTATTACTAATAGTTAGATAACAGGGGCTTCTCTTGCTTTATGGTATATGCATCATGGATCACCGATCACCATATTATCATTGCATTTACTACATGTTAAAATCTGCCAAAATAGCCTACTTTTGGAAAAAGTAGGAGGCATAGTAAAATAATGGTGCATGATGGCAGTATTGAAATTTGATCGATGTTGGACCCTTTCCTTTGCTAGCAGCTTTTAACTTGGTAAACATATCTGCAATAATGAAGAGAGGTCAAAAGCTCCTCGATCAGTACCAACAAGACAGAGAACAGCAAGAGCTCGCCCTCTGTAGCTAGGACTTTCCAACTTCGACAAGACAAGCCCCGTCCATCTTCTTGATGGCCAAGGAAGAGGATAAGATGCCCAAGCCGTTTGGCTTACACTTTCTCCAGGTCAGTCATCGTCACATTTAGAATGGTATTGGTAGTCCATTCCAAGTTGAAACATCATCCCTTCCCATCATCGATGTGAAACTATCTGCACTTGCAGCGCATGTGGAAAAATAAACCTACCCCCAATCAACTGATATTGACACGTGGATTTGGGAACCATGCAGGATGTTAACATGGTAGGCCCATTGCACTCGACCAACTCAGTTGCCACATCAACCACCAAATCAAGATGGAATATTTTCTATAAATGCACAGATCCAGAGTATCTTCTTTAACGACTCAGTTATTACTATTCTAATGCTATAAAAAGAGGTTTCTCGCACAGTAAAAGAAATCTTCAGTTCTTATGCTCTATTTCTCCACTTTGTTCTAATACCCAACTTGAACGCTTTCTAACTTAGCATTAGAGGATCCCATCGAGCACATTCCCAATGCCCACTTTGTCTTGCAGGTTTACCAGATTAGTATACCCATCTCAGCATCCACATTGCTTCAGCCTAGGACCATGTTCTTGTCGCAGGAGACCCACAGTGTATGGGGACATTCGTCCAGCTTAGTTCCATTCTGAAAGTCAAGCAAGGACTCCGACATTGCAACATTTGCTCAAGAAATGGTGATGCATTCAAGAAGGCTTACAAGGAATGAATCACGTTGATGCAAAGAGGCCAATCACACCAGACGAGGACACCAAAGTTTGGATGGATGATCCAATTCAGACCTCATCAGTAATTGAGTATTAAAAGTCTGTCACTCAGATATGGGTGGCGAGTACATATATGGATCATAAGATCAAATTCAAGAGATAGAAACAGGATTGAGAAAAATTCAAATCCAAGATAGAAGTATAGGAATCTGTCCAGAAGACCCAAAATTGATTATGTACAAATATTTATTTTCAAAATTATTGTATATTATTTTTAAAGCTAGTTTAAGATTGAGATATGACGTCTCTTCCAGCTCGTCTTTTCCTCTTTTCTCTTATCTTTCTCTTCTTAACCGGATTTATGTCCAGTCATGTGTTTGTATCCTTTAGGGGCATTCCCTTTTCGTGCAATTATGCAGCAATGCAGATTGGCCTAAGTAGACCGAGCACTAAAAAGTAAGCAGATGAGTTCCTTCATTACTCATTAATCATGTCACAACATTTTTGAAACGAAGCGGCTTTATCTTAGAGAAGAACCCGAGTCGAAGAGTGAACAGATTATAACCTGCTTCTGGGCAGCTAAGCAAGGGATTTTCAAACTCACCCACAAGATCGGATCGTGGAGGCGAGTGTGACAAACAGAATGGCGGTGCCTGTATGGATGACTTACCGGAAGATGATTCTTGGAATGGAGTTCAAGCCGCACGCAAAGTTGGTCGATGCCGTTACCTTTCATTATTCTAATGGGAGACTGGAAGTTTCGGTTGTCACTTAGAAGAGGAACCGTGGATCCCAGCTATAAATGCAGCGAAGAAGGAGGAGCATATTGAGGAGAGTTAACAAATTACGGCGAGCTAGCAATGATGATTTTTTCCCATTCTGGCGAACTCTGAAGGAGTTCGAAGATGTTATGCCCACGAGTTGATAAACATATTACGTAATCATCCTTATCGAGCTGGAGGTCTTCACGAGACCAGCCATAGCCGCGAACTCCCTAACGGAGTTGGCGAAGAAAGAGCGATTAGATCGAAATGGCGGTGGTCTGAATCCGCATTCCAAACCATTCGAGCTCCATTCTCACTTCGAAGAAACAAACAGTCTCCGACTTTTGGGAGATTATCGAGCCCAACATGAGGGTGTGGAAGAACAAGTATCCCATCCTCTCATTCTGCGGACTTGTTAGACCACTGCAAAGCAAGCAGTAATTTGTGAGGTATTCTGGATCGTGACAGGTGATGAAGCGAAGACTACTGTGACAAGCGTTTGAGTTCTGGTGATGCCTTGAACAGTATTATGAAGCTGAGCTATTCAAAGTCAGATCGAAGCGTCAAGTGCTTGTGGTTGTTACTTAGAGGCGATAGAGGCTAAACAAGCCAACTATTCTTTAGAATCGCATTGTTCAGGCCGGAAGAGAGAGTGCTACGAGAAGGAGATCTTATTCTTGGGGCATCGGATTGGCGTTCCATTGATGGATAAAGCAAAGGTGCAGCGATTGTGAGCGGTAACTCCACTCTTGAAGAAAGAGGACCTTGGAGATGGTCCGAGGAATATGTCGAGCGCCTAACTTGTCAACAAGACCAAAGTGTTCGGAAGAATGGACTTTTAGGAAGCCCTTCAAGTCCATACATGCCGCGAGAGCATTTCTCGGACTTCATATCTGGGAGTATGCAGAGGGCCACCTGATCTGGATACTTGTGGTATCGAAAAGCCGTAAGAATGGATCGGCGGCGATAAGCAGACGAATGGAAAATCAATGTTACGAAGTGTGGAGATGACACTACTTTCGGAAAAAAGAAACTCTCCCCAAGCGCCGATGGCGGGACTTCTGGCGGAATTTGACATGTGCAAAGGGTAAAGCCCTAGGAAGAGCAAATGTAGGCGATGCCTTGAGTATATGTCGGACAATCCAACTTTTCAGAAGTGATCCAACAAGAGCCTCTTGATGCGATCCAAGAAAGCATTTGACTTTTTTGGGGTCAGGAGGGACTAAATCACTACAGAGAAATAAGGAGAAGGCTCAGCTTTTGATGTGAATAGTCAGTGCTCAACGAAGAAAAGTCAGCGATGATTCCCTTAATTGGGGCGAGAACACCATTCATCGACTCAACATCTTGTGGCTCGGATGCCACGCCCAGTGTTGTCCCTTTACGCGAAGAAGGAATATGTGTGAAATGGTCGAAGTGCCAGAGCAGACAAAGTGGCTAAACCAGCAGGCGGTGGGACTTTTAGGCCGCGGCGTAAACTTGCCAAAGGCCGTGGGAGAGCATTTCTCGGACTGAAGAAGCAACTATCAAAGCTAAAGAGCGGTGGGGACTCGGATCGATACTTGTATAGGATCTGACCCGATTTTAATTCAATTTTCACGCTACCTTGCTTTGCCAGAGGAATTGTATTTGATGAAGAATGTGGTTGGGAGTCCGCCAATGTTATAGCGATCGAGATGCGTTTCGGTTTGGGCGAGACCGAGTTGTTCAAATTTTGGGATCAAGCTATACTTCTCCACAAGCCTCCACCCCACATCGGATGGCCGGCTCGAAAGTGATAAACTCGCTCTGAGCAATATCTTTGCACTACGTGAAGTGCCAATTGACTTGGGTGAAGTTGTTGGACATAGCCCAATTCTCCTACAACTGCTGTAGAGCTCTTCACCAAGAGAGAATCACCATCGACTCTCGCACTTTGGCATCGCGCCGCTCATTGGAGAAGGCGGCCGTAAAGACGGCAACTGCGCTTTTGAAGCTCCAACCAAAGATCCCTCCAATTCTTTAGAAACAAAGCGCATAAAGCCCGAGGCAATCTGAGCCCCTAAGTCGATCGAAGTGAATCGGCGAACAGGATTCTTGACTTTGGCATTTCGCGAGGCCCCTCACCACTTAGGTGAAAATTTTGCTAAGTGACAACGCTGACGGAGCTTACACTTTTCGGGTCGTGAAGTGGCGTCACATTTAGAATGGTATTGGTAGTCCATTCCAAGTTGAAACATCATCCCTTCCCATCATCGATGTGAAACTATCTCGCACAATTTACGTGTGGAAAAATAAACCTACCCCAATCAGCGTTCCGTTATCGCTTGCGATATTGACACGTGGATTTGGGAACCATGCAGGATGTTAACATGGTAGGCCCATTGCGAGTAAATCCAAAAAGCCCATCAATCACCAAATCAAGATGGAATATTTTCTATAAATGCGGGCGTTGAACATCCGAAATCTTCTTTACATGAAACTTTCGGCAAGACTTATTGCGGACTATTCTAATGCATTATAAAGAGTTTTCTCCTCTCAAAGAAAAGAACTTTCTTCACCAATGCTATTTCTCACTTTGTAAAGCTAATACCCAGCGAACGCTTCGGGACTTGTCAACTTAGCATTCAAGAGGATCAACCTCTTTTTACAGCACATTCCCAGGATGCCCACTTTGTCTTGCACGAGGTTTGCAGATTAGTATACCCATCTCGGCAGCGTATGGACGTCGACTTAGTTCCATACGAAAGTCCAGCTGCGTCCATTCTTACAAGGAATGAATCACGTTGATTCCAATCACACCTTGGATGGATGATGCCCACCATTAGGCAATTCTTCTAAGTGCGAATTGAGTATTAAAACTTTCTCCGGTCGATCGCGTCACATTTAGAATGATATGGTAGTGGCGAAACATCATCCCTTACATATATGGATCATAAGAAAAATAAATCAAATTCAAGAGATAGAAACATGGTAGGCCCATTGCACTCGAAAAATTCAAATCAAGATGGAATATTTTATAAATCAGATCCGAGTACCGATTATTACTATTCTAATGCTAGGGTTTCACAAGAAAAATTGATTATGTACAAATATTTATTTTCAAAATTATTGTATATTATTTTTAAAGCTAGTTTAAGATTAGATATTTCTCCACTTTGTTCTAATTTCGCTTTCTTTTCTCTTATCTTTCTCTTCTTACCGGATTTATGTCATCTCGTCATGTGTTTGGATCTTTAGGGCATTGAAAATCTGCGAGCATCGAGACTTACGAGGAATGAATCCAAGTCTGATTGATTCCTTGGATGGATGACAATTCACTATCGGACTCACTGAGTATTAAAAAACTAACCGGATATGGGTACAACTTACTAAGATTGATGGGATAAGGAATGAAGCAAAATTGATTATGTACAAATATTTATTTTCAAAAATTGTATATTATTTTTAAAGCTGGTCTTTTCCTCTTTTCTCTTATCTTTCTCTTCTTAACCGGATTTCTAATCCTTTAGGGGCATTGATGCGGGAGCAAGCTTGATCAATCCCAAGTCCTGAGTTGATTCCTTTGGCAAAACAAACACTATCGGTACTCAGTGGCGGTTACAACTTACTTTGATGGGATAAGGAATGGCCTTGGTTACAACTTGAGTCACCGAGAGCTTCTACATAACTTCAAAAGCTTGATATAACCGTGAGTAACCGAGAGAGCGGTTACAACTTCAAAACTCGGTTACAACTTGAGTAACCCGAGAAGTTACAACTTCAAAAGTTTGATTCTTGTTTGTTGGGTAGTTCCCATTGTTTGTTTGGGTAGTTCCGTTATTTCAGTTTTGTTTGTTTGGGTGGTTCCATTGTTTGTTTTTCGAGTCTAATGTCTATATAATGAGACATATTCTCATTTTATGGGGTGGTTGAATGAATGAAAATTGGTGAGACTTCCTCTACGTGAGTGAATATCTTCGGAGAGTGGATAACTCCTTGCGGTCTCTTTATCCTTGGAGCGTGGATTCCTCCTTGGTGGTGAGCCAAAAGCCCTTTATCCTTGGCTGGTGATATCTTTAGGCCTTGGTGGTGAGCTTCTCCTATCCCAAGTCCTTTATCCTTGGTGGTGAAATCTTTAGGCCTTGGTGGTGAACTTCGAGATCCGATCCTTATCCTTGGTTGGTGGCGTGGCCTTTATACCTTGGAAGAAGATCGTTCTATTTTATTTTTGGTGGTGAACTGCCCATTTTCCCGAAATCGCGTAGTCCTGAAATTTTCTGTTCGGAGTCACTCGCCCACGCACGCATCAGGCATTCCCTTTTCGTGCAATTATGCAGCAATGCAGATTGGCCTAAGTAGACCGAGCACTAAAAAGTAAGCAGATGAGTTCCTATCATTACTCATTAATCATGTCACATTTACTATAACCTGCTTAAAGTGTACAATTACAACTGGATAATATAATTGCAGACCAAATGACCACTGTAACATACATAGGTCTGAGAATTAGACTGATACCTACTCAATATTTTGACTTTCATTTGTAAAAAAAGAAATTGTATCTCAACAATTTAGGAAAGCTTCAATATGATTTTTCCCGCAAGTTAGTACTAATGCAGGAAACATATTACTAAAATTTAAGGTCTTAGCCAGTACCATGGGGTTAGAGAAGCATATCCATCTCCAAACTGTTTCACATATCTCACCTGGTCAAGTTACCTAATTTTAATGGGTGATCATTTTCTAATAATTAATTTCACAAGCTAAATTGGTACAGCCACAAGTTACAATTATGTGAACAGTATTATCGCTTGCAACTAAGGAGAATTGGTGTACACATTGATCAACAACCAACAAAAGACAAGTATAGAAAAATAGCATTAAGAGACACAAACTACTTAACTGGCAAGTGAAAAGCACATGGACATTATACCGTCTTAGAAATGTTGCTGGGCCTTGGGAAGACTCCCCATGTAGAAACCTTGGGCTTATAAAAAACCATGTTATCATCATTCTCTTCTGGATTCACAGTCACTGAAGGGATTGACTCTCCAAACTTGCTGGGATCCCCAACAATAAGCTCCACTTCAGGCAAATCCCCTTCTGAAATTGGTTCTATAACCGGAGCCAAGCCAGGTGGCCTTCCTCTATATGGTTTTTTCTCCGCAAAATCAAGCCCCAAAAAGTCAATACTAGATAATTTCAATTCTCCCTTCTTACTTTTCTCTTCAAGTAGCTCTCTTGAGTATGGTAAGCTCATTTTTTGTGGCCCTTCCGATAGAAAGAGAAATGTAAGTCCAGCAAATTAGCAGAACAATATCTGAGCTTTCTGAGAGTAAATCATTATACAATTCCTATGGCACTCTTGAGAATAAAAGATTATACTTTAAAATAACTCAGCCACAAAAAAACATTAGATAGACATGAAAATTTCAACCCAAAAAAAAGACTCTTTCTTGAATCCAGTCCACAGTTCAGTCTTACAATGCACCTATCAGGAGAGACCAGGAAAGGTTTTCTCTTGTATAAGTTAAATCTTCAATCTAAATGTATCCTTTCACACTAGGTCCACAATAGTTAATTAGCCAAAGACACCAAGAGGTTGAGAATATATTAATTAGTTCAGATTGGAAGCAAACAAATCTCTTTAAGGAAACAGGAAGATACAGTGGAAGAAAGATCAAAGTTGATTCTCACCATTGCTTTTAATTTCTCGAAGAAAACAAAGAATTAAGAAAAACAAACCAAAACATCAAAATTCTCATATCGATGTCATCCGAACCATCAGAAGCGTAGAATCCATACCCGGAGCTCCTTTGCCCTTCTTGTACTCTTTAGCCCTCTCCATCGCGAGCTTCACCGCCGAGGGGACCTCGGCGGGAGAGTCATCACCAACCCCGTCGAGTCCAGCACTGGAGCTGGGAGGAGGCTGGGGTTCCGCGATCGGGGCCGATTTCTTGTCTTTCTGGTAAGCTTTGGCTTTGGCGAAGGCGAGCTTCACGGGGTCGGGGGGCGGCTCCTCTTCTTGCGGGTTTTGGTCGGCGGAAGAGGCGCGGCTTGGCGTAAAGGAAGATAACGGCCTCGTCCGGAAGAGAAGTACGGCGGGCTTGGCCGAGGAAGAGTTGAGTTGGGCAGGAGCGAAAGCCCAAGCGGAGGGAGGGAACGACGAAGATGCCATCCGAGGCGGAGAGGCTTCGAGGCCGGAAAGATCTTTTACATGTATTTATGTGGCGGTGATAGACATGTTATGTGCGTACGCTAAGATGGTATACGTCGGATCGGATCCGCTATATAAATCCGAAACCTATAAGCTTACGAGTCCGAAGTACGGATTGGATCCACTGTTCAAGATCCAATTCAGATTAATGCATATTATTGTTTCTGAGATCCGCATCCAATTTAAAAATGTTAATGAAATCACGACCGCAATTCGGATCATTATCTACCGTCCGATATATCAACACACGAGGAGTACCAAGCTTCCTGTTGGGCGTACAATTATTGATGATGCACTGCATATATTTATTTTCTAAATTTGTTAGAGATAAAATAGAAAAAAAATTATTTACCGTGATATAAGCATACAAACATTATCCACCTTAAATATATTTTTTAAATATGAATTAATATTTAATATTTTTTTTAAAAATCTCATTTGACCTGTATTGCAAATGTTCGAATAATGATACCATATACTATTTGTATTTTAGTATTTGTATAATATGAATATATTTTTAAAATTTTTAAGGTACCTAATGAAATTCTCTAAAAGCATAATATTGGCATTATATAATAGAATCCCTCTCTCTCTCTCTCATCTCTTATATTATTTATTTATTTTTTTTTTAAAGATTATTATACGTTGATTTATATAGTTATTTATTTATTTATTTACTACATATCTAGGTCATAAGAATTTTTTTTGTAAAATTACATATATATATATGTATTTACTTTAAAATAAATGTTAAAGATATTAGAAGGGTAAATTTATCATGAGACTTTTGAAATATAATTTTATCCAATAATATTTACATCAATTTTATTTAAAATATAATTTTCATCTATTTTTATTAAACATTCAAAACATTCTATTAACTATATTCACTCAAACTTTTTTCTTTAAATATAAATTGAAAAATATAAATGTATTTCTAAACGCACCTAAAATATATAAAATAATTAATATTAATTATACTTGAAAAGACATCAAGAGACCCGATGAGAAACCGAGAGACATTTGTGGACGCAGCACCCGAAAATGTTAAACAAATAGTATTAAACTAATAATAATAATAATAATAATAATAATAATAATAATAATAAAAGTTTAAGGTCATCCGTACCTGCGGGCTAAATATAATAAAGAAAAATGACGTTTGTACCCGGACGTTTGTACCACGACTACACCTGTCACGTGAGTAGAGGAAATAGTGGGTCCTAGGTAGACCAGTTGCGGGAGCCACTTCTCCAGCGAATCACAAGTCAGAGTAGAAGGCGGTTGAGGGGTTGGGAACACATTTCCGAAAATAAAGGAAGCGAAAAATAACGGACGCGGCGGGGCCAATACGTTTACGCTTCGTGACCTAAAAGCCGTTGCTTCGGACTAATCGGAGCCAGTGGTGGTTCGGGCACTCCATCATGGCTCTATAAAGCGATAAACCAAACCCCACCAATAATAACAGCTCTCTTTCGGCCCTCTTCGGACAGCCCATCGAAGTCTTCGGATGTTTTGAGCGGTAGATCTTGAGAGGTAAACGATTTATGTTATTTGAATCGGTGTGTTATATCCATGATTTAGCTTCAGTTATCTCTCGATCCGCCATCAAATCCAGAAGAATCGAGCGATCCGAATCATCGATCATTCTCTGTCGATGTGATCCCCCAATTTTTTGATCATTGTCGGCTCTGGACGATCTGATCTCGATGCTGCTTCTTCCATGAGGATTTGGTAGATCTGTGCATATCTCTGAATTGATTTGTTTGTGGGGGGCCTCCCGTTGATTTGAACCCTGATATGGCCATCGCTTTTAGGGCAGATTCAGAAAGATGGTGGCTTTTGTTAATAGATAAGATTTCCGCTGTCCAGCGACAGTGTCGACACCCCCGGCCGCCTCCTCCTCTCGCTGCTGCGGCGGGACATCTGAGGAGTCTTTCCGCTGTCCAGCGACAGCGTCGACACACCCGGCCGCCTCCTCCTCTCGCTGCTACGTCAGAACGGCAGAACATCCTCTCGCTCCTCCGCCTCCTCCAATCAAAATTAGGGCCCACCACATACAGTGACCTTCTTAAACCTAATTGAGTTAGGATTTATAACATTTCAGTTATTTTGATTTGATCGACATTATTTTCAATTCAAACTGTAAAGTTGCTGATACATTGCATCCCCCATTTTGTGCTCTCTCTCTCTCTCTCTCTCTCTCTCTCTCTCTCTCTCTCTCTCTCTCTCTCTCTCTCTCTCTCCCCTTCTTTACCTCTTCATTTTCCTCACCTACATATAATGTCTAGAACTCTTCTTTTTCTTTTCCTTTTCCCTCTCTCGTTCAGTGCCTGCACAGAATGATGCATAGATGTTGGATCTAAAGCAGATGGTGGTAACATCTATTCTTTTCCTGCTTGCCTATTAGGCTATGGGGGCTAGTACTTCTTGAATTTTTTATATTCCCTTGACTTGAACTTGATTTTGTGGATTAGATGGAAAAAATAATCATTCTTGACCCTGAAATTCTGGCTGCCGAATCAGAAAAGGATGTCATGCACGCAGTGCACACGGACACACCTGGACAGCCGTGGGTAAGGTCCACCGCAGGATCAAGAACGGTTTGACCGAACCGTGATCCGCATTTTGTATATGGTCCTTGTTTAAGCGAAAAAACCCTATACCCCTTCCTCGTCTTCCGGTCTTCTCTCCCTTGCCGCTGCGCATGTGCGTCTCCTTTTTGCTACAACACTTGGTGATCCTTTGGCATTTTCACGATGTGTTGCAACAAGCCACGACCAGGAAATATCGTCACCTATCCTTTAATAGAGTTGCTGCCCATGGTAGGGCCTATAACCAAGGAAGGTTGTCACCCTTCACAATGCTATAGTTGCTCATCGTAGGACCAGCAACGTGACTGATGCCCTTAATGGAGTCGTCACACTTCCATCACTACCCATCACAATACAACTTCTTATTGTAGCATCCATCACCATGACTCCACCATCATTCTCGACCATTGCAAAAACCACGTGCATCAATGCTAGAAATTAAAGTTCTATGATTGTGATTTCCTGTGATGTCGTCGACAACGATCCATGTTACCACCTATGATGTCCCTATAATGTCCTTCCTATGATTTTAATGACAGAATGGGCGAGATAGGAAAATTGATCAATAGCACCAAACAAAAGGTGCTTATAGTCATTGTAAGTATAAATTCATAATCATGCCATTATACAGAATAAATTTAATACCAGAATCTGAAATCAAATATCCAGTTACCAAAAATTAAATGTGTACATCTTTCGATGCCATTCAAAATATATTTATTTGTTTGATTCGTAGAATGCACTTCATAGTTCGATTCATAGAACATAACAACACCGATTTACAAAGAAAGCTAGACTTACATTCTCCTTTTTCTTATCCTTCATAGGCTATTATAAACCATAGAATAGGGATTAAAGGGAGACGATAATAGATTTGTAATCTCACATCATATTGTATTATATATTATCGTATTGAGTCCCTCTGATATTTTATTTATTTATGAATGAAAATAGAGGATCTATGATAAATAATTTGAAGAATCCCTCCCATCAAGATATCACTTAAATAATCATACTATAATTGAACTTTTTTTATTAATTGATAACTAAATCTAATCATAATTATAATATATCTTATTCAATTATATCCTCGAAGAAGAAGACGATGCTTCCCTCGATGATCAAGAACAAGGAAAAGAGGAGCGTCGTCCATGCCAAGCTCAAGCACGAGAAGAAGATCGAGAAGCGGAAGCAGGCTAAGGCACGAGAGGCCGCCATCAAGCGAGCCCTCGACCTCGGCGAGGAGGCAAGTTCGTTCCCCTTTGATCTCCACCTTTTGCTTGGCTTTCGCCTTTTGGGTTATGAATCTTGTTTCTCGATGCATAGCCTCCGGAGAAGAAGGTGCCGCGGACGATCGAGAACACTAGGGAGGTCGATGAGACGGTCTGTCGACCTGATGATGAAGAGGTGAGCGTTCTATTAAGTTTTTGTTTTCTTCTCTTGCTTTCTGCTAAATGTTGGTCAGTTATTCTTGATAATGGCTAGTCCAGTTATTTGCAGGAAATGATGCCGATGAATTTAGCCAAGTCCTGAAACAAGAAGTGACACCAAAGATATTAATCACCACAAATCGTTTCAATTCCACAGTACGTTTTTCGTGTTCGTCCTTCTGTCACTTTTACTTTTCTTTTGTTGTTTATTTCTGTGTTCTTCTTGCCATACCTTTAAATAATTTTTAGGATTTGTGGAATCCATATTTACTACGAACTAAGGTTACCACTGAATTCTTACATTTTTGTAAATGCATGCAGAGAGGTCCTGCCTTCATTCAAGAGTTATTGTCTGTGATTCCAAATGCTCATTATCATAAGAGAGGAACCTATGAACTGAAGAAGGTGAAACATTTGTGATGAATCAAAATTCTGGTTTCTTATTTTGCTGAGCCTTTATTATTATGATTGTTTCTCTTATTGCAGATTGTTGAATATGCAAAGAACAAAGACTTCACTTCAGTTGTAGTGGTACATTCAAATCGAAGGGAACCAGGTTAGAAGCAACAGGGGAGATAGTGACTCTTGTTTGGTCATTGGTTGGTGTTTGTTTTTACATCTGTAATTCTATCTTTCAATACTTGTTTTTGTAGATGCTCTGTTGATCATAAACATGCCTGATGGACCCACGGCACATTTCAAACTATCTAAATTAGTCTTGCGGAAGGATATTAAGGTACATTCACTTGCACTTGAAAAATGCATGAAAAATAGCTGAGTTCCATCATACTTTGGAGTTTCTAATCTGGCTTCCATACATTCATTTAGTAACTATAGTATGTACAAGTTAGCATGGTTTATTTCACGGGCAATATGAACTCAAATTTTCACCTGCGCTTTTGAAACATGGGGACATCTTAGAAATGCATCCTCGATTATCTTATAGAGTACAATGTTGTCAAGTACTCACAGATCATTTAAGTTTTTTATTTCTTAAATAATTACTGAAGTTTATGATATTGTATGATTACCTGTCTTGGGGAGGATAAAAAAACCACAACGGCATCCTTATAGCTTAGAACACAATCTTAGCTTCTGAACCTGATAAGCATTACTTGTATCATAATATCCCAGCTGCATAGTAGTTCAAAAAATTGAAATATGCATTAAAAAAAGCTTAAGATCCTTTGGAATAAAGCTTAAGTTCATTAATGAACTTAATAAATAGTAATCCAAACTAGATCCAGTGTGGTGCCTTTAAGCCCCGTGGAGATTCCTTAAACCGTCTCAAGAACGTCCCGAATATTGGATTTGAGTTTCAAGTCATGCTGTTCGTATCATTCTATGTTGTTACAATATTGGAATGGGGTTCATGCCATGCTATTGGCATACCTGCATTGTTTTGGCTTGGCATGGATCCCTCGTTGATCTATGCTGCTTAGCAGCATCATTCTTGGACATATTTCTAGTATGCCTTCTCAAGTAAGGCAAATCATTTAGTATAATAGTAAATTTTGCTTGACCTTGTTCCTCATTGTCATTGTTCATGCATGTCAATTTGTAAATATAGCTCCTTGTTCTGCATTTTATTGCAAATCAGTTACAATATACGACTGTTGCCACATCTCTAGGTTCTACTTTTGATATAGTTGCTATAGTACTATGGTCGGAGGAATGAATTTTTGTTGATTTGGATTGTGGCAGTTTTATATTATGTATGAACCGATAATATGAAAGTTGTATATGTTCAAGCCATAATCTTTAATTTTTGCCCTTATGATACTTATAAAATGTCTTGATGATTGTCGCATCTGTGACATGCTGATGTTCTAGCTTGTTCATTGTCTTAATCACCTGCCAACCCTAAGCATCCACAGAAGGCTTTAACAAATATTCTCAATTGAATGACTTTTAGTGCAGAGTCGCCCATACCATAAACTGATTCCTTATTAATTTATCAGTATATGTGCAAGCATTACATAATAGATATCTAATTTTAAAATATCTGGTAGTTTAATGCCTTATAAACATTCATTTTCAGCTGTTTTTCTACATCATTTAAAATATTGGTTTTTAGTTTCATATGCATCATACACCTCGCTTTAACTATGGGTTTATTTTGGCAACCAGAATCATGGAAATCCTACAGACCATAAGCCGGAGTTAGTACTGAACAACTTCACCACACGTCTTGGTCATCGTGTTGGAAGGTTAAAGTTTTACTTAATTCAAGATGTCAAATGCTACTCTCATTTCTTCTTTTATAGTATAAGGATTTGTTTTCCTCTTCTTGGTTTTTGCCTTCTTCATCAAACTTATATTGCTGCTAACTCTATTGATTATTTGAATTTGACTCTTTTTAGGATGATACAATCACTATTCCCTCAAGACCCCAACTTTCGTGGTCGTCGAGTTGTAACATTCCATAACCAGCGAGACTTCATTTTTTTCAGACATCACAGGTATATCTATTTTGTTGACTACTTATATTTGTTATTACAAAATATGTTGAGGTTCTTATGCAGAACCTGGAAGTTTTCTGAAGCCATATCAATAGTAGCTCTTCTATGTCTCATCATTGAACCTTTTTTTGCTTTCAAGGATTTCCTTTAAACACTGGCAGTATATTCTTAGTAACTGGCGTTTGAATTTTTTCTTCAAGTGCCTCTAGATATTCTTTGTTTAAATGTCCTCTGCAATTTTTGCTTAGGTTCTTGTTGTCTAGTGTATTCTTTGTGCACGTAGAATGAAATAATGGGCCTATTTAGAGGTCTTGGACTGTGAAAGGTCATTTGGTGCTAGCTTAAGAATTAATTTGAGCTACTATTGTTCAAGGTGTTGGTCGAGGAAAACGTGGACATGTTTAGGAAGCCAGAGATGATCACCTAGATTGAGTTGGGAACAGTGGAGAATTTTGGTCCAGATGTCTGTGGCTTGTCTCCTAGATGGATACCAAATATTAGTATGTCTTTGAAATATCAGTGCTATTTGAAGAAAGCTGTTTGTCATCTATAAAATCAAGAGCAATTAGATCTCGAGTCTGATTCCAATGTGGCTCCAGCAACTGTTAGATCTATTGCTGGAATACCTATAGTAATATATATCGCTGACTAAATATTTATCGTAATGAAAACTACTTTTTCCGAACAATATGAAAACTGAGATTTCTGTAAAGCTTCCTGTGGGAAGCTAAACAGAGCTCTGCTAGTCAGAAGTACCACTGAATTACGATGTATATACTCTAATAATCAGTAATATCCAAAATTGACTATAAAAATGATCCTGAAAACAAAGAAAAAAGTAGCAACCATTGTGGTTTCCCCAAGTTTCATAGAAACTGAAATAAATAATGTAGATGGTGAAATTGCTGATGGAATGATGGATGTAACAAATTGTATAACATTGTGTAAGTAGGATGAAACACCTCTAATATTGGAGAAGATAAGGACTTCATCTTATCATGAATGTTCTTCTTGAATGGGAGATCCTCCCTCCCGTAGAATTTTGTCTCTAGTTTGTTCAATTGCGCGATGTGAATTCTACTAGTCAAATGAACACCAAGGAGGAATGCTAAATAGTCTTTTAAAAGTTTAGATTCTCTTCTTGTTTTTGCCCATTATGTGTTTTAAGGTTCTTTACACAGGCACATACTTTATGTTGGTACCCTGAACGAATCTGAACATATAGTTAGTGTTTCTTATTTTGTTTGGGTAGACTTGTACAAAAACCACCCATGGCTCTAATTCAGGAATCTTTATTTTAATTACATTACCTACATCTGATTCACTATGATATGTATGCTATTGCCTATTAACGTGTAAATTATCCAATTCTCGATCCTAGTATTCTATACCATGCTTCTGTGCCTGTTTCCTAAGTGTCATTTATTTGTATCATCTGGAATTATGTCTCATTTTCTCTGAAATTATTAGGTATATATTTGAAACCAAAGAGAAAAAAGATGACTCCAAGGACAAGGCTGCCAAGAGCAAGAATGTAGCTCAAGAGAAGGTGATCGTACGGCTTCAGGTACCGTTTAACATGAGTGTGGCACTTTTGTCATTTGATGATATGCTATTCAATATTATTTATTACTTGGACCAGAGACACACCATGATGCTTTCTGACCCAATTTTTAAATGTTTGAAAACTGTTCTATGCTATGGTCTGATCTTTATTCCCCTTGTTGTTACACTAACAACACAATTTCTCTCTACCTGGAGTGTTCCTGTAAACTTTACTGCTTAGTTACTCGACCCACACTCAATCGCTGATGAATTGTGATTATTTGATTTGACAATTTAACATGGTATTTTGTGATGTATTGGCCATGACATTTTGTTCACATTTATTCTTTTTGAAAATGCAGGAGTGTGGCCCTCGCTTTACGCTTAAATTGAGGAACCTGCAACATGGAACATTTGATTCAAAGGGTGGAGAGTATGAGTGGGTCCACAAGGTAGTCCTCTTTTGTGATCTTGGTATAGAATTTACCATTTTCTGGGATTTGTTTGTTCCATCAAGTTTACTATGCATCGCTTTTGATTCTAGCCGGAGATGGATACGAGCCGCAGGAGATTTTTCTTGTAAGCCAGAAATTTTGCTTCAGAAGAAGACCTCCCAATTTTGTGGTCCTGGCTTTGATGTTCCCTACACAGTTTTATTATGGTAATTGGCCTGTTTTACTCTTCTACAAATTTGCAAAACCACATTTGTTTTTGATCTTAATTGTAGTTGTTTTTTTCCCCACTGTATGTGGATGTTCGATCACGGCCCCAAAAGTGTCCCCTGCATATCAGGGAAGAATTTTCCATTACATCTACGGTATGCTGATCAACCCAGATGTACCGTAGGTTGCAGTGAGTGTCCAATTACAATGGTTTCGTAGAGCATTTGGCTAAGATTGGTCAAAAGCCTCTTTGAAAAAGAGTGACCGTCCGTTTGCTGACCTCTTTCTTAATCTGCTTGAGAGCAAAGTCCTGCTTGGGAGTCGGAGGAGAATTGTCAAATTGGGCTAAAAGGATATGCATACTGCAATCAGATTAGAACAAAATTGCTGTTGGTATATGCATGTTTAAATGCTTTAATGATATGCTTTTCCATGGGGCATGATGTTACAGGTGGTGTCGTCCCCCACTGTCTGCAGCTTATTGCGTTAATGGCATATACAGGTTGCATTTATTTTTTCTAAAACAACTTTTTTCTTACAAAAATTACCTTTTTCAATTAAGATGAGATGATCCCTTGGATCAAAGAATAACGCTGCCAATGTGTGTTTCACTTCTGACCAAAATGCTTTATGGTGTTGCAACATGAGTATTCATATTCTCTATGATCTAATCCATGAATGCACTTAATTTCTGCATCCATAGAGCTAGCTAAAATATCGATGATGGGACAGGCTTTTTGAAGAATAAAACTATTAAAAATAAGATGGATGTAGTCCAATCAAATAAATCTATCTTAATTTTTATACATACTCTATGCTAATTGCAATGATTTGAACATTCTTTGTTTTATGGGAAGATGTTATTTACATTCTATTCAACGTGAGTAGTCTAAATGTCTCCGATGTGAAAATGTTAAGTGTTTAGGTGGTCATCGTCACTTGCACAAATATCAAAGTCCGATGTCTAAATTAGTAATCCAAGATAGATAAATATTATTGTCAATGGTAAAAAAAAAAAACCTCATTAATTATATTAAAAATGAGTTTTTATACTCATAATGAATGCGCGATATATTTTGTGAAAAATTCTTTGAGGAGATCGTTTTTACTCGCTTCTAACAATCTTGCTTTAGTCTTTTGTTGACGTAGGTGACAAGGGCGACGACAATATATAATCGTTTGCCTTGGATATACTTTTGTTTTCTCAGATTGATGAAGGATAACTTTTGTTATCTTTTGATGACACTTTTCTACTGAATGATGGTTGATTGATAATATCTTCCATATCACTTTGTCAATCCGACGATCAAAAAGCACGTTATCAGCATCAAACACAAACAAAAAACCCAGTATCTCGTGTTGTAATCCACGAGCTTCTAAGTATAGGATCAGAGCCACTGCTTCATGTTTGCTTTAGATTTGCGAAGGTCATATGCGTTTGCATGTGGAGACTGTCAAGACCTGCGTAGAACGTGAGAACAACTCGCTCACTCAATCACGGAGCTGTTCTAATCTGTAATGAAGAAGGCAGATTCCTAGCAAGAACATATACCAAACATTTCAGAGTTTGAGGTTTTTCCTTTTCTATTTTGGCTTGAGAGAACAAAATTGTGAGAGCCTTGGAAACATCTTGAGAAGTTGAATCTGCTTATCATTCAATCCAAGTGTTACACAGAGAGCATTGTGTTGGACCGAGAGTTTAGGGAAACATCAATGTATACGATCTTATCCATACAAGCAAAGATACCGCATCTGGTTGTCTGTGAGCTCATCACCATGTCACCTCTCTCAATCGCTTGTACATCCACATATTGTTGATCATTTGAGGGAGTAGACTCTTTTGTCTTGGCTGGTGCAATGTTACCTATTTCTCTATCTAATCATGGACACATTGCTGAGAGAGACAGCGACTTAAGCTTCACTGGTGCCCGTGTGCATCTTCTACAGTAAAATCCTAACTCTGTAGAAGAATCAATTTAGATGGTTTCCTTTAGCATCATCATGCGTATCATTTCCTTTGCCATGGAACCTCAGAACGAAGCTTGCGGTGGGATTCTGGCCTTCACCGACCTCAATAATTAAGCAAGCGATGGAAAGTCTTGGAAGACTTCAGAGGGGGGAACAAGACACGGCTGTTCCATGTGCAGAAAGAACAAGGAAGAATCCATGTTCAGAAGTGCGTCCTCTTCCTATTAATCTAATCATCTTTAGATAATGAGCTCAAGCACTGGTTGTCTGCCACCATGTCCGCAAACTCCCACCGCCCCAAGACAGCCACCAACCATTAGAATCATGCTTACAGCAAGAGGAGCACGGTTCATGCTCTCAGGTTTCTTTCTTCGATCTTAGAGTGAAATGAAAGAGAAGGAAAAGCAGACTCCTTCATGCAGTCCCGGGGATACGACAAAGCAAAGAATGGACTTTGTCCAAGCCACAAAACGTGAGTGAGATGTATCATCAATCTAACTGCACTTGCAAGTCCACAAGCTTGTTTTTGTTTTGATGTGATCCATGTTTCTGCAACTAGTTTGTGCCAAGGTTTGTCCTCGTAATCTTCCTGATATAATTAGCCTCCTCTGATATGAACCCAAATGAATGGGGAATGTTGTTGGGACACATTCATTAGAGACACAGAATTCTGATTGGAGAAGAAGGAATCGAAGAACAATGTGTTGGGAATGTCATTCCCCTTTCTCTAAGTAGGCCTACTCTTCAGAATAAAAAAAATTGCGTGTGATTCACATTTGGTCGTGAAAAGTCAGACTCAATCATTCAAATATGTGGCAAGATCAATTGGTTCATTGCTGTTGTCCTTTGATTCCTGGAATTATATGTGAGATGCAAACTAGCTAAGCAATGGTTGCAAAATGGAATCTTTGTTGTTCCAGTGATTCACTGGTTGCAGACAGTATGCACAGCTAAAGTGCTGAAAAGTGGAGCCTCTCCATCCATCTCGGTCAAAAAAGATCTGAAGAAGACGCTACTTGGATCACAAAATTCTTCTTGCCGTGGGTGGCATCTTGTGCGGTGAAATCCATATCTTGTCAACTCTGTTTTTTGTATCCAAGAAAGATTCTTGTGGACTTTGTTTTGTCGTCGGACAGGCTGGTCTGCGTTGACTCAGGAGCTCGAACTGTTGACCCGAGCTGGTGTGCGGGCTTCTACCGAGCCGGATGGCGAAGTTTTCCTTGGGATGTAATAAGATAAATCGATTTGCTGATCTCACAGGGAGTGACAGTGCCCCGAGAGCTGGCAGTCGCCATGACTTGGAAGCTTGGTCTTGGTTTCCAGCTAGCTCGTGATGCCGAGCCTTCCCAAACTACGATATTGGAATTCGCCGAAGTCGCCGTCACGTTTGTCTCTCGTTTACGGTCGAGGAAGGACGGTGGCTCCTTGGTTTAGTTCTTTGTTCTCGAATGTCCTGTTCTGACTTCTCCGGGTTGCGCTGCTTCACGGAGTTAGCACGCGCTTGGATTGGATTCTGTGATCGTAAGCCGACTTGTCTTTGTAGGTAAAAGTTTCCAAAAGATTGGATCTTGATGAGTTTTAGGGAGGAGAATCCCACCCGTTCTCTTATTGAGTTCGACGAAGATTATGATGAGATCTTGGTCTTTCCTTGAAGAAAATCCGTAAAAGTGGGATTAATCCTGAGTGCTCAACTCTGGTGTTGTCATCTGGACTGGCGTTGGAGTGGATTAAGCGTTGAAGTTCTTGAGAAGTTCGCTGATTCTGGTACTGGATGTGCAATGAGAGAGATATTTTGATGCCGTGGAAGTCGACAGCAAGCGTCGCTGATGCTCGTCGTGAACTTTTCTGGAAGAGATTAGAGGATGTCTTGTTGAAGATGGGGAAGATGAAGATGGCAGCTTTTTATTACTCATCGCCGCCGCCGCCAGTTGACGTATCACCGCCAGAATCTCAGCCTAGTGGCTATTACAATCCATCACAGCCTTCGATCCCAGCTCCTGCTTCCGATGCCGATCCCCCTTCGCCGCCTCCCACGCCGCCACCTGCTTCTCAACCGCCGAGTTCTCCAGTCGATGCCTATACTCCACCACCTGAAACATTGTCACCTCCGCCACCGCCGGCCTCCTCTCCTCCGCCTCCGCCACCAACTCCGGAGTTGTATCCGCCTCCCCCTTCTGCTGCCCCTCCTGCAGTTACGCCTCCACCGCCGCCGTTGTCACCTCCGCCAGCCGCTATCCCTCCTATGTCACCGATCTATTACCAATCACCGCCACCACCACCGCCATCATATGTCCCGCCTTCCAGTCCGCCATTGCCACCGCCACCACCACCACCACCACCGCCAGCCTTACCATCTCCTCCCCCTAATTCTGCACCTGCAAGCCCATTGGCACCACCACCTAAAGTTCTCTCACCGTCTCCTCCTCCTCCTCCTCCATATATCAGCAATTCGACCCCTCCTGTGCCTTCTTCAATGCCCCCTAGAAGTCCACCGTCACTACCTTTACCTGCTCCAATTAAGCCCAATATCCCGAGCTCATCCAATTCTTCGAAGCATACAGGTTCTTCTCATGGAAGCAGCAATGCCCTGAGGAGTGCCGTGAACACTTCTGAAACTGTTGTAACAGTTGCAGTGGTAGCAGGTCTTGTGATGCTTACTTTTGTTGGAGCAGCTGTGTGGCTTGTGAAGAAGCATAAGAAGCCATTTGCACCTACTGCGCATCATGGAAATCTTGTTTCGGCTTCACCAGCATCTTCACATGCATCAGGTGAGGCCTAGAGTTTCTTTTTACATAGAATTAGCAAAATTAACGCAAATATGTTATTTGCAATTTTAGCATTAGATGATTGCTGGCTACAATCTATTTCTAGTGTCTAGCATAAAGCATTCAATTACATGCCATTGACAAGTTGTTGAACTAATTAGTTTTCTTTTTTCTTTTTCCTCTCATAGTGTTAAGTCCAGCCGGCTTGGACCAGATAATTGGGCCTGAGCCCAAATCAGTTAATTAAAAAGATAAGATGTGTAGTTGAGGAAAAGAAACTGTATCAGTGTGTGCAAACGGTGGAACGTGCAGCGTGCGGTGTGCAGCGTACAGTGGCGCAGTGAGAGAAAGAAAGAGGAGAGAGAGAAAAATTAAGTTTTTGAGTTTTCTGCTTGACGATCAGTGGCCAAACTTCGTTAGTTTTGGCCCAAATTTGACGTGGAGAATCCTTACAGTAATTTCTACAATCCTAACGGTGCCGATCTACGGTTTATCTTTTCTAAGATGCTTTTCTGCTATGTTTACTTCATGAAATCTAAAATCTTTGTTAGATGAGATCCATCTATACGATTATGCATTCTTGTTGAGTCAAGATACGTGATCTTGATGTTATTACGATCCTTTTGTTATTTTAGAGAAGACCTATTGTAAACTTGTTATCATTATTGGTGATAGTGAAAGTTTGAAGTGGACTACGGTCCTGTGGTTTTTCCCGAATTGGGTTTTTCACATTAAAAATTCGGTCTCACTTGTGATTTATCAGTTGTTCTGCTATTTATATTGGTCTGATTAATATTTGCTTATAATATCAAGTTGATATTTTTTATGAGGAACCCATTTTGATATACAAAGAGCGAAAAGAATTATTCCATATTAACAGGTTTTTTCTCAACAAGTGATATCAGAGCAGCAGGTTGTTATTTGCTACTAGTTTTTTCTTGTGTGATTGAAATGGAAGAGTCAGATGGTATGATTAAATTGAACTTAACAAATTATTCTACTTGGAGACGTATGATGAAAGATTTGTTCTATTGCAAAGTTTTGTATAAGCCCATCAAAATGAAAGAAAAACCCTCTATTATGGAAGAGGAGGAATAAGAGATCCAACACAGGAAAGCTATTGCTTATATTAGAAGATGGATGGATATAAATCTGCATAAGCATATTTCTGATGAAACCATTTTCATAAAAGTGAGAAGTAGCAACATTTCATGATCAATATTCATTTTCATGATATTGTTTGTAAGACTACGAAAAGGCTGAAAATCTTTTGTCAAAAAAAGACCAGGGGAAATAGAATTTCTCTCTTTTTAGAAGATTTGTTAGCCTTTGCCAAACAAGTATAAAGATGGTGGCAACATTGTTGAGCACATAAGCATCCATTTTAGAGTCTTACAAATAAGTTGGTTGACCTCTCATTCCTCCTCTTCCATAGTAGGGTTTTCTTTAACTTTGATGGGAAAATAAATATAGTCTTCCAGTCTTCATCATGAAGTGGAATAATTTGATGAGTTGCTACCATCGATTCTCTATTTTACACAAAAAAAAACACTAGTAGCAAATAAAAGTTGGAAAACATATGTGGTGACAATTTGTAACTCCACGCTAGAGGGGACTTTAACTATAGACATGGTTAAAGATTGTTTACTGAATGAAAATGCCAGAAGGAAAGAACATGGAGAATCTTTTTCTGGTGCACTTGTTACTGAAAAGTAGGAAAGACGTGGATGAAGTCATAGTAGAAATCCACATGATTACAGAGGAAGATCCAAGTCTAGAAGAGATATCAGGTATTTCCACTGCAATAGGCTAGGTCATATGAAGAAAGAGTGTAGGTTTTGGAAGCGAGAACAGAATGAAAGGAAGAAAAATAAAAAAAAGACCAATACAGATGTTGCTGAAGGTGATATCATTACTGTTTGTGATGATGGATGTGTTAGTCTTGCAGCTCAGGACAGTAACTGGGTAATTGACTCTAGTACTTCATTCCATGTTACTTCTCATGATGATTTCTTTAGATCCTATACTACTAGTGATTTTGGTAATGTTAGAATGGAAACAGTAGTATCTTCTCCCTTTGGAGGGATCTCTACCAAAAGTCACGTAGGCAGCCTACAAATGTGCCTGCAGTGATTTTAATGTTTGAACTGGACCAATTCAGTGATTTATATGACCAGTCCAGCCTACAAATGTGCCTGCAGAAAAATAGTCCAAAGGGATCACTCAATGAAACATTTTCTCACTGAAGCAATATGTTTCACTTGTAGTATTCTGTTCACGAGTGCTACACGTGTCTCGGAAACTTCAGCTATAAGTATTGTAATGTTTTATACTTTCAAGCTAATCATGTGTTTGTGCATCAGAAACGGAAAAATAAAACATCTCATATTAGAAACTTGAAATTGTTGGCCTGTTTCACCTCTCTATTATAAATTTAAATTATAATCATGTTCCTTCTTTTAATCTGGAAGTTACCACTACTCGACAAACATTGTCATCACTTTGGAGCCTTTTTCTTTCGATGTATCACCTACTAGGATGTAACTTCTTTTGTTTATGTTAATTAATATTTTCTGATTGTAAAACTCTTCATTGGGTAAGTTTTTTATTTGTACTTGACTATTATAATGATAATTTGTTTTAGAGATTGATTTTAACATGTAGAGCAACTATTAATTCTTTGTTTGATAAGAATCTCTTATGGTGACATTTCTCTCATTCTATTGCAGCGGCAGCATTAAATCCTGAGATACAACACAGTATATATCGAAATCCTCTATACAAAAATGGTGGAAATTTCATGAGATTAGGTGATTTTTTGGCTTTTGGAAAGGACAAGGACTTATCTGGCATACTGATCGGCATTGAGGTATGCATGATTGAGTGGCATTTTACACAAAGAGATGATGAATGGTGGTTCACTATGCCTGGTGGTGCCCAGTAATGATGTCACTGCTTATGCTTGTATTTCGTATGATAAAACCAAAGAAAATGCTGATCTTGTATGTGTAAGTTAGCTTTATGTCTTCCTTTGGGTGTATATCTATGAACATGGAAGTCATAATTCAATGTCCTCCTTACCTCCAGTCCAGAGCCTGGAGAAAGGAGAACAATTCTTTAAATAAATGTACTAAATCAAAATTTTGTTTGAATGATTATGAATATAGGTCTTTATCAAATACGTGTTTAGGAAATCCTCTCCTAGTGACAACATGCGACACTGCAAAGGGAACCTCATGCAGTTGATGCGTTGGCATACATGTGATGGTTACATTTCACTGGACGCACCAACAACACTGTATTCATGTGCAAGGTATACATATGTTTATTAAAATCGCAAGTAAAATATACATAAATATGTACATGTAATTTATAAGCGGTCATTGTTGTACATGTACATAATTTATAAATATGTACATGTAATTTATTAATTCTTTCACATAAATTGTGTGACAGACTTCATTTATTCCAAAGTTTGCCTAGTTATGAAAACTTCAACAGGTTAACCTGATTTTCATCTGGTGTGTCATGGACTGAAATAATAATTGCATGCATGGATTATTCACATTCATGCTATCCGAAGCAATTTTTGTCGCATATCTCCAGCTCCAGCTTGATGTGTTGAACCAAGCATAGTTATCTACATGAAAAATCTTGAAATTGCCAAGAGTTTTCATTCATGAACTCCGCATGCAGCAACATCTGCATTAGTTTCTTTTCATTGTCACAGAATGCCGCATTTCTGGCAGAAAAATTGGGATATAGTGTGACTGATGGTGTGATGAGAGCACTACAAGACTCAGGTTACGGCAACCAGACTGGCCAGGAAGTCATGATACTGTCAAACAATAGCTCTGTTTTGATTAAATTTAGGCAACAAACTAAGTATGAGCTGCTTTACATGGTTGATGAATCCACGAGTGACATGGTCAATTCCTCAATTATGGACATCAAACAGTTTGCTCATATGATTGCTATTAGCAAACAATCTGTATATCCCGTAAGCCAGCAGTTCATTACTGGTCAAACCAAACTTGTCCAGAAGTTGCAGTCTGCTGGCTTTGCTGTATATGTATATTTGTTTAGGAATGGCTTTGTTTCTCAACCATGGGATTTCTTGTCAGATCCAACAGTGGAGATAAATATGTGTGTCCAAGGAGCTGGAGTGGATGGTCTCATCACTGAGTACACTGGGACAGCTGCAGCATATAGAAGTAAGTATTGTCCACTCTTCCCTTGGAACGTTTATGGTTGTGCTTGGTTAACGTAGCTTATGAAAATAATAGTATGGTTGTGAATTCATGCAGAATCTGCTCAACTTTCATATACATAGTTTAGTAATATTTTGATATAAGAATACTTGGATTAAAATGCTTTGATTTTGCTCTTTAATTGTAATAATCACAAGTCTTCTGAATGTCAAGATCGGTCGTCGTTTTATAGTCAAATCTGATGACATAGATACGAGTACTTGTATCCTTTCATAAGGACCTATAAGTTTGGTATCAAAGAGTGGAATACTCATACAGGACATTCTTGGTGTCTCAAGTCTAAGGATTATGTATACCACTGGGATGATGAAATCGTTGTCTGACAATGAGGTATCATTAACCATCCAGCATTCCGTAAGCGGATCAATCAGTGAACTCATTCTCCAATGAGTATTTACACTATATCCTTAGTGTCCCCACACGAGCAGCTATGAGACCAACTGCCTCCATCATATGGATGAGTATATAGCACACCAGATCTATCCGGTTATATCGATGTCCCCTCGAGTAACCTATGACTATGATTATTTAGGTCAGTATTTAAAGGTAAAACGATCTCATTATCGTAATCTCATCATGATTCGATTCCCATTACACAAATTTATGGACATCAAAATATATGTAACATGTAAGATAAAGTGATAAAATATCAAATAATAATAATAAGTAAAAAGAGTGCATGTCATGTCACGCATGTCATCACTCACGTGATTGGCTTATAGGACACCTATGACTAGTACCAACACTATCATTGGGTGAGGATTTTTGATTTTGTAGTTTCTTTTTATAATTGGTTAGGCCCGACTCTAGATATGGGACTTGACGACAACAATGTAAAGACATTTTCTTTAATGAAAGTATTTTTTTATCAATCTTTTCTTTTGTCTATGATTGATTAGTGATCTAATCTTATAGTGTACAATTTAACTCCTTAGTAGACACTTTTCCTCAACTGCTCCATTAGGGTGGGCAGATGATTGTCGAGGTTTGGGATCTAAGCTTAGGGGTAAAATTTCTTGAGTTGGCGATGTGCCAAGTTCTTTGCATTTTACTCTCTTCCATGGTTTCTAGGCAATAAGTTTTGTCTTAGACCACCTCAGTTACTTGGTAGAGCCTTACCAATTTATAGCCAACTTTCCTTGATACCTAGTAGGGTCAATGATCTTGGATTTGCAAAGGACGAGATTTTGATCTTGACTTACTAGGGACGTACTCTGATGTTGTAGAGTCTAGTGATGACTTTTTGTATCTCGAGGGCTCGAGAGGTGCACCTCGGCTCTTCATTTCTTTGATAAGGTCCAGGTTAGCCCCAAGCCCTTTTTTCGATGTGGCTTCTTCAAAATTCTCTAGTCAAAGAGTCGAGAAGATCATCTTAGGTGGAGGCCATGCTTCGATACCAAATGCCAAGCTTAAAGGTGATTCGCCTAAGGCAATTTTAGGGGTGGTCTAGGACACCTTGTGTGCTGAAGACCCTTCTCTTCAAGCCCTCAAATATAGCTCGGTTGGTCACCCTGCTGCTAGACTGTTGGTCTGAGGGTGTGCCACTAAGTTGAACCTTAGCTAGATCTTATAGGATTGGCAGAACTCTTTGAATTTTGAATTATTGAACTAGGCTCCGTTGTCAATAATAATTGCCCTCAAGATGTCAAACTGCATGATTAGGTTCTTCCAGAGTTTTTCTAAGATAGACACTAGTGGTTCAGCTTTCACCCACTTTGTGAAGTAATCGACCCCGACTATAAGAAACCTTCATTGTCCCACCATGTGGGGAAAAGGGCTGAGGAGGTTGAACCCATTGCGCGAAGGGCCAGACATTGTCAATCAAGGTTAGGGGACCGTAGGTTAGTGCTGAACCCGAGCATGTCTCTAACACTATTAACACCATTGCACATAAGTGATGTCGTCTCGTCGTATGGTTGGCCAATAGTAGCCTTGCTTAAAGATCTTGAAGGCTAGGGTTCACCCCTCAATGTGTTCCCAGCATATCCCTTCATACACCTCAGTTAGCACATTCTTAGGCTTCGAGCATGATGGGCACTAGAGGAGGGGTTGGCTAAAGGATCTACAGTATAGTTGACCATTGACTTCGCAGTGCCAAGCTTGAATGCGTTTGAGCAGTTTGGATGCAACCGGGTTGGTGATGAAGTGTCCTATCTCTCTTGTAGCAAAGGATCTCCTCCATCTAGTCTGGCATGGCCTTTGTTGTGGTGACATCTTGGGTTGTGATGGTTTGGGTGATGAGTGTCTCGATCCTTAGGGGTTACTCCCCTATCGATCATGTTGAAGCCAGCTTAGCCAATGCATCAGCTTGTGTGTTTTCTATCTTAAGGACCCTTGTTACTGAGAGGTGAAGAAAGCTACTTGCGAATCGATGCACCTTGGCCAAGTAGCTCACCTGGTCGCATCTCGAGCTTCATAGCTTCCGTTGATGTGGCTCACCACCAACTATGAGTCACTGAAGACATTCAACTCTTTCACATGAAGTTCCAAGGTAAGTCAAAGCCCTGACAAGAGCGCCTTGTACTCGGCCTTATTATTAGTGATTTTGAATTCGAAACACAGAGTGTGTTGGTATAGTTGGTTGTTCAAGCCTTTTAGGATGAGCCCTGCTCCTCTTTTTAAGGTGGCCAGCTCGTCAACATACAGGGTCCATCCTTAGCAACATGCTTTCGGTTGTCGGTTTCGCTCAAGGGAGTCAGCTCATAAATGAAGTCAGCTAGTGCCTGGGCTTTATAACGATCCTAAAAGGGGTTCAAAGAGAGTATGTTAGGATTCCTTATCATAAAGGGGGTTAGGATTGCCTTCCTAATCAATAAGAAGGAAGCTTGTGTTTCTCTGCTTCAAATAGATGACTTGGATGACACATGGTATAGGGAGCTAGAGGGTGCTAATTGCTAGTCATATGTGCTATGCAAACTAATCATATGGGTGATGACACTTGTGACTTGATATGCACTTTTTCTCTTTGTGTATTATTAGGCATTTTATCACTTTATCTTGCGTGTTGCATATATTGTGATATCCTTGGATCTGTGAAATGGGAATCAGATCGTGATGAGATCATGAAAATGAGACCGATTCACCTTTAAACAAAGACCCTAAATTATCCTGGTCATAAGTTACTCGAGAAGGATATCGAGATAACCAGGATATCTTGGTGTCTTTATATACCCGTCCATATGATGGAGGTGGTGGTCTTAGCTACTCATGTGGGGACACTAAAGTACAGTCATGCGGTGCTCATTGGGGAATGAGTTCAGCGATTGATCCGCCTACGGAATCTTTGGATGGTTATTGATATCTCACGTCAGAAAGCAATTCCGTAGTCCCAGATAATGTATCTAGTCTTTAGACTTGAGACACCAAGGATGTCTGTATGAATACTCCACTTTTGATACCGGACTTATAGGTTTGGAAAGTTTCAGATCTAGTACAATCGGTTATTGGGAGTGGTAGCCAACCTTACGAGGGCTATTGAGTGTCAATAAAGGATCATCCGCTCTCGGTATCATGAGAGAAATATCTCATGTATTCTTGTTCAAACAAATCCTTGGCCAAGGTTATTCGGATTGAGAGAGAAAGAGTTCTCTAGGAGAATCCAACAAGAGCAAGACTCAAGGAGAGACCAGTAGGCCTGACAACACCATGCCCGGTATAGGGTCTTTGGGATATTAGATGGATAAGGGACTATAGATACATGGTAACTGAGGACAGATAGGTCTAAAGGATTGAATTCCCCTGTATCGTCTGAGGGCTGCGGCATAGTGGCCTAGTACGTCCGTAGTCGATGAGTTGGGTGAATTATTATAGAGATAATAATTCACTAAGTTAGAAGGAGTTCTCGATAAGTATGACTCACGGCCACTCGATATTGGGCCTAGAGGGTCACACACATATGGTAGGTGTTGCGACGAGTAGAGGTTCGAATATGAGATATCTGTTGGAGCCCCTAACATATTGGATATCCATTAAGCCCCTGAATTATTGGATCCTAAGATGAGATCCAATAATTGCTAATAAGAGATTATTGGGTAGAGACCCACTAATCCAAGAGGCTTGGGTAATTGGATGGAGATCTAATACCCAACAGGGCAAGATCCATTAGGGTTTATAGGGGGTCTCTATAAATAGGAGGGAACCAAAGCTCTATAGGCTGAGGGTTTCTTTTGGTAGCCACCTTCTATTCTCTCTCTCTCTCCAAAGAGAGATGCATCATCGCAGTTCCTACCATGTGGATACCGCTAGAGAAGAGGACGCTTAACCTCCTTCATCCTTCCTACAAATATGCTAGGGATTCAGGGATATACGATCTCCCTAGGTACTTTCTTTTACACATGCAGTTTTCGTAGATTTATTTTTGATGCATTGATCTTCGCACGATGACGGAACATTTTTATGGGAAATCTAGGGTGTTTTGTTTTTGTTATTCCGCTGCGCATGAGATGTCGCTCCCCAGAAGGATTCCCAACACTAATATTATCCCTATCAGGTGCCATCTGGGAGGGCAAGATCTTCCACAATTGGAGGTAGGACATGATAACTAGATATAGTAGGAACCTTAGCTTACCTTGAGGGCATCATAGGGTAGCTCGAACCCATTCAGAACAAGTTATACAGATGTTGCCTACACTAAGGGCATGCAACTTGTATTCTACCGAGATGCAATATCAAGATCGGAGTTCCACGAGGAACGATTCCATCGTCATTGAGTTATCATCGTGAGCTTGTTTCATGGCCTCCTAGCTCGAACAACCCTTACATCCGTTGGGGACACACCCCCCGAGGAAGAACTTATTTGTTCTACCCTCAAACTACTCAAGAACGATTCTACATCCTCAACCAGGACCAACTTGAAGAGGTGGAAGAAGAGGAGGAAGACATCTCGACTGCAACAAAGCTAGGGAGGACTCAAGGCATGGGATGAAAAGAGGACTGAACGAAGAATACAAGCCCCAGGAAAGCACCCAACCCTTCACCATCTTTAGGAGTGAAAAACAACTCAAGTTGCCATTATGATGCCTTGAAGAAACCCCTAGGAATCACATCGAATGGCGAGGTGATGACAATAACACGATGGGAGCCACGTGCAAAATAAAAAAAAAAAGTGCGCCAAAGAAGGTTGCCATACAGTTCAACATGTGCCCGAGTCATGCAACTCGGTCAAAGAAAAGATCCATTACTGAGAGAACATGTGCTCGAGTCATGCAACTTTGCAAAGAAGAAGATTCACCATGGCAGAACATGTGCCCAAGTCATGCAATTCGGCTAAAGAAAAAGATCCGCCATGGTGGAATGTATACTCGAGTCGTGCAACTCAGCCAAAGAGGAAGGTCCGCCATGGCCGAACATGTGTCTGAGTCATGCAACTTGGTCAAAGAAAAAGATACGCTATGGTGGAACATGTGCTCGAGTCATGCAACTTGGTCAAAGAAGAAGGTCTATCATAGCAGAACATGTGCCCGAGTCCTCTAACTCAACCAAAGGAAAAGACCCACCATGGCAAAGCATGTGCCCAAGTCATGCAACTCGATCAAAGAAGAAGGTTCACTATGGCGGAACATGTGCTCCAGTCATGCAACTTGACCAAAGAAGAAGATTTACCATAGCGGAACATATGCTCAAGTCATGCAACTCGGCAAAATAATGTCCGTCATGGCAAAACATGTGCTCGAGTCATGCAACTTTGGTCAAAGAAGAAGATCCGCCATGGTGGAATATGTGCCCGAGTTATGCAACTTAGCTAAAGAGGAAGTTCTACCATGGCGGAACATGTGCCCAAGTCATGCAACTCGGCCAAAGAAGAAGATATGCCACGGTGGAACATATGCCCATGTCATGCAACTCGGACAAAGAAAAAGGTTTGCCATGGTGGAACATGTGCTCGAGTCATGCAACTTGGCCAAAGAGGAAGGTCTACCAAAGCGGAACATATGATCGAGTCATGAAACCCGGCCAAAGAAGGTTCACCACGGTGGAACATGTGCCTAAGTCATGCAACTCGGCTAAAGAAGAAAAATTGCCATGGTGGAATATAAGCCCGAGTCATACAACTCAATTGAAGAAGAACGTCTGCCACGGCGAAACATGTGCTCGAGTTGCACAACTCGACTAAAGGTCTACCATGGTAGAACATGTGCCCAAGTCGTACATCTCGACCAAGGAAGACCCACCACAAAGAAAAAGCAGTGCCCAAGTTATGTAACTCGGAGAGACGAAGATCCACCACAGAGAGCCAGGAGATGAGGATGAACCACACAACCCGGAAAAAGCCTACCTCGACGAATCGCACCCACCGAAGCTGCCATGGATCCGACCGAGGAGCTGGAACCCCGATCGCTAGTAGCACCAAATGACGTGCCTCAAGCCCCATTACGAGAGACTTGAGGCATGCTTTCAGGTGAGGGCAAGTGATAGGGAATATTCTAGTACTGATCGCAACCCAACAACTAGCAACCACCTGAGAGCTAATGTGGAATGACCTGACTTACACTTGCAGCAAGGACGATCGAATTGGCCGACAATGCATGCCCATGGCCATGTCGCTCGGGGTTGTGTAGGTCGGTGCCATTTGATGGAAGGCCAGATGGACCTACCCAAATTGTCGGGAACCGTACATGTCGACGCCACACGATGAGTAATAGGATGAATTGGCCCATGCCATCAGTAGTGTACGAGCTAGCCGCCCACATTGACGAGCCGAACAAAGACATCGATGGGCATAAATAGCTAGTGCATCTACGAGTTGGCTCCGCAGATATAAAAGCAAACCCCTTTGCTCAGAAAAAGCCACCCTAAATCCACTAGACTAACTTTAGCTCAGGAGAGATCAAAGTCAGAATCCCATTTTCGATGACAACCTGTCATGCAGGAACGCTGCACAGAAGAAGCGATCCAAGTCCTGCCTCGAGTCAGCCCTAAAGAAACAAGGGAAGTCCAAAAACTAGTCTCCGACTTGACTCTATTCTTCGACCTTCTCTTCCCTAACAACCCACGCGGATACTCATGCATGATATCTGTGGTTTCTCTGCATCTGTGATAAATTTGGCAAGAATTTGTCCGTGTGGAGCGAGTAGAGGTTGAGTGCTGAAGCTTGCTCTCAAGATTTGAGTTGAGGCCTTGGGAAAACCGAGAAAACCCAGCGATTTTTGCTGTAACAGGAAAAAGAAATTTAATTTTGCGATGGCGGTGTTGTCGTTCTGGGATTCTGAGGGGATATTGTCGTTCTGATGATTGTGTGAGGTGAGGATTGTAACAGATCATACTTCAGCACAAGAAATTACTTTCGCTAGTTTGTTATGATCAAGAATGGCGCTCAAGCTTTCACTGCTGAAAGCTGCCGAGATTGCGATCAGCTCGATCGGATTAGGATATGACATCGCTGGAGATATCCGTTTGAAGCACTGCTAGAGAGATTCCATCGTTGATTTAGATTGATCATGATCAGGTTCACAACATCGTCCTTCCTGGTGAACTGTCCATTCCAAATGTTCCTCAGTCCATAAAGTGTGATCAAGGAGAAAGAATAAGTTTCAGGTCTGATGTTCTCTCCGTTCAGCAGGTATGCTCTTGTTTGTTTGTTTGTTTTCAAGTCGATGCATTTTGGTTCATTATTTTTACCTAATTCTTGCTGTATAATGCACATTCTGTGTGTTTAAGGAGATGTCGACTGGTTAAACTGCATATGTTATGATACATTGCAGACCAAATTTAAAATCTTTAATGATGATTGTCATTTTCATAGCGAGGTAAAAAGTGTGCATTAATTGATGCTGTAAAAAGAGTGTTTTGAAGGATCTGAAACCAAGGTTTGACTTACTGGTCCGAGCTGGGGTGCCGGTCAGCCGGTGGCATGGCACGTGCTGCCTTGTACCGGTGTACCAACACACGGTATGCTAGTGCATACCAGTGCTTCGACGAGGAAGAACAAAGGAGGAAGAAGGAAGAAGAAGAAGAAGAAAGCTGTGGCAGCATCGAAGGGAAACAGTAGCATCACAGCGGTCAAGAGGCAGCGCCGCTGCAGCATCACAGCAGCGAAGAGGCCTAATCTGTGTTTTTTTTAAAATTCTTTTAACACTGAAATGGACTGAGGCCCACCACTCTTTGATTTTTTATCCTTTTAATTTGGATTGCCTGAAACAGGGTGCTTTGTGTATCTGGCCACGCTCGGACCAGTGTGTACCGCCCAAACCATACCATTTCAGGCTGTACAGCAACCCTTATTTGCAACCTTTACAATTAGCTTCCTATGGTTGTATCTTCATTCCTCTCTCCTTTTTATCACATCAGTGACAGGCATGAGTGATCGCTGAAGACTTTGTGTTTCTTATTTAGCTAAACTTATACAAACTTTAACAAAAGCTATGCATTGAATGCAAAAGGATGGCCATATCTTGGGAAATGATTGTTTGTGTAAAATTGATCAAAATAACATGTGAATTAATTTGGCACAGTTTATCTAAAAGAAATTTACAATACACTAATTGCTAGAACTTATCAACTAGCAAGTTCACAGCGGAGTTTGGAAAGGTTCGAACATCAAGGCAAAGTTTGACATAGAACAGCACATCTTCACCTCAGAAACAACTACAAAATCAAAGAACCCACAACATTTAACCAAAAAAGTACCTTGTTCTTTTGGTTGATAATAAAGTATATATTAAAATTGCTTTTCTAATGGCCATGTGTTCTACACCAAAAGCCCAATCACAAAGGCCCAATTTCATTTAAATCTGACTATTTAACCATCTTCAAGAAAATTTGGTCATACGGTTCCTCTTAAAATTGCCAGTTTCTCGGATATTCTGCGCGACAAGTGTATAAAATATTTGGAAAAGAAAAGTGGAAGACTTCCTATACGGCATAATCGATGTTAACAATTGAATGAAGCCCAATTAGTTCTGTTTCATTCTTTGAAATAATCTGGCGATTATTTGTGAGTTTTTAATAGACTTGCATAGTACTTGCACTTATTAGACTGCTTGTTACTAGGTGCACTTCATCGAAAATACAAATTCAACAGCAATTTAATATGCAATCATCTTTAATTTTGAAAACAATTTGAGCAAGTCAAAGCACGAGTACACAATCTGCCCTAATAAACTATGAAGCAAGATCAAGTTTGTCTCTCAAGTAGCTATTTCTTACACTGTTTGCTAGAAGTCAAACACCATGTTTATGAACTTCTACAACTGGCATTTCCATCATATAGGAAAGAAATAGTGTAAGTATATAATAAAAACTGCTAAATCTGGAAAGAGAGTAATTACAAGAAAAAAAAAAAGTAATTACCCAGGAAGAGAATTTGGCCATCTTAGTAAGCATGTCAAAGTTCCTGATATCAAGCCCACAAAAGTAGAAGTCCACAATTGAGTAAAAGATCAAGATGGATTATCAATTGAAGGATTAGCCAAATACAGTTCAGGTGTAAAACCTGCAGGGCTTTCTGATAATGGAATAACCAGAGGAACCAGTCCTTTAGCTGCAGGAAATATTACTGCTTCACCTCTGTGTTGTAATAGAGTTATATCAAAACAAAAATTCCTGTCATTCCACAACAAAACCACTTGTGCCAACATTTATTAATTAATTAAATGGGCCAGTAAATTCATTGGATCTCTTTTAGAAATTTGGTAAGCTTAAAAAATTTGGCACATAAAACGTAAGACCAACATTGCAATGTCCATCTAAATCAATATAATTTTAGACTTCATCGAGGGTAAAATCAATTATTTATATCTCAAATTGCATAAAGCTCGGAATTAAAACCAGATTTAGTTCATGTTTCAATATTAAGCAGACACTTTTTTCAATCTTTTCTTTGGTCACATTATCATGTAGCAATTCACAGTGTTCCATGATATATCATATTAAGCACCAAAAGAATGTGTTGAAGTTACATAAAGGAAAATGATTATAAGTGGGATACACTGAACTGCATGACAAATTACTAGTAAATTCTTACACTTGAACAAAACAAACTGTTTATACAATAGAATTGAACACTGGCAAATTATTGTAGCTCTTTGTTAATGACTGACTTTTTTTTCTTCTGATGATAATTACCAAATTATTGTAGGTTTTCTTCTGAAGAAAACCTACAAATTAAGCAGGACCTAGATGAAAAGACAAAAGATTTGGATTTGTTAATGAGTGAAAACCACTTACTCAAAGCACAACTTGAGGAGATTAGATTGAAGCAGGAAAAACAGAGACTGAGAACAAGGATGTAATTGATTGTTGGATGCTGGAGAAGATGAATTCTGTAGAAAAGCTAAATGAGGTACTTACAATTCTTCTAATAGTGATTTCTAGCTTTATGGTGACTCTTTTTTCCTTCTAATTTATCAATGAATTATGAAATAGCTGTCTACTTCATATTGATAGGATTTTTCTTTTTACAAATGTACCTCATAAAATTGTATAATTGAATTTATGCCAACGTGAAGTATAGTATCTTGGTCTTTGTGTTCATCCAAGGATTTAAATATTTGTTGGAGCGTTATGTACTGTGATAATATTTTTATTCCAATTAAATGCTGATATCGAAAGTCGTAGCTCATCTAGTACAATACTGTCTTTTGAAATTTTAATATTTTATTTGACGATACTGATACATGACGGTATATTGGCTAGCATACTGGATCTGGTCTGATAGGATACTGAAATTAATATTAAACTAGAATCTGTCATTTTTATACATAGTAATGTATCAATATAAGTTTTGAGTTTTCTTTATACCATATCCACGAACTCATTATCTCCTTTATTCTTATTCGATCCTATCTCCTGATAAGGTATTTTCACTCAACCTGGCTCTTTCCTCAAGTTGGACTGAGTTCCTTTGGATCCTGCAACAGACAAGTCACATGAACATCATCCATGGGCAGTTTTGGAAATGCTCAAGATGCAATTGCCTAAAATGGACCAAGAAAGAAATCTGAGATCTTATGTTAATTGTCGACTAATTTGTCCATCTTCCTCTAATGATTATAATATTAATAATTAATAAATCATCTTTGGATTTGGTACTTTGTTTCGAAACATGGGAGTCGACCGAGTCAGGTCAACTTAACTAAAATTTTCAACAATGCTTCAAGCTAAAGGACCTAAAACGCATCAAATACCCAAGTTTTTTCTCATCTTTGATGCTGATGCATTATGTTCTTATGGAATCCTTTTCTTTTGGGAGGATAACTTTTTTTATGTGGCAGGCAAGCAATGGCGATTATTCTCATGAGTTGCATGTTAGGCTGATGGAACGACACTGTGCAGTCCGCTGGGTCGCTGAGTTTTTACAAAGTTAAATATCTTTAACGACATGATAAACTTGTTGAATTAAATTGTAAAAACAAGAATACATTGAATGTAGCTTGACAAAGCCTTATTTATACATATGAAGAAAGGAAGAAGAGAGGATTTTCCTCAACTGTCCACCGAGATTTTCTTGTATAGTTGAGGAAATCTTATCTATTAACATGCCCCTACAAGATCGTGCTCCTGTCAAGGACACTGATCTTGGACCGATGTAATGAAAATAATTTACGAGCGAGAGGCTTTGTAAGTAAAGCGCTAGTTGATTAGTATGTATGCGAGAAACACGTAGTTGATGTCGACAACTTGATCTCGTACAAAGTGGAAGTCAATGGCAATATGCTTCATGCGTGAGTGAAATCTTTGGCTTGACACATAAATAGGTAGCTCCAATATTATCGTAGTATATTGTAGGAGGTGACGTTGAGTTCCTTGAGCTTGATTTGTGATCCAATTTATTTCGAGTAGTAGCCATGGCGATGGCAGTATTCACTTGATTGTGGGCTGTCTTTTGTTTCTTATAACTCCAAATTACATCTATATCGATCCAAGATCAGTTGAGGAAGAAATCCTCGGATGGCAGCAGCCGAGATGGCCGGGTGTGTGGGCGCAAAAAGATAGAATACTTTGCCATTATTTGGGCATTGGTTAGCGCTTGATGAGAGAGGAGAGAACTTATTCTTTGGGACAAATGGAAAGAAAAAAAAATCTCTTGCTTAATGCAAGGGCTCTGATACTATTGAATTGAATTGTAAAAACAAGAATACATTGAATGTAGCTTAACAAATATCCGCGAGATTTCCTCGTACAGTTGAGGAAATTTTATCTATTATCAAAATTGTCTCATTCAGCATTATGAATCATTTGTAAATGTGCAAAAAGATTCATACAAGACAAGTCGATGGGAGACCATTAATTTGGGGAAATTGATCAATTTGTATCTTAGCAAAACAGTTTGGGCCTTCTCCATGCCTGAACGCTCCATCTTTGCCAGTACTAGTTCTATTTCTGTTTGATACCATTTCCACATGCCCTTGTGAGTTCTAAGTTCACTTGGCCTTTCCAGTATTAGTTCATTATCTTCCTTTTTTTCCTGAAACCAAGTCATCAATATCGTCTTTGTTTTACTTGAAACAAAAGTCATCAACAGTTGAAAACAATTTAGCTATAAACTAAAGCATCTCTTGCTTCACCCCTGACATTTTATCATGTTTGCAGATTAATGCAATGTACGAAGACATGATGCAAGGTGTCCAGCGTCAAACAACTTGCACAGCAACAAGCTGATGGAATCATTAACCAAAGGGAAAGCTGGATATGTGGATCATGTGAAATCAACAGTTCAATCTTCTTGCAAGCACACAATTCGTGCTCATGAAGGTGGATGCGGATCCATTCTGTTCCAGCTCAACTCTGATAAGCTGATTAGTGGCGGCCAGGATCGGACCGTCAAGATCTGGGATGCAAAATCTGGGACTCTAAGCTCCACACTTCATGATTGCCTTGGATCCGTACTTGATCTTGCTATCACACATGACAACAGATCTATCATTGCTGCTAGCAGTTCAAACAACCTATACGTATGGGAGACTAGCTCTGGTCAGGTACAAAATACACTCACTGGCCACACTGACAAAGCATGTGCTGTTGATGCAAGCAAAGTTTCCAGCCACAATTCAGTGAGTGCTGCTTACGATCATAGCATGAAGGTCTGGGATCTGATGAAAGGCTACTGCACCAATACCATTATCTTCCAGAGCAACTGCAACTTGCTTTCTTACAGCATGGATGGGCTTACCTTCCACTCCGGACATGTAGATGAAGTTGCGAGTGAAGTAGCTGCTCGTTCGCAAGCAGTCACATCGATCTACATATCCCAAAGCGAGAGTTTGTTGCTGACAAGTGGAAGGGACAATTTCATAGCCTAGTTGACTTGAGAACACTGGAAATTTGTGGGACGTTCAGAGCCAATGGCAACAGAGTTGCATCAAACTGGAGCATCACGGTGGGATCATCACTGATGGATCTATCTATATATGGTCAAGACTAAACAATGACATGCTGAGCATTTTGGAAGGGTATTCTTCACCAGTTCTTTCATTCGCATATAGTGGACCGGGGCACATACTAGCTTATGCTGATAAGAATGGAAATTTGGGTATATGGTGTTGATGGATGATCAATCTCGTTAGGTGTTTGGAACCATAAATGCCGTACTCTTACCATTATTCTTCTTCCTATCATTAGGTGTTTCAAAGTGTAGATTCTCTTTCTACAATTATTCTTCTACTTGTGATTACACCTTTTATTTCAGCTGCCTCTCTCGGTTTACCTACTCTACAAGTATCTGTTCGTCTTGTCCAAAATAATCTGCTAGAAGTCGCTCAGAAAACTCGAACAAGTATTTAACATTCAAATCATCAGTAATTTTATAGGGATCCTGCAACATGATAAGTGGTTGTAGCATTAAAGAATACATGTATAAACTTATTCAATAGAGACTAATTAATTCAAGAAAAGGTTCATGCATGAAGGAGATTCATTCTCTCTTCTATGGAACAAGTCAAAATGATCATTGGTTCTTGAAGAGGTTCCTGAGCAATATGATGTATCTTTGACTATATAAACCCCATACATGAAAGCATTTTGTGAAATTGAAAAGAGTCTTTTGATGCATGCAAGCATGGTTGAGCAAGACTTCTTCCCAAGCCACAATGTAGATCCCTATTTGACAAATTATCTGTTCTTCTAGGCTCCCAAGATGTATGAGAGTTTGTAGAAGATGGATTTGTTGAGCCAAGTCATCAATGAATGCAAGCAAGGTCAAAGATAGAAGGAAGAAGGAGAAAAAGGCTTTGTTCACGATCTCTTTTACAATGTTGAGAAGCAAAAGCAAATACTTCAAAAGCTTGGGAAATGCAACACATTTTATAAGGTAAAGAAAGTTTGCTATGACTTTGAAAAATTACAACAAGGTATACGAAACTCTTGCTTCATCTCTATTGTTCATCTGAGACGAAATGGTGAACAAATTTATCATAGAAAAATATTGAGCTTTAGATCCAAAATTTGAATGCGATTGTGGAAACAATGACATGGGTTCTCTTCAAGATGAACAAAGGTTACGACAGCAACAAGCAGCAGAGGTGAATCAAAATTTCAAAGAGGAAGAGGTCGTGGACCAAAGGGAAGCTGAATCTCCAAACAATGAAAGTGAGATTCTAGCCAGGCCAAGGTTATCATGGCCGAGGCCGTGGACGTGGCAGACAGTGAAATCAATCTATATTTGCAAAAGTATGGACACTTTTGAATGCTATTACAATCCTAACAACCAAGGTGATAAGGCAAATGAAAATCAAGATGGATCATGACATGGTATTTGATCCTTGGAGCTCAAATCATATGTGTGGTATTAAAGATTTATTTTGAAATAGATACAAGTTATTCTGGAAATATTACATTAGGTAATATGTCTCGGAGACCGTGAAGGCAGATGAACTAAATAATGGTCAAAATAATAGATATGACTCTTTCAATTAGTGACAAGGATAGAATATTGATATCACATGTGATGGCTAAGCTGGAATGTTTCCTCTGCATTTATGTATTTTGATCGATACTGTTTTAAGATCGATATTGAGGATATACACATGGCATCTTAGATATGCTCATCATTTTGAGCTTTGAAACATATGGTGACATGAATGCCAAGAATTGATCAATCAAAACTGTTATGAGTAAGCGAAAGAAAGCCTTTCAATGTCGGAAGAACAAGAAGAGCTGCATCGCTTGATTTGATACACTCGGATGTTTGTGGTCCTATCGGTCAATATCACTTGGAGGAAGCGGTATTTTCTTACATTCATGATGATCATAGTGGCAAAACTCATATTGGATAAATTCAAAGAATTTAAGGACTGAAAGACAAGTGGTTGTAGGATTAAAGCATGCTGAATATACATCAAATGAAGCAAAGCTTTTGTAGAAACAATGGAATTTTCATCAATTCACATGCCATACACACCTCAACAGTGAGTGCTGAAAAATAGGACTATACTTCATTCGATGCATAAAGGAAAGAAGAATAAAGAATTTTGGGATCTGATGGAAATGCACTGCAAAACATGGATTATCTTCATTTGAGAGCAACTGCACTTGCTTTCTAAGATACGAGGAAAAGAGAACAAAGCGGAGGATAAATGGAAATGTATTTTGGGTTATGCTGAAAATTCTAGTGGTTATAAACTCTACGGATCATGTAAATAAAGTTGTTCAAGAGATGTTGAGTTTGATGAACGAGTGCTGATTTGGAAGCTGCTGAACAGCATAAGAAAGCAGCTTGAGAAGATGATGATATAATACAAGGAAACACCGAAGAGGCTTTACGAATCATCATAGATCTACATATCAAAGTCCGATTTGTTCAGAGCTCTATGATGTGACTGGAAGGATTGATACTTGACGAACTTTCTTTATTTGCAGGATAGATCCATTAACCCGAAGAAGCTTGTAATGAAGAAAAATTTACACTTGAGAACCACTGGAAATCGGTTAAGTGGATCTTCAAAACAAAAAGAAATGCACAAGGAAGATAGAGAAATACAAAGCACGATTGGTTGCAAACAGGTTACAAATCAAACAATTATGGGCATCACGGAAGGGATCGATTGGAAACTGATAAGATTACTTATCTCTTTAGCACTCAAATGAAATGGAAAATTTTACAAATGGATGTCAAATATATGGATGTTTTATTATTCATGAGCAAGAAGACAAAGTATACAAGTTCATGAGCTAAACAAGCCCCACGACATTCTCGGATTGAGCATGCTCTTTTATGAATGGAGATATCTTATTTATATCACCATGTTGATTTCATTCAGCAATAGTAGCTCCATTGAAGATTTTAAATACTCCATGAAGAAGGAATTTGAGATACACACTTGGGCCTAATGACTTATCTGTTATAAGAATGGAAATTTTTTTGAAAATTATATAAAGAAGTTTTCTATGGAAGTGTCTCCTATGAGATACACCTATTGCACCAATAAGGAAGGTGGATGATTAATCCAATTTATTACAAAAGTTTAGTTGGATGTTTAAGGTTTGACATGCAACTGACATATTATTTGGAGTTGTTTAATAAGTAGATATATGGAAACTCTTACCATTATTCAATTCTTATTCATATCATGGATATAGTGATAGTGTTTCAAAGAAAAGTAGATTCATTTCTTTCTACAATCGTATTCTTCTCTTGTGAAGCAGAGATATAGTGAGTATCTTCTTGTGTTTGTCATGCAATTCGGATAAGAAGATTACTCCAGGAGAAGTCAACTAAGATTTATGTTGACAACAAATCAGCTATTGCCTTAGCCAAGAACTCTACATGAAAGATCTGTTCAAGATTTCTTGGTCAAAAATAAAAAATAATCTGCAAGACAAGTCGCTCAAATTTAAAAATTTCAACAACTTGAAGGAAACTTGGGATGACAGATGGAACAAAGATAATTTAACATTCTAATTAATTCAAGAAAAGGTTCAGTCAAGAAGAAGAAAAGAATGGAAGGACAAGTATCCTGCAACATGATAAGTGGTTGTTTCATTCTGAATACAAGAATACAGTGACTATAAAGCCTTCCAAAGTTCTGCATAAAGTGAATGATCAAGAGTCAGAAAAAAGAAAACTCTTCTCTACTCTTCCTCTGTTTGAAATCTCTATCCCTTCTTCCTATCTAGATTTTCAGCCCTTCTGCATAAAAGTGAATGATCAGCAACTTAATCTTCTTTTGGCAGCAGCAAACAGCTTTCAGCCCTCATCAAAGATGCAGCTTCTTCTGCACTGGATTTGGAGATGTCTTAAGAGGATAAGAAGCTTCCATGGCGATACCACACAGCCCCTCCTGGCCGAGATCCCACGCTGCATCCTCACATAGCCCTCTTCGCCCCACTCTGGTCCCCATGAGTTCTTCACTATCCAGTATTTCATCCCATCCTCAGATGTCCCATAGCCTACGATGGCCACTCCATGATCCAACTCTGTTCCACAGCTCCCTGTGAAGACACCCTAAACCAAAGCAGCAGAAAAGTGTAGTCTTTAAAACCTGTTTACATCAAAGAGAAGCATGGATGAGAGTTGTGCATACCTCGGAGTAGAACTGGAAGTCCTGACCGCTTGCTTCGATTGCTACTGAAACAGGTTGGTTCGCCACTGCTCTCAGCAACGCATCCTCGTCTTTGACGGGAACGTCCTCATATCCATCGATCACAACCGCAGGAGATCTCTCCTATAAATAACAATGGTATGTATAGAGTTTACGAAGAAGATAATGACTACAACTAAGCAAATTAACATTTAACTCTTTTTACTTTGCATTGTTCTTGTCGAGCTACATAAGGATAGTTCTCCTCTGTTGTGATCCCTCCATTTCTTTCGATGAAGTCGAATGCATCAACCATCATACCTCCATCGCACCCTTTGTTGGTGTTGGTGTCGCAATCCACCAGTTGTTGTTCTGACAAGGAGATAAGCTCGTTGGTTCTGATCTGGTTTATTCCCTCCACCGAAACCACGGTCGAGAAGGCCCAGCAACTTCCTGCAATAATTCATACTAAAATTTCATTTATTTCGATCGAGCACATCAACAAAAATAAAATATCTCGAGCTCACCGCATTTGCCTTGGTCTTTGATAACAGTGACGGCACCCTTCTGCCTCCAGTCGACGGTAGGAGTTACATTGGTGACGTTCTTGTATAAGAAGCACCCTTTGAGGCTCGCGCTTCCTCTGAGAGTGCTGCGGCGACGAATCCTCGTCCCTGCGTACGTCCTCTTGAACTCCTCCCTCGCCATGTCGCCGAACTTGTTGAGGCTAAGCTTGTAAGGCTTGGCTTTTTTGTTGGACGCGAACACGTACTTAGCGTTCTCTTTAAAAATATCAAAGCGGATGCGCTTCTCGTCGACGCTGCGTGACACGCCATGGTGGCTCTGCCACCTCTCGTACAAGTCCCAGAGCTTCTCCTCCGACGCGATGTCATCCCCAGTGACGGGAATGCTCGTGGCCATTGCGAAGGCCAACGCAACGAGAACGGCAGCGAACAAGAATGCTCTTCTCATGGTGGTGAACGAGGAGAAACCAAACACAGGATGGAGGTAGGGTTAGGCATCGGAGGAGGTATCTATAGAGATGTTGGGAGTGAAGCATGACGACTGGGCGGTTAGGAGATTAGGGCATGGGCATGGGCATGGGCATGGGAGAGGCTCACTTTTACGTAACTGTTATTGTCATATTCTTATACCATGCACGCATGCATACGTCGAAAAGGTTTCCTCTTCGGATAGCTTGATGTGCATGGGTTCGGGCAGAAGCTTCCAAGCCAATATGGGAGAAGAGTTTGTAGTCCTACGGAAATGGGAATTGTGAGGTTGCATATCCAAATCGCAATTAGCGTTTGATTAGGGAAAGAGATGGATATTATCAAGCCTCATATAACTCGATGAATTATATTGATCAAAATGTAGCATAAATAAGACTAAAGATTAACTCGATAGGTAAGGCTCTAATAATAGCTTTTCTCAGCTTCAGATGAAGCATTCCATAATTCATTACTATATTGAGCTTTGGCATCTTCCTCAACGAGGATTCTATGGATGTCGTGATCAACCTGGAAGTTGGAAAAGATGCTTATCTTTTCACATTCTTAGATTTGATAAGAAAATTGCATATATATTACAAATTTCATGTGCAAATTGATCAAAATAACACCTGAAATAATTTGGCACGGTTTATCTAAAAGAAATTTACATTACACTAATTGCTAGAACTTCTCAATTAGCAAGTTTGGAAAGGTTCAAACATCAAGGCAAGGTTTGACGTGGAATATCGCATCTTCACCTCAGAAACAACTACAAAATAAAAGAACCCACAATATTTAACAAAAAAAAGGTACCTTGTTCTTTTGGTTGATAATAAAGTATATACTAAAATTGCTTTTCTAATGGCCACGTCTTCTACACAGAAAGCCCAATCAGACAGGCCTAATTTCATGTATAAGCTTGTTCAATTTGGAGTTTTCTTTATACCATATAGAAGAACTCAGTATCTCCTTTATTCTTATGGTGGTATTATTTTCACTTAATCCAACTCTTTCCTCGGGTTGAGTTCCTTCAGATCTTATAATAGATGGGTCATATTAACATTGTTATGTATCTTTATATCATGGTTTGAGAATCGATATGGTTTGGTTTTATCCCTAGAACACAAGATCGTCCACGTGCATTCTTGGGTGAGGCCAGAGGAACGAGATTAGGTTAGGGGGTTAGCTATTGGGTCTTTTATGTATCTTCATGACTCACCCAAAGTGGGACTTGAGTCATCTCACATATACTGTATTTCTACATAACTAGTCGATATCGAGAGGGGAGATATTTTTGATTCGACCCCTTCAATGCTTAAGTTAGCAAGTGGTTTATATATTGTAAATGATTTGATCCCTTTCTCTAGGCTAGGGGTTTGGCTTTTATACTTACGAAGCCGACCCAAAGGTGTGTGGGTCGTTAATGCATGCTATTGTCCTTGTTCAACGTGGCTGCGTGAGCGATCAACCCGTATGTTCATGATGGCATAGGTCAACCTATGCAGACTTCTACCATGCAATGCCAACTTGTACAACCTAGAAGGCATAGAGTTGGTTGTCCATTATGTGCTAAGTCAACCCTTCTCTCCTTCGGTTATTCGTTGAGTTGTTCTATGTTAGCTCTTAGGTGTCGCTTTACAGTTGGGGGTGGGAGCATTCCCTATCATTCATCCATCCTAAAGTCATGCCTTGAGGACCTAGCAATGGTGTTTGAGGTACCTCGTTCGGTGCTTCCAACGATCAGGGTTTCTGCTTCTCGATCAAACCCGTGATATCCTTTGGTGGATGTGATCCACGTTGGGTCTTATCATCCCCCTTTAGTGGGGTAATGGTTGTTGGGCTGAGAGCCCAGTTTAGCCCATATGGGCTTTAGCAGCCCATAGCCTATACTTCTCTTATTAACCCTAACCCTAACCTAATCTCTAATTATATATAGGGGCTATGGTGGCTACAAATCTCTACAGATTAAACAATGAGAGGGGCAAAAATTTGTAGCAAAGCTTTGGGGATTCAAAATGCCAAGAGAAAAGAAAAGAAATTGTTTCACTCATCCAAATAGTTTCTCATCTCGGGTTAGATCGATCTACAAAGTGAGTTTTTACGTGATTGCTTGAGCGAGGTTTTGGCCCAAAAGTGATATGATCCTTATCCCGATTATTAAATTGTTGCTTGGGTTTTGGGCAAGAGATTCGAGAATTGTACATTCATTATTTCTATAGTAGTCTGGTTTGCCCCATGGTTTTTACCCTTCACGTTGAAGGGGTTTTCCACGTAAATCTTGGTGTTCTATTTGATTATGATTTCTGTTTAATTCTGTATACGACTGCTAGTATTTGTTCTTATTGAAAGTTATTGTTTGTAGCCTATCCTCCTTTTATTTCTCCCATCAAGCATCGAGCAAGGTTTTGGTGGTATTTGAACATGGAAATTTGGTAATGTTTCTCGATGATTAGTTTGACGGAAACAAGGATGATATAGAAACCAAGAATGGAAACCTAACAATTTGTATGGACCTTTGCAAGGGATAGTGAAAAACCCACCTTGATGAGTGGAAGAGATTAGATCAAAAGCGGTTGGGTTTCCGGTGGCTCGATGATAGTGTTTTCATCATGTTTTCTTGAAAGTTCTGCATATTCTCTTTGGAAAAAGTTAGAAGGTCAATCATCATGAAATAAAACCAACCAAGGCAACAAAGCTTTTTGATCGAAAACTTGTGAACCTAAAATATAAAGAGGGTGCTTCTATTGCTAAGCATTTGAATGAAATTCAGAGTATTACTAACCTGGATTATCTTCTATGAAAATGTCTCTTGATGATGAGATTGTTACTTCTTTCATTCGAGAAAGTTGGGAGACAAGGTGGTTTCCCTCAACATCGGATGGTATTGTTACCATGAGTCAAGTAACAAGCATTTTTGAATGAGTAGAGTTGAGAAGGACCTCACCATCACGATTGATTCACGAGGCACTTATCTCGAGAATAGAGGAAGGTCAAGGTCTAAAGAACAAAGCATCACACATAGGTAGAAGCAAGTCAAGATTTGAAAGATATTGTTTGCTATAGTGGGTGAGAAAGGACATTTCTCGAGGTCTAGCCTAAGGAGAGCAAGAAAAAAGGAAAAGAAGTGGAGTCTATGGAATCAAAAGAAAATGCTCATAGCCTTGGTTGGTGATTATTTGATTTTATCTCCATATGATGATATTTTTTCTCGGGAGAATCAGTGGATAATTGACACAGGAGCTTCTTATCATGCTACACCAAAAATGGAGTTTTACTACGTAAATGCAGTCCAAATTTTGGTGTTGTCAAGATGGGTAACCATGGCAAAGAAGACATCATTGGCATGGGTGACATCCACATAAAGACCAATCTTTGCAAATTGGTACTTAGGATGTAAGGCATGTGGATGACTTGAGGTTGAATCTAATTTTGGTTGGAAGATTAGATGATGAAGACTATGAAAATTTACAAGCTACTCGGAAACTACAAGTTCTCTTTTATAGCAATGGAAAGAAATGTCACATTTCTAGAAAGCTTTGGTCAGTTAAACTCCACCTTCATGGAGTTGTGGCATAAGCGATTGGGACACATGAGCGAAAAAGGACTACAAGCTCTTTCTAGGTATGCCGACCTCGAGATAGAGAACCCTTGAGATTTTTTCAAAAGAACATAGAGTTTCATTTTAGTGGCGTCTCACAAAATCATGCATTTTAATTCGGATATGTGTCCTTTGAGGACAAAACTCCTAATGGTTCTACTAATGCGGCATTGGTGCACTTTTACTTTGTTACTTTTATAGATCCACATTCGGAAAGATTCATATGCTTTGAAGACCAAGGATCGGGTTATTGTGTCTTCAAAGAGTTTCATGCTGAGTTGAAAGAACAAAAACAGTTAAAATCATAAGAATATAATGGTGGTTATATAGGATTGTTTGATGATTATTGCAGGTCACATGGCATCAAAGCATGAGATGACATTTCTGGTACACCTCAAAGATAAGGCAATTGCAGAGAGGATGAACCGTACCATCATGGAAAAGATCACTATGCTTTCACAGGCAAAGCTACCCAAAAGGTTTTGGGATGAGGCTTTGAGGACTACAGTTGATGTGATCAACTTATCCCCTTTTACCCTAGATTGATGTTGCAGAGCATGTTTGGTCGGGAAAGATGTTTCCTACAAGCATTTGAGAGTATTTGGTTGTCGTGCATTTGCACATATTCCAGATAATGAAAGGTTTGGATGGTAAGACAAAAGAATGTATTTTTCTTGGCTACTCACATGATCAATTTGGTTACTGAGCTTTGGGATCCAAAAAGCCGAAGGTGTTTTATCTGAGATGTGGTTTCTTTGAGATCAAACCTTGAGGATTTGAAGAAGAAGGCTACTATCAAGATTCTCAGAAGGATTAGCGATTGTGACCAGTTGTTCCTCCAAAGATATCAGGGTGATGGGGAGATGTGCGGGAAGATTGTCCGATATTAATCTACCCAGTGATATCCCTAAGAAGAAGTTGAGAGCAGCTTCCTTAGACCTCAATGAGAAGATCTTCTAGATTCGACCTTCTTCTAAAGAAGATACTCTATCCATGAGTATGTTATGCATTATGATCAGGTGAAAATACTTAGGAAAGATTTGAAAGAGAAAAAAAGTAATAGGGCCTTGCAGGAAGAGATGGATCCTCACAAATGAATCATACATATGATTTGGTGCATCTATCCACAGGAATTCTAAAGAACAAGTGGGTTTTCCATGAAGACTAAGGAATCAATTCTATCAAGATGTGAGATTATAGATGTGAAAGGCTTGGTCAAAAGAAAGTATATACTTTGAAAGATTTTCGCTTTAAGTTAAAATGTCTTCTATTCGTGTCCTCTAGGTATTCTGCTAGCCAGGACTTGGAGGTGGGCTTTGAAAGCTTTCCTTCATGGTGATTTGAAATTTATATGGAGCCGAGAAGGTTTCAAAGTCAAAGGTAAAGAAAATTTCGATCTGCAAGTTAAGAAAAACCTATGGTAAAAGCCAAGCAGGTGAGAAAGATACGAAAGTTTGATTCATTTATGATGAAAATGGATCAAAAGAATGAGATCATGTGTTATATATCCGGTTTGGTGAAAATTTTCTCTTACTTTATGTTGATGATATGCTTATCCTTGGGAAAGATATGTGTATAATTGTGAGTTGAAGAATCGAGTGAGTCCTTTGCAATGAAACTCCGCAAAGCAAATGACCTCCAGATTTCTTGACGGGAAAAACAAGAAGATTTGTTGTCACAAGAGAAATACATCGAGAAGGTATTAGAAACATTTGTTGGTTCTCCTCTTTCAGGTCACTTCAAGTTTGTTATTGTCATTGAAAATGCAAAAGATCCTTATGCTTGATAGTTGGAAGTTTAAATGCAACTAGGCTCGGACATCGATATGCATGGGTGTTTAGCAGATTTAGCAAATCCAGCAAAGAGCTTGGCCAGCGATGAAGTGGATATTGAGATATCTCAGAGGAAGCTCTAAGGTTTGTTTAAGCTTTGGAGGTGGACCACCTGTGTTAGTGAGACAATAGATATGCCCAGAAAATATAAAGGAAATCTACAGGTACTTACTTTTACAGGGGGTGTCAGGTCATTTCGTGATTGCAAAGGTGTATTGCTCTCTCCACCACAGAGGATATATATCTTTCCACTGAGGTTTGAAAGAAATGTTATGGATGAAAGCTTACAAAATTAGGGCTGAAACAGAAAACTATGTGGTGTATTGTGAGAGTGCCATCCATTTATGTAAATTCCAAGAAAATATGATTCGATATAGGAAAAAATGTACTTGAAGAAAACGATTGCAACTTTAAAATTCATACAGATGATAAAGCAGAAATTTAATATGGACTTTACCAAAAATAAGAATGTAAATCCGGTTGGTCGGCATGGATTTCTTGAGTCATGGGACGGCCTCCCTTATGGGTGAAGGGGAGGTTGTTGGTGATGAGCCTGATTGCCCATATGAGCTTTGACCCATAGCCTATACTTCTCTTATTAACCCTAATCCTAACCTAATCTCTAATTATATATAGCATATGGTGGATAGCAAACCAAATTTTCGATGTGATTTGACTAAAGGATTCAAAGAGAAGAGAAAAGGGTAGAAAAACAAGAGAAAAAGAAAGGGAAGAAGACAAGGAAAACTCAGAACATTCTCCTCATCATTCATCATCTCAAGGTTAGATCAGTCATGAGTTTTTCCGTGATTGCTTGAGCGAGGATATAGCAATGGTGATCCTTGAGGTATTCTCTCTTGTGATTGTTGCTTGGGTTTTGGGCAAGAGATTCGAGAATTGTACATTCATTATTTCTATAACGTTTCGTGGTTTTACCCTTCACGTTGAAGGACCCGTGAAATCTTGGTGTTCTATTTGATTGGATGTTTGATCCACGTGCTAGTATTTGTTCTTATCATCCCCCTTTAGTGGGGTAATGGTCACTGTAAGGGCGAATGTCGGCCTACATCTTTCGAGAGAGTATTTTCTCTCTCTAGTTTCATAACTCGGGCTCATCTTTTCCTAGCCTTGCCACGGTGGACCTTCCTTTTTCTCTCGAGATATATGACTCAGACATATGCTCTATTGTGGTGGTCCTCCATCTTTCTCCCAAGATATATGACTTGGGCATAAGCTTCACCGTGGCAGGTCTCTATCTTTCTCTCGAGATACATGACTTTAGTACCTACTTCGCTATGGCAGCCCTCCCTTTAAATACTCATTGTGGAAGAGAGGGGGCTTATCTTGTTCACTTAGTCTTCTTCTCTTCCCATACCTAAAAAAACCCTCACCTCGAAGTCTTCCATAGTCCGATCATAGGTTAGGATGTCTTCCTCCTCTTCTTCCACCTCTTTGAGTTAGATCTTGGTCAAGGATGTAACATCATTCTCGAGCAATTCGAAGGTGGAACAAATAAGTACTTCCTTGGGGGGTATGTTCTCAATGGATTCAAGAGTTGTTCGAGCCCTAGAGGCCATAAAGCGAGCTCATGATTGTGACTCAATCATGATAAAGTTATTCCTTATGGAACCCTAATCTCGGTATTACATCTTGGCAGAGTACAAGTTGCATGCCCCTCAATATGGGTAACATTATATGATCCTTTCCTAAATGGGTTCGGGCTATCCTACGATTCTCTCAAGGTAGGACTTAGGCTTCCTTTACACTCTATTATCATGTCCTATCTCCAATGGTAGAGGATCTCTCCCTCCCAGATGATGCCAAATCATGGTGCTATCTAGTGGCGTTTATTGGAGAGTGTCGAGCGGTCGAGATCGTCTTGACCTGAACTCTCTTCTTTGCTTGTTTTCAGCCTTTCAAGGGGTAGGGCGACTATTATTTGGTCGCTCGAGGTGGGTTTAGAGTAAGCAGCATCCCCTCAAATAATAAAGGCTGGACATCATGCCACTTCTTTGTGATCGTTGGCCGAGGGTGGGAGTTCAGCATTGAATAGTCGACAAGAGCCATCAATAGCACCTCTCCCTTCCTATTTGAGGAAGAGTCTGAATAGGTCATCGGGCACTTGAAGGAGATCCTCTCCTCTTCTAACGCCATTAGGGTAACAAACGAGGAATGGCTAGTTGAGGCGGGCCTCAACCCAGCCCCTCGGGGTATGACCCATGCTTGCTCCATTGCTCCTCTTTTTTTTTATTGGTGCTAACCCTGATGCATCTTTTGTATCAGTAAGAATGAATCTCAAAAGTATAAAGGGAATGTCCATTGCTTCGACACCTCAACCTCGGCCACCTCCTACGCGAATCTCCTGTCCCAACCTCTGAAGCATCTTAGGTGGGGCCTAGCAAGTTGGACTGGCCTAAGAAAAAGGACAAGGCATTGGAGAGTAGGACACCGAAGGAGGCTACTCGAGGGATTGAGGCTAGTAGAGGCCCTTCTCAGGAGCCAAGTGAAGCATCTCGGGAAGCAGTTCGTGTTGAGGGCAACGCTCGAGAGCATGCTTCTCCCACTCACCAATGACCAAACATTGGGAAAAGGGGGATCTCAACCCAAGTCAATGTGGGACTTGTGCCGGACCAAAGCTTAGGAGACAAGTGAGCCATTTATGGCTCTGTAGATGACAGGCCTCCCCAAGGTGGCTTCGGATGCCCTAATAGAGCTATGCTAGGCTTCCCTAACCATGGGTAGTTGAGTGTGGTTCGAAGGGTTGGATGTGCTGGCGTACTCTTGAGGGGTCCTTTACCCCTCGTTAGCGAGGAAAATCTACTACTCGCCCTTTGAGTTGTTGATCGATGGTGCCACAAAGAGCATTGTCATAATGAGTGCCTTGGGATGTTTTCATCACATTTCATTCCTTCTTGGGTTCTGAATGATATTTTCTTGATGTAGCACCACCACTATATGGTGGGACTTGTGAACTAGGTCTAGGACACTTGGAAGGTCATCGACCATATGTTGGATATCATCCATGATCTTCAGGGCAAAGTCCGAAAGCTAAAAGTAGAGTCGGGGATCGAGGTCATTACCACAGCCAAAACACGAGTCACCAAGCTATCAAGGGAGGTGGATCAATTAAAGGCCTAGCTTAGTAAGTCTCAACGTCAACAAAAGGACACTCAAGGGTAGGCTGAGTCCAGTAGGATGAGCTACTTGGGATGTCAAGGGATCTTGAGGCAACCCAAGCCAAAATCCAAGAGGTAGAGGATGCACTTGAGATGGTATGGGCCAAGATCCAAGAAGTAAAGAGTGCCTTGGCTGAAGAGCGATGCATGACTTTTAAGAAGGCAAGGGAGGTGGTGGCATAATACAAGGAGATCCTCAGCTTTCGGTTGGGGCTATAGAGTTCAGGGTGAGTATCATACCAACAATATGGGTACATGGTTGCCTTGGCTCAATTTTCGGTGAAGTACCCTAACTTGGAGTTCGAGGAGAATTCTTTATCGACCTTCCGAAGATGAGAATGCCACGATGGATGAGAAAGTCCCTTTTGATGATAACGTCAATCGCCTTCTATCGTCAAGTGATGTCTTATGGGTTGTTGTTGGGTGTGGGGTTTTGATTTTGTAATCTCTTTTTGTAATTGGATGGGCCCCAACTCTCAATGTGGGACCTAACCTGATGACAATGTAAAGACTTTTTCTCTAATGAAATCACTTCTTTTTTGTGATCAATCTTTTCTTCTATTTGTGATCAATTGATAATTTGACCTGATAATGTACAATTTAACTCCTTGGTAGACACTTTTCCTTGATTGCTACATTGGGGTGGGCAAATGATCATTAGGGTTCAGGATCCAAGCTTGGGGGTAAAACTTCTTCAAGTTGGCGATGTGCCAGGTTCTTGGCAATTGAATCTCTTATATGGTTTCCAAGTAAAAAATCTCATCTCAAACCTCCTCAGTTACTCGGTAGGGTCCTTCACAATTCGTAGCCAACTTTCCTTGGGACTTGGTGGGGTCAGTGACCTCAACTTTGCAAAGGACAAGGTTTTTGATCTTGACCTACTAGGGGCAGACCCTATGGTTATAGAGTTTGGCCATGACTTTTTTGTATCTAAGGGCTCGAAGGTGTGCCTTAGCTTTTCATTCATTGATGAGGTCCAAGTTGGCCCCAAGCCCATTTTTTGACATGGCTTGTTCAAAATTCTCTGCTCAAAGAGTCAAAAAGACCATCTCAGGTGGAAGCACTACTTCGGTGCTAAATGCCAAGCTAAAAGGTGAATCACTTGAGGTGATTTTAGGAATGGTTCAAGATACCCAGAGTATGCTTGGGAGTTTGTCGACCCAAGTACCTTGTGTGTTGATGGCCATTCTCTTGAAGCCCTCCAGTATAGCTTGGTTGGTCACCTCTACCAAATCGTTGGTCTAATGGTGTGTTACTAAGTTGAACCTTAGTTGGATCCAATATGATTAACATAACTCTTTGAACTTTAAATTGTTGAACTAGGCTCTATTGTCAATGATAATTGCCCTCAGGATGCTAAACCGCATGATTAGGTTCTTCCAAACGAATCCTTTTCACCTGCCTTTTTGAGATGGACACCAGTGGTTTGGCTTCTATGCACTTCGTGAAAAAATCAACCTCGACTATGAGGAACCTCCATTGTCCTGCCACAGGGGTAAAAGTGCCAAAAAGGTCGACACCCATTGGGTGAAGAGTCAAGCACAATTAATCAGGGTCAGGGGGACTGTGGGTTGGTGCTGAACCCAAGCGTGTCTTTAGCACTATTAACACCTTGCACGTAGGTGATGGCATCCTATCACATAGTTGGCTAGTAGTAGCCTTATTCGAGGATCTTGAATGCCAGGGTTTTTTCCCGATAAGTTCCCCACATGTCCCTTCATGCACCTCGACTAGCACATTCTTGGCCTCCAATGGTGATAGGCCTTTGGAGGGATTGGCTAAAGGATATATGGTATAATCAAACATTAAATTCGTAATACCAAGCTTGAATGCCGAGTCATCGGGATGCAACCGAGTCGACTGCCAGTGTCCCATCTCTCTTGTAACAAAGGATCTCATCCATCTAGTCCATCATGGCCTCTGTTGTAGTGACATCTTGGGTTGTGATGGTTCGGGCAATGAGCATCTCGATCCTCAAGGGGTACTCTCCTATTGGTGGTACCAAAGCCAACTTAGCCAACTCATTGACATGTGTGTTTTCTGTCCAAGAGACCCTTGTTAATAAGAGGCTAAGAAAGCTACTTGTGAATTGGTGCACCTCGATCAAGTACCTCACCATGGTCACATCTTAAGCCTCATAGCTTTCGTCGATGTGGCTCACCACTAACTATGAGTCACTGAAGACTTTCAACTCCTTCACATAAAGTTTTAGAGCAAGCTAGAGCCCCGATAAGAGTGCCTCATACTCGGCCTCATTGTTGGTGATTTTGAATTTGAAGTAGCGAGCGTGCTCATATAGTTAGTTGTTCGAGCCTTTTAGGATGAGCCCCACTCCTCTTTCCGAGGTGGCCGACCCATTAACATACAGGGTCCATCCCTTAGTAGTGCACTTTCGATCGTTGGCTTCTCCCAAGGGGGTCAGCTCAAAATTAAAGTTAGCTAGTGCTTGGGCTTTTATAGCGATCCTTGGGACGTATTGGACATCGAATTCTCTAATCTCCATCAACCACTTTAATATTCAACTCAAAACATTAAACTTGGAGAGGATCTGCCATAGTGGCTAGTCGGTGACTATCCTTATCGAGTGTGCTTGGAAATATGGGTGTATTTTTCTTGCCACTAGTATCAGAGCGAGTGCCAACTTCTCAATGGGGGATACCGCTCCTTAGGTCCACTCATCACATGGCTGACATAGTAGATGAGTCGTTATGTCCCCACATCCTCCCGTATCTACACCAAGCTAACTGCTTGGTCGAAGGCCATGAGGTACAAGCTAAGCGGCTTACCTAGGGTGGTCGAGGTGAGTTGCAATAGTCAGGGGAGGAGTACTTTCAATTTTCCAAAGGCCTCATTGCACTCTTGGGTCCATATGAAGTCTTTAGAGTGCTTTATTGCCCAAAAGAAGAGGAGGCACCTATCACTCAACTGAGATAGAAACCTGTTGAGTGCAACCAACCACCCAGTGAGTCTCTAAACCTCTTTGATCGATCGAGGCAGTTGCATCTCAATTATCACATGGACCTTCTTGGGATTCACATCCACCCCCCTCTGATGGATGATGAAACTGAGGAACTTGTCAGAGCCAACCCTAAAGGTGCACTTGGAAGGGTTCAATCGGATGTCGAACCTTTTTAGGGTTTGTAATATCTTAGCTAGGTCTACCAAGTGCATGTTAGATGTCTTGCTTTTAACTATTATATCGTCAACATATATCTCTATATTTCTCCTGATTTTATACTTAAACATCGTATTCATCATCCTTTGATATGTGGCACTTGTATTCTTTAGGCCGAAGGGCATGACCTCATGACAGTACACCCCTTAGTCAGTGATGAAGAAGGTGTGCTCTCGATCACAAGGGGCCATTCAAATCTAGTTGTAACTCAAGAAGACATCCATGAATATGAGGAGTTTTGTCCTGAGGTAACGTCTATTAGTTGGTCTATTCTTAGGAGGGAATAGTAGTCCTTCAAAGACATGCCTGATTGAGATCGGTATAATCAACGCATGTCCTCTAGTTTTCATTAGACATTTTCATGAAGATTACATTAGACAGTCATTGAAGATAGTTTACTTGATTATAAATCCTACCTTTGTCGATCGATCCACCTCATCGTTGATTGCTTTTGGCACTCGGGGTGAATTTTTATGATCTTTGCTTCACAAGTCGAGCCTTGGAAAAGATGTTCAGTTGATAATGTGCAACTTCCAAGTCAATTCTCAACATGTCCATTGGGGACCAGGTGAACACATCAATATTTTTCCTAAGAAAGCTAATGAGTTAGACTCGATCCTCTTTTGGAAGTGTCAATCTAATCTTTATGGCCTTATCAGGTTGGCTTTTGGAGGGACCTCAACTACCTACTTGGTTGGCTCAAGATGTGGCGGCACCCTTACAAAGTGTCTTAGGGATCCATAGGGGGTAGCTCGGGCTTCACCTTCTTCGGTAGTGAAACTACTATTAGGTCATGCTATCTTGATTCCTAAGAGTCGCTTCTTACTTCTCCGGTTTTGGCTTGGGTTAAGAACTTCATCGCTCGATGGAGGTGAATACCACCACCCTTAGCTTATTGAGGGTGGGGTTTTAAGGATTGCATTGTATGCCTAGGGGAGACTGACCACCATGAATGTGGTCATCAAGGTCTTCGATCTTGGCTCCTCACCGATGGTAACGAACATGAGGGTAATACCAAGTGGGGAGATGGAGGCTCTCATGAATCTTGCAAGGGACAAGGTCATCGGAGAGTGATCCTTCTCGGTTAGCCTGAGCTTTTAGAAAATGTCGAGGTATAGCATGTCAATGAAGCTCCCAGTGTCCACCATTACTCTTTTTACCTTAGCATTGTTCATTCTGATTGAGATCACTAAAACATCATCATGGTCAGGATACTTAGCTTTCCCCACCTCGAAGGTGATCTTGGGGCCATCTTCATACCGGGGGTGTTTCCCTACCATGGCTCGGATGTAAGCTTTTCCACCAGACGTGCTATCCCTCCCAAAGGTCGGCCCATTGATGATTGCATCTATTTGCTTCTCAACGAAGCCATGAGGGCATGGGGAAGGCTCTTGAGGCTTAAGTTAATGTCTTAAAAAAATAAACTGTAATGCATTATTATATCATCATTACATTGTATCTTATGCTTTGTTATTACTTCGTGATCAAACAAAACTAAATAAAATAAAATTCATTCCTATACTATCAATAAATTTGAAATGGTTGGATGTCATCTCGAAGAAAAGATGACACAAATGAAATTAAAATGCTTATTTTTTTTTAAATTATGAATAGGCCATACGCTATGGTAAGATTTATTATATCAAAGAGTGGCTTCAAATTGGCTTTTGTACTGCTAGAAATAGACATTGGTTTTTATAATTGCTAGCAATAGGAACATCTAAGTTTACTTGAAATGTAAGATGCACATCACTATTTCCACATGAAATATCATCATGTCAGTATATTGCAGATTTGATCCAATAAAACGGATAGTTTAAAACCTCAATATTTCATATTTTAAGTTTTTCATTTGTAAACATATTAATTTAGAAGATGTTGATGGCAGAGAAAAATTTGATGAGAGCATAATTGTTTAGTATCCTTCTATAACTAAAGTATATAAAGCCTTCAACAAAATGACTTTAATGTTAAAAGGTCTGTTCATGTTATGTTTGCTGAAGCTATTGAATCTAAGAAAATTCTTGATGAATTGATTAGAAAATATTATATTTATGTAATGATTCTTGAACTACACCATAGTTTATTATAAAAAATAAAAGAAATGTGTTTCTGTACATAAAAAATAACCTGATATAGGAGGCAAGGAAAATGTATACACACCAATACACCTTCAGTAAATATTTGTATAACTATTTGTACTAACGGGTTGGGAGGGTAGGTGGCACACGTCGGGATTGATATCATCATTGGAAGAGATCTTGTAAGCCATCCACCCTGTAATGCCCTCGAGACAGTAAGCGAATGGATTTTCCTTAAGTATTACTCCAAGGTAGATCGTCTTGAAGCGAGCCAACACAACAAGGCCCTTATTGTCGTAAGAGGATGTACTCGACCTCTCTTATCCTTTTATGAACCCATATTCTAATACCTATCTAATTTGATTCTATTTCTAATATTTAATATCACTTTTCTTAAGTTCATTCTTTTGCATTCAATTATCTTATACCACGTTATGTATTCACTTGAATCGGTGAGAAATGAAGAATTTAATGTATTTGATCTTGTAGTTGAAATAATTGACTAAAAAAAAGGTGAATTTAATGTGATATCAAGGAAGGCAAGGAATATATTATGAAAAATAAAAAATATTTTACATATTCACATAAACGGAAAGATATATAATTTAAATTTTTATAAAACTATAAATTTGTGTGCCTTAACCAATTTAGAATTAACATTTTAGCTTATTTTATATCTTGGTTTTCTAAAGTGAAACGATTCTTATACACTGATTTGGTTTCATCATCTGGTGTAAGGAATAAAAATTCTATAATTAAATCCAAGTGCATCTTATAATAAATAAATAAATATAACCTAATCAGTTAACTATTTATGAATTGAGAGAGGAGCATCAGATCATCAAGTTAAATTCAAATTAACTTTATGTGGGTACCCTACAACTTAGGGAATGCAAGCTATCGACATCTTCTGCATAGGATATTTTGCTTGCACTTATTCTTCCCTTAATTAAATATTTATTCCATTCTTAGTAATTATTCCAATAGATTGATAAAAATATCTTTTTTACATAATATAGAATAAATATGAAATATTTTAATTTACAAGTCCTTATCAAAGTATGCACCTATTAGATTAACTTTGAGGAATGATTTTACTAAAAGTCAATTTGAAAATTTTGGTGTACCTAAGCATAGAATATTAAACAACAAAGAGATGCTTGAAAATTCTGATGAGAAAACCAAATTAAAAATTAATAAAATATCAAAAACTCTTTACTACAGATTTAGATGCTTATTCATCTTTCAGTCATTTATGCATGTGAATGAGATGCAAGAGAATTTTCAATGTGTCATACAAAAATCTTCCGTGCATGTTTCTAAGATGTATGCATAATGTTAAAAGTTAATAATAATTTTATGTAATATTACATTCATCAACATAAAAAGTTGAGTTTATAAGGAGTATGACGGTTGCATTTTCTTGTTCAGTTTGTCTATATTTTTTCTTTATTATGAAATACGTTATTCTCTAATAAGGTAATTTGTCATATACAATGAATATTTATGTTTCTAGTGGGCTAAAGTCGGTTTAAAAGCTAAAACAATTATACATCAGTTTTAATTGTCTCCCAATCTTTATAATGACTCACTCTTACGATGAACATTCTAGCAATCTTGATATAAGTTTAATATTATAAAATATATTTTACTACAAATAATTAAGTATTAGTCCATTATGGCTATAAGGCAACTCCTCATCAGCCTAACCATCTTCCTCCTTATGACGACAATTCGGTTCTCTCCAGTAGCATCTGAAAATATTGCTCCCACATCATCTTTGGCTTTAGAAGACTTGGCTAAAATTTTAGGTCAGAAAAAATTATTCTTCGATTGCCTTTAGAATTTGGAATAACATGCGAGCAATCATCATGGTAGTTTTGATGTTTTAACTAATAATAAGCGATAGTTAGTTTCACAAGATGCGAACCATGTAAGTATTAGCTAGAGTAGAAAGCTATCTTTGGTTATTGTTTATGCCACTAAACATTTTGTTTCTTTTACTAACTTTGGTACATTAATCTATGTTTTCAATAGTTTTCAATGTTATAAAAATTTGCATGATTTTCCTCTTGTTTCAAAAATATTTTACTAACTCGAGTTAATTTTGTATTTTAGCAAATGCTATCAAAGAGGCTCTCGTTGGTGATGGCATCACACCATTTGAAGTTAAACCTTTTATCTTCTCGCCTGCCCTTCACATTAGACGTCCTCACCATCCTTTAAACTCTTAAGCTATTTCTGTTAATGTCTTGAAAAAATAAAGCTGTAATGCATTATTATATCATCATTACATTGTATCTTATGTTTTGTTATTACTCCGTGATCAAAGAAAACTAAATAAAATAAAATTCATTCCTATACTATCAATAAAATTGACATGGTTGGATGTCATCTCGAAGAAAAAGATGACACAAATGAAATTAAAATGCTTATTTCTTTAAAAATTATGAATAAGCCATACGCTATGGTAAGATTTATTATATCAAAGAGTGGCTTCAAATTGGCTTTTGTACTTTGCTAGAAATAGACATTGGTTTTATAATTGCTAGCAATAGGAACATCTAAGTTTACTTGAAATGTAAGATGCACATCACTATTTCCACATGAAATATCATCATGTTAGTATATTGTAGATTTGATTAAAGCGGATAGTTTAAAACCTCAATATTTCATATTTTAAGTTTTTCATTTGTAAACATATTAATTTAGAAGACGTTGATGGCGGAGAAAAATTTGATGAGAGCATAATTGTTTAGTATCCTTCTACATCTTAAGTATATAAAGCCTTCAACAAAATGACTTCAATGTTAAAAGGTCTGTTCATGTTGTGTTTCTTTGAAGCTATTGAATCTAAGAAAATTCTTGATGAATTGATTAGAAAATATTATATTTGTGTGATGATTCTTGAACTACACCATAGTTTATTATAAAAATAAAAGAAATGTGTTTGTGTACATAAAAATAACCTGATATAGGAGGCATAGGAAAAGGTGTACACACCAATACACCTTCAAGATAAATATTTGTATAACTATTTGTACTAACGGGTTGGGAGGGTAGGTGGCACAAGTCGGGATTGATATCATCATTGGAAGAGATCTTGTGAGCCATCCACCCTATAATGCCCTCGAGAGGCAAGTAAGTTTAAAGGATTTTCCTTAAGTATTACTCCAAGGTAGATCGCCTTGAAGCGAGCCAACACAACAAGGCCCTTATTGTCGTAAGAGGATGTACTCGACCTCTCTTATCCTTTTATGAACCCGTATTCTAATACCTATCTAATTTGATTCTATTTCTAATATTTAATATCACTTTTCTTAAGTTCATTCTTTTGCATTCAATTATCTTATACCACGTTGTGTATTCACTTGAATCGGTGAGAAACGAAGAAGTTAATGTATTTGATCTTGTAGTTGAAATAATTGACTAAAAAAAAAAGGCGAATTTAATGTGATATCAAGGAAGGCAAGGAATATATTATGAAAAATAAAAAAATATTTTACATATTCACATAAATGGAAAGATATATAATTTAAATTTTTATAAAACTATAAATTTGTGTGCCTTAACCAATTTAGAATTAACATTTTAGCTTATTTATATCTTGGTTTTCTAAAGTGAAACGATTCTTATACACTTGATTTGGTTTCATCATCGGTGTAAGGAATAAAAATTCTATAATTAAATCCAAGTGCATCTTATAATAAATAAATAAATATAACCTATTCAATCAACTATTTATGAATTGAGAGAGGAGCATCAGATCATCAAGTTAAATTCAAATTAACTTTATGTGGGTACCCTACAACTTAGGGAATGCAAGCTATCGACATCTTCTGCATAGGATATTTTGCTTGCACTTATTCTTCCCTTAATTAAATATTTATTCCATTCTTAGTAATTATTCCAATAGATTGATAAAAATATCTTTTTACATAATATAGAATAAATATGAAATATTTTAATTTACAAGTCCTTATCAAAGTATGCACCTATTAGATTAACTTTGAGGAATGATTTTACTAAAAGTCAATTTGAAAATTTTGGTGTACCTAAGCATAGAATATTAAACAACAAAGAGATGTTTGAAAATTTGATGAGAAAACCAAATTAAAAATTAATAAAATATCAAAAACTCTTTACTACAAATTTAGATGCTTATTCATCTTTCAGTCATTTATGCATGTGAAAGAGATACAAGAGAATTTTCAATGTGTCATACAAAAATCTTCCGTGCATGTTTCTAAGATGTATGCATAATGTTAAAAGGTAATAATAATTTTATGTAATATTACATTCATCAACATAAAAAGTTAAGTTTATAAAGTAGTGACGGTTGCATTTTCTTGTTCAGTTTGTCTATATTTTTCTTTATTATGAAATACGTTATTCTCTAATAAGGTAATTTGTCATATACAATGAATATTTATGTTTCTAGTGGGCTAAAGTCGGTTTAAAAGCTAAAACAATTATACATCAGTTTTAATTGTCTCCCAATCTTTATAATGACTCACTCTTACGACGAACATTCTAGCAATCTTGATATAAGTTTAATATTATAAAATATATTTTACTACAAATAATTAAGTATTAGTCCATTATGGCTATAAGGCAACTCCTCATCAGCCTAACCATCTTCCTCCTTATGACGACAATTCGGTTCTCTCCAATAGCATCTGAAAATATTGCTCCCACATCATCTTTGGCTTTAGAAGACTTGGCTAAAATTTTAGGTCAGAAAAAATTATTCTTCGATTGCCTTTAGAATTTGGAATAACATGCGAGCAATCATCATGGTAGTTTTGATGTTTTAACTAATAATAAGCGATAGTTAGTTTCACAAGATGCGAACCATGTAAGTATTAGCTAGAGTAGAAAGCTATCTTTGGTTATTGTTTATGCCACTAAACATTTTGTTTCTTTTACTAACTTTGGTACATTAATCTATGTTTTCAATAGTTTCCAATGTTATAAAAATTTGCATGATTTTCCTCTTGTTTCAAAAATATTTTACTAACTCGAGTTAATTTTGTATTTTAGCAAATGCTATCAAAGAGGCTCTCGTTGGTGATGGCATCACACCATTTGAAGTTAAACCTTTTATCTTCGCTTTGCCCTTCACATTAGACGTCCTCACCACCCTTTAAACTCTTAAGCTATTTCTGTTAATGTCTTGAAAAAATAAACTGTAATGCATTATTATATCATCATTACATTGTATCTTATGTTTTGTTATTACTCCGTGATCAAAGAAAACTAAATAAAATAAAATTCATTCCTATACTATCAATAAAATTGACATGGTTGGATGTCATCTCGAAGAAAAGATGACACAAATGAAATTAAAATGCTTATTTGTTTAAAAATTATGAATAAGCCATACGCTATGGTAAGATTTATTATATCAAAGAGTGGCTTCAAATTGGCTTTTGTACTGCTAGAAATAGACATTGGTTTTATAATTGCTAGCAATAGGAACATCTAAGTTTACTTGAAATGTAAGATGCACATCACTATTTCCACATGAAATATCATCATCATGTTAGTATATTGCAGATTAAACGGATAGTTTAAAACCTCAATATTTCATATTTTAAGTTTTTCATTTGTAAACATATTAATTTAGAAGACGTTGATGGCGGAGAAAAATTTGATGAGAGCATAATTGTTTAGTATCCTTCTACATCTTAAAGTATATAAAGCCTTCAACAAAATGACTTCAATGTTAAAAGGTCATTTCATGTTGTGTTTTCTTTGAAGCTATTGAATCTAAGAAAATTCTTGATGAATTGATTAGAAAATATTATATTTGTGTGATGATTCTTGAACTACACCATAGTTTATTATAAAAATAAAAGAAATGTGTTTGTGTACATAAAAATAACTGATATAGGAGGCATAGGAAAAGGTGTACACACCAATACACCTTCAATAAATATTTGTATAACTATTTGTACTAACGGGTTGGGAGGGTAGGTGGCACAAGTCGGGATTGATATCATCATTGGAAGAGATCTTGTGAGCCATCCACCTGTAATGCCCTCGAGACAAGAAGCGAAGGATTTTCCTTAAGTATTACTCCAAGGTAGATCGCCTTGAAGCGAGCCAACACAACAAGGCCCTTATTGTCGTAAGAGGATGTACTCGACCTCTCTTATCCTTTTATGAACCCGTATTCTAATACCTATCTAATTTGATTCTATTTCTAATATTTAATATCACTTTTCTTAAGTTCATTCTTTTGCATTCAATTATCTTATACCACGTTGTGTATTCACTTGAATCGGTGAGAAACGAAGAAGTTAATGTATTTGATCTTGTAGTTGAAATAATTGACTAAAAAAAAGGCGAATTTAATGTGATATCAAGGAAGGCAAGGAATATATTATGAAAAATAAAAAATATTTTACATATTCACATAAATGGAAAGATATATAATTTAAATTTTTATAAAACTATAAATTTGTGTGCCTTAACCAATTTAGAATTAACATTTTAGCTTATTTTATATCTTGGTTTTCTAAAGTGAAACGATTCTTATACACTGATTTGGTTTCATCATCTGGTGTAAGGAATAAAAATTCTATAATTAAATCCAAGTGCATCTTATAATAAATAAATAAATATAACCTATTCAATCAACTATTTATGAATTTAGAGAGGAGCATCAGATCATCAAGTTAAATTCAAATTAACTTTATGTGGGTACCCTACAACTTAGGGAATGCAAGCTATCGACATCTTCTCAGATAGGATATTTTGCTTGCACTTATTCTTCCCTTAATTAAATATTTATTCCATTCTTAGTAATTATTCCAATAGATTGATAAAAATATCTTTTTTACATAATATAGAATAAATATGAAATATTTTAATTTACAAGTCCTTATCAAAGTATGCACCTATTAGATTAACTTTGAGGAATGATTTTACTAAAAGTCAATTTGAAAATTTTGGTGTACCTAAGCATAGAATATTAAACAACAAAGAGATGCTTGAAAATTTTGATGAGAAAACCAAATTAAAAATTAATAAAATATCAAAAACTCTTTACTACAAATTTAGATGCTTATTCATCTTTCAGTCATTTATGCATGTGAAAGAGATACAAGAGAATTTTCAATGTGTCATACAAAAATCTTCCGTGCGTGTTTCTAAGATGTATGCATAATGTTAAAAGGTAATAATAATTTTATGTAATATTACATTCATCAACATAAAAAGTTAAGTTTATAAGGAGTATGACGGTTGCATTTTCTTGTTCAGTTTGTCTATATTTTTTCTTTATTATGAAATACGTTATTCTCTAATAAGGTAATTTGTCATATACAATGAATATTTATGTTTCTAGTGGGCTAAAGTCGGTTTAAAAGCTAAAACAATTATACATCAGTTTTAATTGTCTCCCAATCTTTATAATGACTCACTCTTACGATGAACATTCTAGCAATCTTGATATAAGTTTAATATTATAAAATATATTTTACTACAAATAATTAAGTATTAGTCCATTATGGCTATAAGGCAACTCCTCATCAGCCTAACCATCTTCCTCCTTATGACGACAATTTGGTTCTCTCCAATAGCATCTGAAAATATTGCTCCCACATCATCTTTGGCTTTAGAAGACTTGGCTAAAATTTTAGGTCAGAAAAAATTATTCTTCGATTGCCTTTAGAATTTGGAATAACATGCGAGCAATCATCATGGTAGTTTTGATGTTTTAACTAATAATAAGCGATAGTTAGTTTCACAAGATGCGAACCATGTAAGTATTAGCTAGAGTAGAAAGCTATCTTTGGTTATTGTTTATGCCACTAAACATTTTGTTTCTTTTACTAACTTTGGTACATTAATCTATGTTTTCAATAGTTTCCAATGTTATAAAAATTTGCATGATTTTCCTCTTGTTTCAAAAATATTTTACTAACTCGAGTTAATTTTGTATTTTAGCAAATGCTATCAAAGAGGCTCTCGTTGGTGATGGCATCACACCATTTGAAGTTAAACCTTTTATCTTCTCTTTGCCCTTCACATTAGACGTCCTCACCACCCTTTAAACTCTTAAGCTATTTCTGTTAATGTCTTGAAAAAATAAAGCTGTAATGCATTATTATATCATCATTACATTGTATCTTATGTTTTGTTATTACTCCGTGATCAAAGAAAACTAAATAAAATAAAATTCATTCCTATACTATCAATAAAATTGACATGGTTGGATGTCATCTCGAAGAAAAGATGACACAAATGAAATTAAAATGCTTATTTCTTTAAAAATTATGAATAAGCCATACGCTATGGTAAGATTTATTATATCAAAGAGTGGCTTCAAATTGGCTTTTGTACTGCTAGAAATAGACATTGGTTTTATAATTGCTAGCAATAGGAACATCTAAGTTTACTTGAAATGTAAGATGCACATCACTATTTCCACATGAAATATCATCATGTTAGTATATTGCAGATTTGAGAATAAACGGATAGTTTAAAACCTCAATATTTCATATTTTAAGTTTTTCATTTGTAAACATATTAATTTAGAAGACGTTGATGGCGGAGAAAAATTTGATGAGAGCATAATTGTTTAGTATCCTTCTACATCTTAAAGTATATAAAGCCTTCAACAAAATGACTTCAATGTTAAAAGGTCTGTTTCATGTTGTGTTTCTTTGAAGCTATTGAATCTAAGAAAATTCTTGATGAATTGATTAGAAAATATTATATTTGTGTGATGATTCTTGAACTACACCATAGTTTATTATAAAAAATAAAAGAAATGTGTTTGTGTACATAAAAATAACTGATATAGGAGGCATAGGAAAAGGTGTACACACCAATACACCTTCAGTAAATATTTGTATAACTATTTGTACTAACGGGTTGGGAGGGTAGGTGGCACAAGTCGGGATTGATATCATCATTGGAAGAGATCTTGTGAGCCATCCACCCTGTAATGCCCTCGAGACAAGAAGCGAAGGATTTTCCTTAAGTATTACTCCAAGGTAGATCGCCTTGAAGCGAGCCAACACAACAAGGCCCTTATTGTCGTAAGAGGATGTACTCGACCTCTCTTATCCTTTTATGAACCCGTATTCTAATACCTATCTAATTTGATTCTATTTCTAATATTTAATATCACTTTTCTTAAGTTCATTCTTTTGCATTCAATTATCTTATACCACGTTGTGTATTCACTTGAATCGGTGAGAAACGAAGAAGTTAATGTATTTGATCTTGTAGTTGAAATAATTGACTAAAAAAAAGGCGAATTTAATGTGATATCAAGGAAGGCAAGGAATATATTATGAAAAATAAAAAAATTTTACATATTCACATAAATGGAAAGATATATAATTTAAATTTTTATAAAACTATAAATTTGTGTGCCTTAACCAATTTAGAATTAACATTTTAGCTTATTTTATATCTTGGTTTTCTAAAGTGAAACGATTCTTATACATCGATTTGGTTTCATCATCGGTGTAAGGAATAAAAATTCTATAATTAAATCCAAGTGCATCTTATAATAAATAAATAAATATAACCTATTCAGTCAACTATTTATGAATTGAGAGAGGAGCATCAGATCATCAAGTTAAATTCAAATTAACTTTATGTGGGTACCCTACAACTTAGGGAATGCAAGCTATCGACATCTTCTGCATAGGATATTTTGCTTGCACTTATTCTTCCCTTAATTAAATATTTATTCCATTCTTAGTAATTATTCCAATAGATTGATAAAAATATCTTTTTTACATAATATAGAATAAATATGAAATATTTTAATTTACAAGTCCTTATCAAAGTATGCACCTATTAGATTAACTTTGAGGAATGATTTTACTAAAAGTCAATTTGAAAATTTTGGTGTACCTAAGCATAGAATATTAAACAACAAAGAGATGCTTGAAAATTTTGATGAGAAAACCAAATTAAAAATTAATAAAATATCAAAAACTCTTTACTACAAATTTAGATGCTTATTCATCTTTCAGTCATTTATGCATGTGAAAGAGATACAAGAGAATTTTCAATGTGTCATACAAAAATCTTCCGTATGCGTGTTTCTAAGATGTATGCATAATGTTAAAAGGTAATAATAATTTTATGTAATATTACATTCATCAACATAAAAAGTTAAGTTTATAAGAGAGTATGATGGTTGCATTTTCTTGTTCAGTTTGTCTATATTTTTTCTTTATTATGAAATACGTTATTCTCTAATAAGGTAATTTGTCATATACAATGAATATTTATGTTTCTAGTGGGCTAAAGTCGGTTTAAAAGCTAAAACAATTATACATCAGTTTTAATTGTCTCCCAATCTTTATAATGACTCACTCTTACGACGAACATTCTAGCAATCTTGATATAAGTTTAATATTATAAAATATATTTTACTACAAATAATTAAGTATTAGTCCATTATGGCTATAAGGCAACTCCTCATCAGCCTAACCATCTTCCTCCTTATGACGACAATTCGGTTCTCTCCAAGAGTAGCATCTGAAAATATTGCTCCCACATCATCTTTGGCTTTAGAAGACTTGGCTAAAATTTTAGGTCAGAAAAAATTATTCTTCGATTGCCTTTAGAATTTGGAATAACACGAGCAATCATCATGGTAGTTTTGATGTTTTAACTAATAATAAGCGATAGTTAGTTTCACAAGATGCGAACCATGTAAGTATTAGCTAGAGTAGAAAGCTATCTTTGGTTATTGTTTATGCCACTAAACATTTTGTTTCTTTTACTAACTTTGGTACATTAATCTATGTTTTCAATAGTTTCCAATGTTATAAAAATTTGCATGATTTTCCTCTTGTTTCAAAAATATTTTACTAACTCGAGTTAATTTTGTATTTTAGCAAATGCTATCAAAGAGGCTCTCGTTGGTGATGGCATCACACCATTTGAAGCTAAACCTTTTATCTTCTCTTTGCCCTTCACATTAGACGTCCTCACCACCCTTTAAACTCTTAAGCTATTTCTGTTAATGTCTTGAAAAAATAAACTGTAATGCATTATTATATCATCATTACATTGTATCTTATGTTTTGTTATTACTCCGTGATCAAAGAAAACTAAATAAAATAAAATTCATTCCTATACTATCAATAAAATTGACATGGTTGGATGTCATCTCGAAGAAAAGATGACACAAATGAAATTAAAATGCTTATTTCTTTAAAAATTATGAATAAGCCATACGCTATGGTAAGATTTATTATATCAAAGAGTGGCTTCAAATTGGCTTTTGTACTGCTAGAAATAGACATTGGTTTTATAATTGCTAGCAATAGGAACATCTAAGTTTACTTGAAATGTAAGATGCACATCACTATTTCCACATGAAATATCATCATGTTAGTATATTGCAGAGATTAAAACGGATAGTTTAAAACCTCAATATTTCATATTTTAAGTTTTTCATTTGTAAACATATTAATTTAGAAGACGTTGATGGCGGAGAAAAATTTGATGAGAGCATAATTGTTTAGTATCCTTCTACATCTTAAGTATATAAAGCCTTCAACAAAATGACTTCAATGTTAAAAGGTCTGTTCATGTTGTGTTTCTTTGAAGCTATTGAATCTAAGAAAATTCTTGATGAATTGATTAGAAAATATTATATTTGTGTGATGATTCTTGAACTACACCATAGTTTATTATAAAAATAAAAGAAATGTGTTTGTGTACATAAAAATAACTGATATAGGAGGCATAGGAAAAGGTGTACACACCAATACACCTTCAGTAAATATTTGTATAACTATTTGTACTAACGGGTTGGGAGGGTAGGTGGCACAAGTCGGGATTGATATCATCATTGGAAGAGATCTTGTGAGCCATCCACCCTGTAATGCCCTCGAGACAGTAAGCGAAGGGATTTTCCTTAAGTATTACTCCAAGGTAGATCGCCTTGAAGCGAGCCAACACAACAAGGCCCTTATTGTCGTAAGAGGATGTACTCGACCTCTCTTATCCTTTTATGAACCCGTATTCTAATACCTATCTAATTTGATTCTATTTCTAATATTTAATATCACTTTTCTTAAGTTCATTCTTTTGCATTCAATTATCTTATACCACGTTGTGTATTCACTTGAATCGGTGAGAAACGAAGAAGTTAATGTATTTGATCTTGTAGTTGAAATAATTGACTAAAAAAAAAGGTGAATTTAATGTGATATCAAGGAAGGCAAGGAATATATTATGAAAAATAAAAAATATTTTACATATTCACATAAATGGAAAGATATATAATTTAAATTTTTATAAAACTATAAATTTGTGTGCCTTAACCAATTTAGAATTAACATTTTAGCTTATTTTATATCTTGGTTTCTAAAGTGAAACGATTCTTATACATCGATTTGGTTTCATCATCATCGGTGTAAGGAATAAAAATTCTATAATTAAATCCAAGTGCATCTTATAATAAATAAATAAATATAACCTATTCAGTCAACTATTTATGAATTGAGAGAGGAGCATCAGATCATCAAGTTAAATTCAAATTAACTTTATGTGGGTACCCTACAACTTAGGGAATGCAAGCTATCGACATCTTCTGCATAGGATATTTTGCTTGCACTTATTCTTCCCTTAATTAATATTTATTCCATTCTTAGTAATTATTCCAATAGATTGATAAAAATATCTTTTTTACATAATATAGAATAAATATGAAATATTTTAATTTACAAGTCCTTATCAAAGTATGCACCTATTAGATTAACTTTGAGGAATGATTTTACTAAAAGTCAATTTGAAAATTTTGGTGTACCTAAGCATAGAATATTAAACAACAAAGAGATGCTTGAAAATTTTGATGAGAAAACCAAATTAAAAATTAATAAAATATCAAAAACTCTTTACTACAAATTTAGATGCTTATTCATCTTTCAGTCATTTATGCATGTGAAAGAGATACAAGAGAATTTTCAATGTGTCATACAAAAATCTTCCGTATGCGTGTTTCTAAGATGTATGCATAATGTTAAAAGGTAATAATAATTTTATGTAATATTACATTCATCAACATAAAAAGTTAAGTTTATAAGGAGTATGACGGTTGCATTTTCTTGTTCAGTTTGTCTATATTTTTCTTTATTATATGAAAACGTTATTCTCTAATAAGGTAATTTGTCATATACAATGAATATTTATGTTTCTAGTGGGCTAAAGTCGGTTTAAAAGCTAAAACAATTATACATCAGTTTTAATTGTCTCCCAATCTTTATAATGACTCACTCTTACGACGAACATTCTAGCAATCTTGATATAAGTTTAATATTATAAAATATATTTTACTACAAATAATTAAGTATTAGTCCATTATGGCTATAAGGCAACTCCTCATCACCTAACCATCTTCCTCCTTATGACGACAATTCGGTTCTCTCCAAAGAGCATCGAAAATATTGCTCCCACATCATCTTTGGCTTTAGAAGACTTGGCTAAAATTTTAGGTCAGAAAAAATTATTCTTCGATTGCCTTTAGAATTTGGAATAACATGCGAGCAATCATCATGGTAGTTTTGATGTTTTAACTAATAATAAGCGATAGTTAGTTTCACAAGATGCGAACCATGTAAGTATTAGCTAGAGTAGAAAGCTATCTTTGGTTATTGTTTATGCCACTAAACATTTTGTTTCTTTTACTAACTTTGGTACATTAATCTATGTTTTCAATAGTTTCCAATGTTATAAAAATTTGCATGATTTTCCTCTTGTTTCAAAAATATTTTACTAACTCGAGTTAATTTTGTATTTTAGCAAATGCTATCAAAGAGGCTCTCGTTGGTGATGGCATCACACCATTTGAAGCTAAACCTTTTATCTTCTCGCCTGCCCTTCACATTAGACGTCCTCACCACCCTTTAAACTCTTAAGCTATTTCTGTTAATGTCTTGAAAAAATAAACTGTAATGCATTATTATATCATCATTACATTGTATCTTATGTTTTGTTATTACTCCGTGATCAAAGAAAACTAAATAAAATAAAATTCATTCCTATACTATCAATAAAATTGACATGGTTGGATGTCATCTCGAAGAAAAGATGACACAAATGAAATTAAAATGCTTATTTCTTTAAAAATTATGAATAAGCCATACGCTATGGTAAGATTTATTATATCAAAGAGTGGCTTCAAATTGGCTTTTTGTTGCTAGAAATAGACATTGGGTTTTATAATTGCTAGCAATAGGAACATCTAAGTTTACTTGAAATGTAAGATGCACATCACTATTTCCACATGAAATATCATCATGTTAGTATATTGCAGATTAAAACGGATAGTTTAAAACCTCAATATTTCATATTTTAAGTTTTTCATTTGTAAACATATTAATTTAGAAGACGTTGATGGCGGAGAAAAATTTGATGAGAGCATAATTGTTTAGTATCCTTCTACATCTTAAGTATATAAAGCCTTCAACAAAATGACTTCAATGTTAAAAGGTCTGTTCATGTTGTGTTTGCTGAAGCTATTGAATCTAAGAAAATTCTTGATGAATTGATTAGAAAATATTATATTTGTGTGATGATTCTTGAACTACACCATAGTTTATTATAAAAAATAAAAGAAATGTGTTTGTGTACATAAAAAATAACCTGATATAGGAGGCATAGGAAAAGGTGTACACACCAATACACCTTCAGTAAATATTTGTATAACTATTTATACTAACGGGTTGGGAGGGTAGGTGGCACAAGTCGGGATTGATATCATCATTGGAAGAGATCTTGTGAGCCATCCACCCTGTAATGCCCTCGAGACAGTAAGCGAAGGGATTTTCCTTAAGTATTACTCCAAGGTAGATCGCCTTGAAGCGAGCCAACACAACAAGGCCCTTATTGTCGTAAGAGGATGTACTCGACCTCTCTTATCCTTTTATGAACCCGTATTCTAATACCTATCTAATTTGATTCTATTTCTAATATTTAATATCACTTTTCTTAAGTTCATTCTTTTGCATTCAATTATCTTATACCACGTTGTGTATTCACTTGAATCGGTGAGAAACGAAGAAGTTAATGTATTTGATCTTGTAGTTGAAATAATTGACTAAAAAAACGACGAATTTAATGTGATATCAAGGAAGGCAAGGAATATATTATGAAAAATAAAAAATATTTTACATATTCACATAAATGGAAAGATATATAATTTAAATTTTTATAAAACTATAAATTTGTGTGCCTTAACCAATTTAGAATTAACATTTTAGCTTATTTTATATCTTGGTTTCTAAAGTGAAACGATTCTTATGCACTGATTTGGTTTCATCATCGGTGTAAGGAATAAAAATTCTATAATTAAATCCAAGTGCATCTTATAATAAATAAATAAATATAACCTATTCAGTCAACTATTTATGAATTGAGAGAGGAGCATCAGATCATCAAGTTAAATTCAAATTAACTTTATGGGGGTACCCTACAACTTAGGGAATGCAAGCTATCGACATCTTTCTGCATAGGATATTTTGCTTGCACTTATTCTTCCCTTAATTAAATATTTATTCCATTCTTAGTAATTATTCCAATAGATTGATAAAAATATCTTTTTTACATAATATAGAATAAATATGAAATATTTTAATTTACAAGTCCTTATCAAAGTATGCACCTATTAGATTAACTTTGAGGAATGATTTTACTAAAAGTCAATTTGAAAATTTTGGTGTACCTAAGCATAGTATATTAAACAACAAAGAGATGCTTGAAAATTTTGATGAGAAAACCAAATTAAAAATTAATAAAATATCAAAAACTCTTTACTACAAATTTAGATGCTTATTCATCTTTCAGTCATTTATGCATGTGAAAGAGATACAAGAGAATTTTCAATGTGTCATACAAAAATCTTCCGTGCGTGTTTCTAAGATGTATGCATAATGTTAAAACGTAATAATAATTTTATGTAATATTACATTCATCAACATAAAAGTTAAGTTTATAAGGAGTATGACGGTTGCATTTTCTTGTTCAGTTTGTCTATATTTTTTCTTTATTATGAAATACGTTATTCTCTAATAAGGTAATTTGTCATATACAATGAATATTTATGTTTCTAGTGGGCTAAAGTCGGTTTAAAAGCTAAAACAATTATACATCAGTTTTAATTGTCTCCCAATCTTTATAATGACTCACTCTTACGGCGAACATTCTAGCAATCTTGATATAAGTTTAATATTATAAAATATATTTTACTACAAATAATTAAGTATTAGTCCATTATGGCTATAAGGCAACTCCTCATCAGCCTAACCATCTTCCTCCTTATGACGACAATTCGGTTCTCTCCAGTAGCATCTGAAAATATTGCTCCCACATCATCTTTGGCTTTAGAAGACTTGGCTAAAATTTTAGGTCAGAAAAAATTATTCTTCGATTGCCTTTAGAATTTGGAATAACATGCGAGCAATCATCATGGTAGTTTTGATGTTTTAACTAATAATAAGCGATAGTTAGTTTCACAAGATGCGAACCATGTAAGTATTAGCTAGAGTAGAAAGCTATCTTTGGTTATTGTTTATGCCACTAAACATTTTGTTTCTTTTACTAACTTTGGTACATTAATCTATGTTTTCAATAGTTTCCAATGTTATAAAAATTTGCATGATTTTCCTCTTGTTTCAAAAATATTTTACTAACTCGAGTTAATTTTGTATTTTAGCAAATGCTATCAAAGAGGCTCGTTGGTGATGGCATCACACCATTTGAAGCTAAACCTTTTATCTTCTCGCCTGCCCTTCACATTAGACGTCCTCACCACCCTTTAAACTCTTAAGCTATTTCTGTTAATGTCTTGAAAAAATAAACTGTAATGCATTATTATATCATCATTACATTGTATCTTATGTTTTGTTATTACTCCGTGATCAAAGAAAACTAAATAAAATAAAATTCATTCCTATACTATCAATAAAATTGACATGGTTGGATGTCATCTCGAAGAAAAGATGACACAAATGAAATTAAAATGCTTATTTCTTTAAAAATTATGAATAAGCCATACGCTATGGTAAGATTTATTATATCAAAGAGTGGCTTCAAATTGGCTTTTGTACTGCTAGAAATAGACATTGGTTTTATAATTGCTAGCAATAGGAACATCTAAGTTTACTTGAAATGTAAGATGCACATCACTATTTCCACATGAAATATCATCATGTTAGTATATTGTAGATTAAAACGGATAGTTTAAAACCTCAATATTTCATATTTTAAGTTTTTCATTTGTAAACATATTAATTTAGAAGACGTTGATGGCGGAGAAAAATTTGATGAGAGCATAATTGTTTAGTATCCTTCTACATCTTAAGTATATAAAGCCTTCAACAAAATGACTTCAATGTTAAAAGGTCATTCATGTTGTGTTTGCTGAAGCTATTGAATCTAAGAAAATTCTTGATGAATTGATTAGAAAATATTATATTTGTGTGATGATTCTTGAACTACACCATAGTTTATTATAAAAAATAAAAGAAATGTGTTTGTGTACATAAAAAATAACCTGATATAGGAGGCATAGGAAAAGGTGTACACACCAATACACCTTCAGTAAATATTTGTATAACTATTTATACTAACGGGTTGGGAGGGTAGGTGGCACAAGTCGGGATTGATATCATCATTGGAAGAGATCTTGTGAGCCATCCACCTGTAATGCCCTCGAGACAAGAAGTTTAAGGATTTTCCTTAAGTATTACTCCAAGGTAGATCGCCTTGAAGCGAGCCAACACAACAAGGCCCTTGTTGTCGTAAGAGGATGTACTCGACCTCTCTTATCCTTCTGTGAACCCGTATTCTAATACCTATCTAATTTGATTATACTTCTAATATTTAATATCACTTTTCTTAGGTTCATTCTTTTGCATTCAATTATCTTATACCACGTTGTGTATTCACTTGAATCGGTGAGAAACGAAGAAGTTAATGTATTTGATCATGTAGTTGAAATAATTGACTAAAAAAAAAGCGAATTTAATGTGATATCAAGGAAGGCAAGGAATATATTATGAAAAATAAAAATATTTTACATATTCACATAAATGGAAAGATATATAATTTAAATTTTTATAAAACTATAAATTTGTGTGCCTTAACCAATTTAGAATTAACATTTTAGCTTATTTTATATCTTGGTTTCTAAAGTGAAACGATTCTTATGCAATGATTTGGTTTCATCATCATCGGTGTAAGGAATAAAAATTCTATAATTAAATCCAAGTGCATCTTATAATAAATAAATAATTATAACCTATTCAGTCAACTATTTATGAATTGAGAGAGGAGCATCAGATCATCAAGTTAAATTCAAATTAACTTTATGTGGGTACCCTACAACTTAGGGAATGCAAGCTATCGACATCTTCGCATAGGATATTTTGCTTGCACTTATTCTTCCCTTAATTAAATATTTATTCCATTCTTAGTAATTATTCCAATAGATTGATAAAAATATCTTTTTTACATAATATAGAATAAATATGAAATATTTTAATTTACAAGTCCTTATCAAAGTATGCACCTATTAGATTAACTTTGAGGAATGATTTTACTAAAAGTCAATTTGAAAATTTTGGTGTACCTAAGCATAGTATATTAACCAACAAAGAGATGCTTGAAAATTTTGATGAGAAAACCAAATTAAAAATTAATAAAATATCAAAAACTCTTTACTACAAATTTAGATGCTTATTCATCTTTCAGTCATTTATGCATGTGAAAGAGATACAAGAGAATTTTCAATGTGTCATACAAAAATCTTCCGTGCGTGTTTCTAAGATGTATGCATAATGTTAAAACGTAATAATAATTTTATGTAATATTACATTCATCAACATAAAAAGTTAAGTTTATAAGAGTGTGACGGTTGCATTTTCTTGTTCAGTTTGTCTATATTTTTCTTTATTATGAAATACGTTATTCTCTAATAAGGTAATTTGTCATATACAATGAATATTTATGTTTCTAGTGGGCTAAAGTCGGTTTAAAAGCTAAAACAATTATACATCAGTTTTAATTGTCTCCCAATCTTTATAATGACTCACTCTTACGACGAACATTCTAGCAATCTTGATATAAGTTTATATTATAAAATATATTTTACTACAAATAATTAAGTATTAGTCCATTATGGCTATAAGGCAACTCCTCATCAGCCTAACCATCTTCCTCCTTATGACGACAATTCGGTTCTCTCCAGTAGCATCTGAAAATATTGCTCCCACATCATCTTTGGCTTTAGAAGACTTGGCTAAAATTTTAGGTCAGAAAAAATTATTCTTCGATTGCCTTTAGAATTTGGAATAACATGCGAGCAATCATCATGGTAGTTTTGATGTTTTAACTAATAATAAGCGATAGTTAGTTTCACAAGATGCGAACCATGTAAGTATTAGCTAGAGTAGAAAGCTATCTTTGGTTATTGTTTATGCCACTAAACATTTTGTTTCTTTTACTAACTTTGGTACATTAATCTATGTTTTCAATAGTTTCCAATGTTATAAAAATTTGCATGATTTTCCTCTTGTTTCAAAAAATATTTTACTAACTCGAGTTAATTTTGTATTTTAGCAAATGCTATCAAAGGGCTCGTTGGTGATGGCATCACACCATTTGAAGCTAAACCTTTTATCTTTCTTTGCCCTTCACATTAGACGTCCTCACCACCCTTTAAACTCTTAAGCTATTTCTGTTAATGTCTTGAAAAAATAAACTGTAATGCATTATTATATCATCATTACATTGTATCTTATGTTTTGTTATTACTCCGTGATCAAAGAAAACTAAATAAAATAAAATTCATTCCTATACTATCAATAAAATTGACATGGTTGGATGTCATCTCGAAGAAAAGATGACACAAATGAAATTAAAATGCTTATTTCTTTAAAAATTATGAATAAGCCATACGCTATGGTAAGATTTATTATATCAAAGAGTGGCTTCAAATTGGCTTTTGTACTGCTAGAAATAGACATTGGGTTTTATAATTGCTAGCAATAGGAACATCTAAGTTTACTTGAAATGTAAGATGCACATCACTATTTCCACATGAAATATCATCATGTTAGTATATTGTAGATTAAACGGATAGTTTAAAACCTCAATATTTCATATTTTAAGTTTTTCATTTGTAAACATATTAATTTAGAAGACGTTGATGGCGGAGAAAAATTTGATGAGAGCATAATTGTTTAGTATCCTTCTACATCTTAAGTATATAAAGCCTTCAACAAAATGACTTCAATGTTAAAAGGTCTGTTCATGTTGTGTTTGCTGAAGCTATTGAATCTAAGAAAATTCTTGATGAATTGATTAGAAAATATTATATTTGTGTGATGATTCTTGAACTACACCATAGTTTATTATAAAAAATAAAAGAAATGTGTTTGTGTACATAAAAAATAACCTGATATAGGAGGCATAGGAAAAGGTGTACACACCAATACACCTTCAGTAAATATTTGTATAACTATTTATACTAACGGGTTGGGAGGGTAGGTGGCACAAGTCGGGATTGATATCATCATTGGAAGAGATCTTGTGAGCCATCCACCCTGTAATGCCCTCGGGACAGTAAGCGAAGGGATTTTCCTTAAGTATTACTCCAAGGTAGATCGCCTTGAAGCGAGCCAACACAACAATGCCCCTTGTTGTCGTAAGAGGATGTACTCGACCTCTCTTATCCTTTTATGAACCCGTATTCTAATACCTATCTAATTTGATTATACTTCTAATATTTAATATCACTTTTCTTAGGTTCATTCTTTTGCATTCAATTATCTTATACCACGTTGTGTATTCACTTGAATCGGTGAGAAACGAAGAAGTTAATGTATTTGATCATGTAGTTGAAATAATTGACTAAAAAAACGACGAATTTAATGTGATATCAAGGAAGGCAAGGAATATATTATGAAAAATAAAAAATATTTTACATATTCACATAAATGGAAAGATATATAATTTAAATTTTTATAAAACTATAAATTTGTGTGCCTTAACCAATTTAGAATTAACATTTTAGCTTATTTTATATCTTGGTTTCCTAAAGTGAAACGATTCTTATGCACTGATTTGGTTTCATCATCGGTGTAAGGAATAAAAATTCTATAATTAAATCCAAGTGCATCTTATAATAAATAAATAATTATAACCTATTCAGTCAACTATTTATGAATTGAGAGAGGAGCATCGATCATCAAGTTAAATTCAAATTAACTTTATGGGGTACCCTACAACTTAGGGAATGCAAGCTATCGACATCTTCTGATAGGATATTTTGCTTGCACTTATTCTTCCCTTAATTAAATATTTATTCCATTCTTAGTAATTATTCCAATAGATTGATAAAAATATCTTTTTTACATAATATAGAATAAATATGAAATATTTTAATTTACAAGTCCTTATCAAAGTATGCACCTATTAGATTAACTTTGAGGAATGATTTTACTAAAAGTCAATTTGAAAATTTTGGTGTACCTAAGCATAGTATATTAACCAACAAAGAGATGCTTGAAAATTTTGATGAGAAAACCAAATTAAAAATTAATAAAATATCAAAAACTCTTTACTACAAATTTAGATGCTTATTCATCTTTCAGTCATTTATGCATGTGAAAGAGATACAAGAGAATTTTCAATGTGTCATACAAAAATCTTCCGTGCGTGTTTCTAAGATGTATGCATAATGTTAAAACGTAATAATAATTTTATGTAATATTACATTCATCAACATAAAAGTTAAGTTTATAAGGAGTGTGACGGTTGCATTTTCTTGTTCAGTTTGTCTATATTTTTCTTTATTATGAAATACGTTATTCTCTAATAAGGTAATTTGTCATATACAATGAATATTTATGTTTCTAGTGGGCTAAAGTCGGTTTAAAAGCTAAAACAATTATACATCAGTTTTAATTGTCTCCCAATCTTTATAATGACTCACTCTTACGACGAACATTCTAGCAATCTTGATATAAGTTTAATATTATAAAATATATTTTACTACAAATAATTAAGTATTAGTCCATTATGGCTATAAGGCAACTCCTCATCAGCCTAACCATCTTCCTCCTTATGACGACAATTCGGTTCTCTCCAGTAGCATCTGAAAATATTGCTCCCACATCATCTTTGGCTTTAGAAGACTTGGCTAAAATTTTAGGTCAGAAAAAATTATTCTTCGATTGCCTTTAGAATTTGGAATAACATGCGAGCAATCATCATGGTAGTTTTGATGTTTTAACTAATAATAAGCGATAGTTAGTTTCACAAGATGCGAACCATGTAAGTATTAGCTAGAGTAGAAAGCTATCTTTGGTTATTGTTTATGCCACTAAACATTTTGTTTCTTTTACTAACTTTGGTACATTAATCTATGTTTTCAATAGTTTCCAATGTTATAAAAATTTGCATGATTTTCCTCTTGTTTCAAAAATATTTTACTAACTCGAGTTAATTTTGTATTTTAGCAAATGCTATCAAAGAGGCTCTCGTTGGTGATGGCATCACACCATTTGAAGCTAAACCTTTTATCTTCTCGCTTTGCCCTTCACATTAGACGTCCTCACCACCCTTTAAACTCTTAAGCTATTCTGTTAATGTCTTGAAAAAATAAACTGTAATGCATTATTATATCATCATTACATTGTATCTTATGTTTTGTTATTACTCCGTGATCAAAGAAAACTAAATAAAATAAAATTCATTCCTATACTATCAATAAAATTGACATGGTTGGATGTCATCTCGAAGAAAAGATGACACAAATGAAATTAAAATGCTTATTTCTTTAAAAATTATGAATAAGCCATACGCTATGGTAAGATTTATTATATCAAAGAGTGGCTTCAAATTGGCTTTTGTACTGCTAGAAATAGACATTGGGTTTTATAATTGCTAGCAATAGGAACATCTAAGTTTACTTGAAATGTAAGATGCACATCACTATTTCCACATGAAATATCATCATGTTAGTATATTGTAGATTAAACGGATAGTTTAAAACCTCAATATTTCATATTTTAAGTTTTTCATTTGTAAACATATTAATTTAGAAGACGTTGATGGCGGAGAAAATTTGATGAGAGCATAATTGTTTAGTATCCTTCTACATCTTAAGTATATAAAGCCTTCAACAAAATGACTTCAATGTTAAAAGGTCATTTCATGTTGTGTTTTTGAAGCTATTGAATCTAAGAAAATTCTTGATGAATTGATTAGAAAATATTATATTTGTGTGATGATTCTTGAACTACACCATAGTTTATTATAAAAATAAAAGAAATGTGTTTGTGTACATAAAAATAACTGATATAGGAGGCATAGGAAAAGGTGTACACACCAATACACCTTCAATAAATATTTGTATAACTATTTATACTAACGGGTTGGGAGGGTAGGTGGCACAAGTCGGGATTGATATCATCATTGGAAGAGATCTTGTGAGCCATCCACCTGTAATGCCCTCGAGATGATAGCGAAGGATTTTCCTTAAGTATTACTCCAAGGTAGATCGCCTTGAAGCGAGCCAACACAACAAGGCCCTTGTTGTCGTAAGAGGATGTACTCGACCTCTCTTATCCTTTATGAACCCGTATTCTAATACCTATCTAATTTGATTATACTTCTAATATTTAATATCACTTTTCTTAGGTTCATTCTTTTGCATTCAATTATCTTATACCACGTTGTGTATTCACTTGAATCGGTGAGAAACGAAGAAGTTAATGTATTTGATCATGTAGTTGAAATAATTGACTAAAAAAAACGCGAATTTAATGTGATATCAAGGAAGGCAAGGAATATATTATGAAAAATAAAAATATTTTACATATTCACATAAATGGAAAGATATATAATTTAAATTTTTATAAAACTATAAATTTGTGTGCCTTAACCAATTTAGAATTAACATTTTAGCTTATTTTATATCTTGGTTTCCTAAAGTGAAACGATTCTTATGCAACTGATTTGGTTTCATCATCGGTGTAAGGAATAAAAATTCTATAATTAAATCCAAGTGCATCTTATAATAAATAAATAATTATAACCTATTCAGTCAACTATTTAGAATTGAGAGAGGAGCATCGAGATCATCAAGTTAAATTCAAATTAACTTTATGGGGTACCCTACAACTTAGGGAATGCAAGCTATCGACATCTTTCAGCATAGGATATTTTGCTTGCACTTATTCTTCCCTTAATTAAATATTTATTCCATTCTTAGTAATTATTCCAATAGATTGATAAAAATATCTTTTTACATAATATAGAATAAATATGAAATATTTTAATTTACAAGTCCTTATCAAAGTATGCACCTATTAGATTAACTTTGAGGAATGATTTTACTAAAAGTCAATTTGAAAATTTTGGTGTACCTAAGCATAGTATATTAACCAACAAAGAGATGCTTGAAAATTTTGATGAGAAAACCAAATTAAAAATTAATAAAATATCAAAAACTCTTTACTACAAATTTAGATGCTTATTCATCTTTCAGTCATTTATGCATGTGAAAGAGATACAAGAGAATTTTCAATGTGTCATACAAAAATCTTCCGTGCGTGTTTCTAAGATGTATGCATAATGTTAAAACGTAATAATAATTTTATGTAATATTACATTCATCAACATAAAAGTTAAGTTTATAAGAGAGTGTGACGGTTGCATTTTCTTGTTCAGTTTGTCTATATTTTTTCTTTATTATGAAATACGTTATTCTCTAATAAGGTAATTTGTCATATACAATGAATATTTATGTTTCTAGTGGGCTAAAGTCGGTTTAAAAGCTAAAACAATTATACATCAGTTTTAATTGTCTCCCAATCTTTATAATGACTCACACTCTTACGGCTAACATTCTAGCAATCTTGATATAAGTTTAATATTATAAAATATATTTTACTACAAATAATTAAGTATTAGTCCATTATGGCTATAAGGCAACTCCTCATCACCCTAACCATCTTCCTCCTTATGACGACAATTCGGTTCTCTCCAAAGAGCATCGAAAATATTGCTCCCACATCATCTTTGGCTTTAGAAGACTTGGCTAAAATTTTAGGTCAGAAAAAATTATTCTTCGATTGCCTTTAGAATTTGGAATAACATGCGAGCAATCATCATGGTAGTTTTGATGTTTTAACTAATAATAGCGATAGTTAGTTTCACAAGATGCGAACCATGTAAGTATTAGCTAGAGTAGAAAGCTATCTTTGGTTATTGTTTATGCCACTAAACATTTTGTTTCTTTTACTAACTTTGGTACATTAATCTATGTTTTCAATAGTTTCCAATGTTATAAAAATTTGCATGATTTTCCTCTTGTTTCAAAAATATTTTACTAACTCGAGTTAATTTTGTATTTTAGCAAATGCTATCAAAGAGGCTCTCGTTGGTGATGGCATCACACCATTTGAAGCTAAACCTTTTATCTTCTCGCTCTGCCCTTCACATTAGACGTCCTCACCACCCTTTAAACTCTTAAGCTATTTCTGTTAATGTCTTGAAAAAATAAACTGTAATGCATTATTATATCATCATTACATTGTATCTTATGTTTTGTTATTACTCCGTGATCAAAGAAAACTAAATAAAATAAAATTCATTCCTATACTATCAATAAAATTGACATGGTTGGATGTCATCTCGAAGAAAAGATGACACAAATGAAATTAAAATGCTTATTTCTTTAAAAATTATGAATAAGCCATACGCTATGGTAAGATTTATTATATCAAAGAGTGGCTTCAAATTGGCTTTTGTACTGCTAGAAATAGACATTGGGTTTTATAATTGCTAGCAATAGGAACATCTAAGTTTACTTGAAATGTAAGATGCACATCACTATTTCCACATGAAATATCATCATGTTAGTATATTGTAGATTAAAACGGATAGTTTAAAACCTCAATATTTCATATTTTAAGTTTTTCATTTGTAAACATATTAATTTAGAAGACGTTGATGGCGGAGAAAAATTTGATGAGAGCATAATTGTTTAGTATCCTTCTACATCTTAAGTATATAAAGCCTTCAACAAAATGACTTCAATGTTAAAAGGTCTGTTCATGTTGTGTTTGCTGAAGCTATTGAATCTAAGAAAATTCTTGATGAATTGATTAGAAAATATTATATTTGTGTGATGATTCTTGAACTACACCATAGTTTATTATAAAAAATAAAAGAAATGTGTTTGTGTACATAAAAAATAACCTGATATAGGAGGCATAGGAAAAGGTGTACACACCAATACACCTTCAGTAAATATTTGTATAACTATTTATACTAACGGGTTGGGAGGGTAGGTGGCACAAGTCGGGATTGATATCATCATTGGAAGAGATCTTGTGAGCCATCCACCCTGTAATGCCCTCGAGACAGTAAGCGAAGGGATTTTCCTTAAGTATTACTCCAAGGTAGATCGCCTTGAAGCGAGCCAACACAACAAGGCCCTTGTTGTCGTAAGAGGATGTACTCGACCTCTCTTATCCTTCTGTGAACCCGTATTCTAATACCTATCTAATTTGATTATACTTCTAATATTTAATATCACTTTTCTTAGGTTCATTCTTTTGCATTCAATTATCTTATACCACGTTGTGTATTCACTTGAATCGGTGAGAAACGAAGAAGTTAATGTATTTGATCATGTAGTTGAAATAATTGACTAAAAAACGATGAATTTAATGTGATATCAAGGAAGGCAAGGAATATATTATGAAAAATAAAAAAATATTTTACATATTCACATAAATGGAAAGATATATAATTTAAATTTTTATAAAACTATAAATTTGTGTGCCTTAACCAATTTAGAATTAACATTTTAGCTTATTTTATATCTTGGTTTCCTAAAGTGAAACGATTCTTATGCACTGATTTGGTTTCATCATCTGGTGTAAGGAATAAAAATTCTATAATTAAATCCAAGTGCATCTTATAATAAATAAATAATTATAACCTATTCAGTCAACTATTTATGAATTGAGAGAGGAGCATCAGATCATCAAGTTAAATTCAAATTAACTTTATGGGGGTACCCTACAACTTAGGGAATGCAAGCTATCGACATCTTCTGCATAGGATATTTTGCTTGCACTTATTCTTCCCTTAATTAAATATTTATTCCATTCTTAGTAATTATTCCAATAGATTGATAAAAATATCTTTTTTACATAATATAGAATAAATATGAAATATTTTAATTTACAAGTCCTTATCAAAGTATGCACCTATTAGATTAACTTTGAGGAATGATTTTACTAAAAGTCAATTTGAAAATTTTGGTGTACCTAAGCATAGTATATTAACCAACAAAGAGATGCTTGAAAATTTTGATGAGAAAACCAAATTAAAAATTAATAAAATATCAAAAACTCTTTACTACAAATTTAGATGCTTATTCATCTTTCAGTCATTTATGCATGTGAAAGAGATACAAGAGAATTTTCAATGTGTCATACAAAAATCTTCCGTGCGTGTTTCTAAGATGTATGCATAATGTTAAAACGTAATAATAATTTTATGTAATATTACATTCATCAACATAAAAAGTTAAGTTTATAAGGAGTGTGACGGTTGCATTTTCTTGTTCAGTTTGTCTATATTTTTCTTTATTATGAAATACGTTATTCTCTAATAAGGTAATTTGTCATATACAATGAATATTTATGTTTCTAGTGGGCTAAAGTCGGTTTAAAAGCTAAAACAATTATACATCAGTTTTAATTGTCTCCCAATCTTTATAATGACTCACTCTTACGGCGAACATTCTAGCAATCTTGATATAAGTTTAATATTATAAAATATATTTTACTACAAATAATTAAGTATTAGTCCATTATGGCTATAAGGCAACTCCTCATCACCTAACCATCTTCCTCCTTATGACGACAATTCGGTTCTCTCCAAAGAGCATCTGAAAATATTGCTCCCACATCATCTTTGGCTTTAGAAGACTTGGCTAAAATTTTAGGTCAGAAAAAATTATTCTTCGATTGCCTTTAGAATTTGGAATAACATGCGAGCAATCATCATGGTAGTTTTGATGTTTTAACTAATAATAAGCGATAGTTAGTTTCACAAGATGCGAACCATGTAAGTATTAGCTAGAGTAGAAAGCTATCTTTGGTTATTGTTTATGCCACTAAACATTTTGTTTCTTTTACTAACTTTGGTACATTAATCTATGTTTTCAATAGTTTCCAATGTTATAAAATTTGCATGATTTTCCTCTTGTTTCAAAAATATTTTACTAACTCGAGTTAATTTTGTATTTTAGCAAATGCTATCAAAGAGGCTCTCGTTGGTGATGGCATCACACCATTTGAAGCTAAACCTTTTATCTTCTCTTTGCCCTTCACATTAGACGTCCTCACCACCCTTTAAACTCTTAAGCTATTTCTGTTAATGTCTTGAAAAAATAAACTGTAATGCATTATTATATCATCATTACATTGTATCTTATGTTTTGTTATTACTCCGTGATCAAAGAAAACTAAATAAAATAAAATTCATTCCTATACTATCAATAAAATTGACATGGTTGGATGTCATCTCAAGAAAAGATGACACAAATGAAATTAAAATGCTTATTTCTTTAAAAATTATGAATAAGCCATACGCTATGGTAAGATTTATTATATCAAAGAGTGGCTTCAAATTGGCTTTTGTACTGCTAGAAATAGACATTGGGTTTTATAATTGCTAGCAATAGGAACATCTAAGTTTACTTGAAATGTAAGATGCACATCACTATTTCCACATGAAATATCATCATGTTAGTATATTGTAGATTAAAACGGATAGTTTAAAACCTCAATATTTCATATTTTAAGTTTTTCATTTGTAAACATATTAATTTAGAAGACGTTGATGGCGGAGAAAAATTTGATGAGAGCATAATTGTTTAGTATCCTTCTACATCTTAAGTATATAAAGCCTTCAACAAAATGACTTCAATGTTAAAAGGTCTGTTTCATGTTGTGTTTCTTTGAAGCTATTGAATCTAAGAAAATTCTTGATGAATTGATTAGAAAATATTATATTTGTGTGATGATTCTTGAACTACACCATAGTTTATTATAAAAATAAAAGAAATGTGTTTGTGTACATAAAAATAACCTGATATAGGAGGCATAGGAAAAGGTGTACACACCAATACACCTTCAAGTAAATATTTGTATAACTATTTATACTAACGGGTTGGGAGGGTAGGTGGCACAAGTCGGGATTGATATCATCATTGGAAGAGATCTTGTGAGCCATCCACCCTGTAATGCCCTCGAGACAAGAAGAAGGATTTTCCTTAAGTATTACTCCAAGGTAGATCGCCTTGAAGCGAGCCAACACAACAAGGCCCTTGTTGTCGTAAGAGGATGTACTCGACCTCTCTTATCCTTCTGTGAACCCGTATTCTAATACCTATCTAATTTGATTATACTTCTAATATTTAATATCACTTTTCTTAGGTTCATTCTTTTGCATTCAATTATCTTATACCACGTTGTGTATTCACTTGAATCGGTGAGAAACGAAGAAGTTAATGTATTTGATCATGTAGTTGAAATAATTGACTAAAAAAACGACGAATTTAATGTGATATCAAGGAAGGCAAGGAATATATTATGAAAAATAAAAAAATATTTTACATATTCACATAAATGGAAAGATATATAATTTAAATTTTTATAAAACTATAAATTTGTGTGCCTTAACCAATTTAGAATTAACATTTTAGCTTATTTTATATCTTGGTTTCCTAAAGTGAAACGATTCTTATGCACTGATTTGGTTTCATCATCTGGTGTAAGGAATAAAAATTCTATAATTAAATCCAAGTGCATCTTATAATAAATAAATAATTATAACCTATTCAGTCAACTATTTATGAATTGAGAGAGGAGCATCAGATCATCAAGTTAAATTCAAATTAACTTTATGGGGGTACCCTACAACTTAGGGAATGCAAGCTATCGACATCTTCTGCATAGGATACTTTGCTTGCACTTATTCTTCCCTTAATTAAATATTTATTCCATTCTTAGTAATTATTCCAATAGATTGATAAAAATATCTTTTTTACATAATATAGAATAAATATGAAATATTTTAATTTACAAGTCCTTATCAAAGTATGCACCTATTAGATTAACTTTGAGGAATGATTTTACTAAAAGTCAATTTGAAAATTTTGGTGTACCTAAGCATATTATATTAAACAAAAGAGATGCTTGAAAATTTTGATGAGAAAACCAAATTAAAAATTAATAAAATATCAAAAACTCTTTACTACAAATTTAGATGCTTATTCATCTTTCAGTCATTTATGCATGTGAAAGAGATACAAGAGAATTTTCAATGTGTCATACAAAAATCTTCCGTGCGTGTTTCTAAGATGTATGCATAATGTTAAAACGTAATAATAATTTTATGTAATATTACATTCATCAACATAAAAAGTTAAGTTTATAAGGAGTGTGACGGTTGCATTTTCTTGTTCAGTTTGTCTATATTTTTCTTTATTATGAAATACGTTATTCTCTAATAAGGTAATTTGTCATATACAATGAATATTTATGTTTCTAGTGGGCTAAAGTCGGTTTAAAAGCTAAAACAATTATACATCAGTTTTAATTGTCTCCCAATCTTTATAATGACTCACTCTTACGGCGAACATTCTAGCAATCTTGATATAAGTTTAATATTATAAAATATATTTTACTACAAATAATTAAGTATTAGTCCATTATGGCTATAAGGCAACTCCTCATCACCTAACCATCTTCCTCCTTATGACGACAATTCGGTTCTCTCCAAAGAGCATCCGAAAATATTGCTCCCACATCATCTTTGGCTTTAGAAGACTTGGCTAAAATTTTAGGTCAGAAAAAATTATTCTTCGATTGCCTTTAGAATTTGGAATAACATGCGAGCAATCATCATGGTAGTTTTGATGTTTTAACTAATAATAAGCGATAGTTAGTTTCACAAGATGCGAACCATGTAAGTATTAGCTAGAGTAGAAAGCTATCTTTGGTTATTGTTTATGCCACTAAACATTTTGTTTCTTTTACTAACTTTGGTACATTAATCTATGTTTTCAATAGTTTCCAATGTTATAAAAATTTGCATGATTTTCCTCTTGTTTCAAAAATATTTTACTAACTCGAGTTAATTTTGTATTTTAGCAAATGCTATCAAAGAGGCTCTCGTTGGTGATGGCATCACACCATTTGAAGCTAAACCTTTTATCTTCTCGCCTGCCCTTCACATTAGACGTCCTCACCACCCTTTAAACTCTTAAGCTATTTCTGTTAATGTCTTGAAAAAATAAACTGTAATGCATTATTATATCATCATTACATTGTATCTTATGTTTTGTTATTACTCCGTGATCAAAGAAAACTAAATAAAATAAAATTCATTCCTATACTATCAATAAAATTGACATGGTTGGATGTCATCTCGAAGAAAAGATGACACAAATGAAATTAAAATGCTTATTTCTTTAAAAATTATGAATAAGCCATACGCTATGGTAAGATTTATTATATCAAAGAGTGGCTTCAAATTGGCTTTTGTACTGCTAGAAATAGACATTGGGTTTTATAATTGCTAGCAATAGGAACATCTAAGTTTACTTGAAATGTAAGATGCACATCACTATTTCCACATGAAATATCATCATGTTAGTATATTGTAGATTAAAACGGATAGTTTAAAACCTCAATATTTCATATTTTAAGTTTTTCATTTGTAAACATATTAATTTAGAAGACGTTGATGGCGGAGAAAAATTTGATGAGAGCATAATTGTTTAGTATCCTTCTACATCTTAAGTATATAAAGCCTTCAACAAAATGACTTCAATGTTAAAAGGTCTGTTCATGTTGTGTTTGCTGAAGCTATTGAATCTAAGAAAATTCTTGATGAATTGATTAGAAAATATTATATTTGTGTGATGATTCTTGAACTACACCATAGTTTATTATAAAAATAAAAGAAATGTGTTTGTGTACATAAAAATAACCTGATATAGGAGGCATAGGAAAAGGTGTACACACCAATACACCTTTGATAAATATTTGTATAACTATTTATACTAACGGGTTGGGAGGGTAGGTGGCACAAGTCGGGATTGATATCATCATTGGAAGAGATCTTGTGAGCCATCCACCCTGTAATGCCCTCGAGACAGTAAGCGAAGGGATTTTCCTTAAGTATTACTCCAAGGTAGATCGCCTTGAAGCGAGCCAACACAACAAGGCCCTTGTTGTCGTAAGAGGATGTACTCGACCTCTCTTATCCTTTTATGAACCCGTATTCTAATACCTATCTAATTTGATTATACTTCTAATATTTAATATCACTTTTCTTAGGTTCATTCTTTTGCATTCAATTATCTTATACCACGTTGTGTATTCACTTGAATCGGTGAGAAACGAAGAAGTTAATGTATTTGATCATGTAGTTGAAATAATTGACTAAAAAAACGACGAATTTAATGTGATATCAAGGAAGGCAAGGAATATATTATGAAAAATAAAAATATTTTACATATTCACATAAATGGAAGAAGATATATAATTTAAATTTTTATAAAACTATAAATTTGTGTGCCTTAACCAATTTAGAATTAACATTTTAGCTTATTTTATATCTTGGTTTCCTAAAGTGAAACGATTCTTATGCAATTGATTTGGTTTCATCATCTGGTGTAAGGAATAAAAATTCTATAATTAAATCCAAGTGCATCTTATAATAAATAAATAATTATAACCTATTCAGTCAACTATTTATGAATTGAGAGAGGAGCATCAGATCATCAAGTTAAATTCAAATTAACTTTATGGGGGTACCCTACAACTTAGGGAATGCAAGCTATCGACATCTTCTGCATAGGATATTTTGCTTGCACTTATTCTTCCCTTAATTAAATATTTATTCCATTCTTAGTAATTATTCCAATAGATTGATAAAAATATCTTTTTTACATAATATAGAATAAATATGAAATATTTTAATTTACAAGTCCTTATCAAAGTATGCACCTATTAGATTAACTTTGAGGAATGATTTTACTAAAAGTCAATTTGAAAATTTTGGTGTACCTAAGCATAGTATATTAACCAACAAAGAGATGCTTGAAAATTTTGATGAGAAAACCAAATTAAAAATTAATAAAATATCAAAAACTCTTTACTACAAATTTAGATGCTTATTCATCTTTCAGTCATTTATGCATGTGAAAGAGATACAAGAGAATTTTCAATGTGTCATACAAAAATCTTCCGTGCGTGTTTCTAAGATGTATGCATAATGTTAAAACGTAATAATAATTTTATGTAATATTACATTCATCAACATAAAAAGTTAAGTTTATAAGGAGTGTGACGGTTGCATTTTCTTGTTCAGTTTGTCTATATTTTTCTTTATTATGAAATACGTTATTCTCTAATAAGGTAATTTGTCATATACAATGAATATTTATGTTTCTAGTGGGCTAAAGTCGGTTTAAAAGCTAAAACAATTATACATCAGTTTTAATTGTCTCCCAATCTTTATAATGACTCACTCTCTACGGCGAACATTCTAGCAATCTTGATATAAGTTTAATATTATAAAATATATTTTACTACAAATAATTAAGTATTAGTCCATTATGGCTATAAGGCAACTCCTCATCACCTAACCATCTTCCTCCTTATGACGACAATTCGGTTCTCTCCAAGAGTAGCATCTGAAAATATTGCTCCCACATCATCTTTGGCTTTAGAAGACTTGGCTAAAATTTTAGGTCAGAAAAAATTATTCTTCGATTGCCTTTAGAATTTGGAATAACATGCGAGCAATCATCATGGTAGTTTTGATGTTTTAACTAATAATAAGCGATAGTTAGTTTCACAAGATGCGAACCATGTAAGTATTAGCTAGAGTAGAAAGCTATCTTTGGTTATTGTTTATGCCACTAAACATTTTGTTTCTTTTACTAACTTTGGTACATTAATCTATGTTTTCAATAGTTTCCAATGTTATAAAAATTTGCATGATTTTCCTCTTGTTTCAAAAATATTTTACTAACTCGAGTTAATTTTGTATTTTAGCAAATGCTATCAAAGAGGCTCTCGTTGGTGATGGCATCACACCATTTGAAGCTAAACCTTTTATCTTCTCGCTTTGCCCTTCACATTAGACGTCCTCACCACCCTTTAAACTCTTAAGCTATTTCTGTTAATGTCTTGAAAAAATAAACTGTAATGCATTATTATATCATCATTACATTGTATCTTATGTTTTGTTATTACTCCGTGATCAAAGAAAACTAAATAAAATAAAATTCATTCCTATACTATCAATAAAATTGACATGGTTGGATGTCATCTCAAGAAAAGATGACACAAATGAAATTAAAATGCTTATTTCTTTAAAAATTATGAATAAGCCATACGCTATGGTAAGATTTATTATATCAAAGAGTGGCTTCAAATTGGCTTTTGTACTGCTAGAAATAGACATTGGGTTTTATAATTGCTAGCAATAGGAACATCTAAGTTTACTTGAAATGTAAGATGCACATCACTATTTCCACATGAAATATCATCATGTTAGTATATTGTAGATTAAAACGGATAGTTTAAAACCTCAATATTTCATATTTTAAGTTTTTCATTTGTAAACATATTAATTTAGAAGACGTTGATGGCGGAGAAAAATTTGATGAGAGCATAATTGTTTAGTATCCTTCTACATCTTAAGTATATAAAGCCTTCAACAAAATGACTTCAATGTTAAAAGGTCTGTTCATGTTGTGTTTGCTGAAGCTATTGAATCTAAGAAAATTCTTGATGAATTGATTAGAAAATATTATATTTGTGTGATGATTCTTGAACTACACCATAGTTTATTATAAAAATAAAAGAAATGTGTTTGTGTACATAAAAATAACTGATATAGGAGGCATAGGAAAAGGTGTACACACCAATACACCTTCAAGTAAATATTTGTATAACTATTTATACTAACGGGTTGGGAGGGTAGGTGGCACAAGTCGGGATTGATATCATCATTGGAAGAGCTTGTGAGCCATCCACCCTGTAATGCCCTCGAGACAGTAAGCGAAGGGATTTTCCTTAAGTATTACTCCAAGGTAGATCGCCTTGAAGCGAGCCAACACAACAAGGCCCTTGTTGTCGTAAGAGGATGTACTCGACCTCTCTTATCCTTCTGTGAACCCGTATTCTAATACCTATCTAATTTGATTATACTTCTAATATTTAATATCACTTTTCTTAGGTTCATTCTTTTGCATTCAATTATCTTATACCACGTTGTGTATTCACTTGAATCGGTGAGAAACGAAGAAGTTAATGTATTTGATCATGTAGTTGAAATAATTGACTAAAAAAACGACGAATTTAATGTGATATCAAGGAAGGCAAGGAATATATTATGAAAAATAAAAAATATTTTACATATTCACATAAATGGAAAGATATATAATTTAAATTTTTATAAAACTATAAATTTGTGTGCCTTAACCAATTTAGAATTAACATTTTAGCTTATTTTATATCTGGTTTCCTAAAGTGAAACGATTCTTATGCTACTGATTTGGTTTCATCATCGGTGTAAGGAATAAAAATTCTATAATTAAATCCAAGTGCATCTTATAATAAATAAATAATTATAACCTATTCAGTCAACTATTTATGAATTGAGAGAGGAGCATCAGATCATCAAGTTAAATTCAAATTAACTTTATGGGGTACCCTACAACTTAGGGAATGCAAGCTATCGACATCTTCTTAGCATAGGATATTTTGCTTGCACTTATTCTTCCCTTAATTAAATATTTATTCCATTCTTAGTAATTATTCCAATAGATTGATAAAAATATCTTTTTTACATAATATAGAATAAATATGAAATATTTTAATTTACAAGTCCTTATCAAAGTATGCACCTATTAGATTAACTTTGAGGAATGATTTTACTAAAAGTCAATTTGAAAATTTTGGTGTACCTAAGCATAGTATATTAACCAACAAAGAGATGCTTGAAAATTTTGATGAGAAAACCAAATTAAAAATTAATAAAATATCAAAAACTCTTTACTACAAATTTAGATGCTTATTCATCTTTCAGTCATTTATGCATGTGAAAGAGATACAAGAGAATTTTCAATGTGTCATACAAAAATCTTCCGTGCGTGTTTCTAAGATGTATGCATAATGTTAAAACGTAATAATAATTTTATGTAATATTACATTCATCAACATAAAAGTTAAGTTTATAAGGAGTGTGACGGTTGCATTTTCTTGTTCAGTTTGTCTATATTTTTTCTTTATTATGAAATACGTTATTCTCTAATAAGGTAATTTGTCATATACAATGAATATTTATGTTTCTAGTGGGCTAAAGTCGGTTTAAAAGCTAAAACAATTATACATCAGTTTTAATTGTCTCCCAATCTTTATAATGACTCACTCTTACGGCGAACATTCTAGCAATCTTGATATAAGTTTAATATTATAAAATATATTTTACTACAAATAATTAAGTATTAGTCCATTATGGCTATATAAGGCAACTCCTCATCACCCTAACCATCTTCCTCCTTATGACGACAATTCGGTTCTCTCAAAGAGCATCGAAAATATTGCTCCCACATCATCTTTGGCTTTAGAAGACTTGGCTAAAATTTTAGGTCAGAAAAAATTATTCTTCGATTGCCTTTAGAATTTGGAATAACATGCGAGCAATCATCATGGTAGTTTTGATGTTTTAACTAATAATAAGCGATAGTTAGTTTCACAAGATGCGAACCATGTAAGTATTAGCTAGAGTAGAAAGCTATCTTTGGTTATTGTTTATGCCACTAAACATTTTGTTTCTTTTACTAACTTTGGTACATTAATCTATGTTTTCAATAGTTTCCAATGTTATAAAAATTTGCATGATTTTCCTCTTGTTTCAAAAATATTTTACTAACTCGAGTTAATTTTGTATTTTAGCAAATGCTATCAAAGAGGCTCGTTGGTGATGGCATCACACCATTTGAAGCTAAACCTTTTATCTTCTCGCTTTGCCCTTCACATTAGACGTCCTCACCACCCTTTAAACTCTTAAGCTATTTCTGTTAATGTCTTGAAAAAATAAACTGTAATGCATTATTATATCATCATTACATTGTATCTTATGTTTTGTTATTACTCCGTGATCAAAGAAAACTAAATAAAATAAAATTCATTCCTATACTATCAATAAAATTGACATGGTTGGATGTCATCTCGAAGAAAAGATGACACAAATGAAATTAAAATGCTTATTTCTTTAAAAATTATGAATAAGCCATACGCTATGGTAAGATTTATTATATCAAAGAGTGGCTTCAAATTGGCTTTTGTACGCTAGAAATAGACATTGGGTTTTATAATTGCTAGCAATAGGAACATCTAAGTTTACTTGAAATGTAAGATGCACATCACTATTTCCACATGAAATATCATCATGTTAGTATATTGTAGATTAAAACGGATAGTTTAAAACCTCAATATTTCATATTTTAAGTTTTTCATTTGTAAACATATTAATTTAGAAGACGTTGATGGCGGAGAAAAATTTGATGAGAGCATAATTGTTTAGTATCCTTCTACATCTTAAGTATATAAAGCCTTCAACAAAATGACTTCAATGTTAAAAAAGGTCTGTTCATGTTGTGTTTCTTTGAAGCTATTGAATCTAAGAAAATTCTTGATGAATTGATTAGAAAATATTATATTTGTGTGATGATTCTTGAACTACACCATAGTTTATTATAAAAATAAAAGAAATGTGTTTGTGTACATAAAAATAACTGATATAGGAGGCATAGGAAAAGGTGTACACACCAATACACCTTGATAAATATTTGTATAACTATTTATACTAACGGGTTGGGAGGGTAGGTGGCACAAGTCGGGATTGATATCATCATTGGAAGAGATCTTGTGAGCCATCCACCCTGTAATGCCCTCGAGACAGTAAGCGAAGGGATTTTCCTTAAGTATTACTCCAAGGTAGATCGCCTTGAAGCGAGCCAACACAACAAGGCCCTTGTTGTCGTAAGAGGATGTACTCGACCTCTCTTATCCTTCTGTGAACCCGTATTCTAATACCTATCTAATTTGATTATACTTCTAATATTTAATATCACTTTTCTTAGGTTCATTCTTTTGCATTCAATTATCTTATACCACGTTGTGTATTCACTTGAATCGGTGAGAAACGAAGAAGTTAATGTATTTGATCATGTAGTTGAAATAATTGACTAAAAAAACGACGAATTTAATGTGATATCAAGGAAGGCAAGGAATATATTATGAAAAATAAAAAATATTTTACATATTCACATAAATGGAAAGATATATAATTTAAATTTTTATAAAACTATAAATTTGTGTGCCTTAACCAATTTAGAATTAACATTTTAGCTTATTTTATATCTTGGTTTCCTAAAGTGAAACGATTCTTATGCACTGATTTGGTTTCATCATCTGGTGTAAGGAATAAAAATTCTATAATTAAATCCAAGTGCATCTTATAATAAATAAATAATTATAACCTATTCAGTCAACTATTTATGAATTGAGAGAGGAGCATCAGATCATCAAGTTAAATTCAAATTAACTTTATGGGGGTACCCTACAACTTAGGGAATGCAAGCTATCGACATCTTCGCATAGGATATTTTGCTTGCACTTATTCTTCCCTTAATTAAATATTTATTCCATTCTTAGTAATTATTCCAATAGATTGATAAAAATATCTTTTTTACATAATATAGAATAAATATGAAATATTTTAATTTACAAGTCCTTATCAAAGTATGCACCTATTAGATTAACTTTGAGGAATGATTTTACTAAAAGTCAATTTGAAAATTTTGGTGTACCTAAGCATAGTATATTAACCAACAAAGAGATGCTTGAAAATTTTGATGAGAAAACCAAATTAAAAATTAATAAAATATCAAAAACTCTTTACTACAAATTTAGATGCTTATTCATCTTTCAGTCATTTATGCATGTGAAAGAGATACAAGAGAATTTTCAATGTGTCATACAAAAATCTTCCGTGCGTGTTTCTAAGATGTATGCATAATGTTAAAACGTAATAATAATTTTATGTAATATTACATTCATCAACATAAAAAGTTAAGTTTATAAGGAGTGTGACGGTTGCATTTTCTTGTTCAGTTTGTCTATATTTTTTCTTTATTATGAAATACGTTATTCTCTAATAAGGTAATTTGTCATATACAATGAATATTTATGTTTCTAGTGGGCTAAAGTCGGTTTAAAAGCTAAAACAATTATACATCAGTTTTAATTGTCTCCCAATCTTTATAATGACTCACTCTTTACGAACATTCTAGCAATCTTGATATAAGTTTAATATTATAAAATATATTTTACTACAAATAATTAAGTATTAGTCCATTATGGCTATAAGGCAACTCTCTCATCCCTAACCATCTTCCTCCTTATGACGACAATTCGGTTCTCTCCAGAGCATCTGAAAATATTGCTCCCACATCATCTTTGGCTTTAGAAGACTTGGCTAAAATTTTAGGTCAGAAAAATTATTCTTCGATTGCCTTTAGAATTTGGAATAACATGCGAGCAATCATCATGGTAGTTTTGATGTTTTAACTAATAATAAGCGATAGTTAGTTTCACAAGATGCGAACCATGTAAGTATTAGCTAGAGTAGAAAGCTATCTTTGGTTATTGTTTATGCCACTAAACATTTTGTTTCTTTTACTAACTTTGGTACATTAATCTATGTTTTCAATAGTTTCCAATGTTATAAAAATTTGCATGATTTTCCTCTTGTTTCAAAAATATTTTACTAACTCGAGTTAATTTTGTATTTTAGCAAATGCTATCAAAGAGGCTCGTTGGTGATGGCATCACACCATTTGAAGCTAAACCTTTTATCTTCTCGCTTTGCCCTTCACATTAGACGTCCTCACCACCCTTTAAACTCTTAAGCTATTTCTGTTAATGTCTTGAAAAAATAAACTGTAATGCATTATTATATCATCATTACATTGTATCTTATGTTTTGTTATTACTCCGTGATCAAAGAAAACTAAATAAAATAAAATTCATTCCTATACTATCAATAAAATTGACATGGTTGGATGTCATCTCGAAGAAAAGATGACACAAATGAAATTAAAATGCTTATTTCTTTAAAAATTATGAATAAGCCATACGCTATGGTAAGATTTATTATATCAAAGAGTGGCTTCAAATTGGCTTTTGTACTGCTAGAAATAGACATTGGGTTTTATAATTGCTAGCAATAGGAACATCTAAGTTTACTTGAAATGTAAGATGCACATCACTATTTCCACATGAAATATCATCATGTTAGTATATTGTAGATTAAAACGGATAGTTTAAAACCTCAATATTTCATATTTTAAGTTTTTCATTTGTAAACATATTAATTTAGAAGACGTTGATGGCGGAGAAAAATTTGATGAGAGCATAATTGTTTAGTATCCTTCTACATCTTAAGTATATAAAGCCTTCAACAAAATGACTTCAATGTTAAAAGGTCTGTTTCATGTTGTGTTTTTTGAAGCTATTGAATCTAAGAAAATTCTTGATGAATTGATTAGAAAATATTATATTTGTGTGATGATTCTTGAACTACACCATAGTTTATTATAAAAATAAAAGAAATGTGTTTGTGTACATAAAAATAACCTGATATAGGAGGCATAGGAAAAGGTGTACACACCAATACACCTTCAGTAAATATTTGTATAACTATTTATACTAACGGGTTGGGAGGGTAGGTGGCACAAGTCGGGATTGATATCATCATTGGAAGAGATCTTGTGAGCCATCCACCCCTGTAATGCCCTCGAGACGATAAGCGAAGGGATTTTCCTTAAGTATTACTCCAAGGTAGATCGCCTTGAAGCGAGCCAACACAACAATGCCCTTGTTGTCGTAAGAGGATGTACTCGACCTCTCTTATCCTTCATGAACCCGTATTCTAATACCTATCTAATTTGATTATACTTCTAATATTTAATATCACTTTTCTTAGGTTCATTCTTTTGCATTCAATTATCTTATACCACGTTGTGTATTCACTTGAATCGGTGAGAAACGAAGAAGTTAATGTATTTGATCATGTAGTTGAAATAATTGACTAAAAAACGACGAATTTAATGTGATATCAAGGAAGGCAAGGAATATATTATGAAAAATAAAAATATTTTACATATTCACATAAATGGAAAGATATATAATTTAAATTTTTATAAAACTATAAATTTGTGTGCCTTAACCAATTTAGAATTAACATTTTAGCTTATTTTATATCTTGGTTTCCTAAAGTGAAACGATTCTTATGCACTGATTTGGTTTCATCATCGGTGTAAGGAATAAAAATTCTATAATTAAATCCAAGTGCATCTTATAATAAATAAATAATTATAACCTATTCAGTCAACTATTTATGAATTGAGAGAGGAGCATCAGATCATCAAGTTAAATTCAAATTAACTTTATGGGGGGGTACCCTACAACTTAGGGAATGCAAGCTATCGACATCTTCTCGCATAGGATATTTTGCTTGCACTTATTCTTCCCTTAATTAAATATTTATTCCATTCTTAGTAATTATTCCAATAGATTGATAAAAATATCTTTTTTACATAATATAGAATAAATATGAAATATTTTAATTTACAAGTCCTTATCAAAGTATGCACCTATTAGATTAACTTTGAGGAATGATTTTACTAAAAGTCAATTTGAAAATTTTGGTGTACCTAAGCATAGTATATTAACCAACAAAGAGATGCTTGAAAATTTTGATGAGAAAACCAAATTAAAAATTAATAAAATATCAAAAACTCTTTACTACAAATTTAGATGCTTATTCATCTTTCAGTCATTTATGCATGTGAAAGAGATACAAGAGAATTTTCAATGTGTCATACAAAAATCTTCCGTGCGTGTTTCTAAGATGTATGCATAATGTTAAAACGTAATAATAATTTTATGTAATATTACATTCATCAACATAAAAAGTTAAGTTTATAAGGAGTGTGACGGTTGCATTTTCTTGTTCAGTTTGTCTATATTTTTTCTTTATTATGAAATACGTTATTCTCTAATAAGGTAATTTGTCATATACAATGAATATTTATGTTTCTAGTGGGCTAAAGTCGGTTTAAAAGCTAAAACAATTATACATCAGTTTTAATTGTCTCCCAATCTTTATAATGACTCACTCTTACGGCGAACATTCTAGCAATCTTGATATAAGTTTAATATTATAAAATATATTTTACTACAAATAATTAAGTATTAGTCCATTATGGCTATAAGGCAACTCCTCATCAGCCTAACCATCTTCCTCCTTATGACGACAATTCGGTTCTCTCCAGTAGCATCTGAAAATATTGCTCCCACATCATCTTTGGCTTTAGAAGACTTGGCTAAAATTTTAGGTCAGAAAAAATTATTCTTCGATTGCCTTTAGAATTTGGAATAACATGCGAGCAATCATCATCATGGTAGTTTTGATGTTTTAACTAATAATAAGCGATAGTTAGTTTCACAAGATGCGAACCATGTAAGTATTAGCTAGAGTAGAAAGCTATCTTTGGTTATTGTTTATGCCACTAAACATTTTGTTTCTTTTACTAACTTTGGTACATTAATCTATGTTTTCAATAGTTTCCAATGTTATAAAAATTTGCATGATTTTCCTCTTGTTTCAAAAATATTTTACTAACTCGAGTTAATTTTGTATTTTAGCAAATGCTATCAAAGAGGCTCTCGTTGGTGATGGCATCACACCATTTGAAGCTAAACCTTTTATCTTCTCGCCTTTGCCCTTCACATTAGACGTCCTCACCACCCTTTAAACTCTTAAGCTATTTCTGTTAATGTCTTGAAAAAAATAAACTGTAATGCATTATTATATCATCATTACATTGTATCTTATGTTTTGTTATTACTCCGTGATCAAAGAAAACTAAATAAAATAAAATTCATTCCTATACTATCAATAAAATTGACATGGTTGGATGTCATCTCGAAGAAAAGATGACACAAATGAAATTAAAATGCTTATTTCTTTAAAAATTATGAATAAGCCATACGCTATGGTAAGATTTATTATATCAAAGAGTGGCTTCAAATTGGCTTTTGTACTGCTAGAAATAGACATTGGTTTTTATAATTGCTAGCAATAGGAACATCTAAGTTTACTTGAAATGTAAGATGCACATCACTATTTCCACATGAAATATCATCATGTTAGTATATTGTAGATTAAAACGGATAGTTTAAAACCTCAATATTTCATATTTTAAGTTTTTCATTTGTAAACATATTAATTTAGAAGACGTTGATGGCGGAGAAAAATTTGATGAGAGCATAATTGTTTAGTATCCTTCTACATCTTAAGTATATAAAGCCTTCAACAAAATGACTTCAATGTTAAAAGGTCTGTTCATGTTGTGTTTGCTGAAGCTATTGAATCTAAGAAAATTCTTGATGAATTGATTAGAAAATATTATATTTGTGTGATGATTCTTGAACTACACCATAGTTTATTATAAAAAATAAAAGAAATGTGTTTGTGTACATAAAAAATAACCTGATATAGGAGGCATAGGAAAAGGTGTACACACCAATACACCTTCAGTAAATATTTGTATAACTATTTATACTAACGGGTTGGGAGGGTAGGTGGCACAAGTCGGGATTGATATCATCATTGGAAGAGATCTTGTGAGCCATCCACCCTGTAATGCCCTCGAGACAGTAAGCGAAGGGATTTTCCTTAAGTATTACTCCAAGGTAGATCGCCTTGAAGCGAGCCAACACAACAATGCCCTTGTTGTCGTAAGAGGATGTACTCGACCTCTCTTATCCTTCTGTGAACCCGTATTCTAATACCTATCTAATTTGATTATACTTCTAATATTTAATATCACTTTTCTTAGGTTCATTCTTTTGCATTCAATTATCTTATACCACGTTGTGTATTCACTTGAATCGGTGAGAAACGAAGAAGTTAATGTATTTGATCATGTAGTTGAAATAATTGACTAAAAAAACGACGAATTTAATGTGATATCAAGGAAGGCAAGGAATATATTATGAAAAATAAAAAATATTTTACATATTCACATAAATGGAAAGATATATAATTTAAATTTTTATAAAACTATAAATTTGTGTGCCTTAACCAATTTAGAATTAACATTTTAGCTTATTTTATATCTTGGTTTCCTAAAGTGAAACGATTCTTATGCATGATTTGGTTTCATCATCTGGTGTAAGGAATAAAAATTCTATAATTAAATCCAAGTGCATCTTATAATAAATAAATAATTATAACCTATTCAGTCAACTATTTATGAATTGAGAGAGGAGCATCAGATCATCAAGTTAAATTCAAATTAACTTTATGGGGGTACCCTACAACTTAGGGAATGCAAGCTATCGACATCTTCTGCATAGGATATTTTGCTTGCACTTATTCTTCCCTTAATTAAATATTTATTCCATTCTTAGTAATTATTCCAATAGATTGATAAAAATATCTTTTTTACATAATATAGAATAAATATGAAATATTTTAATTTACAAGTCCTTATCAAAGTATGCACCTATTAGATTAACTTTGAGGAATGATTTTACTAAAAGTCAATTTGAAAATTTTGGTGTACCTAAGCATAGTATATTAACCAACAAAGAGATGCTTGAAAATTTTGATGAGAAAACCAAATTAAAAATTAATAAAATATCAAAAACTCTTTACTACAAATTTAGATGCTTATTCATCTTTCAGTCATTTATGCATGTGAAAGAGATACAAGAGAATTTTCAATGTGTCATACAAAAATCTTCCGTGCGTGTTTCTAAGATGTATGCATAATGTTAAAACGTAATAATAATTTTATGTAATATTACATTCATCAACATAAAAAGTTAAGTTTATAAGGAGTGTGACGGTTGCATTTTCTTGTTCAGTTTGTCTATATTTTTTCTTTATTATGAAATACGTTATTCTCTAATAAGGTAATTTGTCATATACAATGAATATTTATGTTTCTAGTGGGCTAAAGTCGGTTTAAAAGCTAAAACAATTATACATCAGTTTTAATTGTCTCCCAATCTTTATAATGACTCACTCTTACGGCGAACATTCTAGCAATCTTGATATAAGTTTAATATTATAAAATATATTTTACTACAAATAATTAAGTATTAGTCCATTATGGCTATAAGGCAACTCCTCATCAGCCTAACCATCTTCCTCCTTATGACGACAATTCGGTTCTCTCCAGTAGCATCTGAAAATATTGCTCCCACATCATCTTTGGCTTTAGAAGACTTGGCTAAAATTTTAGGTCAGAAAAAATTATTCTTCGATTGCCTTTAGAATTTGGAATAACATGCGAGCAATCATCATGGTAGTTTTGATGTTTTAACTAATAATAAGCGATAGTTAGTTTCACAAGATGCGAACCATGTAAGTATTAGCTAGAGTAGAAAGCTATCTTTGGTTATTGTTTATGCCACTAAACATTTTGTTTCTTTTACTAACTTTGGTACATTAATCTATGTTTTCAATAGTTTCCAATGTTATAAAAATTTGCATGATTTTCCTCTTGTTTCAAAAATATTTTACTAACTCGAGTTAATTTTGTATTTTAGCAAATGCTATCAAAGAGGCTCGTTGGTGATGGCATCACACCATTTGAAGCTAAACCTTTTATCTTCTCGCCTGCCCTTCACATTAGACGTCCTCACCACCCTTTAAACTCTTAAGCTATTTCTGTTAATGTCTTGAAAAAATAAACTGTAATGCATTATTATATCATCATTACATTGTATCTTATGTTTTGTTATTACTCCGTGATCAAAGAAAACTAAATAAAATAAAATTCATTCCTATACTATCAATAAAATTGACATGGTTGGATGTCATCTCGAAGAAAAGATGACACAAATGAAATTAAAATGCTTATTTCTTTAAAAATTATGAATAAGCCATACGCTATGGTAAGATTTATTATATCAAAGAGTGGCTTCAAATTGGCCTTTTGTACCGCTAGAAATAGACATTGGGTTTTATAATTGCTAGCAATAGGAACATCTAAGTTTACTTGAAATGTAAGATGCACATCACTATTTCCACATGAAATATCATCATGTTAGTATATTGCAGATTAAAACGGATAGTTTAAAACCTCAATATTTCATATTTTAAGTTTTTCATTTGTAAACATATTAATTTAGAAGACGTTGATGGCGGAGAAAAATTTGATGAGAGCATAATTGTTTAGTATCCTTCTACATCTTAAGTATATAAAGCCTTCAACAAAATGACTTCAATGTTAAAAGGTCTGTTCATGTTGTGTTTGCTGAAGCTATTGAATCTAAGAAAATTCTTGATGAATTGATTAGAAAATATTATATTTGTGTGATGATTCTTGAACTACACCATAGTTTATTATAAAAATAAAAGAAATGTGTTTGTGTACATAAAAAACTGATATAGGAGGCATAGGAAAAGGTGTACACACCAATACACCTTGGTAAATATTTGTATAACTATTTATACTAACGGGTTGGGAGGGTAGGTGGCACAAGTCGGGATTGATATCATCATTGGAAGAGATCTTGTGAGCCATCCACCCTGTAATGCCCTCGAGACAGTAAGCGAAGGGATTTTCCTTAAGTATTACTCCAAGGTAGATCGCCTTGAAGCGAGCCAACACAACAATGCCCTTGTTGTCGTAAGAGGATGTACTCGACCTCTCTTATCCTTCTATGAACCCGTATTCTAATACCTATCTAATTTGATTATACTTCTAATATTTAATATCACTTTTCTTAGGTTCATTCTTTTGCATTCAATTATCTTATACCACGTTGTGTATTCACTTGAATCGGTGAGAAACGAAGAAGTTAATGTATTTGATCATGTAGTTGAAATAATTGACTAAAAAAACGACGAATTTAATGTGATATCAAGGAAGGCAAGGAATATATTATGAAAAATAAAAAATATTTTACATATTCACATAAATGGAAAGATATATAATTTAAATTTTTATAAAACTATAAATTTGTGTGCCTTAACCAATTTAGAATTAACATTTTAGCTTATTTTATATCTTGGTTTCCTAAAGTGAAACGATTCTTATGCGCTGATTTGGTTTCATCATCTGGTGTAAGGAATAAAAATTCTATAATTAAATCCAAGTGCATCTTATAATAAATAAATAATTATAACCTATTCAGTCAACTATTTATGAATTGAGAGAGGAGCATCAGATCATCAAGTTAAATTCAAATTAACTTTATGGGGTACCCTACAACTTAGGGAATGCAAGCTATCGACATCTCTCAGCATAGGATATTTTGCTTGCACTTATTCTTCCCTTAATTAAATATTTATTCCATTCTTAGTAATTATTCCAATAGATTGATAAAAATATCTTTTTACATAATATAGAATAAATATGAAATATTTTAATTTACAAGTCCTTATCAAAGTATGCACCTATTAGATTAACTTTGAGGAATGATTTTACTAAAAGTCAATTTGAAAATTTTGGTGTACCTAAGCATAGTATATTAACCAACAAAGAGATGCTTGAAAATTTTGATGAGAAAACCAAATTAAAAATTAATAAAATATCAAAAACTCTTTACTACAAATTTAGATGCTTATTCATCTTTCAGTCATTTATGCATGTGAAAGAGATACAAGAGAATTTTCAATGTGTCATACAAAAATCTTCCGTGCGTGTTTCTAAGATGTATGCATAATGTTAAAACGTAATAATAATTTTATGTAATATTACATTCATCAACATAAAAAGTTAAGTTTATAAGGAGTGTGACGGTTGCATTTTCTTGTTCAGTTTGTCTATATTTTTCTTTATTATGAAATACGTTATTCTCTAATAAGGTAATTTGTCATATACAATGAATATTTATGTTTCTAGTGGGCTAAAGTCGGTTTAAAAGCTAAAACAATTATACATCAGTTTTAATTGTCTCCCAATCTTTATAATGACTCACTCTTACGGCGAACATTCTAGCAATCTTGATATAAGTTTAATATTATAAAATATATTTTACTACAAATAATTAAGTATTAGTCCATTATGGCTATAAGGCAACTCCTCATCAGCCTAACCATCTTCCTCCTTATGACGACAATTCGGTTCTCTCCAAAGAGCATCCGAAAATATTGCTCCCACATCATCTTTGGCTTTAGAAGACTTGGCTAAAATTTTAGGTCGAGAAAAATTATTCTTCGATTGCCTTTAGAATTTGGAATAACATGCGAGCAATCATCATGGTAGTTTTGATGTTTTAACTAATAATAAGCGATAGTTAGTTTCACAAGATGCGAACCATGTAAGTATTAGCTAGAGTAGAAAGCTATCTTTGGTTATTGTTTATGCCACTAAACATTTTGTTTCTTTTACTAACTTTGGTACATTAATCTATGTTTTCAATAGTTTCCAATGTTATAAAAATTTGCATGATTTTCCTCTTGTTTCAAAAATATTTTACTAACTCGAGTTAATTTTGTATTTTAGCAAATGCTATCAAAGAGGCTCTCGTTGGTGATGGCATCACACCATTTGAAGCTAAACCTTTTATCTTCTCGCCTGCCCTTCACATTAGACGTCCTCACCACCCTTTAAACTCTTAAGCTATTTCTGTTAATGTCTTGAAAAAATAAACTGTAATGCATTATTATATCATCATTACATTGTATCTTATGTTTTGTTATTACTCCGTGATCAAAGAAAACTAAATAAAATAAAATTCATTCCTATACTATCAATAAAATTGACATGGTTGGATGTCATCTCGAAGAAAAGATGACACAAATGAAATTAAAATGCTTATTTCTTTAAAAATTATGAATAAGCCATACGCTATGGTAAGATTTATTATATCAAAGAGTGGCTTCAAATTGGCCTTTGTACCGCTAGAAATAGACATTGGGTTTTATAATTGCTAGCAATAGGAACATCTAAGTTTACTTGAAATGTAAGATGCACATCACTATTTCCACATGAAATATCATCATGTTAGTATATTGCAGATTAAAACGGATAGTTTAAAACCTCAATATTTCATATTTTAAGTTTTTCATTTGTAAACATATTAATTTAGAAGACGTTGATGGCGGAGAAAAATTTGACGAGAGCATAATTGTTTAGTATCCTTCTACATCTTAAGTATATAAAGCCTTCAACAAAATGACTTCAATGTTAAAAGGTCTGTTCATGTTGTGTTTGCTGAAGCTATTGAATCTAAGAAAATTCTTGATGAATTGATTAGAAAATATTATATTTGTGTGATGATTCTTGAACTACACCATAGTTTATTATAAAAAATAAAAGAAATGTGTTTGTGTACATAAAAATAACTGATATAGGAGGCATAGGAAAAGGTGTACACACCAATACACCTTCAGTAAATATTTGTATAACTATTTATACTAACGGGTTGGGAGGGTAGGTGGCACAAGTCGGGATTGATATCATCATTGGAAGAGATCTTGTGAGCCATCCACCCTGTAATGCCCTCGAGACAGTAAGCGAAGGGATTTTCCTTAAGTATTACTCCAAGGTAGATCGCCTTGAAGCGAGCCAACACAACAATGCCCTTGTTGTCGTAAGAGGATGTACTCGACCTCTCTTATCCTTCTGTGAACCCGTATTCTAATACCTATCTAATTTGATTATACTTCTAATATTTAATATCACTTTTCTTAGGTTCATTCTTTTGCATTCAATTATCTTATACCACGTTGTGTATTCACTTGAATCGGTGAGAAACGAAGAAGTTAATGTATTTGATCATGTAGTTGAAATAATTGACTAAAAAACGATTTAATTTAATGTGATATCAAGGAAGGCAAGGAATATATTATGAAAAATAAAAAAATATTTTACATATTCACATAAATGGAAAGATATATAATTTAAATTTTTATAAAACTATAAATTTGTGTGCCTTAACCAATTTAGAATTAACATTTTAGCTTATTTTATATCTTGGTTTCCTAAAGTGAAACGATTCTTATGCGCTGATTTGGTTTCATCATCTGGTGTAAGGAATAAAAATTCTATAATTAAATCCAAGTGCATCTTATAATAAATAAATAATTATAACCTATTCAGTCAACTATTTATGAATTGAGAGAGGAGCATCGATCATCAAGTTAAATTCAAATTAACTTTATGGGGTACCCTACAACTTAGGGAATGCAAGCTATCGACATCTTCAGATAGGATATTTTGCTTGCACTTATTCTTCCCTTAATTAAATATTTATTCCATTCTTAGTAATTATTCCAATAGATTGATAAAAATATCTTTTTACATAATATAGAATAAATATGAAATATTTTAATTTACAAGTCCTTATCAAAGTATGCACCTATTAGATTAACTTTGAGGAATGATTTTACTAAAAGTCAATTTGAAAATTTTGGTGTACCTAAGCATAGTATATTAACCAACAAAGAGATGCTTGAAAATTTTGATGAGAAAACCAAATTAAAAATTAATAAAATATCAAAAACTCTTTACTACAAATTTAGATGCTTATTCATCTTTCAGTCATTTATGCATGTGAAAGAGATACAAGAGAATTTTCAATGTGTCATACAAAAATCTTCCGTGCGTGTTTCTAAGATGTATGCATAATGTTAAAACGTAATAATAATTTTATGTAATATTACATTCATCAACATAAAAAGTTAAGTTTATAAGGAGTGTGACGGTTGCATTTTCTTGTTCAGTTTGTCTATATTTTTTCTTTATTATGAAATACGTTATTCTCTAATAAGGTAATTTGTCATATACAATGAATATTTATGTTTCTAGTGGGCTAAAGTCGGTTTAAAAGCTAAAACAATTATACATCAGTTTTAATTGTCTCCCAATCTTTATAATGACTCACTCTTACATGAACATTCTAGCAATCTTGATATAAGTTTAATATTATAAAATATATTTTACTACAAATAATTAAGTATTAGTCCATTATGGCTATAAGGCAACTCCTCATCAGCCTAACCATCTTCCTCCTTATGACGACAATTCGGTTCTCTCCAGTAGCATCTGAAAATATTGCTCCCACATCATCTTTGGCTTTAGAAGACTTGGCTAAAATTTTAGGTCAGAAAAAATTATTCTTCGATTGCCTTTAGAATTTGGAATAACATGCTGAGCAATCATCATGATAGTTTTGATGTTTTAACTAATAATAAGCGATAGTTAATTTCAAGTATTAGCTAGAGTAGAAAGCTATCTTTGGTTATTGTTTATGCCACTAAACATTTTGTTTCTTTTACTAACTTTGGTACATTAATCCTCAACTAATTAGATAAATTAATCCAAATGTGGATTGAATCTGAGTTAGAGTCCAAACCCGACAAACTGGTCGAGTTGGCTAGGACTGAAGCCACAAAGATCATTCACATATCTAACAGTAGAACTGCAACAGCATAGCCAGAAATAGTTCTCTCTCCATCAAGCTAAACAATTTTGCATCCTTTTAATCATAGAACATAGCATTCATGTTCGACCAAACAGACCACATGATGAGGATGAAGTATCAGCTAAAGAGGCCAATAAATAAGTTTGAAGACAAGCAAAGCTAAAAAAGGATTGACTTGTTCGGCATGCACAGTAAGATACAAGTTCTTCAAGGAGAATCCAACAAGCAACTAACTAAAGAGTTACTGATACAGATTTCTTGAACCCTCCATGTGTTTGGAGTATGGTGGTGCCTTTGGAGTATGGTGGCTGGAGTACAACCCTTTTTTCATGTGTAGCACATCAAGTATCAAATCAAGAACGCCCGGTGACTCGTGTTACCCGCTCAAAGAAAACACGGCACATGGCTGTGCTAAATATCATGTCCTCCTTCATCCAATCCAAAGCTACCCTCTCCAGTGTCCCCAGCGAAGAAACACGATACATCAACTCACCTTCTCCACCATCACGTGGCATCCATGTCAAGCTAAAACTGTAACCTGCAAACAGGTAGACCAAATAAGTAATAAGTCAGCCCCCACTGGCAATATTCCAGATTATATAAAACAACAAAGTCAAAATATTAGAATTTCATGGGTGACAATCACTAGCACACCCTTACAATAATATTCTGTTTATCATGATAAATAAAGATAACCAAGAAAATCAAAGATCACAAACAATTCACTATCAAAATACAAGGCAAGAGGCATATATCAAATAGCCGAGAAAGGCGCAAGCTTTTCTGACATCAGCCTATGCAGAGTGATGTTAGCTTCTATAAGTTAAAAGAATCATCATTAACAAACACATCCTTATGTCTAACAACTGTCAGATAACAAGCAGCATAAACTCCAACACGTAAATTTTGAATTAAATAATCACCATTTACATTGACAAACTCCCCATGACTAATGGTTTTTTGTATTTATTATCGTATAAAACACTCTTTAATAACTTTGTATAAGCTTTGGATTCATAAAAGGTCAGATCATGTATGTTGTTACACTCATTAAAAGTTAGTGCAAGCACAAACCAAGTTTTTTTTCTCTTGAACTGATCCGGTCCAACTATTTCAATGGGTAAAATGTGGGCTACTTTTCCAAGGCATTTTGGTCTGCCCCTAAAATTAGGGACGCTCTGTGGGAATTATATAAACAAGGGACACAATCTTGGAAAAACTAATTTTTTGTGAACAACCAAGTCAAGGAAATATTACCGCTCATTTTGTGAACAACTAAAAGACAAAGACTTTCAGTTTGACCATTGACAGAAAAATCCATGCCAACCAAGAGCTTCATTAGAGTCTGGAAGACACAATTGCAGCAATCTTCTGAAGCATCACCTGCAAAGTAGAATAAAACTACAGCAAAATGCTTCAAGAAAATCCAACAGCAAGTTATATCCGCTGATACATACTTGAACTGCCCATGTTTCTTCTGCAACAATCTGGCTGAAAATATCCAAACCAAGAATTAATGAGATGCAAATAACTGATTCCAAAATCAAACTATTCAAGCTTAAATTTACAAACATGACAAGAAATAGTGTTGTAGACCAATGGCATCTACTCACCACCTTGGTCTCCACTTTATGGCTATCATAGGTAAGGGTAGCTGCTTCTTTTATTTGCATGGGACTGGTTTCCTCACATAAGTCTGGTGTTTTCTGTCTTGGTAAGCTCTTAGGTATTTCTGTGGACATTTCTCCAGCTATTGTACAAGGAGATGACATCAGTGATCTGTCACTTATGTCATTTTTCTTCAATAAAAGATTCTGAAGTCTTCCAACTTCATCAGAGAGCTCTTTGGCTGCGAATAAAATTTACACTTTTTAATCATAATTGTCAAACTCAGACAGAGAGAGAGAGAGAGAGAGAGAGAGAGAGAGAGAGAGAGAGAGAATAAGAACTTCCCATGCCACAATCATATGTAAAATATATATCACAGGAAAAAGCAAAGAGAGTTCCCCATAATTCCTTGACAAAACATTGACATACACAATCATAATGATTCCAAGATATGAAGTTGATTGCCAAGTAAGGAATTGCAACAAACATTAAGGTCAAGAGTACAATGGTATTATCTGTTAAACCACAAACACATTGATCTGTGATGCACAGTAGTTACATTGTAGCAGTTAATTATTATGATGATTATGTGGATAGTAATGGAGTTTGGTCAGATTGGGAGTTCAAAATTTCTCATATTTGACAACATACACAAGGGAAAACTGAAAAGATCCAACGCTGCGCAAGTATCAACTAAGCACTAAAAAGGTTCAACAATGACAACCTTAGAAAGTGCATTCATTAGAGAGTAGAAGAACCATCAAATTCCAAAAGATAAACAAATGCAGAATGAGAACTTCAACAATGATAAAGTTCAAAAGCTGTTAATATAAATCTAATTTATATAGTATTCCACAGTTTCATGTTTTATTGGTCTAAAAGGTGTATGTTCCTCATGTTTTTTCTCCTTTTCATTTCCTTTAGGTGGTCCAATTGCCCATAGTATTTCATCAAGGCATGTAAGCCATGTCAACTCTCGAGAATCACCTTTAACAGAGTTTTGGCATATATAAAGCAACCAATCTGCAAGTGATTCAAGTTTGAGAGCTGAGGTGAAAGCACGAAGGCATTAAATTCATCAATAAGAGTGCTCAGAAGTTGCAGAAACTTTTTCAGTTATACATCTAGGAAATAATTTGAGAGTCATACGACTAGGTTTCACAACCACAAAGGAGTTCCCAAGATGCATGCCAATCAACTGTGCCAGTGCAGACAAGGCAAAAAAAATTGGGTCAGTACATTTAGAATAGTAGTAGTAGAATGTGCTTGCCTTGTAGCATGATATGACATATTTTTCTTTAAAAAGCATGGTTTTTTTCTTAAATGCATAGAGAAGGCCCAAGCTAAAAACATAAAGTTTCAACCTTCTCGCCAATAGAAGACACGTTTTATCCAAACACTGTAGATTGGAATATGAGAAAAAATCAACAAATTAAATCTGTTGTCAAAATATTTAGTGTCGTCCAATGTTGATTCAGTGCAAGGAGTAGTCACCTTATAAAAAGTTTTGATGCACCAGAATTTATCCTAGCATGGTTGGTTAAAAGTCAACAATGTAAGTAAAAAATTATCTGAGTTCAAAATAGAAAAAAAAAAAAAAAACAGATTTTTCTCTCACATTTCTGGCTCTCTTCAAGCAGTGACTTTTCACAGTTAGCATATTGTTCCTGAACGGAATACCTGCAATCAGATTAACACAATTTCAATATTTTCCAGCTTTCAGAAGGACTTCTTCCACCACTTATATTTCACAGTCAATTAGTCTTACAATTCCGCTCGGAGCCGTTCATTTGCATTCTTCATCTCTTCTATTAAGTCCTCCATAGCTACAAGAAACACAAATGTCAAGCCAACATGGTGCACATATGACCAAAGATTTCCCAGCAAGTTTAACGAATATACCAGACTGATAACTCCTCAGGTCGGTATCCCTTTTACGGTTCCACTCCTCCTCCTCAAAGAACTTTCTTTTCTGAGAAAAGTGAGCTCAAATCACAAAACGGAACGAAGTGTAAGGTGCCCAAACGAAAGATGAGTGGGGAAAGGGAAAGAAGTACCTTCAGATTCTTGTATTTTTCGTACAGTTTGGTGTTGAACGGCTCCATCTGGTCCGGAATTGAAATATCCAGACCACCTAATATTCCGTGCCTGAGATGTAACGGGGAGAAAGATATCTAAGATGCCATGATCGCACCAAATCTGAGGCCAGATCGAGCCGGGTGAGGAGAGAGAAAATGGAGAACGATGACCCCAAATCGTTGGAGAAATCACAGGAGCCGGGGGCTTAGGGTTTTGGGGGGGAACAGGAAGGAGGAGAGAGAGAGAGAGAGAGAGAGAGAGAGAGAGAGAGAGAGAGAACAAAGGAAGCGAGGCGGGAAGACGCCTTTCTCTCTCTCTCTCTCTCTCGCGTTTGATGGGCAGTGGCGGGGTTACTATCGTAGAGGCCCGCCTTGTTTCCGGCCCTATTGAAGTAAAATTAGGGTTGCGAATGAATCGAACCACTCAGCGGCAATCTAGTGATCCTCTCGCTAAGAGTCTCGTTCGAGCAATTAATGAATTATTCTTGTAACATTTAATGTCAGAGTTAAAATTAGAAGATTATTTTATTGAGATATATCCTTGGAGATTAAACATGGACTCTTCGATAGAAAACTTCAACTTCTCCATCTCTTCCTCCCCTTAGGGCAATTTGTGTTTTGTTTTTGTTTTTTGTTTTTTATTTTTTGCTCCGAGGTTAACTGAATGGAAATTTTATATTAATATGAACTGTAAAAGAATCAATTAATTCTTCTTGTCCTACTTGATGGATGAAGAAGGATTGTGTAATAGGCTACTAATGATTTTGAAGAATAAGAAAATATATGCAGATTTAATTTGATGATCGTAGTTACTCATCACGTGTGTGAAATCTAAGAAAATAAGTATTAAAGAATTGGTACATGAAATTTTATTAAATTTGAAAGAAATTATATTGAGAAGTGTTATATATATATATATATATATATATATATATATATATATATATATATATATATATATATATAATATAATATATAATATATATATATATATATATATATATATATAGGTCAGGTCACCTTTAAACCATGTAGCCTTTAAGGTATATCTCATGTTAGTAGAAGGTTCAAGTAGTCAAACTTTCCCCGTGTCTTCCATGTCAGTTTGTTATGAGTTCTATTATAGAAGAAAAAGTTGAGTGTGATTCTGCACATCATGAAAACTCTACACAGATATACATGATCAACAGATCTTTCTACATTTGCACATACCAATATATGTATAGAAAGATTTATCTATCTGATGAATATACTGCAGCAAGGAGAGCAGCACCGATTCCCGACCCATCCTCGGAGACTTTGAGAAGAACATATGGGGCGACTTCATCACCTAAGATCTCCCTGACGGCTTCGTTCAAATACTGCTTGAACAATGTATAGCCAATGTAGAGGCCGCCTTCGACTGCCACCACCGTTCTTCTCGGTTTGCTTCTCGTTCTTCCGCTCGCAACACCACCACTCCCGTCTCGTCCTGTTTTCTTCAGCATCCCAACTATGCCTGCTGCAGCTAACCGGGCAGCTCTTCTTGTGACTATGTCGCATACTCTCACGACGAGCCTTCTCACCTTCAAAGGGACTCTAGATATCTGGCATGATCCAGCAGAAATGATTAGAATGCTAACTAAAGTGGGTTAATTGGGTGCAAAAGACCATGAAGATATTGTTGGACAGTGCGCCTACCTTCAAGTGTTCCTCAAGTACCCTTCCAACTTCTGCCAGATCAGGTGAATCATCCTCGTGCATGCTAGCAATCAGGGGTGTCCTGATCAAATGGGAAGTTTGAGGTCATTCAGAAACTCTTACACGATAGAAACAGAAAAGGGTAGGAAGTACTTTGGCCATGAGCAATTGAAAGTCCCAAATAAGAGGGTTTTGTTTGCACTTAATACACCTTCAGACAAAAATCAAAGAGAGAGAGAGAGAGAGAGATCGGGGTAAATTTTTGCTGCACCAGCTCGTTACTTCATCATACCAAGAGATTCGTAGAAGAACCTTCTGGATGATGCATGCACCTTTTTTCTAGTAACATTATCCTTTCAATAAAATTAAGATTGAATCCATGTAAGTGATCTGAAATAGTCAAAACATTATGACTTGTTATTGTGTTATTACGATGATATTAACGCTGTACTCTTTCACAAACATCAATACTATACCATACCACTGAGAATTGGAGAAGGTTCATGAACTCAACTGACCAAAAGAGGCCATCATATGATAAGACCGAGCTACGATGTCATGATCTAAAACTTGATATTAATGCAATCACATCAGCATGAAGGAGAAAACGACTTCACACCATAGTGAGGAAAAACCTTACATCACCATGCAATGATGGCATTAATAACAGAGCAGGATCAATTGCCAGCATATCTCCATTGATCTTAACTAGGTCAATTTTTTCATAAATTAATAGCTTCGACCCTCGAACTCTAAAAGTGTTATCCAAGATGACTACGTCTCTGTGATGCAGATCTGAAGATCCAATAGTCATCTTTATTTATAAAAAAAAAAAAAGAGTCAATCTATTTTATTTAATGTAGAAATTGAATTCATATTGATGATATGTGATTGGTCATGCTCAATGTGGTCAGATTACACCTTCTGGATTATGTTAAGAGGCATATGACATATGAGCGTCTTGGATATCTAAAGGTTTTTCTTTTTCCATTTGTGTTCCATTCATGTACTGTTCTTCTCTAAATGAAATATGCTGATGTTTGTGGCTTTATCATGAAAACCCACCTAATTAAGGCTTCATCATGTCTTTGCATGCGACAGCATGCACACAAGCAAATGTTTTAGTCTTTTAGCAACACCAATAAATGCCCTATCAGAAAATCAACTAGAGCATCACAATAAAAGATCACAAGAACAGCTTCAGTTAAGGTATAATAGGAACTAAAAAGCAATAGCACTACAAATTTGCCAAAGAAAAACTTCATGATATAACAAGTATACTAGAAATGAACAGCAGTTAGTTGACAGAACCAATCTTAGACCAAGATCCAGCAGCAAGTTTTAATATGTATCAATAGCATACCTTAAGATAAAGGGGACTGACAAATTTTTTGCAGGATCTAAAAAGATATCTGACTCCTCTGCCATCCTATGAAGCACCCTTCTAACGATGTCACCCAAGTACATTCCTGAAATCATTTTCTCAAAACCCTATACCACAAAATCAACACCAGAAGCCATCTCAACCAAGAATTAGAGTATACAAAAAAGTGGGTGCACTGTAATCCTTGCCTGCTCATTACGATTAGGGCTCTCGTCATCTAGAGCTATATCATAGGAGGTTCTCGGTAGATGTGATGACCAGAAATTTCCCCATTCCATGTTGACAACCTAATCAGTATAATAATGAATGGGCACAGATGATATAAAATCAACACTTTTACTACAGAATGAAAAAGGCATCAAACTGTATGACTTGAATAATAAAAGTAAAAGATACCATTGCACCAGAATTTGTAAGGCGGCCTTGACACTTAATAATTGCATCAGTGCGCTCAAGATAGCAAGCATTTGTCCCTGTTCCAATTATCACAGCAGCGACAGTGTCCTCATCATTATAATGCCCAAGAGCCAATGTGCCAACAGTGTTATTCACCTGGTTACAACCAGCACGTAAAACTTAATCAAAATCACTTGGGCAGCAGACTTTATTGCAAACTTTTGAGTACAGTAACAAAATCCAAATAAAAAAAACACAACAAAAATAGGAGATACTTAGGTCTAACATCCAGAAAATCATAAACCAAACCAACTTTAGGTTAAGCCAATATTTGCAATCACCAGATGAAAATCCAAATAAAAAAACACAATAAAAATAGGAGATAATTAGGTCTAACATCCAGAAAATCTTAAACCGATCCAACTTTAGGTTAAGCCAATATTTGCAATCACTAGATGGAGCAGTCGAATGCTCCAGTGTTAATATCAATCTGCAAGTTGATACATTGTCAAGAAGGTAATTCGTACTACACAGATGATGACCAGTCACACAAACATACGTGAATACCAACTTAATTATCTGATTAAAAATCAAGGTTTGTCATCAAATATCTGACCAGGCATATCAGTCCCTAGATGAATGTACCGACACATGGTACTGATACATAGTAGCATTCCCAAATTAAAGAAACACCAGCTACTTTGAGATGATGAAACATCATATGGTTCCTTGTTCAAAATATTGTGTGTATGCATTACACAAGTGCAAGTATTTACAATGCTATGAACACTTGATGCTAAATTTTCTAAGCATGCATTTACAAGAATATGCAAAAATATGCATTTACATGCATGCACAGACTTGGCATTGAATGATTAAACAACTTTAGCAAACAACAATAAGATCTGCAGAAATATAGTGAAGCTTTTAACCCATAACAACTAGAAGACCAAGATCATACCAATGCTGCTACCCGCATATTAAGTCCAATCTTTGTCATGGCTTCATTTAAACACTGTGCAATTTCTTTTCCAACCTAAATTCCAAAGCATAAATTAGTCAAAACAATAACTAAAATTGCCAACATGGCTTGTATTGAATGAAGTCATCAACAATATAAATCATATTCTAGGTCAATATGACATAAGTGATATTTGTATACCATATCTTTATCATTATACAATTTTACCCAAACATAAAATTTATAAAATGCAATCGCATGATGTATAGACATGTTCCCAGATCTAGCTTTATGCACAGGCTCACAAAGATACAGACTAGGAATTAGTTAAAAATTCATGTTAATAAACCAAATGGACTGTGCCAACTTCAAATGTTTAATTACCAAAATTGTCACATATAAAAGATCAGTATTTTACCAGCGCAACCAGCTTCTTCAAGGTATTAGCTAGTGTAAGATCATGTTTTAAAACAGTACTCAAATGTAAAAGGTTACTGCTACTTTTCACTTGACCAGGTCATGAAAGTATAACCACATCAATATTATCTCAATAGAAGCTTGGAAAAAATAATACAAGCAACAGAAAGTAAAAAATGTTCCTTTTTTATACTTTCATTGACAGCAAAATCAAGAAAGTAGCAGCCTTTAACATGAGATATTTGGAACAAAACCTAAATAATAACTGCAATTATATGCCGTTGTTATTCACAGAATAGTTATATTAGCATAGACATCTGTAAAAGTGTCACATCTTAATCTAAAGATAACAGAAATCTAACAGTAAAATGAATGCCTAACTTGACAAATAAAGCTTGCTATAATTATACAACAACAATAACAAGACCGTAAGTCCCAATTATTTGGGGTTGGCTTTATAAATCTTTTGCCGTCATTAAGATCAATTGGGGACACCTATATGGTGAAGGTGTCTCGCGTCGTGTCACTTCCAGGTGACGATATAGGTCTATGCTAAAATCAGTTAAGATCCATGTTCATGAGATCTAACATAATTTTACGTTAGTTGTCAGTAACCTAACGCAACCCCTCCACCATTTTATTCCAAGCTTGGGGCCGGCATTGGTGATGTTAGCTTACTATAATTATAATTAGAAATATTTCTATTTATAGGAACACCACATCCAGCTTTGGAAAGATGCTTACTGAGAAACATGTATATAAAATTATAACTATAATTAAGGAACCAAAAGCCGACATCATATATTCTATTTCCACATGTCAAATATTTCATGCTGATAAATGTGAAAAACATGACAGAATAGGCACAAGAGTTAGAGAAGCTGCTGGTAAACGACACAAAACCAATATGTCAGTACCCCTTTACAAAACAATGATACACATCAATAAGTTCAACTCACAGCATCTTCAATTGAAAACCCTTTAGTCCACTTGATAAGAACACCAGAAGAAATAGACAATTGTTTCACAGGAAACGAAAATGTAAATCCAAGATCTTTTCTAACATCTGGTAGCTGTTGAAAACTATCATTGTCACTTTGAACAAACCGCTTTAGTATTGAAGCAATAAAATTAAACAGCTCCTGCATAGAAAATAATGAAATTGACTAGGTTAAATAAACCACTAAAAAGAGCCAAAATAAGGAAAATTAAACAAACAAATTAGATGGACCAAACAGGAAAGCAAGAAGTACCTCACTTGTACCAGTCATTAATTTCTGGGGAATTGGCTGACTTTCCACTTTGTGACTCAATATCATGGACCCTTTACCACCAAGCTGAACCCGCAGGACCCTAAAATTAGTACCTCCAAGATCAAGAGCGTAGTATGTACCTTCTTCGGTTCTGGTAAGAAATCAACATCAATCCATTCAATCATTTCTAATAGGAAGAGAACATAGCCAAAAGGAAGGGAAACAGCCAATCCTCATCATAACTTTGTGAAACTTATGATAGTGATATGCATTTTGTAGGGTCCAAATCTACTGTTCACTTCCTGAAGCAGTTAAGAAAAAACTAAAAAGAAAGACTGAAAACAGATCTGCAAACACTTCTAGAGCTTCCTTACATAGAATATCATCTTTCCAGTTATGACATAATTTAACGTAAAAGATGCATGCTTGTACACCCCTCAAGCAACCCAATTACGCTACATGTCTTGAAAAACTAAGTCAAATTAGTTGAGATTCACTGATTCATCAAAGGGCTTCCTAAAATCATTTTAAGGTGCTTCCATGAATATATAAAAATAGAGATATATGCATGAAATTGATCGAAGGCCCAATCATATTCATATATGCCAAACAATATACCACAACTATCAAGAAGAAACAAAACATGAAGCAACACATCCGAATCATGACTTTATGACACATATGATGCTAATTTATTTTGAGGGGAAGTCAAAACATATTGTTCACTTCTCGAAGGACAGCCAATACAACACATTGAAATGGTCGACAAGCAGAGGACTATTCCTGTGTTTTCAATCCTCATCACCCATGTTGCAAAGAAGCAACGTGGGATGAAGGAAAACCACAAATACTATTCTTGTGGAAGTCCTAGACTCAACGCTGAAAGATCAAATTTCCTTTGATGGTTTTTATGCTTACATCACCACAGTTATGACATAAATCAACTGCATAGGCTAAATCAACCGTGTAGGTGGATGTATCTTGGTATCAAAATGGCATTACTAAATGAGCAAGATTAATGCTTCCAACCCAAATTTAAAATCATAATTTCTTGCAGTGAACTAACCCTTCCCCACCCTATTATATCATCTCTAATCAGCTTCTTTTTGGTCTAAAATGAAATTATTAACAATACTTGGTTGTATTTGCCATTTCTTTCAGTGAACAATAGACATATGATGGTAATCTATTTTTAGGGGAAGTCAAAACATATTGTTCACTTCTCGAAGGATGGCCAATACAACACATCATAAGCGTCGATATGCATAGTCATAACCCGGCAAGCAGAGTACTATTCCTGTGCTTCCAATACTGATCACCCATGTTGCAGAGAACCATTTTTATCATGACCCCATGGAAGTATGATGAAGGGGAAAAAAAAAAGAAAAGGAAAACCACAAATACTATTCTCAGAAGGTCCTAGACTCAACAATGAAAGATCAAATTTCCTTTGATGGCTTTTATGCTTACATCACCAATGTTATGACATGAATCAACATAATAGGTACGTGTTTCTTAGTATCAAAATGGCATTACCAAATGAGCAAGATTAATGCTTCCAGCCCAAATTTAAAATCATAATTTCTTGCAGTGAACAATCCGCTCCCAAGCCCTATTATATCATCTCGAATCAGCTTCTTTTTGGTCTAAAATGATATTATTAATAATACTTGGTTGTATTCACCATTTCTTGCCATTAATGACACTATGGTATGAAGAACAACCAGGAACACAAAACTTTCTCCATCTCTTCTCAGAATATAGCGGTAGCTCCTAAATGTCATCAGTAACTATGCTCGAACCTTATATACCAACAACTATAATCCACTAACCAATCAAGTTGAATTGATATGAGAAGAATTAACCATGATACAACCAATCGCAGCTTGTAAGCAGTAAAGTGTCAGTAATACCCAGGCTATGATGAGAAGTACTTAAAATGAGGTACAATTCAGAAGCACTGCAAGGAAAAAATGTTCATTTAAGGAAAAATGGAATGCAAATAACCAACTTGACTCACTAAAAGCCAAAAGAAACAGTGAATTGATAGATTTATGCATGAAGTTGTTTCCATCATTCTAAATGAAGAAAATGTTCATCTATCCAACTTTATCTAGAAACAAAAAGAAATAAAAAGACATCACATGCAAATTGAATGTTAACATATGTAATGCAAGCACACTATAAATCTATTCAAAATATTTACAGATTCAGACCATCAACTCTGCAAGACAAATAGAAATCTATTAGAACAAGGTACCATTTAATACAACGCCATAAACAAACAACTAAAAGAGGAAAAGGATAATAAAAATAAGCATTGTACAAGAATTAGAGTCAATAAATAGTTCACCACTTCGGTCTGTGTTCCTGTTGATCACACCATAAGCACATATTCCAACATAAAGATGAGGTTCCTTAATGCAATAAAAGTCAAAGTTGCAGCAGATACAGTTATCCCAAAAGAAACAAACACAACAGAAACGGTTCAAGATCCTTTGCATATATCCAACAAACAGTACAATAACACAAAAGGGAAAAACCGCAAAGTCTGTGCACGGAAAGATGGAACGGGGCAAATGAAGAAACGAAAGCAATTACCACTTACCCATCCGGCAGGCTATCGATGAAGGTGAGCAACATCTTGAGCTTGCTGCCGCCGTCGGACGCGAGACCAGCGTGCATCTCCACCGCCATGGCGTCGACCACCTGGCGCAGCCTCCCAACTGGGGTGTCGCACGCCTCCTCCAACTCCCTCACCAGCGCCACCGCCTGACCCCAGCGCCACCGCCTCCTCACGCTGCGGCTCACGAGCGCTGCCGCGATCGCGCACGTCACCACCGCGCACCCCACCGCCAACCCGAGGCCGACCCTCCCCATCAATCCCCCCACAACCTCGTATCGATCACTCCATCCACGGCCCCCCAAGGGCCCCAGTTGGAACCACCGCCAGCGGGGAGGGAAAAGAGATGAATCCGAAGGAAACAGCGGAGGACACAAATCACGGCGGCGGGCCGGTGCCGACGGGACGAGTGCTCGACGGAGCGCCGAAGAGAAGTCGCGGAAGTATGGAACAGCCTGCGGAGCGAGTGAAGCGAGTGGGAGAGAGGGGTTAATTAGTGGGTGCCTCTCTTTTATACGGAAGATTTCCTTTAATATAAGTTCTAATAAAATATATATAATATTGAGTTTAGAGATGGACCGCGAAGTGGTGTGCTGGGAATCGCCTAAATGACGGATTTGCCCCTGTGGTCCTTTCACAACTCGGTGGGCGTTTGACTCGTGCTCTGAGTGGCCCCGAATTAGGTCGTAACTTTGGGGCCTATTTGCGATGACGCCACCGTAAATATCAACCCCGTCAACTCCCGGAGAATGATACGATGGCGTGTCCATCAACCGTGGAGGGACCCACGCGGATCACATGCATCGCAGCCATTATATCATGGCCCGAAGTCACTGGCCACCTTTTGCGTAACGATTGTAGTTACCAACAAATCCAATTATTGAGAGAGCAGAGACAATGTTTAGAATTCTACGAGTCGTTGAAGGTGAGAGAGAGCGGGAGGCGTTCTTATCGATCGCATGTGAGAAGGGTAAAATAGGAATAAGATAAAAAGAGAGGACAGACGTGGAGCCGAGGCAGCGCGGCTACAGTTCCGGGCGTAGGGCGCGGAGGGACGCTGCGTGTCATGTTCTCCGGCCCGCTTCGATGGTTTTGGTCAAAACCGAGTTACTCACGGACGGGGCGCGGGACCCGCAGGTACCTCGAATAAAAGATGAGGTTTGCGAAGGGGTACGAGACAGTTTCAGCAGCATATTCTCTCTCTCTCTCTCTGTGCGGCCGTACGAGACTGACAGCTGTCCTCCGCAAATTCCAGCTAAGACAACCCCTTAATCTTCTGCTGCAGCAAATATAACCTCCCTTAATGAAATATTATTTGTATTATAAGCAAAGGAGGCATTATTTATACGATCATGATGGGGGGGAGCGGGATCAAACGGCAGGGATTGCGTTTCGGGTGGCTCATGCCTTTTTTTTTTTTGTTTTTAATGGGCAGTAGGCCCCTTGCTGAGTTGGGGGATTTGGAGAGCGTGATTCATGGAGCTGATGTGGGCCATACCATGGACCAAATTGTTGTTGGCGTGTGCGTGGGAATGTTGCAACGATCCAAAATTACAAGTTGGCTTCATTACTTTACGTACGTATGTAGCTGGATTGTATTACCTTTTATTTAACATGAAAGGGGTGTGGATATCGTGGGTTCAATGTCCGAGCTTACTTACTGTATGCAAGTAATTAATGGGACCGTTAGACTCCTTGCAGATTTATAAATATGATCGTTGACATCTCAACCGAATGTAATTTTCTTTTTCTTTTGTAAGGGTAAGTGAAAATCTTATGATGATTTAATTAAATTTGTATTGATCAAATTAGTTGACACATTCAAAATACATCGGATGATATTTTATATTTTTAATATTTAAATGAATAATTTTGATATATTGTCACCAAACTAATATCTCAAGTGTAGATAAAAATTGAATTGAAAGTACTTGATGTCTTGGATCAACTTGTACCTTGTTTTAGTATTTAATAATTGCTTGAAAATGGAATATATAAATAGTTGTCCACCGCGTATAGACATTTTGTATTCATAATTTCGGCACGCAAAGAGGAAGTGGTCAAAATCACATCTGGTCAACTCCAGCGAATCGATTGGGACAGTGAATCGTCGACTCGCGCGAGTTGATCCGAGTTTAGCTATTCAACTCAAGCCAACTCGTAAACAAAACCACTCCCCCCCAAAATAAAAGAAATAGGAAAACCCGCAGATTTATTTTTCCGATCTCTCTTTACCTAACCCTAGTCGGTATCGATCTTCGAATAACAGCTGCTGCTGCTGCCGCCGCCGGCGCCGGTGATACCTCTCAAGCCGAGCTTCCCAAACGCTGCGCCTTCCTCTCCTCCTGCCGCCGCTGCGCGTGCCTTTTGCCCTTTGCTCTGGTACTCTCCACCCCTCTTCTCTTTCCCGATCCCGACCTTCCCTTTCTTCTCTCCCTCTTTTCTCTAGTATAGGTGATACTGATCCATACTGAGCGTTGGTATGTTGATCTGTACTGCGTCGTACCAATTCAGCCATTGATCGGTATGCATTAGACTATCATCATGTGGTATTATTGTACTGGATTGCAGGAGAGAATCCGTTTAATCGACCTTATCCTGTTGGTTCATTTGGACTTCATTGTCTTCCCCTCTGCAGGGAAAAGTTGATTACTGAAGACTTCGGAGTTCGAATACCATACGAGGTGGATGGAAGGTGCTACAGATCAGGTCATAGAACGGCCAAAGTGGAAGAAAGTGGCCTACGGAGGAATGCAGCCTGGTTATGATGACAACTTCACTGATGAGTCATTTCTTGAAGAAATGGTTATGAATGCTAATGTGGTAAAGAGGGATCTTTGGAAAGTGATGCAAGATTCTGTGTCCATTACTCAATATATATGCCTAGTAGCTCTTGTGGTCTCTGTATGGGCTCACACATTGAGCTTGAACATTGATGAGATCTCTCTTCTTAAACTGGATGTAGGTCTCATAGCACTTGGTTTTTCGATACTCTTGCTCACCACTAGTCAGCTCTCCGTGCAGCTTCTCTCACGGTATTTTCTCAACATTTCCTTTTTCATATGTGGCCTATACATTTTGGCACCCATCTATCACACTCTCACCAGGTCTATAAGTTCAGATTCGATAGTGGCACTAACTGTGTCGCTTCTCATCATCCATCTTTTCCTGCATGATTATTCTGGCTCCACAATAAGACCCCCCGGTGCTCTGAAGAACCCCAGTCTGGCAAGTAACATCTCTTTGAATGCGTCGATAGTGGCATCAGTTCTTGTGGCCTCTCGCCTCCCATCTAGACTTCATGTCTTTGCCATCATGCTCTTTTCTTTGCAAATCTTTCTTTTTGCGCCACTTATCACGTTTTGCATCAAGAAATACTCCAACAGAGTGCACCTAGGCTTTTCATTTGCATTAATGAGTATGACACTGAGTGTTGTGTGCCAGTTGCATGGCATGCTCTTTGTTCTCTTGTTAGGTCTTCTACTTTTCATATCTGTTGTTTGCCCCTACTGGCTTATAAGGATACAGGAATACAAGTTTGAGATAAATGGTCCATGGGATGAAGCTAAACTGTGTTTTGACATAACAGAGTAAGCATCACTTACCTGCATGATGCCTTGTCAAGTGTATGCTTTCAGTAATTTACTAAGCATATTGCTCTTATTACTCATTCATTTTGACATTGTTCAAATTTAGTATTCATGTCTGTACATTATTTCTGGTATTTTCTTCTGTACATAAAATTATCAGCTAATGCTGGTTTTGGACTCGTCATCTGTACATTATCTCTTATCCATAAATTGAATGCTTTCGGTCAAAAGCGTGGAGTTTCTGATTATTCAAAATTCTTTGAATAGCAACTCAAAGTAGACATGTTTCTTAGAATTCTCTTGTTGCTTCCTAATTGTAATTTCTTCATATCTTATACAATTATAAGATAAGGATAAAGTGAAGTGGAGAAAATGGAGATGACTTGTATGATCCTAAGTTGAAGCTCTAGCTGTATGACACTGTTTGAGGTTGAAGTCTCCTGTCACCGCTGTGTGGAGTGAAGTGGATGTTCGGACAACAGGTGTTCATTATGAGATGAAGCAAATTTCTCTGGAATCATGTAATTTACACTTTTTAATGTAATCAACTCTTCTGAAAGGTGGCTATCTTTCAAATATAGGATTTGGTATGCATTTGCGTGGTTATGAACTGTGTTATAAAGCCTTTTGCTGTAATTTTGTTGATGAAGATTTGTCAATGGCCAATGGTGGTTTGTCATCTTAGGATTGATGAGGCCTTCTCCAGCTGCCAATTGTTTTGACAACGGCAAATTAGTGTTGAAGAATTACACATTATTTTGGTTTTCTTTACCGGACAATTGTTTTGAGCTTTATATATTGTGCCAGAGTATACCAAGTTAGAAATGCTCGAGAAAATTGGCTGCATGATTAACTGGTGGAACAAGTTTCTATTTTATATAGTTCCTGCCTACAATTTTTCTTTTATACATCATTAGTATTTCTTGTGGGTCAAAGCAAAAGTTGAAAGAAAAACTTTTTGATCTAAAAGGTAGGTTTTGCAATTTTCTTTTACTGAAATTTGACATAGCCAGCTAATAACCAAGGATGTTATCTTCTTGTCTTGCACAAGGGTTTGTGAGAGCATGGAAATAACAATGAAGCTGATGCCATGTGGTGGGGACATTACTGTTGTATTTGTACACAATAATAATTTTTGATAGGTATGTTGTTAGTGATGTCTGGATCAACCTGATTCGGTTCATGGTCGTATGTGTATTCTATGTCGATTTTAATTTTTGTGGCTTGGGGTATTGATAAATATTTTAAGATATGAGCGAAATATTCTTTTATCTTTACTCTATGTCATGTGTGAAAGCTCTTATTTGGGGGGAATATTTTCCCATTCAACTTTCATATATTTTAGTGATATCCAACTCTATATGAGATTTAATATAAGTTACATTTAAGACATCTTCAACATTAATTAGATGGACATGTAGCACATTTTGAACTGCATATAGCCAGTTTTTTTATATATATATATATATATATATATATATATATATATATATATTTGTCTTTGTTGGAATTAGGTGATAGGTCTTGGTTTGAATCTATTATCAACGTTATATACGTTATTTAATATAATTTTTTATTTATTTTTAAAAAAAAATTATATACATATATATATAGCTAATTTTATATGAAATCTAAATGATGAATCTTATGTTCCAATTTATTTGTCAATAACATATGCGTCATTTAATATAATAATTTTTAAAATTTTAAAAGTACATGCATATCTCACTTTTGCATGAAATATTGTTTGCTGGTTTTATTTATAATAACGAAAATTAATTTGAAAAAAAAATTTGAAACATTCACAAACAACTACTGACACGTGACATTTGGATTGGATTGGATAAGCTGAAGTGATAAGGCTCAAAAATCAAAGTAGGGTGCAAAGACCAAGATGATGGGATTTCAACTAGCCTAATAAAATATGCAAAATTACTGCAATATACTTTTGACGAATTTTCAAAAAAAAAACACATAATTTTAGATTTTTGGTACAATCCTATCATTGTCAACCATTGCCCTCGATTGCACCTCCCCATGCTTGGTCACATAAGTTAATGGGCAATGTCAATCATCACTCTTTAATGTCGGTCATATCCTCTTTTTTCTCTTCGTCGCATGTGTCTCTGTGCAAACTTGCCCCCCTCCTCTCCCCTAATTACTTACACATTCACATATGGGTTGACAATAATATAATTTTTTCTAAAAAAATTCTTTAGCATTTGCTACTAGATTATAAGTTCATTATAACTTATTTATTTTTTAGTTTTAGCTTCATGAAAAATATCTTCCTATTGTCGCAATATCTTTGGCAATCTTTTAGAATATACCCTATATAAATACTTATCATTGGACAAAATTTTTGTAGTTATTGGAAGTAAAACGTTATATGATTGGTCGAATGATAAAAACCTAAAATAAATAAGGCATGTTTGTAGTCTCGCCACCTACATTCGAAAATGATTTATTATATATCATGCATAAAATTTTAATTAAGTTATATATATATATATATTAATATTAATAATTTTTTAAAAGAAATTAACACATCATAGCTTATCAACCTAACTCGGTTCGGTTCGACTCAAAACTAAACCAAAATTGAATTGGACGATTTCAAACTAAATTAGAACCGAAATGATTGAGTTCGGTTTCGGTCCCTGAAATTTAAAATCAAAATCGAAATTCAAACTAACGATTTCGATTCAATTTCGAACTAGCAAAAAATAATAAATATCCTATAAATGACAGAATTTGCTTTTATAATAGTTCAAGGAATAGCTAATTTAAAAGATATTTTTTAAAAAATAATTTTAGTTCAAAACCAGATTCGAAAACATCGATTCTTTAAATCGACTGAAATCACCTACACTGGATTCGGTTTAGATTCCAAATTCGACCAAACCGGAACCCACGGCCATCGAACCGGAGTCAGCTCCGCGACAAATCTTCCATCTTGATTCATGCCACTTGTCGCATCGACCGCACACGTGGCTCCTGAGGAATATGGCACTCTCGTAATTATCCGCCAAGCTGTGCCCTATCTCCAACCTCTCCCTTCACCGTGAAGCAAATAACGCTCACCAGCGTCACGGGTCGATTCAAACAGCCTGGGTTTTTTGCGTCAACACCCTCACCATTTTAGGATTTTACATGCGTGCTTCCAGGGTGCCAATGCAAAAACGTTACATGTCAGTTTATCACCAGAAAGACCGCGAGTGCGAAACACGGGATTATAGGGGTGCCAATGCAAAAACGTCTCTCCTATGGTTAGGCAGAAGAAACTATATGACAATATATATGAATAAAGCACAGTGTTGAACTCTACTTAACCCCCCCTCCCTCTCTCTCTCTCTCCCCTTCACCTTCATCTCTCCCTCCTCTCGCTCCCCCTCTCCTTGCTCTAACCCTAATCGGTCCAGCTCTAACCCTCTCCCCCTTGTTGATCTCCGCCACGATTAGTCGCCGCGTTGAGGCAATGGGCGCATTGGAAGTAGATTGCGGTGGGAATGCGGGGTGAGGAGATCTGGTGGGGTGGCGATGGGGAAATCCGAAGAGGAGCAGCCTGCGCCCGCGCCGCCGACTTCCCCGCCGGAGGCTTCCGAGGGGAGTTCCGGCACCGGATTCCCGCGCTGCCGCTCGATCGGGCGTGTAGTGCGGCCCCGCTGCGTCGCCGCTCTGATTCTCGGCCTCGCGGTGCTGCTGTCGGCGGTGTTCTGGTTGCCGCCGTTCGTGAAGATGTACGGGCGTCACGATCGGGGTACGCGGTTCACAGGTCAGGTGGCGGAGTGCTAAAAGCTTGGTATATTTTTGGGTTGAAAGCAGCATTGTCGTTGCCACCTCATTTTCTTCTTCCTCCTCTTCCGATACCACCGCCACCATCACAACCATCATCTCCTCCTCCGTTTTTCCTCTGTTCTTTCCTATTCACAGATCCCCTTGGCGTTGTGGTGTGGTCGTGAAAGAAACTCTAACAGTAGCGGGCAAGGCCTGGGAATCAGGCCGCGGATGAGGGGGGAGGATGATGACGGTGAAGGAGAGGAGCTGAAGGTGGTGGTGCGGCGGCTGGAAGGAAGAGGAAAGTAATATTAGGCGACAGAAGTAGGGCTTGGGCAGTGATGACAAAGCAAAATTTAAGGTTTAGTGGGTCAACATCAGCGAAATTATAATTATTTTCGATAGAAACTTACAGCAACACCATCCGCATTAGCAACACCGGCATAGGGACAAACGATTGACTAGTATTCAGTAGAACAAAGGAAGTTTAATGAGATTGATGATTATCCAATTGTATAGGGACGATTTGTGTCATTAGCCCTTATTAGCATCATCCTTTAGTTAGTTTTACAAGAATTAATCAGTGTTGAGTCCTAAAGAACTGTTCGGGACATGAAAATGTAAAGTTATGTGCTCTATGTAGTTCATAATAGTTCATGACTGATCGACATCAAATGATTGTCTAATCATATTATTGTGCTCTCTTCTTAGCTGCACACCTTTTAGCATGTTATTTTGGTCGTATGGATAATCACAATTTATGCTCATAAAATCTTCTGCAATTTTATGTTAGATATTACCTTTATAATATGCCACTGGGATTTGTTGTCTCAGTACTTCATTGTTCATCTGTAGGCAAAAATGAGTTGGATATTTTGTAGAAAAAAAATTGAAATCCTTTTGAAGAAATTGTCAAATTTAGTTGTCCCCTCTTGCTGCTGATTGCTGTATCTAACAAGAATGATGCCTTTAAATTAATATATTCCTCAAATCTTCTTATGTACAAACTATGATGTGGTTTTTGTATTATATCATATTTTTATTAATTTGGTCGTTTGGGTTGTTTTAATTGACTAAGTTAGTTTTGCCAGCCGAAGTTGTTGCGAGTTTCAGACTACAAAAGCCAGTGGCTCTGCTAAATGCCAATATTGGAAAACTTCAATTTGACATCTTTGAGGAAATTGGTGTTCCTGATTCTTCGGTGCTCTTTCTTTTACTCTTAATGTATGTTTTATGTTTACCTCAACATGAACATGCACTTATTGAATGCTTTAACTCAATCAGGTAGCCATAATCTATCTGGAGCCTTTGGGTGGATCTAACTGGACAAATGTGGTTTTTGGAGTTTGGCCCTATCCAAGAAATTCAACTCTCTCAACAACTGGGCTAAGCATACTTAGGGAGTCTTTTATGTCCTTGGTCGTAAGGCAGTCAACTCTTCATCTGACTGCATCCCTGTTTGGGAACTCATGGTTCTTTGAAGTGCTTAAGTTTCCTGGAGGGATCACCATAATACCCCCTCAAAGAGCTTTTCTTTTGCAGAAGGTGCAAATGCTTTTCAATTTTACTTTAAATTTTTCTATTGATCAAGTCCAGGACAAAGTCAGTGAACTGAAGGATCAGATGAAGGCTGGACTACTTCTCAACTCGAATGAGGTTTGAACACAATGTTCCGTTCCCTGTGCCAATAGCTTCTTTCATTTTCACTTAAATGATATTTTTTTTTCTTCTATTTTTCCTTTGCTTATGGTGCATCTGTTTACTGAATTACATTTGTTACCATAAACAGATTATTGAAACGATGCTAGCTTCCGGGTATGCTTAGGGTCTTTTTATGTGCACAACCTGAAGAATTTAATATCTGAAGCCATTTTATAGATCATGTTTTCTAGGATCTTGATTTCTAGTTCTCCTATATAGAGTGACTATTATTTGTAGTTACGATTACAATTACCAGACCCTAGATAATTTAGGGTAGAGCATTTGGCTTGGAAGAGACTCCTACTAGTCATTTTGGAAAATCTAGTAGAGCAATTTAGGCAAGGATGTCTCAAGAGAAAAGAAAAGAACGCTTCAGATTGATACAATGCAACTGTGCCCCGTGCCTGTATACCTGGTGCAGTTGTCAATGGGCACTTGCAAGTTCGCCTGCATAGCAGGGTCCCATGGTTCCAGTGGCAAGACATCATCTTGGATGGCTTATGTGAATATTCTGATATATAAGCTGCAACTTATAAATAACAAATTACTAATAGTGAGCTTTTCACTTCGTAAATTGTTGTTTTTTAGATGCTAACCTCTTCATTACTTGTTGCAGAATTTATATGTTCGATTGACAAACTTGGAGGGATCGACAGTTGCTCCTCCAACAATTGTTCAAACCTCCATTATACTTGCAGTTGGGAATCGGCAGCCCTCCCTGCCAAGGTGGAAGGAGTTGGCTCAAACAATTCGGAATTCTTCTGCAGGAAACCTTGGCCTAAATCATACTGTATTTGGTAGAGTAAAGCAAATACGTCTTTTCTCTTTTCCTCAACATTCCTTGAATAATGGAGGAAATACTGGTTCACCAAGTCCAGCTCCTCAACCAAATCCAGATCATAGTCGTCATTACTTGCACCACCATCATCATCACCATGGCCATCATCACCATATTCCTATGCACCTTGCTCCTGCTCCTGTGCCTAATACAGCTCCACAACCTGCTTACCAATCTCCAACTCCTTCTGGCTGCCGATATCGATTTTCAAGCAAACCAAGAAGCAAGGGTTATTTAGCCCCGGCTGCTGCACCTGTTGATGCTCCAAAGCATTCTGCTGCACCAGCAGCTGTTTTGGGGCACTCTACTAGGCCTGCAAGTGCTCCACAACATCTACTTGCTCCTCATGTGCATGAAAATTCACCTGTTCCAGCTCCAAACATGAATCCACCTTCTCCTTCACCTGAAAATTCACCAGTTCCAGCTCCAAACATGAATCCACCTTCTCCTTCACCTGCTGTTTCTTTTACTCATGTTCAACCTCGTAGTGAGGGTATAACAGATAACAAGCCTCCTGGTAGGATGCCATCTATTTCACCTGCACCATTTTCATGTGAGTTTTTCTCATACCATCACTGATTATTTAGCAAAAGCTTGAATTGTTACACTAACTTCTACAGAACATGATATAATTAACTGAAAATGAGCTAAAGAGAAACGTGTGATGTTATGATCTTGTTTCAACATAGTTTCAAATATTTTATCATGTGATTTTATGCCATAATCAGTCAGAGCTTGTTTATTTTTTTTGACAATGACTTACGAAAAATAAATAAAAACTTGTACTGCTGAGATCTTGCTGTGACATAATTTTCTGAATAATTTCATGATTTGAAGTGGATTTTTCTTGTCTTTATTCTTTTGAATAATCAACTTGATTAAACCTGATTTAAGTCAAAGTTAAGATGCATAACTTATGACATGATGGGTGTCATCACATGTTGTTTTACCCATTCTATCAAGTTTCTTCTTGTGCTTGTGGAATAACCGTTTTCTAGTTATGTCTATCATGCATGATCTTTATCAAGTTTCTTCTCATCTGCATAATTCATCAGTAGTGTTGTGTTGCATACTTGATGATTGTCCCCTTGGGTGACATCATCAGGCCAAAAACTGGGGACTGATGTGTTGTGGTTTTAACCAATTCTAATCACTTAAATGGTTAGAGTAAGAAATACCAGTTGGACAAAATTTTACCATACATTGTATCTTGAATCCAAGGGTGTGCACTTTTGTGTTCCATATGTAATTCCCTTTATGTGCCCATGGCTATAGAACCATGCTTCTCTTTAGGAGTTGAAATTGCTCAACTTAATGAAGAAACAGACATGGATGGTCTCAGACTTGATGAATGTTTTAGCAGATGGTGGCAAAAAGTAAGGTTCATTAGCTATCTGTTAGCAATCTCATCGGACCAGGTGTCACTGAGAATGATCAGTTCTGTATGTTAGCCAACTTCCTATATCATTCTTCAACAGATTGACCTTGTGGGTTTAGGTGTCACCAGAGTTTGTGCATATGGTTTGTGTTGTAGAGGCTACAGGGTACATTCCTGTTTGGTAAATATTGCTAATTTCATAGTCATCCCTTTTCCAAGCTATCCATGCAGATATCCTGCCAATCCCTTTTAATCTCCGTCTCTCCTTGTGAATGACCATCACCAAATGCTGGTAGTGTACCATACACCTAGTCGTACACACACCCTCACCATTCAGTATCATTTAGCATGAAATAATTTTCTTGATTTAGTTTTGTGACTGTTTTGAAATGATCATTTTGACTGTTTGACATGGTTAAATGTTTTAGTCGTTAACCAGACATCTTAACCCTTTTTTGTTTAACTTTTTCTGCTTAGTGACTAGTTTAAACTTGGGCTCTTAATGAGGTTCAAATAGTGTTAAGAGAAATATTCTCTATTTTGGAATGAGAAAAATAATTCCCCTCCATCCATCATCTCATTCGTGACTTACGGATGTTTGCTATTGTTTTACCGTTCAAATATGGAAGGAGTCCTCATGAAATTCGTTCATGTTCATACATGTGAGAAGAATCAAGGTTTGTCATACCATTGCATACTGCCTAGTATGGGTGATGCATACCCGATCCGACAAGGGATCGGTATGAGCGGTGCGTACTAGTCTGTTGGTTCGTCCCACCATACTTTGTGTCGGTACATCGGTATGTATTCTATCGATTGTTGATCGGTATATTGGTGCGAATTGGAAAGGCGAACCATGAGAAAAATACTCTCATATTTTCAAGTGAATGCAAAGGTGAGTTTTCATCGTAGGACAAGATTTACATGCATTTAGATTCCATTTCTAATCGAACAAAAAAAGTTAAATGAAGATGACTAATTTTGGATTTTCCTCTTAAGTATCAACTATTTTAATAAGTTTGGAAGAACTAATTTGATCAAATACTTGTTTGACAATTAATCAACAATGGTTGTGCATCATCTTGTTGGCTCATCAAGGTTCTCCTTCTTTGTTGGTGGCTCTCCTACTCTTCATTGAATTGTTTCTGGTTATATCAATGGCCAATATAGGTCGTATTGTAGACTTCCTGATTCTAATTGAAAATTTCAGCTTTTTTGGAAAAAAAAAAAATGAATGCTCACGTGACTTTGAAATAGACGAAGAACCAAATGTGAAGCATCGGAAGCAATTGTTACCCATTCGACTGTTACCACTGTTCTTTTGAACTCTTTGCTTCATACAATTACTGCATTATTCTTGGTGTAACATCAGTTTCGTTTGTGTTCAGCTTTTGCTTCAGGCAAGAGTTCTGTTCATTTGCTCCTTGCGCCACTCTTGTACGGGATACTGAGTTGTTAAGAAGGGGAAGCTGTGTCTCCCTCTAAAGCTGCCGACAAGAGAAGCTGGACAAAGTAGTCCGCGATGCCATAAGAAACCAGAAGTTAGCAGGGAGATGCAACACAACTTTGATGTTGTATATATGGAGTAACTGCAGTTAGCAGGTATGTTTTCCGGTCAAAGCCACCGAGGTGGCAGGCCATCGATAGGTACGCAAGTGTTTCGCCACTATGTACTATTTTTCACACCAAGTTAAGCAATGTATTTGGCCTCTAATTATTTCCTATTTGCTCCCATTTGACTGGATGATGTGTTTTCTCGGAGGTAGCTTGCACGACCTTAATCTCGTGTTAACCGCTGAACCTAATTTAGAACCGTGGTATGTCTCCTTTGATCACAAGCTTGTTGGTAGGCAAAAGGTTATTTTAGATATTAATATTCATCTCAAATACTGGGAACATAAATGTTGAGTTAATTAGTGAAAGCAATGAAGGGTACAATAATCATAATTTGTGGTAGTTAATATAAGTTTATAAGAAGGATGTTAAGAGGAGTGACAAATATTTGAAGGATGTTAAGAAGACAACAAGTAGAAGGGATCATAGCGATTAGTTGTCTAATTATCCTGTGTATGAATCTAGATGATTTTGAAATTAAAACATGAAAATACCTTTGACAACGTTGTGTAGTAGTATCTTCCAAGTGATCTAATTAACTGGCGAAGTGGGATAGATATTTTCAAAACTGTTGTTAGAATAATTTTAAGAGTAGTTAAGAGTGCTAACGCAGTGTAGCCCACCGTGCCCAAAGATTATAAGACTAAGTCGATCGTCAAATTGAATCACAAAGATAGATCTTCGACTTGGTTCGTATTCGAATGCTAGCGCTTGATGGGAATCGAAGCTATGGTGATGATGTCCGATATAGAACATTGCCTTTGCACTCTCTCTTGGATTTCTAGCTCAATCCTTTCCAACACACTTATTTTTTGTTTTGGATCTAAACAAAGATAGTTTATTTTTTTAAAAAAAAAAACTTATCCCTAATGCCGTAGCAAATTTGGCGTGCTACATGTTTGGTAGCATTTGTTTTCGACTGTATGAATAAGCACATCGCTGAGCAACTGAGAAGATATGTTCTATCAAATTGACCGTGTTTACTATTTTAGTAGTTAGAGTAAAAAATAAAACAAAACCACCAAGGGCATTTGGTCTAGTGGTATGATTCTCGCTTTGGGTGCGAGAGGTCCCGAGTTCGATTCTCGGAATGCCCCCTTTTTTTATTACACAAATCGTTCATATTTGGGGAACATTCTCTACACATATTTTAAGCTATTTTCATTATTGTTATCATTTTCAACATAATGTATAATTCATTGCCCAAAACAAAGCAGCCATTCATCGGAGTATCTTCGTTAGCAGACTATTCGTGATTGGTTGGCTATATATTATAAGGTTTTTCCTTTGAGTTAAAAAAAGGAACTTGACAGTCACACTATTTGTATTTTTTTATTATTTATAATCTCATTTGTTTTTAAAAAAGTATTTTTAAATCATCCTTTTATAAATAGATATAAATATATTTTTCTTCTTCTTCCTCCTCCTCTTTCTCCTCGAAAAACAACATCTAGAGGACGACATCGAGCAACGATAACAAAGATAAAATAAGAGATTATTAGAAAAGAAAAAAAATAAGATCGATAATATAAGTGTTATAAATAGTAAATTAATATTTTATAAGATTATCAACAGTATGAAGATTGTGTATAGTAAGGAAGGGTCTAGGAAGAGTAAGCTTCATCAAATTTCGATTTAATTTGGTCCTAATTTAATTTTTATTTATTGTTTATTTATATTATTTTTTAGAATTAATTTTTTTTTTTATGGTAGTCTTATCCATCTTTTGGACTGCACTGGGTCTTTAACTATCGAGACGATCTCGGAACAAAACCAGACAACAAGTGGTGCATCATCTGATCTACTGCACACATACTGTTCATTAACATTTTCTAAACTCTAAACGCCTATTTTGATAGATGATTTCACGATAAAAATGGCGAGAGAGGTCGTATTGGCGTCAAAAATTGATTCCACAAGAAACAAGCCTAATTTTTCTGTGCTTTTGCTTTCGATTACTTGTCTTTTTAGTGAAAATTTCAAGTCATCAGGAAATTAGCATTTAATTTTGGAAAGCTTTGTGAGCATTAACACATGAATCATATAATTTTGCTTCTCTCATAGGCAAATTAACCATTAACCAGCATACTTCCACAAATCCAATCTAACATCATGCAAAATGACGTTACATGGCCTTCATGTAAAGAAAGCAAACTCATGGAAACAAAACCCAACAAGCAAACATTAACATCACTTCCTCCAAACTTAATACGAGCAAAGCAAATCACAGATCAGAAGTTCCACTTAATCCAACCCTCTTTGGAAAGTAACACAAGTTTATTCCCTCTTCCCTAACACCAAGTCCTGCTCGAAGCTTAGCTTGTGAGCGTGCACAGAAGAACTCTAGCCATCCATTCGAATGATGCAACGAAGACTCACACCTTGGAGCATGTAGTCAAAGGCCTTGTTGATCTCAGAGAAGGTCACACTATGGGTTATGAACTTCTCCAGTTCCAGCTCCTGCACAAGTTGTGCGTGCCAGCCAAGGAAGAAGAAGAAGAAGGATTAGAACGGTGCACTTGCATCGGATTATACACAGTGAACCCATCCATTTACCTTGTTCATATACTTTTCGACGACTCCGGGAATGTCCGACCGCGGTTTGTAGTTTCCGAAGAAGGTTCCTTTCAAGGTCCTTTCGTTGAGGAAGTTCACAGGGTGTGTCTTGAATTCGGCATCCTTGTGAGGCACCCCCACAAGCACGGCAACACCCCAACCCTGAGGTCGATGGACACATTTCCATGATACTAACAAATGGGAGTCTAAATTCTAGTACTGGTGGATTCGGAGGGAAGCAAGAACATACATCATGAACACATTCAAATGCGGAGATCATGGCGTTTATGTTGCCGGTGCATTCGATGCTCCGATCGACTCCGCCATTGGTCATTTCGGCAAGCACCTGGAAGAGACAGTAGTTTCAGTGGGACAATACATTCTGAGGTAGAACTCAGGAGAGGTGTTTCCATGTAATGAAAGGTGGTGTGGATGAAACAGAGAGGGGGTATCCATGCCATCGCTATTCAACTCTCATTATCAAAATAAGGAAACACCAACAACTAAATTGCAGCAATGTGAGATTTCTATCATATCAACCATTTTTTGCATTTTGCCTGCAATATTTCCAAAATTCATCTTAAACAGTTCAATGAACTCTGGTAAACATTTACATAGAATTTCTACAATTTCTTGAAGTCCTAGAATTTCTACAATTTCTTCTTAGGTTTTTGATCATTTCACATAGAACAGATGGAAGACTTCACTGACTTGTATTAACAATATTGCAAACATTTCACATAGAATTTCTATAATTTCTTCTTAGGTTTTTGATCATTTCACATAGAATTTCTACAATTTCACATAGAATTTCTACAATGTCTTCTTAGGTTTTTTATCATTTCACATAGAACATTTCACATAGAAGACTTCACTTACTTGTATTAACAATATTGTAACCCTTTCACATAGAATTTCGACAATTTCTTGTTAGAATTTCTACAATATCAGGGTCCTTCTTGCTACACTGATTCATATAGTGCCATTTCTAGGTGTTTTAATGCAATATTAGTTTGGTACTAGGTCCTTAACATTCACTTTTCTTTTTCCCTTATTTGCATTGACAAACATGAAAAAAAGATTGTTCTTGGTAATAAAATGTTGACAATTCTATATTAGTATATAAATGCAAGGTTTTGCACAATGACATGATAATACAAGGAGCTATATAGCAGCATAAATAATTAGCATTAGAAACAAACCTCTTGAACTGGTTTCTTATGGTCTGCTGGATTCACAAACTCATTTACACCAAACTTCTTGGCTGGTGGCAAAAACAAATGGAGTCAGAACAAATTACTCACAGATCAAAGTGTGAGGAGCATCAAACTTAGAGATGTGCAGTAAGAGTTCGAGAACTCTCACCTCCCTCAAATCTGCTAGGATTAAGATCAACACCAATTATCCTTGATGCCCCTGAGGCCCTTGCCCCTTCAGCAGCCTAATAGTACATACATCACATGTTCTCAAACCAGTGAAGTGATGTGCCAGATGTGATGACAAGATGAGATAGAGGAAGAAACTCACTGCAAGTCCTACAGCTCCAAGGCCAAAAACCGCAACTGTTGAGCCTTTTGGTGGTCTTGCAACATTGACAGTAGCACCATAACCTACAGGAGATTAACAAGCACCAGGATCAGAAGCAATGTCCATAATAACACTCCATAGATCCCATACACAGCACCCGCCAATCACCTGTTGAGATGCCACAGCTAACAACGCAGACTTTATCAAGAGGAGCCGAAGGGTTGATCTTGGCGAGACAACCAACATGGATGACGGTGTACTCGCTGAAGGTAGAGGTGCCCAGGAAATGGTAGATCGGCTTTCCATTGATGGAGAACCTCGACTGCCCATCACCTATCATCACTCCTCTGTCGGTGTTTATTCTGAGGAGATCACACATGTTGCTTTCTTGGGACTTGCAGTGAGCACATTCTCCGCATTCTCCCGTGAAAATGGGCAGGACGTGGTCTCCCGGAGCAAGACCGGTCACACCCTCCCCCACGCTCTCCACAACTCTAACGTCACCAAACCACAATCACGACCAAAGAACAACTCCAATGAATCAATCGACATGAAATGTGGATGCGTACCCTCCTGCTTCGTGGCCAAAGATCCGAGGAAACACCGGAGTCTGGCCCTGCAAATCTCGGAACACACGGCTAATATAACCATGACGTAGATAACATGGTAGATCTCAAAGGTAGCGTCTTTGATGGTGGCACCTTAGCTTCCCAGAAGTAGACATCGGTGTGGCAGAGAGAAGTGTAGAGGATCTTCACCCGAACTTCCATGGCCTTTGGAGGAGCCACCTCGATCTCTTCGACCACCAGCGGCTTCCCAGCCTCCCAAGCAACCGCAGCTGCAGAAAACATCATTCAGCACGAAGCCAAAACCAACCCAAGCATTACGACTCCATCTCCACAATCGACACCTACCTCTGCATCTGATGACCTGACCAGCCGTGCTCGACATCTCTGCCACTCTTTTTCCTCCCTATACAGATACAATGCACCGTCGCAGAGAAGAGCGGGGATCGACACAGCTATATATTGCCACCGAGCGAGAGAGAGAGAGGGTGACGAACACAAATCGAATCCTACCTCTCCCATGCTTTTCTCACAGTATGGTCGCGTGGACGCCTCTCGTTCTCGATCAACGGCGTCACGAGGACCCGGTTTCGACGTACGGTGGCCCGCATCGGCCTTTTTGGTATGATGTACCCGTGGGTGAGACGAACATGAGAACTCGCGAGCTGAGTCGGTGGGATGCCGAGAAGAGAGAGGTCTAAAACTATGCGCCGGAACAGCGGAATCGACCCGTGGGTTTCCCGGCGGCCCTCGGTATCGTTTGGCACGCGAATTCGTGACGCTTTTCGCGGGGAATCGGTGGGAGAATCGGGAAGCGTGCCGAGGGGAACGTGTCGTGCCCATCGCCGCAGAAGAATATTACTATGCCTCGTGACTTGAGTCGGTGTGGCATGGCAGAGAGGAGAGGAGCGTTAGGCTGTCTCCCTTTCCATAACAGTGCACACAGTGTCATATCTCCTTGTGGCTAAAGTATTATATTTTTTTTATTTTAATTGAATTGAGTTATGTTCTTTATCATATATTCTTAGAAAATAAAATTTATGTCATTTTGGCTAGTCTAATAAAAGTCAAAGAGTCTAACCAAAGATGTCACACATAGCAATGAATCAGCTGTTCTGCCCTAAGCAAATACAGCTTTTTAGGAGAGGCTTCACCTAACTTGGAGATTGAGTGTGATGGTTACTTTGGTGGGTAGAATAAGCATTATCCATCATTCCACTGGAACCAGGAGTGGCATCTCTCCCACTTCCACTTGCCCACCATCTCCAAACCATCATCCTTCTCAAGCTTTTGAGAAATCTTCTCTTTCATGGCTGTGGCTACATTATTTGGAGACTTCATTGGCTTTACATGAATACTTGGATAATATGAACTTAGATGATTCACTGTATATGATATTTTGGACAACTGAGAACAGATTAAGCTTTTCTTGCCATCAATATATTGTTTCCTATCCTGCCAGTACAAGCAAAATATCAGACACAGGTTATTTCCTTGATATTGTAGAGTAATACTTGCAGTTTACTCCTATATTATTTCTGAATAAATACTTAGATTGACTTATAATTATTAGACTTTACTATGGATACAGAACTATCACTTTCGACCGATAAAAAAAAAAAAAGAAAAAAATAGAAAGATTTCATAAAGATTAGAACCTACTTCATGACACTCTGAGTTTGAAGTCCTAATCACTATATCATGAAAGTAATTTATATCTTAATCTTTTTCTTTCCCAACCAATTTACAACTGGGAGGAGACATGGATTTGATTACTCAGAAGCCCAAGTCTCACATTAGAAATATGGGTACAACATCTTCTATTAATGCAATTCAATGGTACAGGGATGAGATCAAGCTTTATATAACATATTAATTCACCAATAAGCTAGTGGATAAGATCCTCCATTCTTTGTTTTGCTTCCTCTGTTGTGGTTTGTCTGGTCTTGTAAGCTAAATTTACCTCATTTTCAACTTATTCTCAGCAGATCACTCAATCCATCTTCCTCTGTTTTGTTTCATGTGGCTGATGACTCATGCAATCTTGTTCTCAAAAGGGAAATGGGGAGCAGAAAACATATCAGAAAATGAATAAACAAAAATGAAACCCAAAGAATTCCATAGAAGTGAAGAAACAGCTTAAGAACTTCACAACTGCAGCAGCAATCTACTACAAAGAATGAAGAACTTGAAACTTTTATTCAATGAGGCATTTGTCAGAATAACAAATGGCTGAACTGTTCAAAAAGAAATCAGAAACAGTTTGCTGCTTCCTTCATCTATTGTCATTTAATCGATCGGAGGGTATGTCGAGTTTGGCAACCTTTGGCCATGAACAAATGATGCGAACAGGCGAAGAGCTCGCCCAGGTTGTGCATATGGGACCATGTGAGATGCACCTCTTACCGTCGCAAAAGTCAATAGGTTCCCGTATTCTGTTACCCAGCCGCCGACCTTGTCACAATTAGAAAGAAGTCGATGAGCTTAAATACATGGATAGTTTGGTTAAAAAGAAAACAATAAGAGCATGGTAACGAAGTTTGAAATTGTACAAACGCAGTTTCGCAATCTTAGTTCTATAGTGTGACCACCTAATACAACCAACATCCGAAAACATTGTGAGTAAACGCACTGGTATTAATTACAAGAGACAACTGTGAATTATTCTTTTTCCAGTAAACGATAAGAACAAGGTGAAGATTCAGTTTCTGCCACCATTTCTGTTACTTCCATGTTATACTTATCATTCCTATGTGATTGAATGTACTGGAGAATAATAGGAAATCTGAAAAATGGCATTTGAAATAACAAAAAAGCCACAAGGAAATTTGAATACCTGGCCTTTGTAAAACCAATTACTGTAAGGGACTGTTATTCCAAATTTCAGGTCATGAGCTAATTCTCGCACAAGCGTTCGAGAGCCCAAGAGCGGCACAACAGAATCTTGGTCACCACTGTAGTCACAATATGTCAAACAAAGATTTTTAGCAGAGTATGAAACATAATACGGGGTAGATGTTTAATGTTTGCAAACATAAGACTTTACCTGAAAACCCAAACCGGTATTTGATGCTTAACAATTCTCTTGAGCAAGGGCAGGATATTGATATTACCATCAGTCTCGTTGTAGTTTAGGACACTGACAAAGAATCATTTCTAAAATCAGCAAAAGAAGTTGTGAGAAATAACCACCAGCTCCATTCTACAGTGAGAGATTGATTTCATGTTTACCTTGATTATGTGAATTAAAGGAATGACGTAAACAATCACAAGATAATTAGATAATAAAATTTCAGTTCCGTATATTGTTAGGTTAAGAACCATAATAGGAATTCCCAGGAATTTGATATCATTGCAATACAAAGAGAAAATTTTGTGCTTTGATTTGCTAGTTGACGTCTTTCGGTTCCAAAAATTTCCATAGCTATCAGCAATACTGCTTCCCGGATAACTTTAAAGAATAATAAGCAGAACTGGATATCTTGCATTTCATTTCAAGTGAGAACCATTTCGACAGATTTTAACAAAACAACTCTATGAGAATATTTTCTTCAACATAAAAATAAAAAAAACTGGCAGAGGCATAAATTAAGTTCAACTTCAATATAGCCTCATTTTCACAGACAGATTTTACTTTTTTTATTGAATAGTCTTTGTGATGTACAGAGAGGACTAATAACCATTTTCTTTCATAATATAGTTCATATTCTTAAAAGTCGAATATGCTAAATTTTCTTCCTTATGCTATATATGTTAATTATCTTTTCTTGATATCCCATTCTGGAATCATTATGCTTCCTCTATTATATTAAAAGAAAATCATGCTCTCCTTAGAGTGTTAAAACATGACCAGCAATGAACTCTTATGTTATTTATGAAAAGCTCAGTTTGCTCTTAACTGATAGATCAATATGTAAATCATCTCTGAGTTGCATGTTAGATTTTGTCATATCTATACAAAAAATACAAATACTGATTAGGATAAGAATAAAAACACCTACTAACTGCACATGCTCCAAGGATAAGGCAATTTTGTCCTGTTAGCATGAAGAGAATGTTGAACTTCTGGAAGGTTGAAATAGAAACGCCTTTCATAGGACATGCAAACATCAACACCAACACTGAGCTTAGTGACCTGAGGTTTGAGACGGACGCAAAAAGAGAATTAGATGAAAACTTTGCAAGTATTTGTCATAGTAAAATTTCTACGAAATAATACAAAGATTGAATAGATACACATACATATTTTCGTAATCTTAACTCTTGCTCCACGAGTGACGGATAACAGACATCCAGAATCACATCATATGAATTTATGTAGTCCCCAACCACGGCATTTGCCTCCAGAATTGCATCATTGCATGATTTGCTCACATTGTGTGCACCGCTGAATGTGTAATCTTCAAAATCACATTCGTTAATGATCGTCAGGCCTATCTCATCAGAAATCATGCCATGTGACCAGAAAAACTCATATGTCGCTGGAATATCCCGATCAAGCTTGAGAAGTGGGTTCCCAATCTGAGCAGTAGAGTTTGAAATGTTTATATGTATAAATCGACAAATAATCTGGCAGTAAAAGCAAGTCTTCTTACAGCAACTCCTTTGATCTTGAACTTGAAACCCACAGAATGCTGATTATGATTCAGGAGAACATTGGCCAATTGTGGTATGTAGTGCCCTGTGGATCATTTATATAAAAAGAAAATGGTAAACCTGTTCTTTAATGCATAGAAGAACTAGTAAGGGATGCTTTGACCTGCATAGCTTTCTCCAGTCAGAAATAAATCCCTTGATCTGAATTCAGGGAATTTGTCATACCATCGCAACAGAAACATGTACATGTCATTGGCTTCCAAGATAGAAGGATAAAAAATCAGTTAGAAGAGAGGACAATAGCAGATATTGAATTATACAGTTAAAAAAAAACACAAACAGAATAAACCATATTTTAAGAAACTGAAGTTGGGAAAATTTATCATTCCCTTGTTAATCGAAGAATAAACTGAATAAGCACAGCGGTGCAATGGAGTCTATAAGCATACCAGTTGATTCGTCATCACGATTATAATCAGAAGTTGTATTCGAATAAGACCATCCAACCCCAGCAGGAGATTCGACAAAAAGGAGATTTGATACTAGGATGTTGAACAACATGAGTCAGTTAAGTGAATCAGAACATAAGGTATCTAATTTATTTTATAATTTCTGTAGTGGTTCAAACTATTTCACTTGGGTTGACAAGACAACAGAACCTTTATTCCATGACATTTTATTTATTCGAAGGCCCCGTCCATCCCCTCTAGGGTAAAATGGACCCAACTCAGTGAACGCACCACCTCCGACCGAAGAACAACCTGGACCTGCATATAAAATCATTTGGGGCATCGGGCATTATCAGATCCAGTCTATTTAAACTTTTATGATGTTTCTAGCAAGTACAAATTTAAAGGAGAAATATGTCGATTTATATATGTATCAAATGTAGAGGACAAAAATAAAATTCAAGACAAAGCAAAGATAAAAAAAAAAAGAGTATGTTTTAATTCCATTCTTCTATGCATACAAACAAATATAGATTCCACGAAGGTGCCTTTTCGATGTCCACAACCATAGTATTATAAATCAAGTTGACCCTGAAAAGAATTCCGGTTAATTCTTTAACTTCTATTTAGTTGTCCATTTGATTCCTGTTGAAATTTGTGAACAGTTCAGAATTGTGACAGTCAAGAAGCTGTAAAATCCACAGCATATCCGACAAAAGATTTGCATGATTTTGGTGCAAATTAACATATTTCAATTCCATTATTTGGTAAGAACAAAACTAAAAGAGAAGAATTTATATGCTTCAGTTTCCAATTGTGCATGTCTATCAAGTATCTTCTTCCAGGAAGCAAGTAAGATGCTAGTCTAAATAAGTACATCAAAAGATTGCTTCCACAGTAGCAAATCAAAAGGAAGACAAATAATTGAATGATGCAAGAAAAGACCATGGATTCTTTTTTTTTTTTCCCCTTGTGAGAGAAGCATAAAGGAAAACTTTTACTTCAGCAAGAAGATTGCTTACTCAGTGGAAAATCAAAAGGTGAAAAAAAAAAATCAAATGATGCAAGAGAAACCAAGTTTTCTGTTTCCTTTTATTTATTCTTTCGAGTCAAAGCAAGAAAGATAACCTTTTTCACCGAGAGTTCGTATCTTGCAGTCCCACCAACAACAACCAGCTCATAAATGGCACAATAATGAATGCACAGATACTTTTAGAAGGCAACAGTGCTAATATAATAAAACCTAACCAGTAGTTAACATCCCCACATCAAACGACAACCATAATATTTTAAGAAACAAGAGCACAGCGACGTACGATCTAAGCATTCACACGAGCACAAACAAATACGACAACCTTTAACAAGGTCAAGCTCGGCATCCGGAAGCAGTTCACAGATCCAAGAACAAGCATCAACAGGAACAGCATCGAGTACCGCGACACCGAGCAATCCATATAGTGCCAACAATAGAACAGTAGAAGAAAACTACCAAACCATCTCAAGATGCAAAAAGGAGAAATCTTGATAGCCAAAACACCGAAACCATCGCAAGAGAAAGACGCAGACGTGTAAATTGAGCAATCTTGATCGAGAAAGCATCGAGATCACCAGAGGGAAGATGAACAAGGAGCGATTTTGTCAACAGGAAAGGCCACCAAACACCAACCTCCATTGAGCCAGAGGGTGAGAGGCTTCTTGTGGGCGTCTCCGTCAGCCTCGGCAAAGTAATAGAAGAGACTCCTCCCTGCCTTCACATCCACATCCACATGCCCCGCGTACTGCCTGAATCCCACCTTCGGCTGCCCAGGCAATCTCACCACCAAGTCCTCTTCCGGAGACCCTTCTACTCCCCACCACGCCACCAACACCACCACCACCGCCACCATACACGACCCTCTCAACCACTCCATCTAGCAATTCTACAAAGGAAAGATACCAACCTTTAGCTTCTTCCCTCTTCCTTTCCCCTCCCTATAAGCAATAGAAGAAGAGAACAGCTTCACGGTACAACTCACTCTGCGACAAATAAAGAGCATAGATTTTAGCTGATGCACAGCTGAAATCTGGTACGAGGACAAATATACGATACAAATCACGCCTACTACGAACAAAGAGCTCAATTTTAGACGGAGCACCCACGAAGGCGGAAGCTTGTCTTAATGGCAACAAGGGGAGGGAAGTCCTATAAATGACCTGTTCAAGTTCCGTTAACATCAATTGCAAGGTTGGAGCTTTGGACTTGGGAAGGGAGAGTGTCGACTCAATAAAGGAAGGAAGACGTAAAAGCAAGTCTCATTAGTGGATTGACCACACCACTGCCACAAGGCATGGCCTTAAAAGTTCTAGGGAAGGAGAAACATGACACAGGGAGGAGGGGTGGTGGTGAGTGGCTCAATGTGTTCTGGGTGTGTTGAACTAATGATGAAACGAGAGAACGGATACCCTCTTCTTGGGCCTAATTTAATAGCATGGGACCTTACTGTGTGTTGTTTAGCTTTGGCTTTTCTTCTCCTTTCTGGCTTTTTGGTCATTGTTTGATCAACGACAGAGCAGTCCATATCACTCCAGGCATGGCCTAACAAAGAAGAACTGGCAATTCTTGTGGAAGAATCAAAATGGGTAGCCAGTGGAATGAGAACATGGCAGGCATCAGACTCAGAAGATGATGAGTTTGAACACAATGTGAGGGGGTAGATAATTAACGATGACCCGCCTTTGGGACCATGAGGCATGCTGGTGATTGAAGTGGACGGAAGACCATGCTGTGGTTTGTATGACCAGCAACAGTTTGGCACACAAAGTTGGTGCTTTGGATTTGGTAGAGCATTCGGCCTCGTCAATCCTGTGATGATTAATGTCCAGGGGTCGATAGTGGAGCGGTCACCACGAAGAGATTGGAGTTCCAGTCACCTGTGCAAGGTGATAATTGTGCTCGTGCCGAGATCGAGAGAAAAAGATGGGAGTGTTCGTGAGAGAGGATTCGATGGATGGTGGAAGGTGGCAGGGGAAGGACAAAGGTTTTATGTTTAATGATTGGGAGGTGAACAGATTGTTCATTATGAATCGCCCTTGAATTTGTAAGATGATGCGAAATCGCATACACCAAATAAAAATCTGGAAGCACGATATCAGATCGAAGATAGCAAGCAGAAGTAGACAGCCATCGCTGTCGAACAGCTATCCAGATTCCAACTTCTTCCATGGACGTCAATAATGTTCTTCTGTTCTTCAACATGTTGTGGGAAAATGGTGCGTTAATTCTCGTCAATCAATTTGGTTCTTGACAGAGATTGATGGGCCAGACGCGAGTGAATAATTCTCGAGAGAGATTGTTGACGTCTACTGATATTTCTTGGGAGAGATTGTTATCCTGGTTTATCTTTTGCGTGCAAGACTGGGGGCCTGAAGCCATTTCTCATGAAGAAAAAGGTCATTGCTCCTGCGACATTATCTTGATGTTTCTTCCCTTCGTGTTCTCATTGAAGTTTTCTTACGTTAGCAGAAAAAAGCAGTGCAATCTCCATTAGCCATCGGCTTGTACATGAGTTAAGCAGATCAAGCAAGGAAGACTGGTCAACATCACTTTGAGAACACAAGCTCGAGTCTTTCCCTTCCAAGGTGGGGATTAAACTCTCCAGTTTAAAGTCGTTGCCAAAGAAAAGACACATCATTCGTGGTTTGGCCATCAAATTTTATTTAGTGTATTTTTGGTGCTACCAAAATGCTCCAAGTTGTTCAGCAAGAAATTTTGTGGCAGGTCCACCAAAGCAGCATCGAAGTGAAGAGAAACTAATATTATCCTAAGCAACATCATGTATCCACACCAGATGAACAATCCAGAAATGAAATCTAATGTTTTTATTGAACTTGCCACTAAACATGAAATCAAGGGAAAACAAAAACAGCATGTCCTTATTTATACTCTAATTTATGTAAAATATTTGCGGGGTATCATCTTGTCGAACTCTGTAGGTAACAGCCTACCTAAATACCTAGTTACCTATGGAGAAAGAATTCAGCAAGATGGTGAAAGCAAGAACAGGGGAAGAGACTATGAACTGGGTAGATTTGCAACGGAGTTGGATGTCAAGTTCTCATCTGACCAGTTGGGATCACCCCAGTGCCACAACATGCTCTGCCAGTAACAAAAATCTTCGAAACATTTTTTTAGACGAGGGTCAGTTATTTTTCTTCTCCAATGGCCGTCGGAATAATTTGCCTTCTTCGCCTGCCTCCGATCCCACTCCAAGGCAGCTTTCTGCTTTGATCTCAGAAGACAGAAGCTCTGCAAGTGTTTTGGCATCGCATCGTGCACTTTCCACCATGTTGTGTGCGCTACATCACTTGCGAATTCCTGCATTATGTCCACATTCCAATTGCAATCATAGTCCCGGAAACACAGCCATGGCTTTAGACCCAGATAGTGGAGAACATAAAGAACTGGTGGATCAGCACCAAACAAATGAGTCTTCATCTCTTTAATCTCCTTCTCATCACCAAACCAGAAATGCTTCAAGAAGTTCATGCGCCTTGGTATGCGGTGCCACCATGTAAAGACTTCATTCAAGTAACCCTGATCCCCACCATTGTAGGACTCTATCTCGTTGATATGATCCATTAACAACTGAAATGTGCAGTTTGAAGGCTCAATAACCATTACGCCAGAGTTGAAAAATGTTACATTGTTCCCTGTTGCAGTGATTTCAGGCATAGTGAACAAGAAATCGATGTTTCTTAGGACAAGAAGGTCTGCATCGATAAATATGACCTTGTCATACTCTGTGAGCTGCCAGAGCCTGAATTTGCTGTAGTTCCACTCATTGTAAGCATCACGCTCGGCCATAGGATTCCGGATCCTGGTGATTGTTTTAATCTTCCATCCTGCAGCTTCAAGACCGCTTCTGTGGTGATCACTGACTGTTTCATCAACAAGTATAACTAGGTCTCTCTTTGATCCTGCTAAACGAATACTTTGGGCTGCAGCAATAGCACCACATACATAAACATTGGCAGAGTGGAGAATGGTGGCATATGCTTCTCGGTGAGGAGTATATGAATGTGGCCGTTCTGTTATTGCAAAGAGTCAAAGGTGAATATATCTACAAAACCTAAGTTAGGATAAATGTTAAAGAAGTTTATAAGTAGCAGATGCCAATGGTTCAGTTTACATGTAGCGGATGCCTAATGTTCTACGCTGATCCTTCTTAGATATTCAATTTTTTTATTGTTGATGAGAGTAGCTTCCAGCATGAACAGTTAGAAAATGATTCTGGTTAGGAGAAAAAAAAATGCTGAGAAAACTAACAAAGAATTAGTTCTTATACTCGAGCAAAGAATATTGGAAGTACATGAGCACATTCAAATGAGTTTCTATTTCAAATTAGACAACTTGATTCAGTAAAAATGAGTCTTATTAATGAGCCTTTCAAATTAAAGTCCTAAAATTTCAGTTTCTTACCAAAGAGCAATCCAAAGAAAAGAAATAAAATACTGACCTTTTGCTTCAAGTGGGAGTGCGAGCTCACATGATCCAACAGGAAGCAGTAACTTCTCCTTTAACAGTTGCAGGTCTGGTTTGTATAACCACATATCTCCCTCTCGCATGACGAGGTTCTTGCATGTAAAAAGGTTTGGGATTGGAAAACAGCTGGTCACAAAAAGCACATGCACAGGGTAGTGATCTCCTGAAGAAACTGCAGCAACCTTAGCAGCCGCAAGATGCAAATGCAACCGAGCAACATCTCTTGACCAGCTGGCAGAGCTACCGCAAGGAAGCTTGACTGCGATAAGGTCAAAACGGAAACCTTTAGAGAACTTTGGTTCGGGAAGTTTGGGACAAGAGGGGACTTCGGATTCTTCTTCCTCATCAATCCATTCAGGATACAGTACATCCCAAGTTATATTAGTATCTGCATAATCAAGTTGTATGACAGAAAATCCTGCGTTTGGTAAGAGCTGGTGCCAGTGGTTGATCTCAGAAATGTTAAAATTTAGTAAGCCAATCTTCATATTTCCTTTACTGGAGTCCATCACTTCTGCACATTTTAAAATTCGAGCCCAATCAACATTTGAATTCGACAAATATCGTGAATCAGGTTTTGATTTGTCCCAAATCCATCCAACATCCATAAACCTGGATCAGCAGTGGCAGATTTGACAGGAATAAGTTAAATCCCAGCAATCATAGTTAAAGCATATGGACCATGTTCATCAGTTCTTAAAAATAAGCATCAGGCATGTCTAATGATTAAAATCCAGCAAGAAAAGGAAGAGCGGCAGAAGGCACTTACCTAGAACCAGCATGCAAGGATTGCTCATTATGATAAGCTGCTGGAGGGTGGAGAAGAGTTAAAAAGGTGCCACAGACAATGATTATCAAGACAAGTTTCAAAGAATATATCTTCCAGGCTGAATTCCTCTCTGGGAAAAGATTGTTGAATGGCTTGTCAGCTTGTTTGATGTCACTGCTCTTGTGGGGCCTTCTTTTGTTTCCGTAAACACTAAATCAGGATGGAAGACCACATGGGTACATCAGAACAATAAATCAGATGCTAAATTAGGTAAGATTAAAAAAACTAATCGTTCAATATAGAATTAGAAGACATGAAATTAGAGAAGCTGGAGATACCAGCAAAGCAGGTATGATATGATAAGAAGAAATGTTACGTGACTCTGTTAACAGATGCTAAAATCTGGTTCAAATGTAGGTCTCCAATACCAAATTCATGTCTGTTGATAAAGGGTGTAGTTTGTCATGATGACATAGCTTTCCTACTCTGCAAGTTCCCATCATTGTTCAGAGTTTCATCCACTAAGGAGACTTACTGATTGCTCTTTTCTAACTGCAACGATAGCATTGTCCCACTTTCAGAACTTCATTGCAAGAGGTACACTCGATCAAAGCCACAGAATAGACACAAGGTCAACATCAACTTTATGCAAGATGCTGCGTTCTAAAACTTAATTGCTTTTAAATCATCCAAAATATGGAGAGTACCTTTCCAAATGGGACTGCTGAGACTAAGAAAGAAGTTTCAGAAAGCACTAAACTTGCTGTTTGGTAAATGACTTGATGATGGGGAGGCAATAGACCAAAGAGATCAACACTTGCAACGCTAAGGTGATAGTTTTCAGACTTGTAGGTACAATGCCATGTTCTGTCATGAAAACATCTAAATACGATCAGTTTGAGGATGAATAATATCTTTTTATGACTTGATATTCCATAACATCTGATTAGTTCCACATCTTATCCACATATATGTTCCTCCCATCTAGGTCTTGAGCCAAATTATCCCAGAAATGGTGACAACAAAATTAGATCTGATGTGACAAAAATTTAGGCGGCAACAACATTAGGCTGAAAGATATAACTCAGCACTTTTTCTATTTTTCTTTTGAGTAAGATACCAAGTGTGCCCTCAGTTGTCTAGGACTATAAAACTAAACTCAGTTTTGCCTATCAGCAAACATTATGTAGATTCCCTATCACAAAGAGACTCATAGGATTTCAAAAGTGTGCCCTCAACTTGGATTGTGGAGGGCTAGCTTCAACCATTGACAAGGTTGGATGCAGTTATAGCCAGATTATTATAAGTTTGATGAAGATGCATTTTTTTAGTTGATTTGATGTTCTAGTAGGGGCTTTCAGCTTTTAGGCAGTTCATTCCTGCTATCTAAAGCCTCTATTGAAATTATTCCAGAATTGGAAACAGAAAAATTCAATCTGAGGTCAGAAAAAGTATAGGAGGCAAGAAACAGCAAGCCAAAGATTCATTAATAGTTGCTATTTTAGTTGATCTATTTGGAACCCTCATAGTTAATGAGACTATATAATTCACTCCAGATTGCCTAATCAGAAAAATATTAGCAAGATTCTCACCGATAACAGGACTCGATCGGCCTCCAAAAGTCTGCTATTAACTTGAACTATAGGGTTGTCTTCAGCAGCTAAGAAAGGGAAACTAGATCCCGTAATAGGCAATGATGCTAGGGAACTAGAAAACACACGAGGCTGGAGATCTGGAAGACCCACATCAAAAAGATACCGACTTAGCAACTAGAAAAGCAGCTTAAGAACAGGTTTCAAACACCATATGTTCTTATTTTATTGAAGATATGATTGAGACATGGAAAAGACTTCTTGCTTCAGAACCTTCGGCTCGAACCTTTGTTCTGATTAATTGGCCAAATCCGAGAGCACCGGATGGGAGCTGTGAAGCTTCTACCAAGGAACTATGACAAACAAAGATTCATACGAACCGTGCATTCATCATCTTGGTCATTTTTAGTTCTTGAATCGTATTTTAGCTCCAATTTCTGTCCTATAACAGAGAAGCCGTCAGAATGGTATCCTGGACACTTTTTTTGAGACATCGATGCATCTTTAGCTAATCATCGATAGAAAAATGGAAGAAGAGGGAAGAACAGATGAACAGCAGGAGAAGGAATTCATGTGATATAATCGTAAGAAGTTTAAAGAACAGAGACACTCACGGACTCCCGACGGGTCGATGCCTGGCCTCGACGTGGCCGCCACCGGCGGCGCCCACAACCCCTCGCATCTCTATCCGGCAACCGCAAGCAATGGCATCATCTGCTGTCGACCAACCCAAGAATCCAATCCCATCTGGGAACACACGCAAGAACGAAATAAAAATCAAATCTTTACGGCCGCCATCGACGCTTCCACTCCCCCAGAGATCGAAACGCCAAATCCTGGGGAAAAAGCACCACTCCAACAAAGTGGAATTACCCAGTGCCAAGAAAGGCGGCCGTCAAAAGACGAAGCGTCCTTTAAAGCAAGATCACTCTACCGAGAAAGCTGGCGTGAGCAGAACAATGCTTGAAGAAATGGCCAAGAGCGAGGCAGAAAGGAACGGATAACAACGAAGGAAGGAGGCCACCAACCAGTTGAAGGACAGAGATGGCGAACCCGACAAAGCAACAGGAGGCTGTAAACAGAGGAGGGCAGGGAAGAGAATCCAAGTAGTGGCACCTCAAGCCGGGCAGAGGCCAAGAACAATGGGGGGATGGATGGACTTTGCACAAAAGGAAGGATTTTTACCAGGGAAAAGAGGATTAAACACCGGAATAACGCATGGAAAATGATCAAAAGTTGATTCCCACCGTCATCCAGGTGGCAGGAAGGATGCAGCATCGAACACCTGAAGCCAGCAAGGGAGGGAGAGATTGCCGGAAAGGAAGGATTTTTATAATGGGAAAGAGTATTAATTACTGGAATAAAACATGGAATGATGACCGATGTTGCTTCACATTGCAAGACGGGGACGCAAAGCATTTACAATGTCCCAAAAATTTCATCTTTTTTTTGGCTTTTTTTTTTCTTTTTCTGTAGAAAAAGAGGAGGCACCGGTCACGGAGAGGAAGTAAGCAATTGAGATGATGCTGATGTGACAGAAGCGTGCCAGGTTGGTGTTGTCGTTGAGAAGATGGGGGGTGTGCCGTGTGTGTTGGGGAGTGGGTGAAGGGGGTGTGTGAGGGAGGGAGGAGGTTGGGTGGAAGTCTCAGACAAAGCTTGTGCTGGAGGAAGGGTTGTGATGGGAAGTGTGTTGGATTAAATGCTAATGTCGTCTTTTAGGGATGTTGATCTCATCAGGGCTTCTTTTTTTCTTTTTTTTTTTTTAAGTAGGGCGATTTTGTTAGGGGAAAATACAATTTTTTTATTTTTTTCCGGAATTATTCTCTTTTTATATATAAAAAAATAAGCCATCATTCCCTATTTTTAATATTTTAAAAAATCTCTTTTTTTTGCCTGATTTTAAATTTTTTTAATCAACTATTTATAGTATTTTATGGATTAATTTTTATCCGTAAAATATTATATAGTATATTTTTTAAAAAAAGTATTGTATAATATTTTATTTTAAAAACACTACATAGTATTTTTGATGTCACATTATTTTTGAAATAAAAATTATATAATATTTAAAAATACTATACAGTGTTGTATGGATAAAAATTAACTCACAAAAAACTTTCTGGATTTGGACGGAAAAACATTGTGAAAAGTTTTTGGGAATATTTTTGAAATAGAGAGTGATGGTTTGAAAATTTTGAAAAATGAGGTTGCAATCCAATGAAAAACTTAAAAAAAAGGATACATTTTCGAACAATCATCCTTTTTAGTGTACAATCATAAATAATAAAATATGATTCTTTATCGGAAGAATTTAATTTTTTTTTTAATCACACAAAACCAATTTTGGTATTCCATCAAAATCTCACTTTTTGAAGTACCAATTCTCACCTTTTTATATATATATATATATATATATATATATATATATATATATATATATATATATATATTGGTTTTCCATCAATTCTCACTCTTTTAACTAGAATTAGCATTTAGAGAAAAAAAAAAGTCTCTCTTCTCTACCATAAAACTTTAAAAAAAAGGGTGATTTATGATCAACAGTGAAAGAAAACCTCCAACTAAAGCTCGAGTATTGATGTTAACAAAATTGATAGTTCAAACTTTTCGAGTTAATGATTATCTAAATAAATTCTTCATCATGATGTCAAAACATGCTGTGAGTTCAAAGTCAGGTATCTATCTCTTTCTATATCATCTGATGCCAAACTAGTATTTGCATTATTTTTTTTTTCAAATTGACATGCATTTATTACATGCTTAATTTGTCTATTTTGATTGCATCATGCATTTGGAGTCAATTTTGCATCATATTTGTGAGAGGAAACATTAAAGTTTGATATAAATGGAGCCCTTTCTAATAGTTTAATCTTTATTAGCTTCACATGCCATATGATCATATGGGTAGGTTTGGAGGAAGGAGAAAGTACGATGGGTCTTATATCTCTCTCAATCAATGGAGAGTGATCATATGGGTAGGTTTTGGAGGAAGGAGAAAGTATGGTGGGTCTTGTATGCCTCTCCATCAATGGAGAGAGGCAGCTCTTCATGTGCTGGTCCAGCAAATGCCTCCATGGCTGCAGCATCTGCAGATGCAGACAGGCCAAAAAAATGGACTAACTACAGTGGCAAATCCTCTGGTTTACTGAGGTCAATGTGTTCCTCACATTACCTCACTCCTGAGCTCATCTCTTTGGGCCATTAGGTGGAGTTTGCTGGCACTGCAAAGTGTCAGTCAAAGATCAGGTTGAAGTCCCACATCAGAGACACCTGTATACACTGTGGTCACCCACTGTTACATCTCCATTTTTTTTCTTTTTTCCCTTCCTTCCTGGGAGATGACCATTGATGAAGGTTCAGATGCAGCACACCCACATAAATGTAGCTGGAATCATGGCACTTACCAATGTCTGGCCCATTTCTTGAATAAATGCAAATAAATGGGTGTTAAAGGAGTGGGATCATCATCATCATCATCATCTTCTCATCTCCTATGTGGTGGTCCCTTTTGGTGTGGAATAAAGATAATAGGACAGAGGAAGGTGGATCTGAGAGAATTAGGAGTTTTATAGCATGTGGAGCTTTAGCAATGGCTAAGAAACTTGTTTTGAGTTAGAAATTAAATTTAGTTAGGTAAATGTGTTCTTTTCTAGCTTTGTTTTTAAGTCATGTCTCATTTTACTTTTCTTTTTTTTTTCTAAGGTACTGTTGTTTGTTTCTTGTGGTAGAACTATTTGGATATGAGTGGTTGGGTTTTGTAATCACCTAGACTAGTGTGATTAAAATTTATTATTATTATTATTTTAATGATGTACTTTGGGCTCTTTGTCATGCTAATCTGTTTAAGCTTATAGGTTCTTTAGTTTTTATTTGTTTACATAATATAACAATAAGATCAAAAAATCTCAATTATTAAAGTCGAGATAGTAAATCTTTTATGGTCGTTGAGATGTCTATTTGCATGATCTCATAACGATAATAATAATGATAATTTTCTAGTACCTTTATAGATGTTATAAAATCATACAAGGTGAAAAATAGATTGAATTCTTACTGACAAATGTAGCTTAAAATAACTAAATATATGTTGGTTTTAACTAAATAAATATATAGTTTATAGATAGTAATCTAGATTGTGTGTCATGTCATAAAATTATTATTATTCTAAATTTACGAGTAAATTGAAAAGGTTGAAAAGATGCATTTAATGAACAGTGATGGATTTAGCTCAACCAAGGAAAAAAATCTAAAAAAAAAAAGAAGAGAGAGAGAGTGTAGTTTGAAGGTGATGCAATAAATGTCACTATAGAAAGAGATGGACACTCCCATCATCACATGAATGAATTGGATCCCCAAAGAGTTAAAGGCACATCAAATTGATAGCCAAGTAGGATCTAAGTTTGTCTGCTACTATCAACACTGACATCAAAACTTAGGGTTCTTGGATTTCACCATTGCTTATCATGTTAATGATGTTCCAATGAGAGGTAATAAAAAAAGTTGGACAATCCTAAGAATTTAAACCCAATGCACATTTAGTCGATATAAATCCAACTGCAAATGTTTTTAATCAAACACTGAAATGAATAAAAAAAAATACATGTTTCAAACTCATGACATGATAAAAAACATTTGGAACATAAGTGACCAGTAATCCTGGAGGCTTAAGACTTGGCATATATTGGGTTATAGTAAGAGTCATGGGCTTCAAGATTTATAATGTGTTATCAGCAATAATTATGTGGCTCTAATATACATTTCAGTGAAAGACATTACACAAACATAGCTTCAATTTTACACTCCTTTTATCTTTAGAGAAGTTGATCAGTATAATTCTTTTAGGAATGACATTGTGCCATTTTTTGAGATATATTCCACTTTCTTTTTTTAAATTATTATTAAAACCTCTATACCTGTTTGATGTAAGATTGTTAACTTTCCTAATGCAGAACCTTGTTTTGATTTAAGCCATTTACATAAATACATTATAAAAAAAATTGAATGAAACAATGTTAGCTACACTTGTAGAACCTACTTTTGTTAATTAAAATGTGGCAACCTAAAGAGTTGAAGCTGACGACAAGCCATTGCAGACTCTCCACATGACTTCGCCAACCTTTCACCCACCCACACCACCTCCTAACCCAACTGCAGTCACTGGGAGCAGCTTAGTTTTATAGGTTGTGTAGAACTCGGATGGATCAACAGACCTCGGAGAGCAGGTGGTACCAAAACATCTACTTTAGCTTTAGTTTAGCTGCAACTTCACTTCTCTCTCAACGATTAGAGACCAATCGTGCACTCGAGGAGTGGAAAATGATGTTGGTTAGTGGCACAAAGTAGCATGAGATGACACAATCTCCCTCCTAACCTTGAGTTAAAGACTAAGACACAGTAGCTAATGCATTGTTAGCTGGTTAAGAACCATGTTGTCCTTGTCTTCCAATCTGTGCTCGTTGCAGCTGTGAGAGAGAGAGAGAGAGAGAGAGAGAGAGAGTCCATAGTCTGCTTGTGAGCTATCAAAGCCAGCTAATAAAGCTAGAAAGCAGCTTCACGTTTGATTCTTTTATAAGTTGCTTTTGAACTGGCAATCTCAAGCACAAGTTGCCTAACAACACCACACAAGAATCAAATGATCACATTTGAGTGTGCCTGCTTGAAAACAAAGGGAATAAATCGTTCTCTCCAACCTCCGAACCTATTCACTTTGTCACGGGTGAAGAATGTACAAGTTTTATCTTTGTGTTGATTTCAGAGACTTCAACGAAGCTTGCTCAAAAGATGATTTTTGGTTGCCATATTTGGCACCTTTGCGGGTCTCAATACATGTTCTCATCATAAACATTGAGCATGTCTGTCTTATATTGGTAATTCTTATATTTATAATCTCAATTTAAGTTTACAAAATGCTTTTTTTTCAAGTTCATTAATAATAACAGTTGGCAATGATTAAACTGAAGTTATTGAATGATGCTGATGAGAGTGATACGTATGGAGATTTAAATATCGGAAAGGATATATAAGCGATAACCTCGGCATCCTGTCCAAATCCCTCAGAGGCATTATGTCTAACACCAAGAGCGCAGAACATTGAATTTGACATTGCGGATCAGTGAGCACGTATTCATACGGTAATATCATGGGCAGTCTAAATTGAGACATAATATTACAAGAAAGTTGAATATTCTGAGACATTCCTTTTTGGTAATAAACTTGCTGAAAAACCTTTGAACCGTATGAAAAGTCCAAGGAGGATGAGATTATATTTCATTGTACATGTTCCAGGCTATATATTCGATCTCACGATCCGAACTTGAGACTATCGGATCCAAGGAAGTGTGCCGGGATAAGGAACTGGACCGCAGTAGCCGAATAAGCTTTTCAATTCAGGGCAGCCATTAGGATAAGGGATAAACCGGTGAAACGGATCTCTCTTTAGTCTCTTCCTGTGAAGTGAACCTAAACATCCGTAAGGGTCTTCTTGAAACTGGGCCCGGACAAAGGCCTCACCTTTCTCCGCTGCCTCCTTTGTGCCCGGAGCGGCAGGAGTCCCGGTGTAGAAGAACCTCTCTTCCGGGAATCCTATTGCTAAACGGTGCAAATGAGCGAACCTTTCTTTCTTGAAGTCATAGCTTACAACCTGCCACCACCATTTAAAACAAATGGAATTCATTAGTAATCCACGATGAACACAAAACAACACACCATGGTGTGAGCCGGAAAAAAAAAAAAAAAAAAAAAAAAAAAAAAAAGCAAGGAAAACAATGGTAACTTGATCGAAAAATAAGGCAGAAATAGTACAATCGGAGAAGGTTAAAAAGTTGCACCCGATTACAAAAGCTGTGCAATAAGACTCAAAAGAGTTGGTAGGTGGGGCTCGGTGAATGCTCAAGACCACGGCAATAAATAAGACTGGCGCAAAGAGGACGAGTTTACAAGTTCAAGATTTCAGATCTGATATAGCATATCAACACCTAGATCCACAAACTTTGTTTGGTAAGACAAATGTTCACTTAAGAAAGTTCTAAACAAACTTGACACTAATGGAAAATGAATAAAAACCATTTAGATCTCATAACTGGGCAGCTACAAAGCATACATGGGATATCCATACAATACAATATGTCATCAATAGTCAATATGATAATAATATTTAATTCATTTGGTATATATTTATACGGACAAAATATATAACTGCATCATCTCTTATAAAAAAAATAAGAAATTTCATTAAATGTCATATACAACGATCACACGTGGACTCAAACTTGACACTTTCACTTGTGCATCAACACACAAACCATTGAAATGTTACTACAACTATATTTTCTAATAATAAGTAATACTAGGATCCTCACCTATTCCTCAGAAAGAGTTTCTAGCAGTAAATAAGTCGTTCAAAAACACGAGTATCACAATGACTTATGACGATGATAATTATTGTTTACATTTATGAATCATAATATGAAGTTTAACAACATAACATAAAACTATATATAAATCTTCATTCAGGAAATCAACTTTTCACCAAAAAAAAAAAAAAAAAAATCCACAATCCTAAAAGCATGAGATCATTTAGTGGCTACTTAACAGAGAAATATTTTGTTGAAGCATCAGAGACGTATCTAGAAAACTCAATATCCTAGAAAGAATCTGACATATATCCACAACATACATAGCAAGTACTTAGATGCATCCATGTTTCTTAGTTAGACTATTTACTCAATAACGTACTTGCCATTTCACAGTGATTTAGGCAAGAAAATATAACATTAAATGGCACCTGATGGAAACAAATGCTTTTGCATGATCATTAATTTGCAAACCTTAACCTTAGAATGAAGCACTCCAATGCATTAAGATAATCTTCTATATCATTTATACATGTGACACATCGTTTTATGTTCATTTAAACCTTGATAATGAATCAACAAATTTCAGTGTCAAGCTTCTTTCCAGGCGAATCCTCTATTTGGTTTTCCTTTCCTTTGCTATGCACAAGTTTAAAATATTGTAAATGCACAATAACTACAACTTCTTTTCTAAGAGCTAAGAAAGAAATCTAAAGATCATATAGCTACTCTAAGAATTGGGTGAAATTCATCAAGTAAAACTAGTAAATGTGACCTAGAACTAACGAAAGAAATGATTCAAAGCTCAAGAGACGAACAGGAACTCATGTAATTGTTGAGCTTTAGACAAACCCTGAAGCAAGGATTGTTGTGTGAATTAGTTGAATCGAAATGTCCTATGCAAGAAAGGTATCAGCACGTGTCATCACATCCCAAGTTAGAGGTGCTGCAAACATTTCATTTGCCCAATTGATGGCTTGTGCAAATCAGCCTAGAAGCATGCCAACTGGTACTGCACATAATTGTGCCATGTCACAATAAGAGAAATGCATGCCCCTGTGACAACAAACATCCCTAGAGGACAACTATTATGTTCAGATTTCTCTCTTTTAAAAGAATATATAAAGATTAGTAGAAAGCAAAACATGTTTCGTTAGCTGACATGCTTCCCAACCCAATCAAATTTGTGGAGAAGAAAAAGGAAACACAAAATATCCAAAACTGTATGTGCATGACACACAAGCACACGCAAAATGAACCTAATGATAATTGCAAAACAGTAGAAGCTCACGGTAATATTTTGAGGATAGCTGCCAGTAAGTTCGCGAAAACGACAAACACTAAAAAGAAGGTTCTCAAAGCTATCTCTTGCATGCTCCTCTGTGTGCGCTCTACTCCTGATATTATCTTGCTTTCCTGTTAAAACAAGAAACGATGCACCTTCTCAGTAAAATAGAGTTCAAGATTTAACAATGCAGAATATAACGGCGGATTTAGCAAGTGTCCAGACAGCATATGGTTTTTATGGCCTCTTTTATGGAGGTTATATACATGTCGAAATTATGCAATCAAACGTCACAAGACCTCAGACATTAAAACGGGAAAACTTTGAGAACATTTGTGTTTATCTTTTTCCAACAGGATTCCAATGTCCAACTCTTGGAACTGAGTTTGAAGCTTCAATTTTATGGATGAAGCAGGAAAGTGAATGTAAGGAAAAAAAAAAAACAATATAAAGTATTGCTTCATTTCTGAAGAGAAAACAAAACAGACAATTTCCTTCACCATGAAAGGACAGTCTAATATGGAGCACAAGCTATATGATAGCTAAAAGAGGTATAAAGCAAATACCAAAAGAATAAGATTATTTCTTGCTGAGTACAATTAACTGGCAATATTCACCAACATACAGAAATATACAAAACTAAAACCATCATTAAGAATAAAACATAGAACAACATGAACAAAGTGGCACATTGGAATGAATATGAAAAGGGACCGAGATTCTCAGAAGATGAAGTTATGCATGAATAATCATTGGAAGCTTATCTAAGTTTAACATCAAACTAGCTGGTTAATCAACAACAAGTAAATTGAAGCTTTAATTACTTTAGTATGTTATCTCTTGTAATAATAAAGAAATATACATAGACGGCATGTAAAAGATGGGCTTTCAGAACAGCAAGAGACAAAATCCCTGTACTATATCTCTGTGAGGACCTAGAGTATTCTTACATCAGCATGTGGATTCACCCTTTTGCCTTAAATCTTAACCAGCAACTAATTTTCCCAAGGTAATCATACCAGAGATTACTAAATATATTCATTATACATTTTGGAATTGCAGAACAATTTGCCGGACAAACTCAGTGCATAAGGCTCACGCCAATAAGGGGTGAGAGGAAAATCAATGCATTCAACCTTACCCCTACAACTCTTATCTAAAGCTGCACACTAAAGATTCATTTTTCAACTTGGAAATCATGCATATGCATGAATGAGAGGATAAAATCGAACTACATTAACATTGTGAAAACAGTTTCAAGTCATTTAGCACGCTGGTACTGGCAGATTTTTTGGCAGTCGAAATGTAAATGGTGTTGAGGTGACAGAACAAAGAAACACATGAATGAGTCTGCCCAAAATGTTTTATACCTAATGGATATTACCCCAATTTATCAAGCACAGAAACATGTCCATTTACAGATAGTAAGCAGAAGACACAACCGCACGCCAACCGGTAGGATCAAACACACAAGTGAGTAGTATACCAAACCATCCTTTGGATTCTGCAACAGCCCAATAGCTCTGTGCTTCACTGCGAGGGCCAGCATCCTTCCGAGTTTCCCCACCGCTGAACAAGAGCAGTGCTCCCTCATCCTTAGCTGCACTCTCCACTCCCTCCTGTATATGTGCCAAGAAAGTAGCTGCTTGCCCAGGGTTCTTCTGATACGGTTCCAGAAACCACGAATCCTCACTGTCAATCTTCCCACAGCTAGTGCTCGTATAGATTGAATGCCCAGCAACCATCACAAGATTACGGAGATTTGCCAATGGATAAGAACCCGAACTCAAGTCACCGTCCCTCCGGAAACCCATCATTCTAATTCGGCTTTCGTACATCGAAAGCACTATCAGAATGGCCACACCAAAGGCCAAGGAGGAAAGAAAGACTGCAACGGGATGAAGCTTGTAAAAATAATGAATGCGGTTGGCAACGGAAATCATCATCCCGATGGGACCAATTCGTGATGAGCTCTTAGGCTTTCGGAAGCTCTTGCGAAAGCTTCCGGATTCCAAATCGAAGTCACCCCTGGGGTAGCCATGATAGGATTTGGGGCTTCCTGACCCAAATGACTGGTTTTTCATGTTAGCATGAAACCCACCGATGGAACAAGCATCAAAGAACCTCTCAAGACAGCCAGAATCTAGACAATACCCAATCCATCCAACATTCAATGATCATAAACGCAGATCTCCTACGAAAATTTGAGATTTAAGACAATTCTGAGAGAAATCAAGAGATTCACGATCTTTGACATAAAACCCGAGCAAATCAAATCGAAAGGGAAAAACACCAGAAGACTGAATTATCTTCCCGAGACATCGAAATGATAGAAGTGATTGTATGAACAAACGCCACCGAGATTGAGACGACTTCTATTACCGAAATCTCTGGAAATTCCACCCGAAGTGGGTGAATCAGCACCCAAGTCGACGGGGATCAAAGAAAAACACCAAATTTCGCTGGTTTAATGGTTGATCCGATGCGATTGAGACGGGAGAATGGTGAGGAAATCGGAATTGGGGTCACAGATTCCCCTCGCAACGAGCGAACGAAGAATCCATCGCCTACTTGCTGTTGTCAGTAAAGCACGAACAAGATAGCTCTGAGTCACCGGGCCCCACTCACCAACGCATACCCTCTCTGCACCCGCATTAATACCCGGTCACGTACGTCAGTCAGTTCTCATATGGAGGTGTGTATCGTAGTGGGTAACCGTTAAGCAGGTAACAAAACACTTCTCTAACGCATACCAAGCATTTTTTAGTACCAGAATTATTATTTTGTTCTACATCAAAAATAATAATTATTTTTTATCTGATTTAAATATTATTTAGAAAGCATCAAACTAATTATCATATCATAGAGAACTTAATCCTATATATGTGTGTGTTTGACACACTGCAGTGTGCTAAGAGATGGAAGAAAGGAGGAATCAATGGATTGATGAACTACTCACATCAGCACACTCTTCTTTTAGTTCAAAGCTCATGCCATGCCTTGAACACCTCAAGATCTTATCACTGACAATGAAGAACAAGAGAGAAGCTGAAGTTTTCTTTTCCACCTAATTCTTTTCTTTTTAATCTTATGTTTTTTCCCACTCATTTCTTTCATCAAAATTTCCCTTCATGTCAACATTCTCACCTTTTTGGGGGTCACTGACTACAAAGCCATGCCATCATTTTGTTGAGTATTTTTTGCCAGATTGTGACAGGAATTCTTCTGAAAGTTTATCAGATTTCACAGACCAAGAATAAATGTTCGTCAGAATCATGTTTCAAAAGATGGTGGCACAGAACATGATTTGGTGTGCTCTGTCACCCTGCTGAGGAATGATTGAGATGAAAACAGGAGCCATACACAACTTGACAAAGTTCCATATCAGTAAATTTAAGTGTTTCCCAAGATCAAATGACATATATAAATGATGAATTTGAAAGAACAGTGTCATGGAAGGCTTTCACCAAACTAAACCTGCCAAGAACCAATGAATCAGAAATACCAATGCTGATCCTCTGGTCATTGAAGTTCTATGATGCCTTTGCTCCAGGAAGAAGATCATAAAAAGAACAAGATAGACTCAAACCATAGATCATTAATCATTTCAGTGTTCTCCAAGGAAACACTGGTCACTAAATGGGCTGCTCCTATCAAACTACTCATGTTGTTTGAAGGAATTCATAGCAGAGTTACACATGAACTGCATATGACTCTTTGTATAATGGTATGCATGCAGGCAAACCAACCTAGCTGCTGCTGCTGCTGATGTACACAAGAAATAGACTGATAAAGCACTAAACCTACTTCCAGGCTGAATGAATTTTCTTGCAGAAGCTCTCCAGCATTTCTAGTTTAAACCACTCCTTGTTAAGCTGACAGCAAAACAAAGAAATCCTACATGATTGCAAAACAAAGAGCATTCATATGGAATCAAGACTTGCAAGGCAAGGAAAGAGTTGCAAGGCCCCAGGTGCATTGTACATAAAGGGGGGCAAGAAGTGCAGAACAGAAATGCCACATTCTCACCATTTGTTTGCTTCTGTGGCACCTGTAAATGATTCATGATTGAGGAGGGCCCCAAAGTGATGCTAGTTGGTAGAACATGGCCACCTTGGGAACTTGACATCAATTTCCTATATAAAAGCTTTATTCTCTTCCCCTTTCTTCTCTGATTTGTAGATGTTGAGCACAAACCTGGATGGAATACAGAGATGGAGAAAGGATGCCACCACAATCAGTTACACCATTGGCAAAAGGATTTAAAGTTGCACCATTCATGATGAGGATTTTTTTAAGCAAAACTAGGTTTTTTTTTTTTATATTTCTTAATTTTCATTTCTCCTTAGCAGGTGATGTGGAATCATAGAGGAGTGGTCAAGGCCTCAATGAATGATTTGAACAGGTCTCTTTCTTTCATGTTTGAGTTGGCACCCATAAAACCTGGATCTCAGACTCAGTAAACACCCACTTTTTGTTGAACTAGTCTCATTGGTAGGTATTACTCCATCCATGGAAGTCTCTCTTGGGTCCCATCATATCTAATCCCTTAGATATTAGCATCATACAAAGCTTCATTTTTTTTGTTCCCAAACCTAATCATGACCATTGCCACAATGTACTTTTCTATGCCATCAAACCTCCAAAAGCTTCAAGAAAAGAAAACAAGAGCACCTGTTTGTGTTCCATCATAAGACTTTCTCTCTTTGGACTGAGTTGTTCAAGTGGAATCCAGAGTACTTTAGCATCCACACTTTGGCCATTTATGTCACTGAGAATGTGGAGATCACATCAAAGGTGGATGCTGATCAGCTGATAGGCCCCTCATAGCTTGATTACATGTCCCATGAAATCATATCTACATGATATCCTATTAGCATATTATTTGGTGAAAGCACTAGGGAGGAAAAAGGAGCATCCAGATGCATCACTGGCCCCCATTTCTTTGTTTCATCTTGATGGTTGACATGTATCTTGTCCTGTGTTTGTTGCATCACCTTTGGTGAAATAATGACATGAAGAATATTCAACATTGCTTTGGCTTTACTGGCTGATGGAGGCCATGGGACCAGTTCTTGCTGTAGGTAAAATTTGCTGCCCTCACACACTTTGAAGAACATTTCATTCATGGGGTAAAGCTTGGACTTGAGGTCTGCATGTGGAAGCACTGACAGCAGATAAAGGAAACAAAAGGAATTGAGGCAAAACCATTGGTCTGCAACTGTAGTGGATGTTGATTGGACTCTTATAACACTATTTTATTTCCATGTTGCTCCAAGTATTTTGAGAGTGCATGCCGGAAATATTGATCGAATACTCAAGAAAGAGATGTTAAGTTCTGCTTGTGCCTTCTTTTACATGTATGAAGTGATCAGAAGAACAGCATACACGTAAAGCACTTGCGAGGAAGTCAAAAGAGGAGAGGAGAGGAGAGGCAGCACAGAGCCAACCACTTCGTGTAATTTATAGTTGGCCATGGCCTGAAGACTGTGATGTTCCTAAATAAAAATTCTATGTATTAAGTTAAACCAAATAAAGATGCACAAGCCATTGATGATGATTTAGATCTCCAGAGGTTAAAACATCAAATTACGATTGCTTGATATATTATTCAACTCTAAACTCCAGATTGGCATTGAGTTCAACTTCAAATCTTCTATCAACAAGTCAGAATCCAAAAGTAAGGGGACTAATTAGAGCTATAAGATTGCTTGCATAAGCCGACTGAAAATTAGGAGCATTCCCATTCCCGGAGAGAGAGAGAGAACAGCGCTAGAGCTTGAGGGACAAGTCAAGCTTAGGCAACTTCTCTCGCCTACTGTTCAGATGATTACCACCGACCTCTTGAATCATTTCAGCGGCGGCGGCGGCGGCGGCGGGGTCGTTGAGCTGCACCGGCGGAGGTATTGTTGTGGCATGGATGGCGTCCGTGGAGATGCGTCCTACCTCCTGCCGGCGGCTAATTATCGGAGAAATCGACCAGCCATGCTGGTCGTAGAACATCGCAGCGGCCGGCGGCGGTGACGTCACTTTGTGCGGCTTGTGGACCAGCGAGTGCGCTTGTATGCCGAGCGGCCGGCCGGCGTACGTCCCTCGGAGCGGCAACGAAGCCATGCTCGGTGCGTACCCGCAGTTGGCTTCGCCAAAGCCTGTGCCGTGGCCCCCACGCTTTGCCAGGGTGCGCTCGCGCTTGTGCGCGTTCTGGTGCCCGCCGAGCGCCTGCGAGCTGTAGAACCTCCGCCTGCAGTAGGTGCAGGGGAAGACCCGCGGCTCCAACTCGGTTGTTGCCTCCGCCGGTGGTGGCTCCGAGGGCACTGAGACCAGCGAGTCGATGAGGTTGAGCTCAAGCGTAGGAGACGACGACGACGACGAAGAAGATGAACGAAATACCAACTTGGCCTTTTGTTCTTCATGTTGTGGCGGTCGTAGAGCTGCTCCTCCATCATCTTTCTTCTCTTCACTCTTCTTCCCCGCTCCTTCCATCAGGCTCGAGCTCGCACAAGTATGTGGCCAGCATGAAGTGGTAGGACGAGACGCATGGCATGTAGTATGTATGCTATCTCACAAGGATCGAAGCTTCATCGGGTTTCAAAGTTCGGATTCCACATAGAATATATATATATATTAAAGGATGGTGAGAGAGAGAGAGAGAGAGAGAGAGAGAGAGAGAGAGAGAGAGAGAGGGTCATTAAGAAACTGACAAAGCTTGAAGTGTCTTCTTCTATATCCTATCTGCTTCACTTCTTCTCATAGTCTGCAAATCTGCCATTCCTAAAACTTGCCCTTTCTGTATCTCCAGATAAGGAAGGAGATATTGTATCGGAGACGACGCATCTTTGTTGTTGTTTTTGAGATTTTATTGCTGCAACTGCATCACAAGCGAAAAAAGAAATGCATGGACCGAGTCAGTGGATTGCTCTTAGACCATTCAGAGTAACTATGCCTATCTGCGACTGTAGCAACATCATCATCATCATCATATTTTATCCTATCGATTATGTTCTCCACCACTGTTTGCTTTTCTTTCTCATCATGTGCATTGACAGAACCGTGTTAGTCCAAACCAACAAGCTAGTAGTTCTTTGTTCTTTTAAGGATGAGTGAGTTATGCAGCAGCACCCCAACTCCTTAAGTTTGACCCATCAATCCATTTGCTTCTTCTTTGGCGAGTACCAGTTCTCATCCAAACCAGCCACCTGATTAGGATTGGACAACTCCCAAGTACCATCTATTGACCACTACTTCCCAGTGGCCAAAGCTCACAAGGAACGTTTTAGTACCCTAAATTTGTGGTTCTCTGAGATTTATGTTTAACTCTTTTTCATCAACCACATCAGAAATTTGTTTGACAACAAGAATTTACTGTGACAATAATATACTTGTAATTTGTTGTCTTCTGTGCAGGCTCCAAAATCCTCACTACATATCCATCCCCATATTATGTGTTTAATTTATTTTATATATATATATATATGACTATGAGTATATAGTCTCCTATCAAACCTATGTAAAGTCCAAGGAGGGTCGGCATTCATAATCTTTAAATATTTTTTTTAAAAAAAATATTTTTTAGTCAAAATTAATTTCAAAATATTATATTGTGGTTTTTTTGTAATAAACCACCGAAAAGATACGATGGCTTATTTTTAATTAATAAACTACTGAAAAGAAGATGCCGGACAATTGATTTTTAATCATGCAAAGACAAAAAAAAAAATCACATGATGTATTTAATATTGATGCATCTGTTCCCAAATCATTCTAAAACACTTTTTCTCTGTGATATGCTCACTCACAAGATTGATGTGGCTCAAAAGTGTAGATCCCATCACATCAACTAACACATCAATGGAACAGTTTCTGCAGTGATCGTAGTCGTTAAATAATGGAGAAAAAAAAATCAGACATTAACTAATGTTTAATGTGCCTTACATGAGAGATTTGTGTGGCACACTCTCAATGGGATCTCCCGTGTCACCTATGTAATGGAACATAATTAGATTAAATACTATCATTAACCTAGGGCAAGCTAGTAGTGTGACAAAGGGAGCCAATTGAGGATGGCATTGCAACACCAACAAAGTGGCCGACAAATAGATAGGGGAAAAGCTGTACCTGAATCAAGAGTTGTCCTGCACTTCCAAGTTCAATGGTAGCCTGTGTATTCGAGACTTCCTTTTCCACTTTATGATGAGCATTTCTATACAATTGTGATGCCATGCTGAGGTCCACCAGGGCACTCTTTTCCTTGGATGCCCCACCTAAAAAAGAAAGACCCGAGAGCAGAGATCTAAATCTGCTCTCAGTACTTTCTGTCAAGCTTTCAAATGCCAAGATCCTGCAAGATGGACTGTGTCAGGTGGATTGTCCATTCCACCTGGGCTGTCAGGTCTTTGTTGGGATCCTCTTGTCAACATCTGGTGAAAGTAAAAGAGATTGACTTTGGACGGAGATCACGGACAGGACTTGTTTCAGATCCATCAAACCACACTCGGGATGAATGGACCCAGATGGATAACCACACAAAACTCTCTCTCTCTCTCTCTCTCTCTCTGATCATCATAGAGTCGAGAAAATTTAGTCTGAAGACTACAAGTGAGAAACCAAACCTGTGAATACGGATTTTGCTGAAGAATGAAAGTTGTAGAGTAAGATGTCTTCACTCGGCAGGTTCTCCTCCTATTCTCCTGCAAAGGCTACCAGCTGAGTTCTTAGGAACGCAAAAGAACGTGCCAAGTGGAGGTGCTAAAAATCTTGGTAGTGTGCAGCAGTTATATTTGATGGTAAAAGGAATGTCTACTTTACCCAGCATTAAAAAAGAACATGCATGACAGGTACTCACTGAGCTGAGAAAGTGGAAAGTAGAGCAAGCATCACAAGTGTGCCAAGTCGAAGAGTTCATCCAAAACTGTTCCGAAAACCATGGATAAGATTTCATTGACGTTGATGACACCTATTAGGATGATGCACCACATGATATCTCATGTGGGATGTTAAAATTCCATCCATTTTAACGTATCATCAAACACACACACACGCATGAATATTTACTGTGGCACTTGCAAATATAAATGATGGCCAGGAGATGACATATAACGTGAAAACATATTGAGTACTTAAAAGTTAACAGGTGCTTAGATGAAAAAAATATACTTGAGCCTTCCTACAAGTCGATTTTTTTATCACTTACTTTAAATTAGCTAATAATTGAACTTTTTTATTTTATCATGTTCCACTGGGCATTACTCTCGAAATTTATGCCCTAAGTTTAGCAGCTTCTTTTTTATGAGGAAAATGAGAATGTTTGCGAACTAATTAATCATATGCACAATTAGAAATGAATGGGGTGATAGAGAAAATAGAAAAAAAAATTGCGAAATGCAGTAGCGATTCTACACAACAGGGAAAGAAAACTAAAAGACCTTGGCAGATACCATTTGCATGCACAGTGCATTAAATAAGAGAACAAAGATTAATGTGTCAACAAATACACTGATTGTTTTGTGCAGCATTGGATACTTGGATTCTATGGAATGAAGAAATTGGCCATGTTCACCTCACAGACAATATCCAACCACTCGAGAACAGAGAGTTTCTAAATTTTCAAGTCATAGAAGACATTTACAGGTTTGATAACAGGTGACTTAAATTAACAATCTATTCATAAAGAAAGAAAAGGTCACCATAATTAACAGCCTGCTTTACATGACTATCAAATACTTCAACATTAAACACAACAGAAGTTAAACAGAAACATTTTGTCAATTTAATAAGAGAAAGTAATGCCCAGTCCAAACTGACCTGGTACCAAATTTTTATATCTTCCAAAAGATTATATATTTGTATGTGACAGCTCATAATTTGATTGCTTAATGAGGCGCGTGACATAACTTCACAATTCCCAAGTTTTCTGGAGAGGTAATTCGCCTCTGGCAAGTTTGTATGCTTTGCTCTTGAATTAATACATCCTTTTCATTTAAAAAAAAAAGGTGTCAAATAATGAGGGGAATCAGTGATTCACAATACTGGGATCAAGGTAATTTCACCCTCATTTCCTTGAGATTTTCCAATGTACAATAATATGCACTCAAATTTAAAACTAAAATAACATCCTTTAAAAACCAATAAGCAATTTCAGATTTACTCGACTAGCAAGAACATAAAAGATAAAATCAGAGAAAATATAGCCAACCTTAATCTTTATTGCAATCCTAATTCATAGTTAATCATGATTTTGATCATTGAAGAGCCACAAACCAAATGTGCAACCATCGTGACTCTGATGTCCTAGTGCATAAACCAAATATATCAAATTAAACTTTAGAAATAGATCGTGTAGAATTAAAATGCCTCCAGCAACAGCTGAACGTCAGATCCATAAAGTTGAACTCCTAGTAAACGTCAGCTAACCAGTAACCAAATGAGACAACATGATACCTATCTCTTGAAACGTACAATCATAATCCAAAACCTCTACTGTTGATCTCAAGAATCATCACATTACACGATAGCATTTGCTGCACTAGCAATCCTCGGCCACAGATCTGCACATTCCTTCCCGATGGGTCCTGTGATAGCAGATCCTGCAGCAATTATGACAATTAACAGAATACTATTAAGTTCACGCCCTTGAAACAACAAGAACAACTGAAATAGACCATGAAAGGAAAATATATTATGGTAATAGCATGTTTTGACTAAACAAGTATCCATTGTTTCATGGCATTAAAGTTGAGGTTCAGTAAGCAAGACATTTTACCAAAATTTAAGATTTCACTTGGCTTATTATGTCATTAAGGAATTAAGCTTTTTCATCTTTTGGAGTGAAAAGATTATCCGTGCTTCATCAAACGTACCTTTCATTTCACCTTTGGGATTAACAATCACTCCAGCATTATCTGTATAATATGGAAGGTAAAAGCATTAGATGGCTGGAAGTATAAAAGAGAACAATAGGCATTTCTGGAAAGAGAAAAAAAAAACCAAAGGACACTGTGAAGTTGTTCGTGCTCTGCACGTAGAATATTAAGAAAAAGGAATATATTTGCACTATGAGATTCAGAAAGTGATAAACCCATCACATAATGAAATGATCTTCTCTAAAAACTGGTAGATTATGATATATGCAAATATATCATCACAGTTGTAGAAAAAGACTTGCAACACAAAACCAGCAAATGGTAAATGACTAGATACTAAAGGCATATGATATACATAAACAATGTTAGTGACTAGATGACAAAAAATATTGCAGACAAATAAATATAAGCATTCAAGGAAATGGAAGGACAAACAAAAACTTAACAAAAACCATACTGAATAGTATAACAGTTCAGACCAAGACCCCAGAAACATCAGGAGGGAGAGTGTGATGGGCAGAAAACCAAAAGCTAAAACCACAAAAAGACCAGATACCTACTTCTGAAGACCAGTGTGGTCATCCAACTAAATGTAAAGCACTCCAAAATCACCTTAAAGAGGTATCACTTCTGAGCTCCTCTTTGAAAATCTAAGGAGACCATAATTTGGACATTTACAATACCTAGCAATTTTAAAGCACCTAGGCTTTTTAACGACACTACATTCCAGATTGTCTGATACAATCTGAAAAGGGTTCAGATCTATTTGCAGGATGGAGCCCAAGCAAAGCGTTCGCACTTTCAGATTGAAACCACATTAAGCCTTGATACAGCTGAGTGTCGCTCTCCCAGAATGTAAACAACCCTCTTTACTCTAGGAAAAACAAAACCAGTAAACATTTATTTTCCTATAACAAAATGAATATATGGACAGTTAACAGCGATGAAATTTCACTCATCCTATGGTCCCATATAAAGATAATAAAATTTTCATCTCAAATTCATGACAATTTTTGCAAGCTTGTAATAAATTGATCAGGTAAACCAACTATATAGTATATAGAATGATATCGATCAGGTAAATCAACTACGTAGAAGATTATCACCTACATTTATATCATGTCCACATTATCTCAAACATCTACATCAATTAACTTGACAAGATAAAGGAATTTCTATATACAAAAGTTCGAAGCTATCTATCTTGCCGGATGTAATCATAAAGAACACGTTTTCGGCACAGTGACAGTAGCAAAAGCATTAAGAGGATCACAACCAAATTAGAAAAGAACATAAAGAACTTGCAAATGGAGGCCATTCAACAAACCTTCAAAATACATGTAGACGCCGTCCTTTCGGCGCCAGGGCTTGCGCTGGCGGACGATGACGGCGGGCATGACCTTCTTCCGCAGGTCGGGCTTGCCCTTTTTTACGGTGGCCATGACCATGTCCCCGACGCAAGCGGAGGGAAGGCGGTTAAGACGGCCCTTGATCCCCTTCACGGAGATGATGTAAAGGTTCTTCGCCCCCGTGTTATCGGCGCAGTTAACCGTCGCCGCCACCGGCAGACCCAGCGACATCCGGAACTTGTTCCCGGCCGTTCCTCCGCGCCCTACAAGCAAACCCCGCCGGAGCAAATCCCACTCAAACAACACCACATAAAACCCTAAACCTTGGATCTCGGATAGAAGCCGGATCACAGAAGCAACAAAAGAATCAATAGCAATCCAAACGGAGATGGGAGGCATACCTCGCTTCGACATCTTGGAAGGGCTCGAGCTGCGACGCGATGCGACGACGGAAGAGAGCGGGCGCTGCCGCTATCTCGCGGTTATATAGGCGAACGGAACCGAGCTAGGGTTTTCTGGCGCTCGAATCACGAGATTGCCACTGAGAAGGGGGAAAGGTTTACCTTGTTAGGTTTGAACCAAACCGATCATGAATCGATAGCTTAGCAATTTCAAATCAAATCGGAACCAAATCTAATGGTTCGGTTTGGGTTTTTGGAACGAAACCAGAACCCAAATTAACTTTAAAAAAATTAAAACAAATGGGTTTTATGATACGGCAATTAACACAGTAAATACTTTAAATGAATCGAAAATTTGAACCGAAATCGAAACCGAAGTCTTACTACGGCAACACCAGCGTCATCGATGATCCGCTGGCCCGATGGCCGGGCCTCACGTCGTCGTGACCTCCCATGGTGACGGCGAGCCTGGTGTTCGCCGAGGGGAAGTACAACGGCGGCTCGCTTGCCGTCTCCTCCATCTACCCGAAGCTCCCGGATGCGGCGGAGCTGCCGGTGGTGGGAGGGAGCGAGCTGTTCGGTATGGCCCGCAGCTGCGTCCTCTCCGAGACTTACAAGGGCACTAAAGACACGGTTGTTCTCGAGCTGGATGCGCATGCATGCACTAAATCTACCACGCTACCTTCCCATAGTTACGCGTTCTCATCCATAATTATACAACAAAAAAAAAGATTAGGCTCAGAAATCGAGGAAGAATCCAATGGTCATCTGCAGATTTTCTACGTGTAAATCCAATTCTTGGCTTAAGATAACTTTGTCAGAATTATTTGTCCATTAAAAAAATATCACAATGATCGAGAAAAAGCAATTTTCTTACGCAAGATATACATTGCACAATATGATAGTTGCTAAAATAGATTGGCTTTTCTGCCATTTAAGTAACATCACATGATTCCTGGTTGCAGATGAGGTTGCATGACTATCAAGAAAACTGAAACTGATTTAAATATACAGAACAAGAAAAAAAATTATAAAAAAAAAAGGGATTCAGAGATAATTACAGGAAAAAGTTGGAGAATGTACACGAAGATTGATCGAGATGAATTTCGCGTTTTACGTCGACTTTAATCTGTCGAGCCGAAGCTTTTTCTGTATTTTCAAGAATGAAAAGGCATTACAATCAGCTTATTAATAAACTCACCGGTGGTTACCCAAAAGAATTATCCGAAAGAAAAAGAAGCACACTAACCAAGTTGGCATGGATATCAGTTAGAAGAGGCTGAACTAATGAGACCAGGTTCGGGATATCAGACTTCAACATGTTCTGATCTCGCTCCTTACCCATTAGCAAGCCGATGAATAGTTGCTTCTCTGGGATGAGCTTCAAAGCTACCTGTTCATCAGATAATTTTTCAGTTCCTTTTCTGCTCAACTTTGATGAAAGAAGAACAAACACACACTCCCAGATTCCAGACAACCTACTCCAAGAACAGTTTTAAACACAACATTTTGGAACTTCATTGACAAAATCTGCAGTCTGGAGTTAAGAGGGCTTTGTACTTACAAATTGACACTAAGTTGCACCTAAGTATATCGGGCTTAATAAAAACAAACTGATCTGCTGAAAAGAACACACTAATATGTTGTTTGCTCCCCTTAAGCTTCATCAGTTTGCTTGACACTGCGCCAAAACATTTCTCGAACAGAATTTTTCTATAGAATTGTCTTTGCAAATAAAAACTTAAATATACTGCTAAGAATTTTCTTTTATCATGCTTCTCTAGAGTCTGCTTCGTGTTACAAATGAAAACAAATGAATAACTATTAAACATCACTCATGGAGCTTATCTGAAAACAATGAGGTGGTATGGGCCCCTCCCTCATCCCTTCTTGCTTTGCTGTTCTTTTTGTGGGTCAGATGTTTGAGTTTGGTGGTGGCAAATGAGGGAAAAGAATACTAGGAGAAGTTAGAAGAGGAGGATGGGAAGAGAAGAAAGATGTGATGGTGTATTTTAATCTGGCCAAACAACAACATTAACCATATGGGCAAATCTATGACAAAAGGACCAACTAGGTTAATATATCATCGGTATATGGATAAAATTGACAAAAAGATATATAGTATTAAATATCAAGGTGTAATGCTGGGACCAATAGTGCAATTACCCCCTCTATTTTCTCCCACAAAGACAAGGATCACAGCAGAGTATTAAAAAGTGCATTCTAGCAACAAGAGAAAACTTCAGACATCAAATGAATACACTCATTACCTTGTAAGCGGCAGATGAGATCCAACCATGCCATGGTTTTAGTGTAGTCTTATATGCTTCTTCAACAACTTGTTGAAGACTCAATTCAGAATCCTTATTTAGTATCTCTAGTAGTGCAACACTAAAATCCATGGACCTGATATAAAAAACATCTGAAGCATGAGAGGAGGCACCAGCAATATAACAACAATACACTAGTTGACATCATGGCACATGGATTTGCTAGAGAACATAATGGCTTAACAAAGGCAAAAGAATTATGATAATATATTTATTAAAAGCTTTTCATATAGAAAACCAGAAAGATGTTACCAACAGAAATAAAATTTTGAATAATTTGCATGAAGGTGTCGTTATCTTTCAGAAATGCCACAATTGTGCTGTTGGAGAAATCGCAGGGACATGTCTCATGTCCTCTAAAAAGTAAATTGCCTTAGGATTCTATAATATGAAACTATAAATGGATATCAACACCTATGGTTTTAAAAGGACTAGTAGGATTTGAAACCATCAATCAAAAGGTAGAGAAGGTTTTGTAAAAAAAAAACCTGTTATATGGAAAATATATTTGTCGCCTTCTTTTTCCCATTTTGTCATCTTTTTTTACCACATCAACACTGTTAGCACCACCTCCTTGGCTTGTATGCTGCCTCCTCATCATAAATGATCATCATTACAAATCGTCCTATGAGTTTCTCACACTAGCATCATTCTCATCATCGCCTTTACTACTGCTCCTGACATTGACTTGCCTCTCACGATGATGTCATTGCTAATACCACCTCATGTGTCATGGCTACCACACACTTCTCATCAATATCACCAAATCACTTTGTCATCTCCACTAGCACCATCATTTTGACAATCACCTCTAGCTAGTGGCATCATACCCTTTACAAATATATCAAACCTTTCATCATTGCCACCACAATCATTGCAATGCATATCAAGCTTTTACCTGTATGTGCTGTGTTAAGAAGCATATTACTTGCATTCTATATATAGTATATGAAACCAATATATATTATGTATCATTGTACAAACATATCACATTATAAAAGAATTAACATACTCATCATAGAGTGTTTCATGTTTAAGTTGTAAATACCACAATAAAAAACATGATGTTTACATTATATATCATATGAAACCAAAATATATGTTATTTATCATGATATTGATGTAATAATGATTAAGAACATGTATCCACATTACCAATTATAGGCACATAAATTTTCAAGTGAATAATTTATTGTGGTGATTTAATCAGATATGCAGTATCTAGAGCCATATGTACGATGATTGAAACTCAGAATACATTTATAAAAATAGAAGTAGAAAATGAACACCATAAGTTTTACAACTAGTACAATGTTTATGAATATAATATCTATACAGTGTCATATTGCGTCGACACATTAAGCTATAGTTAGTAGATTTATGCTAATAAATCCAAGGACAAATATGAATTTTGGAGGATGGAAGAGCACACTCTTTTAATTTCTCCAGAAAAAAGTGTTCATGGAATTTCTGAGAGATAACAGTGCACTCGTGAAAAATGCAAAAAAATATCAAACGATATACAGAAATGAGTGTTGAAATTCCATGGACAGGCATAAGCAGGAAAGAAGAAAGCATTGGAAAGGTCGTCAACCTTGTACCTAGTAAGCCATAATGTAGCTCTTGTACAGCTATCAGATTTCCTTGCAGTTCCCTCGCTCACCTCATTCTTGATTATATCTACCAAACTTGAGTAACCTGATGCGTCCGAAACATATACATCTTCCAATCTCTATAGAAGTAGCAATTCTTGGCACATTAACATGGTCTTGAAGGTAATTGTTGCATCCTAGCAAATTAGTGTCATGCTGACATATACATACTAAATGCCACTTATGTGTTGCAATATGAACATTTTTCTTTTGTTTCTAATAATATTCGATACCTGTGGTATGATTATGTTAGTGAAATGGTTTTCTTTGGAATTTAACTATTCAAGAAAAAAATTAGTATAGGTTGTGTGCTTCATGACTTTAGAGCATATTTTACTTGATGTCATAAAAGTAACTTGCAGTACTTAGAATACCAAAGCCTGTCAATGACAAAAATTGTGAAATGATGATTGAGCTTGTAAACCATGTACAACATGAGGTATTGCCATACATAATAAGCAAATCAGACTTTATGGATCAGGGTTGATAATTAACGCTCATCACTAACCCTAGAAGGACATTTTAGAAAATAATGAAATTATCCAGTTTACTGGATGTGGAACTGTCAAAGAACACATGGCATGAGGAAGTTGAAGTTTCAAGAAACGCCGTTCCCAGATTCCTTGCAGCAGATCCTGCTTGGTTGGGATGAGGTTGCTGTCGCCATCTGGTGGTCATTGTATAATTTGGTGACCCTAGATTGGTACCGTGTGGAAGACACAAGCATCAAATGGTCCCAGAGAAAGAACGATATTGATGTTTCAAAGTGGACAAAGGTGTCAAACAGGAGCAGATGAGACTACACATCAGTGATAAATTACATCGGTCTTGGACCCCTAATAAAAGATCCGACCACCATATGACAATTTTGTTCTCAATTTGTTTGGCGTATGGCTTAGATCTTATTCTCATCTCAAAGCCAAAAACGTTCTTCTCTTCGGCAGGTAAATAAGGCTGACAAGCACCCTTCCAACGGATTAAATCCTGAGCATTTCCTATTTTTCACATCCTTCAGAATGGAAACAAGGAAAACTTGTATCTCTGAGGTGAACAAAAAAGGTGACTGCTAGCCAGTGAATTTGAAGATCTAATTGATTATGTTCGCATTAGCAATAAATTGGACCCATATATGCCTTGCTTCTCAATCCAAACCACAAGCTTTTGAACGAGGTGTTAACCACATTGTGTCGAACACGTCCTACGCACTAAGGAGAGGGAAAACGCACAATCTTACAACGATTTAGATAACACTTGAGACGAGAAAAGTTGTAGAGTAGGGAGAAAAGTAAAACGATGGAATGGATTTACCTCGATATTCCGCTGGATGTCGTGCCTCAGAACGGCCACGGTCGGTCCAATTTTATCTGCACGCACACCGGTAATCCATCGATTCACACAACCATTCAAATTCACTCTTTACATGTTCTCAGTTCCATGAAAGTGAATGTTGCAGGAGCCATAGATTCGGTGTATCCAATTAGGTGACGGTAGATGTTTAGAAATCATGGCCTTTCAAATATATCCATGGATATCCGTAGGTCATTTACTCGATGAACCGAAACCACTAAATTGGGAAGGAAGAGCCGATGATTAGATGGCAAAGAAGCTAAATCTTCCTGGCTGTGTAGTTCTACATGAGAATCCCTAGAGAAGAGGAGAGGAGAGAGAGAGAAAGCAGATGCGTACCAAGGAATTGCAAGAGCAGGTTGGAGACGGCGAGAAAGGCCACGGTAGAAGCGTTCCCCTGATGCTCGACCAGGGAGAGCTCCTCGACGGCCAACCTTATCGCAGAGCGATCCTTATCCTTGGTCTTCTTCTTCGTCTTCTCTTCCTCCTCCTCCTCTTCGTCTTCTTCTTCTTTGCTCATCTCTCCTTTGTCCTCCCCCAGCCTCATTCACCTTGGATCAGGGAGCCAATCCTTCGCAGTCCGCCATTGGAGAAGGGGAGTTGTGGTCAACGAGAGCAGATGCTGACCTGTTCTTGGAGTAGCCGTAGCCAACGTCATGTGGCATTAAACAAATAAATAAATAATACTTATTATTATTATTATTATTATTATTATTATTATTATTATTATTATTATTATTATTATTATTATTATTATCGTCTTAACATTTGCATGTGGATAACATTTAATTGAATAAGACATATTAAGTGCATAAGATTATCGTCAATATATAATCTAGAAGGACTCAATATAGATAGTTTTATTTTTAAATATTTAAAGAGATTATTTCTGTAACTCATCTCTTAGATCATATATGAAGATAGACTAATAACATTTCTTATATTACATCAAATTGCAAATCTAATAAAATAAATAAATATTTATTGAACATATACTATGGCCCTATAATATGATCATCACAAGTATAAACTTATATATCCTCAACTCGATAAATTTCTCACATCACATATATATTAATTTAAGCATAAAAAAGACTTCTTTGACAATATCCAGAGAATAAAGTTACTCAAATAATTTTGCTTAATTTTTATTTTACTGGATCCATACTCAAAAACCCTATTCTTTTTATAGGAATATTCTATCAGGAGTTGTGAGAATTTTTTTATCTGGAAATTAATGAAAAATGAGTCACTAAAAACCCTTTTTCCAGATCAATCAATTTATTAGCAACATAGAGCAGTAGCGGCTGTGCTCCATAGCTTATTGGCCCCCTGGCTTACCAACCACAATGAGATGATGAGAGTGCACAGCAAGGAAACAATAGCATTGTGATCATTTAAATATGCTAGAAATGTGGTGTTGTTCATCATCGCCCTAAATAAAATAATAAGTTGTACAGTTATCATATGCTAGTCATGAGAGACATGGTAAGTACATCCAATAGGAGAAGTTGACCAAACTAACATGATAGTTTATTTCGATGTAGGTTGCAATGCTTTTGACTTTGGGTGATGAGGTTAAGTAGGACAATGACCAACACTGTTCAACCAGGGTTAGGTTTAGATTGATTTGCGGTGGTGTTGAGTTGTAATGTGATAATTATAAATTGTAAGAGAATAATTGAATCGATTTACAAGACTTGTGTTGGTGAACCTTTTACGCCGTGGCCGAGGTGTCAGCACGGCTTAGTCCAGTCCCGAATGCACAAGGTTGCCCACGCAATCGCTCGAGTGGAGGCGAGCTTCGGGTCGGATTTGGTCCAGGCATCGTCTCCCGAGTGCGGTTCTCCCTCGGTGGGTTGCTACTACTTCGTTGTTGGTTCCTACACAAAGGTCGGAGTCGAGAGGGGGATTTCCCGACTCGACCCCTCCGAAGCCCAAGTCAGTGTTGAGTGGAGTTAGGAGTTGGGTGTTCGAAGTACCTCCTCTCCCGGCGTTGGTCAAAGGGTCGACTTTTATACCTGTGAATGAGGGTCGGTCGTACATGGTCCGTTAATGGTTGCTGACTCCTTGAGCGGTTGGCTTGCATGAGCGTTGACCGAGCTATACGGCCCTACGTCGAGCGATGCCGTTCCGAGCTTTCCGAAGCGGCTCTATGGTGTGCAGCGTTGAATTGTATGGCACCGAATAGTATGAGAGAGGCGACTATCTTGTTCAAGTCTAAGGTGTTGCGCCGTGTCATCACGGGGCTCTTTTGTTGGCATTGACGTGATCGCTGATCGCTACCATGTGGATGGTGCCAAAATATGTTATATCATTCTCTCTCCCCTCAAAGAGGTATGCCTTGGGTTCCTCATGGAGGGGCTTGGGGCATGGCTTGGTGCTTTCTTTGGTTGGGTTAGCTGTTGTGTTGGGATTGTTGGTTTAGTCATTGATTGATCGAGAGCTTCTATTCGGGAGCTAGATTAGTTTAGCAATATTGCTTGAGTGTAGGACTGGCCGAGATGCAACTTAGACATTGGATTAGCCACGAGGCGTGACTCGGGAGTTGGATAGCCCGAGATGTGACTCGGACGTTGGATTGGCCATAAGGCGTGGCTCGGGCGTTGGACTGGTCGAGATGCGACTCGGATGTTGGATTGGCTATGAGGCATGGCTCAGGCGTTGGACTGGCCGAGATGTGACTCAGATGTTGGATTGACTGCGAGGCATGGCTCGAGCGTTGGACTGGCCGAGATGTGACTCGGACGTTGGACTGGCCGTGAGGCGTGGCTCGGGTGTTGGACTGGCCGAGATGCGACTTGGATGTTGGACTGGTCATGAGGCATGGCTCAGGTGTTGGACTGGCTGATATGTGACTCGGACGTTAGATTGGCTACAAGGCATGGCCCGAGCGTTGGACTGGCCGAGATGTGACTCGGAGCTTGGACTGGCCGCAAGGTATGGCTCGGGTGTTGGATTGGCTGAGATGCAACTTGAAAGTTGGACTAGCCGCGAGGCATGGCTTAGGTGTTGGACTGGCCCAAATGCAACTCGGACGTTAGACTGGTCACGAGGCATGGCTTGGGCATTGGACTGGCCGAGATGTAACTCGGACATTAAATTGGCCTCGAGGGGTGGCTCGAGCATTGGACTGGTCGCGAGGCATGGCTCAAGCATTGGATTGATCGAGATGCTACTCAGAAGTTGGACTAGTCGCGAGGCATGGCTTGGGTGTTGGACTGGCCGGGATGCGACTCAGACGTTGGACTGACCGCGAGACATGGCTCGGGTGTTGGACTGGCCGAGATGCGACTTGGATGTTGGACTGGCCACGAGGCGTGGCTCGGGGGTTGGACTGGCCGAGATGTGACTCGGATGTTGGACTGGTCGCGAGGCGTGGCTCGGGCGTTGGACTAGCCGAGATGCGACTCAAATGTTGGACTGGCCGTGAGGTGTGGCTCGGGTGTTGGACTGGCCACGAGGCGTGGCTCAGGCATTGGATTGACCGAGATGTGACTTGGAAGTTGAACTGGCTGCGAGGCGTGGATTGGACGTTAGACTGGCCGAGATGTGACTCGGATGTTAGACTGGCCACGAGACGTGGCCCGGGCATTGGATTGGTCGAGATGTGACTCGAATGATGGACAAGCCGTGAGGCGTAACTCAGGTACTATTTGACCGAGGTGCACCACTGGGGTACTCTTTGGCTAAGGTGCACAACTCGGGCACTGTTTGGCCAAGGTGCACCATTGGGCACTGTTTGGTCGAGGTGCACCATTGGGCACTGTTTGGCCGAGGTGCTCAACTCGGGCACTGTTTAGTCGAGGTGCACAACTTGGGCACTATTTGGCCGAGGTGCACCATTGGGGTACTATTTAGCCGAGATGCCCAACTTGGGCACTGTTTGGCCAAGGTGTACCATTGTGGCACTATTTAGCCGAGGTGCACCATTGGGCACTGTTTGGCCGAGGTGTACAACTCGGGGTACTATTTGGTCGAGGTGCACCATGTGGGCACTGTTTGGCGGAGGTACACCATTGGGGTACTATTTGGCCGAGGTGCACCATTGGGGCATTGTTTGGCCGAGATGCCCAACTCGGGCACTGTTTGGCCGAGGTGCACCATTGAGGCACTGTTTGACCGAGGTGCACCATTGAGGCACTGTTTAGTCGAGGTGCACCATTGGGGTACTATTTAGCCGAGGTGCACCATTGGGGTACTATTTGGCCGAGGTGCCCAACTCGGGCACTGTTTGATCGAGGTGCACAACTTGGGCACTGTTTGGCTGAGGTGCACCAATGGGCACTGTTTGGCCGAGGTGCACAACTCGGGCACTGTTTAGCCGAAAGGGAATCCGACAAAGGGGGCCTTGCTAAGCTCTTCATTGGACTTGTGAAATTCCTTTTGAACCTCATCAAGACGTCGATTGACCAAGCACAATTTAACCTGGAAAGAATCCGCTAAATCAGACGATAACGTGTCGAGCTCGGGGGCACTCAAGTAGGATCATCGAAGTTCGATCGCTATGCTCAAGTGTAGGCCTCGGGTTTCCTAATAGCTCTTCGCACAAGGGTGTAATGTCCACCACGGTGAGCTACTAAGGGATCGACGATGGAGTGAGGATAAGAGTCGACAAATCCCATTATGGCGGTTGTGGTAACGTCGATTGCTGAGCAAGCATGGTGGTCCTGGGGGTGACAGCCTAGGATCGATGAACAGTCGCCAATAGTGGCTCGAGGTCGCAACGGAGGCGTTTCCCTTCTAGATTTAGGGGAGACAGGAGCTGTCATTTGATTCCAAAAGCTGAATGTGTTTGGAGTGGCTCTTCTCTAGGGCGTTTGCCCGAGTTGCTTGGCTAAGAATGATCTTGGGACATCGAGCCCTCCTTCTAGCGCCAATGCCGTGGCCGATGTGTCAACACGACTCGGTCCAATCTCGGATGCACAAGGTTACCCACACAGTCGCTTGGGTGGAGGCGAGCTTCGGGTCGAGTTGGGTCCAGGCATCGTCTCATGAGTGTGGTTTTCTCTCGGTGGGTTGCTACTGTTTCGTTGTCGGCTCCTGCACAAAGGTCAGAGTCGGGAGGGGGATTTCCCGACTCAACTTCTCTGAAGCCCAAGTCAGTATTGAGTGGAGTTAGGAGTTGGGTGTTCGAAGTGCCTCCTCCCCTAGCGTTGGTCAAGGGGGTCGGCTTTTATATTTGTGGGCGAGGGTCGATCGTACATGGTCCGTTAATGGTTGTCAACTCCTCGAGCGGTCGACTTGCACAAGCGCCGATCGAGCTGTACGGCCCTACGTCGAGCGGCGTCGATCCAAGCTTTTCAGATTGTCTCTGCGGTGTACGACGCTGACTTGTACGACGTCGAATACTATGAGAGAAGTGACTATCTTATTCAAGTCTGAGGTATCACGTCGTATCAATATGAGGCTTTTTTATTGGCATTGAGATGGTGACCGGTGGTTTCTCGTGGATGGTGCTAAAATATATATATCAACTTGTAAAACAAGTTTATTAATATTGATTTAAGTTTTAAGCATATTGAACGACCGGTGAGTGCAACGAAGACTCGGTTCCACGTCACATGACATGGGTTGGCGAATGCATGTGGGCGCGCGCGTGCCATTCCCCAATCGCAATGGGCTGTGCCAACGTTGGCACCTCTCATCCCCTATTATTGAGCCAACCCCAACGCTCCACAGCTGTCAACGCTGGTGCCGTTGTGGTTCCTCACATGCAACGCATCGTTCGCCACTGGCCTTCCCCGCACGTGCGTCTCACCTGACATCAGACAGACCCCGGCCCTTTGCGCTTACCCTCCCCTCCCTCGACCGTCCGATCACCGGATCCGACGGCCATCGCCACCGGAGTTTGCGGGCGGTAACCGCACAGCGGTGAGGACACCTCGTCCTCCGCGATACCGGAAGGCGCGATATTGCAGGCGATTCGTTGAACTTCTCGTGTCTCTGTCTCGGCTTCTTCCCTTCCCCTTTTTCTCTGAACTCGCCTTTCTCTCTGCCTCTCTCTCTCTCTCTCTCTCTCTCTCTCTCTCTCTCTCTCTCTCTCTCTCTCTCTCTCTCTCTCTCTCTGAGCTCTCTCCTTTATATCTGTTTCAAATCCTAAAAGGTCCATCTTTTAGGGTTTGATCCCGGTGAGCCGAACCGGGGAGGAGCCGAGGATTCGTGTTGATTTGGTACGATCATTCCCGTCCCTTTCTTTCGGCTCTGTCCGATTTGATTCGGGTGGTTCTGGTTCTGAGATTTCCATTTTGTTTTCTTGCGGTCCTTCGGATCTCCGGAATAAATGTCAATAAAAATTAGATTTTTATTTGACTCGGGTGTTCTTTGCTCGATTTTTCGTTTTATTGGACGTTTTTAAGCTTGAGTTTTCGGTTTCCACGCTTTTTTTTTTTTTTTTGCTTGCATGATTTCGAGATGTAGAGAATCATATGCTACGTCGTCTTAAAGTACTCGGTTTTTTCTTGATCCCTATAAGGACCAATCTCAAAACGCGATCTTTTGGGCGTTTCGTTGTACGGAATGACCGAGTTTTTGGATCGGCATTTACTTTCTTGTGTGACCTTTCTTCTGGGATCTAAGTGTGGCGTTGAGATCCATATGACGACGTTCTCTTCTTGTGAAAATCGAAAGCAAGTTTATTTTTTTTGTCGATATTTTACGTTCATTCTCATTCGTGCAGCAGTTTGATCTCTCAGCACTTGGCTTTTAATTCTTTATTTCTGGTGCACTTTGTTATGCTTTGTTCAATCTCACCAGTTTGGGTCTGTAATAAGTTGATGGCGAATATGAGAGCTGCTGCTAACATGAGGAGCTCAGCGCCTGGTGGGAAACAGTCGTTTCTTCCTCCAAGATGCCCTCTTCCAACCGTCTCCCCATCCTACGCTGACTATGGATCTATAGGACCCAGAGGCATCCCAAGACCAAAAGAGGGTCAGAGACACCATCAGCGTACTTCCTCTGAGAGCTTTCTCATTGAGGAGCAACCTCTGTGGCTCGATGACTTGCTTAATGAACCAGAGACACCGGCGAGGAGAGGAGCCCATCGTCGTTCAACAAGCGACTCTTTTGCATACTTGGATGGAGTCAGTTTGTCCAACATTGGTAGTGTAGGTCAGGAGCAACAGAGCTTTCGAGCACTATCTCCTTGGATGTCGCAGGAACTCAATCACCATAAAGATGTAGGACATTTTTCTTATTATCCGGAGGCAAATTCATCTGGAAGGCCTCAACTCAAAGTATGGGAATCGGCCACGGATGTTGTCAGCTACCCTGGCAGCACTCTCTTGGCAAACGACAAGACGATTCATCCCCAGCCATCCTGTATTCAGACAGAATCTGATGGATTAAACCCAGATGTTGTTGAAAAGAATGAGCACCTAGATGGTGCCCAGGATAAAAAGGGTCCCTTTGAAAAGAAGGAAGACTCTCATTCTAAGCAGACAGAGGTGGATTCAAAGCGAGTTAAGCAGTAAGTTTGAATCTAATTTCTTAATATCGTTGAACCTTTGTGTGTGATTAATTCTCTGGGCTGTCTTGAGAATTTTTCTGTATCATTAGTATCAATGACTAGTATAGGCATCAACCTCGTGGCAAAAACATATGTTCGTCATTCTGGTTGATTGTTGAGGCACGATATAGTTTGCTCTACTTCCTAAGCCTCACCACAGACTAATTATTTGCAGCCTTTTGCAGTTCTTTTCTAGGGATAAAAAAATCTCAGGCAAACCAGCAGTTTATTATTATCAATTTTACTCACTAATTTACTATATGGATTGATCACATGAGGTTGATTTTTTTTGTCCAACATCATTCTCAATTTTTCTTATCAAATTATCATCTCAATAGCATAAGCATATACAGATGATGATTAATATTGCAGCATGCTTGTGTGGTGCCACAAGTGATACATAACAATGGCACAAGCATGTCAAGATAGCAACTAACACTGCAGAATTTCCTGTTCAGTGCTGCATATGCTTAAACTGGATATCAAATCTATCTTTGTTTTGAGTTATGCACCGCTTAGGATTTTGATAGCTATAATGGTTACAGGGCTTTTTTGGAATTATCAAATTTATCTCTTTGCAATATTACCATCTTCAATAAAAGATTTCCTTTTTTGAATTGCTTCAGGATACAGTTCCATGACATCACAAATGTTCCAAGTGCTGATCTATTGCCTCACCTTTCTTTTCACTGTCGCATACCCCTCTTTACTGCAACTTTCTTAATATAAATTGCAGCTGGGAATCTAACCATTTCACAGGTTTTCTTATGGGTCTTATAATATTTGGCAATTGCCTAAACAAAACGAATTAGGTCTCCTTGATATTTATAAGAGTCATCCTGCTCTATATTCCTATTCTTTCATTTCAGTGATGAATATGTATACAGAACTTATAGCCCACTGACTTAATTAAACTGTAGTGATTCTCCATGGGAATTATAGTTAAATTTTAATTGTTATACTCTTCTTTAATTTGAGATTCAAGAGATTGTGTATACAGAAAACTTGTTGTTTTGAATCTTTCTAGTTCAGATTTCTCATTTTGTTGAGTTTTAAGCTAAGGTCAAATAGCTTAGGCAAGACTATTCCAAAGCTTGAATCCCATCCAACAACTACGTGTCTAGGCAATAGTTGAGGCGACAACTCAACAGAAATCCATGTCATCATTTTGACATGGCTAATGCATGTCTGTTTTGGTTGTTTTAATTTAGCATTTCAACCTATCTTTATACTTGCCGTATTGAATGATAATACGAGCAAAATGCTTGTCATTACGAACGAAGCAATGTATAAGTATATTGCACTATTGGATATATTTAACATTTTCATTCATGAAAAAATATAGTGATAAATGGGGATCAATATGACCACACATGCCTTCATACGATGATCTAGATGAGTGTAACCCACATTTGTGCTAGGCCACGTACACAAGGTGATGAGCCAATTGTCATATGGGACTATATCATCAACATGCTACCTTCCTGGTGACCTATTCTTGAATGCTACAGAATCTTTTGAATGATTACATTAATGAATGTGTACTACTTGCTATTGGAATTTCATTTTCATTTATGTGTATTGATTGAATTGGTGAATTTTCCTTTTCTATTGAAAGATTTTGTATAAAACAAATGTAGCATCAAGCTCTGTTTGTTAACAATGCAGTGATTGTCATTTAACTCTAGTTCAGACATTTGTATGTGGCTTAAAGGGAGCATATACATTAATAGTTGTGAAATACTTAAACATGTGAGCGTAACTCAAGCTGTAAATATCTAACCTCTGTCCTCCATTAAGGGTGGCAATTCCTTTCTTTAACCCACAAACTCATTTATCCGACTTGGTTAAAGATCGAAGGTTTTCACCAACTACCGGTAAATATTCACTTTTTCCAATTTACAGTATAATTTTAAAGCAATACATTATGAATTTATAAAGTTGGTCAGCGGATTTCTTTGCTTCAAACGCTAGTTTAGGAAATTCATTTATTGATTTGGTTGTAAGATTCCTCTCATACCTGTATCATTGTAATACAATACATGCTGGTGTAATTCAACACCAGAGTACTAAAAGGACCTTCATGTTATTAGAGCATCTACACTCGCACGAGTTCAAAATGGTTACCCCACTATATTCATTATCCTAATACTAATGGCAGGTGAACCTTTTGAAAGTTCCTCTCAGCTCAGCCATTTCCTCCATGATTTACCTTGTCTGTATTGATATAGTTGCCCAACTTCTCAACTCCACCTTTTTTCCACCATGGCAAGCACAATTCATTTTACTTCCTTTAAGTCCTAACCCTAAGGTCGATGTAAATGTTACACGCAATGCCCTGTAAAATCAGCTTCCATTGAGGTTACCACTGCCAGATGAACATTGTGTATGAAAGGAACAACTTTGGTTGCATGCTATCATTGCATCTGTTTCAGAATCGAATACGATACTAATTTCCTCTACCAAATCCTTGTTAGAGACTTAGAGGTATGGACGAGTTTATCATTCTCCTGAAAACTATTTGCCATCCTGAGTGATGACTCACTAGGAGAAGCTGACTCTCACCTATCATGGCAACGAATACTTGCCCGAGTATGTAGGCCTCATCAAGGCTATTGTGGATCAGTTTAATTTCTCTGGATCTTCCATTGATGATGTTGATTACGTTATTTATTTTCGATGGGCTTTGGTGGGAGTTTAAAGAAATCTGCTAACCGACTTAAGAAATTATTAATTGTAGTGAGTCAGAATCATTCTGGTAGCTATCAGCCTTCATAGTTGGTGAAGATCTCTTCCATCTTTATAGTTAAAGGTTCTTCTAATGTACTCTGGTTTGACTGGTACAACCATGTATTTGATCATTGTAATGCATATGTGTTTACATTTCAAGTTTCAAGTGCGAGAGTAAGAATGTAATGGAAGCAAGGAATGATTTTCATAAACTAAAGGAGTAATAATATAGTGTGACTGGAGCCACAATGGGGCTTACTTGTTGCCTTCTATGTACCATATGATGTGTGTCTATAGTAATATTATATGATAATATAATTACACATGACCCTTGTTGATTTTACAATAAACATAAAATAGTTATTTGTAATGAATTATTTATTCTATATTGTTTTTTCATTTCTAATTTTTATAAATCTTATCTTTTATATTTCAATTTGAATTTCTGAAAAAGGAGACATGTTATAAAAACAATAGTTAAAAGAATATTGTAATTATAAAATATGCTTGTTTTCTTGAATATATTATATATTTTTAGTGTTTTATAGTTTTATTATGATTTGCATATATTTTAGAATTGTCTTCTTGGCTGATCAGACTGATTCTGATCCTACCAATCTCGATGGCTTCATCCCTAGTCAATGTCGATGGTTTCATCCTTAACTGATCTTGATATACCACTATCCAAAACTGTCAGTGGCATATATGTTTTGTATAGAGCTCTATGTGTCCTTACAATCATGAATTTAAATATATGTGCTTTTTGCTTACCAGAAAATGTGTGCTTATGTATAATCATCATGGTTAGATTTATGCACATGCATGTATATTTTTAGTTATGTGGGGAAACTTCTTAATTGGTGTGTGTCGTTCCCAAATTTGTTAGTCGATATAAATGAGAATGACTTACTTGATAATGTTACTATAAGGAATAATCTACTATATCTAGGTTTATTTAAATGTGATGTTCTGTTTTTGGTTTGTCCTATTGAGTTGAATAAGTAGCCGATTTGGGCTTTTCTTGCTTATGTGCATTAGAGGGTCTGAGGTGGCCATCTTTGAGGTTCTGACTTACATGACAGCGAGAAGACCACTATGGATGTGTTTGGGAAGGTCTTCTAAGGTTTTTATCAAATTTTGGGGTGGCGAATTGGTAAAGTTTAAGAACTTAAAGAGTGATGAATGTGGAATGAAAGTGGGATTTGTTTTACCTACAGTCAAAATCCCCCTTTTATATTGCAGTTTTGTAACAGATGAGCTTTCTTAGGGGTAGGGAACATGATTGTGTGGTTCTGAAGGGGCATCCTTGTTAGTTTGTCTACCGTAGCAATGACGATTACGAGCAGCAGGTTGGACAAGTGGAATAAAATGAGCACATGTCAGTCTGGTAGCAGTAGTGGTGACAATTATGAATAGTGTGTTGGAGGGAGTGGAGTAAACTCTGTTGCTCATTTGTGGGGCCCATGTATACATCCGCATTAGAATGCATTGTTAGATGCATTGCAAGATGACAGATGGTCTGGACTAATTGGCTTATCATTACAATATATTTTGCATTAGCATGTAACATGGAAGTGATCCGTATGACTTTCTTCCATCTACACTGGATTTTTTAAATGTTAGAGGCATCATTGGAAATTGGCCCCCAGACATATGCTCGGGTGGACATAAACAGCACAACTTTTCACCTTTCATATGAGCTGATCTTTCTGTTTCCTTTTCTTTTAGAGGACAGCCATCTTCATTATTCACAATAATGCTGGAAAATACTGAATCTTGTGGTATCCTCATTCCTGTGAAACTAATTGAAGGTGTACTTTGGTTGCCTGTGCCAATGTCATATTCTTCCTGAAATAAGATTGTCGACCTAGGCCTGCAAAGCAACATGGTTATGCATGCCCAATTAACATGTGGCCTATGAGGATGGAAGGCATATGTTTTTTCATGTGTCAATATATGCACACACAGATCGAAAAAAGGGATAAACGGATCAAACATCGAAACTAGTAATTTATAACTAATTAGAGAAACTAGATTTATTTATCGTGAGTTCATGAGGTACTAAATCACTCGGAGATGCAACTTTCTGTCCTTTTCTGTAATTTGCACTTGCACATTTCTGGCTGATAACAAGAGCATGTTAGTTGCGTATATCTTGTAAGCTCTTTCTTAAACAGTTTATTGTATCACAGGCAATATGCTCAGCGCTCCCGTGTCCGGAAACTCCAATATATTGCTGAGCTCGAGAAACACGTCCAGGCCTTACAGGCAAGCATAGAAAGATCGAGCATAAATAAGTCTTAGAAGCTTTAAGTGAAAAGAAATTAAAAGATATCTTTGTTGTGTTTTTGCTCTCCAAATTCAACAGGCAGAGGGACTAGAAGTTTTTGCTGAGCTGGAATTTCTGGATCAGCAAAATCTTATTCTAAATTTGGAGAATAAAGCCTTGAAACAACGACTGGACAGTCTGGCTCAGGAGAAACTTATAAAACGCCGTAAGCTTGTACCTCTGTGAAAGTTTCATACTTTTGTTGACGCAATATGTTCATAAGGGGTTTGTAAGGCACTAAACCAGATCTTGTTGACCTAGGCTTGAAAAGCAACCAGGTTAGAGAATAACAACTGCTCTCCTCTTCAAATATGAAATTGTTATGTGGAAAGTGGAGTTAGGTTCTTGCATATAAGCTACTTTAACAAGGTTCAAGAAATGAAGATTTGCAGCATAAACAAAGTTAAAAAGCACATTCTCCTGCACATCTCTTGGAAATTGGCTTCTGACACTTGTTGACATGCTTTGTGTATTTAAAATCGTTGCTATGTAGTGACAAACAACCTCAGTTTATACTTATAAAAGATTAGATGGCACTATAAGTTTTGTAAGGTTGCTCTCTCACAAACTAGACGACCAAGATCTGAGTCATGAAAATAACCTCTTTATTTGTAGTGACAAAGATAATGTACAATCATCCCCATAGAATCTGCTATGGTGGGAACCTCTTGCATTAGGTCACCCTTTAAAATATTAGATAGAAATTCAAATTTACATTTGTTTTGCTGATGAATATGCTTCTGGTTGTAGGAGGCATTAATTCGAGTGAATTTTGTAACTCGCTTCACTTTCTTGTTGTGACTGCAGCACAAACCATTTATAAACAATGCTGTTGTTTGGCCATTTAGCTTTGTAGATTGTTTTTGAATTCCCTTACAGCTGGTTTATGTGATCAATATTCTCTTGAAGAAATTTAGTAAAAAAAAATTCCATGTTTATTTTGGGTTGATGCAGTTCAACAGGAGACGCTAGAACGAGAAATAGCTCGTCTTCGAACACTGTATCAGCAACAACAGCAGCAGCAGCGATTCCAAGAACAGCCTCACCCTGCCCATGCTCGTCGTAGCAGCAGAGACCTAGATTCACAATTTGCCAATCTATCTTTGAAGCACAAGGACAAAACTTCTGGGTGTGAATCTGTCACTGGTCCTCTACGCTTTTAGATTTAACTCTTCTGACCTGCTGTGAGTTCCAGACATCGTATTTGACTTCTTCATCCACCTACATTTGTCGATTGGGGAAGTAGGCCAGAGACTTGGACCTCACAGACAAGGCAAATAACTCCGGAACAATAACTGTGTCTGATATCTGCTTCCTTTTCCTCGTTTTGATATGTGCACCTGGCGGTCATCTTCAGCTCATACGACCAGTCGGTGGTGATAGTAGCTCTTGAACTGTCGTGTTGGTTCCTTCATTTCTGTATTCTCATGATTACCACTTTGTTTCGTCCCTTTTGTTGTCATTGTCATCCTTCACTCCAAGCTCACTCGTTCAACTCCTGGATAATTGGTTCCATGAAAGGTTCATGATTTCAACGGCACCGATCCTCCCCTTTCACATCCTTGTATCTGCATTGTCATCAAAACATCTGCTACCAATGTTGTTCATGTTTGTGCATCTGTTCGACACTGAAGAACTGATCATCAATTCAACCTGTGTAAGTCTTGAGTTTAGCACTGTCACTAATGGAGATTTCAAGATTTGTTGCCAACTCCCTGAATTATGTATCTGATCATGTTTTGATGCCAACCATTACCTAGATTAGTTTGCTTACTTCAGTCAACTTGAGCCTGAAACTTTCCACACACACAACTGGTGGTATGTTCTTTGCTTTGATCGAATAAACTCAGGTAGATCCCCTTGCAACATAATTTAACTGCAGTAGTGGCTAGAAATGTGTATATGGTAAAATATGCCCTGTGGTTGTTCACTAAGCTCAAATTGCAGCTATCAATAATATGTTATGATTTTTGTGGGATGTATTCATACTACTCTCCATCTGTGTAAATCCAAACTCATGCACTTGAGGTTTATACTCAATCCTTGTGATCAAATCTCATGTTCCCAACTTATCCTTGGCATAAAACCAAAAAAGCAAATTGTATCCTAGAATTAAAGAGTTATGCAGACAACTGGTGCAATGCTCAGTGTGCATAAACCACAAACATGTAATCACTCAAACATCAACAAGTCACAGTTTTGGATGTCAATTGCAATAGCAAAGCACATATAAGGAAACATTTTTGGATGACCCACCATCTTTTTATCCATCTGGAATCTTGTAGAAAAAGTCAGAAGCAGTGGATGTTTTATAACCACAACTTTTTCTTCAGAGCTCTCACATTAATTGACATCAGCTGCACATCCCCATCAAAGTCATCCATGGGAGACAGGATTCCACATCATATTTCTCTCACATTTATTTTGTCGGCGGGCCATCATCTAACTTATCTGTTTAGCAAATCATCGTCCAAAAATATAAAATATTTCGGTACTATTGTAAAAAAATATTTTATAAAAAAAAATAGTGATCGATAAGAGGTGAGATTTTAAAGGGATAAAAAGTAACAAATAAGATAATATTTTCATCTCTTCCAACTTTAAATAAATATATTTAAAAAATTCAAATGCCTTTGATAACAAATAAAAATTAAGGGCATATCATTCATCAGTGAACCGAACTAGCCGAGCGGGAAAATTTTAATTCCTAATTTTTTTTTAATTCAATCGATCGAACTATCGACGAGATTCACATGACGAACCATATTAGAGAAAATTTTCTCTTAGGTTGAGGATTGAAAAGTGAGTCCATCGGATTAAACTCAGCTTATCGAGTTGACAATCAAAATTGATATTAATAGAATCAAACACTTCTAGCGTTAAAAGGGGAAGAAAAAAAAAAAAAAACCTCTCCAGTGCAGCAAATAAAATGAACAAGTGAAAGAAGCTAGCTTAGAACACCAAGGTCTTGTAATCAGAACCTAGTTGAAACAGCAATCTTATCTGAAGAATGTTAAACATCTCCTGAACTTAAGCTAATCCTCATCTACTCTCAATAATTTAGCATGAACTACTCTGTATGCTGAATGAGATGAGTCATTCACAGGTTAAATAGGTTTTGTTATCATTAGAAATCATGGTCATATATGTTTTACATCTGGATGCATGCCTACAATTGGAAGGCCTTTTATCATTCCACAAAGGAAGGCATTCAAAGAATCCAAGTGGAATCCTACTCACATACTTTAATACATTTCATAAACCAAGGAAGAATTCCATCTTGGTAAATATTAAGTGTGATTAGAGACATCAATCATATTTACAGAAGAATATGGTCCATTTTTAATTATTGTTTTTTAATGTCACTCGCATGACTTTTACCCGATTTGGAATTGAGATGATCGAATCTCTTACCATGCTCTCACTTCCCAATAGAAATTATCATGATTTATAGTAGAAATCAAAGTCAATTATTATAAAATTTTATTTCCTATCACATATTTACAGGGATTTTCTGCAATTTCATTAATTTGTATTCTGTTAAGCATGCATTAAGTTAATTTCTGCCATTTATGGGCAATTGTTTTTGACCAAACTGGCCCTGAAGTCTCAGCCCAGCTGATGACCGGCGACGTGATTAACAATGGCTTTTGTGGAGGACCGTTTTCGTAATTTCAGCGAGGCGTCCGCCATCTGCCAACCGGCGTGCATTAACTCGTTTCGTCTCCTTCGGATGCCACGTCAACCACCCGAGCCCCGGGGAACCGGACGGAACTGTCGATTTTACCTTCCTGACCCTGCAAACCGCCGTTTGCTTCCGTCACGCACATTTAAGAGCCTTTTTAATGTATTCTCAAAAAATAGTACCAAATTATTATTTACCGTTGGATGATTGGTGTCGGAAATACCCAGCACTGCATTTATGGAAATTAAATATTAACCCATTTCCTTAATTGCTCACCAAAGAATTGGGGGGGTAGGTGTGCTGTCGAGGGCGTTTTCGTCCATGCGCCTGCGAACGGGCGTTGGTCGAGGCTTGAAAGCCGGCCGTTGCCTAACGGCGCCGTTAAGAAAAAGCCGATGAGATCAAGTAACGGACCGAAACTGTTTTCCACCCGACCTACCTACCCATCCGTCAGACGGTCCCATGTGGGGTCCAGCTTCCCTGGATAGAGCGAAGGGTATGGCAGGGAGTGAAGGAAATAAATATTACGCAGCGACAAAAGGTTCCGGGAAGGAAGCCACCGCTTTATAAAGTGATCCGAGAGAGAGAGGGGGCGAACTCCACCTTTTTGGTCGATCGTGATCGGTCCCTTGGGATCCTCGGGAGCCTTGGCTTGGTCGATCACCGCGCGGACGATCTGTGGAGCGACCCTGGTCGGCCGATGCATTCCCGGGGGACGGTGGAGTCGCCGGAGGCCGCGAGGCCCGCGGCGGTGGCGCTCGACTTCACCGACGCGGAGGCGGCGTCCTCCCGCGCGAGGATCCCCAGGAGGATACGGCGGAGGCTCCTGGAGGGCAAGAGCAACGGCCCCTCCAGCGTGGAGGAGATCGAGGCCAAACTCAGAGATGCCGACCTCAGGAGACAGGTAGTCTCTTGGAGGAAGTTGGAGCCTCTGGTCCTCTTTCGGCGACTCTGATCACGTTTTTGCGTCGAATTTTAGCTTCTTGTAGAAAGTTTGAAGTTTTATTTTTCTCTCCGAGGTGGGAGGTCTTTGTCTCTTGAAATTTGGTTTTGTGTCGAGGTTCAACTCGGACAAGATGATCTCGGAAGGTAGGTATCTGCACCTTGACGTCATCATTATGGAAAAGATTGAATCTTTGGTTGTTCTTGAGTGTTTTCTTGGGTTTCACTTTTCTCGCCTTTTCTTTTCTGGTAAGTTCGGTTGCAGATTTTTGGTGTGGGGTTTCTTTAGGGGTCTTTTCCTTGTGGGGGTTTTGATTGTAGGTACGTTGTTCATTGGTTTTTCTCGTAGCTTGTTTAAGTCGAGCCTTTTCTTTTCTTTTCTTTTATTTGATAGTTTCACGGTTTCTTGATTCAGTTCGTTCCTTGGTGTATGATTTTGATTCTTTTTCTATGTTGACTGCGTTTTCATTTTCGTATTCATGCCATGTGTTCTCAAAATTTTGCGATTCTTGTGGAGCTCCTTCATTTGTGTTTTGTATCTTCGTTTAAATCGGACTCTACTTCTCATGTTTTTACTGATAGCTTTGTGTGTGTTTTCCCCAAATGTGTTGTGTGTTTCCATTCGGTTTATATTTGTTTGTCCACATCTTTAATAATCGCTTCATCTGCTTTTTGTGGGTTTAGATAACTCCGAATGCTTCTTCGTGATCACTCTTTTTCTTCCTAAAAAAAGGGGTTCTTTTTTGTTGTTATATTGGTCATAAAGATTGTTGTGTCAAGATTAATTTCGTTTAACCTTCATTTCCGTGGTTTTGTTGCCGCTTTATCCGAGGACTTCACCTTTGTCCCGCGTGATGGTCTCTGTCATCACATACACAATTTTTCTTATAGTTAATACTTTGGGAACTGTGTTGCAGGTGTAACTCCTTCCAAAATTTGAATTTGTGGTACTGTGAGTCACTTATATATAACCCTTTTTTGTTTCATTTTCACAAAATTGTAAGCATCTTTTATAACTTTTTTCTTCTTTTTCTATTTTATTCATTGGATTTCCTTTTGATGAATTATTGACTTTGTTTCCCTTTTGTCCATGTTCACAGATTTGCCTGATAACCTCTTTTGCTTTCCACTTTTCTTTTTTGGTTCTATATCTTCATGTATTTGTTTATGATGTATGGTTAGTCTCTTCTTTTAGTTTATGCTTCCAGAGAAACAAACGGTCACTTTGGTATTTTCAATAATTATAAGCCATTCGATGGCACAACTTATTACTGTTAGACCAAATTGCCATTTTTATTAAGATGGATTCTAAATAGTGGTTTTATTGTTGTTTTCTGTTGGATGCCATCTTTCTAGCTTTTGCTGTTGAATCCTTATGCGTTTTACCTTTTCATATGGAGGTTCTCTTCTCTTTTAGGCTTGACATTTGATTTCACCTCTTTGCTTTCACATCATGGAATAAATTTCCATTTTAGCAAGATGTAGATTTGGATTGGGGTTCTTATTTCTCATGGTTGTTAATTTTGAATTAAAACCTTTCGGTGCAGCAATTTCATGAATGGTTATCGAGCAAGGCAAGACCAAAACCAAGAAGCCCCTCATGGTCATCAGGAGAGGTTGATCCTGGTCAAAGGCTTGAAGCAAAACTTTCTGCAGCCGAACGAAAGAGGTAACAGTTCACTCGGTTTTTAGCTTTGAGGAATGTCTAATGTTCTATTTCCAGTATCTGAAACCATTCTATTTCCAGTATTTGCTCCATATGGCTTAAAGTTGTTTTGGGCTATATTGGCATGCTCCTGCTGACAATATGATAACCTAGCTTATTCATTTTAGTATGTCTTGAAAGGCCATTTTATGCATGCAACACTGTGGTAAGCTTCAGTTAGTCTGATTGCTTGGCTATTACAGTTGGATATATTACATAATTTTGTTATCAAAAGGGTTCTCCCCTTGAATGAACTACTACTACTACTACTACTACTACTACTACTATATTGGCACTACTACTACTACTACTACTACTACTACTACTACTACTACTACTACTATATTGGCACTACTACTACTACTACTACTACTACTACTACTACTACTACTACTATATTGGCACTACTACTACTACTACTACTACTACTACTACTAGCATGCTCCTGCTGACAATATGATAACCTAGCTTATTCATTTTAGTATGTCTTGAAAGGCCATTTTATGCATGCAACACTGTGGTAAGCTTCAGTTAGTCTGATTGCTTGGCTATTTCAGTTGGATATATTACATAATTTTGTTATCAAAAGGGTTCTCCCCTTGAATGAATAGGTTGAGCCTTTTGACAAAGTCACAGATGCGGTTGGCTAGGTTGGATGAGTTACGACAAGCTGCTATAAGTGGGGTAAGAATGCGTTTTGAGAGGGAACGTGAAGAACTGGGCACAAGAGTTGAATCTCGTGTACAACAGGCTGAGGCAAACCGCATGCGCCTTATTAAGGCTCATCTTCAGAGAAGGGCTGCCATTCAGGAGAGAACTACAAGATCTTTGTTGCAACGGATTATCCGAGAAAACAAGCATAAAGAACGTGTGCTTTCTGCAATCTTCCAGAAGCGTGCTGCTGCTGAGAAAAAAAGGATGGGTTTGTTAGAAGCAGAAAAGAAAAGAGCACATGCTAGAGTAGTGCAAGCACGGAGGATAGCCAAAACTGTGTACCATCGAAGGGAAACTGAAAGGAGAAGAATGAAAGAGCAGTTAGAAAGTCGGCTTCAAAAGGTATGTGCTTGCTGTTCTAGGTTCTGTTTGATAAATATTATGGTCATATTCTACCTTAAATACATGTTGCGTTGGTGAAATACTTTCTATCTATTGGCAGAGATTATAGCAAGACACCATTTTAGATCATATAGTAGGCTCTCCTGGCAGGCAGTTATGTAGTGTCTGCCAGTGTTAAATGGTTTGGTTGCTTGAGACTCTGACAAACTGTACTGATGTTCAGGCAAAGCGACAAAGGGCAGAGTATCTGAAACAAAGAGGTAGCCCACGTAGTATTGCATGGCTCAATTTAATCAGACATGGAGATTTTCTTTCAAGAAAATTAGCAAGGTGATTTTTGTGCATTAGTTGATAACTGCAGTCTTAATTCTTTTTAACTTTAAATTTCTCATAGTTAATTGGATATTTAGGTGCTGGAGGCGGTTTGTGAGATTGAGGAGGACTACTTTTGCTTTGGCTAAAGCTTATCAGGTTTTGGAATTAAATGAGGAGTCTATTAAAAGTATGCCATTTGAACAGGTTGCTCTCCTGATTGAATCAACCACATCACTTAAGACAACAAAAGCCTTGCTGGAACGGCTGGAGAGCCGTTTTTCACTTCTACTATCATCTCGACCATCAGGTGTGGAGAATATTGATCATCTGCTTAAGCATCTGGCTTCACCAAATAGAAAAGTTCCAACTAACAGATCACCAGGAGAGAGAGGTGGAACAAAAAGAAGGGCTGTCAGAGAATCTAGGAGTGTTGAAACAACAATGTCTAGGTACCCAGTTAGAGTAGTTCTCTGTGCTTACATGATATTAGGTCATCCAAATGCTGTTTTCAGTGGTCAAGGGGAGTGTGAGACTGCCTTGAGAGAGTCCGCTAGAAGCTTTCTTCGGGAGTTTGAGTTGTTAATCAAGGTGATATTAGGTGGTCCTAAAAGTGCTCGCTTATCAAGTCAATCATTTTCAGATGTGTCTTTGGATCTTCATAAAGAGTCATCTAATAGTTTGCCACGGGAGCAAAGTTTCAGATGCCAGCTGAGAACATTTGACTCAGCATGGTGTTCTTACCTGTACAGGTTTGTGGTATGGAAAGTGAAAGATGCTAGATCTCTGGAGGAAGATCTTGTGAGAGCTGCTTGCCAATTAGAATTGTCAATGTTGCAGACATGCAAGATGACCGCAGAAGGACAGACATTAGATCTTAGTCATGATATGAGGGCTATACAAAAGCAGGTTTGTTTGATCTAAATACTGCTACATTTTTTTAGACACAGTAATTTACTTGGAAGTTGGAACTAGCATGAGACACAGCATTCAGTGTTTCTGAATACCAAAACAGGTTTTCTTGTCTGTATTTTTTTAGACTTACTACTTCGCTAAACAGATAGGCTTGCGTGTCACATATATGACCAATATTTCCAAATCATGTGAATACAAAGTGCTTCTATATCTGAATAAATTGCTACTTTTCCCTTGAATGCTCTCTACCGACATGTGGAGTTAACATATTTATGTATGATCAACTGATGACCTTGTCAGAGCTATCTAGTGTTCGACTGTCTTGGTCATGGTACAAGTTCTGAGTGTAGTAGTTGTAACTGAGGTTTCAGGAAAGGACCTTCAGAAGGTTATCTAGAAATGACTCTTGAAAGTTTTATCATCTTAGGCGACATGTAGAAGACACCCAAATTTTAGGAAAGGACTTTCAAATATATAGAAATGACTGTTGAATATTTTGTCATCTTAGGCCACATGTAAAAGACACCCAAATTTGAGAGGTCGTTATGGCAAAGCAATCAACAGCATGTCTCCTATTGGGATGGGGAATTTGGACTCGAGGCTAAACAAATCTTTTGAATGGTTTTGCATACAGTTACTGGATTGATGACCATCTAGAAACACATTTTTCTCTTAGAGCAGACAGCCTGGTTATGATAATAGTTTTTTTTTCGTCTTTGTTCATTGGCTGTTCAATGTGGTTTTTAAATTAATATGAGCTGGTTCTGAATTGTGATGGTGTCCTAAGTTAATATTTCATTTTTACCATTACTATCTGAATTAAAATTTGGATGGCAAAATTACAGATATTTTTAACAACTCTTTATCTACTCCTTTTTGTGGCTCCTCATGGTGACAAGGTTGACCAGTGTGGAGCTTTTATCATTATTATTTCCTTAAAGTCATCATCATGAATGAGAGGCAGGGGGACAAATGACAATGACAGAAGGTGAGAGAGACTGGATGGAGGAGAGCAAAGCAAGTATGGTGTCAATAAATGGATTCAAGAAGATGAGGGGACAGAGAAAAGGATTAGGATGTAAAGGAAGTATTGAATAGGGCAGATGTGTTGCTTTTGAGAGAGTTGGAGGGTATTTAGAGGAAGGATTGTGTTCTTATAGGAATTGACTGCAAATCCAAGGGCATATTTTAACTTTTTAGTTCATGTGGTAATGGTTGAGTCAACTATTGTGAAAGATTACTAAACCATCAAGATATATTTTCAGCAATGATCAGATATTCTCTGTGATTACAGGTGTTTCCTCTCATTAATTTTTTGTTTTTCCAGACACCTTGAACTTATAAGATCTTTTGAATATTTGGTTCGTCAGATGTTTACCATAAATTATTTATTTATCTTTGCATTTATTATCCAACGTATGGTTTTGGCGATTTTAGGTTATTGAAGACCAGAAACTTCTAAGGGAGAAAGTACGACACCTGAGTGGCAATGCTGGCATTGAAAGAATGGAAAGTGCTTTATCAGATACAAGGTCCAAATTCTTTGAAGCAAAAGAGAATGGAAGCCCTTTGGCAACCCCTCTTGCTCATATTTCATCAACTTCAGCATCTATGTCTCTGGGAAAACAGTTGGTTTCCGTGTCTCATGAGCACAATGTTGAGATTAAAGGGAGATCAAATCGTGTGGTTCGTTCTTTGTTTGGAATTTCATCTTCCACGCTGCCCCAAGTTGGTACAGAAGGTCAAAATGTAGATGTTCAATCCAGTTGCACAGTGGGAACACAGTCACCCACAGAGAATGAACTCCTTGTGAATGAAATAATGCATTGGGGCCATGGATCTTTTTCTAATAATCCTGACACTATCAAATCTGACGAGATTGGTATCAAGGTACTTGTAATATTCCTCCAAAATTTGACATTTAAAATATTTGAGTTTTATCTACGAGCCATCTCATAACACATGAAAGTGACTAGTTTGTGTTTTATGTAAGCCGTCTCATAACACACAACAATATTTGTAAAAATATTTTTGATCTACTTATATGGAGATTTAACTTCTGAACTATTAAGTTCTTTGAGAATGATCAGTGGTGCACTGTGGGCTTTGTTTCACATACTGTGGCACTTATTTGGTTTTTTTTTTCTCTTATTTCTTTCCAATCTATTGGTTCATGTCATTGAATCTATTGCAAATAGCTGTTCTACTGTCCTCTGAGGTCGATCTCCGATGTATTATATTTTGTTGGGCCATTAATTGATTCTGTTTCATGGTTTTTCATTCTTACAGATTAAAGAGACAATGGAGAAAGCATTTTGGGATGGAATATTGGATTCTTTGAAGACAGGCAGACCTGACTATGGTAGAATTCTAGGCCTTGTGAAGGAGGTACGAGATGAGTTGTGTGATTTGGCTCCACAGAGTTGGAAGCAAGATATTCTCAATAGTATTGACCTTGACATTCTATCTCAGGTATATCCTCAATCAATTAGATGTTCAATTAAATGTGTTGGTACTTGTTTTCATTTATACCCTCTTTTAACATGTCACACTTATTGGTCCGCTATGATATTTGATCCTAGTCCTGATGTCCGACTTCAAGCTCACAATTTTCTTATTTTGGTTAAAGGTCCTTGAGTCAGGCTCTCAGGATATAGATTATTTTGGAAATATTCTAGAGAATGTGCTGGCTATGCTGCAGAAACTCTCTTCTCCTGCAAATGAAGATGACATGAGAAAAGCCCACCAGAAGATGTTGAATAGTTTGACAGACATTGCTCGATCCAATGACAAGCAGAGTAACTCTTTCGTTGTTGCCTCAATCAAGGGTCTGCGTTTTGTTTTGGAACAAATACAGGTTAGATTCCTGGATCAATTAGCGAAGGACTGTGGTGGTTACCAACTACTATATTCTCGATGAAAAAAATTATTTTTATATTTTATCAATTTAATTGATTGTATCATTCTTGAAACTTTTCTAGATGTATTAGTCTCTGCAGATTTATCGATTTCTTTAAACAGAATCTTTACACGACATTTGAATGAGACCTACTGTCTCAATGCCAATGAATATTCTTTATTTTGAATGGAGTCAAAAAACCTTTGTATCTTTGTTAGAGAGGATTCTGAGAATATGGACTGGGATCCTGTTCTGAATAATTTCAACACACACACACACACAGATATATATATATATATATATATATATATATATATATATATATATATATATATATATATATAATTCCAACATAATACACCCTAATGCTCTTTGGGTAACATGGTAATTCAGGTTTTTATATTTTGTTAGACAGGAAACCTTATCTTTGGTGTCTGATGAACTTCTAGAATTTATGCAACAAAGACATGAACCGATGTGTAATGATAGTGCGCACTGGAAAGCCTGGTTTTTGGAATATGTGCACTTATAAATGTTGTCATACTTTTCAAAAAATTGAATTAAGTGTTCTTTTGACAGACACTGAAAAAGGAAGTCAGTGTAGCCCGAATAAAGTTGATGGAACCACTCATCAAGGGATCTGCGGGGTTGGAGTATATGCAGAAGGCATTCACTGATAGCTATGGATCTCCTCTTGAAGCTGCTACTTCTCTTCCAGCAACTCTTCGATGGTTATCCCCATTAAGAAATAGTTTGGAAGAGGAATGGAGTGAGCATATTGATCTCTGTTCTATTTTCTCGGCAAATCATGTGAGCTTTTATCTCTATAAAATTGGCCTTTGCTCATATCATGTTACCATAAATGTTCTAATAAAGTGTAGCCGGACACACTCAATCCAGGGTCTTCCTGTCACTGCTGTTCGAACAGGTGGTGGCCTTTCAGCATCATCAAAACAGCATGATGGTCTTTTTAATGCTTCAGGTAGATTTTTTAAATAAATGAGACTTACGATATTTCTCACAAAGTAGTTTTGGGTATAGTTCAGTGGTGATGTACATCTGCACTATGTTTGGTCACAATTTTAAACAGCACAATCGACGTTGATCTTTCTTCGTAGCAGGTGTTGATGAACTACCAGAGTGCAATGGAGAAATGGTGGACAAGTTGGTAAGGCTCGGTTTGCTAAAACTTGCAAGCGCAATAGAGGGATTGACATCTGAGACTGTCCCTGAAACTCTTAAACTTAATGTTTTGAGATTAAGAACCGTTCAGAGTCAATTCCAGCAGATAATTGTCATCGCAACGAGGTGTGGTTTTGCTGCTTATTTCTTGAAGTTCTGCTTTCTATTAGTAAATAAAATGGTCTAAAGGTAGAAATTTTCCTTCTGTAATTTATCGCACTGATCATCGTATGCAGCATTTTGGTCCTTCGACAAGTTCTCCTCAGTGAGAAATCTGTTGCGTCTTCAGAGTTGGAAGTTGTAATATTAAATACTATTAAAGGGCTGTCAGAGCTCTTGAAAAGTTCACCTGATGTGGGTGTCAAAGATATTACTGAGGTGATGGCGAGATCATCAACCTCGTTCTCAAATACCTCTTGGGAAACAAAGTTCCAGAGCAGAAAGGAGATGATGGCAGGAATGCTTACAAAAAGTTTGCAAAACGATAATGTTGTCTTCGCAAAGGTTTCACGGTCCATCTATTTGGCAGCACGAGGAGTCGTACTTGGTGGGAGCGGGGCCCGAGGGATGAAACTGGCAGATGCAGCACTCAAGCGAGTCGGGGCCACGATGCTCTCTGACCAAGTGGTTAATGTGGGCAACGTGCTTATTATGATGGCGATCGTCACTGGCCGTGTTCATGACCCTTGGTATAGGGTCCTGGTATGAAGATTTAGTGAACTAGTCAGACTTCTAATCTGGATTTGTCTGCAAATTATGATGTTCATAATTCATCTGGTGTAGGACTTGAGTTTCAAAATTGTTGCCAATGGTTCCTTCCTTACCCATCTTCATTTGGCTTTTGGTGTGTACATAACTGTGTAAAGATGTGGTGTATATCAATGTGAATTTGTCACTTATTTCACTTCTTCCTCTTGAGGTTCGTGTATGTTCTCTCTCTCGGTCATTCATCATGAATAACTACACTATTTTGAGCAATTATGTGAACTTGAAGATCTAGTTGAGAGCTGAATTTGGAAGTCCTTCCACATTCTGGGGCTATCTATCATACACATTTGGAGGTTCCCATGGTGTTGTGGGTGTGCAGCCCATCGCATAGACTCAGGAGTTGTCTCTTCATCTTTCTCCTCTTTGTTCTGGAGTGAGTCCTCCTTTGCCACAGCTGGGGCAGCTCTTGAGACCAAATCCTTGGCAGTCAAAGCACCTGAGACATTCCAAGTCAGGTGAAGCAGTAGGCCATGATTTTTTGAGTCATTTACTTACTTCCATCTCTCAAAGATGTTCCCATTCTTCTTGTTCTTTCCTGTTCCCTGCAGTCACATGGCACACTGGGTGAGTTCACATTTTTTTTCCTCTACAGATCTTCACATCCTGTTTCTGCCTTTCTCTACCATGAACCATGCTGAAGATAGAAAACTTGAAGGCATTTATTTTTGGTCTGGAAAGCCAAAAGCTGCATCATGATAGATAACAGCATGGCTGGTGAGGCAGATTATACTTTTCCTACTATGAAACATGCTGTGTGTTCTCTTTCTACACTTCAAACAGGTAGGTAGGTGATTGCAACATTACCTTGCACCCAGGGCATTCAATTGCACCTTTTCCACCGCATTTTCCACATCCTTTCGATGCCTAAAAAGGAAATCAGTTTATCCAATTAATATTGCATAAAAAAAAGATCTATTTGTTGTTAGTTTGCAGAAAATAATCCTGCGTTCTGCATCATAGGTCACAAATTCTAAATTAAAAAAAAAAAGTTACTAAACCATGAGCATGAGTTCTATTTTCTTGTTCACACAGGTTCTTCATGCACAAGGTTGAACTTGTTTACAGATTTTGACATCATTCAGTTCTAATCAGAGTGATTTTTTTTTTTGTTTTGTTTTGTTTTGAAATGAAGATAAAATTAAATACATACTTTTTGCTCTTTAAGAACAAGGAAGCAAACATACCGGTTTGACAGACACAGCCCCAGATGTTGCTGCAGAGACTCCACTCCTCTTTGCCTTTGTATGCCATGGGTGAGGACATGGCTGTGGATGACTTCTCAGGGAGACTACTTTGGCTATCTCCATGACTTGTTCTGTCTGCCTCCAACTTTTTTTGCTGTCTTTCCTATTTCTACAATTGATTAGGGAGTATGACATGTATCTATCAACAGGAGGAGCCACAAGTTTTGGCCACTGGTCTCCCCCTTCTTATCTTCCTTCAGATACTTTTATCCACACACACACACACACACACAGCCTGGATGTGGTCAATGCACAGTCCACTCATATCATTTCCAACAGTTCAAGCAAGACACTGTGATGTAAGCTTGTTGATGATGTTAGTTTACCATTCTAACATTCAATTGAGCATATACTTGAATTATGTTTACATGACTCGATTGCACACCTTGAATCAGTAGTGCAGCATTTCTGAAGCCAACATGGTAAGAATCAATTCAACACTATTCTTATTTGTCATTCTCAGTTCATCAATGCCATATCATTGTTCTTGCCAGGGATGACTTTAAAACATTACTTAAACCATTCAACCAAGGTAACTACAATAAAAAATATATATATAAATGTAACGCATTTGTAACAAGTCAAAACCCTAGTAGAAAGTCTAAAGACCTAACAGAAGAAGATAACCAAGTGCGGTAGGTGTTGGCCAAGAAGGATTTTTTTTATTTTTCTGTCCCTCTCTTGTTCACTCCCATTCAAACTTAATAGTTCTCTTCCAAACACTGCTAGTTATCCGACATAATTCTAAAATACATGGATTAAAGCACCTTAATAGCGCATAAACCAAACCATAGCATGATCATGATCAGATCTTAAAGGAACACATGACTCTTCAAGGAACTCACTGGCAGAATGAGATGGCTGTGCTTGGAAGTGCACCACCACCTCCTTCTTCTTCATTATGGATTCTAGAAAACTGTACTACACTTCTCCCACCCGCTGCTGCTGCTTAATTATATGTTTCACAAACTCAACTTTGATTGGTATTTGTGGCTTTGATTTGCACACACCATGCATCAAATTTTGTTTCCTTGCTGTGCCAGAACTCTTCACAGACTGGAAAGCAAGAGGAAATGTCTGGAACCCTTGACATGGAAGATGGAAGGCATTATATAATTGTGGATGGATGCCACAATAATTAGTGTAATGGAAGGAAGAAAGTAATCTTTAGAATGCATACAGTCAATCAAAACAATAATTTTAAAAACTCACAAGAGCAGGTCATAATACATCTTTTCGACTTAGAATAAGCTAGCAGAAGTCAACATTATAATTTTTTATTTTTTTTTGTTTTATTTACAATGACTTTTTTTTTATTAATTGTGTATAACCTTCGATGACTGCGATCAGAAGAATCCTCATGCAACTAGGATGATAAATAATCATGGTTTAGGAGGTAACACCTCACTCTCATGTGGTGCAATCCAAATCAAGAACTTATTTAATAGTTTTGGGAATTAGGTGATACCAGGTGAAGTATTTTACTCCTTGAAGAAGAAGAATATGACACACAAGACATTATATCAACAATATAATTTTTTTTTCTCTTTTTTGTTGTATATTATTAATGTATTCATGCACCAAATGATTGCAAAAAAGAAGAAAATAGAATGCATCATTAGAAACTCAACCTACTAAAAAATTGTAATTTGTCCTACATAAATTTGTAGCCCAACTTCACATCATCAACTTGGTCAACACAGACAAAGAAGCAATTGACTGATATGTGACTTCTACTGTTAATTATTTGTCTTGCATCACCTCTTCTCCTTCCTCCTCCTTGTCTGGTGGCATATGTTTGGCAGACACATTAATTACCAGTGTCAATCTTTTATATAGTCTTCATTATTTTCAATGCAGAAAAGAATAAGGAGAACAAGTTGGTACAACTCCACTAACCCAATTGTCACATCCACACCATCTCCCACAAAAATAAAAATAATTAGAGATCCAAATTGAGAACAAATTAATAATAATTATTCAACCAGCTGTTAACATTCCTCAATTAATGAACAGTTGCATTGCAAGAGAAAAGAAAATTATATCGAACCAATGGAGAACCCGGTTCGATTGATCAAATGGACCGGACCGTGGCGGACCGCGAGAGAGACGCGCTCGGCGGCTCGCAAGCGTCCAGCGCGCGTTCGAGCCCGTCGACGACCTCCGTCATGGTCGGCCGCTCCCGCCCCTCCGGGCTCACGCAGTCGATTGCCAGGTAGCCGACGTAGGTGACCGCCTCGATCTCGCTGGGCTTCGGCGGTGGCAGCCTCGGGTCGAGCACCCGGTGGACGTCGTCGGCCGCGATGTGCGGCATGGCGAACTCCACCACGTTCCTCGGCGTGCCGCTGTCCTCGTTCTGGTGGATCACTCTGCAGCCCGTCAGCAGCTCCAGCAACACGACTCCGAAGCTGTAGACGTCGCTCTTGGCGGTGAGGTGCTGCAGCCGGTAGTACTCGGGGTCCATGTAGCCGACCGTGCCAGCGGCCCGGTCCGGAGCGTCGCAGTCCGGTCCGTGCTCGTCTTCAACTGGGCTCAGCAGGGAGAGGCCGAAATCGGAGACCTTTGCCGTCCAGGTTTCGTCGAGCAGGATGTTGGAGGACTTGATGTCGCGGTGGATGATGGGCGGGACGGCGTAGGTGTGGAGGTACTCGAGGCCGCGCGCGGCGTCGACGGCGACGCGGAGGCGCGCCCCCCACGACGCGAGCGTCGCGCCCGGTAGCCGGTGGAGGTGGTCGTGGAGCGTGCCGTTGGCCATGAACTCGTACACGAGCACGCGCTCCGCCCCCTGGTTGCAGTAGCCCAGCAGGCGCACCAGGTTCTTGTGGTTCACGCGGGAGAGGAGGGCGAGCTCGGAGAGGAACGCCGACTCCTTGTCGGGGCGCTTGTTCTCGGCGGGGCCCGCGGCCGTGGTCGACGACGACGCCAACGTCTCGGCCCGCTTGATGGCCACGACGCGGCCGTCATCCAGGGTGGCGCGGTAGACCGACCCGAAGCTGCCGGAGCCGACCTTTTGGGACTCCGCGAAGTTGTCGGTCGCGGCGAGGAGGACCGACAACGGGAACTCCTCCACCATGGCGCTGTATCCTCTGCCGAACAACGAGCTAAATCGCCATTCGATAGGCGCGTGTAAGCCTCCCGAGCAGTGCGGCCTCGCGAGCGCGGACGGGAGGCCCGGAGCTAGCGGCCGCCTCGCCGTGCCGGAGTCGTGTTTGCGGCCGTTGCATCGAGCGAAGTAGAGCAAACAGAGGATCAATGTCACGAGCCCGATGGCGAACCCGACGGAGCCGATAACCACGAAAACCGTCTTCCTTCTACGAGGAGTCGCGGCTGCGTTTGGAGATGCCGGAGGAGGTGGAGGAGGAAGAGGTGCTCTCGGACTACTCGCTTCTCTCCCGAGCTCGCAGAGAGAGCAGACGACGCGGCCATTGGCGCACAACTGGCCGGAGCCTTCCAGGGGACCGCAGCGACAACTAGACGTCGGCATACAGGTGCCAGGCAACACGCGCTCGAAGACCGCCGGTTTGTGGCAGAAGACGGCGCTTCCCCAACAGGCCAAGGAATAGTTGATCCTGAGAATTCCACAGATCGTACTGCCCTTCGCAAGAATCGCCACGAACTCGGTGTTGGCGAGGCTGGGCGGCAAACTGGAATTCTCTCCCCAGCACATTACTCCTCCATGGAAGCCGAGCGCGCACGTCTTGTTCTCCCCCAATGCCAACGAGCTGATCTCGAATGGAATTACTCCCACCTCCGGCTTGCCCGCTCCCCAGCACACCAGCTTGCCGTCCCCGGAGACGGCGCAGGCGTGCCAGGTGCCAGCGGCGACAGTGGAATAAGCCCCTGGCGGCTCCTGGCCCACGACGCCAGTGCCATATCCAAAGCATCGGATCTCCCCGCTCAACAGCAGCCCGCAAACGAAGTCCCCGCCGACGGCGATATCAGAGAAGTACACGCCGTCGGGAAAGGTGAGCTGGTTCCAGCGCCAGCAAGTGGGACGGGGGAGGCTGCCGCCTCGGATGCCACAAGCATGCGTGTCTCCGGCGGAGAGATCGGCTAAGGGCGGCCCGCTGTAGACCATCCTGTAGTCCGGCGACCAGCCGTGGTAGGACTCCTGGTACAAGTCCCACCAGACCATGGTGGAGACGTCCGTGGACAGGCTGAGCAAGCACAGGAATCCATCGCCACCGGCGATGGCAGAGGAGGAGATGGCGCCCGACCTGTAAATACGTCGGCGCCCCGTTGGCAGGCTGGTGCAACTCAGGTCGTATCCTCCGTTGGCATTCGATCGAACGATGGCGCAAACCACTATAACGTTCGAGATACGGGAGATTGCTACTGTTGACAGAGAACCTGCAATGCTTGGAGAAGAGATGGCAACGAGAAGAAGAAGCAGGAGGAAGAAGCTCGGAGGAAGCATTGGCAGAGAAAGGTGGTCAAGATGGTAGAGTGTCTCATCGTATCAGAGAGAGGTTGAAGAATAGATCGTGTTGGATCTCTCGGGGAAGAAGAGGCGGATGAAGAAGGCAACGCGGCTTCAGGCTTGACAAAATGACTGTAGACAAAAGTCCCCTTCGAGCTTCGAGTAAGATTCAACGTGGAATTACTCTTCCTAAGCTCCCTTCAACCACCATGTCTGACTCTTTCCTTCCTTCTGGTTAGGTTTGGTGTCAACATGACAACTCTCGCACAGAGACCAAGCTGGCATCTACGTGACCCACAGAGAAGACCGGCATCGGCGTCGCTATTTTCCTCGCATATGTGATTGTTTGCAATGCTTTTGACCGGTCGAGACATTTGAAGGGTTGGAAATAACAAGGCATGTTCTGGACTCGCCATTCTTGGAGAGAATAGCGGATGATGTACGCCCATCATGCGTGGTCGAGAGCAGCAGTTGCCAGCATAAGAGGGAAACACTCGTGGAACTGTGGATGTAACGCATGCTGCCTTGGTTCATTGCATCTCCTTCCGGAGGCAGACTGGAGTTCCATCCAAGATGGATTCCTCGGTGACCAATCTGAGAGCAAGTCACGGTTTATCAGATGAAGGTGTTTGATGATGGATTGTAGCATGGGATGAAGCAGTTGCAGAAATTGTTGGTGCCAATAGCTCCATGCATCTTTCACAGCTCCTGTGAACATCATCAACCGAATTCAAGAACACCGGGCATGCTGAACTCTGGTTCTTCCCTTCTTCCTCTCGAATTTTCGTACAAACAGTGGCGGCTTAAGTCCGGACTGATTTCTGGTTTGTGTATCATCCAATCAACACAGCCAATGTTTCGGATCAATCAATCAATCAAGAGAGAGAGAGAGAGAGCGAGAGAGAGAGAGAGAGAGAGAGAGAAAATTCTTCCATTTTTTTTTATTTTCAAGAATAATTTTGATAACAACCCCTCTCTCCAAAACTTTTTCTCGTGTTTCGTGAAGTTAATTCTTATTATATTATAGAAAGAAGTCATTGATGTCGTAATTAATCTAACGTGGTCCGAACCCATATGCATGGGTTATTCGAGATAACTCTGATGTGGAAATATTGAGCTTCCAAATATTATCTGCACAAAAATCAAGGTCGAAAGAGATTTGTTTGGTCTGATCCCTCTAATATTCAAATTAGTAATCCAAAGTATATAAGTATGGACACAAATGATAAAAAAGGTGATCCCCCTTCATCAATCAATGTCCATTTGGATTCGACCTGAAGGAATACTTTTTTCAACGTGGGAGAAGAGAGATTGATTCCCTCCCTATAAATCTCTATTAACCCTTGGAGTGAAGCTCATTTTCTAATTTGAGCCTCCAAGGCTTTCTTTTGGAGTCTTCTTTACTTAGCTCTAGCTCTCCTTTACGTTCCTAGGTGCTTCGTTCAGGGTATAACCTAAACACCCCATCTTCTCACTTCTTTTTATTCTTTAAAAAGCTGAGTGTAAACTCATGACTTTGATCTCTTACAGGTATAGACCTTCGAATCTTAAAAAGAAAAGGAACTGGTTCCTCTTTGGGCATGACGATGGCTTCTTTAGCTCCTCCAGCTATTGCTCGTGAGTTGTCAATCAAGGCATTAGGCTTGACATGGTTCAATTGTCCTTCTAGCATCAATAAGTTGAAGAAGAAGAAGGTTGTGAGGAAGGTGTCCCACCTTTGGCGAGATGAGAAACCTAAGGTGGAGTAGATTTACCATTCCCGATTAAGGTTTTGATCGATACGAACTACCATAATGAAGTGCTAATAAATTAAGTCATGGCTAGCCCTTTCAGTTCCTCATTGCTTACCTCATTTATCTTTAATTTATAGCATCATCATAAAGTCACAATCCTTATTTACCATGTATGAGATGCTGATTTCATCATTCACTAATAATCCTTTATGATCAATAATCTTTATGAGGAGATGGAGGGGCTAAAGAAGAAGAGAGGAGACCCAGCACTTATTACTGTGGCAAAGGCTCAGGGGGCTGAGTAGGCAAGACAGTTAGAGGAGGTTGAGTGATGCCTTACTTACCACGTTGAACGATTCAAAGTGGTTTGGAGTAATAATCAGAGCATGAAGGACAATCTACTACGACTTATCTGAGAGTTAGGTTCGATGAGGATATACAACTCTAAGCTCATTGAGCAAATTACCATGGCCAAAGAGTGGGTTATAAGTATGATCAAGCAGGTTCAGGGTTTGAAGGAGGTGTTGGAGGCTAAGCAAAGCATGATATTGAGATATTTGGAGGAGATGATCATTGACTATAAGGCCTCCGTTGGGTTTAGGAGGGGCCTAGAGGTATTGGGAGGAGGTGATCATCGAGTACAAGGCCTCTATTAGGTTTAGGAGGGGCCTGGAGAGGTCAAGGGTCACCTTATATAAATATAGGTGCTATATCGCCTTAGCCAGTTTCAAAGCAAAGTACCATAAGATGGAGATTGAGGAAGATCTATTTATCAATTACCCTGAGGATCAAAATGTTCCGATGGCACACGAAATGGCTTTTGATAATGATCTTGACTTGCCACCTTGCCCTGATGCCTAGCTTGTTGTCTTATAATGCATTGGTTTCTACTGAGTCATTGGGCTTGTCTACCTAACTTAGTCCTTGTCTTTTGCTTACTATATTATCAAACTTGTCCATCTGACTAGTCTTCTGTCATGTACTTAGCTAGAATTGCCTAAGTGGTGAGACACCCTTGCGACAAGCCACCGACTTAGCTGAAGTTGCCTAAGTCAAGAATCGTCTTTGCGGCCACTTCGATCGGACTTAGCTTGGATTGCTTAAGTCTTGAGGCGCCCTTGCGACATACGAGTCCGCAAAGGGTCAGCCGAACTGTAACCTCGTGCAGGTCCCGTAGGACCTGTAAAAAGAGAAGTTGATTAGTCTTGAAACGAGCGACGGACAAGTCCCGACGTCTCGTGAAGAGGGAAGCTTTACAAGCAATTGAGCGAGCACTTGGAGTGCAAGAAAGCAGAGAAAGAGAGGAGGAAAACAAGGACTTTAGAAGGGTGAATGAGCAGCTACAAGTCCGCAAACAACTACTCCCCAAGTGCCGGGTGCGAAGGCAAGTTTCCGTTAAGTTGACGTGCAAACTTATGAAAGTGTTTAACGCTTGACACTATATTGAAGATCCATCCAGCTATGTGCCACCCGGGAGGTTCCAGGGTGCTGAGATGGCTGACAAAATTTTGGTGGTCTGCGGCTACGAGAAATCAGCCCGCGGCACATGAAAACGGAGTTGTTTTTGGGATTTTTGGGCAGATGCAGCGAGCGATCGTACTGCAGTGCTGCAGTTGTTGTTTCTTATATTTTTACAAGGAAAAATACACCAAAACATGGCAAAACAGGCTGCCAATGATATGTACAAGCATGGGCAAACGACGAATGGAACGTTGAACGAAGTTGCTACGAGTGTGCGATGACCATTCGTGACATTTCTTCCTTAGTAGGTTGAGTCTTAGTTTAGTTGTAGAGGCTTGACCAAGTTAATGTTAATTTTTTTTAATTGAAATCATCATTTTTAATTATGTTACTATGGATCATATTATTAAATCAATCTGATCTTGTATGTCAACATTAGATCAGATATGTGATCAACGATGATTTCTCCCTTAACATAAATTAATTACTATAAATAATATATTATTTTATTATTAACTTTCATGTTTGTGTATTATAGTTAAGAAAATAATTAAATTTGATTTTCTTAATCACATAGATAAGTTAGGAATCTTACTAATCAATTAGATTATTGATTGATTTATTTCATAATAAGTGATATGATTTTTAGGAAGTAAATAGTATATATTCTATTTTTATGTGTGAACTATAATAAATGAATATTATATTTTTATCTTTGTATGTGAAAGTAAAATAAAAATAAATTTAAAATAAAACTTAAATATTTGCTTACCTTTTGAGGGAGATATCTTCTCCTATATAAATGGGTTCCACTTCCCTCATTTCTCACCAAGCCTAACAATGGGAGGATCGATGAGAGGACTTCCCAAGGAGATGATCTCGAGAAAAGAATAGCTAATGAGAGGTAGGATCTTTTTTTTTAATTTGGTTTGATTTATGTTTTAAAATATTGATACTAGAATTATTACAAATTTTATGATACATAATAAGATTTAAATTTTTAAAATTTTATGATTAATAAATAATGATAATTGATTTGTGATATTAGAATGATTATTTGATTGATATTGATCTTTTAAGCTTAAGTGAGTTTTAATATTGATTTAACTATTAAAATTCTTATTTTTAGATTAACGGTTCTAATTTATTTAATTAGATATTTCTATATTTTAAGAATTATATGTGAATTTTTATTATTTAATTAGTTTTAAATTTAAGATTATAAATTTAAATTCTTTAATTCATAGATTTGAGTTATTCTTGATAATTTAGATTTTTTTAAAATCTAATTTGATAAGAGGATTCTAAATTGAGGTCTAACTCGAGTTAAGTTGATCTGTCAAACTAGATCGACTTGGCCCATGTGGTTATGTATGACCCAGCCCATGTGGTTATATACAATCAGCCCATGTGACTAAGCATGACCTAGCCCATGTGGCTAGGTAGGAACCAGCCCATGTGGTAGGATATGAACTAGCCCATGTGGTCAGGCTTGATCCAACCATATGACTAGATATGATCCAATCCATGTGGCCTTATACATTCCAGCCCATGTAACAAGGTACAACCTAATCATGTGGTCAAGCATAGGCCAACTCATGCGGCTAGGTATAACACAGTCCATATGGTCAAATACGACTCCAAATCATGTGTCTAAGCATGACCCAACTCGTGAGCCAAGCATGACCTAGTTTAGTGGTAAGGCTCAGCCCAACTTATGAGTGAGGGTTAGCCTGGTCCATGAAGTTAAGCCTGCTCAGCGATGCGATTGGCATTGGACACATCGTCGCTCCTCTGTCTAGCCCGTTGTATCTCAACTTAATCTATTTCTTAAGATAGGCATATGCAGCGCATGTGACCCATTTAAGATTTAGGTGGGTTGGTTCAATTTGGGCTAGCACTATATGACATAGTCCGGTTTCTTCTTTCTTTATTGGTTTGAGCTCTTTAATTAACTAAATCGGATATGTTTGATCAGTTAAAGTTCGTTTAGGGTGATTCCAGACTAACTTAACCAGTTCAATCCTACTTGATCTTATTGAGATCAATCAAATCTAAATTAGACTAGTCTAAGGTGATTCTAGACTGGTTCTATAAGGATTTAAGGTTGGTTCTGTTAGGTCATAATTGAATTGAGAATGGTTCAAGTCAGTTGAGCTATCCCGATTAAGGTTTTAGTTGATTGAGGGCTATTGAGAGATTGATGTTTTAAGCTCTTATGATTTGATGAATTTAAAAGTTTTCTTTGAAGATGTCATTTGAAAATGATTATTGGTTTCCTACTTTTCTTAAGTTTATGATATTGATATGATTGTACCATGTAGTAGATGTAACTAGGCTAATGGTCTACATTGGAGGTGCAACCTGTGAAAGGAGCTACAGGCCCATCATAGTGCGGAGCCACCAATAAACATAGTCTAGTAGATTATACATAAAACATGATCTCTTATAATATTTTATCATACTATTTCTTGGATGCATGTGTGAATGAATGAGTGAATATAAATGAATAATCATGGATGTTATGTATCCTTGCTGAGGGTAGGTATGGCGATTCCCTTCGGGGATTAGCGGACCATTAGACGTGATAGTTAGACGATTTCTCCATCCGTTGTTGGGAGGAACATGTCCCCACTTGGGCGGGTGAGGAATATCACTCCATCCGTTGTTGGGAGTGCGATATGGATTATCTCCATCTGCTATTAGGAGCAATCCATCCAGTAGAGTATGCCTCTCCATCCTGTCACGGACAAATTGTAAATGGCTTGTTCGGTGAAATGCTTATGCGTGTCCATGTCCCTTTTGGTTTTTATAGCTTGTAATGCATGTAAAGGGCTTGCCAAAGGCTAAATGCCCCATTTGAGTGAGTTTGGCAGCCATTGTAGGCTTGTACATAAAGTTTGTATCGAGTGAATACTTGTACTAGAATTTGATCTGTAGTGGATCAATTTTATACCTTTGTTGTGCAACCGTTCTGAGCTTATGATATCCATGGTTGGAGTTTGCATTGGCTATAAAGTGTTTGCTAAAAGAGTGGCTTGCGGATCCCGTGTGAAGCACTTTCTCTGTCCCATCTTCTCTTTCGTAGGTCCTAAGGGATTGTAAGAGATTTCGGGGAGGCTGACCTTTGCGGTGATACGCATTGGTGCCGCATGGCTTAGGAAAATCCAGCTAAGTCCGTGACAGTTGGTATCAGAGCGGGACAAGCCCACTTAGAAACACTTAGCATGCAAACGTGGGGGACCTAGCGGGGCTGCGTTGAGGGCAGCCAACATGCGTGACCGTTTGGGAAACGGACTTGGAGTTGTAGGGGAATGAGTCGCTCAAAGTAGCGGGCATCCGAGAATGGCATTCAAGAGAATGGCCAACCCTTCGCGCAAGAGGCACCACGAGGACAACAAGCTAAGAAGAATTGCGTAGCGTACAAAGGTCGGGATGGCTGAGTTCGAGCAGTGGCTTGACGTTAGCACCCAAACTTGATAGTGCTCTGATAAGATGAAAAATAATTGTACAAGTATATCTTGATCAATACAATATGAGGTCTATTTATACAGATTAAGAGGGAGGATTTTCCTCAACAACTAGAGAGATTTCCTCATATAGTTGGAGGAAATCTTATCTACTATCATGCCCCCGTAAGATGGTACTCTTGTCAAGGATGCCAATCTTGGATCGTTGTAATGAAAATAATTTACGGGCAAGAGGCTTCGTGAGTGGATCTACAAGTTGATCAGCCGTATGTACATGAGAGACACGTAGTTGATTTCTGACAACTTGATCTCGCACGAAGTAGAAGTCAATGACGATGTGTTTCATGCGTGAGTGGAACACTGGATTGGCACATAAGTAGGTAGCTCCAATATTATCACAATATATTGTAGGAGGAAGGGTAGAGTTGACGTTGAGTTCCTTAAGGAGATTTGTGACCCAATTGATTTCAGTAGTAGCAGTAGCAATGGCATGATACTCAGCTTCAGTTGTAGACCGTGCGACTGTCTTTTACTTCTTAGAACTCCAACTGATAGGATTAGCTCTAAGGAAGACAATATACCCTGATGTAGAAGTTCTATCATCAAAGTTGCCCGCCTAATCAGCATCAACAAAGGCATGAAGATTAAGTGAGGCATGTTTGCGGAGAAAGAGGCCATGATGAAGGGTCCCTTTAAGATATCGTAAAATTCGTTTGACTGTAGACCAATGCATAGTAGATGGCTGGTGCATGAACTGGGACAATTTATTGACTGCAAATGAGATATCTGGACGGGTGAGAGCTAAGTACTGTAAGGAGCCAAGTACTTATCGGTATTGAGTGGCGTCCAAAGCAGGGCTTCCATCACATAATTTGAGTGATTCATTCGTAGAGAGGGGAGTTGTAACCTCCTTTGCATCCTGCATGTTTGTTTTGGATAATAGATCTTGAATATACTTTCTTTGTGATAGGAGGAGACTGAAGATGTAAATGTTGCTTCAACTCCCGTAAAGTAACTTAAGGTGCCAAGATCTTTGAGGAGAATCGATCGACCAATTGCTTTAGGAATGTCCGAATCTCAAGGGATCATTCACTTGTAAGAATAATAATATCGTCCACATATACGAGAAGATATATTGTGGTTCTATTTTGTTGTCGTAAGAATAACGAGGTATCAGACTTGGATTTGATAAAACCCATGGATGTTAAAAATGTGCCAAGTTCATTATACCAAGCTCTTGGAGCTTGACGAAGTCCATAAATAGCCTTGTGTAGCTTACAGACATGCCTTGGATATTGTAGATGCACAAAGCCAGGGGATTACTGCATAAAGACATCTTCAGTTAGAGTCCCCTGTAAAAAGGCATTGTTAACATCCAATTATCGTATATGCCAGCCTTTTGAGATAGCCAAGCTCAAGATAAGCCGTATTGTTGTTGGTTTGACAACTGGGCTGAATGTCACTGTGAAGTCAACACCAGGTCGTTGATGAAACCCTTTGGCAACTAGACGTGCTTTATATCGAGCAATAGATCCATCTAGGTTCCGCTTAATTCGAAAGACCCATTTACACCCGATGATGTTTTGTGTGTGAGAAGAGGGAACTATGGTCCATGTAGAGTTATGAAGAAGAGCATCATATTCTTCACACATGGCTTTACGCTAGTGTGGAGATTTTTGCGCTTGATTAATTGTGGTGGGTTCACTAGCTTTAAGAGAAGAGTTTGTGATGGCGTATAAATCAAGAACTTGACGTGGTTTAACAATACCACTTTTGGAGCATGTTATCATATGATGGCTAGGAGCTACGGAAGTGGTAGGTTGGGTTGTTGGCATAGTCGGTGGTGAATCAGCGAGATCAAGTGGACTAGTCTGCTGGACTTCAATAGCACCTGATGATGTAGCTGAGGGTATTGTTTCATTAATAGGAGAAACTTGTGAAGAAGGGATTGGAGGGGTAGGGAGGAGGTGTTGAACAGGAGGAGTGTACTGAGTAGGAGGGTTAGGATTAGATGGTGTTGTGGGAGGTTCATGTGACGGGGTTGAGAAGATGCTCCAGTGATATGTGTTTGTCGGAGTAGCTTGCATGGTAGAGTACTCAGGATTTTGAAAAGGAAAAGAAGACTCCATAAAAATAACATGACGTGACAAAAAGACTTTTTGGGATTGTGGCTCGTAGCATCGAAAAGCATTATATTTAAGAGAGTATCCAATAAAAATGCAGGGCTTAGATCGTGGTGTAAGTTTATGAGAGGCATAAGGACGTAGCCATGGATAACATAGACAACCAAAGACTTTGAGTTTGTGAAAGTTTGGAGGCTTGTGGAATAGTTTCTTAAATGGTGACTTGTATTATAAGACTGGAGTGAGCATACGATTAATGAGATAGACAGCGGTTTGAAAGGCTGCTGTCCAAAAAGGTGATGGCAACGAGGCCTGATGTAGAAGTGTGAGCCCAGTTTCAACTATATGTTGATGTTTGCGCTCAGCAGAACCAACTAATTGGGGAGTATGAGGAGGTGACTTGAGGTGTTGTATACCACAAGCTGCAAGACAGGATGCGATGGCTTGATATTCATCTCCGCCATCCGAGTAAACTGTTTTAATGGAAGACTGAAAGAAATTCTCGACCAACTTTCTAAAGTTGATAAAGACAGTTGAAACTTCAGATTTATGATGGAGGGGATATAACCATGTGTACTTAGTGAAATAGTCAACAAAAATAACATAAAAACGAAACTTGTCAAAAGAAAGAGTTGGGGCAGGACCCCAAACATTAGTATAAATAATATCAAAAGGTTTAGAATAAGATATAGAAGATGTGCCAAAAGGTAGTCTATGACTTTTATTGCTACGACAAGCATCACAATAAGTTAAAATGTTGCTAGTAGAGGTAGGAAGTGAATAATGGAAAGTAACTTTTGCTTTGAATAAGGGATGAGGATGACCAAGACGTCGATGTCACACATCAACTAGAGCAAAGAATCGAGGAGTGAACAGTGGGGTGGGTTGTTTGCGAAGCGGATGGCCACTCATAAATGTTGTCTTTGTTTTGGCCTTGGACTAAGGATGCCCCGTGCTCAAATCCTTGACAAGAAAGGAGTCGGAAAAATTCAATGGAGGTATTATTTTGCTTGCAGAATTGAGAGACAGAAATAAGGTTTCTTTTGATGTGGGGTGCACACAAAACATCATCAAGTGTGAATATTGTGGTGAGTGAATTAAGCATTGTAGAACCAGTATAAGTGATAGGGATTCCTTTACCATCACCGATGATAACATCCTCATCGCCGCCATAGTTGTTGTGGGCGATGACAAGTTCAAGATCGGAGGTGATGTGATGTGATGCACTGAGTCCACAATCCAATTGGGTTGACTAGTCGTCGGAGTAGTTGTGAGATTGGCTTGAGGCCACTGTGTTGGAGCAGGAAGTCGAGGTCAAGAGCGACAGACTTTCGCGGAGTGTCTGATCTTATCACACAACTGACAGATGATTCGGCGATGGCCGCTGAGGTCAGGACGCAAGTGCTGATGATTATAGGGGATATCACCTTGACGATGAGGATGAAAGTGTTGATAATGTGGATGAGAGGGGTTTGGTGTGGATCCCATAGGGTCAGGAGGCAGCTTTGTCGGACCGTGATTGACGTGCTTATTGTATTGGCTGCTCTTCCTCTTGGATTTACGATGACTTGAGCCTGTGATAGTTGGTCCGGCAGCCTATCGTCGCGCTTCAAATATGTCTCATAGTCGGTCAACTTGTGATAAAGTTCTTCAAATGATATTGGAGAGTCACGTGCTCGAATTGCAGCTGTCAATTCTTTGTATTCATCCCCTAGGCCATTAAGTGTATGAACGAGGACTTCTTCTTCACTGAGGGAATGACCTATCAAAGTTAAGTCATCGATGATCACTTTGATATTTTGTAAGTAATCAGCAATAGTACTTCCCTCTTGGTTCACTTTCATCAGATTGGATAAGAGTCCGAGCATGCGAGTACGCGAGCGATTTACCAATGTCGTTTGCAACTTGGACCATGCTTCTGCAACAGTCATACATGAAGATATTAGTGGGGTGACAGACCCAGCGGCGGAGGCTTGAATGACTTGGAGGATGAGACAGTCTTGACGTAACCATAGTTTGTGAGCTGGATTTGGTATTGGACTAGATCCTCCTGGGCTGTTGAGCACTGCAGGCGGACAATGGAGAGAGCCGTCGATGTAACCTATAAGGTTATATCCAAATAGAAGATTAGAAAATTGGGCACGCCAAGATGCATAATTTCCGCTTTTGGATAACTTGAAAGGAATGAGTGCCGCAGCATTGATAGTGATGAGGCTTGGAGGTTGAGAACTGCTATGTTCCCTGCAGGGACAATCACTGGAGTATTGGAAGTAGATGATGAAGCCATTTGATGATACGATGCGTCGAAGACTCAACCGATGCAAATCACACCGTTCGGTGGAGTTCGGCGGGAGAGAGCGTTCTCGTCAGAAGAGAGTGCCGAGGCGGAGATCAGTGGCGCTGTCCTGTTTGCGTCACACCGCACGCTCGTTGTGACGGTTTGAAGAAGCGACAGCGTCAATGGTCACTAGTAGCGGCAGTGGTGGAGAAGGGGAAGGAGGCCGCGGATCCTCCGGATCTTTGGATACCGCCGCTTACGCGCCCTCACCTTTGGTGGAAGCTATCGGGCGGTGTTGGCGAGGCTATCTCGTGGTCTGTCGAGGCGAGAGTGCTCGCTTCGAGAAAAGGGGCTAGCAGCGATAGTGGACGACGCCGTCGAGGGCTTGTTGCAGTTGCTGGGTGGCGATCTCATAGATGCAGCGGATGCGGATCCGCACGAAGGTCTGCGGTCGCTGGGTGGCGATCTCACAAATGCGGCGGATGCGAATCCGCACGAAGGTAGGGCTGGCGGTTGGGGCCGTCCTGCTCTCTATCGAGGGTGGGGGGCAGTGCAGGTGCTCGCTTTCTTTGGAGAATCTAGACTGGATGAACGTCGTGTACCTATCAGTGACGACGATTGGATACGGAGATCGGTCGTTCAACACGACGCCGGGCGGATCTTCGTGTCCGCTGTGATGGGCAAGGCGTTCCTCTACTTGGTGGAGGCCTGGATCGACAAGAGGCACCGGAGGAGGAGACGGAGGAGCGAGAGGATGTCTTGCCGCAGCAGCGAGAAGAGGAGGCGGCCAGGAGTGTCGACGCTGTCGCTGGACAGCGAAAAGAAAAAAACTCTTGCTTAATGCAAGGGCTCTGATACCATGATAAGATGAAAAGTAATTGTACAAGTATATCTTGATCAATACAATATGAGGTCTATTTATACAGATTAAGAGGGAAGATTTCCCTCAACAACTAGAGAGATTAGGGAGGATTTCCCTCAACAACTAGAGAGATTTCCTCATATAGTTGGAGGAAATCTTATCTACTATCATGCTCGAGGCAAGCGGAGTGCTTGGCAAAGGATGAGACTGTGCAAGGTAGAGTGGGTTGTTCAATGATCGAAAGAGTTGTGCAAAGCTCACAGAGGTGAGAGGAGTTGCAAACTCAAGGAATTCGATACTCATACAAGACCTTATATGCGGACGATGGATTATTCGTGGCCGTCCCAAGGCGACTGAAGGTCAGCGCCATGGAGCATTGAAACTTTCACTTCGGCATGTGCAGGATACTTTCGTAAGAAGCTGAAGTGTGCAACAGGTTCAGCATGTTGCTAGACCCAGAGGGGTGCAGTGCGAGCTGTATTGGTGAAGTGTCACAATCTAGCAAGTGCATTTGCAAAGGCAGAATTAGGCACAGTTTGTTCAGCAGAGGCGGAGTAGTCCAAGGGGATGGTGGTCTCCAAAACTTCCAAAGGGAACAATGCGAAGAGAGAAGTTGCTCCAACGGGGCAGATACCCAAGAAGGATAAGTCCCGATTCTCCAGAGGTGGAATCATGTGCAATGAATCGCACCGGTTGAGGACTACCTCAAGACAAAGCTCGATGGATTGAGTGAGCGACGAGGAGTCGTCGCATGATCTCACAAGCGGTAATGCGTTGGTCGACGCATAGCGAGATCAAGTGGGGGAGCGACCTAAGGCAACACAGAGTGAAGGCACACTTGGAGCCGATATGGAGATCGGACTCAACAGAGGGCTGACCCGTGAAATGGTGGACGTGAGGGCTACCATTAACGCAATGCAAATCGAGAAGCAGAGCAACTTGGGGGATAACTTGGTGATGTACCCAAGCCACATGAAGAGAGTTGGCATAGAAGATAGAACATGGAGCGGAGGCTTGAAGCTTTCCTTAGACAAAGGTCAAGGGCATAGACTCTTGTAGAGACAAGAGTAGGATCATGTCGTTCCATGGGTTCTCTATTCTGATGGAGCAGACTCATCTTGTATGGTGCCAAAGACGAAGGGAACTTCGAGGCATATGCACCTCATATCGATGAAACATTTGACGAAGGAACTAAGGCGATACAACTTGCAGTGGCGAAGTTGGTGTTAGAAAGCCTTGGCACGAGACAAGAGGATATAGAGGCAGATACTCTTGAAGAATATGCCACAGTGTTTCTATTCGAGTTACTATGAGGAAAGTGGTGCGCAGCGGAGATTATGTTGGTAGGGGCAGAGTCCCAGGATCCAGACAATGGTGCACCTACTTCAGCGAAGTCAGGCGACTTCAAAGGAGCTGCTAGGCGATGGACTGTCCTAGAGCTAGGCTTCGTCCGAGTGTGACCTAAGAGTGGGTGGACGAAGGTCGATTGCCAAAGGAGCGAACATAATTGAAGCTGGCGAAGGCCCTGCGATGTGTTGGCGGAGTCCACACATGGAGATATCGCAGTTCGAGTTCATACCACAGGGATCAGAATGCAAGGAGATGTCACCAGGCGGTGACATGATGCAGCGGATCATGGTGGAATGGTTCGTGACAAGTCGACACACACAGTGAGTCCCATAGGGGGATTAGATCATGCAGAGGTATAATCGGGAGCGCGACTAGGAGCTCCATTTTGATGAACAACACGATGATAAGAAGGGCTATGGATTCAAGCAGTGAATGCTATGGTACCGTAGAGGCGGGTCTTCCGTGCGTGCATCGAATACTGCATTGAATGAAAACCTTAGGCATCAGCTTATGGGGGCTGTGCATTATCGAGGAAAAAGTTCATATGCAAGTACCAGTGAGTCCCATGGGGGGACTAGATCATGCAGAGGTATGATCAGAGCGGCTGAAGAGTTGGACTGCTTTAGAGCTCATATTCGCTTAAGGGAGCCCGACAAGTTAGAGGACAAGGCCGAGTAAGCAAACGTTGCGACCAATGAAGCTAAGGAGAACAGAAGCGGTGCAAACTCTGCAACATGAATGGCGGTGGCCATATATGGGAGTTGCAGTCTGTCTTTCTATCGACCAAGTAGAACTGCTCAGAGAACACATAGGTGTTGAAGCAGGTGGTCGAAAAAGGGCGAGGAAGCAATGACGAGTCCAGAGGGATTCAACTACCCAAGATCATTCATCGGTTAGAAGAAAGGTGGACTCAGAGGAGTGCCGCAGTGCCATAGAGGCAGATCTACCGATCATGAAGAAGGGATGCAGATGCGAGACAACGGATAGTAGTGCCATAGGCATTGCAGTGCCATGGTACCGCAGAGGCGGGACTTCCGGGGAGTCATCAATCTCTTGCTCTCATAGAGGGAGAGCGCTTGGTCGTCATATGGGCCATGGAGGAGGAGAATGCTTTGGCAAACTCTATGTACCAAGACAAGGCTGAAGGGTGAAGGCCAGAGAACTTCGTAAGACCGGTGTCAACAGACTTTTCATCAAGATAGTCGTAACTGAAGGACTTCGGGTCGATGCAAGAGTGCATGACCAAGGATTGGCGAGGCAGTACGCGGTGCTGTACCTTTGCTACTCAGAGGAGTCGGCGACAGAAATGATGGAGAAGGTGGTACAATCCCTAAAGGCGACCAAATCTATCGGAGACTTACTCCAAGTTGGAGTGATAACTTCTTGCATTCCAGAAGTTCAATGGCAATGAGAAGGTGAATCATAGTAGCTAACTCAGCACAAGGATTGCAAACACTTCAAGTGCTTCGGAAGTGTGAGCTAAGAGCAGGCGAAATCTAGTAACCAGCTTGACGCACGAAGTACAACCTCGAGGGGGCGGGCAAAGTCAAGTAACCTTTGCCTTCTCAACTCTCAAGAGAATGGGCGAAACCGAGTACCCGCAGCTCTCTTAGTTATCTAGCAGAGGAGCTCTGCACAAAGTCGAAGACCCTTCGAAGAGACTAATGGAAGATAACAATTGTCAAGCCCTCACCAACGATGATCAATGCTATTGAGAGTAGCCTGTCCGCTTCATTTTTCAATTGAATGTCAATCGAAAGCGGAAGTGATGTGAGCCTACTTGGGCAAGACAACTAAGTGCAAGAAGATTCGATGGGCAAATTTTACGGAGGAAGGACCTGAAAACTTTAAAGGTTACGAGGCGATGCTCGTTAAAGCTCTAACAAGCATCTATCCAGTTCAAGAGACAAGAAGAATTTGAAGACTAGCGCATATCAAAGATGGTCTTTTCCCTTCATCAGATGAATCCGCAAGACTCAGCAAGGATCAGCACAACTCCGCCAACCCCACACCAGAGTCAGAGTTATTGGCGAGTTGAAGCAGCATGATGGATTAAAGTTCGACGACTCAACAACAACAAGCGGAGAACAATTGGGAGCCAAGGGGCGCATCGCAGCAGGAGCAGAAGATCGAAGATCCAATAACGAAAAGAAGTTGCAGCGCCAGCAAAGACTTCGACGAGGACATCGAAGGAATAAGTGGGGGAGAATGTCACAGACAAATTGTAAACGGCTTGTTCGGTGAAATGCTTATGCGTGTCCGTGTCCCTTTTGGTTTGTTATAGCTTGTAAAGCATGTAAAGGGCTTGCCAAAGGCTAAATGCCCCATTTGAGTGAGTTTGGCAGCCATTGTAGGCTTGTACATAAAGTTTGCGTCGAGTGAATACTTGTACTAGAATTCGGTCTGTAGTGGACTAATTTGATACCTTTGTTGTGCAACCGTTCTGAGCTTATGATATCCATGGTTGGAGTTTGCATTGACTATAAAGTGTTTGCTAAAAGAGTGGCTTGCGGATCTCGTGTGAAGCGCTTTCTCTATCCCGTCTTCTCTTTCGTAGGTCCTAAGGGATTGTAGGAGATTTCGGGAAGGCTGACCTTTGCGGTGATACGCATTAGTGTCGCACGGCTTAGGCAAATCCAGCTAAGTCCGTGACAATCCGCTGTTGGGAGAGTGCACCATCGGGTGTGATGTACGCTTTTGTTATCCAGTTATCTTGTATGTGTTACATGTGGCTGATGTATGATTTTACTTAAGAAATTATTATTAATTTTCAAATGCTTAAGTTTTATGACAAATCGATATATTATTATTTTTTATTAAATTATTGATATTTGTTTCATGTTAGATTATTTTTATACTTTTTCTAAGGTTCATATCAGCATGTGTGATTGTTGATATATTTTTTATCTTATATTTATTTTCAGTATAATTTATAATTTTATAATAGATATAAAGTTTGTGTGGGTGAGATTTGTGACCCTACCAAAAAGATATAAATTTTTTTTGTTAATAAAATATTTACTATTTAAAAATAATAATTTGAATTCAAGAACAAAAAAAAGAAAAAAAGAATATATTTTATAAATTATAATTAATAAAATAATAATTTATTGTATTTTATAAATATGAGATGTGACAAGATATTTGAGATTCTTCGACTGTCCTATATATATATATATATATATATATATATATATATATATATATATATATATATATATATATATATATATATATATCTTATGCAGACGAGCTCAAATCAAATCGGATTAATCCGATCATCACCGATGTTTTCTATAACAACCTCAGGAAAAGCGATGTAACGTCAACTTCAACTTTCTCTGTCCACGCTCACAGGCTCAGATATCAGCCGTCGTCTTGCAACGTGAACAGCGAGCGCTCCATTCTGCCATTACAATTTGGAGGCAGAGACAAAATTTTCCTTTCTTTTAGATGTCGACAGGAAGCCACGACACGGGGAAAGAGAGAGAGAGAGAGAGAGCCGCGCCAGGGTACCTGCGCACCAGCAGACGTGACCGGAACGCAAGCAAACGGAGCAGGCGGCGCAGATGATGTGAGGTGCACGGGTTCTTCTCACGTGAAGAAGAGCTAACTGAGACACACACAAGACGTGGGCAGGCGTTCAGACAATCTCCTGCAGCCACTCTGTGCGAATAGCTGGGAAGAGGCCGTCGGGGCTCGGAAGCTTTCTCCTCTCCTGTCCATTCACCGCCACCACCAAAGGGACGTCCGAGGCACCTTCCAAAGACACCCTCTTCTCCCGGAATGTGTTCTTCTTCTCACCTCAATTTCTCTCCCTTTCCCTTGTCTCGTTGCTTGCATAGGCGCCGATCCAACGTGAGACGAAGTGCACTGCCTCGTGCTTTAGCGTTTGGAAGGCCTCCATGACCGTCTCCTCCACAGTCCACACGAGAAGACAATGTGCATGGGATTCATGTGCTTACATGAACAGATGTTCTGCATGGCAATCATTTAGTCGATGATGGAGTATGATTGTGACATGATGTCTCGCACAACAAGTGTTCAGAAGCTCTGTGAGTGCTGCCATTTCAATCATCCCTTAAGCGAGAGCAGACCGATGGGAATAAGTATGACCAGAAGAAATAGCATAAATAGAGATAAAATGGCATTTCCTTGCTCAAATTTATAGATAGAACTTGAAATATTCTAACCATAATTATAGAATTCGGACTAGATCAGACCGGCGGTCGGTCAGTAAAATACCTCAATTTTTATTTATTATCAAAAAATTATTTAGGATGTTTAGGTCTTTTCAGTACAAGAATGAAAAAAAAAAGAGGAAAGTCTACTTTTTTACTATTTATAAAAAAAATCATTCATAAGTAACTATATTTTACAATAGAAATTATCAAACCAATCTGAGTTGATTCTGATAAGCATCCCTACCACTGGCCATAGCTCCTCTCTGAAATAGATGCAGGGTGTGGCCTTTCTCTATCTCTCTTTTGGAAGCAACTTTGTTGGCCGAGCCACTGTCAATCAATCAACCTGCCATTTGATTCTTGCACAGTGCTGAAAGGCTCGGATGGTGACCTCTCAGAAGGGTAGCTCTCCCCCCTCACCCTCGGTGAACAACGAAGGGAGACCTCCAACGCCATTAATGGGATGCAAAACATGGCCAGGGTGGAACAAGGATTGACTGTGAAGGCAGAGGGAGCAAAGAGACTCTCTTTCATGCTCATATCGTTATCAACATTTAAAATCCATTACCCGCACAGGATGCTTACTGCGCCATTCCCCTTGCAGCGACCGCTCAGTTTGGTGAGATCTTGTGATCCATGCACGCCACCAAGGACATCACAAGATACACTTGTGGACAACAAGTGCAGCAGCGTTCGAGGACAAATGCCTGTTGCTGGTAGATATCCACATCAAGTTTCATGCTACAGGAACAGTACCTCTTCCCGCATTCTGAGCCCTTCATGAAATAAAACCTGGTTCTGTTGCAGGTTGTGCCACAGTTCACCTGTTTGATTCCTGGTGGTGAAGCAGATGAGGATTGCATGAGGCATCATACAAACACCTTTACCACAGCCCTGCAGCTGAGATGGTGTTTGTTTTGATGGAAACCTGTTCTCTTCTTCTCTCTTTGAGACTCTTTGTATCTCTACAGTTGCTACTCTCGTCACCACCTTCAACGCATCAGAAAGCACCACTCTCTTGCGGAGGTACTGATTCCATATGCCTCTGTTCCTTCGCTCTCGAGTGTCCCCTCCAAAGCTGTTCATGCTCTCCATCTCCTTTCCGCGGACACTTAAGAATGCCTGCCTTCCTTTCAGCTCCTACGAGCACAAGTGAAGAAGCCTCACAAAATGGACCCTGTCTGTCTTCTACTCCTCACCTTGCTTGCTCTCCTTCCTTCTTCCGCTTGCGCTTCCCTTCATGGTGATGCCTTGGCATTAGCTTCTCTAAGAGAAGGCGTCCTTTCTTCCACCTCAGAACTAGCGAGCTGGAACACTTCCAATCTGCTCTCCGTCTGCTCCTGGTTCGGAGTTCGGTGCGAGCATGATCGCGTCGTCGGGATCGACATCTCCAACCTGAACGCATCCGGCTCTGTTGCAATGGAGATCTCTGGCCTTGACTCCCTCGTCAACCTCTCCCTTGCCGGGAACCAGCTTCACGGTGAGATCAGAGTGTCGAACTTGCCGAGCCTTCGATACCTCAACATCTCTTCCAATCAGTTCCACGGCGGGCTAGATTGGAACTACTCGAGCCTGCCGAGCTTGCAGGTGTTCGACGCCTACGACAACAACTTCACGGCCTCGTTGCCGCTAGGCGTCCCGGACCTGAGGAGCATCCGGTACTTGGACCTCGGTGGCAACTACTTCAATGGCAGCATCCCGGCGCGCTACGGGAGCTTAGCTGGTTTGAAGTACCTCTCGCTAGATGGCAATGATCTCCGAGGTCGAATTCCCAGCGAACTGGGCAATCTCACGACCCTCCGGCGCCTCTACTTGGGCTACTACAACGTGTTCGACGGCGGCATCCCGGTCGAGCTCGGCAAGTTGATCCATCTCGTCCATCTCGACCTGTCGAGCTGCGGCCTCGGCGGCCGAATCCCCCACCAGATCGGTTATCTGATCAACCTCGACACCCTCTTCCTCCACACCAATCGGTTGTCCGGCCCGGTGCCGCCGTCGCTCGGCAACCTCACGAGGCTGGTCTTCCTCGACCTGTCTAACAACGAGCTCACAGGAGAACTCCCGCAGCAACTCGCCGCGCTCACGGAGCTCAGCCTGTTGAACCTCTTCATGAACTGGCTGCATGGGCCGCTGCCGGCGTTCCTCGCCCTGCTGCCGAATCTGGACACTCTGCAGCTCTTCGTGAACAACTTCACCGGCGGCGTACCGGAGAAACTCGGCGGCAGCGGCCACATCCGCGTGCTCGACCTTTCGTCGAACGAGCTTACCGGTACGATTCCGGCGAACCTGTGTCCATCGAACGGGCTCCGAGTTCTCATCCTCTTCAGGAACTTCTTCTTCGGTCCCATCCCTGAGAGCTTGGGCATGTGCTTGAGCCTAGCGAGAGTGAGGCTTGGTCAGAACTCTCTCAATGGAAGCATTCCTTCAGGATTCCTCTACTTGCCGCAGCTCAACCTATTAGAGCTCCAAGACAACCACCTCTCCGGTCCGATGCCGGAGAATTCCAACACTAGCCGGAGACCAACCCAACTGGTCCACCTAAACCTCTCTAACAATTCGCTCACTGGTCTTCTTCCTTCCTCGATCCGCAGCCTATCTTCGATCCAAACCTTCCTTCTCGGCCGCAACCAGTTGACCGGTCTGATCCCCGGCGCCATCGGCTCCCTGAGTCACGCGATCAAGCTCGACCTTAGCTGCAATGGCTTATCGGGCTCGATACCGCCCGAGATCGGGAACTGCACCCGTCTCGCCTACCTCGACCTCAGCCAGAACAATCTCTCCGGCCCCATTCCGCCGGAGATCGCCGGAATCGGGGTGCTAAACTATCTGAATCTTTCGCGCAACCAACTGAATGGGTCGATACCGAGGTCGCTCGCGGCGGCGATGAGGAGCCTCACGGTGGCCGATTTCTCCTTTAACGACCTCTCCGGCTGGCTGCCGAACTCCGGGGAGTTAGCCTACTTGAACGCCACCTCCTTTTCCGGCAACCCCAAGTTCTGCGGACCGGGTTCGAACAACTCGTGCGACTACGTGGCAGGGGCACCCCGGTCCGGGCGCTCCCACGAGGACTTCGAGCTGGCCCTTGCGCTGGCGCTTGTCCTCAGCTGCTTCGCGCTTTCGCTGGCGGCGGCGGCGGTGCGGGCCAGGTCGCAACGTGGCGGGTCCGACGGGGCCACGTGGCGGCTCGCCGGGTTCCACCAGGTGGATTTCGGCGTGTCGGATGTGCTGGAGTGCATGAAGGAGGGTATCGTGGTCGGGCGCGGCGGCGCGGGGGTGCTGTACCGCGGCCGGACCCGTGCCAGGGGCGATATTGCGGTGAAGAGGTTGGTGAGGCCGGGATCGAACGGGCACGACCGCGGCTTGGACACCGAGATCCAGACGCTCGGCAGCATCCAGCACCGGAACATCGTCCCCCTGCTCGCCGTCTGCTACATCTCGGGGGAGACCAACGCGTTGGTGTACGGGTACATGAGCAACGGCAGCCTGGGGGAGCTGCTGCACGGCGGAGGGGGCAAGCGGTTGGGCTGGAGAAGACGGTACAGGATAGCGGCGGCGGCCAGGGGTTTATGTTACCTCCACGATGACCGCAGTCCCATGATCGTGCACCGCGACGTCAAGTCGAAGAACATCGCGCTCGACGCCGCGAATCAAGAGGGACACGGGGCGGACTTGGCGCTGGCCAAGTTCTTGCTCCACGGCGGTGGCTCCGAGTGCATGCCCGCCACCGCTGGCTCCCACGGCTACATCGCTCCGGGTGTGATGCTTCGTTCTTTTACTGTTGCTACCTTAATTCACCTGCTCTAAGTTTCAATCAATAGCTCTCGATGTTTCCTGATGCAGAGTATGCGTACGCTCTCAAGGTGGCTGAGAAGAGTGATGTCTGCAGCTTCGGGGTGGTGCTGCTGGAGCTCATCACCGGGCGGCGGCCAGTCGGAGGATTCGGGGACGGCGTCGACATCGTTCGGTGGGCAAAGAGGGCCACCAGTTGCAGCAGGGACGACGTTGGAAGCATCGTGGACCTAAGATTTTGCAGTGCGCCAATGGGGGAGGAGACGCATGTCTTCTCTGTTGCCATGCTGTGTGTCGAGAGACCAACGATGAGGGAGGCGGTGCAGATCACCATGTTGCAGAGGTCCAACCTCCATTCTCCTCTTCTTCTTCTCCTCCTCTTGAAGGAGAGCAGAGCCAGCCGCGGCGACAGGGAGAACAAATGCTTCAAGCCATTTGCCGACCTCTTGGCCTAGCGATCAGGGAGATGTAAGAGTTCATATTCCTTTATGCAAGTCTTTCTTCGCCTTTCATGAGAGCAGAAGCATCAAACTCATGCCCCTTTGGTACGTTGAGGCCATGGACATAGATAAACACCATCAAATTTGATTCAGGGGACCAACATCAAAGAAGGTAAGAGAACGAAATGTCTTTTAACTTCAGACTACTATTTTCACACTGAAAAAGAAGAACGATCTTAATTCAACTGTACGGTAAACTTTCCTTCATTTTGTAACTTGGATCAATTTCACAACAACAAGGGGGGTTGCTCTCACAGTCATATCCCTTGAAGCTAAAAATTTTATTCTAGGCAACAGCTTCAAAAGCGCGCACGCAAGGTAGTAACTAGATTTATTTTTTACAAACTCAGCAATCATAATGAGGAAAGTTTTTTGTTGCGCTTCCTTGCAGTCTTTGCCAGAGCATCGCAAATCTCTTTCTTTCGCTTTAAGTTGTCATCTGCCTTGCTTGCACAGTTCTTCGCTTGAAGCTCCAATGCCCCCTTCACAAAGAATTTGACCTTCCACAGTGTGATTTCACTCTGCATCAAAAATAGGTACCAAGTATTGCATGCCTTGATCAGTGAGGTTGCTGTTCTTAGAATAGGTCAATATTGATGTGTTATCGCAATAGGAATGTGTGTTGTCAATGTTAAGTTCCAGTATTGCACACGTTGATCAGTGAGATTGCTGTTCTTAGAATAGGTCAACATTGATGCATTATCACATAGTAATATAGGTTGTCAGTGCTAAGTTCCAGTCATGCATGAACTGAAGTGAAAGAGCTTAATGAACCACCAAGGAATGCACAACTATGAAGCAGTTGAATGCAATTCTAGTAGTCACAAGATAGTACCAAATAACAAAAATGTATATGATCAAATGTAAGTGGATACAACAGTAACATCAAGGCATGCACAACTATGAAACAGTTGAATGCAATTCTATTTAAGTCACAAGATAGTAACGAATAACGAAAATGTATATGATCAAATGTGAGCGGATCCAATAGTAACATTAAAATCCAATCCAAAAGCCACATCAGATGACATTGAACTCATTTTCAGCATGAAGTCAGTTCTTCAGCCAATCATTCACTGTTGCTGGTTTCTCATTGAATAGAGAGCATGAAAAATATCCAGTGATTTCGCTATAAAACATATTTGTATATAACTAATTTCTCTACGAGCATTTAGTTAATCTATATTAAAATCGACAGCATAATTCTGGATACCAAAATGTGCTGACTATGAGAACTGAAATGAACTTGAAAAGAACCGTAACGCATGCATGGGCTAAAAAAAAAAAACCTGTGCATCCATATCAACATCCACCACATCGCCTGTAGTTTGAAAATTGGGGTTGTCTTCAGCAAAAATTTCTAGAGCCTTGTTAAGATCATCGGGGGATAAAGCGCTCAGGCCAACACCAAGTTTTCTTTTCTCCTCTGCTGACATTTTCCTAAGAAAATATTTCTAGAAGTTAGTAAGGTATAAATTTAAAAACGCTTCCCTGCAGCTAAGTTACAGCCTAGCGCACAAGACTCCCACCAGGTGGAGTGTGGCAAAAGTCCATGTACACAGCCTTGTCAGTGCAAACAAAGAGCCTATTTTCATGAGTTGAAGCTTTGATACCCAGGTCAGCAAAAAGAGCAACTTTATGTATTTGAGAAATATTACAGAAAATAATTAAAACATATGAAGCAAACCATGATACAATGTCATTCAGAATGCAGAAGTAATCATCAAAATTTTTCATGGGAAAAAAAAAACACAACTATTAGTTTTTCTATATTCTTGGGAGAAAATGATTACAATTTTAGGATCTCATTATGTCCATACTCTATATTATGTGCAACATTTGGTTAGTTTGACTCTAAAGTCTAAACAACATTTGGTTATGTTCATACTCCATCAACAATGACTTCAAGTAGAACAAATGCCACATGGTAAATCTAATAATCAGCTTATCCTACATAGCACGAGTAAATATATTGTTAGTATAGACCACATTTTCTATCTTGCTAATGAATTTGCACAGTCAACTATCATGCTAACTATTCTAATAAGTCCACTATCTTGCTAATTATAAAATAAAAAGTCAGTTTAAAATTAAAATAATTAATTATAAAAATAAGATAGTATACTGTTAACTTCAAATTTTAAATAAAAAAATCAATTTCAATTTTAAATTAAAAATCCTAAAAATCTTCAATTTTTTTTTTTTTTAGAAGCTTCTCGAGGCGACGTCCCCGAGGCTCATTTTTTAATAGGAAATTTTTTTTTTTCGAGTGCTTACATCATTTTTTGTATCACTGTGCTCCATTGCCTCAAGGCCTCACAGAAGTTTAAGGTATGAATAGCTGCTAAATATTCTAGCAAATTGAATAAACTGAATTGTCAAATAACTAAGGAGAGACTTGGGGTCTACATATACTACAAGCATGTTGAAAAAAACAAACAGTTACCTGCATTTCTGGATTACCAACTTCCTCAGCTCTTCCAAATGCACATTCAGTTCATCAAGCTGAAGATTTGTTAGAAAAAAATTGTCAGTCACTTAGTGGTTTTCTGAAGAAAAAACACCGTACCTATCCGAAGGTGTGAAATTGGAAATAGTTACCATGTCATCTAATTCTGGTCTAGCAACTAAGTATTTCATATTGTCAGAACCTACGACTCTACTTGGTTTGAAAAATAATTTATGACTTTCAAAAAGATAAAGCAAATACTTAGGGAAATTATTCACCATAATAAGGTTCTATGTTACCTCACTGTTGGTATCTCTAGCAATTTTTGCATAACCAGCCTCACGAGCAATCTGCATGTTTGCAAGAGCTTGAGCCTCCTCATCCTTTTGTCTTGCTTCCTGACAAGTGAGCACCAAAGAAAAAAAAAAAACAATTTTCATGACTCGACAGCTCTGACAAAAGCAGCTTCATATCCATGCAGGAAATAAAAGAGAACATGATAGCAAGAAAGAGGTAACAAATATAGTAACAGAAACAAGCATAATAAACTTCACCTCTTCAACAACTTTAGGAAGTAGTTGCAGCCACTTCTCTTCAAATTTATCCAGTAATGTTTTAGCCATGACATGAATATCACTTCTGTCATCGTTGTATGTCATTGCATTAGTAAAAACCAATCTTACGTCGGCATATATTTCGCGAACATTTTTATATCCATTGCCATCCTTTGCTTCCATTTGGTTTTTGATTGTACCAAAGTCCATGGGCTTTTTAATAACCTGGGATGAAGAGAAGTCTCAAATTATTGTTAATCAAACTAAGAATAAGACAAAAGGATGCTAACTGCACTTTTCTAAGACGGAAAATTCTTATTAAATGGTATCCAATGATTTTGACCAATTAAGCAACTAGCAGATACAACTAAGAGCAATGGATCTACCCAAAATCAAACCAAATTCAATTAAACAGATTATCATTATCAAACAAGCACAAGAAAGGCAATATTACTTGTTTTCATGGTGTAGGAAAAAAATAATTCACAAACGATTGAAAGCTTCAGATATACAAGAACAATGCCAGCTCTACTACTATAAAGATCATATATGGGTGAACAGAAAATTAAAGAAGACACACGAGGAAACAACAAATCTTTTTCCTATATATAGGGCAATGTCGTCAAGTGTGATCCATAAAAAAAGTGAAACATGTTTGCAGCATATTTCCAATTTGAATTTCAAAAATTGCAACAAAAAAAAAGGCAGTTGGTGTAAGCAAATTAAATTTAATTCAAAAAATTTAAATTGATGACATGAAGACAAAAGAAAATGTATGAATAGATGGAGCAAGCATACAACATTGAAGGCACATAGGAGCACACCTCATAATAGTCATCAAGACCAAGACCCTTAACATCAACAGGGTTCATGAACGGTCGAGCCCACTTGTGCTGTGTGATCTGCAAATAATAATTTAGCCAGAGCAATTAGAAGAAATAGCAACAACTAAGAAAATAAGAACATAACTGCTTACAACCAGTGTGTACTTTACACAAAGGTAATACCAGTTATCAAACAACTAAAAACCTGTTACAACCTGTATGTATTCACAATTAACTTACGTTGCCAGCAATTTATCATATAAGAACGTCGACGACAAGCATTTGATCCACACATGCAAAAATGTTTGTTAAAACTTAGGAAACCTAATGTCTTATTCTTTCGCCACAGCTAACATTTACCTAACAACACAAATATATCTATAAAAGGCACAAAACAAGCTTCTTGCAGAGTTGCACCAAGTTTCAAAAGAGATAAAGCATCTGAGTGTTCCATACAACCTTTCCGATTTATACCAATCTTGAACTCAAAGGATCTAGAACCATTAAAAAACCCTAGCATCATGAGAATTGTGAATTAGTGCTTGCCTGCTTCAATATGGTACCAAACTGCCGCATGAGCTCCTGCATTCTCTTTGTGCAAACAGCTTCCTTTCTACTCCCGTCAATCAGCTTGTTACCACTATTGTTGCTTCCACTATTACCAGGTTTCTTTTTGTCCTTATCTTTACCACCTGAGTTCCCCTTCGAATTATTCGGCTGTTTCCTATTAGCGTAGTACTCAACAACCTCATTTACCTTCTGCTCCAGCTGTAAACCAACAACGCATCATAAAAAACCACAAAAGAAGTGTGCTTTCTTTCCTAAGTAACATCGAATTGGGAGCAATAAGCAAAAACGCATCAAAGATCGGGAGACGTTACACACCTCATCAGCTTTGCAGATGTACTCATCAACACGATGCCTGAACCGTTCGACATCCATTTTAGGGTTTCCGGCCTCCGCTGCGACGCCGGCGTCGCTCCCGTTCCCGCTAGGCAGCGGAGGTTGCGGAGGTCGGAGCGGCACGGCCGCGGCTCCTTGTGATGAAGCTGCCATCCTTTGTCTCCTAATCGTCAAGAAAGATCATAAGTATCCCAGGATTTGTGATCCCTTTCCTCCTCCCTCGATCAAACTGTTGGCAAGAATCATGGGTGAATTAGGGTTTAAAGAAGGGGGGAATCAAACAATCTGAGGTTTAAGGAATCGAGGGCTTACTTCACGATGAATTGCCACTTCGAAATCCGAACTCTTCCGAGACGGAAAGGGCAAACAAATCGATGTCGAGGGATTTGATGGGGGGCACGAAGAGACGGTCGAACAGTCCGACCGAAGAAAACCGACCCGTAGCAGGCGGTTCGTTCCGTTACGCATAACCAACCCGGTCCATGTGGTTCGTCTTTGGACTCGATAAATGTAGTGTTACATTCACACACTACATGGGGCCGTTGCACGCTACTTGAGTCACGACGAAGCTACGACTGTTGCGAGGAACGCATGGCCTTGAAAACATCAGACTACCGTGGCTCGAGTCGTAACTCATATGGCCCGGTTCCGCAGGTCGTAAACAGAGCTTTCATCCATTGCTTCAAGACAATATAATAATGGTTCCTGAGACAACCAGATTTCCGTCCCCCATGCACAGATCTTCCATTTACATCACTCGACAAGAAAGTTCAGATGAGTAATTCATGTTCTTGTTGAAATCACAAATCTCGAAATCAATTTCTTCATTTGCTCCAAACATTTTTTTTTTTTTGTCTGTGAGAGCAGAAGAAGCAGAGACATGACCACTGCATCACTCACAACAAGCAGCATTCGTCGCAATTCAAATCAATTACAGATATTATACAGTAGACAAAAAAGATTTTTGAGGACTTCTGCTTCTGATCAAGTTCTCAGTGGCATTTGCAAGCTTCTGCCGGTCCACATCCTTTCTTCTTACTCAAAATCATCGTCGGGTAGCATTGCCGTCAAGAGAGAATACTTGACCCTCAGCGATATCTTACCTCTCTCTAGATTCAGCTTTGCACCTGAGACCACCCAGTAACCAGGGCTGTCTTGCGGGCCGCGCACCATTTCAGTTGTGTCGACAAACTTGAGCAACCTTGGAGTCTGCACTGGAACCGGCGGCCCACCGGGATAAACTGCCGAGTTGATGTTTACATCCGTTGGCCTCGGTGGAGGTTTCTGAGCAGCCGCAGAGAAATGAGTGCTGATGAGTGTAGAGATGAGACCAGATTTTTGGACCAAGTTTGGAGAATTATCCCACTCTGCATTCTTGACGAGTGCTGCGTTGGAAACAGTCGAGAATTGGAGGCGGAGGAAGAGGACTTTCTTGAAACCTTGATGGCCCACATGTAACTGAGCCCCAGTAACAATCGAGAGGTCATCATCATCTGCCTCCACTGGGGCTGTGCAGACATGAGAAAAATGCCTCCAGTCAACTGGCTCATAGTACTTTCGGTCATACGATTCGGTGGAGACTCGGTTACGTGGGCTGTTGTGAAGCTCAAATATTTGCGGAAGGGAGCAAAGATGTTGGAGATGAATTGCTAATCTGTTACTCCTCTTACCCTCTAAGTATAACCGAAGTCCCGTCACCGGCTTCTTGCCCACATCAACCTGAAACAATTGCTGATTCATGAGTCCTAAAATAAGCCAAATGATTCTATTCTAAACCAAAATGAGAAAAAAAACTAGATGCAGAACATTTAAAAGCTTTGAATCGCTCTTGACATACTATTCATTTTGTAATTGCAAATGTTTCAAATGGAAACCTTGAACTTGAGCTATATGCATCCTTCATCTGGTGTTAGGTTGTACAATTCTTCAACACAATTTTTGACAGTATCACATCTAGTATTTGCAACTTAAAATCAAACCAATTCAAGCACCCAGCACTGTGAACAAGCTACTTTAAGTAACAACTTTGGGGAGAAACTAGCAACCAAGAAACAGACACTAATTTGATGAAATCACCTTCCTATACAACATAAATTTTAGTGGAAAGTGGATAAACTAAACTAGACCATGCATAAATCTGAAAGGATTATTAGACAAGGGAATCCACTTTTCTGTTAGTTTTTCATTCTAGTTTTCCAAGTATTGTCCAGAATCATTAACAAAACTCATTGGTAAAATCAATTATTCTTATTTTGGTAATAGTCTGAACCTGTAACATCAACTATATACCAGTGACATTTTAAGTTCACTAAGACACAAAAAATTTGCTATAAAGAGTGTGTTTCTGTATAACCAATTGATAAAAGAAAGTTAACCTATCTAATTCCTCCAGTTATGTGACTGCCTTGATTTAAATAGATGTCTTGTTTGTAGGAAACTTAACATTACTGAAAGTGTCATCCATTTCATATATCTTACATTGAAATATTAAAAGAGACTGTAAATTAATACAAAACCATGGTGTATAAAGTTGAACAAAAATTTGCTAGCTGTCAGCATTACTTAGGTGAAAATTTCTCTCATGTCCTTCCACAATTATTGGCCTTCTGGCTCTCATCAATCCTTGGACCAATTTTAAGATTCCTATGATGTTGGACAAAAGGACAGCAATTGTCAAAGTAGTTAAAAACAATAGATTACCATAAACATGTCTCAGGGGGGATTTCGATAGAAAAGCCATGCTTAATCAACAATTCCTTAGTAACCGTAATGGTGTTTGAGTTCTAATGAGAAAGAGACACAATGGCAATGGACTCAACTTATATGCAAGAAACATTTTTAACTGAGAAACATTTATGATGATTTGTTACAAATGTATGCAATGGCATGTTACTGACCTTATGAAGCAGATTTGCTGCCATGCATCCCTTGTGCTGAAGTGAGGGTCAGTGATTTAATTAGAAGAGCTGGAGTAACACATCCATTGTTTCTTTTGTTTGACCATCTTATTGCAGATTTAGTCTTACAAACACCTTTTACTGATGGTTGTGATGAATCAGTCTGGGCTCAGCTGTAGTGGATTCCTAGTTCTGATTCTGTCAATTCAATTTCTGAAAGTCACATAAAAAACTGGGCAATCGATTGGATGGAGCCTTAATATGGTCGCTTGGGAAATTCGTATGAATAAATTTCCCTATAATGTTAGTCTTGTGGTTGTTTCCCCTATATGAATTGTCGCTTAATTGGCTTGTTTGAAAAGAAATTTTACATCTCTTTCCTCAATGTAGGTAAGTCAACATGTGCAGGGATACTTTCTATGAGAAGTTTAACAAACCTTGTCATAAACCCACCTAATCATGGGTTGATCAAAATCAAATCAGATGGGTCTTTGACCATAGTTGCAAGTCTATTAGATCAGGTTCTATGGCGCTGCTCTAAGCACAGTCTTGTCATTTGTGTGGGTGCTAGAACTACCCTGGCCATCTCACCAATGCATTCTGAAGCTGAGTGACACTGGGAGTATCAATGAGGCAAACAGGAAGAGACCCAGATAAACAGAGATGCAAATGGATTCACAAACCCCTGCTAACACTTCAAAAGGAAAGGACGAAGATACCATGGAGAATTAGGAAAGTTATCTATAGGTCTTCAAACTTTTCTTTCTATTTTCTAAGAGAGTTCATTTAAATTATGTCCATCAGCAAGCTCTAATAACCCTGTTCACTTTTTTGAGTAACTTGGTCCCCTGCGAAAGCTGCAGGTCATTTCTTTGAGAACTCTGTGAATTACCTGGCTGACTCGTGGAGCTTTGCAAAGTTGATGTATCCAGTCAGTATTTTAACAAATTAGTTCTAGTTGAGATCAACCTCCTTTTTTAACAAAAAACATATATAATTATCTTGGAATCTTTTTTACAATTCCACAGAACTCAAGACTTAGAGAATGTCAACAATATAGCAATTAGTCAATAATGATGACAACCAATAGCGAAAAGAACATAAATAATTACCATACTGGTGTTGACAAGAAGCTTAGGCCCCATGAAGGAAAATTGAAGTGATGCAGTGCTATGTTGCTTCTGCTGTGGACCAAGAGGAAGATCACTGTAAACAGGGGCCCATTGTCTCGGCAACTGGAACTCCAAAAACTGATGAAGTTCTTCAATTGGTGGCTTGTCTGATGTCCAGAGATAAATATAAGAACAATTACAACACTATGCACATAAAACACATATAAGGAATGCCTTATATCTATAACAAAAGTCTTTATCATGACATTTTTAAAGGAAACCTATCCTTTAAGATATTTCAAAATTTTTTAAAGCACATAGTATCTCAGAAAGAATTGATGAAACTAGAAGAGTACTAAAGCCACATCAACATAAAGGCTAACTCAAAACCTGATATTTCTTTCTGCTTAATGCTTATCTTTAAGAAATAAAATTGAAATTACACGTTTGCTGGACAGAATAATACTTTCCACTGGAAATCAACCAATTTAGGCAACTAGAAATTTGCAATTGCACCACAGCATCTGCTCCAAAGGATAAAACTTTCCTCAAGAAGTCAATTAACAGATCTCCAAAGCTATTTAGATAACAATATTCCTGACTCTTTTGCAACGTGTCAAAAATAGAAAACATGAGCTTATGTTTTGGCATGGAAACTATACCATATAGAAAATCATCCTTCTAGGATTTTAGTTCAGAATGAATAAGAGCCAAAGGGTCTCAGGTCACACGAGGATGCAACTAATGACAAAGCAAATGCGATGCTATGCAAGTCATTAAAGGGCATAATAATTTTTTCATAAAAAACGTAGCAATTACATAGAATATCACATTAATTTTGATTTCTAAAAGACTCTACACCTTATTGATATTCCAGATATAGCTCCATTTTCCCAATTTTAAAATATACTGAAATCAGTGAGAAACACTTCATAAATGACAATTGTTAATGAAGTGTGTTCTAAATTAGTAATGACTTTTGGATGTATTATACCAGAGGATTCTTCTTAATCCACAAATAATTGTTAAGAATATATATCACATTAATTTGATGACAGACACTTTTGACAAACTAAATTGTATTGTATAATCAATCAACAGCATTCCACCTCTATTTTTTTCTGCACAAGGTCATATACACATCTACAGATATGTTGCAGATAGATTAATATCCCATAAATCAGAAAGTTGATAAGTAACATAAACTTCTAATTTTGAGTACATTCAGCCCAGCAGTCAAGGTGCCGTGAGATGATTTCAATAAAATAAAAGATTTTAAAATTTTAGGATCCTCAAATGAAAGTTCTTCTTGTGAATTAAAGGGGGTCATTATGGCAAATTGAGCCAAAAGCACTGCCTTATGCACACATATATTTGTCTTAGCAATAAGTGCAGTATGAGAAATAAGTTCAAACTTAAATGAAAGGTCTGCTTGTGTATGTGAAATAGGGATCGCCATGGCAAATTGAAAGAAAAGCACTGCCTTATGCACCAGTAAGTTTGCCTTAGAGAAAAGCAACTGCAGAATGAGATTAAAAGAGTTCGGATTTCATACTTACACCGCAAGTACAAATTGATGGCATGGTTTAGGAATCCACTTCCAGGAACCCCATTCAAAAGAGAAGTAATTGGCATAAAGGACATTAAAAGTACATCGGGTTCAGACTGAACAGTGTTCAACCACTCGATATGAGGTAAGTCCCAGTTATCCCTTCCCCCTCTTCGCTTGGGGATTTGCATGATGCCCTGAATTTGTAAGACAAAATGTAACAGATCATTTTAAGACTAAGCATGGCTTAAAATATTTTAACAGAAGAAATCATTCTAAAGAACTTTATCTGTTAAAAAATATACCTCTTTTGTGCAGTAAGAGCTTGACTGACTGGATTCTGCAAACCTTAGTCGCTGCTCTCTCAACTCGTACTGCACCACAGTAATTTATTAGTATAAAACTATAAATTGACACTTGGCGACAGGAGATGTGTCTTACAATGTCATAGCATCAACTTAATCCGATATTATGAGATTAAAAAATTGATAAGATTAAAAAAGGCACAATGCTTCAATTTACAATATCTTATTTCATTTGGGTAACTAGTAGATGTTATTGGAGCATCAGGAAAATGTACACACTACCAGCACAAAGGCATATGATTCGTCATAAGGTATTTAGGCCTCTCAGACCTGAGGTGCAAGACAAGGTCCATGTGTTAGTAAGATCAAACACACTTTGCATCATTCTGAATACACAAATCAAGAAGGTCAATTTTCAGGACCTCCAGAACTTGTTATCTGTTCAGTGTATTATATAAGGTATATCAATTCAAACATGTCTAATCCAACCAATTCTATGTCCTAAACAGTGAAATTTACTATGCTAGACTGACTGGATTCTGCAAACCGTAGTCACTACTCTTTCAACTCATACTGCCCTGGTGTAATTTATTAGTATAAATTACCAATCAGAAACAGATGGATGTTACAATGCAATAGTAAAGTTCATCATAAAAATCATTTCTGTTAAATTTCTAAGGAACCTTATTAACCAAAGTTGTTAAGTACTCAAGATCATAGAGTGCTTGGATCTCTCAGACCTGAGGTGCAAGACAAGGTTCATGCGTTAGTCAGATCAAGCACACTTATTCATCACTCACAAATCAATAAGGCCAATTTTCAGTTCGTCCAGAAACTGTTGTCCATTCAGTGTATCATATAAGGTATATCAATTCAAACACATCCAGTCCAACCTATTCCTGGTCCTAAGAAGTGAAACTTAATGTGCATCCCAGTAATTTAGGTATCAATCAAAATTCCAAGAAATGTTTGCCATCATAAAATACAACCTTAATCAAAATTTCAAGAAAATTACCACCATGTCTCTCATGCAACCTTAATTATGGTGCATACCTTAGTTGTCCATTCATAAGTAACCAGAACAGGTTAAAGAATGTTTTTTTTTTTTTCTGAAAATAGTATCTTATCGTGCCAATGATAAGCCTGTCAGACCAACAACAAGAAAAGAAAAAAATTCATCCTGCACTAAGAAAATATTATCTTTAAATGACCTATCATTACAGTGTTAGAAAAAGTTTAAGCTGCCTTGGTTTTGAGTTTAATGAAAACCAGGAAACAAAAGCAGATCAAAATGAGGGTTAAACACCTTATCTTTCCCATATGTTTCTTTAGAAGCCATGTCATATTCTCTTGAAGTCTCCTGAAATCTCTTATCTGCCAACTCTTTCAACCTTTTCTGAACTTCAACAGGTTGGAGGTTGGACGAGTGCTGCTGTTTGATATAGATTACATCCTTTCCTCCCATCTTCACACCAGTTATAATATGAGTACCAAATCTGTTGATAAACCTAGAAGAAAAAGAGAAGTGATATGCATTTACATCCCAAAGTGGGTGGTCATACCAAGAACTTTGGAACTTGTTGCTAAACAATTTTCTATTAAATTTTAAGTCTTACAACTTCAGAAGAAAGGAACAATAATTTATCCTTCAACAAAGAGTTCAACTTGAAAATTGGAAATAATAGTAATCATATTTCAGGAGAAAATTCTCAACTATGCCCAAGAAAACTTTTGAGATAGATAGCATTCTACAATGAAACTAAAACAATTCAAGAGCACGTGCTAACAAAGTTAAGATCTGCAGGAACAAAAGCTAAAATATTAAAGAGCCCAGTTATTGTTCTAAAAGTATATATTTAAAACCCCTCACAAACAAAAGTAATACATGAACTTTATGTTCAGCTATTTAAAAGAAGATATCAAACCTTGCCAAAGCAGCAGGATCCCACGTTGATGGAACTGCATGCTTAACATGATCACGAAGTACAATCTGAGATTTTGATAATGCAAGAGCATATAGTGTAATAAACCATCCATCAAATGCAAGAGCTTTCGTATTTGCTGCATCTTTCTGCCAAGAACCTGAGAATTCAAACATACTGTTGAAGAGGCCAGAGGGTATTTTGCCAGATAAAGATAACTCCTGGTTAAATTGCTCGGACATCTGCAGAAAGTTCCATAAGAATTAAGAAAGAGAATGACTTGTTACAGCTAGATATATCATAGAAATTTCCATTCTTGTTACCAACACATGCAGAGATGGAACAGCAACCAATGACCATATACAATAATATCCTCAGAGACACCCATCAATGATCAATGAATGAATTTTGTAGATGTTGCGGAAAAATAAGGTTGGACAGTTGTTGCTTTTGTCTAGGTTGTCATTCGCGTACCATTTCCAATTGATCACTCTCATTAATAATTTGTGTCTTCTAGAAGACATCCATACGGCAACAACAACAAAGTCGTAAGTCCTATCTATTTAGGATCGGTTATATGGATTTTTTGTTGTCATTGAGATATATAAAAAAATCATATATTTAATTAAATTTAGAGTGCTTAAATCTTTATTTATAGTTTTTATTAAAGTTTTTTTATGTCTTCATCTGTCTCTCTTGATACTACTAACATTAATTATTTCACCTATTCTGACTAGCGCATTTAGAGGTCTTCTCATAATCTAGAGGACAGCCATCTAGATTATGAGGAAACCTCATAATCAGTCCTATCTGACCTATATAACAAACACGGATTACTTTCTTTTTTCCCTAAAAGAGAACATGATCAACCTCTAATCTAGTAGCTAGGCAAGGCTCCAGTTCAGCCTCAGTATTAGATAGTCAAAGCGAATCCTTTATAAAACAAAATTTGAAATGACAAAGCTACTTGGATGTTTTTGTTTGTCAATTGCACAAGTCAATATTAATTTTTGCCTTCTCCAGAATTAAAAAAATCTTATTGCAAAAAATCGTGCCACATCAAGCTTAAATGAATTGGAATGAAAATGAACGTAAGTGATCCTATATTGAAGTCAGGATTGTGCTACTCAGAAGCCTTTAAATATAATTTGACAGACATTTAACTGGATATGAATATACTTGGGACCAAAGGGCATGCTCTCCAATGACATACAGTTTATAAGAACAAGTAAGCTCTTACACAGTATATGAAGCTAACTGTCATGGTTTCAAATCCTAAAAAACACTTCTTCCAGCATCAATCAATGCCCACATTTTTACCTTGCTATGAAAATGACAAACATGATAAAAAAAATTTAAATCTGGTCTACAATAGATCATAAAATCTGCAGTTTAACCAGCCCATATGCTTGAACACATACAATGTGCATTACACAGCAAGAATTACGTAAAGATAATGAACCAATATGCATCGATTTGGGAACAAACCAACAAAGGCATACCTGCTGAAACGAGAGAACATCAGACCTGAACCTTATTCTTTCTCCTTTATCACACTTTATGGATTTAGGAACATTTGGAATAGACAGTCCACCAGGAAGGACGATGTTGTGAACCTGATCATGATCAATCTCAATCAACCATGGATCCGGGGAATCTCTCTTGCAGTGCTTCAAACGGATATCTCCAGCGATGTCGTATCCTAATCCGATCGAGTTGATCGCAATCTCAGCAGCTTTCAGCGGTGAAATCTTGAGCGCCATTCTTGATCATAACAAACTGGCAAAAGTAATTTCTTATGCTGAAATATGATCTGTTGTACCCCTCACCTCACACAATCGTCAGGCCTGTGAAACCGATATTTTTCCCCTCAGAATCCCAGAACGACAACACCACCAGCACAAAATTCAATTTTTTTTCCTATTACCGCCAAAATCGCAACAGAAACAGTGGGTTTTCTCAGTATTCCCCAGGCCTAAACTCAAATCTGGAGAGCAAGCTTCAGCACTCCACCTCTACTCACTCCACACGGACAAATTCTTACCAAATTTCTCACAGACGCAGAGAAATCACAGATTACCTGAGGCTTTCACACTGAATCTCTTCTGAGACTCCGCTCCGATCGAGAAACAAGACCAACAAAACCCCAGCTCGGATTGCGGCAAAATCTAACCTCAGAACTACCCCAAATCTCCTCAAGATGGCCCCAGAACCCCCGAATTCCTAACCCAAGCTGCGTCGCGAGACCGAAAACACTAGCAAATCCCCGCTGCTCTCTCCAAAATTTGACCTCCCCCGGATTTAGGGTTAGGTTGGTCAAACCAGACAACAGAGTATTCAATTGCGATACGGCGGACGTGACGTCCGTGCCCACGACTTTTCCGGACAACGAATCGCCTCCGACGCGCACACCGCACACGTCCTGTGGCGACGCCCCGCGACTCCTCAACGCCTCTTTCCGTGTGCGAGAACAACACGATGAGCACCGTACCCGTACCCGTACCCGTACCCGTCCGACAAAGGGTCGACGCGACGATTCGGCAATGTCGCGGGACCCGCGTGGGGCCGACTCCAGCTCCCGGTGGTAGTGGCGGTGGAGTCGGTGGTGTGCGGAACACCCCATAATTCTCTCGTGCCCACCGTGCGTTAAAAATTGCACGCTTGAGGGAGCAGCAAAGCTAATGCACCAGAAAGGGTGCATTAAACAAGCATATATATCTCATTTGGTTGATGTCTAGTGATCATGTTTGACTTGGGTTTACCTACATTTTATCATCGTTAAGACTTGATCAGACTTACTTAATTGCGGCAATTATCGAAAGGTGGCCACGCAGCAGTGGTGGTGGAGCAAAGGACGAAATAGTTGCGTTGAATATTTTAGCATGGCACGTTTCTTTTGGCACGGTTTTTAAAGTGCACGGCAGTGGTCACAGGTTATTTTGCATGGGTACGTATTGAAGGGAAAGTTCTGGGAAGGTATCCCAGGAAAAGGTCAGAGAGAATTCGTGTGGAATGGATTCCAAAGCGTCGATTGACATTTGTTGTCTCGTTGATACGACACGAGAAAGAACTTTACATCGCGTTAGAGAAGATAGCATGAATTGTTGAAGGAGAATGGGAATATTGCTTGCAATTTTTTATATTTTGGTTTGATTTTGTTAGATGAAAATCTAAATGTTTGGAATCAAACATGGAGTCAAAATCAATCGGGTGATATCCCATGTTTGTCTCATGAGGACTTCGAGAGATGTTTGAATCAAACAAATGTTGAATTATCCAAATTATGTTGGACTATTTCTATGGTTAGGTTAGTTTAGGAGTTGAGATGTCAACAACGTGTCAAGAATAATGAGATAGATGAAAAATAATAATAAAATAAGAGTTTTTTTATAAAAATATAAATGAGAGGAATATTGCTTGTATTTTTTATATTTTGGTTTGATTTTGTTAGATAAAAATCTAAATGTTAGAATTAAACATGGAGTCAAAATCAATCGAGTCATATTTCATGTTTGTCTTGTGAAGACATCGAGACGTTTGAATCAAAAAGATGTTGAATTATCCAAATTGTGTTGGACCATTTCTATGGTTAGGTTAGTTTGGGAGTTGAGATGTGGACAAGGTGTCAAGAATAATGAGATATATAAAAAATAATAATAATAAAATAAGAGGTTTTTTTTTAAGAATATAAATGAGAGGAATATTGCTTGTATTTTTTATATTTTGGTTTGATTTTGTTAGATGAAAATCTAAATGTTAGAATTAAACATGGAGTCAAAATCAATCGAGTCATATTCCATGTTTGTCTTGTGAAGACATCGAGACGTTTGAATCAAAAAGATATTGAATTATCCAAATTATGTTTGATCATTTCTATGGTTAGGTTAGTTTGGGAGTTGAGATGTGGACAAGGTGTCAAGAATAATGAGATAGATGAAAAATAATAATAAATAAGAGGTTTTTTTTAAGAATATAAATGAGAGGAATATTGCTTGTATTTTTTATATTTTGGTTTGATTTTGTTAGATGAAAATCTAAATGTTGGAATCAAACATGGAGTCAAAATCAATCGGATCATATTCCTATGTTTGTCTCGTGAGGACTTCGAAACGTTTGAATCAAACAAAGATATTAAATTATGTTCTATTTCTATGGTTAGGTTAGTTTAGGAGTTGGATGTCCATTCAAGAATAATGAGATAGATGAAAAATAATAATAAAATGTTTTTTTTAAAAATATAAATGAGAGGAATATTGCTTGTATTTTTTATATTTTGGTTTGATTTTGTTAGATAAAAATCTAAATGTTAGAATTAAACATGGAGTCAAAATCAATCGAGTCATAATGAGACATAGAATCAAAAAGATGTTGAATTATCCAAATTATGTTGGACTATTTCTATGGTTAGGTTAGTTTGGGAGTTGAGATGTGGACAAGGTGTCAAGAATAATGAGATTGATGAAAAATAATAATAAAATAAGTGTTTTTTTTAAGAATATAAATGAGAGGAATATTGCTTGTATTTTTTATATTTTGGTTTGATTTTGTTAGATGAAAATTTAAATGTTGGAATCAAACATGGAGTCAAAATCAATCGGATCATATTCTATGTTTGTCTCGTGAGGACATCGAGATGTTTGAATCAAAAAGATATTAAATTATCTAAATTATGTTGGACCATTTCTATGGTTATGTTAGTTTGGGAGTTGAGATGTCGACAAGGTGTCAAGAATAATGAGATAGATGGAAAATAATAATAAAATAAAAGTTTTTTTTGTAAGAATATAAATGAGAGGAATATTGCTTGTATTTTTTATATTTTGGTTTGATTTTGTTAGATGAAAATCTAAATGTTGGAATCAAACATAGAGTCAAAATCAATCGGGTCATATTCCATGTTTGTCTCGTGAGGACAACGAGACGTTTGAATCAAAAAGATATTGAATTATCCAAATTACGTTAGATCATTTCTATGGTTAGGTTAGTTTGGGAGTTGAGATGTCGACAAAGTGTAAAGAATAAAGAGATGGATGAAAAATAATAATAATATAAAAGTTTTTGTTTTGTAAGAATATAAATGAGAGGAATATCGCTTGTATTATTTTATATTTTGATTTAATTTTTTTAGATGAAAATCTAAATGTTAGAATTAAACATGGGGTCAAAATTAATCGGGTCATATTCCATGTTTGTCTCGAGGACATCGAGACGTTTGAATCAAAAAGATGTTGAATTATCCAAATTATGTTGGACCATTTCTATGGTTAGGTTAGTTTGGGAGTTGACATGTCGACAAGGTATCGAGATAGATGAAAAATAATAATAAAATAAGAGTTTTTTTTGTAAGAATATAAATGATAGGAATATTTATTGTATTTTTTATATTTTGATTTGATTTTGTTAGATGAAGTTCTAAATGTTGGAATTAAATATTGAGTCAAAATCAATCGGGTCATATTCCATGTTTGTCTCGTGAGAACATCGAGACGTTTGAATAAAAAAGATATTGAATTATCCAAATTATGTTAGATCATTTCTATGGTTAGGTTAGTTTGGGATTTGAGATGTTGACAAGGTGTAAAGAATAAAAAGATGGACGAAAAATAATAATAAAATAAGAGTTTTTGTTTTGTAAGAATATAAATGAGAGGAATATTGCTTGTATTTTTTATATTTTGGTTTGATTTTGTTAGATGAAAATCTAAATGTTAGAATTAAACATGGAGTCAAAATCAATCGGGTCATATTCCATGTTTGTCTTGTGAGGACATCGAGATGTTTGAATAAAAATATGTTGAATTATCCAAATTATGTTGGACCATTTCTATAATTAGGTTAGTTTGGGAGTTGACATGTCGACAAGGTATCAAGAATAATGAGATAGATGGAAAATAATAATAAAATAAGAGTTTTTTTTGGTAAGAATATAAATGAGAGGAATATTTCTTGTATTTTTTATATTTTGATTTGATTTTGTTAGATGAAGTTCTAAACATTGGAATTAAATATTGAGTCAAAATCAATCAGATGATATTCCATGTTTGTCTCGTGAGGGCATCGAGACGTTTGAATTAAAAAGATATTGAATTATTCGTGTTTGACCATTTTCATGGTTAAGTTAGTTTGAGAGTTGAGATGTCAACAAAATGTGAGGAATAACGAGATAATGGAAAAAATATTAATAGAGTGAGAGTTTTCTTGTGTGAATATATTTTAGACCACCTTTTGTAACGAATGATTTATTAATTATTTTATGTATTTCTCAACTTATACGAAGTTATACTTTGTCGCATTAACAAACACGATATAACTAATAATATCATATCGATCACACTTGATGAGACAACAAAGTATCAACTACTTATATTTAAGTATCAATCAATTGACATCAAATGTATTGATCGTCTCACACCAAAGTATCTATCACATAAAATTGTGGTATTGATCATGTCATTATTTATCTACTAGATGTGAATGATATTAGGTTTTATTCATTTTATCAAAATACTTTTTTAAAAAATATTATAAAAAGTGATTCAAAATAAAAAAAATCTTTTATTTTGAACTCAATTATTATCTAATTTGATTATTTTCTTTTCTCTTTATACCTTTCTCAAATGTGATTAACAAGTAATACAATTTAAACGGGTTTAAATAGGTGTAGTACTTAAAAAAAAACCCGGTTCAACTCGTCGATTCGGCTCGTGAACCGGTTGATTGATCGAGCCGCGATCGGTGGCAGAACGAGTCCTGGCGCCCGAGTCGCCCTCCTCATCCGACGAACCACGCGAATCGTGGACTGGTGGACCGCAATCGCAATCGCAATCTATCCCCTTTTATCGATCGCTGGCGGTCGTCGGCATCGCCTTCGCATCGATCTCTCCTCGCGCGACCGATTCAAGCGATCGAGGTAAACTCGCCCCCTTCTCCCGATCGTCCTATCATTGTTTCTGGTGCCATGTTTTGATTCGAAAGGTTTCGGGTCTTCGAAATCCCTAGCGGTGCTTGTGATTCCAAGATTCTTCGTGGAAGCTCGCAGCTTTCATGGCTTCGATGTACCTTTTTCGTGCTCGATTCTTGTTTGATCGCACTAGCGTGCTTTTCCCCTCGAGCAAAATGTAGTTTCGATAACTGTCCATTCGGTTTGGCTGCCTCTTGTTCGTGAGTCTGGGATAAATGTGTGTGCATACGTTTGATTGGGGTTTGTACTCAACTGTTCTTGTCCATATGATTTATCTGCAACCTTGATCTTGGTTAGAAAAAGTGATTTCTCATGATATACGAATTTTGGTCCGTAATCTTGGACATATCCTATATATAGTTGATCAGTACCCTCGTCAATCTAGCAGAAGAAATCACAACCTTGATCTTTTTTATGCCCCGCCGCGCCCCCGGCAGCCCCCGCCCCGGGTTCTTGTGATACTGTTGTTAGTTGTACGGGTCCGTATGCGCTCAGGCTACTGCTGTCATGTACCGTATGTGCAACATTTTCCAAGTGATGCTGATGATCATCTTTCACATGAAATAGAATGTACTGTAGGTTAGTAGTTTATACATAAATATGTAACGTTCGTGCAAAAGATAAACAAATGTTTGAAAAGGTGCCATAAGATGCATGAAGGAGAATATGAAATATTGAAACTAAAGAATTTCGAACTGAATGTACTTTTTATTCGATCTAAAAACAAGTTGTTATCATATGACTTTATTAGTCATACTTAATCTAAAACCTTGAGTTGCTGAGAATTATCTCCAAAGTTCAAGTTTATAATTAATGCTTAAGTAGAATTAATTGTAAACTTGAGTTATGAAGACAATCATTAGAAACTAAGGGTTTTAGATTAAGTAGAACTAAAACTGAATATATAAGATGTAATTTTAGTAATTCTAGGAATAGATAAGAAAACATAGTTAAGTTGGATGGACAAGAAATTTATTTAAGTAAAAGTCCTAGGTATCTTCGATCAATTATTCAATAAGATGGAAAGATCAATGAATATATTATTCACAGAGTAAAAACTTGATGGTTAAAATGGCGAGGGGCATTAGGAGTTTTGTGTTATGGTCATATACCTTTGAGATTAAAAGAAAAATTTTATAAGGTAGTTGTGAGACTAACAATGCTTTATGGATTTGAGTGTTGAACAGTTAAGAAGCAATATATATAAAAAGTTTATGTTATTAAGATGAGGATGTTGAAATGGATGTGTAGGGTTACTAAAAAAGATAGGAAAAGAAATATTTTTATTCGTAAACCACTAGGTATCACTTCGATAGAGGATAAGATAAGAGAAAGTCATTTAAGATGATATAAGCATGTGCTTAGGAGACCATCGGATGTGATAGTCAGAATAGGTGAAATGATTAATATTAGTGGTACGAGGAGAGCAAGAAGAAGACCTAAAAAAACTTTAATAGAAACTATAAACAAAGATTTGAGTATTCTAAGCTTAACTAAACATATGACTTTTTACATATCTCAATAGTGGCAAAAGATTCATATAGCTGACTCCAAATAGTTGAGACTTATGGCTTTGTTGTTGTTGTTGTTGTATTGCATGACTTTCTTAGAGGCGTGCATCATAAGATTAGATCAGTTTCAGTTTTCTTGAATTGCATTAAGGAAAGCACATTTGTGCTTTCCTGTTATATGTCTGTACCCATGTAATTTTTTTACATGCATGTTCAGAGTATGCATAATTGGTTGTCCTCCTAGTTCTCACACCATTTTGCTACTGGCTGAGTCGTTTTTATATCTTCTATGTCATTCATTCACTTCTAGTTAGAACTCTTTATTCATCAACTTTGACTAGCTTATATATCGTCTATCTTCTGATTCATAATAATTTTTGCTAATGGTAAAATGTTTGAAATGGTATATCTCCAACCATGAGGTAGAAATATATAATTTTTTATTTAATCTTCATCTTCTCTTTCTATTCTTAGTTATTTTAGGTTTTCTATCTCATGTTGAGTGGAAGCAGCATGGATGATGATTGGGACTTTACTATCTCAGCCAGTTCTGTTAATACCTTGGTTCTATTTGGAAAAACTGGCAACGGTAAAAGTGCCACGGGAAACAGTATTCTTGGTAGGGAGGCATTCTTGTCGAAGCCTAGCTTGTATGGTGTAACGAGTACTTGCGAATTGCAAAGCACTATGTCGAGAGATGGTCGTGTCGTGAATGTCATTGACACCCCAGGTAAGTGTAAATATGTCTAGTTCTTGGACTTTCTATTTATTTTGTTATATTGAAAGTGCTATTAGATGTTCATGATTGATGTTTCACTCAAGTGTCTTTTTCTTTTCACATTTACAGGACTATTTGATCGTTCTGATGAATCTGAGGCCACTAGTAAAGAGATTGTTAGATGTGTAAATTTGGCAAAAGATGGCATTCATGCAATACTACTGGTTTTCTCTGTTAGATCACGTTTTTCCCCTGATGAAGAGGCTGCAATTGAAAGTCTAAAAACATTTTTTGGTGAGAAAATTCTGGACTATATGATTGTCGTTTTCACTGGTGGAGACGATTTAGAAAGTCATGGACAAACTCTTGGGGATTTCATAGGTCATAAGAAGCATCGGTCCCTGCAGGTTTGTGTTCATTTTTGTCTTTTCAGTTAATATTAACTCCTTGCATGTTGAAATGCTTGTGTTTGAGAGGGAGTACGGTCACATTCTTATCATATAACCATGTGTTAAATAAGGTGCTTGTCTCATATATTGATCATGACTTTCTTTTGACATTCTGGTTTTTCCAGCTTGTCTAGTTTAAGAAACCTAGGTACTCTGTAATGGCTCATGTGATCAATTGGTTTCTATTATGTCACTGAATTGTCCTGCAGAAGTTTCTCGAATCCTGTAGACACAGGATTGTGCTTTTTGATAACAAGACTAAGAATGAGACCAAACGAGCTGAGCAGGTGCGGCAGCTTCTGTCTCTTGTGGACTCTGTGATTGCAAGCAATGGTGGAAAACCATTTTCCGATAAGCTTTTTGATGAACTAAAGGCAAGCCAATTATGTGCTTTGCTGTTTGTACAAGTCATAATTTATTGCAGAAAGGAATATGAATATAGTTTATTCACTTATTCTGTTTATTTATTATTTAAAATTTGGGAGACAGGAAGGAGCTTTGAAACTGCATCGTAAAGAAACAGTGGTTGAATCTTTGGAGGGTTACTCTGAACAACAGATTTCTGCATTGAAGGAAGAAATATACAAGTCATATGATGATCAACTTGCACGAATAACTGAAATGGTACATATTATTGTATTTTCTTTTAAAGCATTTATTTAGCATCAATTTTTGAAGTCAAACAACAATTAACCATATTGTTGTCTTTTCTTTTCAAATGCTTGTGGCATCAATTTATGGAATCAAATAATAATCAGACTGTATACTTCACGTATATGATGAATTGAGGTTTAACTAGTGAGAGAAGCTCCTATTGAATATCTCATCATTGGATAAATCTGTGATCAAATACTTGGGAGAAGATGATTCTTCTGCATATATGGTTAATTATGTGCAGGTCTGTTTGTGTACTTTTGAATGTAACTGAGGATAAGTACATCTATTCAGGATCTCCAGGAGCTGCAATGCATCAAAATTGGATTTGATTAACTTGAACTGTTATTTCTGCTGCTTAAAATTAAAGGGCATAGGGCTCGTTGAAGTATGGTCATTTTTGTTGATGGTTTTCTTTATGGACAAATGAATGTTGACATGTATAATACTTGTAAAAACATAGAAGCTCCAAAAAGGAAAGAAAGAAAACCGATTAGCTCAATCATCATGATCAAGTTCGTGGAGACCAATTCGAGTGATGGGAATAAATATGTACTTTCTTAATCTGTTTTACAAAACTCAAATGGAGTATTTGTCAGATCAGATGTTGGCAACTGCATCAAACAGATGAAATGTTCGACTTAGGCTTCAAATCTGTCTGCCACTGATTATTCAAGTTGTAATCTCTCTGTAGCTTTTTGTCTTCCTTTCTTCATATTTTTGCATAATAATTATGTAAAAAACTGTGGCTCTGTGGTATCATTTGTGTTGTTTGTGCACCATGAGCCTCAAGTGAATTGCTTTGTTATACTTTTTAATGGCTTGGGGCATTCAGCTTCTTCTTGTTGTTTTTGTATACTTTTAATGGCATCATTGCTTACAATAAGATTTTCTATTTACATATGTCACTGAATGGCTTACTTTGTACCAAACTCTTAATTTTTTTCAAGCCCTTTGGCATCATTGATGCTCTCGGTGTGACTTATAAAAAAAGGAAAATTCTCTATGGGTGTTCTTGTTTGTGCCAGAAAAATAAAAAGTTTTATACTCCTCATAGAACTGCACATTTGCTAAAGCTGTTACATATGTATTTATGGAATTTGGGTATGTTATCTTCTTTCATGGTGATCTCTGACTAAGCCATCAATTATTGTTTGTAGTGGCAAGATAATTTTGGTACTCCAGATAAATGCACCCTTCATTGACTTTTTCTTTCACTTTTTGTGCCACTTGGTTGTATATCTTTTCCTTTTGGCATCAATTTTAGTTTTTTACCCTATCTTGTCTGTAGGTTGAGAATAAGTTGAAGCAAACGGTAGAGAAACTAGAGAAGCAGTTGGCTGAAGAACAAGCTGCACGACTAGAGGCAGAGAAGATTTCTCAGGAAGCCAGGATGAAGTGGGATGAAGAGATTAGTAAGCTTAGGGAGAGCTTGGAGAATGCTAGGAGGGATGCTGAAGAATTCCGAATCCGTGCTGAGAGTAATAAAAAGTGTATCTTCCTGTGAACTCGATCTCATCAGGCAGGCAGTTATCTCTTCCTTGTGTCTTTTGATTATATCTAGCTTTTGGACCTTTCCACGAGAACCTTTATATATGTGTTTGGGGAAACAATTATGTAGATACGTATGCATGCGTGTATATATTTGACAGCCTAAATTGTGTAGGGTTATTTGGCCTTGTCCTCTTGGTTTATTTTCCATAGCTCTGCCTGGAAATAGCCAATTTGCCATTGGATCGGATGATTGTATATGGAAATATATGATGAACTTGGGTTATGACATCTGAAATGGTTACAATCGCTCCGTAACTTTAATAGAATGAATTGCTCTTTGTTTTATTTCCTGATTCTGTGTAGCGACACAACATTCTTTCGATTGAGATGATGTGACATTAATTTTAACTCATGGGTGATGATGTTCATCACTACATTGGAAGAGATACTCCTGAGAAAAATTGAAATGATAAATAGGATACTACTGATCTAGCTCTTGTTGTGTATTCCCATTAGGTCTGTAAAACCTGGTGAGTTGCATGTTGGAATCTTTTGATTGTCCAATTCTAGGGAGATGCATCTCCAAAATGTGCAAAAGCTGGGACAAAATTTTTTTTGATTCATCTGCTAAAATGTTGGTATTGTTCACAATTTTGGTGAATTGACCTTCTTTCTACCTTCCTACTATCATGGAGATGCATTTCACTTACAGAAGAATATTACTTGTATCAGTTTTAGGATCCCAGCTACATTAAATGATCAAATATCAACAGAGAGAGAGAGAGAGAGAGAGAGAGAGAGAGAGAGAGAGAGAGAGAGAGAGAGAGAGAGAGAGAGAGAGATTCATTTTGTGCATCCTAAAAGAGGAGGAAGAGTTCCTGTGGAGCAAAGCTTCAAGGAGGAAAGAGAAGAAGACAGGAGAACGCAGTGACTGTTGCAGATGGAATGAGACCCTAATACTAGTTGGTTTCAGAACTAGAAGAACATCCATGAAGCCATCACCAAAATGCCCGAGACAGTCTTCGGCTACCAGCACTAGGTTTGCTGTGGAATTAACAGTATGATAGTTTCATGCTTCCTTTTCCTTCTTCCTTTTTGTTTTTTTTTTAAATCTCGATACAAGGTCAAGAGCGAAGAGAAGAAAAGAATCATTGAAGTGATGATGACTGTTTACAGAATACCCTCAGCTCCAGCATGCTTAGAGGAACAGAAGCTGTGTTGGCTGTCGTCCGGCGGCGGCGGCGGCGGCGGCGGTGGATTCATTGATGCGGGTTGACCTTTGGAGTACCATCTGCACCAATAAAGGTAGTTGAAGAAGTTGAGGAGGCTGAGGACAGCCAGCAGCCAGTAGAAGAGGTCCAACCGGTCCTTGTTCAGGTCGTTGTCACTCAGCCATCCACGGCTGGATGAGAGTGATGTGATCTTGTTCACCATCGACACGAGGAGGGAGCTGAGGTAGAAGCCGAAGGAGTAGGAGCAGTACGTCATGGCTGTGAGGAAGGACTGCATGCCGGCCACCGACTGCTTGTAGAAGAACTCGATGAGGCCCACCGCCGTGAACATCTCGGAGAGCCCAAAGATGAGGAACTGCGGCGCGATCCAGAAGATGGAGAGCAGCTCGTCGGAATCCACCGCCGTCTCCCTTCTCTTCTTCTCGACCATGGCCGCGGACACCATGGAGAGGGCCACGGTGAAGAGGCCGACGCCGATGCGCTGCAGGGGGGTGATGCCGGTGCTGTTTCCGGTGAGCTTTCGGGCGAGGGGGACGAAGGTGGTCTCGTAGATGGGGACGAGGACGAGGAGCACGACGTAGGGGATGGATTGGAGCGACGCAGGGGGAACATGGAACGAGCCGGTGAGCTGGGTGTCCATGGCGCTTCCCTGTTGGACCGACAGGGTCTGCAGCTGCGCCAGAACGGTGTTGAAGATGATGGTGCATGCGAAGATGGGGATGACCGAAAGGATCACCTTCACTTGCTCCACCTCCGCAGCCGTGCACAGCCTCCATGGGCTCTCCTTCGCGTTGGACCCATCTTGAGCTCTCACGCAGGCTTTGTCCAAGAACCTTCATCACGGGAAGAAGTCACCGAGATGATGTATACTTGGTGTTATTGGGCTTCGGTTCGGTTCGGTTAGAATAGGAATCGAATTGGTTCGTTGGTTTAAAATCGAACCGCTGATTCAAGTCTAAAACACGAGAGAGAAGCTCACCGGAACATGGTGGTGTGTCGGAGGCCACCGTCGTCGGCGTCAAGATGATGGGGTGAGTTGAAGTGACCTCTCTCAAGCACTCGAGGATCAATGGAGGGGCAGACTTGCTTTCTCTTGGTGAATGCTGCTACGGAGACCTGCAAGTTCACTTCCATCGTGAGGCTGATCTGGTCAAAGAAGCGTTGACCTACGGTTTGACTAAACACTGGGAGGCGGCAGAAGATTCCTCGATCCGGATAGGATTGACCTTAACATCTCTATCCGCGTTACTTTGGAGGGTCGGATCATACCCTTGCTAGCGGCATGAAGATGCTGCCATGGGGAGGCCTGTTCCTGTAGAAGAAGGCACCGGAGATCAAGATGGCCAGCACCATAGCCATGGCACCTGCGGATACCCCGAAGCCGACGTCCATGCCCGACCTCGTCTGCACCCAAACGAGAACGGTGAGGGCGACGAGCTCCCCGGCGCAGAAGCTGAAGTAGGCGGCGTTGAAGTAAGTGGAGAGCTTCCTCGACTGGCCGGGGTCGTGGTTCCTGAACTGGTCGGCGCCATGGGAGATCATGTTCGGCTTCAGGCAGCCGCTTCCCACGGCCACCAGGTAGAGGGCGAGGAAGAAGACGGTGGCCTTGAAGCCTGTGGCCTCCGTGCAGTGCTCCTCCTCGGATATCATGTTGCAGGGGGGTGGCCTCAGTTGGGGGAGATGTGCTTGCACTGACAGGAGGACGAAGCCCTGCACCAAAGGGAATGCAATCTCATCCTCTCTGCTCGCAGCTTTTGCAGGAAATATTGCATGCAAAAGAGGATTCGATCGTCTTCGATTAAGCTTCAATATGTGTGTGGATAATTGGGGATCGAAGAACGTACTGAGAGCTCCACAAATCCAAAGATGAGCATGGTCCAGAAGCTCCCCAGATAGGAATCCGAGAGGAATCCACCGAGGAGGGAGAGCAGGAAGACGGTCCCTATGAAGTTGGTCACGACATTGGCAGAGTTGGACAGAGGGAAGTGCATCTCGTTGAAGACATATGTGATGAGGTTGTTCCCAACAGCGGCGATTGCCATGATTTCAAATGCCTGGATGGCTGCAGAGGCGATTAGTTCAATTGCTTTCACTGAGAAAAAGATGGAATAGCAGAATATTCATGAAAGCCACCTCAAGAAACTCAATCATTCTCTGTAGCATAATAAAATAAGGAATCGAAAGATTTCTGAACCTATGCAAATAGGCAAATGTATTCTTTATTCCAACACAGTACACACCCACAAGCTTTGCCACCAATGGTTTGCCATGAACGCCAAGCTCACAGAGAGAGAGAGAGAGAGAGAGAGAGAGAGAGAGAGAGAGAGAGAGAGAGAGACCTAATACAAAGGCAGCAGCTCTCATGCCACCATGCTTGTTGGGCCTGCATGGTTTGCCCCTCCAATCAACAGAGACTTCGATCATGGAGTCCCCTTTGAGAGTCTGTGCTGTCTGAGCGTCCATGGCTTCCCTCTTCACACACTCCCAAGCAGGAGAGGATCTCTTGGGAAGCTCACAGCCAATTATGCAAGAGTGAAGCTCACCTTGCAGGACCTTAGAGACCTTAGGCAAGCTGGTGCAGTTATTTATAGTAGTCTGCTTGGGGGAGAAGGTGGAAGAGAGAGAGAGAGAGAGAGAGAGAGAGAGAGAGAGAGAGAGAGAGAGAGAGAGAGAGAGAGAGATGGAGAAGGTGGAGCTTTTTGTTGATGTGATGTGCTTCTCCTTAATGAGAGGATTTGTGATTTGAACAGTCCATGGCTAATGGAGATCTGTGTTGGAGAGTCTGAATTGGTGATGGTTTTGAGCATGCAAAGTGGGAGATCAACATACAACTTCTTGGAACTCAACCATTCATTATTTTCCGTTAATTCCTCATCCATTCACTGAATATGAACTACATAATAATGACCAAAAAATGGTGATGACATAAATTGCTATCAACAATCAAGATCTTCTTGTAATTATTCTCAACAGGAGTGTGAGATTGTGCGTTTTTTGTGTTGCATCACACGATCAAGCTGAACCTTAGCTTTAATCTTTCATCCTCCAATGGACTGCAAATTACATCATCGAAGAGGTTGAATCCGAAAAGGAACAGAGGGATGCAAGAACCTTGTTCCATCCGACAATGGGCATACAAACTCTTGGTTCTAATAAATCATCCCCAGTATCCATCCATGCTTTCTGAGAAGAAACACTTGCTGTCTTGTCCAACCCAACAAACAGAACATGTTCTTGGTTTTTCTGCAGAGGAAGAATGTGTTGTTGCACTTGTCATGTTTTAGGTACCATTTCACACAAACCATACCATCATTGTTTGAGAAGTGTTAGGATTCAACATGTGAGATTCCCTGAGAATGTGGGCATAGCTCTCTCTCTCTCTCTCTTTCCTGATGAAGCTCCCTTGAGAAACATCTTGGTACACCAGTAGTGGAACTTGGTCTTGCTTTCAATTGAGATGTGGCAGGACTTCCTTCTCCTCTACATTGACAAGACTAGTCTTTTTCTCTTCCCCCCTTCATCTCTTATCCCACCAACCTCTACTATAGAAGTAGATAACTTTCCTGCTGATCTGCTCAAGATTCATAAATGCTATCTTAGTTGTTCCAAATACAAACAGAAATGCTTTTATATTCTACACACCTCAAGTGTAGCCAACACCTGGTCACCAACTTTATTTCAGAGAAGGATATTGTTTTCTATGGGGTTCACTGTCACTGACATGGCAAGGATTTCCACACAGCTTGAGATAAAAGCACAGCAATATAGATAAACCTATGCAGTGTTCACATGTGTTCTACCCATGATTTGTAAGAATATATATATATATATATACACACACACATCATTCTCTTAGGAGAAGCAAAGAACTGTAGGCTAAATTGATGTTACATAGTAGGTGTTTTCCAGATAGTGGTTTCTCCTAAGAATCAATGTCACAGCTCAGCTAAAGTCCATGTAAAAGGCATCAGCAAAGGTTGGCACAGAACATGGCTTATGCTGCCTACCTTGATTGCTTTTTATCATCTAGCTTCTTGGAGAATGTGTTGCTGCATGATCTATTCACATGGAGAATCAAGTGAAACTCCAGCTATGTGGTAGCAGCCATTAATTAACATCAACTTTTACCAGAGCCCTTCCACCATTGCCTTCCAGTGCTGCACTTATTGCTCCTACTAAACACATACTCATCATCACCACTGCCTCTCTCTCTCTCTCTCTACATGTGTATGTATATATCTACAGCTATTTACCACCACAAGTTGCTGCTGCTGTCATGTCCTCTATTTACCACCCCACTGTTGGGTGGTCCTGTTTCACCAACTGCCATTTCCACCAGTTTTGTAACTCTTGTTTGCTGTGTATGTCAACAAGCTGTGCCTCAGCCACAAAGACAGCATTCAATTGTTGTAAGGTTATCTGTTGATCTGCATCGGTTCTTCAGAGCACATCCCTACCATGGATTGCAGGCTGATCCATCATACGATGGACCTTTGCTTAGAGCTTGGATTTCAGTGCACAAAATTCAGCAATTAATCTGTCAATCGGATGACTTTACCCCGATCGACAATCATAATTTGCTGATGATCCATCGGGTCAAGATTCGGATCACGGAGAATGCTCGAGGTAGGCTCTTATGTGCCCCAGCCTAAGATCAAATGGATAAGAGAGCCACACCAGCAGTCAGCAAGCTGCCAACTCACAGGTGTGCAGTGAAAGCTCTGCATGAGAGGGGGAATGGTCCATTCGGGAGTAGATCATGAGATGTATGATTCTTTTCACCATGATCTTGTGGGACCTGCTGAGCTGAGAAAATCCACATAGTTTGGCTGGTGGCAAGGAAAAGGATTCAATGAACAGCACCAACACCACATCTCTTCTGCCATCATGTTGGGTCAAAGAGACAATAGCAAGATGCCAAGTCTCCAAAGAGACTGATGTTTTCACAGTCTTGTACATTTTTCTCTGGAGAGGTAGGAGGGAGAGAGAGAGAGAGAGAGAGAGAGAGAGAGAGAGAGAGAGAGAGAGAGAGAGAGAGAGAGAGAGAGAGAGAGAGAGAGAGAGAGAGAGAGCTGCAAGAGTGCAAATGAAGCAAGGAGGCTGTAGATATGTAAACTCTTTCTCAGCCAAGGACAAATTCTCTTGTGCAGCATGGTCCACATGCTAGTGTTTGATCTAGAAAGCATGACTCTATATTTTCTTTTCCTTTTTTCATTCTGTCTTTGTACATTTGACCCATCTGAGGATGTAATTGTGCATGGCTGGCTTTACTAGCATTGCAATTGCATGATTTCTGAACAAGAACATCATAAAAGAACTGTGAGTCTTCAGCTACAAAACCCATAGAGAAGAAGTTGAGGCCAAATTAGAAGGGGAAAAAAAAAAAGAAAGAGATTGTAAGTCAAAATTGAGATAGATTCATTTTCAAAATACAAGTTATGGCAAGGACATAATCCTTGTAGTAAATGGTTTGGACTGGCAGGAGTTTCAAGTCAGTGAAATGAATGCCAGTGATTTTTCATGGAAGATAAAACTGCTTTTGATAATTCATTTATTTCACTGAGAACTGCTGAAAAATAAGGCCACAAAGCTGAACAAAAGGTGTGACTGATCTTCTGTTCCCCTGTGCAAAACCTCTGCTCCTTTGTTCTTCTTCTTCATGAGACCCAATGCAGCTTTCTGTGGCAAAGAATGATGCTAATGGTGGCAGTATGCTTTTCTGCACAGAACAATACTTGCAACACCATATGCAAAGTCCATCTTTTTATCCTGTTTTAGATCACTGAAACAGAAGTCAGAGGGGTCTCAAGAACTGTTTGTTCCTAATGGAAGCCAGATTCTTGGATAGAGATGGTGGCCTTTTCTCCCATCTTCTGCTGTGGCTCTCCAGAGTCAACCCTGGGTTGAATTCTGGTGATCTCAAATGGGTTGAAAAGCATGTGGCAGCACAATGAACCCCACTATCTGATGTAAATTTTATATTGATGTATACATTTATAAACAGTGAAACAACATATTCAGGTATTGCTTTGCTCAGCATGAAAGGCCAAAGCTAAATGGGATTGGATCATAGTCTTAATGTACAGCCAGATCCTTCTTCTTCATCCAATAGATGGATCTTCTTCCACAGATGCATTGTTGTTTAAGTAATGTGATCTGAGTTAAAGAGTTAGGAGAAGTTTGTCAAAGGATAGAATAGATTGATATATAGAAAGAGAGGTCAAGTCACTGAGCAATGTGGACATGGAGAATATTATTGTGCATTTGAGCATATAAGGAATCTGAATTTGTCAACCTCAATTAACAGAACTATTAAGAAAAAAAAAGGAAAAAAATGAGAAAAGTGAAAAATTCAACTATGTCCATATCACCATTGAGCATTGTGCCTTTTTAGAATATGTAAAATCTAAATTTGTCAACCTCAATTAGCATAACTATCAGAAAAGAAAGAAAGAAAAGACAAAAGTAAAATTTGACTAAGACATATGCCCACATGCCAACACACACACACACACACAAAAAAAAAAAAAAGGTCTTTCAGAGATCATGGTGGAATTTTCGATGACTATTCGTGCTCTTGTTGACCAAATCTTTCTAAAAAAATATTTGATCTTTTGGGTAGCTTTGTGCCTAATTCAAATCAACAAATTAACATGGACCAATTCAATCTGTTCTTGAGGTGTGAAAAGAAAAAAATGGTTTGCATTTTAAAAATTATTAATAAATAATCAAAATGATTAGTTTAAAGAATGAGTATATTATTTTCTATGTTATAAAATACCTTACTAAGAATCCATGTATGCTTCACATCTTACATAGGAATCAAAAGAAAGCAAACTAAAACTCAGTTATCCATCATCATCTCATCTTTTATTTTTAAGAATTGAGACACAAAAAGCACATTTTGAATGAGAAAAACAAATTTCTATTGGGAATTCACAAGTTTGATCCCTCACTTGCCTTTTAGTTGAGGTGACATGCTATGAGGAAAGGCCAAACATCCATTTGACCAAGAAGAGAGGATGAACATTGATGGACACAGTCCCATCAATGGCATATGAAAGTGAGAAGAGGTGGAACACAGGGTGTCAGTTGAGTCTCCAACACTTGATGTGTTACTAATTTGATAGTTATATATATATATATTATAAAAAAAATTGAGGCATAAAAAGAGAATTCTGAAGATAAAAATAAAGCCAAAATTCTATTGGGAATGCAACAAGTTTGGCCCCTCTTCTTGCTTTTAGCTGAAGTGACATGTTAAAAGAGGATAACCCAAGCAACTTCACATGCAACCATTTGACCTATTGGAGAGGATGAGCATGGATGGAGATAGGAAACAGACTCATTCCCAACGAAGTCAAACATTAGAGCATAGGGAAGAGTGGTAGAGGTGGAACAAGGAGTGAAGAAGATGAGTCTCCAACGCTTGATGTGATGGAAACTATTTGTCTTTTGGTGTTGAGAGGAGACAGTAGCCTTCATCACCAAGTGCAGCTTTGTAGTGTGATTGCTCATATCCAGTGGTGCCATTTGAACCATTTGATTTCTAGTCCAAAATTGATCCACTGCTCATTGTGATGGTGTTAGATACTGCTTAAAAAGGGAGGAAGATCAATTTTAGATGTATTATTTTAATCATGAGAAAAGGGTTGGATCTACATGTCCAACATTATATATATCATCGTTATAATAATATCAATAATATATATACATATATATTTTGGATCTACATGCTTTTATGACATTATTTCATCGTCTAATCGGCAAGTGGGTCCTCATGATGAAATGAACATCATTACTTATGTTTTGATTACTTGTCATGTGTCAAGTTTCGATTAGTTCTCAAAACTAGCTCTTACAACATTCATAAGAAAATTAAGGAAAAAAAAGATAAATTGGTTATATCTCATTCTCGATTCGAGTCATATCTAATTATTTAACATATAAGAAATGGATGAGCCATATCTAATATGTACATTATTTAAGATATATAAGGATATGGAATGTTTTTGTCGGACACATGTGGAACAAGTATCCAACATGTGCTAATGTTGGTAAATGTGGGACATTAATGTGGGATAACCTCATTAAAAATGTCCATGCATCTTAGATTGCTAGCCATCCTAATTGATAGGTGATGCTTTTAGTTTCATAGATGCAATAGCCGTGAGTGCTGTGAGCCTCAACGGTCATAATGGCCTACACATCCACTTGCAACAGTATAGCATACAACCTTCTCTGCTAGCGAGCCATTGCTTTCTCCATCCCATCATGAGGTGTGTCTATTACTCTCCAAAAGACACTGCCAATGACAATAAAAACTTGTAAGTTTTCTGGAAACAAGAAAGCTCGAGAACCACTCAATAATTCTCTTTAGCATTGCAATCGAGTTTTCATTCCTCCATGAGATTTTGTTGACTCGTGTCTTGTTGGATAATTAAGTTAGCAGTCATTAACTAGTCCTTTCGATTCTTCATAGGGCTTCTTACTTGGTCAATGTTTGCAATCATAAGGATTCATGGTGATGCTGCCATTAATTTCGATTTAAACAATTTGAGATCAGTTATTTTATATCAAGATGTTCTTGTCCAATCATTTTAAGATTTATTTAGGCTTGAATTATAAACAAATGGACACGAGCAAACCATAGCCTGTTTTGATCTTCTCTGCAACATGTACTGTTCAGATCATGTCTACCATGAACATAATCTGCACCAACTCATTAAATGCGTCGGATTTTTGTGGCTTGGCCAATGTCTAGAATGCTACAATGTATCAACAGCAATCTACCTCCTGTGAATTCATATCCTACAGCGAAAGAGAACTCCGAAGACGATTCTATCTACGTCCAGGTGAATGAGCTTGATTTATCTTCGCTCTCCTTTTGAAGGTGTTACGAGCTGGAAGCTGAAGCAAGCGAGCATTATCATCCAACGAGAACCGTCGGTGCCTCCATTTCAATTCCTCGAGTTGAATTGTCTTCTCCACTTGCCTGCCCTGAGACTTCAGACCTCCATGTTGGAATGCACTGTACCAGCTAGCTTGGGAATTGCATCTCCACCATTGTTGGTGGCTTCGAACTTATCACTTCCTGCTCATACCTCTGTCAGATCTTTCATGTCTGCGATCCTTTCTTTCTCTTCTTCCTGGATTATAGCATAAAAAAGTTAAGTGGACGGTGGATGACAAACTCGGCGGAAATGACATCTTGAGTGGCTGGATATATCTACCTAATCTCCGAGCAAATCATAAACTCTTCAGTGACGTTTTGGATGATATGACTCGCAACAGACCACTTCTCTCATTGGAGCATAACTTTCTTCATATCTGCAGTTTAAACCAAGCAAGCAGCACCGATCAATTTCCAAGAGATGTTTCAAAATCTTCAGCGACTAATCATCAGCTCTCTGACTACTCTGCTACAAGACACCATAAACAAAATGCTGTGAAAGAAACAATGATGTTCATCAATCATCTGTCACAACATGCATCATGCATCACTGAAGAAGCAAGAACACTGATTGAAACTTGAAAGACCACCAACTCCATTCATCCATTTAAGTTAATGGGATTAAGTCTAGCTGTGTCTCAAACCGCATCTGCACTAAGAGTATAACTGATGAAGAAGCATAACTTCACAAGTCCATACCATTAAAACTTAAACATGAGCACAAAAAAAAAAACGCTTACGATGACAAGTTAACCCTCAAGAACCCGTGGTCGTATATATGGATTCCTTGACTTAGGTCAAGAATTCAAATTCTTGCTATGAATTCTCACACGCTGCAGGCCTGTCTAAAAATGAATACAAGTTGTAACATGGTCCCTCTTCTCGCCAGATAATTTCTTGGGCTTAATCGATTCCAATAATTATTATTTTTCAGACATTTTGCATGATGGTCTGAGTAAATTACCAGATCCTAAAGCATCACTATCATAATCAGAATCATTAAATGTTTAGTTAACCCAATTTGCAAGAGCTAAACTGACCATGTAAATAAAGATTGGGAAAGCTGCAATCCATCACAGGTGTTTTTGCAAATTTCCCAGCTCAGACTCAAGTCTGGGCTTTCTAGTTTGATGTGGAGTCTGAAGAATTACTATATCTGTAGTAAATCATCACATGGTCATGATGATGCACAATGAAACAGTGGATGAATCCAGGTTCTAGTCCAGCTTTATTTTATTTATATTAGGTTATACTCAAGTCTAGTGAGGGTTGAGTTGAGTTAAATTTAGTTTTCATGTATTTTCAGGATGCTTTTTCCTTGTTTTTAATTGTAAATTTAGAGAGGCTTAAGAGCTTTATTTTGAGTCAAACTCTTATTTTTGAGTGTCATCTTGAATGCAATTTGGTTAGGAAAGTTGTTTAGCTAATGAGACTACTGTTAGAAATTACTAGAGAACTCAAGTAGGTTTGGTGGGATTCCAAGTTTTTGGTCACACTACCTGATGCGGGTAATAAATGGGACGCGACATAAGCCTATACTGCTTGGATCCGGATGACGTCCCCTTTCCCGCACACAGCCGACTGTAGCCAAGGTTGACCGATAGATGTGACACCGTCTGTCCCTCGCAGGTCGTCGAGACACATCATCATCCCGCAGGGGTCAGGCCCTCGGCGCGCTGTCAGACGCAATTAGAAGCGCAGCGCCATAAGCACGTCAACGAGCAGCAACCTGGTTCATATAAACCCCTGCAAACGAACGTAAATGGGGGGGTCGGGCGGAGTTCTTCCCGACCCGACCTTTGTGCAGGAACAAAGGCGAGGCATGACCACCAGAGGAGCCCTCGCCGTTGCCTCAGACTCCAAGGACGCAACCCGGAGATCTCCTCCACATTCGGATCCGAACCCAGTCGCGACGGCCCCGAGACCACGGCATACAGTTGTTTACACTAACACTACCTAAACAGGAGTATAGTGAATTAAATAAAGAATTTATGCATCAATGTCACTTGAGACACTGACGCATGGAGAATTACTGCTAGAAATTGTGACCAGTACTATAAATTCCTTGAATGTGACATGGATCAGTGTTGCTTAACACTGACATGTACAAAATAATAAGAGTCATCGAAACATGATAAGCTGCTTAATGATACATGCTTGACAGGATTAACACTGATGTTTAACCAATATCAGCAAGAAAAACTGAAGTTTTAACACCAGTTTGACCAGGATACACGCTTTACAGGATTCCACATGCTAGAACATGAACCTTGCAAAAACTTGAGGAGCATCTGATAGACAAGAGTTGTTGTCACAGGAAGTACAAGTCAATGGATGTTAAAACATTTGGATTCAGAGGTAAGATGCTTTTTTATTTATACAACAAAAGTTGCATAAATAGGCATTAAAACAAACCTTGCACACCTACTTAAGCACTCTTTGAATGGTTTGTTGAACAAAATAGCAACATGCATTAAAAGAAAGCCAGTATGTTAACTCATGTTGAAAACAAAAAATAAAAAAGCTAAAATAGGCACATTTATCATAAGAAAGCCAGTACATTAATTCACAAAAGAAACACAGAAACAAAAAAAGCTAAACCACAATCTAATAGCACTCAAGTGGTAAAGCTAAGTGCATGGGAGCATTGGGCAGTTTCCATCACCCAAAATATACACAAGCCTTTCAACTCATAGTAACCGATAATACCAACGTGGCCTTGATGATGCCATAGAAAATTGTTAAAGCAGCAACTTTCTACACTATTTGCAAGAAATGAAATCCATGTTTGTGATAAGGTTCTGATACCAAATGATAAGACTATGATATCAAATGATAAGACTCCTTAAGGTTTTATCGTGAAAAAGGTGAAAGAAACGAAAGAAGTGAGGGAAAAGGGGATAATGATCGCTTCGAGGAGATCGGCCTCCTTTGATTTAGCCAAAAGACTAAATGATTCTTCATTGCCTTTCTCTTTGTCTGAAAGAAATAGTTATATCTCTTTTTATAGAGTCCCATATAGAGTCTCCCAGGACTTAGACTCTTATTAACCGACTTCGTAACCGACTCCTAACCAAATCAGTAACCGACTCCCTACTAGATAACTTCATAACATTATCCAAAGCATTATCCAAAGGTTTGAAAGTAAAAGATTCGTAACAGTTCCGCTCTCATCAAATCAGCCTTGTCCTCAAGGCTAAGCGGCATTAAATTGGCACAAGGTATCTATGGCGCATTATAACTCACTGATCAAGTAAGTATGACCTCCACTTGATGGTGTGAGCAACAGGTCGACCTTTTAGTGTAGTAGTTTTTAAAGTCTTTTGGAGAACCCTCGTCTGATTTGACGAGGGTGCAACTGTTACGAATCTTTTACTTTCTAAACTTTGGATAATGCATAATGTTATGAAGTTGTCTAGTAGGGAGTCGGTTAATGATTCGGTTAGGAGTCGATTACGGAGTCGGTTAATAAGAGTCCAAGCACTGGGGGACTCTATGTGGGACTCTATAAATAGAGATGTAACTATTTCTTTTAGAGAAGGAGAAAGGAAATGAAGAATCATTTAGTCTTTTGGCTAAACTATGGAGGTCGATCCCCTCGAAGCGATCAAAGGAGGCCGATCCCCTCGAAGCGATCATTGTCCCCTTTTCCCCCACTTCTTCCACTTCTCCTCCGCTTCTTTCGCCTTTTCCACGATAAAACCCTAAGGGGTCTTATCATTTGGTACCAGAGCCTTATCATTTGCCACAATCGACATCTGCAGCAACCGTCGCAGTCACAATCGACATCCGCTACAACCGTCACGACTGCACCCCAACACTGCCTTCCAATCGCCCCTGCTTTGCATCCTCTACCGTAGAACGTCGTTACTTTCACCCACGACATCACTGCTTTAGCCCCACAACACTGCTGCCTTCCAACAACCCCTGTTCTGTGGTAAAAAAGAGCTCTTCCCACGACCGCCGCAAGCGTCGTCTGCCATTGTAAACTCCTCAACTGTGACAACCGCCCACGATCAGTACCGACTTCCCATGACGCTGTTGCCTTCTCCCCACGATGCTACTGCCTTCTTCCCACGAACGTTGCCTTTCAACATCGATGTTGCCACCATCCAGCCCTCGGCACCTGCAGTAATACACGTCTACATGAGAACAAAATCAGTCGAGAAAATCGTCGACGCAGAAGTGACTACAAACAAATGATCAACGAGCCACCTAGTCAGGAGCACCAATGTAAACAAGAGCAACCTTTGGTGATTGAATCAATTAGAGAGGATTTGGAAGCTGACAAAGTTGACTCCGATCATGAAGTTGAAGGAATTTGGGAACATCAATCTGTTACAGTTCTGATTGATACCGGTAGCACTAACGATTTCATGGACAGGAAGGGTGCTGACCGATTGGCCTACCATATTGAAGACTGTAACAAATTAGAAGTAAGGGTCATTGATAGACAAACTTTAACTTATGATAGCAAATGTTCAAAAATAAAGCTAATTATACAGGGCCAAAAATTGTTGGAGGATTTCTTTTTGCTCCCCCTAGAAGACTTCGAAGTAATGATCCTAAAGGGAAGAAGAAGTAAAGCCACAACTGCTACTAGCCATCGGATGAAGAGGGTTCTCCAGAAGATTATAATGACTCCTACACTAAAAGGCCGACTTGTTGCTCACACTATCAAAAGATGGAGGTCGTACTTAATCAGCGAGTTGTAATGCGCCGCAGATACCTTATGCCAAATTTGATGCCGCTCAGCCTCGAGGACAAGACTGATTTGACGAGGGTGGAACAATTATGAATCTTTTACTTTCTAAGCTTTGGATAATGTTATGGAGTTGTCTAGTAGGGAGTCGATTACTGATTCGGTTAGGAGTCGGTTAATAAGAGTCCAAGTCCTGGGAGACTTTATGTACGACTCTATAAATAGGGATGTAACTATTTCATTCAGAGAAGGAGAAAGGCAATGAAGAATCATTTAGTCTTTTGGCTAAACTAAGGAGGTCGATCCCCTCGAAGTTTATCAAGGAGGCCGATCCTCGAAGTGATCAGGAGGTTGATCCTCAAACGATCATTATCCCCTTTTCCCCCCACTTCTTCCGCTTCTCCTCCGCTTCTTTCGCCTTTTCCACGATAAAACCCTAAGGGGTCTTATCATTTGGTATCAAATGATAAGGCTCTTATACCAAATGATAAGACCCCTTAGGGTTTTATCGTAGAAAAGCGAAAGAAGCGGAGAAGCGAAAGAAGTGGGATAAAAGGGGATAATGATCGCTTCGAGGGGATCGGCCTCCTTTGATCGCTTTGAGGGGATCGACTTCCTTAATTTAGCCAAAAGACTAAATGATTCTTCATTGCCTTTCTCCTTGTCTAAAAGAAATAGTTAGATCCCTTTTTATAGAGTCCCACATATAGTCCCCTAGGACTTGGACTCTTATTAACCGACTCCTAACCGAATCAGTAATCGACTCCCTACTAGACAACTCCAAAACATTATCGAAAGCATTATCTAAAGCTTAGAAAGTAAAAGATTCATAACAGTTCTGCCTTCGTCAAATCAACCTTGTCCTCAAGGCTGAGCGACATCAAATTCGGCACAAGGTATCTACGACGCGTCACAACTTGCTGATCAAGTAAGTACGACCTCCATTTTTAGATGGTGTGAGTAACAGGTCGGACATTAGTTGGTGCTTTTTCGGGTATTATTGGAATCCGATTATCATGATGTCGAAGAGGTGGGAGTCCTTGTGGTTCTACAAATACATCTGCAAACTCTTTAAGCAATGATTCAATACTTTCGGTTGGAATGTGCCTTGTGTATGTAATAGGGTCAATATCTTCATCAGTTCTATACTTCCCTGATCGGAATCTAACTCTTTTGCTTCGAATTCCTCCTTGATTGGCTCAATCCTTAGGAGTTTCCCTTGTCTGCAGCGATGCTCCTTACTCTATCTTTCATCACAATGCGAACACAACCCTTTTGCTGATCTTTCCTTGAGCTCTTCTCGAGTGTTGAGGTTGTGGCTGGGAATAGATAGGGCTGGTGGCACGCTGATCATTTGTTTGTTGTCACTTCTATTTTGATGATATTCCATATTGATTTTTTCCTCCTGTATACGTGGGGTGAGAGCATCGGGGGCTGGATGGTAGCGACACAGTGGAGAGTCACCGCGAGGAGGAGAAGCGGCGGCGTTCTGCGATAGAGGATGCAAAGTAGGAGCGGTTGGAAGGCAGCGCTGGGGTGCGACTGCGAAGGTTGTAGCGGACGTCGATTACGGCTGCGACCCAAGGGGAGGCAGCGAGGAAGAAGAGCGCCGAAGCTGGAAGGCACCGGGGCTGCTCTGTTTCTGTCACACCACATGCTGGCAGTGGTGGTTGAGGAAGCAGTGGTGGCGATGGTCGCTGGCAGTGGCGGCGATGGTCTCTAGCAACAGCGGCGGTGGAGAGGGGCAGTGGCTGCGGGCGGATGCCGAGGTCTTCTACCCTTTTTCTCTCTTCTTTCTCTTTTTTCTACAAAGATTGATAAGACCCCTTAGGGTTTTATTATGGAAGAAGCGGAAGAAGCGGAGGAGAAGCGGAAGAAGTGGGGGAAAAGGGGATAATGATCGCTTCGAGGGGATCGACCTCCTTGATCGCTTCGAGGGGATCGGCCTCCTTTGATCGCTTTGAGGGGATCGACCTCCTTAGTTTAGCCAAAAGACTAAATGATTCTTCATTGCCTTTCTCCTTATCTAAGAGAAATAGTTACATCCCGTTTTATAGAGTCCCACATAGAGTCCCGTAGGACTTGGACTCTTATTAACCGACTCCTAACTGAATCAGTAGTCGACTCCCTACTAGACAACTCCATAACATTATCGAAAGCATTATCTAAAGCTTAGAAAGTAAAAGATTCGTAACAGTTCCGCCCTCGTTAAATCAGCCTTGTCCTCAAGGCTGAGCGGCATCAAATTCGGCACAAGGTATCTGCGGCGCGTCATAACTCGCTGATCAAGTAAGTACGACCTCCACTTTTTGATGGTGTGAGCAATAGGTCGGACATTAGTTGGTGCTTTTTTGGGTATTATTGGAATCCGATTATCATGATGTCGAAGAGGTGGGAGTCCTTGTGGTTCTGCAAATACATCTGCAAACTCTTTAAGCAATGATTCAATACTTTTGGTTGGAATGTGCCCTGTGTATGTAATAGGGTCAATATCTTCATCAGTTTCTATACTTCCCTGGTCGAAATCTAACTCTTATGCTTCGAATTCCTCCTCGATCGGCTCAATCCTTAGGAGTTTCCCTTGTCTTCAACGATGCTCCTTACTCCATCTTTCATCACAATGCGAACATAACCCTTTTGCTAATCTTTCCTTGAACTCTTCTCAAATGTTGAGGTTGTGGCTGGGAATAGATACGGCTGGTGGCACGCTGATCATTTGTTTGTTATTACTTCTATTTTGATGATATTCCATATTAATTTTTTCCTCCTGTATGCGTGGGGTGAGAGCATCGAGGGCTGGATGGCAGCGACATCGTGGGGAGTCACCGCGAGGAGGGGAAGTGGTGGTGTTTTGTGATAGAGGATGCAAAGTAGGAGCAGTTGGAAGGCAGCGCTGGGGTGCAACTATGAAGGTTGTAACGGACGTCGATTGCGGTTGCGACGGTTGCTGTGGACGTCGATTGCGGCTGCGACCCAAGGGGAGGCAGCAAGGAAGAAGAGCGCCGAAGCTGGAAGGCACAGGGCTGCTCTGTTTCTGCCACACCGCACGCCGGGGTGGTGGTTGAGGAAGCAGCGGCGGCGGTGGAGAGGGGCAGTGGCTGCGGGCGGATGGCGAGGTCTTCTGCCCTTTTTCTCTCTTCTTTCTTTTTTTTTGACGAAGATTGATAAGACCCCTTAGAGTTTTATCATGGAAGAAGTGGAAGAAGCGGAGGAGAAGCGGAAGAAGCAGAGAAGTGGAGGAAGTGGAAGAAAAGGAGATAAATGATCGTTTCGAGGGGATCGACCTCCTTGATCACTTCGAGGGGATCAACCTCCTTGGGTTTAGTCAAAAGACTGAATAATATTTTTTTTCTCATTATTTGAAAGAAATAGTTACATCTCTATTTATAGAGTCCCACATAGAGTCTCCCAGGACTTGGACTCTTATTAACCGACTCCATAATCGACTCCTAACTGAATCAGTAATCGACTCCCTACTAGACAACTCCATAACATTATTCAAAGCATTATCCAAATCTTAAAAAATAAAAGATTCGTGAATAGATTCGCTTATCAAATCAGCCTTGTCCTCAAGGCTGAGCGGCATCAAATTCGGCATAAGGTATTTGTGGCGCATTACAACTCGCTGATCAAGTAAGTACGACCTCCATCTTTTGATAGTGTGAGCAACAGATTGGCCTTTTAGTATAAGAGTCATTATAGTTTTTTGGAGAACCCTCTTCATCTGATGGTTAGTAGCAACTGTGGCTTTACTTCTTCTTCTTCCCTTTAGGTTCATCACTTTGAAGTCTTCTAGGGGTAGCAAAAAGAAATCCTCCAACAGTTTTTGGCTCTGTATAATTAGCTTTATCTTTGAACATTTGCTATCATAAGTTAAAGTTTGTTTATCAACGACTTTTACTTCTAATTTGTCACAGTCTTCAATATGGTAGGCCAATCAGTCAGCACCCTTGTTGTCTATGAAGTCTTTTGGAGAACCCTCGTTTGATTTGACGAGGGCGGAACTGTTACGAATCCATTACTTTCTAAGCTTTGTATAATATTTTGGATAATGTTATGGAGTTGTCTAGTATAGAGTCAATTACTGATTTGGTTAGGAGTCGATTACGAAGTCGGTTAATAAGAGTCCAAGTCCTGAGGGACTCTATGTGGGACTCTATAAATAGGGATGTAACTATTTCTTTCAAACAATGAGAAAGAAAATATTATTCAGTCTTTTAACTAAACCCAAGGAGGCTAATCCCTTCGAAGTGATTAAGGAGGCCGATCCTCTCAAAGTGATTAAGGAGGTCGATCCCCTCGAAGCGATCATTTATCCCCTTTTCTTCTACTTCCTCCGCTTCTTCTCCGCTTTTTTTGCCTTTTCCATGATAAAACCCTAAGATGTCTTATCATTTGGTACCAGAGCCTTATCATTTATCCCCTTTCCCCCCACTTCATTCACTTCTCCTCCGCTTCTTTCGCCTTTTCCACGATAAAACCCTAAGGGGTCTTATCATCGTGTGGTGTGACAGAAACAAACCAGCCCTATCTATTCCTAGCCACAACCTCAACACTTGAGAAGAGCTTAAGGAAAGATCAGCAAAATAGTTGTGTTCGCATTGTGATGAAAAATGGAGTAAGGAGCATCATTGCAAACAAGGGAAACTCCTAAGGATTGAGTCAATCGAGGAGGAATTCGAAGCAGAAGAGTTAGATTCTGACCAGGGAAGTATAGAAACTGATGAAGATATTGATCCTATTACATACATAGGTACATTCCTAATCGAATCAGTAATCGACTTCTTACTAGATAACTCCATAATATTATCTAAAGTATTATCCAAAGTTTAGAAAGTAAAAGATTCGTAACAATTTGTTCCAGAAGATATATATGTTAAAAGTGAAACATGGGCATCGATTTTCCATAAGCTTATTTCTTGAGTTCTCAAAAGAATCGAATGACGAGAAGAGAAGAGACCGCATGAATGGCAAGTGTTACAATGGATTATGTTACATGTCCGTTATAACGGACTTCCATTATAATGGATCAAAGTTGGGTTTGCCGAGCCGGCCCGTTAGGCCCAACTAACCGTCGAAGCCGGACTATAAATGAAGCCCTTGAAACGAGGCCGCGGCTCACACTTTGGACCGTTCGCTCTGGCTGGTGGAGCGGAGGCGGGGAATTGGGTTTGTGTGGTTCTGCTGCGACAACGAAGAGGACGACGACGGCGACGAAGAGGATGCCGACAGTGGCGGGGATGAAGGCAGAAGCGGTGCCGCGGAAGACGGTGCTGGTGACCGGGGTGAGCCGCGGCCTCGGCCGGGCGCTCTCCCTCGAGTTGGTCAGGCGCGGCCACGCCGTCATTGGCTGCGCCCGCTCCCGTGACAAGATCCAAGCTCTCCAACACGAGCTGATGGCCGTGTCCCCTGACGCTTCTTCCTCCTCCTCCTCCTCTTCTGCTTCCCCTCCGTCCAAGCACCTCATCATCGATCTTGACGTGGTCGGTTTGTCCTCTCACTTGTTTTGGTTGATATTTTGAGTGATTGCAAGCAGTATTTTCAATATCTTTTTGGTGCAAGTCATTCATGCAATTCTGATTGCGAAATGGGCGATTGTTGTTTGTTGCTATTGATTGTGGTTGATAGCGGAGTGATTGCTGCTTCTTGTTGCAGAGGTCGGATAGTGCAGTCCAGGCGTTGGCTAAGCTTCTCATGGAGACAAAACGGTTGCCTGATATTATAGGTTCGTGAACTCCCACTCAGATGAATTACATTTCGTATTTAGTAATTTTTATCCTACTCTCACCTATGTTGATTTTGAAGAAAATAATAGTTTGACAATGAAGAAAAGTTGCAGTAGAGGAAGAAATATTGAAAAAAAATTATTTTGTGTTTTTTTACTATTTATGAACAAATAATTGTATTAAAGATATATAGGACGGAACAGTTGATATATAAATGTAAAACAAGGTCAGACAAGTAATATTGTTATCAATTTGGGTCACATTATATTTGGCACTAAAGTAGAGTGGATGGCTAAAACAGAATGGGATTTTTAGGGGGTTGTGGCGTATAAGGAAAGTTTTATAAATTTGTCATAAGGCCATCTATGGTCACAATGTTGGGTGTTTAGAGGATGATTTATTCAACATGGGGATTCTATGATGAATATATCAAGTTATTAAAAAAGGTTGAGTTTGTCATGATTAATATGTGGAAGATTAGCGACAATACTAGATGATGATATCATGCGGAAGAGTTAATCAACATAATTTGTACAATTTAAGATGTCTATATCAAAGATTGTTGTTTTGGGTACTGGATGCATTTTGATGATTTGGTTAGACTAGTGCATATTAGTTAGTACCGATGTACCATGTGTCGATACACTGGTACATACTGGTGTTTCGGAGAAGGTAAAAAAGTAGAAGGGCGAATAGAGGAAGCAGAGGAAGAGGAAGGAAGGAGAGACAGTGGAGGAAGAAGAAGCAAGAAGAAGAAGAAAGAAGAGGAGTACAAGTGCGAGTGTACATGGGGAGATAGAAACTCGTAGCAGTGGTGATGTTGAACGATAATGACAGTGACAATAGTGTTGCGAGAAGATGGTAGCAACATTGCAAGAAGATGGTAGCAATGTTGCAACTTGCAAGAAGATGGCAGCGGTGTTGCGAAGTAGTGGTAGGCTAAGAAGCACAGACGCGGGACACGTACATGGCACGACACGGACATGGCAACATGTCATTATTTTTAAAAGAATAGGACACTGACATGTGTATTCTTTAATATATAGATAATATTTGATTAACCTGAGTTTTATAGTATTTATACTTAAATTTTATAAACTCAGCAATGTGAACAAATAAATATCACCATACTAGTTAAAGCAATTAAAATTATTTAAATGTAAGTATCCAAAATAATGTTGAGTACATTGAATAGTATTTAACAATCTCTAGACATAATGGATGGGCCCTATCGATATTTTAGGTTGTTTTAATTTTTGACTGGTTGCGGGGTGGTCCATGTATTGATCCACGACCGGATTGGTACATACCGTCTGTTCCATACCATTTCAGGCAGTACAGTAGTCCTTGGTCTGTATATACAAGTTACATCTAGTATCTATATAAACTAGAAAGAATAGTGCAACAAGTTGATTGGATTTAGTGGTGCTTGACAAGGAGGACTGAAGAACTTTGGTCAGAAACTAATAACAGTAGATGGCATTGATTCTATCTAGTCTCTTCATCCTTGGCAGAAGTACACAGCAGGATAGATCCATCTAGCTGAAGTCTGAATTAAATCAATGAGAGTAACGTCTTATCATCAAATCTTTTATATGCTTATTTTCATAAGTTATGATTTTCTATATTTTAATTTTTCTTAACAAATGGTTGAAGTGATTCCCCATGACAATGTTCTTTTTGGTTTTTGAGTTCTATCATATTTTTCAGCTTGATATCTGTTTCTTTTCATGCCAATTGAAATCATTACTGTAAAATTCTTAATTAAATACTACAATTCTCCATTCTTAGTGTCCGTTCACCAAAATTTCTTTTGTCTATAGCAACTATGATAATGAGTAGCCACTGAATTGGAGTTTCAATTGCAGTAAATAATGCAGGCACCATAAATAAAAACAACAAGATATGGGAAGTTCCAGCAGAAGAATTTGATATGGTCATGGATACCAATGTCAAAGGAATATCAAATATTATACGTCACTTTTTACCCCATATGATACAAAGAAAGCATGGCATTATCGTGAACATGTCCTCCGGTTGGGGAAGGTCTGCAGCTGCTGAGGTAACGACACACTCTCACTGGAGTTACTTCCTAGTTAATATTTTACTTCTGTCAGTTATGAAGTCATTCATACATGGCATTTGCTTACAGGTTGCACCCTACTGTGCTTCAAAGTGGGCAGTCGAGGGTTTGACAAAGTCTGTCGCAAAGGAATTGCCACAAGGGCTTGCAATTGTTGCTCTTAGTCCTGGTGTGATAAACACTGACATGCTTGCCTCATGCTTTGGAAGTTCTGCTTCTCTTTATCAAACTCCTGAAACATGGTAATTCTGTATGTACACATTATATTTTTCTAAATTGTCCTTTTCTTAGCAGCTGTTTCATGAGTAGTCTTGCAAGGTTAGTTTCTTTTCCTGTCTAAGTGCCAGGTTAGTTTTCATAATGGGGTCGTGAATTGTTTTTGTGCAGGAATAGATGAACTGTGTGTGTCGATTGTTATGTCAGAATATTGATTTTTTCAATATCGCTTTACAGATTTCTAATCCAATGCTAAACCATGTATCATGAAGTTAAGATCCATTTGCACTTGTATCCAATAGGTTGTGTTGAGATTATGCAAAATAGTCATGAAGGTTCTAAGAGAAGAGAATTAAAATGTTGCTTCACCTCTCCCTGAGCCTCACAAAATTGGTGTAAATTGAAGTGTAGTGAAGAGTTGCTATGCTTGTTTCAGTTAAAATGAGTCTTACAAACAAATTGTTCATGGAGGTTGCCAATAAAGAAATTGAACCCCCAACTTATGAACAAGAATGAACAAACAAGAGGTATATTTTTGCAAATGTTCTTGATCCACAAAATAAAAAGGTGGTTCGTTTATGGAAAATCTTTGAGCAGATTGTTTGAAACTGATCAAATTTGTGCATGGATTTTTTCGCTAGCAACATCAAATTTGTTGGATCGCACAATCAGTTGGTCAGGTTGGGACAATCAACTAGATTATAAATTAGTGAAACATATTGGATGCATATTGACTATATGAAACAGAAAACAAAACATCTAGCCGGTTGGAATTTTTTGATGGGAATCTGAAATGTTCAACAGAAGGCAGTGCATACTTGCCAACTTACTGTACAAGATTGTTGCTATACTATTTTAAGGAGGGAAATATTTTAGAATAACAAAATATATCTATTAGCTCATTCCAACTAATTGTTAATTATGGATTCCGCTGCTGCTGGCTCTTGTGAAAATTGACATGTTGCTTCTGTCATCTACTGGTGTTGCTGTGTTGAGTTTACCATTGGAGTGGTTACAGAACAGAGGTCTTCCAATAAAACCTGTAGAAGGCTTTCACATTCTAGTAGATTTGTGGATGTTAATTTTGATGCACACAACTTTTTCCTGATCTTATTGTGGCACACCTACAACTTCCTCATTTGTAGACATGGATCTGTTGTCTGTATCAAAAATGGGACTGTATCGTATAAAAATTTCTCAGTTAATGCTATCTTCCAAGAAGCAAGATCAACTTAGATTTCTCCTTCAAGGAAATCTGTCATTTTTGGAAAGAAAAGGTCAATCGCTTGTACATTCTGTCAAAGGAGCAGCTTTGATTTGTTGTTAATGTGCTTGCATTTGTTCATTTCTCCATCGATTTTGTGTAGGTAAGAATAAGATCCCATCCACACTTATATTTCCTAGGGGGATTTGGCAATTTCACTTTTCAGTCCTTAGCTCAGCACAAATCACATAAAAGTCAGTCTTTAGCAGCCATCTAGCTTCCAGCTTCTGCTTCCTTTCTGCCAAAGTCTGTGAAAGTTGTGTTGAGTTATGTTGAAAGACCCAATTTTGGCATTGTCAATTGTGAAAACTCTAGTTAGCATTATGTATGTTAATAACCAAGGCTCTAATCTGAAAAGGTTGATTTAGCAGCTCGTATGCTAGCGCAGGGGCTTATTAAACGTGTAGTCATGATGTTGATATCTCCTTTTTCATATAGGATTTAGCAATCAATTCTTAATGTAAGAGCCCTGTTTTTCCGTCAAACATGTTTATCATTTTGTTTCAGGGCTCCTAATGCTGCTACAATGATACTCAACCTCACGACGGAAGATAACGGCGCGTCACTGACCGTGTGAAGCTATCAGTGCTTGATCAGTCTAACCATTTGGAATGATTGCATCGGTATCAAACTAGTTCGCTCGGTGTAGCCTTGTTGTATACTTTTTTACTGTCTTTATTACATATGAATTTAGGAGATCTCTAAAATTATTGAATATACACTCGAGTCAGAACTGGCTTTTCTTTTTCGGTCAATTTGCAAAGATGTGCTCTTGATGCAGACAAGTTGGAAAAACAAGTGCTTGTAATCCTGTTGTTAAACAAGGCCGGCTTTTGCTGTTTTGCGGCCTTATCTTGTTTCCTCTTGTTTACACCCACCCACAGTCCTTTGGGTGAGACATCACAAATCTGGTATTAGAATTAGAGTTAGTTCTGGTAGTATCTCAAGATCGCATACACAGATTTAACTGTACACGTTGCACATGTACATTACTGACAAGGTGATGGACTTTCTCTCTCTATGCCAACTATCATCATTAATGCTCTCACTGACTTCTCATTAACAGTTCCACTTGAAGGCTTCAATCCTGTTGTGTGTCATGGCCAAGGTCGCTCGATTGATGTAGCTACTACATCTTTCTACCAATTCCAACCATAAATTAGAGACCACACATTTGTATGGTTACATTGGAAATCGTTATTCAATTCATTCTTCATGTATTTGGCTCTTTGTGCTTAATCTAGAAAGCAACTTTTTTGGATGAATCTTATGAGATATGTTATTTGTGCAAGCATTCACTCATCGCAGATTCATTCTGGCAGATCATTCGAGTTTAGTCACAGCCATAAAAGTACTTCGAACTACGAATTGGTCATATGAACAAACAATATGTATTTTCCGATAATAATGATAATTGAATCCAGCAAATGAAGCATAAATAAGATTTATTATTTATATACTAAATAAATAAGTATATATTTCCTCTCTTTTTCCTTAATAAATAAGATAGATGAGGTGGAAATAGCATATTTCCTCCACAAATTCAACTAATCGATGGTGCCTACTAAAATGACATATCTATATACTAAACGTTAATTTTAAAAAAATTAATATGAAAAATCACTGACTTTAAAGGGATATACGTGTAATTTGATCTTTCAAACATAACTTGAACTTGGGGACTTTGACGGACTCCTTTTATCACTATCACGAGAAATTTTATGTTCTAAAACTAAAACGTAGGCTACAAAAATTTTATGTTTTACGTTATGTGTATTAAATTAAAATTTGAGGGAGAATTGAAGGAATCATTAATATTGTATACACCGTTTTACACTTTTTTTTTTGGTTTACATATAAATGTTTATTTACACTCTTCCGATAATTGGACTCCTCGTTAATAAAACTTAAATTTAGATGGATATTTATCAAATTTATTAATTTATGAAATGTTATATTATTATTGAGGTAGCATTAATGTGTGTATATATAATTATTTTTTCTATAATAAAAAAAGAAAGAAAAATTGCCATGATTCTAGACTTATCCGGTGATCACGGAAATGCCACGTGGCCTTAGAATATTCCATTTTAAAGATTTAATTTAAATGGCCTCCGATTTCTCCGACTAATCCTCTGAGCTCACTCCTCGCCGTCGAGTGGACCTCCGGCCATGGCGACGTGCTGCTGCTGTTCTGCGCCGCATCGCCCATCTCCTTTCCTTGGATCGCCGCTTCGCCATCCCGTAAGCTTTTCGGTTCTTGACTCGGCCAACTCTGCTTCGTCCCTTTATTCGACTCGATGCGTGAAAGCAATACGGAATTGTGCCCTAAATCAGAGAATCTTCCTGATTCTTTGCACCATCTTCATTCTTGACGCAAACTTTCTGGTTTAGAGCGAAGAAGCGTCGTACAGTGGAACTTCCTGTTGATTACCGAAAGATTTCTTTGATCTTGTATCGTTCAGTCTTTGGTATTTGATCTGCTTTCTCTGAAACAACTTTTTAGTGGAGATTGCTTCTTCTTTCTAATAATTTTATGTGATCTTTGATCGAGATCTTATAATTCTTTTCTCTGGCCGTTTTCAGGGGAATCCATTATGCAGAAAAAGTTCTTTAGTTATGGTTTCTACATTTAAGGTTACTGCACTTTTTTGGGGGCCTAGGAGGATTAAGGAGCCACGTGAATTGAATCCTTCCTTAGGAGCGTACAAACTGTTAAAATCAGCATCGGAGGTGCTTATTCGTGTTCTTCATTTTGTCATGGCATAGATGGATTAATATTTTTTCTTGCTATCACTGATTTTGTTGAATCAGCTATGCAACCATAGGGTGCATCTGTGGATGATAAGACTCCACGAGAGATATCCTTGTCGGTTGTCTCATCAATTTCAGATATTTCTTCAAATGATTGGGATGCTTGTGCCACTGATGCAACTAGTCCTGAAAAGTTTAATCCTTTCATCAGTCATGCCTTCCTCTCAAGCTTAGAGGAGTCACGTTCTGCTATAAAGGTTGAACCCTTTACATTTTTAGCATACTAGGATTATCTTCTCCCTGTTTCTGATTACTAGTCTTGCTAATTATACCCCCTGCTTCTTGCCTCATCTCTCTGTCTATTCCTTGTTAACTTTGTGCTAATCATCCTAGAATTCTATAATTGAGTTCCTTATAACTCTCATTTATGCATGAAGAGTGAAGGATGCCTTTTTTATTTTTCTTAGAGCACAGAATTGATAACTCAAGAAGGTCCTCAATGTAAAGAAAGTAGTGCCAACTTCATCTTGGTCTTGCTTTGAATGCATGAAGATGATTTGCAATTATCATGTTTGGCTATTACAGAAATCCTAATGTTCCATAATGACCTAACAATTTTTAGGCTTGAGAAATCCTAAGACGCTAAGGCTGATATGATCATTAACATTATCTTTTGATGAGTTTTCTGTTTTGTGGTCTTATTTTGTACTTTCTTCTGTCAAGAATGGAAATCAGAGTAACAAAAGAAGCCCTTGTTTATATTTAAATGTGGCAGTTACAAGAGGCTGCAGGGATATTCGTTCTCAGAGAAAAAAAAAAAAAGTAGCAGTCCCGCATAGAGTCTGACTACATATAGCAAGTAACAAGGTTCAGGGTTGGATAAGGAATGACTTGAGAAGTAGGCCAATAGTGCATGCTCTTCCTGCAGAAGTCAATAATTCTTCCAGTTTGCAATTTGTAACCGACCCCTTGGTATACATTTACAGGTTGTTGTACTGATTTCTTTAGTACTAATGTGATAGTTTTCTTGCTGACTTTTGAACTACTGACATCATATTTTTCTGTGATGTGTTAGTGTCCTGTGACTAATGACATGTTTCATGTCCTCTGGAGGTCATGAGGAGGGTATGGCATTCAAGCTGCACAATTTAGTTATAGTCTCTTGCAACTTGTAGCCATTCTGATAGACCCTTTGACATATTCATTTAGGAATTTTTTTTTTTTTGGTGAACCTGATTTTTTTTTGGAAATTACTATTTATAATAATTGGATTCTCAATGAGAAAAGGGACCTAAAGAATTTTATATCATGGTTGTAACATTTCAAAGTGGAGCATCTTAGTTCAATGATGTAGATAAGTCTGTTGGAGAAACAGGCCTTATGAGTTCCATGACTTTTTTTCCTTGTTGCATTGTTGACGCATTGTCGGCACATTATTGTTTTATGACATGACAAACAATTGTGGTACTGATGAGAGTTTGTTAAAGTATCATATTTGGTCTCCTCTGGCATAAGATTAACAAAGTGGTACCCTCTGATGATCTTATTCACTTTAGATCATCTTCTTCTTTTCTGTGTCAAATTTTGGCATTTAACATTGAGATTGCTGTGTGCATGAGTGACCGAGGTCTCTATTGATCATTTATCTGAAACCATTTCAGGAAACAGGATGGTTGCCTCAGCATATTGTTGCTCAAGATGAATATAAAAATATAATAGGTGTTGTTCCACTTTATCTTAAAAGGTTTATCATCTCGCAAGCTTTTAAAGCTCTAATGCTTTTATTTATCAACGATATGAGCTAGTGCACACTGATCTACATTAGCTGCCTTTAACAGTGGCTGAGATGAGCTATCATAATTTGAAATTGCAGTCACTCTTATGGAGAGTATGTGTTTGATCACTCCTGGGCTGATGCTTACTACAGATATGGATCTCAATACTATCCAAAGCTGCAATCATGTGTACCTTTTACTCCCGTAACTAGTCATAGAATACTAGTTCGTAACACTTGGTATAAAGATCAGGTGTTTGACATGTTGGTCATGGCCCTGAAGGACTTGACTACCCAGGTATTTCATAATTTAAACATATTTTTTTATTTTCAGATGCTGTTTACAATTGTTAATTCTTTTATTAATCATGAAGCCACTTTCATGGATTTCTTGAATATCAATTTTATTTTAGGCTGGCTTATTAATTTTGGCATAGTATGGCACAGACTAATCAATGTGCACTGCTCATGATTATATTTCCTGCACTCTCCTTTGCTAAAAGGTGCTGGTTCTTTTCTTTTTCATTTTCTGATAATGGGTTTATGGTGTGGTAGAATGTGGAGACAAAGTAATCAAACGATAGTAGAAAACTTAGCATGTAAGAACAGACACATTTTTGCTTTACTGTTTACTACTTGTTTAATTTTTGTTCAAGTTTTCATAAATGCGTTGTTGGTGTATGTTACATGAGAATCGAGTTGTGGCATTATCTAAGTCTTAAGAGACAATTGGATTGCTCAATATTATCTAAAGGCCTAAAACATAACTAGTACTTGTCACCTCCTAAAATAAACTTTGTAGTCATTGTGCTGTAATTTGGGATCAGTGTTAAGAATGATTTCATCAATAAGAATGCTCTCAAGTACAAATGTAGTAGGTAATTTTCAATGGTATGGCAGCTACTTTGTTGAAAAGTTGGGATACCAGAAGCATGTGATACTTCATTAACCACATGCTATTGTTTAATATTTTTACAGCTCCAGATCTCATCGTTACATATCACTTTTCCATCTGAAATTGAATGGCACAAGTTGAAGCAAAGTGGATTTTTGCCAAGGATAGGAATACAATATCATTGGAAAAACCGCAACTATAAGAAGTGAGTGGGAAGAAAATGATTAAATTTAAATCTTTATTAATTTGTTTTCTCTTTCTTGTATGACAGAAATCATGTCTTCATATTCCTTCTGGTCTTTCATCTAATGGTGTATGAATATATAGAAAAGTTTAGCATGCATTGGCATGATCTGGATAATGATGTACCTTACACTTGGTGGCCCTGATATTCATGCCAGGATAATGATATACCTTACACTTGATTCTAATTATGCATCAGGAAAATGGTAGTTTGCTGATGACCCTCAAGGTTTTTTTCCAAATGCAAATGTTGTCTGTTCTCTTTTGCTGAATTGATGAAATTTGTATATGTTTATGTTGAATATATAACTCATGTCAGATCTGACAGTAGCATGTCTTGTACAGTTGCATTTCTTCTTTATTTTCTTCTTTTTCATATGAATTTTAAAGATACTTGGGTTCTTTTACTTTGCCAAACTACCATTCCAACATGTCATACTTATGGGTTTGTTTTCGATCATGGTTAAATAGCTGATATTAGCCTACATGATTTGCATCCCAACATGGAAAGATGAGTTCACTGAAATATAGGATTTCCAATTACTAGATGAAACATAAGCTTTAAGACTTCCTAACACTTGTAAATTATCATTTGCTTATCTATTGATTGTCATTTTGTTAGTTCAGCATGGGGAATATCCATGCTTCAGTGGTCGAGGTAATGATGTTAAACTTAGTTTGAAGGTTGTGAATTTGATTCTTCTAGACTGTATTAATTCTCAAATGAACATCTTTCCTAAAGATTTTGATTCTTCTATGATTCTTCTAGACTTTTAAACTTAGTTAATTTCACTGCCTTTCCTGATGTACCTTTCTAGAGATGGTTAATATGCTTTCCGATATCTAATTAGTTATAGTTCCGTTACTTATTATTGTTAATATAGGAAAATAAATCAGTCAACTTCCTGTTTTGTAGAGACCAAGGATTTAAATCTTGATTGGGTACTAGTTTTAGCATTGGTCAGATTGGTAAGGTACTCGTATACCAACTGATACATTAATTTATATTGCTTAGTCTCATGGAAAAATAATTAAAGAAATTACCTACTAATATTGAGCAATATGATCCGGTATTGGTCTTTGATCAAACCATCAATAGTCAGCATGTACTTTATTGGTTCGACCAAGATTTAATACCTTGGTCAAGACCAATGATTTCAATAGGCGCTCGGGCGCTTGCCTAAGCGCTCGGGCGAGGTGAGGGGAGGTCCGAGCGCCTCGCTTCATTTCCAGGCGGTGCGTTTCAAAGAGGCACCGCTTAGGCGCTCGCCCGAGCCCAGGCGTCGGGCGTTTCGGGTGAGCGCCCGGGTTAAACCGGGAGATCAAACTAGCGTTAAAACACTGGTTCGGTCTGCTTTAGTTGGTTCAATTGAACCAACTAAAGCACCTTTCTCTCGCGTCTTCCCCAACTCTAACCTTGCTCGTCACTCCCGTTGCCACTGCTCGCTGCCACTATCGCCGTTGCCGCCATCGCCGCCATCATCGCTGCCGCTGCCGCGCATCGCCACTATTGTCACTTCGCTCCCATTTGCAATCGTCGCCATTGCCCGCCGCCATGCACTCGCATCGCCGCCGCTTCGCCATCGCCACTCGCCGCTTCGCCACTCTTGCTCGCTCGCTCGCTCCCCACTTGTCGTTGCTCATTCGCTACCGTTGCCACTATCGTCGCTCACCACTCCCGCTCCCGCTCTCGCTCTCGCTACTCGCTACTCGCTACTTGCTGCTACCGCTGTCGTTGCTCTCAGTCGCCCTTGGTCTTCCCTTATACTCTTCTCGATAGTATACTGTTAACAGTATACTGCTAACTGTTAACAGTATTTTTATTTATTAGATTAATAATATATTATTTTGATTTTAATAATATTTTTATTTATTTAAAATTATTATTATATTTTTATTTAAATAATTATATTTATTAATTATATTATATATTTTTATATTTGATCGTCTCGCTTCGCTCGAGCGAGCGCCTAGCGCCTCGGGCGTTTTTGGAAATTGGTGCTTTTTAGCGCCTAGCGCTTTAATCACTGGTCAAGACATATCCTGATGCTTCATGTAAACATTGATCATTTGCAATTTGCAACTCTGTAACAATCTTCATTGAATGTGTTTGCCCTCAACAGTTTTGATGACTTTTTGATGGATATGAAGCAAAGCAAACGAAAAAATATCCGACAAGAGCGGAAAAAGGTAATCTTGTTACCTCTGTCTCTTTAATATTTCATGGGTTGAAATTTTCAGTTGTCTCGTAGACGTAACAATCACTGTGTAAGAATCGAAAAGTAATTACACTAGTTCTGCATCTGTATATTGGAAAATCTATTCGTTTGTCATGTTAATGGTCTTATTTAATTTTTGTGATTGGTTCAGTAATACAATTGGTATGCTTGCCTTTATTCTGAATCATTTATATTTAGTTTGCATTGTAGCAAAGTTTCGCCTGTGGTTTTTTTGCAGCAAATAAGTGCAGTTTATTAAATACTTTGGTGTGAATTTTGGTCAAGTGGGGTTTTCAACTTGTTTTTCATGCAATAGATATACAGTTGAAGTCTGATGTAATATGTAACTTGATGTAGGGGCTTAACATGTCCGCATGGATCCTTTCCTGCTAGTGAGATATTTTGAGGGCAATCTTACTAATCAAGTTAGGCAACCATCAAATCCTTATATTGTTTCTACTAAAATCTTATAGGATTTCTTCTACCTTTCGTTGTGTCAATAATATGAGCATTTTCAAGTCATCTAAATGAGGATTGATAACAATCATTTCCGTAGAAGACAGAAATATAAGACGTACATTTGGCAAAGTCAGAGGTACTTCACTAGATGAATGCTGGTTGTTTTCAGATGTTTGTGTAGGTCCAGCTTATATAATGTAGTAGACTTGTAAAAAGCAATTCAGTTCAAGTTTGAAGTTTTTGCAAGATAGGGAGGTGAAATACTGAAGCTGCATCGAGAGGGAGAAAAAGGATCTTAATTAGGATACAAATACTGTCAATTGAGATGACTGGAGAAAGAATTATAATGAGGAGTTAATGCTTAGTGCAGTTAATTAAACAGACCAAAGCCAAATGAAAAATCTCATATTTTGATGGAAAACTACAGAAATGAAGACAGGTGAGAGATGTGAAATAACCAACATGGTGAGCCATACTATCTTTAGGACAATATTTTTTGTAAACTTTTATCTGCTTCCTTTACATGTTAACCATTCATCAGTATCAGGATTAACAAAAAAAATCATGCAGCATTGTGTTATCCAAATAATTCTTGTATATGATTCTTTACCAGTAGCTTTTATACAATTATTTTACCCATGTTCCAATTAGTTAGAGGCCTTAGCCGATTACATATTAGAATCCTTTACTAGGTAGCATTCATTTTAATGTCAAGTGGATTGCCAAATGATACATGTCCATCTCTGCCAATAATTATGTAAAAAATGATTGATCTATATTCCTGTTATATTGAAGCTTTAACCAACTATTGTTGGCTCCTTTGTTTTGATGAAGAAACATAGTTGATGGAATAAATGAATTAATCTTTTTATTCAAGTTGCTTGCAAACAAAAAGTCAGCAAAATTTTTTTTTACTCATCTGAAGAATTAGGTTGCATTTGGGAACACATATGCATTTTTAATGTGTATTTGGAGAAGGGAGCTTGAGTGAATGTGTGGTTGTAGAATATTTGGAGTGTTTGGTAAAAAAAAAAAGATGAAAACTGCATCTTAAATGTGCATTGAAGTGCTGTTTGGCAAAATTGTATTGCAAAAGTTCATTGTATATTATGTGACAAATTTATCCTTCTAAAATTTTAAATATTTATTCAAAAAAGAATACATATTTTTTTAAAATTTAAATTAATATTTAAATAAATAAATAAAATAAATGAATGTACATATGCAATCTTACAAACAATTTCATATGACCTAGATATATAATAAACAAAAACTATAATCATATAAATAAATATAAAATAACTTTTAAAATAAATAAATAAAATTTCACCTTATAGAATATATAAATCATTGTAGTTTCTTATTAAATCATATTGACAATTTTGTGATTTTAAATAATGTCATAGGGTATTTTGAGAATTTAAAAAATTACATTAGCATCCCGCAAATACTGAAATGTGCATTTGAGCATTTTCAATGTAGTATCTAGGCCAAATGCAATTTGAAAAACACTTATGAAACCCTCAATGCACATTTCAAATGTGTCCCTAAATGCACCCTTAGAGACATGGAACTATTGACTTTGATGTGTAGAATGATGCATGTTAATATGCAAATTCGTAAATTCAATTGCTCGATGGATCATCGAAGATAGCTAGATAGAGCTGACACATTGTAAGCGATGGTGCCTAATGTTAGCCTCACCTAGTTTCGCGGTATCTCTTATTAAAGGGGAGTAACTATCTTATCCAATGGTGGCATCCACGACCTTCAATGGGCATCTGGCGATGGCATTATCTAGTTGTACCATTACCAAGAAGCTGCTATGTGTCTAATAACTAGAAATCTAGTTGTTACACCTTGTTTCTCAACTGGATGAAAGGCCTAGGGCCTCCGTAAATATGCCATTAGGCTATTGACCAAGTGTCCAAGAGTGCTTAGGTGTTTTGAAATAAAAAGGTGAGAAAATGCCTTTGTTTCAAGCTCTTGTCTAGTGTTCATCAAGGGTAAAATCCTTGTAACCACTTGGGATTGATTTTACTTGCTATATAAGTTAGAAGGGTTAGGTTTCCGTCCAAGTGTCATTGTATAACTCACTAGATATCTAGCCTGTCTAGCTTAGTTGGTAAAGTGCAAGGCTCTTAACCTCGTTGTCATGGGTTAAAGCCCCACGGTGGGGGAAATTAAAATTTAATTTTTGCCTGGATGTAGGTACAACTAAAAAAGTTAGTCAAAAAAATGGAATAATATACTAAAGATAATAATATAAGATTAGACAAGGATAATAGTAATATTGTTTTAAAGATAATAATATAAGGATTTGAAGAATAAAATAAAAAAGAAGATGACTTGGAACTCAAACATGAATAATATTAATATTATTTAGACTTAGGCAAACGATCAATAAGATTAGGAGTTTAACAAAAAGATTCTTGAATAAGAAGAGGTGTATAATTAACCGACAGTGGTGTGGTTTATAGATAGGCAAAATGATAATATTAATATTATTTAGAGGTAGATGACCAATAAGATTAGGAGCTTAACAAAAGAGATTCTTGAATAAAAAGATATGTACAGAGTTGGTGGTGGTGTGGTTTAAAAATAGGCAAAATTTAAAAAAAACGAGTGAAATTTAAAAGATATATAGAATCGATAAAAGAGGCCAAAAGAGATATTAGTATAACAAGATATATGACGTGATAACTTTTATAAACCAAGGATGGGAAAAAGATATTATTGAATTGCGAAAGAAAAAATGTGCAAGGATTTAGGGAATACTAGATGTATTAATTTAATACATCTTTAATAGATAAAGATGATCAAAGAATTCATTAATTTAAAGATGAAGATCAAAGAATGCATATTAATGATAACAAAATTAAGGAAAGATAGAATTTTGTTATAAATTATTAATGAATATTTGACAAATAACTTATTTTTAAAGATAATAATAATGGTAGATTTAAAAATTATAGATTTGTTCGTAAAATTAGAACTAGTGAGGTAAAAAAAACCTTAAAAATATTGATAAAATCAGAAAGCATGGAATCTCATGGTATCCCTTTTGAGGTAAATTTGTTTAAATTATGGAGGAATTAGAATAATGAGCCATACTACGAACTTTGGGAGAGAATAATGAAAAGTAGTATAAGATTTGAAATAATTATCTTCGAAAATTAGCATAAGATATGAAGTAATTATCTCCAAAAATCAATTTAATTTTATGCTTGGAAAATCAACAATAAAAACTTTATTTATTATGGTAATTAATGAAAAACTATATAAAGAGAAGGAAAGATTTGTATATAATTTTTATTGATTCAAAATAGACTTTTGATATAGTTTCTAGAGATTTACTATGATGGGTTTAGAAAAAAAATGTATATTCTCTAATTATATTGATGTTACAAAAGATATGTTTGATAATGTTGCCACTGGTGTTAGAACTATAGATAGTTTATGTAGTGAATTTCCAATTAATATAAGACTACATCAAGGATTCATATTAAGTTCCTATTTTTTCAATTGAGAAAAGATCCTTGTCTTTTCACATTGATAAAAGATGAATTTAGTGTTCATATACAGGATAGACCTTCCTAGTGTATGTTATTTATTTATGATATTATCATAGTTGATAAGAGTTTAAATGAAATTAACTCAACCTGAATTTTGGAGATAATCTTTAGAAATTAAAAGTTATAGATTAAGCAGAACTACGATTGAATATATGATATGTAATTTTAGTATATTAGGAATAAACATCAGGTATAGTTAAGTTGGATGAGTAAACAATTTTATTAAATAGAAAATTTTATATATTATTCAATATGATGATGATGGAGTAAAAACAGGATGGTTAAGATGGTGAGGGGGTGACAGGAGTTAGACCAGCATTACTATGTGAATATGAATGTTGGATAGATGTGTAGTTACTAGGAAAATAACATATACTTTATTAATATGAGTGTTGGGCAGTAAAAACATAAAATATACAAAATATTTGTGTTGCTAAGATGGATGAAAATGTAAAGGTGGATGTGTAGTTGCTAGAAAATATAGGAAACTAAATGATTTCATTCATGAACAATTAGGTATTACTTTGTTGTATGATAAAATAAATAAAATCGTTTAAAATGTGATAGTTTGAAGAGGTTAAATGATTACTGTTAGTGGTATGAGAAGAGGTAGAGAGACAAAAAAAAATCTTAATAGAAACTATAAATTAAGATGTAAATACTCTTAACTAAAGATATGACTTAGGACTCTTTACCGATCTCAATGGTAACAAAAGATTTATGTAATCGATTCCAAATAGTTAGGGCTTCATGACTTTGTTGTTGTCCTTGTTGTGTAGGTGAGAAGGTGCTACTTTAAAAGGGTGAAAGGGTGAACTACTAAAGTCTTAGTAAAAGGAGAGTGAATACCAACTACCAAGTATAAAGATAACATCAAAACTATAAAAAGGAGGAAGCTGTAAAATGGGTGTTTGAACTTGGTGAAAATGACTTCAGGAGATGGGGAACCGGGAGTGGGAGTAGATAGTGAGCCAAATCACTATGAAAAGTTTTGTTTCCCTTGTTATTGCTTCTGTGTTTTATTTCATGAGTTCAAGTTTAAATTAGCTTGCACAAGTTCTAAATTGAACTTGCAGTAGTTCATCCCCCTCCTCTCTTAATGCCATTGATCCCAACAATTATATGTTAACATCCACTTGAACTAGTATATCTTTGAAACCCAATCTAGAATGATAAATCATTACCTGTTTGCATGCATGACTTATAATCTGTGTGAAATTTCTCATGCAGGTCCTTGCACACAATTTGAAGATGAAGCGTCTTTTTGGGGATGAGATAAAGGTCAGTATTTTGTTTCACATAATGAGTTTCTTAAGATCAATGCAATTGATATGGTTGTTTGAAGATGTATTCCTTACGTCATATACCTGCCAACCGCATATGCTTCTGGATATTTTAAAATTTTTAATTGCAATAATTTAATGATGTATTGCTAACATAGGGCCATCTTAGGCATGGTTTAGATAAGTGAATTCGTCTTTTGTTTTACATTGACTGGAACTCCCATGCCTCAAGTTCTTACTAACAGTTCGCTTGATATATAATTGCAGGCCAAGCATTGGGACTCTTTCTATAAGTTCTACAGGAACACAACTGATAATAAGTTTGGTCATTGCTAACCTCCATTTTTTTGAGTATTTTGTTGTGCATTTTTTTTAATTTAGGCTTTTGATGTTTACCTTTTAGGTATTTGTGATCTACATGTTGTGACCTTATGTTGGTATTGAATTGATAGATAAGATTTGGTCTGATAAGATGCTGTTTCTTGACTTGCAAGAGTGGTGCTTAATTGACGGGATGGGCATCCTGATCTTAGATTACTGGTGTAAAGTTTGAATCCAGATGGCATTTTGCAGAAATTCACATTAGATGTTCCATCTCTGGCACTTGGTTCCCATCTGCTTTTTTGTAATTGTTTGTGTAATTGAACCAATGACATCTAATTGAACCAATAAGATGTCATGTTTTCTTGTGGCAATGTTGCTGCAATTGTAGTTGCTATAATAGCATTTTTAATTTAGCCTTATTTCCATAAAGCTGCTTATGATTGTAGCATTTTATTGTTGCAAGTTCCTTATTATTTTGTCTCTCCAAGAAAGAGTTTCTACTTGCAATGAAGTGATGAACACACTTGCATCTGTAAATACTGATCTTTTACTACTATGGTTTCTTTTAGACCTATTTTGACAAATCATTTATTATGTATAGATGGGGTAGTGCTTATCTCACAAGGGACTTCTTTCACATCCTGGGATCAAAGATGGGTGATCATATACTGTTAATTGCTGCTGAAGATGAGGGTGAACTTGTTGCTGGGGCTCTTAACCTTATTGGTGGTGATACATTGTTTGGTCGCTTATGGGGTTGTCTACCACATGTTTATTTTCCAAATTTGCATTTCGAGGCCTGCTACTACCAGGTAAATGTCTTATTACATTTAAAACTGGAAAGACCACTCTTATCTAATCACATCATTTGATGGAATTAAGTTATAAATGTCAAATACTATGGTGTGGCAAAATTTTGATGTTTTGATCAAGTTTTAAATTTTGGTTTGATTTAATTTTCATCTAAGACAAACAAAGAAACCAGACTGGGATAACAGATAATCTATGATTGATCTAGTTATACTTTAATTGGATTGTATCATTTCTTTCTGGGTCATCAGACTGATCTTGTCCCATTTCTGGTTCTAACTAGATTGAAAATAATTCATTTACAGCCATATCTATGAGAGTGACTAGCATCAAATAGAGCAAAATCCATTTGTCACTTGTACTTGAGCGAAGAATATACTTTCACCTATTCATAGCCAAGAAAGATTTGGCAATGCTGAATGCGACTAGTGTAATTGGCGTAATGAAATAGTTTTATTAAGTGGCAGGTATGCTGAATGATACATGAGAACATGTTGGTTTTTTTTTAATCAAATCTCTACCTCAGAACTTACAGGAGAGATTGGTAAGTCTGGAAAGAGTGCTAGATTGCAGCTTGCTGGATATATACTTGGGATGAGTCCTTTCCCTAGGAGATATGGAGTTCCAGAAATAAATTGTCTCTTCTAGGGAATCATAACGGATGCCAAGGAAGTATTCAACTTTTCCATCGGGGATTCTACAGAGTGGAAGATAAACATACCTTTGAAGGAAACCAAAAATCATGTTGAATTTTGTTTTATGGTGAAAATGATTTTAAATAATATTCACCTTGGTGCAAATCTGTTTTCTTTTGTTTCATTCTTTTTTCTTTACTTAATAAAATTATAATGAATTAAGATGAGATGCTCTGCTTATCAGTGTCTTAAAAAGAAATTTTACCCTCTTTTTGATTTAGTACTAGCTCTTTATTCAACCTCTAGAGGCACAAATGACTCTACTTTTATTAAAATGGTGTTAATATGACATCCATTCTGCCTTTTTGCCTTGAAACATCTCTTTCCTAGCTGGTACTTCACCAAGAAACTTGATACAGATATTGTGCTGAACTGCTAATATTGTCCCATACTTTCTGTAAACCCAAGACCCCTCATTCTTGGTAATTTGGTGTAACAAAAAGTCCTGTTTGATACAGGGAAAACTTACTAAATGTGGAAGCTGGAATGAGGGAATCTTTAGTATTATCAATGATCTGGTTAGCTTGATTGACTCTTCATAAAGTCTCCAGCAAGAACAACTAAAGACATGGATTAATGTTGGAAACTAGATTTTCCATATCAGAATCAAGTAGTATACAAGTGGATTCAAATCCAAGTCTGCACTAACACTATTAGAGTTGAAATATTTCATTATAATTCAATATTCTAGGGGAGACTTAGATGATGATCACATAGGAGATAATCAGAAGATTACTAATGTTTATCTTTGCTGTGTATATACTTTAACACAAGCTGAATCATCTTCTAGGCAATTGAAGCTGCCATTGACTTGAATTTGACCAAGGTAGAGGCTGGAGCTCAAGGAGAGCATAAGATTCAGCGTGGTTATCTTCCTGTCACAACATTCAGCTGCCACTACATTCTGGATGATGATTTCAGAAAAGTTATAGACAATTTTCTTGTGTATGAAACTGAGCAGGTATGATGTTCTCCTACCACTTTTTAGCTTACTGAATATTTTAGATCATATACTTGTGAGGATCTTACATGTCATTTTTGCTAATCATGAGCTACTGATAGTCTTGATGATATTTTCTATTGTTCATGTCAGTGGTATGTTTTATCTTTTCTAGATTAGCACATAATACATGCATTGAGTTTTCAGTGGAATGATACACATTGATTTGGTCTAACCTAGACTAATTTGATCATTTTGAACCATTTATTTCAAACAATTTAATCTCAACTTCGACTGAATTTGTTTTCAGTTGAAGCTTTCTTGATGTGCAGACAAGTGAATTGGTTATTGTTTATGTGAACTCATGTTCATCAGATAGTATATGAAACCTAACAGAGAATTGTTCAAGGCTTCAGCATTAGTTTTTAACAGAACTTGGCTTAACACAAATGAAGGTATATATATCGAATGAAGGTATATATTTTAACTTAAAATGGCTTCCTGTTAACTTGACTTAAAATGAACTCTTTTTTCTGGTGTGTCCCATAACCAAATTATGATTTGGTTATGAAATTATTCTATGAAGTGAGATGCAATTGCAGTGAATCATGTTTGAGAGTTGATCTAACCTTGGACTAGTTACATCTGCTAAAGATTGTTAAGCAGTCTGAAAGCAACCATTCAATGCAATATGTTATTCGCATGCAGATTATAGATGGAAAGTCACAGAATTTAACTTGCATATCATGTTTAAGCCTCCCCAGCGTTATAATAACATTAGTAGGCTTAGTAGGCATACTGGCTTACTCTCTGTAGTCATTGCAGCATGAAACATTGCATGATTTCCTTGTGGACCATTTGGGACTCCTCGATTGTGGTTTATGCAACCATATTTTGAATCTGCACACCAAGTTCCTTTGGAAACAAGGAAGGATCAAGGCTTCTATTCTTCAGTTGAAGATCAAAATTAGGGCTTTAGATTGAATTTCTACCCCTTGATTATGATCTATGACATAAAAAAATCCCAAGAAACAGAAAACATGTAAATTAACGACCTATTGCATGTTCATAAGTCAATGATAGATTTTTCTAAAATCATTGATGCACTAAACTATGATCATTTCATTTGATATCTGAGCCAATGGTCCAGTCTCAAACATCAGTAGATACATGCATGCTAAAACTCAGCATATTTTGATACTTTAAGACTTTTAATCAAACTAAAAAATGTTTAATGCTGTTAAAACTGTTCTTTTTAACATTTAGATGAAAAATCATTAATATATATGACCACTTAGTTGACTTTTAAGTATCGTGTATCATGATTCCTGATCTTCAATTCAGATGCATTTGTAGATCATATTCAATGTTCTTCAATTTAGGGGCCGGTCTCAATTTGTAGGGCCAGAATTTTAACCTTTTCGATAGGATATTAGCTCAAGATGGCAAAGAATTGCACCCTTGAAAAGAGTGTATGTGCTGGAATGCAACTCTTGCTGAGGACTATATATCAAGTTTTAACATGGGTAGTGAAAACTTTAGATTCTATGGATGCTTCACCTTTCAAACCTGGAAACCTTTTCCGGCAGAAATATGTTTTGATGCTGATTTCTTTTTCTTTCTTTCTGATCATTTAATTGTTTTGTCGGCAGGTTAAGCATGTCATGCAGTTGCTTCATGAATCTGGGCCCTTCAAAGAAGGAATCATATAAATAACTGTAACTTCTCTCCGTATTAATCTTTAGAAATCAGTGATGAACAAATCGAGTCACTGTGATGATATGTATACACTCGTCCCTCTAGAATCAACCAAAGGGGTTCAGGTTTCTTTATAATTCAAAGACCGGATTGGGAAGAAGGGCAGCCTGGTTATTCCAAAAAAGAAGATTCCCTGTAGCTGTGTTCCAAGTCCTACTTTTGTATTTTATTTTTCAAGGAGAATAACTTGGATGATTCCTTGGATAAGATTTATGTAACAAATAGTCACATTGCTCTTCAATAGAAGTTAGTTTGTGGTCGTTTACTAATTATTGGAAAAGCATGGTTATGAGAACTGAACTGGTCATTGAACCAGCCAAGTCTAGGCTTGTTGGATTTCTGGCTTACTCCCCTTCTTGTGTGTACTATCAAAGCCTAAAATTATTAGCAGCATCTTTTTTTTTATTTAATTTTCCTTCTTTTTTGAATGATGACACAAATGAAAGGGCTGTTCCCACCATTTTGGATATTATTGGAAGGGCATTCACAATGCAGTACAAAGATCAGTATTCATACCCACCCATTAGGTGTGTGATGGAGGATGAAATGCATGCTTAAGCAACACCAATATAAAGAGCCTTCCTACATGATCACAAAGAGAAGATTGAGACTGCTCCGGGACGAGGCTTGCTGATTGATGCAGAATAGAAGTAGAGCTTTCATGGAATATAATTTGGAACATTCACAGGGATTCAGAAGTACAACTTTTTAAGTCTATAGATGACATGCTCACTCACATCACCCAAGCAAACTCACTATGATGGGCACACCGAGAAGTGGGATAGATGGTAAGCACTAAACTTTAGCTACAATATCAGAGAGGCCTTTGTGTTCGTGCTTTTTTTAACCGTGTCGTGAAACTGAGATTGATCGATGGACGGACGATTGCTATCACGATACTGCCAGCCCGGCGAGGCGTGGTCTTCTGTCCGAGCCGCTGTTCTCGGCCATCAGTTCTAGTGTCATTTTCCTCTTGGTGCCTGTTCTGGGTGATAATTCTGTTGGTCGAGCGTAGCTCCTCAATCTCAGCACATCGTTCGTCTGAAGAGGCTTAAGGATGAAGTCCTCCGCACCAATAGCTCGGCACCTACCGTGAGATGAACACATCAATTAGCTTTGTCAGCTATAGTTCAAGAACAAACACCCTGAAGCTAGTTTTGTAGGAGGAGGAGGACAATTCAACAGGCAAAGCAGTTTTCAGAAGTCATGGATGAGATTAAGAAATGGTGTTCCATGATAAGTCAAAGATACGTTGCTGGATGCTACTTTGCATCATCATGATTTTATGAAATGATGGATATCCAAGACCAATCTTGGCATGAAAAGCCGGTTTTGCAATCACCAGGAAGAAAAACTTAAAATAATCAACCCAAATTTTTTCCAGATATTAAATTTCTGGCATTTAACTGTTGCGAGATACCCATTGAAAATGTTTTTTTTTTTGGCTACTTATAACGTATTTACATCGTAACACACATGCATCCATTCATGTTCGGCCATCGTATTTGATTGAAGGAAATGAAAACTACATGAGGAAGCTACAAACCTGCTGATTCTCTGTGGCTCATTTTCGGAAGACATTATGATGACAGGAATAGGTTTGCGGCAGCTCTGCTCCTAAGATCACAAGAGAAGACATTGTTTTAATAATATCACAATGCATCGGATATTAGAGAAAATAGCAATAACTATGATCAGTAGGAATACGACGCATAGCGTAAAAAATGTTAACCAAAACCACGATACCTTGACAGTCTTCAGCAGGTCATATCCAGTCATTTCTGGCATGGAGTAGTCGGTGAGGATTATGTCTACCTTCTGGTGCTACATCATGTACAAATAAACCTCATCAAGGCGCATTATTTCAGTGAATTAATAAAACTGAAAGATTGAACGACAGTTGGCTCGATTTTAAAATAAAATCGATGAGAACGGAATGTGGATTAGAAAGCATAAAGCTGAATGCAACGATGGTTATTGGAAAGTTGGGACCACATGATCTTTCCGCAAGATTGCCAATTGTTTTTATTCGACCCAAAAAAAAAAAAGTTCCTAGCAAATGTTGCCTACGAAAAGAAAGTAACAGTAACAATTGTGAAAGCCACATATTCTCAAAATCTGCCTTACATCGACGGCCGGATGTTCAGCTTTGTCGTCAGTTAATCCAAGAACTTCCATTGCCCTCTTTCCGCTATCAACAGCTATAACTGAACAAAAATAACTTGTTTGAGCACTTCAGCTTTAAAAGTTATTCAAATAATTAATAATGAAATCCCAATTAGAATTAATAATCATAACAAGGGAAAGGTGGTTGCTGATACATCAGTGTGGACTCGACAAAATGATCAGTCTCAGAAATCTAAAATTTTGCTGGTTAACGATTACGGATTGCTTCCTAACACTCAAACTTTTGGTCGTCCAACTACTGGGCCAACGAAAGAGTCAAGGAACATATTTGTTGCTAGCTAAAGCAAAAGTAGAAGCTTTGAGCTTTCAAATTGGATCTCAATAGCTAAAATCTCACAAACGTGCTCTGCAAAATTTCACATCATGTATATGAAAAGCTGGATCATTGTCTGAGTACCTAGAAAATTTAGCTTATTTAATATACACCGATTCCAAGTATCGAAGAAAAAGAATACGCATTACAAAACCTACTGAAATCTCAATCTCAATAATAAGGTGTAATTGCAAATTTGCATATCTATAATGGTTATATATGGAAGAAACCCAATAGAAATTTAACAGGCGGAAGGATGTATATCTGAAACAACATTCTAAACGAAGAAGAGGCTGACAATTTATACCTTGAGACAAAAGTCCCGGTCAATGCATCACCGATGATAATAAGAACATCATCACCGACGATATAATGTAGACATTTAACTTTCAAGACTGAGGTTACAAAGAAGAGAGAGCAGCACCGAAGAACTTACAACTTTGGGGAATTATATAGCATCATGACAACCCAAAGCAGGTTGATGAAGTGGATGGCTATACACTCAAAAAGTCCAAATGACTAAAGTCATTACAATTTCATAACCACTGCATTACATAGTCTGCATCATAAAAAATAAAAAAAAAATTGATGCTAATAACATTTTATAGCTAAATGTACATCCAAAATTATAACTCAACCAAATAAAGCATTCTCAAATTGTAATGAAATGAAGACAAGTAAAAATAGACCATTATATCATCTGCAGAAGAGAAGAAAGCTTAAAATCTATAAAAGACATTTAACAAAACAAGCTTCCATATGGAAAAATCAGAATTATCTTAGACAGTGGGATTGAAATGCTTCAATTGATCATATCAGAGAGCATCTTAATGAAGATACCACAAATATCCCAAACAAGGAGATAAAAAAGCTAACATAATTTCCATTGTATCCATGTAAAGAGAAAACCTCACTGATCTCACCTTGAAACATGGCTCCACTCTTCTTGAGCAAGCCTTCCACCATCCTTCTCTCCACCGGGGAGTCATCCACCACCAACACCCTCACCTCCAACCCTCCTTCAAACACGCCGCCATTGCTCCCCTCCCCCTCCTCCATGGCTAATCTCCTCCTCCTCCCCCACAACCACCCACCTACGAGTTACTACTGCAGACTCCAACTCGATAGCCTCATGTTGCAGCAGCCGTGGACAGGAGGAGAGAGCAAGAGGAGAATCCGAGAGGGAGGAGGAGCAGCGGGATCAGGCTCTTGTAAGGGAGAGGAAAGAGGAAATGGGAGGCGGGGCGGAGACGGTGGGGCCCCCGCGCGTGTTGTGTGGTGCGGGGCCCGACAGGAGGGAACGGAATACTTTCCCCCAAGATTTGGTTGTCGGGGAATCTATCCGGCCATGGGATTCGAAGACATCGACCTTAAAACCCTCCTCCACCCCACGCTCGCCTTCAACCAACAGCCTCCTCCTCCTCCTCCTCCGCCATGCCTTCGTACCGCAAAACCCATCGGTCTTCTCCTCCCTTGTTGATCCGTGCATTGTGATTGGGAACACGAGAGTGTTAAGGTGACGCCATGATTCAAGTTGCGTGCAAGCTTCGCAGACAACACTGCCACCTACCATCCCTATAGAGAGAGAAGCAAGAGAGGCATGCCATTAAAAAGGTGGAGCGCCCATTGATAATGTTTGCGACGCTTTGCATGTTTAATGTTTGTTTAATCATCCAACTCCACACGACCTTGAGTCTCTGGCCATTGAATCTGACTCAAGATGGTGTGTCAGCCCACAGTTTTGTCGCTTTTCCGGGTCAATCCAATCCTTCCTCCTGACGATTTCTATGCAGCACACGATTGACCATCGCAGGAGCTCGGTGTTCATCACCAGCATATGCTTGGTTGGTGTTAACCCAATCCTTTCGTTGATTTAGCTACGCCTTGACATTTTGTCGAGTCAAACGAAGAGCAGAAGCACAGTGCACTGCTGTGTCAACATTCTACATGTGGACCCTACCATCTTCAAGTTTTCAATTGCATAAGATTCCCCAAATCTATGGTGGACCCACCAGCGGCCCTACCTATCCTCTCTCTCTCTCTCTCTCTCTCTCTCTCTCCTGCCTCTGGTCTTCTCTGGCCTCTTCCATGGGAGGCCAGAGAACATCATATATTTATACAGATATATGAGCTACTTCTCAAACCTTCTGCCTCCTAACACAATCTTATCACATATTGTTGTTCTATTTCCACTGATCCAGGACACAATTTTAAATGATTTAATTCCAATATCTCTAATTATTCATCTCATATCTTCCTTCAAATTAGAGTTTTGACTTTAACCAATCTATTTGTAAGTTTTTATTCAAATATTGTTTGACAGAGCCATTAAAATATATTGTGAATGCTGAGTTTTCTGTTTTTCATATATAATCCACACTTCTTATGGACTAATCTTATTTGGATCATAAACCTCAGTGATCATTGTCATGGAGTTTTCTTTTCTTGGATCAGTTAGATGAATCTTTTATTGTTCTTTATTTATTTTAATTCAGCATAGCCATTATCAAACTAAATTGGACCCAAGAAAGATGTGAAGTCATGAAATGTCAACAACACTGAAGATACTAAAGTTTTTTTTGTGGCTAAACATAGGCAATAGAAAGTCCAAACAGATGAAAGATACACACCTACTCTGTGACCACCACTTGATCATATTTATACCTACCAAAGAAAATTCTAGAATTGCTCTCACACCAAAACCTTGAAACACATAAAGTACCTATAAAGCAACTAATTCTTAATTTTTCAAGTTCTTTTTTCCCTTCAAATGGAAGTGTCTCAAAAATGTTTTTTTTTTCCTTCCCAATCCAACAAGTAATTGGTGTTCAATTAAAGAATCCAAAAATAATTGCCAATCCATCAATTATCAATTAGAATAACTGAAGCTGAATCTGAGAATGGGATTGAGCTATAAACTGCAAGACTTGTTCATCACAAAAGAATGTGTGAAGTGGGGAAGGAAATGAAACATGGTGGTTGGGTTTCAGTGTTCATCTCTCTAACTTTTGAGGAATCACAAGATCTCAAATGCGACATCATATCTAGAATATATCTCTGATGCAGTGACTCTGAAAGAAACAGGTCACACAATAATGTGGATTTTGGTGATGAGATGTCGCATCCATTTCTGAGGAAATAAAAACAATTGAGGTGTTGAAATAATTATTCTTGTCCACAAGCAGGGAAGAAAACTCTGATGCCAAAAAGATAACTAAGAAAGTTAGTGAAGATAGTATATACATAATTTACATGATTCAGCATCCTTTGTTTATTATATTCACGAAGAGAACCTTAAGTTCTTAGCTATATGAGAAAAATGAAAATATGACATAAAATAATTTTAATTAACTTGGATGTTACTTGTACTGTATCAAGATTAGCATAAAGGATTGATTTAAATGATTAGAGGGACCACAATACTTGAAAGATTTCCGAGACTAATATATAAAAATTACTAGCACTGCAAAAAGTATTATTTTTCAAAATTTAAGATAAAGAAGAGACTAAGCATAGGAAAATAGTTTTTCTTTTGAATCCATAAGCCTGAAACTGTTCTTGTATCAAAATGATAACAATAATTCGAGCCCTATGTAAATATTTTGGTGATCCGTCTGCACCATAAAATTAATTCAAGCACTCCATAGAATAATTGATCTTGCCCAAAGGCATAACTTGGAGATCTCCAGACCAGTGCATGAAAATAGTTCAAACACTACAAAAGCTGCTGTGTATCTGCAAACTTTTGTTGCAGTCACTGACTTGTCTTCCTCATCTTTTGCTGCCCAGAGGCAAATTAGCTTTCAGCACCCAGCTCTCTCTCTCTCTCTCTCTCTCTCTACATAGGTATATATGTATGTATGTCTGGTTGTTTATGTTCCTTCAAGACAACACCACATATTAAATCCTTTTCCTGGAAAGAAGGTCACATTGGATTTGAATCAGAAGTGCAGCACAGGGCCCAAAGCATCTAAGAAAAGATGCTGTACTGAAGCAAGTGGAATCCCTTCGATGGTACAAACACAAAGAAACAGGAGGCCCTTATCTTCCTTTGATTGCCAGCAAAATGATTGAGAACAAACATTGAGTTCGAAACATGGGATTGCTTGCAGATTTGGATTAGTTGGCTGGACCCAGATTCTGCAATTAATTCTAAGAGGATGAAACATCTTTGTGCATTGCTCGTGTATATATACATGCATGCCTACATGGATGACTAAGATACAAAACAGCAGTGTATATATGAACAATGATGACACAGTTTATGTGGCAAAAAAAGGTCCAAAGTTAATGAAGAAGCTTTAAGGAATCTGTTGTGTAGGTTAAGAATCATGAAGGGTTTGCATGCTTCCTTCACAAGCAATAGCCCAATAAAAACGAGCAACATGCACGTGGCTGTGGGCTCTTGCAGCGCAAAGGCAGATGCCGAGCTTCAAGTCTAAGAAGGAGATCCGAGAGGGGAGGAGAGGAGAAATGATGCAGGCTGTGCGGCATGCAGACCCCGCAATGGACTCCTCAATAGGGATATGATGAGCAACGACAGCATTATTGTATACCTCTCTCTCTCTCTCTCTCTCTCTCTCTCTCTCTCTTCATCATCACATGGAAACCATCTCCAAACAGCAGCAGCAGAGAGCCTTTGCCTCTCAAGATAGCTGCATCCATGAACACTTGAATTCACTCAACTCATGGCTAACACAACTTTCTGAGATCAAAGTAAGAGAGAGATATGCAAACTCAATTAAGGACAGAGGATGTGAGTCCCCAGTGGATCCACTTGACACCTTTCCAATTAGTCTACACAGAAGAGTGAAAGGATTGGGTCCATGTGACAGCCAGTAAGGTTTGAGTTTAACCCAAACTCATGGTGGAAGAAAAGAATAAGGATGAAAAGAATGAAAAATTGAGAGTCAACTAAAGATTCTAGAGAAGAAATTTTGGATGATTGATTCAAACACAATTTTGGATGATTTTTTTGGTGCACCACTTTTGACACCAAGCTCTGAAAAATGATCAATATTGATCCTTGAGAAGTCATTTATCCTGCTTCTCACATCTCTACTGGTGGGATCAGATCTATTTACTTTGTTTGTCACTGAAATTTATCTTGGTTATTATTTTCTTCATACCCTTTTGATCTAGAGAGAATTATTTGTAATCTATCGATTCTGGTTAGTGAAAGAATTGAATTCAAAGCTGTAAGAAGAGAGCTCTTGAGATTACTTTGACAATGCTTGGAAAAATTTTATTTGAGATTTTTGTTGCTGTGTAGTAAACTTTCTCTGCTTAAATTTTTCAGTAGCACCTTCAAAACATTTGTGGCCTTCCCTCAAATCTTCCAAAATTTTCAACAAATCCAAAACTAAGGTTGCATAAAGTGTACCAAATTAATTGCTTTTCATTTTTGTCCAACTACATAAGAAAAATACAAGTCTCCTCGATCATGCCCACTAGTAAGAACATGAAGACAAGGGATGGTCATATATCTTCCCTTGGCGTATCTACGAAAGCGGATGTTCAAGTGTATACATTATACAACATTCTTATGGTCATATATATTCCCTTGAATGTATCGAACTATCCATGAAGTATGCAACACATTCCATTCTAATAAACTCGTGTAAAAATGTGTTCTGGATAGTTTATATTCAGTGGAAGCGCAGCATTTGGAAGTTGAATACCCACTGACGAAGAGATTGGATATAAATATCCACGGAGGTTACCGTGTCTGCTTCTCCTATTGAATGACTGCTGGATTCTGATAGCTGAGGCGGAAGCCTTTTCACTTGATCGACCGTGGGAGGATGCCCCACTGGTGCAAGAAGCCTTCTCCTGTGGTTACTTCTAAGACCAACAATGCCAGCACGGCTAACATGGCTGCTCTGCCATTCCAGGTCTCGGCACTTCTGGTCCAACCCCATTCCCACACTGTCACTGGAGGAGGAAGCTCGCCACGTTTTGAGTCATACGCTGCCAGGAGCTCCTCTACGCTTCCAAGCGGCACAAGTGACTGCAGACACCAAAATCATTCTAGCATTAGGCTTTACAACAATGCAATTTCTATCCTCCAAGATACTGTTTGCAAGTTCAGACAACATAATATACCTGTGTAATTATTGAGGACTTCGCAACATCAAGATGATATAACGATTAAGGTTATAATTACTGCAGGATGTAAGTTGGCTCAACAAAGTCGACACTGACCATCATATTAAATCATTCAAGTAATGATCACAATTTGATTCAATTTAGTATGATAACAGTGCTTAATTCTGGAAATACAGTAAGCCATCGGGTCTTCTAAGGAAAGGCTGTGTGAAGCAAATCTTGAGAACCATTCTAGTAGTAGTCCCCACTTTAAGATCAAAATAATACCTCACACTCTTTTTTATTTGCTTCTTGGAGCATAGTAGTTTATCCAAAACATTCAACAAGATAAGTCCAAAAAACGCAAAAGCTACTAACACATTATTGGCTTTGAATATTGCTTATTAAGCAAAATGTTACATCTAAAAGGTAAACAACATAATTAGATACCATATTATGGCCATGTCAAACTAAATCAGAAATATTCAAGGATTAGTCACCATAAGACCTAGATATCGGGAAGGCTTGAACGCTACCTATAACAATGTTTAACTATTATCCTTCTTCACTCTTACTCTAGTGTCTAAAGCCAGACTCGTAAATTAGTAAGAAAAAGCCTCTAGCATTCATTAGCTTGTGGTATTTGCTGAAAATTAACAAATGTTACCTGCCGAGCCTCAAGACTGGAAGCTGCCATTGCTCCTACATAAGGAAGACTTTCAATAACAGCATCCGCAAGATCAGAAATGAATGTAGGCTCACATCCTAAAGCAGGTACGCGCCCCCAGTTCTGAATGCCTGATTTCAGAGCCAACTCTTTGTACTCCACATCAATTTCTTCAAGGGTTTCAATATGCTCACTGACAAAGCTGCACATTGAATACCAAAAATGTAAACAACCATATGTTTCCCAACTCCCAACACTAAAAATAATTGAATTATGTCTCATCTGCATAAATACAATTTTAAAGGAATCTGAAATATTCATTTGACATTGAAGAAAAATGAATGATGTGATGCAACTATACCTAATGGGAACAGCTAGAAGACTTTTGACTCCTTTTTGCCCAAGCTCAACTATTGTCTCATCGGTGTATGGTCTCAACCATTCGACAGGTCCAACTCGACTCTATGAAACCATCCAATGAAGCTTAATAAAAGATCCTATTATCAATTGTGGAAGTCTCAAAGGAATCATAAACATTGTATTCAGTAACTTTGGCAGTTGGCAATTATGAACAACAAAATAATACAAAATAGAATGAACAAAGAAAATTTAGATCACAAGAACTCCATTTACTTATCTCTAAAAACTACCTACACTTCAAAAAGTGATGGAATAATGGTAACACTACAAATATACATATTTGCATCTATATATAGAGATAGAGCCCGTTCATCAAAATGTAGTTTAAGCCAATGATTGAAATTTCAAACTGTACCGGAATTTCGATACCTACTCGGTACGGTACGGTACTGTATACCGAATGGTATATTTCGGTATACCGTTCGGTATATATATATATAATTATAAATATTATATATATAGATAAATATTATGTATATATATATATATATATATATATATATGTGGGGTGACGTTGCCGAGGTGACATCGCATATTAAAAAAAAAACGACATCACCCGAGGTGACGTCGCCTCCCTTCTCGGGCGATGTCGTATATTAAAAAAAAAACAACGTTGCCCTCCCTTCTCGGGTGACGTTGCCGAGGCGGCGTCATATATTAAAAAAGAAAAAGCGACGTCGCCCAAGGCAACGTCGCATATTAAAAAAAAAACGACCTCCCTTCTCGGGCGACGTCGTAGATAAAAAAAATTTGCAACAGACGACGTCGCCTGCCTCTCTACTCGGCGATGGCGTCGTTGCTGATTAAAAAAAAAAGCTCTCTCCGCCCCGTGACGCCAATGCCGCAGATGAGAAGTCACCGTCGATAGACGAAGAGGAGAGCGGCGATATCCAGATTCTTCTTTTTTTTTTCCTATTTCATTCTTCCCCTTCTCTCGCTTCTTTCTCCGTCGTTGGTCACCATCGACAATAACGCCTCTGATAACACTTCAATCGATGGTACCGAGCGGTAGCGGACGGTCTGGATACCGATCTATTGATGAACCGATACGTACCACTCGTACCGGGCGATATCATTCGGTATTGCAGACCTTGATTTAAGCTTTCAAAATTTTCATTTCTTAATAAGCTAGATCAAGGTAATATATTTATAGCCTAGACTTTATCAATTCAAAAGTTGTGTGCAACCACCAACCATATGATGAAAACAATAAGATGGACGACTCACTATCTGAAGGCAATAAACGAGGGTGAAGAAAAAGGAACAGAAATTTAGGAACTGATCTGACTTGATCTTAATTGTTAAGCAGCTGTAAGAGAGTGGTGGAGGCAGAGAGAAAAGAGAAACCCAAAATATAGAACAAAGAGAGAAATAAAATAAATAAAAGCGGAGAATAGAGAGGAGATAGAAGATAGAAATAATAGAGGAAAAGACAGAATATAGAACAAAAAAGAGACAGAAAATAAGGGCATCAAGTCAAAAATAAATTCCCATCTTTGCCAGTACCGTTAGTTCAGACATGTGAGACCTCTGCTCGAAGACTGAACAATGTGAAAATAAGAAAGATCTGATGTTCAAAAATGTAGTTTATGCTTTCTGTTGTCAATTTTCTATATTGTTATGTGCCAAAATACCACCCAAAAAAGGCCTAAATTTATCTTATTGATCACTCTTCACATCTTCAGATTTGGTAAATATGCAACTGAGATTTTAATTATCAGTCATAAAAATTAAAACCACAAATTAATCTCCCATATGAAACATGATAAGATGATTGCGAGAGAAACTATGACTAGATTTTAGATGTGACATAAATTGTCCCCACTCTCCAGTATATTAGTTGTTGCATCTGTTACTTTACTGAAGACAACAAAAGGGTATACCTAGGCATTTCAAATGTATGGATGCACTTTACACAGACACACCTATTGATTTTTACTCAATTGCATGCACATATACTAGACATTACTGAGCGGAAAAATATAGCATGTGTACTTACCTGAAGAGACACTCCCACAAGAATATAGTCAAGCTCGAGCACAAACATACATATAAAACACACACATAAGAGAGTGAGAAACAAGTAACACAATAAGGACTGCAGACATTCATGATTAACATTACTACAGCTAACATTCTGACCACAAAGGAGAACAAGTGCAAAGAAACAACCAATTATTAAGCTTACAAAATATCATGAACAATAAATTTGGTTACCTGGTAAGCAAGGGTGTATGCATTAGTAATGCCTCGTGTTTCCAGCTCTTCCATTATTAGATCTACACATTCCTCCATTTCTGCTTTGTAAGGGTCCCCAGCTTCTTCCACATAAGCTAGCGGAACACCATGAGCACTAAAAAATATCATAACCTACAATGCAGTTTTCCAATTTAAATTATGAGATTTTAGTTGAACAAGAAATGTACGATCAGTTGGCATTTTAATTTTGAAGGTACAAGGGGCAAAGAAGAAGCTTAATACAGGAAAGGGTAAGCTACTTGAAAAAATGGGGAAGAATTCCAATATAATATGCAAGGTACACATATTAGGTCAAACTTATCACAGTGGTTTTCAGTATGTTTTGTGAGCCAATCTTTTTCCTCATTGTCACAACAAGATCCATCAACCATTATCAAAGCCCCTTCCACGCTATTTATTTCTATCTCTTGAGCTGTCTCCTATGCCTTCGCACAAGTATTCAACCAATCTTACAGAAAAAGAGTTTCAGATGCTGCTCATGACTGCTTTTATCTCTGTTTTAATTCACTAAATGCATTTCTTCATGTTTGCTCTCTGCCATCAATGTGGTGACTGCTGCAAAATACTTTCGAATATTCCCACATGTTTCAAGTTCCCATTATTCTTGCTTTCACTTTAACCTACATCATGTAAGTGGACTAAAACAGTCTGTTACAACTTGATAAATCGTGTGTTGGATGTTCAAATGTCTATCAAAAAAACAAAAAGAATCACAGCTGAAAAAGAAGGAGCTGATCAGCCCAATTTTAATTAATGAAAAGCAGATATAAATGCAATAACTACAGTTAAAAGGGTGAAAGGGAAGAAACATAAAAGAGGAAAGAGAATAGAAAGGGATTAGATTATATGGGAAAGGGAAAAGGCCTGTAACCTTTTTTCATCTATTATTTTTAAAAAAGGTCTCATGAACAACCTTTTCAAATTAATGACACTTTATTGCAACAGGCTCAACCAGCTCCTATCATCACCAAGACTTGGAGCCCAAAAGGACAGAAATGTGCCCCTTTTTTTTTATTCGTTCAACAGCTACAGCTTATATTATCCTTAATATCATAGACAGCTCAACAGAGATGCAACAAAAGGCACTAATGTAATACCCAATCCGGAAGCTCAACAGCTTTATCCATCTTTATGTGATTTCTGACACATCAAATCAAACCACTACACTCAAATGACTAATAAAAGACTCAACAAAAAAACTTAAGTCTAATAACATCCCAATAACAATCAAGGAATTGTGCAAGATAGTTTATTTTTGCAACTACCCTTGTTCCAGTGATTAAATAATGAACCAACATTGTACAAGCATGTATGTGCCAACAGACACAGGCCCTCCACCAGCCCAGTGCTACACTAGTTCGGTATTGGTAATTAATATGCCATTTCTTGATGTGACAGCTGCCACAGTTTGCCAAAGATGCCTTGGTATCACAAATATGACAATGTATTCAAGACCCAGCATACATCTCATGTGAATTGTGATGAGATTGTTCCACCTGCCACTGTGAGAATATAAGCATGCCAAAAAATATCCAGGATCAAGAATGATCAGTCTGTTACACGCATGATCATTTCCAGATATAATTAATCAAATAGGGTGCTTAGAGCTGATTAGAGAAAATCCCTACCAACCATTCCCAAGAAGTAAGATAAAACTCTTTCTTTCATCAATATTTGCTTTCGAATTTTGAATATAACAATTAATGGCTTGCGGCGTTATCTTTCTAAAAAATTCTATCAAAATCAAGAAGTTAATATGTGCTATCTCATTATGGGAACCAAATTACGTAGTTCCATGAGTGCAAGCTGAGCTCTAAGGAGCAAAAGATAAATTAGTTCCTATATTAACCCATGTATTCCAAGGAACAAAAGATGCGAAATAATACGAAAAAAAAATGTGACCATCAAAAGTATATAGATTGCAATCAGATCAATTTGCACCTTCTCAGGGGATTCAAATTTTTGCACCTCCTTTTCAATTAAATCTGCCATCGCCTTGATGTATCCTTCTCGTTGATACCAGGATGGTATAACTGTATGTTGCATATTTACCAAATATTCGTCATCCCTACAAAGCAAAATCAATGTCACAAATTTATAGAGAAGCAACTTGAATGCTGGTGGTCAAATTTAAACACATGACCTGAATATACTTTCCAACAACCGAAGACTTGAGCCACTAGTTGATATTGAAAACTGTGGGTACAGAGGAAGCACAACAAGTTTTGTGATCCCATCCATTTTAATCTGTGAGTATAAAAGGTCAAATGATGAAGTGTACTGGAGCAATTATGCACTTTCTTCAGGTCATATTAGTAGTAAATTAGTATGAAATAGTTCCAAGAGTTAAAAGGAGAATCTATTACACATGAACCAGATTAGACAAACTTACAAATCTGCTTAGTAGTAAATTGAGAAGTTTAGTGAAACAGATAAAACAGAAAATTGCTAAATTGAGAAGTTTTGCAATTACAAGTTTAGTGAAACTGAAAAAACTTACAACCAAAGAAACAATAATGCAGAAGCTAAAACTAAATTGCAGCTAAAATAGGCTAGGTTATTATAGCCTGAAACAGCATGGTAACAAAAAAATTACTGTGCTTTTTTATCATAGTCCCTTTCATACAACCAAATTGAGAACTGTGGCTCGGGGGCATCATTGAAATCTAAAGGAATCATAATCACAAATTTCAAGGCCTGTATACAGTTTTTGATAGACCTAATTAATGTATTACTAAAAGCCGTCGATATATGCCTTCTAGATGCAAGCAAACATGCTCATCACAACAAAACTTATCACATAATGGAACCTCTTTTTTACTACAATCTGTTATAAATGATTTCGACAGTTTTTAGCATATATTCACTGGACCTTTTAGACGGTCTAGCACAAGTTTGACATGAGTTCTATTGATTGCCATTTTCATGACAACTCATAAATCAACAGGTATTGTAAGAGCTAGATGAAGCAAGAGCAAAAGAACCCACTAAAAAAGCAAGACATACTAGAAAGAAAAAATGAAAAAGGGTTTCCTCTATCAATTAAGTATTAAAGTTCTGATTGTACCAGTCAGAATGGACTGACTTTTACAGTTCAATAGCCAATGGTGTGCGGCATGGACAATATTGACCAGTTGGATCTGGAACCAAAACTTACCAGGTAAGCTTACCACACTGGCTTACCAGGCGATAAGCTAACTGGTACTGGGATGCACTAGATGGTAAGCCTTTCTTCAAGTACCAATATCTATGTACTCCTTTTCTCTCTCTTTTTCTCTTCTGCTGCTATTGCTTCTACTCCTCCCTATCATTTTGTTGTGCTGCCAAGTGCCACCTCTGCCTTTGTTGCTCATTTGCATCATTGCGTTGCTGCCTCTCCTCCATAGTATGGTACCACCTTACTGATCCATCTCCACCTCCCTCTGTTTGTAGCGGTTTGGTTAGTACCAACCGATACTGAATCAAACTGACATTCTGTATATTATACGATACAGATATTGTACCGATTTTGTAGCTGACTGGTATCAAATGGTATCAATATTGGGCCAAAATATAAATCCTTGCTGTCAACAACCATTGGTATTTCTTTGCTAGGTTGAAATTTGACAATGAAAGAGGTATGCTAAAATACTGGTGAAACCAATACATAACCAACATTATTTTTTTATTCTGACCAATGACTGATAACAGAACCATAAGCTTGACATCACTTGGTATACCATTTTTGTTATGTGGTACCAAGAAGGACTAGCGACTATACTACTTAGTATATCGGTCTGATTGGTTGCTAAAACTGGTATCAGATAGTATTCAAAACTTTGGAAAGAGGGCATATCTTTTAAAGCTAGTCTCACTTATATTCTGTTTAAATTTCTTGAATTGTAGACAATCAAGTAAAGGAGGGCCTATCATAATTACTTATTGGATAATCCTCTGACAGTTTCCTTCATAAAAATAGTTATTATACATAAGTGAACCTAATGATAAATTTTAAAGTACCACAATTTAGGTGATACTTAGTAGTCATGCCCTGTTGTTTGTATTTTGTAAAGCACGAAAAGTCTTCATGGATTTGGCCATAATGTAGAAAATTAAGCATATAGATATTTTAAATGGTCATAATATGTTCGATGATGTATGAGCATTGTAGACAATCACATAACAGTTGTAAATGATTCTATTGAGGTACAATAGATAATGAACTTAAGAAACAAGATTTTGATACAAAAACAAGCTAACAATTTGACAAAAAAAATGATTAGCCAGAAATCATAATCTCATTTATATGAAATTTCCTGTATGAATATTCATTCAGATAAAAGCCACTTGATTTACACTTCAAGTCACATGTTTGACCACAAACTTCACTTAGGAAAATAACAATGACAATGTTCTGCAACTATGATAGCATACTTTTATGCAAAAATGCACCGATTATTTACCTGGTTGATGGCTTCTTCAGTAAATGGATGCCAATAACGCATTCCTACATATACCTTTGCTGGAACATTCTTGTCGTGCAAGGCCTTTTTTAATGCTTTTGCCTTAATAATACACAGAAATTTCAATTAAAATAAGTAAACAGTAATTGATGTCAGAATTTTGAATACAATTGTAATGAGTAAAATTTGAAAGGAGAGGGTAATAATTAGTCAAAACTCAAAAGGAAAATATTTGTAAGCTTCTTTATTCTATCTCCTTACAGCAGTTTGCGAAAAGTGCCCGAGGCAAATGACAGCAACATTTTGCAAGAACTAGTATACACAGTCATGCCAATATTTGGCAAAAAATAATCGAGCAGGCTTCTTGGCAATTTTGTCCTATTTAGAGGCATAACTTTGTCTAATCTTCCGCAAATTCAATCCAGATCCTCCTATCCCCCTTTTAATGACAATCAAGCTAAGCTGCATGCTCTCTACTTGACAATAAGTCTATTTTTCTGAGAATCTTGAAAGTCAAGCACGTGGTCCAAGTCCAAGGTTTAGTAGGCATAAGAAACATCCTGAAGATTCAGGCTAATTAATAATGGTTGTGTCCTATTGAAAAATGTACCATGTTTAACCATAGCATAACCGAGAACTCATCTGGTGTTAGCTAGCTTAGCTGATAATGGTTTTAACCACAAGATCTTGGGATCAAGGCACATCTTCAATACTTACCCTTTGCAAAAAATTAAAAAGTAAACTTAAGAAATAACAGAATGCCTAGTTTCTTTTGATAACTTTTTTTTTCCAGGATGTGAACAAATTTTCTAGAAGCATAAAAATCCAGTTGAAAAAGGTACAATGACACTATAGATATCATATGGTCAACATTAGACAAGGAAGACTACAAGAACCCCAATTTCTATAGTACTTCAAAAACCCTATATCAATGATTTAAATACCGGTTGGATTGGTATGTGTCGATCGATAATTACAGTCCTTCCATGTACTAATAATGAAATGTATAGCTTGATAGTTCAACACACTTTGTTTTATATTTTATATAAAAATGATATTGAACAGGACAAGTTTGTATACCACCTGGTATGTCTTTATCATACCAGTTCAATAAATTACTAAAATTGATGTCAGACCAGTATTTAAATCCTTGCCCTGCACTATGATTTCTTTCCCTTTTTTTTCATTTTTTTTTTTGCTTCTGCTACAGATACATTAAATTGACAACCAAATTTTCCAAGGATGAAATAATTGTCTTGCTCATTAACATACTAGGAAGATGTGTACTGTTTCTTCTATTTTAACCAACGAAGATGTATGTTAACCTGCAAAACTGACCACAGTTGAAACATTGTCATGCATCTATGTTATGTCTAACCAATAATATTAGAATACAGAAATAGCTAAAATTTGAGCTTAATAAGAGAAGAATTTATTTCATTACATTCCTATAAAAGACAAGGACAGAAATAGAAAGTATACTTGAAAATAATTTCTCAACCAAAATTGAATGTAAAATAACTTACTTGTGCATCAGTTATCTGTCTAAGTGGAGAACCACCACCAATGGAAGCATAACCTTCTTTGCTTTTGGGCGCCCTAACAACAGAGATGAATTGAGCCAAAGGCTTCTGAAGAAACCGGAACAACCTAGGAAGTCGAATGATGTCCTGTCAATATACAGTATTATTAGTGTTGTTCCAAGGAATTACAAATAAGATAAATACTAATAAGGACACTTCATATTGCTTGTCATATTATTGTCAGACAATGGTACTTCTCAGCTACTTTCAGTCAAGTGAGAATACTTTGCTGTATAAAAAAAATGTATAGACAATGGTATACATCAATTGACAGACAAAGTTCACTTGCATCATGTGGGTGACTGGTTCACATGATGCAAATAATTTGTTGCTCACATGAAAAACCAAGGTTGAAATTATGGCAAAGTGACACATGGAGATCAAAAGGAGCGAATCACCTAGATAATCACCTTGAATAGCCTTACTCTGTGGCCTTGTGTATTAGATATTAGATAAGCTCCTTGTTTGTCTCATATGCCAGAACAAGTGTCAAATGGTGCCTACTATCTGTAGTTCCCTACCTCCTACAAAGTTTTACAATTACAAAGTAACCAAACTTTATGAATGCATTCTTTTTTATTTTCTAAAGAGTATTCACATATTTCCACACAAATGATGTTTTCGAAAATAAGATCTTCCAATATACCAACATGACCAGAATGATTTTCCATAAAGACATAATAAGTTTAACATAGTTTTCAGACTCAAAAGATATAAAAGAAAGAAAAAGAAAGTACAAATTCATTTACCGGATCAGCAAATAGATTAAACAAGAACGGTTGGACATCGTCAAGGGTTTCTGGACCACCGAGATTGAGTAACAAAACCCCAACTCTTTCATTATCCACAAGAATTGTACTCTGTGATGCCTGGGATGTTGAGGTCAGTAATGCTTCAGAAGATGATGAGTACACTTTAGATGATCGCCTATGATTGGATGAGGACAGATCAGGCTGCCATGGATAGTTTTTCGGAACTAAAGGTTTCATCCAACTGCATGGTCCAACACCAGATTTCATGTGTCGCCAAGAAGAATGACCCAACATCTGAGTTGAGCATGTTGCTGGCAGAAGAACCCTGGCACATGCAAAAAATGATTAGTTATCCAAAAGAATGTCAGTGCCCCATAATTATCATGAGGGTAAATACTTCAACAAGGTGATTCTACGAATGTGAGCATGAAAAGAATCACAAGTGAGATCATGCATCACATATTAACCAAATGAAATCGGTTAGTGAAGGTAAAATAACTAACAATGAGCCACATTAGTAGAGGACCAGGATGATAGATAAATAAGTTACAAGTAGGTAATGTGTGATGCAAGCTGGGATGATGGCGGTAGGATAAAAAAGTTAATTGTTCATTGATTCTTTCAGAATTTATGCATGGCAGCATCATATAAATTAAATAGAATAATAGATACGAGATTGGATGCATAAAATGAAGCCTTAGAAGAATGGTAAGAGATACTACTGTAAAGTTAAACGTTAAAAAGAAAAATCTTTCTTTTCTAAAATAAGTTGGAAGTATCGACAAGAAACTCAGTGAAGACTAGCTTATTTCTTCAAATACAGCAAAATAAAGCTACCGTTGTGTATTTCCCTTTCTACAGTCTACAATTAGCTTTCAGGTATGAAGTTTTGCAACAGAAAAAAAAAAAAACTCTAAGAAAAAAGATGCTGCTACAATAATGTTGAAATCAGAGACTTTAGCTGAGGAATACTTCTCAGGCAAAGATTTCGTCCGAGGCAAACTCGAAGACCGAAGCTCCAGGTTGGCCATCTCTATGACACCCCTGGTACTTGCTTGATGAGACGACGACAACCGCTCCCCTAGAGGAAACGAAACGCAAACCAAAGGAAAAAAAATTGCAAATTAGCGATTTTATAAGAAATTAAACAAAAAATCCGCTTCTTCCTCCAACAGAAACATGATTTCCGCATATCCACAAGGAGATGATGTTCCTCTTAAACCAGACAACATAAAAGGGAATGACCAGAATTGTAGATTAAGCCAGAGTGACACGAAACAGGGCTATTGAGTTCTATTCCAGCGAAAAAAAACCAAAACACGACTCGTAACTCGTTTCTCTCTTCCTGATTTCCTGGATCGGTAAAGAAGATGGGGGAAAGGACGGTGGAGGAGGACTTACACTGAGAGGCGGGAGAGGGGCGGGAGAGCGCCAAGATCTCTATCCCCATTCTTAGGACCTCGAATTCGCCGCCTCCGGCTAGGGATCGAGAGGGAGATGGGGGAGGGAGCGTCCAGGAGAGCCGGAATGGGAGTGGATGAGCGAAAGCAGACAGCGACGAGGTCGTATACTGGGAAGCGAAGGGGATGAAATCCGCAATGGTTGGTGGGAGCTGTTCCCACCACACCGCCATGTTGATGACGACCGATCGCATACGTGGAAGCCAATCTAGCCCTTCATCACCTCCTCCGTTCTCGTGGAGCTGATCGCGCCGCCACACCTGCTCCGGTGACACGGTCGTGTGTGCCGTGGTTTGTTCCTTGGTGAGCTGGGGATGACGTGTCATGTCCGCGTCACTCCCAATCGTGTCGCTCAGGAGGATGCTTGCCCGTGCGGCCATCGGTGGGCACTGACACATTGAACGTACCTGACTGGTGATTGGCGACTGCTGTGGAGCCCGCCTGAGGGTAGGAAAAAGCGTTGCATTCAAACTTGGATCCCTCGTGGAATCCACGTGCGTACATGGGCTCACCCGCTTGGTGTCACTTGGTGTCTTTTAGGAATTATTACAATTTTGTTACGTAACGTTGACTCTCACAATTTTGACTACTGGTAGCTCATTAATTAATATCGTGGGTAACTGGCACAAAATGCATCGTACCCGTTGATGGACCTTTTCTGAACGTGCGGGACCCAACGACTGCCACGGCTGGTGTCTTGCGTACTTGTTGACGGGTACGCAGACATATCGGGTCGGATCATGAAAAGCGACGACCCGCAATCCGATAAGCCCGCTCGTGTTTGTCGTGTCGGACGCTCTGGTTCGGATGCTCGTCGCTGCACGCTGCTGTACGCAATCCTTTCTTCGAGCTCATCTTCGTGTTCTTCCATCTTTTGGTACCGTCTTCCCATTCTCACAAGAGATGAAGATGAGCTTCGCCATAGGAGAGTTCGTTGTAAGGAACAGATGAAACCGGCATCGAGAAACAAGGCGGGGAAGATGGAAGTAGGACCATGTCCTCCCCCTCCCCCTCCTTCAAGAAAGGACTCCTCCCGCGGACTCTTAAAGACCGTCTCCGCCGTGATCATCTTCGCGGCGGCGGCGGTCGTGAGCTTGTGGACGGTGGCACGCAGCTCTTCCCACCACCACCACCTCGGTTCGCGGCCGGGGCTTCTCTTCCCCATGAGCATACGCACGGCCAACTGCGAGAGTAGCAGTCTCAGGTTGGAGGGCTTCGTCCGGCCAGTCCATCTGCTGCATGAGATGAGTGACGAGGAGCTGTTCTGGAGGGCTTCCATGGTGCCCAAGGTGGAGGAGTACCCATTTAGAAGGGTGCCAAAGGTGGCGTTCATGTTCCTGACGAGAGGGCCACTGCCATTGTCAGCATTGTGGGAGGAGTTCTTCAAAGGCCATGAAGATCTCTACTCGGTCTACGTACACACAATTCCAGGATACAACCTCAATGCGTCACAAAGCTCTGCATTCTATGGCCGCCAAATTCCAAACAAGGTATTGTGAAGGTTCATCTTTATGGATTCTGATCACCAACACACTCTATGTTAGCTGAGACATTGGATTTGTTTGAGTTGATATGTTTAGCTGAGTCTATGCAAAGTCTTGTGTTCTTCCTGGTAAAGCCCAGATCACATGTTTAAAACACATTAGTAGCCATTTTGATGTGTGTAAAATCTCATGAAATACTTCGGATGATGTCATGCTCCTGCTTAGGAGAGTTATCAACAACATTGATATCCCAATCACTGCAAAATAGATGTATCCTGGTACAAGTTCTTGCTTCAGCAACAGGATAAAGATGCTTCACTTGTTTTAGCACATCTCTGCGGTAGCAACTAATCTGAGCTCACAGAAGATGTTTTCTGAACCTTCACTACTAGAGGAATATAGGAAAAATATGTAATCAAAGTTTTAATATGGAAGACCTCAAAGAACTGTTCAACTCAAACATGCTGAAAGTTTGTCTCAGTGCATTCACTGCATCTGCTACTTGCACTCAGGTGGTTCGATGGGGTTCGATATCGATGGTAGATGCAGAAAAACGCCTTCTGGCCAACGCATTGCTGGACTTCTCGAACGAGCGCTTCGTTCTGCTCTCCGAGAGCTGCATTCCAGTCTACGGTTTCCCGACGGTCTACAAGTACCTAATTAGATCTGCCCACAGCTTTGTGCAGTCCTTTGATGAGAACTCGCCGCTCGGTCGAGGCCGGTACAACCACCGCATGGCACCCGACATTGTGCTTTCCCAGTGGAGGAAGGGGTCGGAGTGGCTCGAGCTCAGACGGTCACTGGCCGTGGAAGTGGTTGCAGACTTCAAGCACCATTTCCTCTTCAGAAAGTACTGCCAGCCACCTTGCTATGCTGATGAGCACTACTTCCCCACCTACTTCAACATGTTCCATGGGGCCTTGATTGCAAACAGAAGCATTACTTGGGTGGACTGGTCCAGGGGAGGTCCTCATCCAGCAACATATGGGTTTCAAAACATAACAAAGGACCTGATCCAGTCAATAAGAGAGAGTAAAATCTGTAAATACAACTCTGGAGCAACCACTATGTGTTTCCTATTTGCAAGGAAGTTTGCACCTGATGCATTAGAGCTCCTTCTCAACCTTACTTCAGCTGTCATGAGCTCTTGATCTCAGCACTCTTTACTTGTTCTCAGACTGAACCTGATTTCCTCCATCCTTGTTGATGAAGGAAGGGAGAGGCTGTAATCCTCTTTCCCTTGAAACAATATATGGCTTTTACATGTGGCATACCTAAGAGAAGTTTGATCTCACCTTTCATTGGTTTGCATAGCATGTAATTTTATCTAGAAAGCAGATCTTTACAGTCACAAAGCCCATAGGAAACCTAAAGAAAAATATGTGAATCAGTACCATGGTGAACAGGCAATTATTGATTCTGGTTTCCATTCATTTTTAGTCTAGCCATCAGACGGAGTTTATCTTTTGATGATGTATGCATGGGTATATGGTTGCGCACACTGAGTATTTAAATTGCTGCAGACCCCACTAAATACGGACAAGCCCAGTGTTGTCTTACCCTAGTAGAGAGACTGTTTTGGTAGCTTGCATTTACCTCTCATTTCACTGGTTGATGCAATCATGGTGTGTTTGATAACTTATACATAATCCAAATGGCTGACTTATTTTCACCAACTTGCTTTAATACCAAGCATTTTGCTAAGAAATATATCAGCTCCAGCACAAAATGCATATAAGCAAATGTCAATCGAGAACCCAATTACTTCTATCCTCTGTTTCAGTTCTTCACACATCTTGAGACCCATGAATGCATTGCCAACTTCGGTACTATTGGGTTTCATGATATCCACACCCCAGTTGATATTTCCAACCCAAGCATCAAGTCATAGTTATGCAACTACAGGGGTAAATGTTTGGATTATTAAACTTTTTTTTGCATACTTCCACTACTGATCTTGTTAACCATAGATCCATGTCAATAATATCCTGTCCATTTACCTTGAATACCTATGGTCTCTCTATTTGTAGTTATGGCAAGGAAACAAATCAATATTTACAACACTCCAAAAGAGGGCAATATGTACTCATAAAATTTCTTTAAATTTTGATATATTATATATGTTGCAATCGGTGTAATTATCCTTCTTGGCTTCTTTGTTGGTCTTGATTACAATTTCACAACTAAAGATGTAAGAACAGCAAGTCTTTCTGAGCAATAAATAAATAACAAAACTGGGATTTAAGTTACTCACATTATTTGGAGCACGGAAATTGCTACTGGTTGATGCCCTTTGCCTCATCTTGAGATTTAACCTATTCTTCAACTGATAACCACCAAGCTTCTTTGAACCATGGGATTCACGACATCTGAAGTAAGAAACCTCATGCGACAAGATCATATTCATCATGATCAGGAGGTACAACATCCAACCTCATCATACTTCTGTATTCTTTAGGCACCGGTGCACCAGCTTGCACGCATAGCTCCACAATAGCTGGAGCCTTTCCATAGTACCTCTTCAACTCATTGGCCAGTGGGGGGCCATCAAGATCACGCACATGCCACACATAATTTGGTCTAATAAGATCATCAATCGTGGCTTCCTGCCATGCATGCAAGCCATCCCGAAATTGATGTTTATTAGCTTTGCACATCCTTACCTTGTGTCCCTTAGGCCCCACTTGGACTTCGGGGCAGTAGCCACAGGTTATCACGCTATACTTCTTCATAAGCTTTGTTGCTCCTGATCTCATATCTAACCAGGACTGCAGTGTCCTGGAACTCAATTCACTTATCGTCCCTGCCACATCAAGCCTATTACCGTCCAAGATGATTGGAAGAACCTCTCTTGCTGAGTCAAAATTATTTCCTGTAAATGCATTTTTGTCCTCCTCTGGCTCAAAGTCTACAATTCTCCCCTCAATTGAATAAACAGGCTTGGTTCTTCGTTTTGTTGGGTAATCTTCAAGGTCAAGACCTGCTTGAATGCACAGCTCTACTATTGCCGGAAGCCTTTTGACTCCAAACCTTTCTTTGTGACCAACTCTTGGCTTTCCCACTCTGTCATAAAGGTGGTAGCAGTATGGAAAGCCAACAACATCGCTTATTCCTCCTCTTCTCCACACATGATTTGAACTCCTTGAACCACATTTGGGACCTTCACATGACCTTATCTCATGACCAAGTTGACCAATATGCACTTCAGAGCAAAACCTGGTAATCAAAGAATGTCAACTATCCACTACTTGAAGTCACTCTCATTGCCAATCAATTAAAAAACAGGTAAAACTAATTGATGGTGATGGATCCAGAGCTTACCTACACTTTTTAACGGGGATGGTTTCCTCACCATCAACAAGTTTCAACAGACCTTGACGCAGAGATTCTCTGGCATTATAAACTTGATGAGCCACCTCAATGAGGTCAGGGACAAGAAGGCCATTTTCAGGGGCATGTTCAAGGATTCGGCAAGGGTTTTCCTGCCTGGCTTTCTTCTCTCGTTTGGCCCTTCGTATCAACACCTTCATGGGGGTCGGGTAAGGCTTCCTCTGCCATTTTGGACCAGGCCTCGGGACATCCGCATAAGCAAAGTCCTCTTCACTGTCAACCTTTGCCTCATTGCCAATGGCACTTGTGGAACCAAAGCGGCATGAGAGTCTAATTTGCAGATATGATAACTGTGTCCTCCTTAGACAAGAAATGTGTTGCATAAATATCCTTCCAAGTAGCATCCTCTTCTAATAAGTTATCATTCTTCTGACATATAATTCTGAAAAAGGAGGAAAAGAATAGTTTTGCTTAACAGAAATGCACAAACGAAGACTTCATACAATATAAGGGCAGGAAGCCATAGGACGGTTTGGCTCAGTTAGCCCAACGATGGTGAGAAAACATCAAAGGATGCATAGAACGAAATCATACAGGAGGAGTAGTTTCTTCAAATCTTTAATCAAAAGATGGTGAGCTAGTCTCCCCAAGGGATTGGAGAGATGGCGATCTAAGCAAGATAAGGAAACGAGAATTTAGGGTTTACGGGAAAGAGACTGAAGAGATGATACCTATAGCATTTCAGACCCGCAATAGGAAGCGGAGAGGAAGGCGATGGAGCATGTGGGACGAGCGGGGGGAGCGACTGGAGCCGAAGAGGTCCGAAGGGAGGAGACGCGCCGCTGCATGCGGCTGTCGTTTGGGATTTGCGACTGCGCGAGTTCGGTGGCAGACGACTTGATCCCCTCTTATATGAAAAGACCTAATTGCCATTAACATAATGGCAATTGAAAAAATGACATAAAGAACGAGGGTGTTTTAGTCATTCTGGAATAAAACTCCAAATTGAAGTGGTCGGGGAATCGGAGCCCTAGGTTGCATCTCGATCAATCCGGTTCCCCTCTCGAGAAGAAGGGGTCTTGCACGATGACGGAAGAACCCAAAGGTACCATCTTTGTTGTGTTCTTGCTATGTTTCCTTTTCTTGGAAATTTTGCTAGATTTGCAAATGCAGATGGCTTCTTGTTGACCTTTAATTCATGCAAACAATTAAGTGGTTTCCTTTAAATCCCTTTTGCTGGTTCCCGTTGCAATAAAATTCCAGGGCTTGCAGAATCGGCAGGGCAAATTGCTCTCTCTTCTCTAACCCTTATGACGGAAGATTTTATGAAGTTCTATATTAAGTCCCTTTTTTTTTTCTAAATTTAGTAGTATTTTTGTCTGACTTTTTCTTCATAAGAAAAATATCTTCTTTTCGGTTTTTGTATGTCCTGATATATAACATAGTGATCACAATGTTCTTCCTAAAACTTTCCCCAAAATAGAAATGACAAGATGCATATGGAGCTTTGTTTATTCCTTTTCTCAATGTAATTGAATGAGATTGATGCTCTCGATTTATATATGATGGAAACGATACCTGGAAACAAGGCTATATACACCGAACCCCTCCGGCGACTGCTGTTTTTAGATGATTGTTGAGTCCTACTTGTGGTTATTTTATGGCATGGTTGTCATGCTTCTTAAGTCAACTCCCTTATGTTGTAATACTGTCCAGATAGAGGCCATTGGAGGTGCTTTGACAAAGATGTTTGCATGAGGTTGCATACCTTTAGCATGTAACCAAAGGATTCCAGAGCACCTCGGAGAATATGAAAATTGAGAATGCATTAGAGGAGATGAGCTTTCGAAAAGTCAGAGAAAAATGATTGTGCACTCGAAGCTAATGATTGGCTCAGTTGTAACTATGAAATTATACATTTGTTGGCCCCAGTTTGCCTGTAAGATACATTCTGGGCAGGGATGTTCGGTGCTAAACTTGGAGCATGCATGAGTTCTTCGTTTAAGTTGGGTTTATTCTCAAACTTCCTTAAAACAACTTGTGAGCATGTAGGAGGTTGCTATGCAGATTGGAGTATAACAAGGACGCCCATGCTGGACCCGAATATTCCAAATACATATTTCTCTTGATAATTTTAATTTGAAAAATTCAAAGAGTTGTAGGACAAGCTAAATGTCATAATTCTTGGTGATGCTTCATTGGCTAGGGAGCAAAGTTTTGATGTTGCTTCCCTCGTTCAATTTTTAGATTTTGATTTATCTTAAACCTTCCATTTTTCTATGTTTAATTTAATCTGCAAGAAATGCAGTAGTACCTTTTTATGTTGGTGATCATCCTCCTAATTTTATGGTTCCCTTTGAGAATCTGTTCTGCAGGCCATTTGTTCAATGCTGGACAAATTTTCTATTATGAGGTTTTTTTTTTTTTGTCCATTTAGTAAGACATTAGATTCTGGCTAATTGTTTGGAAATTTGATATGCTTTTTCTTTAATTTTATAATCAGATACTTGCGATGTGATTGGAAGCCAAAAACCAAATCCTTCTCAGGATAAGGATCTTGCTCCATATATTAAGATTAAAGTTCTTTTCTTTGCCCGAGCTCGGGATCTTACTGGATCGACAGAGATATGTCTTGAAATGCCAGATGGTAGCACTGCCAGAGATTGTATGTGTAAACTCTTAATTGAATTTCCAAATTTACGGGAAATTTATAATTCCATGGTTTTGGCTCTTAATGAGGAATATGCTCCAGAATCGACACTATTGAAAGACAAAGATGAATTGGCTATCATTCCCCCAATAAGTGGAGGTTGAAGAATGTTGCACAAGCAACATGATGTTTTTTTAATGTTGTATCAACTTGTTAAATCTTATTAATAATGGTCTTCTTGAATGCTCTAGCATCTCTTTACCCTGCTATTTGCCGTACATTCATTATTTGGCTGGAACATTTTGCTTTTGTCATCCTATCATGAGCAAAAATAATAATAATGGATGATCGACATTTCATCTCCAAGTATTATATTCATATGCAAATTAAGCAAATAATGATAGAATCAATGCTAGTTTCATTTTTGTGCTTATGATAATCTGCAGTTTTATTACAAGTTAATGTTGTGATTTGTCAAAAAATCTGTGTCTGTTGTATATTTACTGTGTTAAAAATCTGTACTTTTGGAATGGAGAAATCACCTGATTGATCATCGATGATCGTTTTGTATCATCAAGGTCATTCAACATATTTAAGATGGGACCATTGGGAAGATGTTAAAGTGCCTGTGTTGTGCATTTTTTTTTCCTTGAAAATCTTGATTCTTAAGATGATGAACCGCATTTGATATATGTATAGATGTTTTATTTTATTTGACTGTTATCTAAATATTAATATGTTCTGGAGCAATAGATATAATTCTTGGAATCTAAAATATTTTTATTATTTCTGCACAATCTCATGGCATCAAGGTTGGTTAATGACTTCGATGTCCGCCAAGCATCATCTGGCAATATTTTCTGTCTTTTCTGGATTTTTTTTGGTTGAGGCTAAGGGGAACAAACTTATGGATATTGTTAACCTTTTAATTCGATTTATGAATAGGGATGAAGCAGCTGATATGTTTTATGATTCCAGTACTAGTTGGATCATATTGTGATGGGTTACAAGCATACTGTCCTGCCGACTGAACCATGTACATTTCCATCATGCTCCTTTGGGTGCATTTGTGTATTCCTACTGTGGTGAAGGATACACTGTCAAAAAAGAATTTACATTTTAACAAAAGATCATTGTTTCTGGTAAGACAATTTGCACAGATATGCATTAGACCAAAGAGTGCAGATGCATCATGGCTTTTGCTAGATTTGAACTGCTGTCTTTTTTACTTTTGAGCCAAAAACATGACCTCTCTCTATGTATCCTCCTAAACACAAAAGGAATAAGATGCAGCAAACTCAGAGGCTAACAAGGTAGTTTAGCACACTTTGAGCAATGAGACTGAAACCAAGTTGGCTTGTCAAACCAGATTGCCATATGTAATTTATTGAATGGATCACAGATCACCACAAATGAGATCCAGCAAGGCCATGTTCTTCCACCCAAATTACCAGGGTCTAGAGGGCAAGCTACAGCTCAGCTAAAGCTGTTCTAAAACTGGTTCATGATCTTGCTTGAAAGTATGATCTTCTATCATAACAAAAGATGCCCACAAAACCTTTACAATAGTCAAACACATTTTACATATATATCTCCATATACATGTAAAATAAACTGTATATATATCTCCACATGAGCAATAAAGCAAACCATATTTAGACGACCACTGTTTCATAACACATTTTACAACCACCATCTTTACCCAAAAAAGGACCAAAGGTCAAAGAACTTGGATGATCTACTTTTGGCAATGGGCCTACCTGGGGTTAATTATGACACAGATGAGGGGATAATGGCAGGACCATGCGAGAATCTGGCTTCGCTAATATCTTCTGATGCTGCAAAACCACCCAAGTTTATGCTGCAAAAAGATGTGAAGCCACTCGTTGCAGATTCGTCAGAATTCCTACTTGGCCTTTGATGGCTCTGGTTAGCAATGAGAAGAGCACCATCATGGAAGTAGTCATCATAAGGCATGCCTCCGATTCCAGTGTGGCCTATGTCTCTCAGTGCCAAGGAATCCGACACCGGGAAGAACACTAGAGTGCAGATGCCAACAGTAGTGCAAAATAACAGCACGAGGAAAGATAAGAACACACTGGCCTCGTACAGCAGACTGCCTGTGCTAGGAAGAACAGAGAATCCGAGGAGAAGAGCCCTCAATGGAAGGAGAAGGATGACTGATGCTATCAGAACATAAATCCTTCGCCGCAAACCTTTGTTGATGACCAATGACAATATCTGTGTCCCGACATATGTCACGTAGCAGATCAGGAGGGCATAAAAACCCGCAAGAATTATAGTGCTTAGAAGTGGATACTTGCATACGGTATCGCCATCTGTTAAGGAAGATGCACATGTGAAGAACTTTGATATATTGATTTTCCTGTCACTCTGCTCTTCATTGCTAAACCCAGCACCAATTAGAATGATGGCAATTTGCATAATGAAAATCGGAAAGCAGAAGACCAGCACATACGCAAGCGTCTTTCTGTTCCACTGTCGGCTCAGTGTGCCAGACTCCCTTTTCTGCAGTGAGGCATGGAGAAGGAATGAAAGCATAAGAAACATGCTTGGTTCTGCAAAACCTAAATTTGAGAGGATGTAGAATTTGCAGATGCTTCTCTGCCATGCTTGGCTGGAAAAGAGCCTTGTATGTAGGAATCTCAACCTAACAATCTCCCCAAAACCCCACCAAATAGAGACTAGAATTAAAATGATCCGGCTAACCCCGGGCCCATTAAAATATCTGAGCTGCAGATAATGTCTTCTACTGATCCAGAACTGGAAGTACAGAGAATGAAAGATGCATAGCAGACCAAGAGTGGCAGTCAGGAAGACGAGGGAAATGGTCAATACACCAAATGCATCGGTGGCAAGACTCTGCAGGGGCATCACCTGAAAGACATTCCAAGCATGCTATCTACCAGCATTGAATCCAGGATGACCCACAAGTAAACCAAAATATCCCTTCACAAAATTTCTGTTCATAAATCTTGTATGATGCAAAGATGATTTTTCCTCAAAGCATGCCTGAAAGAAGTTGTGACAAACTCATCAAAATTAGGCCTATAGAGTCATGATAACTATCACTCAAAGAACAAATTCTAATTTACTGAAGGTGACAATTTCCAGCAACCAGTGGCATTGGTATCTTACACTGAATTCCAAATACAAAAAAGGAGGCACAGAACCAAAAATTGCACTATTTTTTTAAGGGAAACAACAGGTGCAAATCAGCATGAAAGACATAGTGGTACATGTCGAATGCATGCATCCAGTAAATGCAACACAAAAGAATTCCTAACCCTCCTATAACTTTAAATCCTACAAATAACCTAGTCCATATAAATTCCTATATGTTTCAGCGCCATTGCTAAACTAATTGAACCTATAATGCAATTTACAAAATATCCCTAAGATTAGGCAATCAAACAACATTTCCCAAGAAGGTAAGTTACAGTAAGATGATATAACTTGCGAATGTTATTGTTCTGAAAATCAAAAAAAGAGAAACTAAAACCAGAATAGAAGCAGAAGACTTTTGAAGTAACCTTTATTTCAACATCAACTATACATTACCAAACCTATAAATTTGACTGCTTGCATAAGCTTATACCTATAATCTCAATCCAAATGAGGTAGAAATATCGTGTAAACACCAGAAAATTATGAGCCTAATTGAACATATTCTCATGAACAGAAACAAATTTATAAAGCTAGGGCATTAAGGTAGTCTGATGATACCAAGTACCAACCAAACAAGTAATAATTTCTGCAGTGACATGAAAATTATATCCTCTACCTCACAAAGACATCGTAGTTTCGTTGCATTAGCCTAATCCCTCTTCCTATGCATAAAGATGCTTCATTACATAGTTCTTGAAGAAACAGATGTATCAACAAACCAGGAAAAAAAAACCCCCCCATTTTATAGATAGAAAGCAAAATTAACACCACTTTCTTGCCATCAAATCCCAAAATAATCATAGATATCACCATTACAAGCGAACCAAACAGCCAAAAAGAAAGGAAAAAGAAAGAGGCTGTTACCCACAAAAGCGTCGCAGAAGAACATCACAATCGTAGAGGCTACAAAACCCCCATCTTCATCGTTCCGGGGGCCGCAGAAGACTGAATCGGGCGATCCGGGCCTCCAAGAGGAGCTCTCGCGGCGGCGAATCCGGGACCGAGGAGAACGGCAAAATGACCCAGGCCCCTTCGAATGAGACTCAAACCCTAATGGAGGAAGAAGGGAGTCGGAAGGAGAGACCGCGAGGAATAGTACGAATAGGACGAGAGGGTGGAGGAGAGCGAGAGGAGAGGGGGAAAGCAAAGGAGGACAAGGTGGGACGAAGCGACGCGGGTGGGGCTGGTGACAGCCTGTCATTCCCGCTGCGGTAACCGCACGGTGGGCGGTGCGACGCCCTTCGCCACGTGCCTATAGTTACAACCGTCGATCGAGCATCGGACGGTAATTTCGTGTCCACCCGTGATAGCTTTTATGACCCGAAATTTTTACGGCACCCGCACCATTTCAATATCCATTATGATTGGGCACCTTACGGGGGACCCATGTGTGGCCCTACCGCTTCCAAGGACAGGTAAGCGAGTGGGCAAAGGGCGAGGGAACCGTAATAACGCGCGTCATCAAGTCCGAGTTAAACAATGATTACAAAGTAAGATGGTAATTATATGAATAGGGGATTAGTATTGATGTGTTTTGGATCCGGATTCTTCAGATGTGACAGCATGGATCCGAATCGGATCCGATTACTATGGGACTGAAACCTATAAATGTGTCCGCTTGCGTTCCTCAAATTCGAATCCGCTGCCACAGCCTCTCCTCTCTCTCTCTCTCTCTCTCTCTCGTTCGTTATCCTCTTCTTGTGGCTCTTATGGCGTCCCCATCGCCTCCTCTCTTTCCTCTCCTATCTTTCCCTCGCTCCCCTTTCGAATTAGGGCTCGCGCGACTCTCTCTTCTCCATGACGACCATGGCGTGCAGGATCTCCGCCGGTGGAGCAATGCTCTTCTCCGCCTCCCCTCGACCCCACCGCCACCACCCCGCGTCCATCCCCCATACCCTCCCTCGTCGTCGCCTGACGACCCTGCAGAGCGCCGATCGGATCGCCTGCAAGGCCACCGAGGTCTCCAAGGTGGAGGAGGGGGAGCCGGCTGTGGCGGCTGCCAAGGACGCTGACGGCGGCATGAACTGGATCCCCGTCGTCCCGTTGGCGGCGCTGCCCAAGGGGGAGCGCCGCGTCATCATTCAGGACGGGGAGACGATCCTGTTGCTCTGGTACAAGGATGACGTTTTCGCGATAGAGAACCGGTCACCGGCCGAGGGGGCATACACCGAAGGCCTCTTCAACGCCAAACTCACGCAGGTTCTCTTCTACCTCTTGGATGTGCTTGGTCTTGGATTTCGTCGCTTCTGTGCCATGAGAACGATTGATATATCATGGAAATGGATGTGTGTTTGATGAACTGGATAAATTAGCTCTGGATGCGGTACATGTTGATCTATTTTTGCTCAATTTGATGCGGTGTCAGCTTCGGCAAATGAGATTTCGGAATAAGATTAATAAAACCCCCTAGCTTTTAAATTTAGTTATTTGTGTTAGGATTAGTATAAGATAATTTCATGTTCTGAAGCTTTCTTAGGATGTTATGTGAGCGTGTTGATGTGAATATAGTAGAATTAGCTACTCTTTCTTTAATCCATCCTCCCTCTTTCTAAGTTTTAGATTAGGACTTGATAATGAATTCTTGTATCTTGCGTAGAGCTCATGAACGTGGATAAAATTCTATACATCTTTTCAGGATGGTTGCATTGTTTGTCCGACTACAGATAGCACATTTGAACTTCGAACCGGAGAGATCAAGGAATGGTACCCAAAAAATCCTGTTCTTAGGGTCCTTACACCAGCTTTGAGGAAACTTTATGTGTACCCTGTCAAACTAGATGGAGAAAACATCTATATCAGCATGAGAGGAGGTTCTGGAGGATCCGCGGAGATTGTTTTCAGTGGCAGAGCTCAGCCCGGCATGACGGCAACAGATGTCAATGTGGAGGAGGTCTCTTTCTCTCTCTGTCACTCTCCCATCTGTGATTTATACAACATTTTATAGTTCAATAATTGTGAATAGCAAGCAGAATTATAGGATAATTTACGATCAGTTGTGCAGTTCAGATGCATTCTTCTATCAGAGTTAAATATGTCATCATTTCCTGAACATGTACTTTGAATATAGAGACTGAATCGCTATGTTAAGGGACCTCTGAAGTTGTTTTTTATCAATAAATTAAAAAATAATATTTAATTGTTTTCTCTTTTCCTCTGCTTCTTATTTGGTCTCCAATTTTAACCTCAGGAGTAAATGTTCCACTATTTTTATTTGGATTTTTTCCTCAGTCAATTTTTTTTAAATACAAAAATGAAGGTTTTGGGTTAATTTTGTTCAAGTGACAGTTTCAATGCTTACGTGAAATTTTAAACATAACCACAAAATCTTTCTTGAGTAAGAGGCCTTTAGTTGACTGGAGATAAGAGGCCTTTGCTAAGGCGTGGGAAACTGGAGAAGGGAATGAAAAGTTCATGGTGGGTAGAGGAGAATGGGCCTAGGCCATGGGCCATAAAAGGTAAACCTGGAGTGAAAAGAATCAAGCATTGGACTGACCTATAGCATGATACTATAGCATCTCAAGTTGTCCTCAGCTCACCCAACCCTACAAGTCTGATACACATTGCATCTCTTCTCTTAACAGGTAAGTCCATTCAGTTATTCTTCTAATACTTCTAAAACCTATTGATTCTTGATACTAGATAAATGTTTAATACTTGCAATATTCCACCAAATTGCATTCTAGGATGAGTTGATAGTTGCATTAAACATGTTAATACCAAACAAGTTATTCCATTCAATCTGAGCCCAAGATTTTTTTCTTATTGAAATCACTACACCAATTAGATAAAGACGTCTGATTTTGTTTTTAAATATCTGGAAGCAGTGTTTTAGAATGAGGTTATGTGGCTGTTTATGTACTCCACATATGTGCATGTGGACATGTATTCTTGAATATGAGCATGCGGCCTCACTATGCACTGATATTTACAAAAAATATACTGTGCATATGTGATCTGTATAGGCATGAAAATATGATCATGTATGTGGTTTATATTTCCTTACTATAAATATCATTTTGTCTAATATAGTAATATTATTATCTTGGTGTTATTTGTAAATATTCCATGAATTAGATATCCATCACTTGATACTCATTTTTCTTCTAATTTATTATTTAAATAATTTCTTAATGAAAATAATGACATTATTTAAATTTTTTATTCAATTTTAGCATATAATTACCTTGTAATAATTTAAATTTGCTAGCAATTTTTTTTAATATTTCAACTAAATTGCACCCGTGGCCCGATGGCTTCCACATAACATGCTCACCATGCAGTCTGTTACTGTTCGCATGCCACCATTTCCTTTTTCATTTTTCGTTTTTTTAAGTATTGTCTAGAACACCTACTACACTGAGCCCATTCTCTCTTATTACTTTCTGTGTTCTCAGATTCATCCAGCATAGGGGCTGTGTACTTCTGCCATGCACCAGAAGTAAAATTTTTGCTCAAATGCATATGTAGCTATTTTACACTTGTCTTATCATAACAGATGAAGATTTGTCCTGAAGGTCCTTGACATGGGTTTGTTCTGCTCTAAGCGTAATTCCGAAATAGATTTGAAGTTCTGTGTTGGTTGTGTCAAATAACAACACACGAGTTAGCTTTTTGTTTCGGCTTTCTTTCTTCTTCATTTTCTAATAACTATATTGCAAGACAAAAAAAGTTATGCTATAGTTCCCCCACCTCAGCAAAGAATTCCAAAGCAGTCAAAAGAAAAAAAAATCCTAATTATGGTATTTCTGCTACTATGATACTGTAAGAATTTCATGATAAATTTGCATAATTTAAGCAACTGCTTCAAGGTCTTATATTTTCTCATGGTGCTTCAATTTGTTTCAGGTTAGGATGGTAGTTGATGAGGATTCTGAAGGATTTGGTTTCACAGGAAAAAATGAACTACTAAATGGGAAGGCAGCCATAATTGGCTTCTTACTATTGATAGATTTTGAGCTTTTAACTGGTAAAGGTCTTCTCAAGGGGACAGGTTTCTTGGACTTCATCTATTCAGTTTCGAAGGCTTTTGAATCCTTTTAGACATTTCTTCATTTCCTCATCAAGTTGTTGGAATGTCAGTAATGTTCATAATCTGCAGAAGGTATCTTATTTTCCTCACACTGGGAACTCTTGTATTCTTCATTTTGAAAGGTTAATATGTTGAGTATCTTGATTTGTGTTCACAACTGAACTTTTTTTATACTATGAACTGAATATTTTTGGAGTTATTATAAAAGACCTGTTCAGGAAAGTTTGCAAGCTAATAGGTAGCCCTGCTGTTGTGGTAGAGGAAATAGCTTGGTGATATGCAACCTCTATGAATTATATCCACCCCGTGTGTAAAAACAACCAGAAAAAGGTTGTGCCAGTGATAATAGCACACTGGAGAAAGCTACTATTTTATGAGATTTTTATGGTCCAAAATAAGTGTATTCTTATAATTTTATTTTATAATTATGATGCTTGTTATGCTTGTGTTAAAAAATACCTTTATTTTTTCAAAGGCTGATTATGGTCATAACTAGCAAATCCAGTAGAACCTGAGTATTTGAATTTTTAATATAAAAATTTCTCAAAATCAAGTTCCTCAATCTCTTGATCTTTTTAGTGTCAAAAAGAACTTCATTCATAAGATAAATTTTTAATTATATTCTAACTTGCAGAAAATGATTAAGTAGAAAATAGGAGTTATGTTCTGCTTTCTGTCCCTTTGTTATGTTCTGCTTACTATCCTCATGATAATAGATTTACTGGATCCATCTTAGATAATCTTGATATAAATTGACTACTTTTTTTTTTGGTTTGATTGTTAGAATTTGCTAAGCTCTTCTTGAAGCAGAAGTACATCTAAATACAGGTACATGTGTTAATAGGCCTATAGGTGACTTATTGCAGGTTTTTCAGTATTGGCATGGTTGAGTTAAAGGACATAGCACATGTTGTTAGTGTTTGCTGAAAGCATCATGATCCTTATCACTTAAAAAAATCTGGTGATATGCATTGGACATATATGTTGTTAATCACATAGTGATTGTAGACCTAAATTAGTACCAACCTAAATGTCAACAGAGATGTCAAATTCGTCTTGCATTTTTTTCAATACAGATATGTTTACCAGATTTCTTTTCTCTTATTTATTTGGATGATCCTCTGCCTCGACAGCCAGATATATAATTTTATATTTAGTGATAAGCAACATGATCCTCATTGCTTAAAAATATCTGGTGATATGCATTGGACATATATGTTGTTAATCATATAGTGATTGTAGACCTAAATTAGTACCGACCTAAATGTCAACAGAGATGTCAAATTCGTCTTGCATTTTTTTCAATACAGATATGTTTACCAGATTTCTTTTCTCTTATTTATTTAGATGATCCTCTGCCTCGACAGTCGGATATATAATTTTATATTTAGTGATAAGCAACATGATCCTTATTGCTTAAAAATATCTGGTGATATGCATTGGATATATATGTTGTTAATCACATAGTGATTGTAGACCTAAATTAGTACCAACCTAAATGTCAACAGAGATGTCAAATTCGTCTTGCATTTTTTTCAATACAGATATGTTTACCAGATTTCTTTTCTCTTATTTATTTGGATGATCCTCTGCCTCGACAGCCAGGTATATAATTTTATATTTAGTGATAAGCAACATGATCCTCATTGCTTAAAAATATCTGGTGATATGCATTGGACATATATGTTGTTAATCACATAGTGATTGTAGACCTAAATTAGTACCAACCTAAATGTCAACAGAGATGTCAAATTAGTCTTGCATTTTTTTCAAGACAGATATGTTTACCAGATTTCTTTTCTCTTATTTATTTGGATGATCCTCTGCCTCGACAGCCAGATATATAATTTTATATTTAGTGATAAGCAACATGATCCTCGTTGCTTAAAAATATCTGGTGATATGCATTGGACATATATGTTGTTAATCATATAGTGATTGTAGACCTAAATTAGTACCGACCTAAATGTCAACAGAGATGTCAAATTCGTCTTGCATTTTTTTCAATACAGATATGTTTACCAGATTTCTTTTCTCTTATTTATTTGGATGATCCTCTGCCTCGACAGCCAGATATATAATTATATATTTAGTGATAAGCAACATGATCCTTATCGCTTCAAAAAATCTGGTGATATGCATTGGACATATATGTTGTTAATCGTATAGTGATTGTAGACCTAAATTAGTACCAACCTAAATGTCAACAGAGACATCAAATTCGTCTTGCATCTTTTCCAATACAGATATGATTACCAGATTTCTTTTCTCTAATTTATTTGGATGATCCTCTGGCATGACAGCCAGATATGTAATTATATATTTAGTGATAAGCAACATGATCCTTATCGCTTCAAAAAATCTGGTGATATGCATTGGACATATATGTTGTTAATCGTATAGTGATTGTAGACCTAAATTAGTACCAACCTAAATGTCAACAGAGACATCAAATTCGTCTTGCATCTTTTCCAATACAGATATGATTACCAGATTTCTTTTCTCTAATTTATTTGGATGATCCTCTGGCACGACAGCCAGATATGTAATTATATATTTAGTTGTGTTCATTTTCAGTGAACTTCTAGAAAAGAACTTTACATGAATTTGATGGAGTGGAACTAAATTTTTTAGAACTCTAGATTTTGGAGTGATTATTTTAACCGCTACAAGTTTCTTTTTCTCGGGTGTTTTAAATTTCAGCCATCAAATCATCTTCTGATCGTTTAAAATATGATATGATAATTGATCCTCGTTGCTATAGGAAACATGCATATCATACCTTAGTTTTATACAAACATGTGAAAAGGAAGACATCAGTTAGTGGGATTTACACTCATAGACCAAAGACAAGGGTAAAAATATAATGAAAAATGTTAATAAAGAAATATTTTTTGAGGGTTTATACCATGATATTTCGTCAAACACAGGTCGATAGTTAACTTTGCTTTTTCTTTTACAGGTAAATGTTTTATATATGTTCATATACATGGGTGTGTGCGTTTCTGTTTAGTGACAATGATGTATATTGTTGCTTCTAATCGGGATGTCCGTGTTTGATTAATTGTATTTCTTTGTTTCTCATGTAATGGTGATTGGCTTTGTTCCCTTGCCACTTTCACAGTCATCAAGTGTTAATGCAGACGGATAAAGTGGCCTCCAGTCGTTTGCAGTCCCATGCCATGCTAAAACATCATGCCCATCATTCATTCAGGGGTTGGCTGGATTCACCTTTCCTGTTAGCTGCCACATCACTATCGCCACTGACACGGTTTGCCAGATGTAAGTTGGGACCCATCTATTGTTTCTTGTGCATTACTCGCCTGAACCCCTTGCCAAAACTATGTAAACTGTTCTAAGTCTTTCAGATTAAAGCAATCTCATCTACTGCTACAGTAATCACCATGTGTGCTGGAATTGAGTATGTCATTCCGTAACCTTGTGCCTCATTTTACGTGTGATAATTTTGTTGTGGAGAATGGGTTTTTAACATGTAGTTAATCACATTTTTATGTCGGTGCATTGTTTTGCTGCACAAGTAAAATTTCAGGGAACAATCCAGTTAGCTGGTCAAGTAGAATGGACCCAAGAAAAGACTGTTGAAATAGAGAGAACAAGGTCTTATATCATTCTCATCTTTTGCCAGCTAAATCTTAGGTTCTGACCTTTGCTCTCTCCAATCTCCTTGGAGATTGGGTTCTCCAACTAAACCAGATTTGATATCCTTTATTCAGACATAGAATGAATTAGAATAACAAAATATATATAATAAGATCAGCTAGGATTGGAAACAGTGAACGTTTATTATTGTTGTTACCATCATCTCTGTCAATGTTTCATATTTAACCAAAAGGTTATTATTCTGATACATAGGAAATTTATTGGATTTTGATATGAATGAAATGAAATTGACAGGTGAACTACCCATTCTAGATGTGCCATGAAATGATAAATAGTGTTGGTTAAATAGTTTAGATGTCTGCATCTATTAATTTGCTTCAATCAGATCCACTTTTACTCAAGGCCATGTCCGTCAAAAATGCTTCTTTTTTTTTTTTTGGAGTCTGTAGGACTTGAATGGGTTCAACTATGGGTTAAATTGAAAAGATAATTAATAATACAAATTAAAAAACTAATTAACCATCGATTTGAATAAATTTTTTTGAAGTATCATTTTATTTGATGCAAATGCCCTTCCCCTAAGAGAGGTGATGTGTGGGCTTCCTTGAGAGCTGTCATGACGTGATGATATGCTTACATCTGATGCTTACAAAAGCCAGCTCCGACTGATGTGACATCGACACACCATATTGGACGGACTCATCCATCCATGTTAAAGCTAGAATTAGAATTTAAGCCAGTGCATCCAATAATCCAGCCTTTCTACTGATTTGTTGGTTCAACTCTCGAAGGATCACCTGGGTCTCATTTGTTCTGTTGATCGTGACCTGCTCTTTCCCTTCTCAATCATTGCATCTGGTTCCAGTACAATGAATTGCTTGTGTTGGCATCATAAATTTAAACTATAGAATTATTTACTCACATAAGTCGTCGAAGCACAGCCTGTTCATTATATCTCTCAGTCCGAGACGACCCACATCCATCCTAATACGATGACTTGCCATCTTCTCATTCCTTTTTCTCCTATTTAGTGTACTAACATTCCTACTGTGCAAACAGTAGTAGGCCACCAAAGAATCACTTTGGTCTCGTCTCAATCATGCACGCCCGCACCGCACGAAGTTTCACCACCACGTACGCCATCAGAATCAAGCAACAGCATCGCAGGCGAAGAGCGACGGCCTCCACATTATGTTAGCACATCCCACACTTTCAACGATACGACTGCTTCAGAATCATTTCCAGGACATGTTTCTTCCTCAAGCTTGCACGTAAAACAATTTCACACCTAACAGTTGGTCACCCATCCGCATCAGTCCCCCCATTTCCTTTGCTGAGTCTTCAAGGATCAGTCTCACAGTGGCAGCAGCAGCAGCAGCACCCAGCTTTCTCCTTCAAAAAATACCTCCCTCAATCCTCTTCCAAATCCAGCCGCAGAGACGCACCATCCAACTCTTTTTATCATCTTCTTTGCATGGCTCTGTCCTGTCTCCATTAATATCTTCTTGCACAACTCTTCATCCACACAATTTTCATCACCCAAGGGCAATATATCCCAATACCAAACACCGTAACCTCATCACCTTGATCCTCTATCCCCCCACACCATGAAGCCTAAGAGCCCCAAGACCTTCAAACCAAAGCTTCTCCTCCTCGGCTTCTCCCTTGCATTCCTGCTCCTCCTCCTCCTCTTCCTGCTAACCGCCGGCCGCTCATCCTCGCCACCTCCGCTGACCGCATCAGCAGCAGCAGCTCAAACACCTGCGTGCACAAAGCTTCCACCCTCTCTCGCAAAAACCATCGTCCACTACACCACCTCCAACATCACTCCTCAGCAAACCCTCCAAGAGATCTCCGTCACGGCAAAGGTTCTCGAGAGGAAGTCGCCCTGCAACTTCCTGGTCTTCGGCCTGGGCTACGACAGCCCGATGTGGAGCGCGCTGAACCACGGCGGCCGCACTGTCTTCCTCGAGGAAGACGAGTCGTGGATCGGGAGCATGACCCGGAAGTTCCCGGAGCTGGAGGCGTACCACGTGAAGTACGATACGCGGGTGAGTCAGGCGGATGAGCTGCTGGAGTTAAGGAGGTCGTCGAGTTGCACAACGGCGGCGGCGGCGGACGCCAGATCCTCCGGTTGCCGGCTGGCGCTCACCGAGCTGCCGGATGTGTTCTACGGAGTGGAGTGGGACTTGATCATGGTGGACGCGCCGACGGGGTACGTGGCGAAGGCGCCGGGGAGGATGAGCGCCATCTACACAGCGGGAATGGCGGCTCGAGGGAGGAGCGAGGGCGACACCGATGTGTTCGTGCATGATGTGGATAGAGCTGTGGAGGACAGGTTCTCCAAGGCCTTCTTGTGCGAAGGGTACATGAAGGAAGAGGTGGGAAGGCTGAGGCACTTCACCATCCCCAGCCACAGAGCCAATCCAAGCTTCTCATTCTGCCCCTGATGAGTTGGAGGAGAAAGCTTCAGCAATTATTGTTATTGTCATTATTATATTATTTTTTTGTGGGGAATAATGGAGTTTACATTACATTCATTAAAAGGGTTACTATGTATCTATGAATTTTATGTTGCTTATGTCTCATGTTTTACGAAGATATATGTTGCATATGGTGGATATTAATTAGATCGTTCTACTTATAAATTAAAGAATGATTTGCCATTTTTTATTGATTTCTGATGGAAAAATATTTAAAATCGAATTAGATCGAAAAATCAGGAAAAATAATTGATATTAATCATAAATCACCTAAATATAAAAACTCAATATTTTTTGGAATCCAATTTAATCCTTTTTTGGAAAAAAATTGATTTTTAAAAACATACATTATTCAATTATTTAGTCCTATCACTCACTCTCTCTCTCTCTCTCTCTCTCTCTCTCTCCTTTTTCTTTTATTCTATAGCAAAACAAAATTTCACAACTATATTTTTTATAGTTTTATTTTTTTGTTTCAAAATAATTTTATATAAATATGTTTTTTTAATATATATATATTATTTTACTTTTAAAAAATAATATATCGATCATATGGTTCGATCATTTGATACACCAATTCGTATGACCCAAAGATATATTGAGCCCTCAAAATCTTCACCAACTAAACTATGAACTTAGGAACCGATGGCTTGAATCCAAGCACAATGATTGCGTACTTCTATTACAAGTTACAAAGATAGGAGAAGCATTTGATGCATGACATCATATCGTACATGTATTCGTAGCATTCGATGCATAACATCATATCGTACATGTATTCGTAGCATTCGATGCATAACATCATATCGTACATGTATTCGTAGCGTTCGATGCATAACATCATATCGTACATGTATTCGTAGCATTCGATGCCTTCACACGCTGATACAACAGCAGCTTGCAGCCGTGCATTGGTGTCACAGCTCGTACACATAGCTCACGAAGCCCTTCATCTTCTCCTCCTCCAGTGCAAGCCAGATGTTGATGCCACCCTTGCCGTCCGAGAGCAGCAGCACGCACTCATGCATCATGCTCACCACCGGCCCTCCATAGATCGGCTTCCCCCACCCAAAGTCCAGCTCGTGGAATGGCAGCTTCCACCAAGCTGACACGATGAAGTTGCCATGGCCGATGGCGGGCATTCCCTTGTTGACCTCAAGCCAATCCACCGCTGACCTGATGTACTCGTCCGTCACCCGCTCGATCGCCTCCCTGACCCTCTTCACCGCGAAGCCCAGCGGCTGCTCCGTCAGCTCCGCCACCCTGGCGCTCGCCATGGTGATGGCCACCGCATTGCCTACGAACCCATCCGGCACCCGCGGTGTCATCTTCGACCTGACGTCCACAGCGAACAGCACCGAGGAGGTCTCCGATGGGTCATCGAAGACCGCCCTCGTTCTCGCCCTCCACAGGTGAGCCACCACCGCCTGGAAGCTGGAGCACCCGGCCGTGGCCCTCTCCTTGAGGCCATCGATCATGTCGAGACTCAGAGACGCCACCTCGTACTCGTAGTTCTTGGACAGCATCGACACGAACGAGGATGGAGATGGCTGGTCCGGGGAGACCAAGCTGCTGGCTTCAGTCAGCTTAATGTACTCTGCGTGCTCGAACTGTATCTGTGGTGGATCTCTTGCCCGGATGCAGGATCTATCGACATGAAGCTTCACGTTCCTCGGCCCTTCACCCCTGCAAATTGCAGCAAGGTTCTCGAGCATCTCGACTGCAGATTTCCCGTCGAGTATGCTGTGGTTCGTCATGAAACCGATCGAGAACCCGCCGCATCTGAATCTAGTCACCTTCACAGAGAGAGAAGGAAAGCAAGTGAGGCGATGGAATTGGCACATTAATTCCATGAATGAGTGCATGACCAAACCTGGATCGTGAAGATGGGAGTCTCAGGAAGGCTGCCGAATCCCTCGGCTCGGAGAACGAGACGCTGGAACGAACGATTCGGCGCGGAGAGGTCGCCGAGCTCCTTCAAGCTAACGCTCGACGTTGCACCGGCAAACAGGGCGCCGGCATTGTTGCAGACCAGCTCCAGCCTCTTCGTTTCGACGTTGTAGACGACTCTCCCGGCCATGAAGTAGTAAGGAACCAACAGCAACTCTGACACCGACCTCTTCACCCTTTCGATGATGTCGAATGTGGACTCTGCTCCGTCCGGCGTCGCCTCGTAGAAGAAGACGGTCTCGACGGGGAAAGCTGCGGTCTGGTCGATGTTCGACAGATGGATTGTCTTCATGGGCGTCGGATTACTCGGAGAAAGCAGAGCACATGTTTCTCCTCGTTCGACATCGAGCTCCGTCAAGGGAACCACGATCTCTGTCGCTGCACGGCCCATGGATGATCCCGCTGTGGTGTGGGAGCAGAGAAGATGATCCAACTGCAGCACAAAAATTACATGATAGCGTAAGAAGTCTCTCCTCAGTAAACAAAGAACAGCATCATCATCCGTTCGATGCGATGTCCTCGATTGCCAGCTGCTCTTTCTTTGTTCGTGTGTCCTCAGATACTGGCACGATCGCAGTGGCTTATGTCATAAGAATCGAGTAGTTTTCCGGCCCATAAACATCACCTTTGATCAAACTCACGTTCATCCAAACATCGAGCAGAGAAAGATTAAAAGAACACTGAGATCTGAGAACAGAACGTAACATGTAAAACGAAAAGGATAGTTGCAATCAGGATTACTTGCTGCTTGCACAGCCATGCAAGACGAGAAAAGTCTACAACCTTTCCAGCAGAGATGAATCAAAATTAGGTTACTGCATGGCAGCTTGGCATGACCATCTGTCTGTCATATGTAGGTCAAGCATGAATAAACAAGGCCATCAAATCCCTCAGGTTCTTTACGAGCTAATCATGATATAGAAGAACAGTGAACCTGCCATAAGATCCTTTCACGAATAATACATGATATAGTGGACAAACAATATAACAACACTAACATAAAAGAAACCAAATACCGCAGAAGAGGAGAGCCTACTCACCGAAGAGGAACTGTGTCCTTCTGCTTGGGTTGCATGAGCTACAGGCAGGGTGTCTATTTATGGTGGGCTGAGCTGCTCGAGTTGCGGCTATTCGATTGACCTTAAGCCAATCTATCCATGTGTTATGGAGTTGGTGAGCACACGTCCATGGCATTGACCGATCAAGATTCATCCACCGGTGGAAGCCAAATCAACCATGCTTCCAACTCTTGGCAGATTCTTCCGAAAAAAGAGTCATCTTCCGAAGACTGAGACTTTCAAAGCCATTAATTGATTGCAAAGAAGAAGAAGAAGGAGAGACCAAATTCTGGTATCCTTTGCCTCGGAGCATCTTTGTCGCCACCAACCTTAACGTCAAACGTTCACGTAGCGTCCGATTTGTCCCATGCAGATGCCACTATGGCGCCGTGATATTGGACTGCTTGGCAAAGTCGAACGATGCATGCGTTAGATTTCCCCCTCCTCTTTGGTGCTTCCCACTCGTTGTCACTCCAAGCGTACGCCATGCTCAAACTTCTATACAAGTAGCAGGTAGGTTGCTGACAGTGGGTTTCACTGAACTCTCTGTCATGTAGACCTCCATGGATTGATTGAATGAATGCTTTGCGAGATACCAAATTCTCTTTTTACGATCCAACACAATGTATCAGCTGCATGCTCGATGGCATCTTCGCAGACCAGACGTCTGGGACAAGTCGACTCCTTTTTCTTCGACGTGGTCCTCCGGAAACCGCTGCATCGATGTCTTTGAGTGCAGAACTTAGTTGACTCGATCTAAGCTCGGTGGTGTCCATCGAAGCATGGAAACGATCATCTTCTTGTTCTCCATGGCCACCGGATTTGCAGCGAGAAGAACATGCTCACAACTTGTAAATTAAGCTCATGGAATCATCACTATCGAACAAAACGTCTGCTTGGTTTTGTAATAGGTTCATTGTCAATAGCATTCACAGTAATAAATGATTCGATTGGGCGATCAAAAATTCAAGAAGCCAAAACATCCTCTCATAATGTAAAGAAAATTCAAAATCGAGACATAATTAGGCAGTAGAAAAGAAGAACATGTACAAGTCATTTTTCCCAGAAGAACATCTATTAAGACCTTACGTTTCTACCAAAAGACCTTGAGCAAGTCATTTTCGAGGATTAGAAAAAATGTCCTCCCAAACAATAGTACAGTTGTCAATCTTAGCTTTCCTGGCAGTCTGACTTGTAACGTGCAAAGGTGATTTAAATGAATTATAATAAAAATTATTTTATTTTTCTAGAAATACGGATAATGTGCTGTTGTCGAACCAATGATTAGGCCATCTAGTCGTCGATGCTTTGGAGTGTTTTCCGCTCGGTCGTGACGATCCTCGAACATGCGATTAGGCCCGATCTAATCCGTTTTCGATGCTCCTCCGAGCGAGTGTAATTTTACTTTTTCGCTTTTCGATCCTTGTAGGATGTAGCTCCTCAAACATGCAGCGTACACGGGTTGGACGTCGATCGGCACAATGCGCCCGTTTCGAGCTTCGAGGGAATCGGGCAATTTTGTCCCCGAGATGACTTGGACCCCTCCGAGGTCGTGTCCAATAAATGTTGCCATCAATTCCTACACTTCTCCCCTAGAGCCAGACATGTTTTGGAGCCCAAATGTCGCCGGTTGTGCCATTTGTTGCGCGGGAGTTAATGGGCTATTTTTTTCTTTGCAAATCTTATAAACCTCTTCTTGAGCATTGTGGTGATCAATTTGGGGATGGGCCGGACTAGGCATTGTTGGTCATTTTCGCCCTCTAGTTCCCCTTTGTCATCTCGGACCTACTTTGCCAGGAGCTGGTCGAGTGGGCCCAATTTGAGGCACATATCGGGATGTCTTCTTCCTCATCATCCTCAAATTGGGTTGGTGCTGTTCTCGACTCGCGTAATGGACTAATCAATAGATCGGTGAGTCGATCTCGGAGAGCTCTAGGATAGAAGTGGTTAGTTCGGGTCCTCGGGTGGTGTGCGATCCTCGACGAACTCTAAGGCCTGATCAACTTGGGCCTCCAAGTTGATCGAGTAGACTAGGTCAAGGCACTGCTTGGGGAAATATTTCGCCATCCTATGAATCTTGGCGGGGAATCTAGCGATGTGTTGGCGGGAAACCGATATCACGTGCATCCAATGAGGCGTCTGACAACGTGATGGCGGGAAATCGATATCACGTGTATTCGATAAGTAGTTCCCGTCGCACGTGACTTTTATCAAGAATTTTTGTTGGTACGCACGTTAAGGCGAGAACCAGGGGGGCGACATGCTTGGCGAGGTGCGCACCAATAAATGTTGCCATCAATTCCTACTTGGGGCCCATGGTTTTTCCTTATAAGCCTCTTCTTGTGTGTGGGGAGGTCATTGCGCTCCCCTCTAGTCCCCTTTTGTCGTCTCGGAACATCGGTGCCCAATTTAAGGTCGGGATGTCGACCTCATTCCTCGAGTCGAAGAGGTCAATTGACCACGGAGATGCTCTTGAAGTAGGGCTGGGTGGTGTTCCCTCGGCATCAAGTGATGAGGTGGATCGTGAAGAACTCTTGGATCCGATTCGAAACCGTTATCATCCAATGGTGGGGATTTTGACCCATTCCCTGAAGGATTCCAGATGGTGCCTAACGGGGCTAAGGTTCCCCTTGCATCCCGTGATTGTAAAGTATTCAATGGTGGGGATTTCCTGCGGGAGAGTGATGGGAGAGTGCCAAAGGGCAGGTATTGAACCGACCCGAACACTATTCTTAGTGTGTTTTCTCTTGTACAAGGGTCGGGGCGGATATTGTTTGATCGCCTGAGGTGGGTTTAGAATCAGTGGTGCCCCTTCTAACAACAAGGGGTGGAAAGTGTGCCACTTTTATGTGAGCTACAGCCGAGGATGGAGGTTCTTGTTAGATAATATGACCCTATTTAATTAGGTAAGATATATTAAAAATATGATTAGATTCTGATTATGGTTATTGGCTAATAGAAAGCAAGTCCAATTAAAGTAGGATTCCTTAGGGGATGCCCTTGATGTGAGGAAATCTCCTAATATCTTATCCTAGACCCTCTGCTCTCGCCTATAAATAGACAGGACCCTAGGGATGCATTAGATGAGAGAACATAAGAAGAGAGAAGAAGAGATAAGAGGATGTGATTGAGAGATTACAGTTTTTCTCTTAATCTCCATATTATAGTTTCTCTCAATCTCCCTAACCAACAATCTAAGTGGTCCTGTGAAGAATAGGAAGAGAGGAGAAGGTAAGTCTAGTTCTTCTTGTAGATTGATATTTCAGATCTGACGATGATATGCTTGTGGATCAAATAAAGTTTATTTCTCTGAACAACAACGAAAGGTACGCATTGTAACATTATTTAGATCCATTACTATTTGATTTCAGATTTTGGCATTAAAGTTTTTTTGCATAACAGATAGCATGATTATAGATTTTATACTAACAATTGGTATTAGAGCCAAGGTTTTTGAAATCAAATACTTTCGGATCTATTTGTTAGCATCTTTCGCTTACGAAAGAAGAAGCTAATCGGATTTTTGTTTACGATGTATGAAAGATTCGTCAAGTATTATCAATATGTATTGCAAGCTATTTGGTTTTGTCGCTTGATTACTAATGATGTTAGCGAAGCAACGAGTCGTTGTGCAGCATTGTTGTCGAACTCGCTGCGTACGATCGGCAGATCTGTTGGTGGCAACAACTGCATTGGGTTGCAGATTGATCGCGTGAAGGCAACGGTTGCATGAGGATAGCAGTCGCGCTCGGGCACAGACCGTGTCTAAGCAGCGACCATGCGTGAGCACAGGCCATGCCATGCGACGACCGGGCACGGGCATAGGTCGTGCCCAGCGACGACAACAGCTTGTGAGCATAGTCGCGCGTCGATGACCCTACGAGGAAGAGACCGTGCCACACTAGCAATGGCCACACGTCGGTACAGGCAACGCCGCACAAGCGACACCCACCCTTGCGCAGAGGCGGCATCACAGCACAAACGCACGCGTCGCATCGACAACAACGCGAATCGTGCATGCATGACGGCAGCGACACGACGCAAGGAAGAAGGCAAAATTTTTGGCAAAATTATAGTTTTACCATTAGGTTTTATAATCAAAATTACAGCTTTATCCTTCTTTATCTTATTAATACATTTTAGTATTTTGATAATTCTATCCTTTACAAATCTGGTTATAATAGTATATGTCCTATCAACATATTTATAGTTTTACCCTTATGTAATTGAGAATTTTTTATTTATATTCTTAATTATAAAATTGATCAATAAAATTTAATTAAATTTGATCATGATTATATTTTGATTAATGATTAAATTTAATTTTTGATCAAATATAGAAAGGATTAAGTTTTGATCAATTTTTTTGGTTTTGATCGACTTTTTTAATTGGGCTAATATTTAACCCAATTATGGGCTTGCCCAAATTAAATAAAATCAACTGGTTAAATTTATTATTTTATTAAAAAATTATATGCTATTATTTTTTTATAGTTTTTCTCATATGATTTATTAATTACATGTGGTAAATAAAAATCTAATTATTGTTCTTGATATTTATTTAGTTAATCACATGTATATATTTAAAATTCTGAAATCACAGTTATCTTTCACATAAAGATTTTTCATGATTTATGTGTTATCATGATTATAGTTATCATATGAGTTTTTTTTATACCGATCAATATTTATAAATTATTGATTGTAACTTATAAATAAAATCTAATTATTATTTTTAGATATTTGTTTGATTATGTATATATATATTTAAAATTATGAAATCATAGTTATCTTTCATATGAATACTTTTCATGATTTGTGTTATCATGATTATAGTTATCATATGAGGTTTCTTTTATGCTGATTAATATTCAATAATTTTTAAAGTTGTTATTCTATTATTGAATTGCTTCAGCATGAATCAAGATTAAAGAAAGTTGATGAATATTATTTGTAATTTATCTTCCTAAGTTTTATCTGACCAGTAACTCTCAAAGTAACTTGAGATGATAGGCTTATGAGATATGAATTACAATAAAGGCCTTATCATTTATAGGACATTTTAGATTGTATTTTATATTTTTGTATTGGTCCTACAGCTACCAAAGTGACCTAGACTAATAATTTATAAAATATATTATGGAGTTGATCCTAAATGACATTAAAAAAATTTAGTGAATATTATTTATAATTTATCTTCCTAAGTTTTATCTGACCAATGGCTGCCAAAGTAGTTTGGGATGATAGGCTTATAAGATATGAATTACAATAAAGTCTTATCATTTATAGGATATTTTAGATTATATTTTATATTTTTGTATTGGACTTGCCGTCACCAAAATGATCCAGATCAATAATTTATAAAATACCTTATGGAATTGGTCCTAAATGACATTAAAGAAAAATAATATTCATAATGACACACATAATTAAGAGATTTAGATAATCCCAAAGGATAATCTATTTTGAATAATTATGTGATGGGGTAGGATGATACTGTTTTAGATATATTTGTAGTATAAATATAATTTTTATATGGTTCAAATCAAATATTATAGAAATTATTTTTCTAATATTTAGTGGATTAATTTGATTCTTCAACATATGTTGCCAATAATAGAGATTCATTTTAATAATTAAAAAAAAAGATAAAACTAAAGGAGAATGAAATATTTATTGATACAGGGAATCATCTTAAAGTGAAAGTGATAGTAGTTTATATTTATCACCTATGTCTAAAGATGGTTCATTTGATGAATCTTCAAGATCCATGCTATATTATTATAATTCTAAAAATTTAGATTCTTTACCTAGAATTATTAGAATATTATTTCTCTTTTGGTTGTTGTGAACTTAGTATGATTCAATAAAGGTTAATCTTTGAATTATGTATAAAAGTCTATACAAAATTAATATGAATCTTAAGTTTACATTGATCCTATAATTAAATATTAAAAATAAAATATGATTTCATAAACTCCTTAAGATTATATTTATATCTATGGGTCACTTTATATTTTCATCTCATTAAAGAGAGACATTTTATGACCATATAGATAACCTATTGAGATATAATTATATATATCTAATTCATGTAAAGTCTTAAGCCGTTGACACTCTTAAAGTGTGCATAAATGAGGTCGAGAGATAATTAGATAGAAAAGTTAAAATCATCATATCTGATATGGGTGATGAATTTTATGGTATTTATGATGAATCCAATTACAATTCTAGTTCATTTACTAGATTCTTGGAAAAGTTTAGTATAATTTACCAGATATAATTTACCAGATATGATTACTAAAAGGTATAATCGTATGCTTATAAATATGATTAAGAGCATAATATGTTATTCTTTTATACCCAATTCAATGTGAGAAGAAGCTATAAGGACAAATATGTATATCTTAAATGAGGTTTCTAGTAAATAAATTACATGACTTCTTTTGAGTTATGCAATGATAGAAAACCTAACTTAAGATATTTATATATTTGAGATTGTCCTATAGAGATAAGGATCTTTAACTCACATAAAAGAAAATTAAATTTAATAACTATTTTTAATATTTTATTATTTATTCAGAAAGTTTAAAAGGGTACATATCTTATTTCTTTAATTATAATACAAGGATAGTTAAATTTAGTAATATAAGGTTCCTATAAATTAGCGAATCAGTGAGAGTGAAAATCTCAAATTTTAATATATAGGAGATGCATGTTGATACTCTTTTATTATTCTAGAGATTGTTATTAATCAAATTATTAAATAATTTGATAAAAGTGAACAACAAAATAACGCTAGTCATATGTGCCTGCAAGCCAATCACATAAGTGATGGCACTTGTGACTTGATATGCACTTTTTCTCTTTACTTATTATTAGCGTTTTATCTTTATCTTTCGTGTTGCATATATTGTGATGTCCTTGGATCTATGCAATGGAATCGGATCGTGATGAGATCACGATAATGAGACCGATTTACCTTTAAACATAGACCCTGAATTATCCTGGTCATAGGTCACTCGAGAAGGACATCGAGATAACCCGGATAGACTGTGTGTCTTTGTATACTCGTCCATATGATGTCGCTCCCGTGAAGGCTTTACTAACAGTGGTATTAGAGCGAGGTTGTTCGTGCGAAGATCGGATCTTAAACTACGTGTGTTGTGTTTTGGATCTATTTTTGACACCAAAATCGTTGGCGCAAAAAGACTAGGAAGGGCAACAACTATTGTTGCCCTTCTTGTGTTTGCCCAAGGTTATTATGTTGACAGTAGCAACCGCCAACCGACGTTCTTTGGCAGTAGGGGCACCAATGGCTGCATGTAGGGCAGCGCCTGCGAGCGTTGCGCCCGCGGGACAATGCCGCGAGGCGTCGACATCGCCTGCATGGATGGCAGGCGCCGCCACCCGGCGGCCTCCTCACAGATAGGCCACCGCCAAGAGGTGGCGGCCATGCAACGCAATGACTAGGGGTGAGGAGTTAGGGTTTTAGGGTAAAAGACGATTTTACCTCTCCAAATTTTAGAAATTCTAGATTTTGTCCCCTTTGATAGAATTACCAAAATACCCTTTTGGTCGAATTACCAAAATACCCCTGGGAATTCAAAATTTCTCTTTATGTCTCTGATTTCAAAAAAAATAAATATATTAATTAAATAGTTTAATTAACTATTATTTTCTTTATTTGGTAGTCCTATAAAATAACATATACATGTGATGTATGATGTGGACAGATGATCATGGACCTGTGATGTGATGTATGTATATGTGATTATTATTATTGGGGCCTGCGAGCCTCTATTATTTTCTCATTTATTGTCGGGCTTGCGTGCCTGTAATTATGTTGTAATTACATCAGGAGGCGCAGCAGTAGCGTAACTCACGAGGCCGAGACAGATGATCCGACGCATGGAGATGCGTTGAGATGCCGACGGATTCGACGAAATGAGATGGACGATCACAGGGCATAGAGATGCGCCGAAGTACACATAGATCTTGATGTGAGTGATTGGGCCCACTCGCTCGGGCCTGATCACATTAGGATATGGTCCATGATCATCTAGTGTGATTGCTCATGTGATGTGTGATTAGATATACACTTACTAGATATGTATATATATATATATTTACATGCGATGTAGATATATATATTAAATATGTATGTGTGTGACACATTATGTTAGGAGACCAAATCAAAAATCCTCTCCATTAATAATATTAAGTCGATAAACGTGAGACAATTAGATTGACCCACGTGGCCTTCCATCGTTACAGGTAGGAACCGATTCCCGATGTAGGTTGAGTTGGTCGAGTCCCTCGAGACTCACCTATATCGCGTCTCGCTATCTTATCTATGACATAGAGATGTCATCGATGACCTGAGGACATGGTATGCTTGGTCGAGTCCCTCGAGAGTATATTACCGAATCAGACTCATCTTGTAATGATGGTATGACTTAACCGAACATCATAGTTAGTCGAGTCCCTCGAGGCCATGGTGGTTCGGAGGCCGAACAAGATGAGAATCATAAGGAGTTGTGATTGGCAAGAGTTGCCCACCTTTACGGGCTTAACGTGATTGGTCGAGTCCCTCGAGGTTACGTTAAGACGCTGATTGGATCCTGATCCCCACTAGAGATCCGCCGGGGGTCTCCGATTCATATACCAGAGGGTGTTGTGTGTCTCGTCAAAAATTAGTGAGAGTACATTAAAATAGAAGTCCTTATCTTAACTGTTTAATTTTTGTAAAGTCTACATGTTATTTATTTCTGCTACATCTTTAATTTCAGAAAAATATCACTTTCAAATCCTTTACGTGGCATACGTGATGCCAATCGCCTCACTGGTCCAAATTATACGGATTGGCTTCACAATCTGAGAATCGTTCTCATAACGGAGAAAATCGTATATGTCCTTGATATAGTGATCCCTACGCCCGACGAAGGGGCAAGCAAGGATTAGATCGCTCATTATATGAAGTACTTAGATGATTCTACTCTTGCTCAGTGTTATATGTTGTCCTCTATGACTACTGAGTTACAGAGACAACATGAAAATATGGATGCTAATTCCATACTCTTGCATTTCCGTAAATTGTTTGAGGAACAGGGGGAAGAACTCAGCGATATAAAATATCAAAGAGTCTTTTCCGTGTCAGGATGACTAAGGGGACACTGGTTCAGAACCATGTCCTTAAGATGATTGAGTGGATCGAGAAACTCACAGTTCTAGGAATGGTCCTATAGGATAACCAATGTGTGGATCTTGTGCTTCAGTCCCTACCAGATTTCTTTTCTCAGTTCATAATGAATTTTAATATGAACAAACTTAAGGTGACCCTCCCAGAACTCCTCAATATGTTGAGAGAAGCAGAGAGCACCATCAAGAAAGAGAAGCCGGTTCTCTACACTAGTGAGACCAGAAAGAAAAGGAAGATTGAGAAGACCCTTAAGAAGGGCAAGGATAAGGGCAAAATGGGTAAGATAAAGGTTACCAAGAAAGACCCAACAAAGGACAAAGGCCAATGCTTCCACTATGGCAAAGATGGGCACTGGAAGAGGAACTACAAAGAGTATCTTGCAGAAAGGGCGAAATAGAAGCTTGGAGAAGCTTCAGGTACATTCATGATCAGTCTCCATTTGTCAGAATCTTATGATAACACATGGGTATTGGATACCATGAGTGCTTATCATATCTGCAATTCGTTGCAGGTTCTGGTAGGACCTAGGAGATTAAACAGAGGCGAGATGGACCTTAAGATGAGCAATGGAGCAAAAGTTGTGGTAGTGGCTAGTGGCAAAGTCACTTTACATCTGCTTGGTAGAGCTTTTATTGCATTAGATGCATGCTATTATGTTCCTTCTATTATCAAAAATATTATTTCCATTTCATGTTTGATAGTTAGTGGATATAAATTAGTTTTTGAGAACAATGTTTGTTCAATAATATTAGATGATCAGATCATCACGAGAGGAACATTGTATAATGGTTTATTTATATTAAATACAGCTCTATATATCATGAGCATAAGTGAGTCTAAGAGGAAACGAGAAGAGGTGAATAACGCATATCTTTGGCATTGTAGGCTAGGTCACATCCACGAGGGAAGGATTCAAAAGTTGCTAAAAGATAGATATCTAGATCCATTTGACTATGAGTCATATGCGACATGTGAACCTTGCCGTCGGGGAAAGATGACCAACTCTCCATTTAGTGGAACTGGAGAGAGAGAGCCACTAAGTTACTAGAACTCATACATAGTTATGTATGTAGTCCCATGTCGACTCATGCCATAGGTGGTTACTCCTACTTCATTACTTTCACTGATGATTTCTCAAGATACGGACATGTGCACTTGATAAAGTACAAGTCTGAAGCTTTGGAGAAATTCAGAGAATATAAAAATGAAGTGGAGAACCAAACAGGAAAGAGTATTAAAACCATTCGATCAGATCGAGGAGGTGAGTACTTGAGTACAGAGTTCACCCAGTTCCTCAAAGATTATGGAATCTTATTCCAATGGACACCTCCTTATACACCATAGCTTAATAGTGTATCAGAAAGGAGGAATCACACACTGTTAAACATGGTGTGTTCCATGATGTGTTTCACCAACCTACCCATCTCATTCTGGGGATATGCCATAGAGATCGCAGCTTACCTTCTGAATAGAATTCTAACCAAGTTAGTGATGTCTACTCCATATGAGATATGGAATGGGAAGATGCCTGATCTTAAGATTGTTAAGATTTGGGGTTGCCCTGCCCACGTTAAGAGACACAACCCTAACAAGTTGGAATCCAAAATGGAACGGTGCAAGTTCGTGGGATACCCCAAGGAAACTTGTGGGTATTATTTCTATCACCCTGATGACCAAAAGGTTTTTATAGCCAAGAGAGCAGTGTTCCTTGAGAAGGAACACATTCTTGGTGGAGATAGTGGGAGCATGATAGAATTGAGTGAGGTTGGAGAACCTAGCTCAAGCACCATTCCACAGTCAGAGTCTGTCCAGATACCTAACACACAAGTTCCAACTTTACATAGGTCCGATAGAGTATCCCATCCTCTTGAGAGATATGTGGGACATATCAGAAGAGAGGATGTTGAGGATATTGATCCTCAGACCTACGAGGAGGCTATTATGAGCATAGACTCCGGGAAATGGCAAGAAGCCATGAATTCAGAAATGGATTCCATGTACTCCAACAAGGTTTGGAACCTAGTTAATGCACCCGAGGGTATTGTACCCATTGGCTACAAGTGGATCTTCAAAAAGAAGATTGGAGTAGATGGAAAGGTAGAGACCTATAAAATAAGGCTAGTGGCTAAGGGGTATCGTCAAAGGCAAGGTGTTGACTATGATGAAACTTTCTCACCTGTAGCCATGCTAAAATCCATTTGAATTTTATTGGCTATTACAGTACAGTATGATTATGAGATCTGACAGATGGACGTCAAAACCACATTCCTTAATGGTAACCTCGAGGAGGAGGTGTATATGATCTGACTGAGGATTCGTGTCTAGGGATAACCCAGATAAGGTGTGCAGGTTGCTTAGGTCCATTTATGGATTGAAGCAAGCTTCCTGAAGTTGGAACATAAGATTTGATGATGCGATCAGATCTTATGACTTCGTTAAGAACGAAGATGAGCCTTGTGTGTATAGAAAAGTAAGTGGGAGTACTATCACCTTTTTGGTATTATATGTGGATGACATCCTGATCATTGGGAATGATGTAGGAATGCTCTCCACAGTAAAGACTTAGTTATATAGGCACTTCTCTATGAAGGACTTAGGGGATGCATCCTGCATATTTGGGATACGGATCTATAGAGATAGATCCAAGAGGATGCTTGGCTTGTCCCAATCCAGGTACATAGACACCATTGTCAAAAGGTTTGGCATGAAAAATTTCAAGAGAAGTCTCATACCAATGAGACATGGAATATCACTTTCTAGGAGTATGTCTCCAAAGACTCCTAAAGAAAGGGCACACATGGATATGATACCATATGCATTAGCGATAGGATCTATCATATATACTATGCTATGTACCAGGCCTGATATAGCGCATGCTTTGAGTGTCAGGAGCAAATATCAAGCAGATCTAGGCTTGGAGTACTGGAAAGCAGTAAAAAGTATCCTTAAGTACTTGAAAAGGACTAAAGATCTTTTACTAGTATATGGAAGTAGTAGCCTCAGGGTTGAGAGCTACATGGACTCGAGCTTTCAGTCTAATGTCAATGATAGCAAGTCTAATTTAAGGTATGTGTTCACCCTGAATGGAGGAGTAGTCTGTTGGAAGAGTTCCAAGCAAGACACTACTGTTGACTCGACCACAAAGGTGAAATACATTACTGTGTTAGAGGTAAGCAAAGGAGGGAGTTTGGATGAAGAAGTTCATCATAGATCCAGGAGTCGTCCCGAGTAGCGAGGAGTCGATTCCCTTAAATTATGATAAATATGGGGTGATTACTTAAATAAAGGAACCCGGGTCTCATCAGAAGTGTTCTGAGGAGGTTCCAACTTATTAGAGAGATCGTGGCCCGAAGAGATGTAGTAGTGGAAAAAGTTTCATCCGAAGATAACATTGCAGATCCACTAACAAAGCCATTGACTCAGATTGTCTTTGAGCGTCACAGAGGTCCGATGAGGATTAGACATGTTTGTGATTGGCTTTAGGTCAAGTGGGAGATTGATAGTCATATGTGCCCTACAAGCCAATCACATGAGTGATAGCACTTGTGACTTGATATGTACTTTTTCTCTTTGCTTATTATTAGGTGTTTTATCACTTTATCTTGCATGTTGCATATATTGTGATGTCCTTGGATTTGTACAATGGGAATTGGATCATGATGAGATCACGATAATGAGACTGATTCACCTTTAAACATAGACCCTGAATTATCCTAGTCATAGGTCACTCGAGAAGGACATCAAGATAACCGGATAAACTGGTATGCTGCATACCCATCCATATAATGGAGGTAGCTGGTCTCATAGCTACTCGTGTGGGGACACTAAGGGTACAGTGTAGGTGCTCATTGGGGAATAAGTTCACTGATTGATTCACCTACGGAATGTTGGATGGTTATTGATACCTCACGTCAGAGAGTGATTCCATAGTCCCAGTAGTGTATTTGGTCCTTAGACTTGAGACACCAAAGATGTCCTGTATGAGTACTCCACTCTTTGATACCGGACTTATAGGTTTGGAAAGTTTCAGATCTAGTACAGCCGGGTATTGGGAGTGGTAGCCAACCTTACAAGGGCTATTGAGTGTCAATAGAGGATCATCCGCTCTCGGTATCATGAGAGGAATATCCTACGTGTTCTTGCTCGAACAAATCCTTGGCCAAGGTTATTCGGATTAAGAGAGAAAGAGTTCTCCGGGAGAATCCGACAAGAGCAAGACTCGAGGAGAGACCGTATGAGTCTGACAGTACCATGCCTGGTATAGGGTCTCTGGGATATTAGATGGATGAGGGACTATAGATACATGATAACTGAGGACAGATATGTCCAAAGGATTGGATTCCCTTGTATCGTCTCGGGGCCGTGGCGTAGTGGCCTGGTACGTCCGCAGTCGATGAGTTGGGTGAATTATTATAGAGATATTAATTCACTAAGTCAGAAGGAGTTCTGACAAGTATGACTCATGGCTACCTTCGATATTAGGCCTAGAGGGTCACACAAATATGATAGGTGTTGCGACGAGTAGAGGCTCGGATATGAGATATTCGTTGAACCCCTATATTATTGGATATCCATTAATCCCTAAATTATTGGATCCTGAGATGAGATCCAATAATTGCTAATAAGAGATTATTGGGTAGAGACCCACTAATCCAAGAGGCTTGGGTAATTGGATGGAGATCCAATACCCAATAGGACAAAAGATCCATTAGGGTTTTCATGGGACCTCTATAAATAGGAGAGAAACCAAAGCTCTATAGGTGGGGTTTCTTTTGGTAGTCACCTCCTGTTCTCCTCTCCCCTAGAGAGAGAGGTGCATCGTTGTAATCTTTGTCGTATGGATACCAGCTAGAGAGGAGGATGCTTGACCTCCTTCATCCTCTCCCACTGATATGCAGGAATTTAGGGATATATGATCTCCCTAGGTATCTTCTTTTACACATGCAGTTTTGCGAATTTGTTTTCTGATGCACCGATCTTTACACGATGACGAAAACTTTCTACGGGAAATCTGGGGTTTTATTTTTTGTTCTTCTGCTACGCATATGATGTCGCTCCCCTTAAGGATTTACCAACAATAACATTATCAAACTGCCATATTATATTGATATCGTTGATAATGGTCTTGTAGAACAGTCACAATTGATAGCCTTGAGAATATCTCAATAGGAAAGGAATCTTGTCATTTATGATTATTATGTGGTATATCTATAAGAATTATATTTTGATGTAAGAATCAAAATGGATCCCTTATTATTTTCACAGGTCATGAAAAGTAATGATTCTGAAAAATAATATGATATAATAAAAGAAGAGTCAAATCAATAACCAAAATGATGTATGATGAATTCGTCGAATTGTCCAATAATTGTAAGAGTCTGTTATATAAATATGATTCAAAGGACAATGTCGAATGATATAATGGTCAGACTTTTAGTTTTTAATATGGTTATAGATTTTACTCATAAAAAATTTATCGATTATAACAAGTCATGTATTTGTTAACGGAACTCGATAAGAATCGTCATGATATTAGTGACTCATTATGAGTTTGAGTTACATCATAATGATATAAAAATAAATTTTTGATTAAAGATGTAGCTTTCATATGGGTTCCTCTGAATGACTCGTAGAGAAAATGAAAGAAATATAAATTTGGTATGTAAATTCCTGAATCTATTTATGATCTTAAACAAGCTTCTAGATAATGATATATAAAGTTTCTTGATATCATTAATTTTTTTAGATTTAAGAAAAATACTATTCATCAATATTCATATCTAAAGATTAGTAGGAGCAAGTTTATTATATTGATCATATATGTAGATAATATTTTGCATTGCCGATAGTGATCTTGGTTTATCACTAAACCAAGAAATTATCACTAAAATTTTTTAAGATGATTGATATGAATAAGACAACTTATATTATTAGTATTGAGATACTCAGGGATATATCTCAATGATTATTAAGACTGTCTTAGAAAGAATATATTAATCGAGTTTTGAGATGATTTAATATACAACTTTGTTCAATAAATCATAAAAGTAGAATTTTAGTCAAAAGTGAGTGCTTTAAAATGACTTTAAAAGTATCAGATAAAAAAAATATTCTTTATATATTCATAATTAAAAGTCTATGCTCAAGCCAATGTCAGAACATATATCAGTTTTTATAGTTAAAATACTAGATAGATATTTGAGTTATCTAGAAGTGAAAATATTAAAGAACTACAAAGAAAAATAATAAGATATCTGAAATGGATGAATGATTATATGCTCACATGTATGAAATTATATCACCTTGAAATGATAGTGTTTTTCATATGCTAATTCTACAAATTGCTTCAATAACAGGAAGTCCACCTTACAATTAGTATCTATCTCAATTAGAGAAATAATTTATTATGATATTATTATTATTAATGAAAGTTGATTTTGCAGTATGCTTTGAGGCCATTGATCAAACTTCATAACTACGAAATTTTTATCTCAGGACTTGGTATGGTCAGACTCAATTGCCAAGTCGCTGAAGATATTTTATGATATCGTAGTAGTTTCTTTCTCTAAGAATGGCAAGTACTATTGCATCTCTATACGTTATGGTGGAAAGTACTTGATGGTTAGAGAAGATGAATCCAGAAACATCTAATATCAATTAATTACTTGAGTTTCACTATATTGATTGTTGATCCATTTTCTTAAAGACTTATAGCCTAAAGTGTTTTAAAAGAACATGTTTTTATGATTGGGTTTGTAATTAACCCATAAAGGATATGGTGATGCATATTTAAGTGGACACTATAATTGATATTTTTACTTACGTACTTAAAGTTATTTATTTTTGCTATCATGTTCATAGTTATATATATACATATTATGGTTGAATATGATGATAAGATTGTCTTGACAAGACAAATTACAGAGATTATTTTGGACTGCATTAGGAAAGGCTAACAGTGTTGTGGTACATAGAAGGAAGTATGACATTAATGACATACAACCGCTATGACATGCATTGCTAGTAAGAATTAATGTAGTATTATTATATTCATTGGACTTATTAGCCTATTTTTAAAATTCACGCGCGTGTAAATTGTAGTTAAAATTTTAAAATCCAATTATGCAAAATTATTTTCAAATAAATTTTGTTTATTTATTTTGATTTTGAATATGTTTTGTATCTTACAAATTAATGAGCTAAGTGAGAGAATGTTAGATAATGTGACCCTATTTAATTAGGTAAGATATATTAAAGATATGATTGGATTCTGATTACGGTTATTGGCTAATAGAAAGGAAGTCCAATTAAAGTATGATTCCTTAGGGAATGCCCTTGATGGGAGAACCGTCTCTACTTGAAGTAGAGTTTATATATGCTTCGGATGACTGAAGGTATATCTATACTCTCACATCTTAATAAATTTGATTCCTTAGTTATGGATTTGGAGAATATAGATGCAAAAATTGATGATGAGAATAAGGCTCTATTACTTTTGTGTTCTCTCCCCCAATCCTTTAAGTATTTCTGTGATACTATGATTTATGGAAAAGAAATAATTTCGTATCAGGAAATTAAATCTGCATTAAAATCTAAAGAGAAGATAGATAGGGATATCACTGGGGAAAGTAGTGGGAATCAGGCTGAGGGTCTAGTTGTCGTGGGTAGAGAGCTGAAAAAGGAAATTTGACAGTAGTAGATCTAAATCTAGATCTAAATCCAGACATAGAAATTTGGAGTGCAGATATTGTCATAAAATGGGACACATTAAGGTTGATTGCTTTAAATTGAAAAATAAATTAAAACAAAAGGGAAAAATTGTTGAAAAAACTACTGAGTCTGCTGAAGCTAGTGTTGCGGCTGATGAAAATTTTAGAAATATTTTCTTTGCTACTGATGACAGGACAAAATCTAAAAATGAATGGATTTAGATTCGGGTTGTTCTTATCACGTGTCCCAATAGAGATTTGTTTTCCACATATGAATCTTGTAATGGTGGAATTGTTTTGATGGGCAATAATACTACGTGTGATGATATTAGTAAAGGTACAATCCGAATTAAAATACATGATGGTATTGTGAGAACGCTCACTAATGTTAGACATGTTCCTGATTTGAAAAAGAATCTTATCTCTTTAGGCACCCTAGAGGCTCTTGGGTGTAAATATGCAATTGAAGGTGGAGTTATAAAAGTTTCTAGAAATGCCCTTGTTGTTATGAAAGCTTGTAGGTCTGGTAGATTGTATATTTTGCAGGGAACTATTGTCACAGGCTCAGTTGCAGTCTCGTCATCATCATTGTCTGATCATGACATTACCAAATTATGGCATATGCGTTTGGGTCATATGAGCGAAAAATGTTTGAGCATATTGAGCAAAAGAGATCTTCTTTATGGACAGAGTACTGAGCCACTAGATTTTTGTGAACACTGCATTTTTGTAAAGCAGAAAAGAGTCAGCTTCAATTCTCCAACAGTTCACAAAACGAAAGGTACTGTTGACTATATTAAATCAGACCTTTGGGGTCCAGCTCGTGTTCAGTCTAAGGGTGGTGCCAGGTATATGTTGACTTTCATTGATGATTATTCCAGGAAAGTTTGGATTTATTTTCTGAAGCATAAAAATGATATTTTTCTAACCTTTAAACAATGAAAGGCTTTGATTGAGAAGCAAACAGGTAAACAGATTAAGCGGCTTCGAATAGATAATGTCATGAAATTTTGTGAAGGTGACTTTGATGAATTCTGCAAAATTGAAGGAATTATTCGGCATCGCACTGTTAGGATGACGCCTCAGCAAAAGGTGTGGTCGAACATATGAATAGAACACTCTTAGAAGAGCAAAGTGTATGATCTCAAATGCAGAGTTGACAAAGGACTTTTGGGCAGAGGCGATTAATATGGCCTGTTACGTTGTCAACCGCGCTCCTTCTGCAGCACTTAATTTTAAAACTCCGAGAAAGTTTGGTCAGTACTCCTACGATTACTCGATTTTAAAATCTTTGGGTGTCCAAAGATACATGCATGTAAATGAAGGAAAATTAGAGCCTCGAGCTAAAAAGTGCATTTTCCTTGGGTATGCTTCTAGGTGAAAGGATACAGATTATGGTATCCTGATCCCAAATCCTCAAAATTTATAATCAATAGAGATGTTACTTTTGATGAATTATCTATGTTATGTTATCTTCTAAAGAGGAATCTATTAGTTGTACAAATGATAGTACGCAGAAGGAGGTGGAACTTGAGATTGGTAGTTCTGAATCTCTTCAATCGAACTCTTCTACTCAAAGAATGCCAGTAGATGGTCCCAGAGTCTCTAATGACGAAGATGATCCAGAGGGAGAGCAATATTCCATAGCCAAGGATAGACCACGGAGAGATATTCGACCACCACAAAGATATGTAAATTTGGTTGCATATGCTTTTATGCATTGTAGAAGAAATAGGTGGAGTGATGAGCCTACTACCTACTCAGATGCGTTTCTTGTGATGATTCCGCTAAGTGGTTGATTGCGATGAATGAAAAATTAAATCTCTCCATCGAATAGAACTTGGGATCTTGTGAAGCCACCTTCAGGTAAGAAAATTATTGGATGCAAATGAGTCTTCAAAAGGATCGAAGGTATTCCAGGGGTTAAAGATGCAAGGTACAAAGCACGATTGGTTGCAAAGGGCTATAGTCAGGTATATGGTATTGATTTTAATGACGTATTTTCACCTGTTGTTAAACATAGCTCTATTCGTGTTTTGCGTACTTGAGTTGCCATGTATGATTTGGAATTGGAGCAACTTGATGTCAAGACAGCTTTCTTACATGGTGAACTTGAAGAGTAAATTTACATGGAGCAACCTCATGGTTTTGAAGTTGACGGTAAGGAAGACCATGTTTGCTTATTAAAGAAATCCTTGTATAGATTGAAGCAGTCTCCAAGACAGTGGTATAAGAGGTTTAATTCTTTTATGTTGGGTCATGGTTATACAAGGAGCATGTATGATAGTTGTGTCTACTTCCGGAAGTTAAATGATGGCTCTTTTGTGCATTTGTTACTTTATGTTGATGACATGCTTATTGCAGCTAAGAATTTGTAGAAATTCACAAATTATGTATGAAAGTTCCATATTCTAGTGCCATCGGCAGTATTATGTATGCAATGGTTTGTACTCGTCCAGATATTTCACAAGCAGTCAGTGTGGTTAGTAGATATATGTCTTGTCTGTTAGGGATCGAGCGGCACTAAGAGGGGGGGTGAATTAGTGCAGCGGATAAAACGATAGATTTTTCAGCGTTTAAAACAAGCTTCGAAAACTTCGTATGATGAAAGCAACATTTCGTTTGAACCCGGAAAGATTGCGTTTTAACTTTAAAGCTTGCGTACGAAGATGAAATGGAAGTGGAGTACGTAAAATAAAGGCTTGCAGTAAAGTAAAGAGATAAAACAAAAATTTAAACACTCACACAATCAAGACGCAACAATGTATAGTGGTTCGGTCAAAGTGACCTACATCCACTTCCGAAGCCTTCTCCGATGAGGCTCCCTTCTTTCACTACCAAATCCTTTGAAGGGGAAGGATCAAATACCCCTCTTATAACCCTTTACAAGTGGTTCACACTCTTACAAGATTTCACAAGAAGAATGAGGTGAACACTTAGCAAGAATGAGACTTTTCAAGACTTAAAACTAAGATTCTAACTTCTCAAAAGGGTTCACTTTTCAGCTGAGAAAGAAGGGGTATTTATAAGCCTCAAAGTGATTCAAATTTGGAGCCTAAACTTGGAGCCAAAAATTTGAATCTTTTGAATTTTTTCGGTGTTGTCAGTCCTGGCAGACTGACACACCCAGGTAGTGCTACCGCCTCAGCCAGGCGGTGCTACCACCTGTTTTCAGTATGGCAGTAGACTGGTGCTACCTTTGGCTACAATACCTGGAAGCTCTGATTGCTCGGACTACAATACTGGGTTACAAGACTCTGAAGAGATGCACATAGCATGCATGCATGCTTCAGGTGCTGCTGGTGCTACTAGGCGGTGCTACCACCCAGCATGCATGCACGTAGCAGCACGTATGTTGCTGGCGGTGCTACCGCCCAGCATGCATGCATGCATGCACACATCTTCAAGCACATTGATATTCTGGGCTCCACCACCCAAAGACAAATCTACATTTGGTTTGGGAAAACTTAGCCCAAATCGGTTCCAAACAAGGCCCAATGGGCCCATACTTGGTTAAAGGATTAACCCCTAATCCTAACCCAAATTGATGTGCTAACTATGAAATTAAAGACATTCCTAAGCTATTACAAAGTCCGCAAGTCAAGTCTTCTTCCAAGCAAGCTTAGGTGAACTTCCCAGCGGTCTTCCGACGATCCTCGGAAACCATCCTGCGGACTCGGCAAGCTCTCGGACTCCACGATGATTTTGGCGAGTTCCCCAAGCTTCTTTGGCAAGCTCCGATCTTTCTTGGCAAGCTCCGCGAACTTCCGGCGAACCTCCGCTGAACTTCCGAAAACCCTTCGGCAAGCTCCCTACTCGTTCTCGGCCAGTTCCGACAGCACTCCCAACGAATCTTCAGACTTCCATCGAACACTCGAACTCCTAATGATCCATCGCACTTGACTTCGACCCTTGGTTTCGCTTTACGTCTTCATCCCTTTCGTAGTTACTCCTACACAAACAAACACCAAAAACTCTACTTCGATCTAGACAGTTATTACAACGCGAATTGACATTCAGTTGCCTGGCACATCATTGGTCGGCGCTTCATCCGATCCTTCGGCACATCGCCCTCTCTAGCGGCTTGTTGCGCAATCCACGGTTAACCTCCGCAACCTCGATATCCATGGCGCAACTCCGCACTTCTTGGCCCGATGCCCGACGTACGAAGCCTCCTGCCGATAGTCGACCGAACCTCTAGCTCGACATCCAATATCCTGACGTGATCACCTCCGGCGTAACGTCAATTCCTCCAGCGTCAACTGTCTAGCCCTGCGTAACTCAACACGTAGTTAGACCACAAATCACACTCAATTAGTTTCATCATCAAAATCCGAGATTCAACATTGTCCGGGTAAAACACATTGGCAGGCTATGAAGTGGATTCTCAGATACTTGCAAGGGACTTCAGATGCTTGTTTGGAGTTTGGGAAAAATCATGACACTTTGATTGGTTTCGTCGACTCTGATTATGCTACGGATCTTGATAAATGAAGATCTCTGACATGCTATGTATTTTGCGTTGGCGATTGTGTAGTTAGTTGGAAAGCTTCTTTACAACCTGTCATGGCTTTATCTACTATAGAGGCAGAGTATATGGCAGTGATAGAGGCGATCAAAGAAGTTTTATAGTTAAGAGGTTTGTTCGGTGAATTATGTCAGTATCAAGGTGTTACTACAATTTACTGTGATAGTCAAAGTGCTATTCATTTGACTAAAGACCAGATGTATCATGAGAGGACGAAACATATCGATGTGAAGTTTTACTTTATTCGGGATACCATTGCCGAGGGAAAGGTCCTTGTTCAGAAAATTCAAACGAAGGATAATCCAACTGATATGCTTACAAAGCCTCTTCCAATTTATAAGTTCAAGCAGTGCTTGGACTTGATTGGTATTCATTGTTAGTGATTGTCCGTTGGGGCTTTTGTGAAGAAGGTAGAGCAAGTTCTGCAAAATTGTCAATGTTGGGACATGCCAAGGTGGAGATTTGTTAGTTTGGTAAGTCTCATAGTCCCACATCTCTATTTTCTATTCTGCTACCTCCTATTGATGCTATAAATAAGGGCCTAAACTTTAAAGCTAGAAAGACTACAAGCACCACAAGAAAAGTCGCTTTGGATTTAATTTTTATTAAGTCCATATTAAGTCAAATATTTTGGGCTTTTCTTATTTAGTAGTTTCAGGTGCTTTATGGTCTAGGAATATTTTTCCTAAGACATTTGTAATTGTCACTTTTATAGTAAGAGTTTTGCTCCTCCTTCGTTCGTGGGACGTAGGTCAATTAATAGAACCACGTAAATTCGGTATCCTATCTCTTTTATCTTTTCGCTTTATTGTCTTTATTGGGTTGCCAAAATTACCCTTTGGTAAAATTCCTGGGGCTAGCTCTTACAAACTGGTATTAGAGCCTGGTTTTGGGATTTTTTGGCAACAATAACAATAACAAAGATCGTCGTTGAGAAATTCGATAGAAATGTCAATTTCGGCTTATGGCAACTCAAGATGGAGGCCATTCTGGTTCAAGACAGAGTTGATTTGGCACTACAGGGAGCTGAGAAAATTCCAGATGGCATGTCAAAGGAAGATTTTGCAAGTATGGATAAGAAGGTCCGATCTAGTATTATTCTAAATCTCTCTGACAAGATTTTACGGGAGGTAACTATGAAGACTACGGCTAAGAACATGTGGGACAAGCTTAAAGCATTATATATGAAGAGGACAGTGGAGAACCGTCTCTACTTAAAGTAGAGTTTATATATGCTTCGGATGACTAAAGGTACATCTATACTCTCACATCTTGATAAATTTGATTCCTTAGTTATGGATTTGGAGAATACAGATGCAAAAATTGATGATGAGGATAAGGCCCTGTTACTTTTGTGTTCTCTCCCCCAATCCTTTAAGTATTTCCGTTATACTATGATTTATGGAAAAGAAATAATTTCATATCAGGAAATTAAATCTGTATTAAAATCTAAAGAGCAGATAGATAGGGATATCACTAGGGAAAGTAGTATGAATCAAGTGAGGTCCGTTGTCGTGGGTAGAAGCGAAAAAGAGAATTTGATAGTAGTAGATCTAAATCTAGATCTAAATCCAGACATAGAAATTTGGAGTGCAGATATTGTCATAAAATGGGACACATTAAGGCTGATTGCTTTAAATTGAAAAATAAATTAAAGCAAAAGGGAAAAATTGTTGAAAAAACTACTGAGTCCACTGAAGCTAGTGTTGCAGCTGATGAGAATTTTGGAAATATTTTCTTTACTACTGATGACAGGACAAGGTCTAAAAATGAATGGATTTTAGATTCGGGTTGTTCTTATCACATGTGTCCCAATAGGGATTTGTTTTCCACATATGAATCTTGTAATGGTGGAATTATTTTAATGGGCAATAATACTACGTGTGATGTTATTGGTAAAGGCACAATCCGAATTAAAATGTATGATGGTATTGTGAGGACGCTCATTAATGTTAGATATGTTCCTGATTTGAAAAAGAATCTCATCTCTTTAGGCACCCTAGAGGCTCTTGGGTGTAAATACACAACTGAAGGTGGAGTTATAAAAGTTTCTAGAAATGCCCTTGTTATTATCAAAGCTTGTAGGTCTGGTAGCTTGTATATTTTGACGGGAACTATTGTCACAAGCTCAGTTGCAATCTCGTCATCATCATTGTCTGATTCTGACATTACCAAATTATGGCATATGCGTTTTGGTCATGAGCGAAAAATGTTTGAGCATATTGAGCAAAAGAGATCTTCTTTACGGATAGAGTACTGAGCCACTAGATTTTTGTGAACACTGCATTTTTGGAAAGTAGAAAAGAGTCAGATTCAATTCTCTAATAGTTCACAAAATGAAAGGTACTTTTGACTATATTCATTCAGACCTTTGGGGTCCAGCTCGTGTTCAGTCTAAGGGTGGTGCCAAGTATATGTTGACTTTCATTGATGATTATTCCAAGAAAGTTTGGGTTTATTTTTTGAAGCATAAAAATGATATTTTTCTAACCTTTAAACAATGGAAGGCTTTGATTGAGAAGCAAACAGGTAAACAGATTAAGCGGCTTCGAACAGATAATGGCATGAAATTTTACGAAGGTGACTTTGATGAATTCTACAAAAATGAAGGAATTGTTCGGCATCTCACTATTAGGATGACACCTCAGCAAAATGGTGTGGTCGAACGTATGAACAGAACACTCTTAGAAGAGCAAGGTGTATGATCTCAAATGCAGAGTTGACAAAGGACTTTTGGCAAAGGCGATTAATATGGCTCGTTACGTTGTCAACCGTGCTCTTTCGACACTTAATTTTAAAACTCGGAGGAAGTTTAGTCAGGTACTCCTGCTAATTACTCGATTTTAAAATCTTTGGGTGTCTAGCATACATGCATGTAAATGAAAGAAAATTAGAGCTTGGAGCTAAAAAGTGCATTTTCCTTGGGTATGCTTCTAGGTGAAAGGATATAGATTATGGTGTCCTGATCCCAAATCTCCAAAATTTATAATCAAGAGAGATGTTACTTTTGATGAATTGTCTGCATGTTATCTTCTAAAGAGAAATCTACTAGTTGTACAAATGATAGTACGTAGAAGGAGGTGGAGCTTGAGATTGGTAGTTCTGAATCTCTTCAATCGAACTCTTCTACTCAAAGAATACCAGTAGATAGTCCCGAGTCTACTGATGAAGATGATCCAAATGAAGAATAATATTTCATAGCCAAGGATAGACCATGGAGAGATATTCGACCACCACAAAGATATGCAAATTTAGTTGGATATGCTTTGTCTATTGCAGAAGAAATAGGTGGAGTTGGTGAGCCTACTACCTACTCAGATGCAGTTTCTTGTGATGATTCCGCTAAGTGCTTGATTGCGATGAATGACGAAATTGAATCTCTCTATCAGAATAGAACTTGGGATCTTGTGAAGCCACCTTCAGGTAAGAAAATTGTTGGATGCAAATAGGTCTTCAAAAAGAAGGAAGGTATTCCAGGGGTTGAAGATGCAAGGTACAAAGCATGATTGGTTGCAAAGGGCTATAGTCAGGTACATGATATTGATTTTATTGACGTATTTTCACATGTTATTAAACATAGCTCTATTCGTGTTTTGTTTACTTTAGTTGCCATGTATGATTTGGAATTGGAGCAATTTGATGTCAAGATAACTTTCTTACATGGTGAACTTGAAGAGCAAATTTACATGGAGCAACCTCATGGTTTTGAAGTTGACGGTAAGGAAGACCATGTTTGCTTATTAAAGAAATCCTTGTATGGATTGAAGCAGTCTTCAAGACAATGGTATAAGAGGTTTGATCCCTTTATGTTGGGTCATGGTTACACAAGGAGCATGTATGATAGCTGTGTCTACTAGAAAGTTAAATGATGGCTCTTTTGTGTATTTGTTACTTTATGTTGATGATATGCTTATTGCAGCTAAGAATTTATCAGAAATTCACACTTTGAAAATGTAGCTAAATAGTGAATTTGAAATGAAAGATTTGGGAGCAGCTAAGAAGATTCTTGGCATGGAGATCAAAAGAGATCGAGGAGTTGGAAAATTATTTCTGACCCAGAAAAATTACCTCAAGAAAGTCTTGGAGAGGTTTGGTATGGAAAATGCTAAGCCAGTGAGTACTCCTCTTGCTAGTCATTTTCGGCTATCTGCTGCTCAGTCACCACAGTCAGTTGAAGAGGAAGAATATATGGTGAAAGTTTCATATTCTAGTGCCATCGGCAGTATTATGTATGCAATGGTTTGTACTCGTCCAGATATTTCACAAGCAGTTAGTGTGGTTAGTAGATATATATCTTGTCCGGGTAAAACACATTGGCAAGCTATGAAGTGGATTCTCAGATACTTGCAAGGGACTTCAGATGCTTGTTTGGAGTTTGAAAAAAATCATGACACTTTGATTGGTTTCGTCGACTATAATTATGCTGCAGATCTTGATAAACAAAGATCTCTGACAGGCTATGTATTTTGCGTTGGCGATTGTGTAGTTAGTTGGAAAGCTTCTTTACAACCTGTCGTGGCTTTATTTACTACAGAGGCAGAATATATGGCAGTGACAGAGGCGATCAAAGAAGTTTTATGGTTAAGAGGTTTGTTCGACGAATTATGTCAGTATTAAGGTGTTACTACAATTTACTGTGATAGTCAAAGTGCTATTCATTTGACTAAAGGCCAGATGTATCATGAGAGGACGAAACACATCGATGTGAAGTTTCATTTTATTCGGGATACCATTGCCGAGGGAAAGGTCCTTGTTCAGAAAATTCATACGAAGGACAATCCAACTGATATGCTTACAAAGCCTCTTCCAGTTTACAAGTTCAAGTAGTGCTTGGACTTGATTGATATTCATTGTTAGTGATTGTCCGTTGGGGCTTTTGTGAAGAAGGTGGAGCAAGTTTTGCTAAATTATTAATGTTGGGACATGCCAAGGTGGAGATTTATTGGTTTGGCAAGTCCCATAGTCCCACATCTCTATTTTCTATTCTGCTACCTCCTATTGATGCTATAAATAAGGGCCTAAATTTTAAAGCTAGAAACACTACAGGCACCACAAGAAAAGTCGCTTTGGATTTAATTTTTATTAAGTCCATATTAAGTCAAATATTTTGGGCTTTTCTTGTTTAGTAGTTTCAGGTGCTTTATGGTCTATGAATATTTTTCCTAAAGCATTTATAATTATCCCTTTTATAGTATGAGTTTTGCTCCTCCTTCGTTCGTGGACGTCGGTCAATTGACCGAATCACGTAAATTCGGTGTCCCTGTCTATTTTATCTTTTTGCTTTATTATCTTTGTTGGGTTATCAAAATTACCCTTTGGTAAATTTTCTAGCGCTAGCTCTTACAATTGATATTTTAGATCTGACGATGATATACTTGTGGATCAGATAAAGTTTATTTCTCTGAACAACAATAAAAGGTATGCATCGTAACATTATTTAAATCCATTACTATTTGATTTCAGATTTTAGAATTAAAGCTTTTCCGCATAACAGATAGCATGATTATATATTTTATGCTATGATTCGTGTCCGTGGACCTCCCGAGCTATCAACAACGTTCCCCCATTCCTCTCCCACGAGAAGATCGAGCGTGTGGGGCGCTTGAGGAGAATTCTATCTTCTTTTCGAGCCATTAGGGAGATGACCGAGGAGTGGTTTGTCGACGCGGGACTCAACTCGATCTCGAGGGATATGGTTGGACTCGTCGTTTTTTAGGCATCTCATTCCTCGTTCCATCTTTTATGTGTTTCGCTAATCGACTCGTGGTTTACAGAAATGGTGAATCTTCAATCGATAAAGGGGATGTCATGCCTTCCAATCGCAACGCCACCACCTCGGGATCGAGAAGAGACTGGGGCTGAGGCCCTAGCTTGGAAAGGCATCTCGGTCCATCGGGGTTCCCCTCATGAAACCGAGGCGGGGCGACCGAAGAAGAAAGTCAAAGTGCTAAGTCAGAAGTTGTTTGAGAGGGCTACAATCCACGAGGTTGTGGCGCGGGGAATGTGGCAGCTTATTCTTGTGACAACTTGCAAATTAAGTTGTGGATGATTCAATAAATGAGGTATATATATATCCATAAAAATAAAATATAAGTCTCTTTGGTTCTTATTTGCACCATTAACTTTCATTGACTTAATATGTATAACCGAACCATTCATTATATCATTTTATTTTATATTTTAGATATATCTGATCGTTCATTAAAAAAATATTTTATTGATCTTTCTTAATAATTCTACATATCAATCTAATTTTTTATAAAATTTTAAAATATATAGTTTTTGTTTGTATAACTGATTTTAAAGTTTCCAACACTGAGTTGATTAATGACTCGTAGCAAATTTAGAAGATTAAAAGAAGTGTTTAGCCCTCAATCTCTAAAAATTTCTAATTTATCCTCCAACCGGTTTCACTCGAACCGGGTCGAACTAGATCAATTTCGACTGAGATTCGAGTTGCTCGAACCGCTTGGAGTCGCGATGGGCTATAAAAGGAAGGCTCACGATCAGCCGGGGCAACCACAACTTGCTCTCTCCACGGCTTCGATAGCGGCGCCCGTGATCTCTGCCGAGCACCGTCGCCACGACGGCCCAAACCCTAGCCCTAATCGCAATCCCAATCCCGACCCAAATCGGGCGGTCCCATGCCGCGGCGCCGCCATCCGATCGCCGGCAGATCTGCTCCTCTTGCTCGGTTCGACGCCGCCGGAGGGCTGGATTCCTTTGGTTCCTCTCTCGTTCGGTGCCTCTACGGATCCCCCGCTGACAACCTTGTCCTGCCTGTTGTTAACTTGGTGGTGGTATAGTTCACCTCCACCTCTTTCGGTTGCGGATTAGTTGTTGAGGCTTCATTTTGGGTCTTTCATGTGAGTTCGTGAGTAATTTTCTGATTCCTGTAGAGGAATTTCTCTGTGCCTTGGTTTCCTTGTCGCCTCTGTTCTATCTTGTATGATGCTTCAGCTCAAGATTTGTTTGTTGGGGTGCTCACTGGTTGTTGATGCGATAACTATGAACTCTTTTCTGTGCAGTGAGTCTGAGTGTCTCTGGCATCTGTAGGTTCTACTCCTCCTTGATAAGATATGAGGTATTCTCTACTCCTCGAAGTTAATTGTCTTTGTTGATGTTGAAGCTGGTGGTGTCAATTTTTCTGAATCAAAACGATTCGTGCTTGCAGTGTGCTGTTTATGTAGTTGTCACTTGTGTACCATTTAAATGGTGTATTGATGACCATGTATTGTTGCTCATATCACTATTACAAAGATAAATGTTGATAAACTCTGTTTTTTTTTTTTGGTGAAAGGACTCATAATACTTATACCAATATATGCTAATATATAATCAAGATACATGGAATAGTCAATCAGTTTGCACATATATTCTTTTACTTTTAATGAATAGTGATAAAAATGATAAGTGTCCTGGCTATAATGGCTTTATAATAAGAAATAATAGCTTGGCTACTATTTTTACCCCAACTATTTTCTTGCAACTCAATGAGATTAAGGTCTGATCAGGATTCTTTGTGTTGGATTGACCCCAAAAAAAATTTTAATAATGAAGATCTGGATATATTTCATTTCAAAGAATTAGAATTCAATGATTAAGTAGTCAAGTAAATGTAACTTGGACTTGTCTTGCTGTTCTATCTTTTTTCATTATTTCGTTTGGAGTTCTTCTCCTCTTCGTTGGTCAAATGATTTCTTTCTGGTCTACTGAGTTCCTTTTACCCTTCTCGTATAATTGGTGGAAGCCTCTTTGGTGTGAGAATTGAATAGGATGGGCTGTGAGTGCAACTTAGGTGATGCGACTGAGGGATCGGATACAATCAGTTCAACCTTGATTCTTGATCAATCCCAATTCAGATCAACTGAGCCAGGATGGGATTGGCTGACACAGTAAATAGTGAATTAGACCACCTTGGATTTGTTATATGTTATGATGGCTGTTAATCACAAAAAGGAATTCGATTGATGGATCTGTACAAACTCAATGCAAGCAATGAACAAAAGGGAATCAATAAGGAATGTGTTCCAATTAGTATTGGATTTTGTGCTGTTAATCTATACAAACTCATGTTAGGTTCCTAATTCTATTTGGTAATCTCAAATCTCGTAATTGGTGCCAACCGACAGTAGTAATCATTTCCATGGTTTTTAAGGTAGACTGATTATATTTGGTCTGGGGGTCGTGTTAGTTAGGTCTGTTGAAGAAATAATGTAGCTCTGGTTTAATTTTGGTCAGATATTGATTTAGATATTTGTGAGTTGAAGACTTCTTTTAATGAGATGAGTTGCGTTAGGAGCCATTTCATGTTATATCTTAATCTTTTCTTGTCCATTACATTCTTTGCTATCTCTCTGCTGACAAAAGTTTTGTTTTCTTTCATTCTAAAACCCATCTGCATGATGCTATTGTCATTGAAGCTGCATTGTCTAGTGTGGTTTAAAGTGATAGTAGGGTCCTATATGGACTTGGATTTGATATGTTATATTGTGTTAATCTCTTGTATCCCTTATAAAAAAAATATTAAAAGAAGCAAATGATGGTTCTATCACCTCTGTCCTTTTAGGGATGTAGAAAATCACCTCTAAGGTTTATGCAATGTTGTAACCGTATGATGGATGTTCTACCAAGGTGTAACATCAAAGGATGAATATATGAAAAATCTTAGGGATCATGCAAGTATCAGATGTTAGTGATACCTTACGCTTTTCATTTTGCAACTATGTACCATAGAACTCTTAATTATTTTTCTAGTCTACTGATCAGGTAAGCATGTGTTGTCACCTATAAACAGGGAGACATGATGAGTTTTGAAACTAATTCCAAATTTTTGGTCAATGCTATCTTCAAATAGACCTTTTTTATACGTTTTCGCTCATGACTACACTTCACCATTGATCTTTAAAAATATAGGGGAACAAGTTCTGAATTTTCATGACAAATATAAAATGTTACTATGTTAGTATTTTCATGTGCTACGATTGATAATTTTCTGATAAATATATCATACTTATTTATAAAAAATAAGTCTTTTTTATCATTGGTTTTATACAATTTTATTTCTTTTATATCTTGGATTTATATTCATTCTTGTAACCATGGCTTTCTTTGTGATCAGGAAGATTTGGGTTCAAGTTTCGAATATATAGACATATAGACATCTTATAGAGTGGGAGCCTCATGCACTGGGTTAGTCTTTTTCCAAACCATAGCTATCTTAAGGAACGTGATGCAGAAAAATCTTTTAGCATATAACATATGGATTTTCATTCTTGATTTTTAAATTTTCCTAATATTTTGTTAGTTTATTATTTTTATATTAAAATTGATTTTTCATGTGATCCCAATCTCCTTGTCCTAATCGATCTTGATATTGATCATATGATCGATAATTGAAAGTTTGAGTTGGTTTATTGGAAGTTGACCCAGTTACACTTGAAATTGAACTAAATTACACTTATCGATCATAGAATCGATCCAAAACCTCCCTAATTTCAATTGGGTTTTGTTCATGGGTTTTTTTGTTATTTACAAAAAAAGGGTGTCCCCAGGAAAATCAAATTGGGGAGGAGGGGCGCACCATCCGATAAAAATTCAATAGTGGAGACATGTCCCGGTAAAATTCCCTAAAAATTTCATACTTATAAAGCATTAGTCTTTTCTATCATTGGTTTTATATAATTTGTTTCTTATATTTATTGGATTGATATTCCTTCTTGAAACCATAGGTTTCTTTGTGACTGAAGATCTGGGCTCAAGTTTCGGTTAATATAGATGAAATGTTGCGTAAATTGATATATAGATATCTTATAAAGTGGGAGCCTCATGCACTAGGTTAGTCCTCTTTCCAACCATGGTTATCTTAAAGAACATGCTGCAGAAAAGTCTTTTAGCATATAACATATAGTTTTTCTTTCTTGACTTTTAAATTTTCTAATATTTTGTTATTTTATGATTTTTATATTAAAATTAATTTTTCATGTGATCTCAATCTCTCCCTGACCTAATCGATCCTGTTGTTGATCATATGATCTATGTAATTGTTCACTGGGTTTTGTCCATCTACCTTTTGTTTGTGAAGCGCTCCACCCACCTCTCTGTACATTTCATGTCTGCTGGAGGAATTTTAGAGAGCCTCTTGTTCTTCTTCATAACAAAGTGATGAGAAACAAGAGTACTTGAACTATAGCGAGCACAGTATTTCTTCAATGATGGTCAATTGACTTCCAGGGCTTGTAAATAATTTGTGTCCTCCAATTGATTTCCAAGACTCTTTCTAGTCTAGGCTTGTTCCATTAAATAATTTGTGTCGTCCAAGTACAATCCACCCACCATATGCATGATAATCTCATCCCAGGTTTCAGCCACAATGAGTTAGCTTGGTTTGATCTCATCATAACTAAAGATGACATCTCCTTATCATTTGCATTCCTCCCTTAGGCAATCCATTGTTCAAGTGTGTTGTTGTGGATAGGAGTTTATAGCTCCTTTGCTAGTCCATCAATGGTCGTTTGAGAGATAGAAGCAGTGATAGGCTACCAACAACACTTAGATCTGGCGTCAATAGCTTTTTGAGTTTTTTCACCATTTCTCAAAAAAGAAAGAAGGTAACCATGATTACTTTGTTCAACCATTTCTCTTTAGTCTTTAGGATGCATTTTGCTAGAAAGATAATTTATCTTATTTGAGTGAAGATTGTTATTCCATCCTACAGGAACATATTTTAGATTCCTTTCTTCACCATTTATTTAAAAACAAGGAAGATAGCAATGTTTTCAAAAGTGTTTGGCGCTAAAAGATGCCAAAAATTCCAAATTGCCCAGGGCACTAAGCATTCGCCTGAGCATAGTAAGCCACGCAGCTGACTGATAGTGAAAAAAGATTGCATTTGGCTTAGTTGGAACTAGTGCTCATGTGGGTGGGTGGACAGATGCTCGGGGTGGGGATGATGTTTAATTCCATAAGTTGGCTTGACAAACTAGCTTGCTTTGGTTGGATTGGGGTGGGGGATGATGTTTAAATGGGTTGGTTAAAAGAACCAGGTTGGTTTGCACCAACCTGAGCCCTTTCGGAGAAAGATCACAAGAAGGGGTGGGTTCACATTTGAGTGATCCTAGCCCGAGCTTTTTTGTTCGTCGATTGGGTTGGACTGAGTTCGGGCGTGTGTTGTGAGGCTTGACCATTAGGTCAAGTGGATGATTCTTGGCTAGCCCAAGTGAGCGCCTAGGGTGCCCAACACTGCTCACCTAGGTCAACACCTCGGATGAGGTGCTTACCCAAGTGTGTTTTATCTAGAAACGTTTGAAGTGCTTGGGCTCTGCCTTGCCACTAGAGCGCCTAGGAGGGTACTCGAACGACTAAGCGAGTGTTTGAGCACTTTTTGACAACACTCCCCGAGTGCCTAGGGAGTACCCAAGTGAATGGGCGAACGCTTGAGCATCTTTTGACAACACTAGAAGGCATCATGGCTACCTTGTTCCACCTTACAAACATGGAGGAAGTTAGCTATTGCTAACTTCTGTTTATGGTGTTGGATGATACATTAATAGATTATTATGATGATCCTCTTGAGGTATATGATTACAACACATTTAGAGGGTTTATATGCAATTATGAACTTCGTAGTTGCATGCATGCAATATGGAATTTCGGCAGGGTTATGTGCCATACATTCTAATAATTAGAGAGTGCTGTATTTTTATCAAACCCTCCATCAAAAATTGAAGTTTCTTTGATAGCATTCATTTTTATTAATGCATCTTAATATATATTATTATTCTTAATATAGTATGACAGGAGGTAATGATAATGAACCAGTCGACACAGAAACACCACCGCCAACTACAAGACGCAGGAGAAAGAAGTCATCAACAGTTTGGCAGAACTTTACAATCGAAGAAGTCATTGGCGGATGTACGTGAGCTTGCTGCAAACTGTGTCAGGAAACCTTTGCCATACAGTAGTGGGTCAAAGATAGCAGGCACTAGCCACCTCAAGAGACATATCGCCTTAGGTTCCTGCCCCAAAATAAAATATCAGAACAAACTAGCACTTGCATCGGTGGCAAAATCCGATGGAGATACCCCTGAACCACCCAAAAGACGCTATAGGTTATCTGGTTTTTCGAGTGTTTTTGATCAGGACCAAAGCTATGTGAATCTTGCCAAGATGATCATTGTGCATGAGTATCCACTCGACATGGTTGAGCACCCTGCTTTTGTTGCTTTTGTTCAAAGTCTCCAACCGCAGTTTAAGATGGTCGATGTGAGTACCATTGAAGGAGAAGTCTTATCTTTATATCAGAAGTAGAAACAAAACCTCATGCAAGCCTTTGTAACTATGCCTGGAAGTATCAGCCTGACAATAGGTCTCTGGACAACCGGTCAGACTCTTGGATACATTTGCCTTAGCGGGCAATTCATTGACAGCGACTGGAAGTTGCATCGAAGGATGCTGAGCTTCATGATGGTATCTTCTCCTCATTCAGAAAATGCTCTTAACGAAGCCATTGGTGTTAGCCTTTCAGATTGGAATATGAAAAGTAAGTTGTTCACGATCACCTTGGACAACAACTGCTCATCACACGACATCTATAGTGCAAACCTGAGGGACCATCTCTCCAACAAGAACATGCTCATGCTGAAAGGACAGTTGTTTTTTGTGCATTGCTATGCCAATATCCTGAATGTTATTGCAGAAGACGTGATGACTTCTATCCATGGTATCATATATAACATCCGTGAAGGTATAAAATTTGTGAAAGCTTCTCCAGCCCATGAAGAAAAATTTGCTGAGATTGCTCTACAACATGAAATTCTCAGCACAAAAGCCCTACCTCTTGATGGCACGACACAGTGGAACACAACTTACCTTATGCTTATAGCTGCATTGGAATATAAACGGGCATTTAATTTCTTGGAAACATGTGATGATAACTACAACGAAGCTCCATCAGCTGATGACCGGATGAAGGTGGAAGTCGTTTGCACATACCCAAAACTTTTGTATGACTCAGCTAATGTCGTCGTGGCAACAGCAGATCCAACCACAAACATATTTTTCCATGAAGCATGGAAAGTCCTGGTGCAGCTGAATAGTGCAACATTGAACGAGGACACTATGGTCAGCAGTATAGCTAAAGAGATGCATGTGAAGTTTGACAAATATGGGAAAGATTGCGGCCTCGTCTTGACTCTTGCTGTGGTCATGGATCCTCGTTTCAAAATGAAGCTTGCCGAGTTCAGTTTCTCAAAAGTTTATGGTGCAGACTCTGCCAGATATGTAAAGTTGGTCGATGGCAGCATTCATGAACTCTACCTCTAGTATGTTGCCCAGCCACTTCCTCTGAATCCAGCTTATGTGGACCAAGGTGAGGCCAACCACATCAATGGCAATGACAGCAATGTGCCCACGGTGGATGGGCTTCAGGACTTTGATATGTATCTGTCTGAGCTATCTGTGAATCAGCCATCTAAGCCAGAGATAGACCAATATTTAGAAGTCACTTGTGCCACGGATCCAAGATTTTGATATCTTGAACTGGTGGGAGCTCAACTATCTCAAGTATCCAACGCTCTCTCAAAGATGGCCCGAGGTATCATTCGTGGAAGGATCTTATGGCAGGTTCACTATTCTTCTATATCATGAGTAGCTCGTAAAGAACCTGACGGATTTGATGGCCTCGTTTCTTCATGCTTGACCTACATATGACAGACAGATGGTCATGTCAAGCTGCCATGCAGTAACCTAAATTTGTCCATCTATATTTTGTTTGTGAAGCGCTCCACCCACCTCCTGTGCCTCCTCCTTTGCATTCTTTGCCTCCGATGGATTCATGAGCTGTTGCAGCAGCTGGGAAGTGGAATTGGTTGGTTTCCTTGGAGTTCCCAGTTAGTGATTTACTCTAGGGAGCATGGTTCATTGCGTTCTATACAAAGCATGTCTGGTGGAGGAACTTTAGAGTTTAGAGAGTCTCTTGTTCTTCTTCATACCTAAATGGTGCAGAAAGGAATCTAAAATATGTTCCTGATAAATTATCTTTCTAGCAAAATGCATCCTAAAGACTATTTACTAGCCCTGGAAGTCGATTGACCACCATTGAAGAAATACTGTGATCGTTATAGTTCAAGTACTCTTGTTTCTCGTCTCTTTGGAACGAGGAAGAACAATAGGCTCTTTAAACTCCCTAGAGTAAATCACTAACTTGAAACTCTAAGGAAACTAACTAATTCTACTTCCCCACTGCTGCGACAGCTCGCAAAGAATGCAAAGGAGCAGGCACAGGAGGTGGGTGGAGCGCTTCACAAACAAAATGTAGATGTGCAAAATCTAAAAAACAATTACATATGATCAAAACAGGATCGATTAGGTTAGGGGGAGATTGGGATCACATGAAAAATTAGGTTATTGCATGGCAGCTTGACATGATCATCTGTCTGTCATATGTAGGTCAAGCATGAAGAAACGAGGCCATCAAATCCCTCAGGTTCTTTACGAGCTACTCATGATATAGAAGAACAGTGAACCTACCATAAGATCCTTCGACGAACAATATAACAACACTAACATAAAAGAAATCAAATACCGCAGAAGAGGAGAGCCTACTCACCGAAGAGGAACTGTGTCCTTCTGCTTGGGTTGCATGAGCTACATGAAGGGTGTCTATTTATGGTGGGCTGAGCTGCCCTAGTTGCAGCTATTCGATTGACCTTAAGCCAATCTATCCATGTGTTACTTGAGTTGGTGAGCACACGTCCATGGCATTGATCGATCAAGATTCTTGCACCGGTGAAAGCCAAATCAACCATGCTTCAAAGTCTTCGCAGATTCTTTCGAAAAAAGAGTCGTGTCTCCCGAAGACTCGGGACTTTCAAAGCCATTAATTGATTGCAAATAAGAAGAAGGAGAGATCAAATTCTGGTATGCTTTGCCTCGGACTATCTTTGTCACCACCAACCGTAATGTCAACGGATCACGTAGCATCCGATTTGTCGCTAGCAGATGTCACTATGGCGCTGTGATGTTGGACTGCTCGGCAAAGTCGAACCATGTGTTAGATTTCCTCCTCTTTGGTGCTTCCCACTCGCTGTCACTCCAAGCGTACCCCATGCTCCAACTTGTACGCAAGTGGTAGGTCGGTTGCTGACAGTGGGTTTCACTGAACTCTCTGTCATGTAGACCGAATGCTTTGCGAGATACCAAATTCCCTTTTTACGATCCAACACAATGTATCAGCTGCACCTGGGAAAGTCGACTCCTTTTTCTCCGTCATGGTCTTCTGGAAACCCATGCATCGATGCCTTTGGGAGTAGAATTTAGTTGGCTAGATCGAAGCATGGAAACGTTCATCTTCTTGTTCTCCATGGTCATTAGATCAGCAGCGAGAAGAACATGCTCACAGCCAAGTGAACGCTGCACCGTTACAATTTCTAGTGACAACTTGCAAATTAAGTCGTGGATGTGGATGGGTCAAACTAATCCATCTCTTTAACTCGTTTATACTTGTGTTGAAGGAAGGCCATCAAGAGATAAATATTCAATAAATGAGGTATATATATATATATCCATTTAAGAAAAAGAATATTTGGAAATAATCTGTGTAATCACACCGTGTAAAATTTGAATATAAGTCTCTTTGGTTCTTATTTGCACCATTAATACTCATTGGCTTAATGTGTATAACTGAACCATTGATTATATCATTTTATTTTTTATTTAAGATATATCTAATCGTCCATTAAAGAAAATATTTTATTGATCTTTCATAGTAACATTATACATCAATCTAATTTTTTTTTATAAAATTATAAAATATATAGTTTTTGTTTGTATAACTGATTTTAAAGTTTCCAACACTGAGTTGATTAATAATGGCTTGTAACAAACTTATAAATTCTAATATATTTAAACCAATAAAAGATATTAGTGCTTACATAAATAAATTGCAAGTGACAAAAGAATAACTTTGAGATGAGGTGATTACCTTTGACTCCACCAAAACTCAATCCTTATTTTGGCATTGATCATGTAAAAAAAAAAAAAGGGGGCAAAGATTAAAAGAAATGTTTAGCCCTAAATCTCTCAAAATTTCTAATTTATCCTCCAATCGGGTTCACTCGAACCGGGTCGAACCACTTCAATTTCGCCTGAGGATCGGGTTGCTCGAACCGCTTCGGTTCGCAATGGGCTATATAAAAGGAAGGCTCACGATCAGCCGGCCCATGGGCAACCACAAGTGGCTTTCTCTCCACGGCTTCGATCGCGGCGCCCGTGATGTCTGCCGAGCTCCCACGCCACGACGGCCCAAACCCTAGCCCTAATCGCAATCCCAATCCCGACCCAAATCGGGCGGCCCCATGCCGCGGCGCCGCCGTCCGATCGCCGGCAGATCTGCTCCTCTTGCTCGGTTCGACGCCGCCGGAGGGCGGGATTCCTTTGGTTCGTCTCTCGTTCGGTGCCTCTACGGATCCCCCGCTGACAACCTTGTCCTGCCTGTTGTTAACTTGGTGGTGGTATAGTTCACCTCCACCTCTTTCGGTTGCGGATTAGTTGTCGAGGCTTCATTTTGGGTCTTTCATGTGAGTTCGTGAGTAATTTTCTGATTCCTGTAGAGGAATTTCTCAGTGCCTTGGTTTTCTTGTCGCCTCTGTTCTATCCTGTATGATGCTTAAGCTCAAAATTTGATTGTTGGGGTGCTCACTGGTTGCTGATGCGATAACTATGAACTCTTTTCTGTGCAGTGGGTCTGAGCATCTCTGGCATCTGTAGGTTCTACTCCTCCTTGATAAGATATGAGGTATTCTCTACTCCTCGAAGTTAATTGTCTTTGTTGATGTTGTAGCTGGTGGTGTCAATTTTCTGAAAAAAGATTCGTGCTTGCAGTGTGCTGTTTATGTAGTTGTCATTTGTGTACCATTTAAATGGTGTACTGATGACCATGTTTTGCTCATATCACTATTACAAAGATAAAAGTTGATAAACTCTTTTTTTTTTTTTTTTTTTTTTGTGAAAGGACACATAATACTTATACCAAAAGATGCTAATATATAATCATGATACATGAAATAGTCAATCAGTTTGCACAAATATTATTTTACTTTTTACGAATAGTGATAAAAATGATAGGTGTCAAGGCTACAATGGCTTTATAATAAGAAATAATAGCTTGGCTATTATTTTTACCCCAACTATTTTCTTGCAACTCAATGAGATTAAGGTCCGATCAGGATTCTTTGTGTTGGATTGACCCCAAAAAAATAAATAAATAATGAAGATCTGGATACATTTCATTTCAAAGAATTAGAATTCATTGATTAATAAGTCAAGTAAAGGTAACTTGGACTTGTCTTGCTGTTCTATCTTTTTTTCATTATTTCTTTTGGAGTTCTTGCCCTCCTCGTTTGTCAAATGATATCTTGCTGGTCTACTGAGTTTCTTTTACCCTTCTCTTATATTTGGTGGAAGCCTCTTTGGTGTGAGAATTGAACAGAATGGGCTGTGAATTCAACTTAGGTGATGCGACTGAGGGATTGGACGCATTCAGTTCAACCTTGATTCTTGATCAATCCCGATTCAGATCAACTGAACTGGGATGGGATTGGCTGACTCAGGAAATGGTGAATTAGACCCCCATGGATTTGTTATATGTTATGATGGCCATTAATCACAAAATGAAATTTGATAAATGCATCTGTCCGATCTTAATGCAAGCAATGAACAAAAGGGAATCGATATGAATGTGTTCCAATTAGTATTGGATTTTGTGCTGTTAAAGTCTACTAACTCATGTGAGATTCCTAATTCTATTTAGTAATATCAAATGTTAGAATTGGTTCCAACCGACAGTAGAAATCATTTCCATGGTTTTTAAGGATCAACAGATTATATTTGGTCTGGGGTCATCTTAGTTAGGTCGGTTGAAGAAAGAATGTAGCTTATGTTTCACTTTGGTTAGATATTGAATTAAATACTTGTGACTTGAAGGCTTCTTCTAATGAGATGAGTTGCGTTAGGAGCCATTTCATGTTATATCTGTAATCTTTTCTTGTCCATTACATTCTTTCCTATCTCTCTGCCTACATAAATTTCTTTTTTCTTTCATTCTAGTACCCATCTGCATGATGCTATTGTCATTGAAGCTGCATTGTCTAGTGTGGTTTAAAGTGATAGTAGGGTCCTATTTGGACCTGGAGTTGATATGTTATATTGTGTTAATCTCTTGTATCCCTTATAAAAAAAGAAAAAGAAAAAAGAAGCAAATATGTGTTAAGGTTTATGCAATGTCATAACCGTATGATGGATGTTCTACCAACTTGTCACATCAAGAGGATGAATATATGAAAATCTTAGGGATCATACAAGGTTCAGATGTTAGTGATATCTTTAGTATGCTTTTCATTTTGCAACTGTGTTAATATAACCATAGAACTCTTAATTATTTTTCTAGTCTACTAATCAGGTAAGCATGTGTTGTCACCTATAAACAGGGAGATGTGACAAGTTTTGAAACTAATTTCAAAATTTTGGTCAAAGATATCTTCAAATAGATCTTAATGATTTCTTTCTGGTCTACTGAGTTCCTTTTACCCTTCTCGTATAATTGGTGGAAGCCTCTTTGGTGTGAGAATTGAACAGAATGGGCTGTGAGTCCAACTTAGGTGATGCGACTGAGGGATCGGATACAATCAGTTCAACCTTGATTCTTAGTCAATCCTGATTCAGATCAACTGAACCGGGATGGGATTGGCTGACACAGTAAATAGTGAATTAGACCACCATGGATTTGTTATATGTTATGATGGCCATTAATCACAAAAAGAAATTTGATAAATGGATCTGTCCAAACTCAATGAAGCAATGAACAAAAGGGAATCAATAAGGAATGTGTTCCAATTAGTATTGGATTTTGTGCTGTTAAACTCTATTAACTCATGTTAGGTTCCTAATTCTATTTGATAATCTCAAATCTCGTAATTGGTGCTGACCAAAATAGAAATCATTTCCATGGTTTTTAAGAGACATATCGCCTTAGGTTCCTGCCCCAAAATAAAATATCAGAAAAAATTGGCACTTGCATCAGTGGCAAAATCCGATGGAGATACCCCTGAACCACCCAAAAGACGATATAGGTCATCTTGGTTTTCAAGTGTTTTTGATCAGGACCAAAGCTATGTGAATCTTGCCAAGATGATCATTGTGCATGAATATCCACTCGACATGGTTGAGCACCCTGCTTTTGTTGCTTTTGCTCAAAGTCTCCAACCGCAGTTTAAGACAGAATGTGAGTACTATCGAAGGAGAAGTTTTATCTTTGTATCAGAAGCAGAAACAAAACCTCATGCAAGCCTTCGTAACTATGCCTGGAAGGATCAGCCTGACAATAGGTCTCTGGACAACCAGTCAGACTCTTGGATACATTTGCCTTACCGGGCAACTCATTGACAGCAACTGGAAGTTGCATCGAAGGATGCTGAGCTTCATGATGGTATCTTCTCCTTGTTCGGAAAATGCTCTTAGCGATGCCATTGGTGTTAGCCTTTCAGATTGGAATATGAAAAGGAAGTTGTTCACGATCACCTTGGACAACAACTGCTCATCACACGACATCTATAGTGCAAACCTGAGGGACCACCTCTCCGACAAGAACATGCTCATGCTGAAAGGACAGTTGTTTGTTGTGCGTTGCTATGAATGTTATTGCAGAAGACGTGATTTTTTCTATCCATGGTATCATATATAACATCCGTGAAAGCATAAAATTTGTGAAAGCTTCTCCAGCCCGTGAAGAAAAATTTGCTGAGATTGCTCTACAACTTGAAATTCTCAGCACAAAAGCCCTATCTCTTGATGGCACGACACAGTGGAACACAACTTACCTTATGCTTATAGCTGCATTGGAATATAAACGGGCATTTAATTTCTTGGAAACATGTGATGATAACTACAACGAAGCTCCATCAGCTGATGACCGGATGAAGGTGGAAGTCGTTTGCACATACCCAAAACTTCTGTATGACTCCGCTAATGTCGTCGTGGCAACAGCAGATCCGACCGCAAACATATTTTTCCATGAAGCATGGAAAGTCCTGGTGCAGCTGAATAGTGCAACATTGAACGAGGACACTATGGTCAGCAGTATAGCTAAAGAGATGCATGTGAAGTCTTGCTGTGGTCATGGATCCTCGTTTCAAAATGAAGCTTGTCGAGTTCAGTTTCTCAAAAGTTTATGGTGCAGACTCTGCCAGATATGTAAAGTTGGTCGATGGCAGCATTCATGAACTCTACCTCGAGTATGTTGCCCAGCCACTTCCTCTGAATCCAGCTTATGTGGACCAAGGTGAGGCCAACCACTTCAATGGCAATGACAGCAATGTGCCCACAGCAGATGGGCTTCAGGACTTTGATATGTATCTGTCTGAACTACCTGTGAATCAGCCATCTAAGCCATAGACCAATATTTAGAAGAGTCACTCGTGCCACGGATCCAAGATTTTGATATCTTGAATCGGTGGAAGCTCCACCATCTCAAGTATCCAACGCTCTCTCAAAGATGGCCCGAGATGTCTTAGCTATCCCTGTATCCATGGTTTCAACAGGCTGTTCCATATTTAGTTCAGGAACTGGAAGCAGAGTGCTTGATGAATACCGAAGCTCTTTACGTCCGGAGACAGTGGAGGCACTACTGTATGGCAACGGTCTGCTGACACAGTTTGCAGCAAGCTCGCGTACATCCGCCAACGACTTCTTCGATTGTAAAGTGCTGCCAAACTCCTGATGACTTCTTTCTTCTGCGTCTTGTAGTTGGCGGTGGTGTTTCTGTGTCGACTAGTTCATTATCATTACCTCCTGTCATACTACATTAAGAATAATAATATATATTAAGATGCATTAATAAAAATGAATGCTATCAAAGAAACTTCAATTTTTTATGAAGGGTTTGATAAAAATACAGCACTCTCTAATTATTAGAATGTGTGGCACATAACCCCTCCGAAATTCCATATTGCATGCATGCAACTACGAAGTTCATAATTGCATATAAACCCTCAAAATGTGTTGTAATCGTATACCCTCAAGAGGACCATCATAGTGATCTATTAATGTATCATCCAACACCGTAAACAGAAGTTAGTTGTAAGGTGGAACAAGGTAGCCATGATGCCTTCTAGTGTTAGTCAAAAGGTGCCCAAGCGTTCGCCTGTTCATTTGGGTGCTTTCTATGCACTCGGGGAGTGTTGTCAAAAAGTGCTCAAATAAACACTCGCTTAGCCATTCGAGTACCCTCCTAGGCGCTCTAGTGGCAAGGCAGAGCCCAAGCACTTCAAACGTTTCTAGATAAAAACACACTTACTTAGGTAAGCACCTCATATGAGGTGTTGACCTAGGTGAGCAGTGCTGGGCACCCTAGGCGCTCACTTGGGCTAGCCAAGAATCATCCACTTGACCCAATAGGCAAGCCTCACAACACCCGCCCGAACTCAGTCCAACCCAATCGACAAACAAAAAAGCTCAGGCTAGGATCACTCGAATGCAAACCCACCCCTTCTTGTGATCTTTCTCCGAAAGGGCTCAGGTTGGTGCAAACCAACCTGGTTCTTTTAACCAACCCATTTAAACATCATCCTCCACCCCAATCCAACCAAAGCAAGCTAGTTTGTTAAGCCAACTTATGGAATTAAACATCATCCCCACCCCGAGCATCTGTCCACCCACATGAGCACTAGTTACAACTAAGCCGAATGCAATCTTTTTTCACTATCAGTCAGCTGCGTGGCTTACTATGCTCAGGCGAATGCTTAGTGCCCTGGCCAATTTGGAACTTTTGGCATCTTTTAGCGCCAAGCACTTTTGAAAACATTGTTATCTTCTTTGTTTTTAAATAAATGGTGACGAAAGGAATCTAAAATATGTTCCTGTAGGAGAGAATAACAATCTTCACTCAAATAAGATAAATTATCTTTCTAGCAAAATGCATCCTAAAGACTAAAGAGAAATGGTTGAACAAAGTAATCATGGTTAGCTTCTTTCTTTTTTGAGAAATGGTGAAGAAACTCAAAAAGCTATTGACGCCAGATCTAAGTGTTGTTGATAGCCTATCACTGTTTCTATCTCTCAAACGACCATTGATGGACTAGCAAAGGAGCTATAAACTCCTATCCACAACAACACACTTGAACAATGGATTGCCTAAAGGAGGAATGCAAATGATAAGGAGATGTCATCTTTAGTTATGATGAGATCAAACCAAGCTAACTCATTGTGGCTGAAACCTGGGATGGGATTATCATGCATATGGTGGGTGGATTGTACTTGGACGACACAAATTATTTAATGGGCCAGGTCTAGACTAGAAAGAGTCTTGGAAATCAATTGGAGGTCACAGATTATTTACTAGCCCTGGAAGTCAATTGACCATCATTGAAGAAATACTGTGCTCGCTATAGTTCAAGCACTCTTGTTTCTCATCTCTTTGGTATGAAGAAGAACAAGATGCTCTCTAAACTCTAAAGTTGCTCCAACAAACATGATTTGTACAGATAGCAATGAACCATGCTCCCTAGAGTAAATCACTAACTTGGAACTCCAACGAAACCAACCAATTCCACTTCCCCACTGCTGCAACAGCTCATGAATCCATTGGAGGCAAAGAATGCAAAGGAGGAGGTACAGGCGGTGGGTGGAGTGCGTCACAAACAAAAAGGTAGATCGACAAAACCCAATGAACAATTACAGAGATCATATGATCAACAATATGATTGATTAGGTCAGGGAGAGATTGGGATCACATGAAAAATTAATTTTAATATAAAAATCATAAAATAATAAAATATTATAAAATTTAAAAGTCAAGAAAGAAAATTTATATGTTATATGCATCATAATTTATATTTCCTGAGGACACCGTTTTTTTTGTAAAAAACAAAAGAACCATGAACAAAGCCCAATTGAAATTACGGACTTTTTGGATCGATTCTATAATCGGCAGGTGCAATTTAGTTCAATTTCGAGTGAAATTGGGTCAACTTCCAATAAACCAACTCAAACTTTCAATTATCGATCATATGATCAATATCAAGATCGATTAGAACAAGGAGATTGGGATCACATGAAAAATTAATTTTAATATAGAAATAATAAACTAACAAAATATTAGAAAATTTAAAAATCAAGAATGAAAATCCATATGTCATATGCTAAAAGGTTTTTCTGCATCATGTTCCTTAAGATAGCTATGGTTTGAAAAAAGACTAACCTAGTGCACGAGGCTCCCACTCTATAAGATGTCTATATGTCTATATTATTGGAAACTTGAACCCAAATCTTCCTGATCACAAAGAAAGCTATGGTTACAAGAATGAATATAAATCCAAGATATAAAAGAAATAAAATTGTATAAAACTAATGATAAAAAAGACTTATTTTTTATAAATAAGTATGATATATTTATTAGAAAATTATCAATCGTAGCACATGAAAATACTAACATAGTAATATTTTGTATTTGTCATGAAAATTCAAAACTTGTTCCCCTATAGATATGCTCATTTAAATTTTGAGGCTTTGAAACTTCTAGAAAAGTATAATATGGTAACAGGAATGCTAAGAATTGATCACCCATCAAAACTATATAAAGTATGTGTTATGAGCATCGACTTGATTTGATACACTTAGATGTTTGTGATCCTATCAGTCCAGTATCACTTGGAGGAAGCATGTATTTTCTTACCTTCACTGATGATCATAGTGGAAAAACTTGGGTTTATATATTAAAAGAAAAGAAAAAAGTTTTCAGTAAATTCAAAGAATTTAAGGAGTTCGTTGAAAGACAAAGTAGTTGTAGGATTAAATGTTTAAGAACAGATAGAGGTGGTGAATATACATCAAATGAATTTGAAAGCTTTTGTAAAAACAATGGGATTTTACATCAATTTACTATGTCATACACACCTCAACAAAATGGTGTTTCAGAAAGAAAAAATAGGACTATACTTAATATGGTCTGATGCATGTTAAAGGAAAGAAGAATTCCTAAAGAATTTTGGGGAGATGTTATTGCTTGTGCAGTTTATTTGCCTAACAGGTTTCCAACAAAGCGAATTAGAAATATTACACCAGAAGAAGTATGGAGCTTACAGAAACCAAGAGTCGATCATTTGAGAATTTTCGGAAGCATTGCATTTGCTAAGATACCAGAGGAAAAGAGAACAAAACTGGAGGATAAAGGTCAGAAATGCATTTTGTTAGGTTATGCTGAAAATTCTAGTGGTTACAAACTCTACAATCCTATCACAAATAAAGTTGTGATGTCAAGAGATGTTGAGTTTGATGAACAATAGATTTGGAACTAGAAAAGTGATGAGCAACATAAGAAAACTATAGCTTCAGAAGAAGATGATATAATACAAGGAAACACCGAAGAGGCTTTACCGGAATCATCACCTAGATCAGCTAGGTCATATGATTCAAGAAATCCAGTTATAAGAAGGACAAGACCAGTTCAGGAGCTCTATGATGTGACTCGAAGGATTGATACTAACAATGACGAACTTTCTTTATTTCATCTTTTTGCAGGATATTATCCAATAACCTTCGAAAAAGATTATAATGAAGAAAAATGATGACAAGCAATGAATGAAGAGATTCGTGCAATTAACAGAAATGATACATGGGAGCTTACTACACTTCCAGAAGACCACCAAGTGATCAGTGTTAAGTGGATCTTTAAAACAAAAAGAAATGCACAAGGAGAGGTGGAGAAATACAAAGCACGATTGGTTGCAAAAGGATACAAACAACAATATGGGATCGATTATGAAGAAGTATTTGCACCAGTTGCTCGATTTGAAATAGTGAGATTCCTTATCTCCCTAGCAGCTCAAATGAAATAAAAAATTTTACAAATGGATGTCAAATCAGTATTTCTTAATGGAGTTCTTGAAGAAGAGGTAAATATTTCAACAACTTCAAAGGAAATTTGGCACGTCAGATGGAACAAGTTTAAGGGGGGATAATGGTGGAAATAAACTTATTACAATATCATAAAGAGACTAATTTATTCAAGAAAAGGTTCATTGCATCAAGAAGGAGATTCAATCCATCAAGAAGAAAAGATAGATTAGATGTCTATGGAAGGACAAGTCAAAATGACCATTGGTTCTTGAAGAGATTCCTTGAAAGAGAATGATTCATTCTGAATATAATAAATATAATGTATCCTTGGGGACTATATAAAACCCATATATTGGATCATGAAAAACAGTAGAGTTTGTGAAATTGTAAAGAGTCTTTTGAGAGAAAAAATAGAAAGTTAATCTTGTCCTACTCTTCCTCTGTTTGAAAACTATCTCTTTTTCTTATCTAGATTTTTCAACATGGAACAAATCATTAAGAAACGAAAACTTATACATGTGCTTTCCTCTTCTGCAAGAACAAAACTTTAGTTTAGAACTGATTCCTAATACTCCAAAAGTGAAAGAACAAGTAGACTTAACTGCAACATTCAATTTCAATTTGACTCTATCTCTTCTCTTACCCGCGCATTCAAAAAGATCTTCCTCTTCTTAAGACGATTCAAGTCAAACATTCCATTCTCAAGTAAAGTTTTGGGGATCAGAAGCAACGGAGAGTAACTCTGGAACAACAACAAGTGACGGGGCAAGCAAGAACAAGTGAAGGAACATCACCACTTTCATTATCTCTTATATAAGAAAGGATAACTGATGAAACAGCCAATCTCTATCCTCTAGCTACAACTATAAATACAGATGAAACAAGAGATATGAAACAAGGGAAACTGGAACTTGAAAGGGAGTGGTCTTCAACTCGCACGTACTAGGCACCTACATCTATAACACCCCCAGTTCTTTTAACGGGATAATGAGATGATGTCAAAGGATGTATAGTTATAAGAGAAACGAACGACAGACAACACAGCACAACGGAAAGGAAACGAAAGCGATAGATAACACTATACAACGGTAAAGCTATAGAAGAAACATCAACGCTGTGAATCCTCTTCACGCTCCCACGCCTCATGAGTGCACAACAGACGGCGGGATGAATCGATGTCAGCGATGCAGGATTTAACCGTACCACCATAGACTTTAAGGGTGATATTGTTAAAATAAAAATATAATCATGAAAACTTATTTTGATTAATACAATATGAGTTATATTTATACAGGTTAGGAAAGAGAATTTTCCTCAACAACCAGGAGAATTTTCCTCAACAACCAGGGAGGATTTTCCTCAACAAACCAGCGGGATTTTCTCATACAGTTTAAGGAAATCTTATCTGTTATCATGCCCCCGCAAGATGGTGCTCCTATCAAGGATACCAATCTTGGATCGATGTAATGAAAATAGTTTATGGGCAAGAGGCTTCGTGAGTAAGTCTACTAGTTGATCAGCCGTATGTACGTGAGAGACATGTAGTTGATGTCTGACAACTTGATCTCGCACGAAGTAGAAGTCGATGGCGATGTGTTTCATGCGTGAGTGGAATACTGGATTGGCTCATAAGTAGGTAGCTCCGATATTATCACAATATATTATAGGAGGAAGGGTAGAGTTGACGTTGAGTTCCTTAAGGAGATTTGTGACCCAATTGAGTTCAGTAGTAGCTGTAGCGATGGTACGGTATTCAACTTCAGTCGTAGACCGTACGATTATCTTTTGCTTCTTAGAACTCCAACTGATATGATTAGCTTCAAAGAAAATAATATACCATGACGTAGAAGTTCTATCATCAAAGTTTCCCACCCAATCAGCATCAACAAAAGTATGAAGATTAAGTGGGGTGTGTTTGCGGAGAAACAGGCCATGATGAAGGGTTCCTTTAAGATATCGCAAAATTCATTTGATGGCAGACCAATGCGAAGTAGATGGCTGGTGCATGAATTGAGATAATTTATTGACTGCAAATGAGATATCTGGACGGGTGAGAGCCAAGTACTATAAGGAGCCAAGTTCTTATCGATATTGAGTAGCATCCGAAGCAGGACTTTCATCACATAATTTGAGTGATTCACTATTAGAGAGAGTTGTAACTTCTTTTGCAACTTGCATGTTTGTTTTGGATAATAGGTTTTGAATATACTTTCTTTGTGATAGGAGAAGACCTGAAGATGTAAATGTTACTTTAACTCCCAGAAAGTCATTTAAGGGTCCAAGATCTTTAAGGGAGAATCGATCAGCCAATTATTTTAGGAATGTCTGAATCTCCAAGGGATCATTGCCTGTAACAATAATATCATCCACGAGAAGATATATTATGTGTCTATTTTGTTATCGTAAGAATAACGAGGTATCAAACTTGGAGTTGGTGAAACCAGTTGATGTCAGAAATGAGTCAAGTTCAGTATACCAGGCTCTTGGAGCTTGACGAAGTCCATAAATAGCTTTTGTAGTTTGCACACATATCTTGGATACTAATGATGAATAAAGCCAGGGGGTTGCTGCATATAGACATCTTCAGTTAGAGTCCCCTATAGAAAGGCATTGTTAACATCTAGTTGTCGTAGCTGCCAGCCTTTTGAGACGGCCAAACTTAGAATAAGTCGAATTGTTGTGGGTTTAACAACAGGACTGAAAGTCTCTGTGAAGTCAACTCTAGGTCGTTGATGAAACCCTTTGGCTACTAGACGTGCTTTATATCTAGCAACAGATCCGTTTGGGTTTTGCTTAATTCGAAAGACTCATTTACACCCGATGATGTTTTGTGTAGGATGAGGGGGTACAAGGGTCCACGTGGAGTTATGGAGGAGGGCATCATATTCTTCACACATGGCTTTGCGTCAGTGTGGAGATTTTTGGGCTTGAGTAATTGTGGTAGGTTCATTGATCTCATAAGAGGATTTTGTGATAGCATGTAGGTCGAGGACTTGACGTGGTTTGAATATACCACTCTTGGAGCATGTTGTCATTGGATGTTTAGGAGTTGTAGCTTATGTTATTGGTATAGGTAGTGGAGAGACATTGACATGGGTTGGAGCAGGCTGAGGTACTTCAGTATCATTGTGTTCAGAAGAGGGTAAAGAATGTTGTGTTTCCGAGGGCATTACGTCAGTAGTAGGAGAAGCTTGTGAAGAAGGGAGAGGAGAAGAAATAGGAGTGAGAAGTTGTTGAACCGGGAGAACAAGAGAGTACGGATCCTGAGGCAAGGGACCAGATGGTGTCATAGGACGTTCAAGGGATGGGATCAGAGGGATACTCCAGTGACGTATATTTGTCGGAATAGCTTACATGGTAGGATATTTGTGAAAAGGAAAAGTAGACTTCACAAAAGTAACATGACGTGATATAAAGACTCTTTGAGTTTGGGGTTCGTAACATCGGAAAGCATTATGTTCCAGAGAATATCCTATAAAGGTGCAAGACTTGGATCGGGGTGTTAGTTTGTGTGAGGTATAAGGCCGTAGCCATGGATAACATAAATAGCCAAAGAGTTTCAGTTTTTGAAAATTTGGAGGCTTGTTGAAAAGTTTTTCAAATGGTGACTAGTATTGTAGGACTGGAGTGAGCATATGATTAATTAGATAGATGGCAGTTTGAAAAGTTGCTGATCAAAAAGTTGAGGGTATGAATGCTTGATGTAGAAGTGAGAGATCACTTTCAACTATATGCCGATGTTTGCGTTCAGTAGAACCAACTAATTGGGGAGTATGTGGGGGTGACTTGAGGTGTTGTATACCACAAGCTGAGAGACAAGATGTGAGGGCTTAATATTCGCCTCCGCCATCAGAGTAAACCGTTTTGATTGAAGACTGAAAGAAATTCTCGACCAACTTCCGAAAGTTGGTAAAGATTGTTGAAACATCAAATTTGTGGTGGAGAGGATATAACCATGTGTACTTGGTGAAATAGTCTACAAAAATGACAAAATCTAAACTTGTCAAAAGAAGGGTTTGGGGCAGGACCCTAAACATCTGTATAAATAATTTCAAACGGTTTAGAGCAAGATATGGAGAATGTTCCAAAGGGTAGTCGATGACTTTTATTGCTAAGACAAGCATCATAATGCATATTAATGCTACTGATTTTAAAAGTAGGAAGAGAATAACGAGAAAGTAATTTATGCTGTATAAAGGAGGAGGGATGACCAAGACGACGATGCCACACATCAATTGGAGCTACAACGGAAGAGTGAGCAGTAGGCTGGATAAGTTGCGAAGCTAATGGCCACTCATAAATGTTGTCTTTATTCTGGTCTTGGGCTAAGGATGCCCCCGTGCTCAAATCCTTGACAAGAAAGGAGTCAGGAAAGAATTCAATGGAGGTATTATTCTGTTTACAAAATTGAGAAATGGAAATGAGATTTCGTGAAATGTGAGGTGCACACAAGACATCATCGAGTGTAAATGTTGTTGTAAGTGAATTAAGCGTTGTAGAACCAGTATGAGTAATAGGAACTCTTTTACCATCACCGATGATGATATCTTCGTTGTCGCCATAGTTGTTATGGATGGACAGGTTCTGAAGATCAGATGTGATGTGATGAGAGGCTCCAGGGTCCATAAGCCAATTAGATTGGCTAGTGGTTGGAGTAGTCATGAGATTCGCTGGAGGCCACCATGATAGAGCAGAGAGTCTGGGTCGAGACCGGCATACTTTCGCAGAATGTCCGACTTTATCACATAGCTGGCAGACAACTCGTTGTTGGCTGATGCGATCAGGATGCCAGGGCTGTTGAGTGTTGAAGTTGACATCTTGAAAGCGATGATGTGGATGAGAGGGGGTTTGCTTGGGACCCATAGGGTCATGAGGCAACTGAGTCAGACTTTTGTTGACTTGCGTATTGCATTGGTTGCTCTTCCTTTTGAATTTTTGATTGACCTGAGCAGTGATAATTGGTTCGGGCGACTTGTCATGGCACTTCAAATACATCTCATAGTCAGTCAACTTGTCATAGAGTTCTTCAAATGATATTGGTGAGTCGCGTGCCCGAATTGTTGCTGCTAGTTCTTTGTACTCGCCTTCTAGGCCATTAAGAGTATGGACTAGGACTTCTTCATCACTCATGGAATGACCTATCAAAGCCAAGTCATTAATAATAACTTTGAAATTTTATAGATAATCAGCAATAGTACTTCCCTCTTGTTTCATTTTCATTAGACTGGATAGAACTCCGAGCATGTGAGTACGCGAGCGATTTGCTAAGGTAGTTTGCAACTTATACCATGCTTATGCAGCAGTCGTACATGAAGAAATCAGTGGGGCGACGGACCCAACGACTGAGGCTTGAATAGCTTGAAGAATGAGACGATCTTGACGTAGCCATAGCTTGTGGGCTGGATTTGGTACTGGATGGGGTTCTCTTGTGACGTTGATTAATGCGGGTGGACAACAAAAAGAGTTGTCGATGTAGCCTAGTAAATCATATCCAAATAGGATATTAGAAAATTGTGCACGCCACGATGCGTAGTTGCCGCCTTTCGATAACTTGAAGGGAATGAACGCTGCAGCATTGATGGTAATAAGACCTGCAGGTTGAGAAGTGTTATGGTTCCCTACAGGGATAATAAAAGGAGTGTCAGATGTAGATGAGGAAGACATTTTGAGGATACACCACTGAGAGAGTTGTCGACTATAGACAAGGGGTGGAATAGAGTTGCAACATGGAGCAGTACTTCTGTCGGAGGCACTGTAGCTGCAGTTTTGCAGTCGGAGGTGCGCCGAGGCAGAGGAGAGAGGATTCTCGATGTCGATTCAGTGGAACTAATCGTTGGATGATCCAATCACTGATCAGAGGCAACAGTAGGAAACTGCAGTGATTCTTGGGTCAACAACGAAGAAAAGAGGCAGATTCCTGGGTCACGCCGAGAGGTTTCTCGGCGTCGGCTCGGCGGAATTAGAGAAGGAGAGAAGTATCGGCAGCGGCGATTGCTGGCAACCGGTGGAACTCCGAATTCCCTTTGCGTGGCCACCGAGGAGGTGAGCGCAGAGGACACTGCGTTCGTCTGCGTTTGCAGGGAGCGAGTGGCAGGAGGCGGAGGGGAAGAAGCTGCCATCATCCACCAAGGATGTGTCGCGGTTGCCGGGGAGGAGGAGGAAGCTTGCGAAGATGACACCGATCAATTACTGTCGTCGGATAGCGAGAAAAAGAGCTAGCTCTTAGGCAAGTGGCTCTGATACCATGTTAAAATAAAAATATAATCATAAAAGCTTATTTTGATTAATACAATATGAGTTATATTTATACAGGTTAGGAGACAGGATTTTTCTCAGTAACCAGGAGGATTTCCCTCAACAAATTAGTAGGATTTCCTCATACAATTTTGAGGAATTCTTATCCGCTATCAGATATCTCGTTAACTATTGAAGGGACAGGGCTGCAACGGGGACAATCAGTAGACGGAGCAGAGGAGTCCTCGTGGGGGCAGGCATCAACACATGTATAGGTGAGGGAGACAGGGTTCAATTATTTGTTGCATGAGCTATAGGATCCGAATTTCATTATACAAGACCGGGCCGGGTCAGCAGCAAGTAAAGAAGAAAGAGCTGAGTGAAAGGCTTTCCCGAGTAATGGTCGACCAGAGCAGAGGAACTGATTTTAAACACGTCACTTATTGTTATTGCCCTGCCTTCTAATGACCACAATTGCCTAATTGATCTTTCTGTTCGAGTGTTATCGAGTGAGCAGACTCTAAAGAAGGAAGAGAGTTGAGTGCAAAAGAAGAAAGCCGAATTGCTTTAAGAATTGAGGCAGCAAAGAAATAGGAATTCCACGCACGAAAGCACAGAGTTTGACAATGATATGAGTTTGTTTTAAAGGAAAGTTACCAAGTATCAATTCAATTACATTAGCAATTAGCATAGTTATAGGTCTTTAGACGCAAGACAGTTACCAAGTATCAATTAAGTTACATTAGCATAGTAGAACATAGGCATATAGCTTAATAGAAATCGGAGTTATCGAGTGATGGTATAGAAACGAATAAAGATGGTTATGATTCTGTTGCTTGTTATCGTTAACAGTAGAAAAAGCAGGGCGAGGAAGCTTAAAGTACTGAAGTCTTGGATCGGATCGGGAGTTGGCGCTGAGAGATGAGGTCCTGCAGTTCAATTCAATTCTTTATCTGTTCGAAAGGAAAGTTACGTGAGAAAGTAAGCTGTTAGAGCAGATCCAACAGTAATAGGTGATGCAACAATAATTCTGCTGTTTATCCTGCGTTGCTTGTTGCAGTGCTTTTAATCTCAGTAAATTAGCCATAAAATGAGTTGAAGAGAGAGAGGTCTGCTCGAAAGAAGGGCAAAGCTACTACTAACTGAGTTGTATAGTTTTGTAACTTATTAAGATCTGCTCTTGTTGGTAACGTAACTTCTGTTTGTCTTAGATAAAAGATGCAGTGTGAGCTCCCGAAACAGCACTTTATCCTTAGGATTAGGATTCATTCGTTGGATCTTACTTTCTTACAGGCAATTCATAAGCTTATTCTCGATAAGATCGGACTAACGCCATGAACACAGGACACAGTACAACCATCCCTTTCTTTTGCTTCAAAACACACAGGACTTTCACTTTATAGGAGCAATTATAGTAGGAGAGTTGTAGGGCCAGAACGATATACTCCTTTTCCACTTTACCGACGCAGTTAAAGAAAACCCGCACACAGGACCTGGTAGAGCGGAGACAGTTGTAGATTCAAAGGGATGTGAAGCCTAATCTCATCTCTTTAAGAATTAATACCCACCGCTTAATGGAATCTTAAAGTCAAGGATCTGAAGAAAGAAAGTAGACATCAACGAGATCAGGTGCTGTGCCAGGAAAGGAGAAAGGAGTTCAGGAACAAGCAAACTTATGATTGTTTCGGTGTGCGCCTATTATATTGGTTTTGTAAGCAAAAGAGAAGCAGGGGAACATTACTTATGGAATTGGAGTTGCTGGGTATGCGCCTATTCTCACTTTGATCATAGGTATGCCTCTCAACAAGCAAAGCAAGGGCACAAGAGAGCTTATGAGAGTTATGTTGAGCCTCCAGTAAATGAAAAAGTAAGGAAAGTAAGCTGAATCGACTCGAGAATCAGTATAAGATAGAGCATGATTAGAAGCTGCTGTTGGGTAATCTAAAAGTAACGTTTGAGTATTCAACTAAATATTTCCAGAGAATAAGCTTTATAAGATGCTAGATCAGAAACGGAATATGAATCCGGATCCGAAGCCTTAGAACAAAGCACTTGATTATAACCCCTTGACTTGAAAATAAGTACGTTAGTTGATTTCGGAATGCCATGCCCCCCGGAGTAAGTCTAAAAAGTTAAGCTCCCCTACTTAATGCAGATAACACTAGTAGATCTCGCCACCTTAAACGAGCTCACTGACGCCCTCTGCTCCAATAATAGAAGTTTTTGTCGACCTAAACTTAAGATGATTCTCTTTCAACTACTTATCAAGCTTATGAGTCCTTACTGCTCGAACAGCTTCTGATGCTCCTTATAAGGATTATTCTATCTCACCCGCCTATCTAATAGGAAGAATGTAATAAAGCATAAACTCCGTAAGGTAAGCAGGACTATAAGGCTATTAATGATAGTTACGTTCTAGTTGTTGGCGATGAGAGAGAAGGAAGTGAATCGGTTAAGTCGACGGCTGCAAGACGTTCTTATAGTGGAGTGCTAAAGTAAGCTGCAAAAAACACAGCACAAGCACTTATTCATAAAAGCAGCAATGAAAGTGAGAGTTTCATCGACAAGAGAAGAAACAGGAAAAGGATAGGGATCTTACGCTTCTGATCCAGAACAAGCAGGAATTGTACTTTAGAGCGCACACAAGAATTAACTGACACTTACCCCACTTAATGGGCCGAGTCCACTAGAGGAATATTTCTTTCTTGTGGGCACCATCAAAGATATGATTCCGCAAGAATGTAAACCCCATTCCCGTTAGCGAGCTACTTTCCCGGGGTTAATTGATTGATACCTGACTGACGACGATAGAGCTTTGGAGCATTAACCGGTAAGTAAAGAGAGTTGATCTGAGTTTAGTATGAAAGCAGTCACGATGTAAGGGAGCAAGCAAACTTAAAGGGCCAAGTGTCGGAGTGTTGCATTAGGAGTGATTTCCTTTCTTTTTTCCTTTGACGAAGTTTCAATTTGTTAGTTATGGAGTTGATAAGGTTGTTACTAAGAGTTATGAATCCGTGTGCACTACTTGAAACAGGGATTACAGTAGAATCCGTGTGCCCTACTTGAAACAGGAATTACACTCTCACTTTACTTGAAATATACAATACTTTATACTGCTTGAACAACCATTAACAAGAAGTCTTGGTAGGTACTACAGATGGTGAAGTAAACCACTCATTGAATCTAGATCGCACGTTATAGAAGAAAGTAAACAAACATCATTGTTGAAACACTCACTATCCCCGCTCTCTCTGCCAATAACTTATCTCATAGGCTTAAAGCCAATAAAGGAACTCGTATACAAGGAAGAAGAAAGCCCATGCCCATCAATAAACTATGGTACTTAGCGCACCCTACATCCTCTTTCTTATGTGGCTGGTTTTGAAGCAAGGTATGTGTACTAAAGTTTAGTTCGAGGTTTAAAGTATTGCTCCAGAAGTATAAGACCATGCAGTATCAAATAAAGTAGCAGTGTTGTCTCTCGGAAAGGCAAACACAGGTTCACTCAGGAACAAAGACAGGACTTGTAATAACTCACCCACTGCCGCGCAACATTATAAGTGATTTGGTGGGTCATAGTAATCTTATTCTGTAATTCACTACTGATGCGGACAATTTGCATGCTTTCGTATACCTTACACTTGCTTCAACAGGAAAGCCAGCAAACAACTTCAAAGGGTAAGTTCTCTAGTGCATTGAGTTCTCTTGCTAATAGTATAAAGTATATATAGTATCAATATAATAGTGTAAGGATACAATTCCCTTAGCGAATGGGTTCTACAACTCCCTTAGTGCATGGGTTCTACAACTCCCTATTTCTTCTTCCCTATTTACTCTTCAACTCTCTTTATCCATTTATTCTTTATTCTTAGACCCAATGCCAATGTACGAATTTTAGACCGTTTCTTTCTTATAAGGAGTATTGTATGGTCCTTACTCTCGTCTGCTTTATGCTTTATGCGTTTAAGTTTACTGATACACATACAAATATATGGATCGGAAAGTGTTTGTAACCAAAGGTATAGGTAAGGTAGCTTTAAGATCCAACAGAATCAACAGTTCTAGTTTTCTCGTATAAGTAAACCCTTATCTGTTGAAGCAAGGTATCGTGGAGAATGTCCCGTTCCTGGTTCTAGAATTAGAAATAATCCGTTTCCGTTTCAAGAACAGTAGTAGGAACAGGCTTCTCTTATTTGCCCTAACTTATGAAGCTAAGCTCCCTTACGTTACGCGCGAGCCCCGTAGTTGCTAATCAATTAGAGTTCCCCTCCAAGCCCTAGGTCTGATAGAATAATCAGGTAATCAAGGATAGTTCAAGATCTAGATTCCTGTATTGTTCGGGTGCGAGTACCGTTCTAACAAAAGAAGGAGCAAGTCCAGTCCAGGTCCAGTTAAGGCGACAAGTTAATAAGCAGTTTCAAGATCTGATGCAGGTGAATAATATTGAAAGTTTCCAACCAAGAGAATCTACTGGAAAAAGATAATAAGATGTTAGGTATCGAGTTGCAAGATCGGGAACACGATAAAGAGACTGTTATAAAGTCTGCAGCAAGGACAGGAGTAGTTTCAATTAATTCTGAGGACAGTCCTGGCCCAAGCCCAACATATAAAGCAGTAAAAGATGAAAGGATACAGCAGAAGATCACAGGATCCTTAAAGTCTAAAGTTGTTGATAGATAGGGATAGGGGTATTGATTGTATAGAAATAGCGTAGCCACATAGATAGATAGATAGGTAGCGCCCTTAGCCGAAGTTCAGTTGTCAACGAGATCAATAAGCAGCTGTGCACAAAAGTGAAGGCGAGTTTGACTTTTCTCTATCCTCTTTAGCCTATTAAGAACCTACGGTTAAGTCAGCAAGAGGCCATTCTCAACTTGAAGAAGTTTAGGTCGTAAATGAATCAATTCTTTCTGGCATGAGGTGTGTACTTCGAAATGAATGTTTCACAGTACTCGGCGTAACAAACAAGGGAATAAACAACTAAGCAATAAACAAGTGCAAAGACGGAGCGAGGATGGGATAGCGCAAGAGACTTGATCGGGAGAAGCAGCAAGACTAAGTATTGTTCCAGAAGTCGAAGAAACTTGATCGGGAGAAGCAGCAAGACTAAGTGCGCTAACTGGAGTTGTTTCCTCGGCTAAAGGAAAGGGAGTTGTTTCAAAGTCCTATCTTACCTTAGATACTCTGCGGCGGGAAAGAAATATCAGGGTCCTTTCGAGAGTTATGGTCCAAATCGTAAAGATGGGTTTACAGCATCGTCAAAGAGCTTTCTGTAAGCGCAAGTCAAAGCAGCTCACGTTAACACTGATGCTTAGCAGAACAGAACGCCTTGTTGAATTGAATCCTGCATAATAACTCTTTTTGAATCTGCACGCCAACTAAAGCGCTACACCTGACTGCTAAACAAATTCTCTCTGTTACTGCTTCCTTTCAGAACTAATATAATTAACCCCGCCCCGAGGTTGCTTTAATCATTGAATCAAAGAAATATGCACCTCATATGATAGAATACTGTAAAAACACTGAAGACTCCTTACGATTTGCTAGAAGAGTGGTTTACCCTGGCTTAACCAGAAATAGGGGTTTCTGTTAAGCCAACACCGAGTTTAGTAGTGGTCCAAGCATCTTCGTTCAGTGTCAGTGAGGATGCAGGCGAAAGACGTTCTCGTTCTGAATGTTACGTTCTAGTTTCAGGAGCTTTCTCAGGATCTTTAGCAATTACAGGCGTTGAAGCTAGTGCGGTGCGAGTTTACTCTATAAGATCAGTAGCAGGATCGCTCAACAGAAGATTAAGTATCTGATTCAAAAAGATAGGGAAGCAGTTAGGTAACAAATTGATATACCAGGTGCCTCAATAAGAGATTCAAATAAATGATTCACTTCCAATAGCAATAGAGTTGGAACAAGTACTGTTTTCGAGGGAGGCAAGATAGGCTCAGCTAGGCACCCCGCCCCCTGTAGGTAGAGTGGAATCAGTTTGTCTTAGATAATAGCTTGGAAAACTGGGTTCATGGAGAGCATAATATCTGACTTTACTGAGCATAAGATAGAAAGTACAGTTAGGGTATTGAAGAAGTAGGAAAAGAATTAAATCATACGCCTAAGAATTGCCAGTGATAGTTTCATCAAACATAGCTAACCTGACGCCATGAATAAAAGAAACAAGTCTAGGTCCAGGTCCAACAGAGGAAGCAGTTCGCAAGTAAGCAACTGTTCGAGTGAAATCCACGAGAGAAGAATCTTTGCAAGGAAATTGGGTTTATGGTCAGCAGTCCTAATTAATACCGCCAGACTCGTCATTAACTCGGTTCCGGGTCAAGTATAAAGTGTAGTATCAAGCGCTAAGTCTCCAAGATAAGTTATTGTATCTAAGTCAGTTCACGGAGCGGTAACCCACCTAACTCTCTCTTCATTTAACTCTAACTAAGATACTTTGGCTTTCCTCGCTCTACTCTTATACTAATGCACTTAGGCTTTCCTCACTTAACTCTGATACTTGTCTAGGGGGAGAGGACAGACTGATGTAAGGTGCGAGTGGAGTACGGTTTCAAGTCTTAAATCAGTGAAGAATGAAGAATAGAGCTATCCAAAAAGTATCAGTCTAAAATCAGTGAAGAATAGAGCTATCCACAATAAAATCATCTAGCGTGAGTCACACTTATAGAATAGAATAGACAACACCTAACTGCTTTGCTTCGACACATTTAACTACCGCTTACTTGAGCACACGTCCATGGCATTGATCGATCAAGATTCATCCACCAGTGGAAGCCAAATCAACCATGCTTCAAAGTCTTCGCAGATTCTTTCGAAAAAAGCGTCATCTCCCGAAGACTCGAGACTTTCCAAACCATTAATTGATTGCAAAGAAGAAGAAGAAGGAGATACCAAATTCTGGTATGCTTTGCCTCGGAGCATCTTTGTCACCAACCTTAACGTCGACGAATTCAAAGGTTCACGCAGCATCCGATTTGTCCGTAGCAGATGTCACTATGGCGCTGTGATGTTGGACTGCTTGGCAAAGTCGAACTATGCATGCGTTAGATTTCCCCCTCCTCTTTGGTGCTTCCCACTCGCTGTGACTCCAAGCGTACGCCATGCTCAAACTTCTACGCAAGCAGTAGGTAGGATGCTGGCAGTGGGTTTCACTGAACTCTCTGTCATGTAGACCTCCATGGATTGATTGAATGAATGCTTTGCGAGATACCAAATTCTCTTTTTACGATCCAACACAATGTATCAGCTGCATGCTCGATGGCATCTTCGCAGACCAGACGTCCGGGACAAGTCGACTCCTTCGACGTGGTCTTCTGGAAACCGCTGCATCGATGTCTTTGAGTGCAGAACTTAGTTGACTCGATCTAAGCTCGGTGGTGTCCATCGAAGCATGGAAACGATCATCTTCTTGTTCTCCATGGCCACCGGATTTGCAGCGAGAAGAACATGCTCACAACTTGTAAATTAAGCTCATGGAATCATCACTATCGAACAAAACGTCTGCTTGGTTTTGTAATAGGTTCATTATCAATAGCATTCACAGTAATAAATGATTCGATTGGGCGATCAAAAATTCAAGAAGCCAAAACATCCTCTCATAATGTAAAGAAAATTCAAAATCGAGACATAATTAGGCAGTAGAAAAGAAGAACATGTGCAAGTCATTTTTCCCAGAAGAAAATCTATTAAGACCTTACGTTTCTACCAAAAGACTTTGAACAAGTCATTTTCGAGGATTAGAAAAAATGTCCTCCCAAACAATAGTACAGTTGTTAATCTTAGCTTTCCCGGCAGTCTGACTTGTAATGTGCAAAGGTGATATAAATGAATTATAATAAAAATTATTTTATTTTTCTAGAAATATGGATAATGTGCTGTTGTCGAACCAATGCGGCCATCGGTCTACGTGACGATTAGGCCCGATCTAGCCGTCGATGCTTCGGAGTGTTTCCTGCTCGATCCTTGTAGGATGTAGCTCCTCAAACATGCAGTACCTGCACAATGGCCGGAATCAGGTTTTGTCCCCGACTTGGCCCCTCCGACCCAATAAATGTTGCCATCAATTCCTACTTTGGGGAGCCCAAATGTCGCTTCGGTGGCGACAGGGTTTTTTCCTTATAAACCTCTTCTTGTGCGTGGGGAGGCATTGCGCTCCCCTCTAGTCCCCTTTTGTCATCTCGGACCTACTTTTTTCTGGTGCCCAATTTGAGGTCGGGATGTCTTCTTCCTCATCATCCTCGAGTCAGTCTGTTCCCGAGGTCAATGAGTCGATCTCGGAGAGCTCTAGGATAGAAGTGGTTAGTTCGTCCTCGGGTGGTGTGCCCTCGACGAACTCTAAGGCCTTCGCGGCCCTCCAAGTGATGAGGTCATGGCACGATATCGACTCGGTGGTAACCGAGGAACTCTTGGATCCGATTCGAAACCGTTATAGCATCCCGAAGAAGTACGGGCTCCATGCCCTGTTGCCCGGGTAACATCCCTACGACCCATTCCCTGAAGGGTCAATTGACCACAGATGCTCTTGAAGTAGGGCTAAGGTTCCCCTTGCATCCTGTGATCGTAAAGTATCTCCAATGGTGGGGGATTTTCCCGTCCCAGATGGTGCCTAACTCCTAGCGCTATTCGGTGGTCTTCTTGGGAGAGTGACAGAGGGCAGGTATTGAATCGACCCGAACACTATTCTTAGTGTGTTTTCTCTTGTGCAAGGGTCGGGGCGGATATTGTTTGATCGCCCGAGGTGGGTTTAGAATCAGTGGTGCCCCTTCTAACAACAAGGGGTGGAAAGCGTACCACTTTTATGTGAGCTATAGCCGAGGATGGGGATTCTTGTTAGAAAATATGACCATATTTAATTAGGTAAGATATATTAAAAATATGATTAGATTCTGATTATGGTTATTAGCTAATAGAAAGGAAGTCCAATTAAAGTAGGATTACTTAGGGGATGCCCTTGATGGGAGAAAATCTCCTAATATCTTATCCTAGACCCTCTACTCTCACCTATAAATAAACAGGACCCTGGGGATGCATTAGATGAGAGAACATAAGAAGAGAGAATAAGAGATAAGAGGATATGATTGAGAGATTACAGTTTTTCTCTCAATCTCCCTATTATAGTTTCTCTTAATCTCCCTAACCAGCAATCTAAGTAGTCTTGTGAAGAATAGGAAGAGAGGAGAAGGTAAGTCTAGTTCTTCTTGCAGATTGATATTTCAGATCTGACGATGATATGCTTGTGGATTAGATAAAGTTTATTTCTCTGAATAACAACGAAAGGTACGCATCGTAACATTGTTTAGATCCATTGCTATTTGATTTCAGATTTTGGCATTAAAATTTTTTCGCATAACAGATAGCATGATTATAGATTTTATACTAACAATTGATATCAGAGCCAAGGTTTTTGAAATCAAATACTTTCGGATCTATTTGTTAGCATCTTTCGCTTACGAAAGTAGAAGCTAATCGGATTTTTGTTTACGATGCATGAAAGATTCATCAAGTATTATCAATATGTATTGCAAGCTATTTGGTTTTGTCACTTGATTACTAACGATGTTAGCGAAGCAACGAGTCATTGTGCAGCATTGTTGTCGATCTCGTTGCGTACGATCGGCAGATCTGTTGGTGGCAACAACTGCACTGGGTTGCAGATTGATCGCGTGAAGGCAGCGGTCGCATGAGGATAGTAGTCGCGCTTGGGCACAGGCTGCATCTAAGTAGCAACCATGCGTGAGCACAGGCCACGCCATGCGACGACCGGGCATGGGCATAGGTCGTGCCCAGGCGACGACCGCTTGTGAGCATAGTCGCACCGTCGACAGCCCTACGAGGGAAGAGACCGTGCCGCACTAGCAATGGCCACGCGCTGGTATAGGCAGCGCTGCACAAGCGACACCCACCCTTATAGAGGCGGCGGCATCACGACGCACAAGTCGCGCAGATCGACAAGCCGAATCATATGTGCATCTTTTGACGGCACGACGCAAGGAAGAAGGCAAAAGTTTTGGCAAAATTATAGTTTTACCATTATGTTTTTTAATCAAAATTACAGCTTTATCCTTCTTTTTCTTATTAATACATTTTAGTATTTTGACAGTTCTATCATTTATAAATCTGATTATAATAGTATATATCCTATCAACATATTTATAGTTTTACCCTTATGTAATTGAGAATTTTTTTATTTATATTCTCAATTATACAATTGATCAATAAAATTTAATTAAATTTGATCATGATTATATTTTGATTAATGATTAAATTTAATTTTTGATCAAATATAGAAAGGATTAAGTTTTGATCAATTTTTTTGGTTTTGATCGACTTTTTTAATTGGGCTAATATTTAACCCAATTATGGGCTTGCCCAAATTAAATAAAATCAACTAGTTAAATTTATTATTTTATTAAAAAATTATAAGTTATTATTTTTTATAGTTTTTCTCATATGATTTATTAATTACATGTGGTAAATAAAAATCTAATTATTGTTCTTGATATTTATTTAGTTAATCACATGTATATATTTAAAATTCTGAAATCACAATTATCTTTCACATGTATTTATTTAGTTAATCACATGTATGATTTTTCATGATTTATGTGTTATCATGATTATAGTTATCATATGAGTTTCTTTATACCGATCAATATTTATGAATTATTAATTGTAAGTTATAAATAAAATCTAATTATTATTTTTGGATATTTGTTTGATTATGCATATGTATATATTTGAAATTGTAAAATCATAGTTATCTTTCATAAGAATGCTTTTCATGATTTATGTGTTATCATGATTATAGTTGTCACATGAGTTTTCTTTTATGCTGATTAATATTCAATAATTATTATAGTTATTATTCTATTATTGAATTGCTTCAGCATGAATCAAGATTAAAGAAAGTTGATGAATATTATTTATAATTTATCTTCCTAAGTTTTATTTGACCAGTAGCTGTCAAAGTAGCTTGAGATGATAGGCTTATGAGATATGAATTACAATAAAGGCCTTATCATTTGTAGGACATTTTAGATTGTATTTTATATTTTTGTATTGGTCCTACAGCCACCAAAGTGACCTAGACCAATAATTTATAAAATACATTATGGAGTTGATCCTAAATGACATTAAAGAAATTTAGTGAATATTATTTATAATTTATCTTCCTAAGTTTTATCTGACCAATGGCTGCCAAAGTAGCTTGGGATGATAGGCTTATGAGATATGAATTACAATAAAATCTTATCATTTATAGGATATTTTAGATTATATTTTATATTTTTGTATTGGACTTGTCGTCACCAAAATGATCTAGATCAATAATTTATAAAATGCCTTATGGAATTGGTCCTAAATGACATTAAAGAAAAATAATATTCACAATGACACACATAATTAAGAGATTTAGATAATCCTAAAGGATAATCTATTTTGAATAATTATATGATAGGGTAGGATGATACTATTTTAGATATCTTTGTAGTATAAATATAATTTTTATATAGTTCAAATCAAATATTACAGAAATTATTTTTCTAATATTTAGTGGATTAATTTGATTCTTCAACATATGTTGCCAATAATAGAGATTCATTTTAATAATTTAAAAAAAGAAGATAAAACTAAAGGAGAATGAAATATTTATCGATATAGGGAATCATCTTAAAGTGAAAGTGATAGTAGTTTGTATTTATCACCTATGTCTAAAGATGATTCATTTGATGAATTTTCAAGATCCATGCTATATTATTATAATTCTAAAAATTTAGATTCTTTACCTAGAATTATTAGAATATTATTTCTCTTTTAGTTGTTGTGAGCTTAGTATGATTCAATAAAGATTAATCTTTAAATTATATATAAAAGTCTATACAAAATTAATATGAATCTTAAGTTTACAATGATCCTATAATTAAATATTAAAAATAAAATATGGTTTCATAAACTCCTTGAGATTATGTTTATATCTACGGGTCACTTTATATTTTCATCTCATTAAAAAGAGACATTTTATGACCATATAGATAACCTATTGAGATATGATTATATATATCTAATTCATGTAAAGTCTCAAGCCGTTGACACTCTTGAAGTGTGCATAAATGAGGTCGAGAGATAATTAGATAGAAAAGTTAAAATCATCATATCTGATAGGGGTGATGAATTTTATGATATTTATGATGAATCAAATTACAATTCTAGTTCATTTACTAGGTTCTTGGAAAAGTTCAGTATAATTTACTAGATATAATTTACCAGATATGATTACTGAAAGGTATAATCGTACGTTTATAAATATGATTAAGAGCATGATAGGTTATTCTTTTATACCTAATTCAATGTGAGAAGAAGCTACAAGGACAAATATGTATATCTTAAATGAGGTTTCTAGTAAATAAATTACATGACTTCTTTTGAGTTATGAAATGATAGAAAACCTAACTTAAGATATTTATATATTTGAGATTGTCCTATAGAGATAAGGATCTTTAACTCACATAAAAGAAAATTAAATTTAATAACTATTTTTTAATATTTTATTATTTATTCAGAAAGTTTAAAAGGGTACATATCTTATTTCTTTAATTATAATACAAGGATAGTTAAATTTAGTAATATAAGGTTCCTATAAATTAGCGAATCAGTGAGAGTGAAAATCTCAAAATTTAATATATAGGAGATGCATGTTGATACTCTTTTATTATTCTAGAGATTGTTATTAATCAAATTATTAAATAATTTGATAAAAGTGAACAACAAAATAACTGCTAGTCATATGTGCCCTGCAAGCCAATCACATAAGTGATGGCACTTGTGACTTGATATGCACTTTTTCTCTTTACTTATTATTAGACGTATCTTTCGTGTTGCATATATTGTGATGTCCTTGGATCTATGCAATGGGAATCGGATCGTGATGAGATCACGATAATGAGACCGATTTACCTTTAAACATAGACCCTGAATTATCCTGGTCATAGGTCACTCGAGAAGGACATCGAGATAACCGGATAGACTGGTGTGCTGTATACTCGTCCATATGATGTCGCTCCCGTGAAGGCTTTACTAACAGTGGTATTAGAGCGAGGTTGTTCGTGCGAAGATCGGATCTTAAACTACGTGTGTTGTGTTTTGGATCTATTTTTGACACCAAAATCGTTGGCGCAAAAAGACTAGGAAGGGCAACAACTATTGTTGCCCTTGCTGTGTTCGTGCAGCAGTCGCAAGGTTACTTGCAGCCTTACTACTTGCAGTAAAGCAACCGCCTAACCGGGTTCTTTGTCGTAGGGGCACCAATGGCTGCATGTAGGGCAGCGCTATGAGCGTGCGCCGCGGACAACGCCGCGAGGCGTCAACATCGCCTGCATGGATGGCAGGCGTCGCCACCCCGGCGCCCTCCTCACAAGATAGGGCCACCTGCATGGCAGCAGTGGCGGGCCGTAATGCAACGCGTAGCTAGGGGTGAGGAGTTAGGGTTTTAGGGTAAAAGACGATTTTACCTCTCCGAATTTTAGAAATTCTAGATTTGTCCCCTTTGATAGAATTACCAAAATACCCTTTTGGTCAAATTACCAAAATACCCCTGGGAATTCAAAATTTCTCTTTATGTCTCTGATTTCAAAAAAAATAAATATATTAATTAAATAGTTTAATTAACTATTATTTTCTTTATTTGGTAGTCCTATAAAATAACATATACATGTGATGTATGATGTGGACAGATGATCATGAACCTGTGATGTGATGTGTGTATATGTGATTATTATTATCGGGGCCTGCGAGCCTCTATTATTTTCTCATTTATTGTCGGGCTTGCATGCCTGTAATTATGTTGTAATTACATCAGGAGGCGCAGCAGTAGCGTAACTCACGAGGCCGAGACAGATGATCCGACGCATGGAGATGCGTTGAGATGCCGACGGATTCGACGAAATGAGATGGACGATCACAGGGCATAGAGATGCGCCAAAGTACACATAGATCTTGATGTGAGTGATTGGGCCCACTCGCTCGGGCCTGATCACATTAGGATATGGTCCATGATCATCTAGTGTGATTGCTCATGTGATGTGTGATTAGATATACACTTACTAGATATGTATATATATATATATTTACATGCGATGTAGATATATATATTAAATATGTATGTGTGTGACACATTATGTTAGGAGACCAAATCAAAAATCCTCTCCATTAATAATATTAAGTCGATAAACGTGAGACAATTAGATTGACCCACGTGGCCTTCCATCGTTACAGGTAGGAACCGATTCCCAATGTAGGTTGAGTTGGTCGAGTCCCTCGAGACTCACCTATATCGCGTCTCGCTATCTTATCTATGACATAGAGATGTCACCGATGACCTGAGGACATGGTATGCTTGGTTGAGTCCCTCGAGAGTATATTACCGAATCAGACTCATCTTGTAATGATGGTGATGACTTAACCAAACATCATGGTTAGTCGAGTCCCTCGAGGCCATGGTGGTTCGGAGGTCGAACAAGATGAGAATCATAAGGAGTTGTGATTGGCAAGAGTTGCCCACCTTTACGGGCTTAACGTGATTGGTCGAGTCCCTCGAGGTTACGTTAAGACGCTGATTGGATCCTGATCCCCACTAGAGATCCGCCGGGGGTCTCCGATTCATATACCAGAGGGTGTTGTGTGTCTCGTCAAAAATTAGTGAGAGTACATTAAAATAGAAGTCCTTATCTTAACTGTTTAATTTTTGTAAAGTCTACATGTTATTTATTTCTGCTACATCTTTAATTTCAGAAAAATATCACTTTCAAATCCTTTACGTGGCATACTTGATGCCAATCGCCTCACTGGTCCAAATTATACGGATTGGCTTCACAATCTGAGAATCGTTCTCATAACGGAGAAAATCATATATGTCCTTGATATAGTGATCCCTACGCCTGACGAAGGGGCAAGCAAGGATTAGATCGCTCATTATATGAAGTACTTAGATGATTCCACTCTTGCTCAGTGTTATATGTTGTCCTCTATGACTACTGAGTTACAGAGACAACATGAAAATATGGATGCTAATTCCATACTCTTGCATTTCCGTAAATTGTTTGAGGAACAGGGGGAAGAACTCAGCGATATGAAATATCAAAGAGTCTTTTCCGTGTCAGGATGACTAAGGGGACACCGGTTCAGAACCATGTCCTTAAGATGATTGAGTGGATCGAGAAACTCACAGTTCTAGGAATGGTCCTATAGGATAACCAATGTGTGGATCTTGTGCTTCAGTCCCTACCAGATTTCTTTTCTCAGTTCATAATGAATTTTAATATGAACAAACTTAAGGTGACCCTCCCAGAACTCCTCAATATGTTGAGAGAAGCGAGAGAGCACCATCAAGAAAGAGAAAGGTTCTCTACACTAGTGAGACAGAAAGAAAAGGAAGATTGAGAAGACCCTTAAGAAGGGCAAGGATAAGGGCAAAATGGGTAAGATAAAGGTTACCAAGAAAGACCCAACAAAGGACAAAGGCCAATGCTTCCACTATGGCAAAGATGGGCACTGGAAGAGGAACTACAAAGAGTATCTTGCAGAAGAAGCGAAATAGAAGCTTGGAGAAGCTTGTGTACATTCATGATCGTCTCCATTTGTCGAATCTTATGATAACACATGGGTATTGGATACCATGAGTGCTTATAATATCTGCAATTCGTTGCAGGTTCTGGTAGGACCTAGGAGATTAAACAGAGGCGAGATGGACCTTAAGATGAGCAATGGAGCAAAAGTTGTGGTAGTGGCTAGTGGCAAAGTCACTTTACATCTGCTTGGTAGAGCTTTTATTGCATTAGATGCATGCTATTATGTTCCTTCTATTATCAAAAATATTATTTCCATTTCATGTTTGATAGTTAGTGGATATAAATTAGTTTTTGAGAACAATGGTTGTTCAATAATATTAGATGATCAGATCATCACGAGAGGAACATTGCATAATGGTTTATTTATACTAAATACAGCTCTATATATCATGAGCATAAGTGAGTCTAAGAGGAAACGAGAAGAGGTGAATAACGCATATCTTTGGCATTGTAGGCTAGGTCACATCCACGAGGGAAGGATTCAAAAGTTGCTAAAAGATAGATATCTAGATCCATTTGACTATGAGTCATATGCGACATGTGAACCTTGTCGTCGGGGAAAGATGACCAACTCTCCATTTAGTGGAACTGGAGAGAGAGAGCCACTAAGTTACTAGAACTCATACATAGTTATGTATGTAGTCCCATGTCAACTCATGCCATAGGTGGTTACTCCTACTTCATTACTTTCACTGATGATTTCTCAAGATACGGACATGTGCACTTGATAAAGTACAAGTCTGAAGCTTTTGAGAAATTCAGAGAATATAAAAATGAAGTGGAGAACCAAACAGGAAAGAGTATTAAAACCATTTGATCAGATCGAGGAGGTGAGTACTTGAGTACAGAGTTCACCCAGTTCCTCAAAGATTATGGAATCTTATTCCAATGGACACCTCCTTATACACCATAGCTTAATAGTGTATCAGAAAGGAGGAATCACACACTATTAAACATGGTGTGTTCCATGATGTGTTTCACCAACCTACCCATCTCATTCTGGGGATATGCCATAGAGATTGCAGCTTACCTTCTGAATAGAATTCTAACCAAGTTAGTGATGTCTACTCCATATGAGATATGGAATGGGAAGATGCATGATCTTAAGATTGTTAAGATTTGGGGCTGCCCTGCCCACGTTAAGAGACACAACCCTAACAAGTTGGAATCCAAAATGGAACGGTGCAAGTTCGTGGGATACCCCAAGAAAACTTGTGGGTATTATTTCTATCACCCTGATGACCAAAAGGTTTTTATAGCCAAGAGAGCAGTGTTCCTTGAGAAGGAACACATTCTTGGTGGAGACAGTGGGAGCATGATAGAATTGAGTGAGGTTGGAGAACCTAGCTCAAGCACCATTCCACAGTCAGAGTCTGTCCAGATACCTAACACACAAGTTCCAACTTTACATAGGTCCGATAGAGTATCCCATCCTCTTGAGAGATATGTGGGACATATCAGAAGAGAGGATGTTGAGGATATTGATCCTTAGACCTACGAGGAGGCTATTATGAGCATAGACTCAGGAAATGGCAAGAAGCCATGAATTGAAATGGATTCCATGTACTCCAACAAGGTTTGGAACCTAGTTAATGCACCCGAGGGTATTGTACCCATTGGCTACAAGTGGATCTTCAAAAAGAAGATTGGAGTAGATGGAAAGGTAGAGACCTATAAAATAAGGCTAGTGGCTAAGGGGTATCGTCAAAGGCAAGGTGTTGACTATGATGAAACTTTCTCACCTGTAGCCATGCTAAAATCCATTTGAATTTTATTGGCTATTACAGTACAGTATGATTATGAGATCTGACAGATGGACGTCAAAACCACATTCCTTAATGGTAACCTCGAGGAGGAGGTGTATATGATACAGCCTGAGGGATTCGTGTCTAGGGATAACCCAGATAAGGTGTGCAGATTGCTTAGGTCCATTTATGGATTGAAGCAAGCTTCCTGAAGTTGGAACATAAGATTTGATGATGCGATCAGATCTTATGACTTCGTTAAACGAAGATGAGCCTTGTGTGTATAGAAAAGTAAGTGGGAGTACTATCACCTTTTTGGTATTATATGTGGATGACATCCTGATCATTGGGAATGATGTAGGAATGCTCTCCACAGTAAAGACTTAGTTATATAGGCACTTCTCTATGAAGGACTTAGGGGATGCATCCTGCATATTTGGGATACGGATCTATAGAGATAGATCCAAGAGGATGCTTGGCTTGTCCCAATCCAGGTACATAGACACCATTGTCAAAAGGTTTGACATGAAAAATTTCAAGAGAAGTCTCATACCAATGAGACATGGAATATCACTTTCTAGGAGTATGTCTCCAAAGACTTCTAAAGAAAGGGCACACATGGATATGATACCATATGCATTAGCGATAGGATCTATCATGTATACTATGCTATGTACCAGGCCTGATATAGCGCATGCTTTGAGTGTCAGGAGCAAATATCAAGCAGATCTAAGCTTGGAGTACTGGAAAGCAGTAAAAAGTATCCTTAAGTACTTGAAAAGGACTAAAGATCTTTTACTGGTATATGGAAGTAGTAGCCTCAGGGTTGAGAGCTACATGGACTCGAGCTTTCAGTCTGATGTCAATGATAGCAAGTCTAATTTAGGGTATGTGTTCACCCTGAATGGAGGAGCAGTATGCTGGAAGAGTTCCAAGCAAGACACTACTGCTGACTCGACCATAAAAGCGGAATACACTACTGCGGCAGAGGCAGCAAAGGAGGGAGTCTTGATGAAGAAGTTCATCACAAATCCAGGAGTCGTCCCGAGTAGCGAGGAGTCGATTCCCTTAAATTATGATAAATACGGGGTGATTACTTAAATAAGGGAACCCAGGTCTCATCAGAAGTATTCTGAGGAGGTTCTAACTTATTAGAGAGATCGTGGCCCGAAGAGATATAGTAGTGGAAAAAGTTCCATCCGAAGATAACATTGCAGATCCACTAACAAAGCCATTGACTCAGATTGTCTTTGAGCGTCACAGAGGTCCGATGAGGATTAGACATGTTGGTGATTGGCTTTAGGTCAAGTGGGAGATTGATAGTCATATGTGCCCTACAAGCCAATCACATGAGTGATAGCACTTGTGACTTGATATGTACTTTTTCTCTTTGCTTATTATTAGGTGTTTTATCACTTTATCTTGCATGTTGCATATATTGTGATGTCCTTGGATTTGTGCAATGGGAATTGGATCATGATGAGATCACGATAATGAGACAGATTCACCTTTAAACATAGACCCTGAATTATCCTAGTCATAGGTCACTCGAGAAGGACATCAAGATAACCAGGATAAACGGTATCTTTGCATACCCATCCATATAATGGAGGTAGCTGGTCTCATAGCTACTCGTGTGGGGACACTAAGGGTACAGTGTAGGTGCTTATTGGGGAATAAGTTCACTGATTGATTCACCTACGGAATGTTTGATGGTTATTGATACCTCACGTCAGAGAGTGATTCCATAGTCCCAGTAGTGTATTTGGTCCTTAGACTTGAGACACCAAAGATGTCCTGTATGAGTACTCCACTCTTTGATACCGGACTTATAGGTTTGGAAAGTTTCAGATCTAGTACAACCGGTTATTGGGAGTGGTAGCCAACTTTACAAGGGCTATTGAGTGTCAATAGAGGATCATCCGCTCTCGGTATCATGAGAGGAATATCCTACGTGTTCTTGCTCGAACAAATCCTCGGCCAAGGTTATTCGGATTAAGAGAGAAAGAGTTCTCCGGGAGAATCCGACAAGAGCAAGACTCGAGGAGAGACCGTATGAGTCTGACAGTGCCATGCCCGGTATAGGGTCTCGGGATATTAGATGGATGAGGACTATAGATACATGATAGCGAGGACGAGATAGGTCCAAAGGATTGGATTCCCCTGTATCATCTCGGGGCCGTGGCGTAGTGGCCAATGCACGTCGTCATAGGTCGATGAGTTGGGTGAATTATTATAGAGATATTAATTCACTAAGTCAGAAGGAGTTCTGACAAGTATGACTCACGGCCAGCTCGATATTAGGCCTAGAGGGTCACACAAATATGATAGGTGTTGCGACGAGTAGAGGCTCAGATATGAGATATTCGCTGAACCCCCTATATTATTGGATATCCATTAATCCCCTAAATTATTGGATCCTGAGATGAGATCCAATAATTGCTAATAAGAGATTATTGGGTAGAGACCCACTAATCCAAGAGGCTTGGGTAATTGGATGGAGATCCAATACCCAATAGGACAAAAGATCCATTAGGGTTTTCATGGGACCTCTATAAATAGGAGGAAACCAAAGCTCTATAGGCTTGGGGTTTCTTTTGGTAGTCACCTCCTGTTCTCCTCTCCCCAGAGAGAGAGGTGCATCGTTGTAATCTTTGTCGTGTGGATACCGCTAGAGAGGAGGATGCTTGACCTCCTTCATCCTCTCCCACTGATCTGCAGAAATTTAGGGATATACGATCTCCTTAGGTATCTTCTTTTATACATACAATTTTGCGAATTTATTTTTTGATGCACCGATCTTCGCACGACGACGAAAACTTTCTACGAAAAATCTGGGATTTTATTTTTTATTCTTCCGCTGCGCATGTGATATCGCTCCCTTGAAGGATTTATCAACAATAACATTATCAAACTCCCACATTATATTGATATCGCTGATAATGGTCTTGTAGAACTGCCACAATTGCCAGCCTTAAGAATATCTCAATAGAAAAGGAATCTTGTCATTTATGATTATTATATGGTATATCTATAAGAATTATATTTTGATGTAAGAATCGAAATGATTCTCTTATTATTTTTACAGGTCATGAAAAGTAATGATTCTGAAAAATAATATGATACAATAAAAGAAGAGTCAAATCAATAACCAGAATGATGTATGATGAATTCGTCGAATTGTCCAATAATTGTAAGAGTCTGTTATATAAATATGACTCAAAGGACAATGTCGAATGATATAATGGTCAGACTTTTAGTTTTTAATATGGTTATAGATTTTACTCATAAAAAATTTATCGATTATAACAAGTCATGTATTTGTTAACGGAACTCGATAAGAATCGTCATGATATTAGTGACTCATTATGAGTTTGAGTTACATCATAATGATATAAAAATAAATTTTTGATTAAAGATGTAGCTTTCATATGGGTTCCTCTGAATGACTCGTAGAGAAAATGAAAGAAATATAAATTTGGTATGTAAATTCCTGAATCTATTTATGATCTTAAACAAGCTTCTAGATAATGATATATAAAGTTTCTTGATATCATTGATTTTTTTAGATTTAAGAAAAATACTATTCATCAATATTCATATCTAAAGATTAGTAGGAGCAAGTTTATTATATTGATCATATATGTAGATAATATTTTGCATTGCCGATAGTGATCTTGGTTTATCACTAAACCAAGAAATTATCACTAAAATTTTTTAAGATGATTGATATGAATGAGACAACTTATATTATTAGTATTGAGATACTCAGGGATATATCTCAATGATTATTAAGACTGTCTTAGAAAGAATATATTAATCGAGTTTTGAGATGATTTAATATACAACTTTGTTCAATAAATCATAAAAGTAGAATTTTAGTCAAAAGTGAGTGCTTTAAAATGACTTTAAAAGTATCAGATAAAAAAAATATTCTTTATATATTCATAATTAAAAGTCTATGCTCAAGCCAATGTCAGAACATATATCAGTTTTTGTAGTTAAAATACTAGATAGATATTTGAGTTATCTAGAAGTGAAAACATTAAAGAACTACAAAGAAAAATAATAAGATATCTGAAATGGACGAATGATTATATGCTCACATGTATGAAATTATATCACCTTGAAATGATAGTGTTTTTCATATGCTAATTCTACAAATTGCTTCAATAACAGGAAGTCCACCTTACAATTAGTATCTATCTCAATTAGAGAAATAATTTATTATGATATTATTATTATTAATGAAAGTTGATTTTGCAGTATGCTTTGAGGCCATTGATCAAACTTCATAACTACGAAATTTTTATCTCAGGACTTGGTATGGTCAGACTCAATTGCCAAGTCGCTGAAGATATTTTATGATATCGTAGTAGTTTCTTTCTCTAAGAATGGCAAGTACTATTGCATCTCTATACGTTATGGTGGAAAGTACTTGATGGTTAGAGAAGATGAATCCAGAAACATCTAATATCAATTAATTACTTGAGTTTCACTATATTGATTGTTGATCCATTTACTTAAGACTTATAGCCTAAAGTGTTTTAAAAGAACATGTTTTTATGATTGGGTTTGTAATTAACCCATAAAGGATATGGTGATGCATATTTAAGTGGACACTATAATTGATATTTTTACTTACGTACTTAAAGTTATTTATTTTTGCTATCATGTTCATAGTTATATATATACATATTATGGTTGAATATGATGATAAGATTGTCTTGACAAGACAAATTACAGAGATTATTTTGATTTGCATTAGGAAAGGCTAACAGTGTTGTGGTACATAGAAGGAAGTATGACATTAATGACATACAACCGCTATGACATGCATTGCTAGTAAGAATTAATGTAGTATTATTATATTCATTGGACTTATTAGCCTATTTTTAAAATTCACGTGTAGCGTGTAAATTGTAGTTAAAATTTTAAAATCCAATTATGCAAAATTATTTTCAAATAAATTTTGTTTATTTATTTTGATTTTGAATATGTTTTGTATCTTACAAATTAATGAGCTAAGTGAGAGAATGTTAGATAATGTGACCCTATTTAATTAGGTAAGATATATTAAAGATATGATTGGATTCTGATTACGGTTATTGGCTAATAGAAAGGAAGTCCAATTAAAGTATGATTCCTTAGGGAATGCCCTTGATGGGAGAACCGTCTCTACTTGAAGTAGAGTTTATATATGCTTCGGATGACTGAAGGTATATCTATACTCTCACATCTTAATAAATTTGATTCCTTAGTTATGGATTTGGAGAATATAGATGCAAAAATTGATGATGAGAATAAGGCTCTATTACTTTTGTGTTCTCTCCCCCAATCCTTTAAGTATTTCCGTGATACTATGATTTATGGAAAAGAAACAATTTCATATCAGGAAATTAAATCTGCATTAAAATCTAAAGAGAAGATAGATAGGGATATCACTGGGGAAAGTAGTGGGAATCAGGCTGAGGGTCTAGTTGTCAGGGGTAGAACTGAAAAAAGGAAATTTGACAGTAGTAGATCTAAATCTAGATCTAAATCCAGACATAGAAATTTGGAGTGCAGATATTGTCATAAAATGGGACACATTAAGGTTGATTGCTTTAAATTAAAAAATAAATTAAAACAAAAGGGAAAAATTGTTGAAAAAACTACTGAGTCTGCTGAAGCTAGTGTTGCGGCTGATGAAAATTTTAGAAATATTTTCTTTACTCGATGTGGAGGACAAAGTCTAAAAATGAATGGATTTAGATTCGGGTTGTTCTTATCACGTGTCCCAATAGGGATTTGTTTTCCACATATGAATCTTGTAATGGTGGAATTGTTTTGATGGGCAATAATGCTACGTGTGATGATATTAGTAAAGGTACAATCCGAATTAAAATACATGATGGTATTGTGAGAACGCTCACTAATGTTAGACATGTTCCTGATTTGAAAAAGAATCTTATCTCTTTAGGCACCCTAGAGGCTCTTGGGTGTAAATACGCAATTGAAGGTGGAGTTATAAAAGTTTCTAGAAATGCCCTTGTTGTTATGAAAGCTTGTAGGTCTGGTAGATTGTATATTTTGCAGGAACTCATCACAAGCTCGATTGCTGATCTCTCATCATCATTGTCTGATCATGACATTATCAAATTATGGCATATGCGTTTGGGTCATATGAGCGAAAAATGTTTGAGCATATTGAGCAAAAGAGATCTTCTTTATGGACAGAGTACTGAGCCACTAGATTTTTGTGAACACTGCATTTTTGGAAAGTAGAAAAGAGTCAGCTTCAATTCTCCAATAGTTCACAAAACGAAAGGTACTGTTGACTATATTAAATCAGACCTTTGGGGTCCAGCTCGTGTTCAGTCTAAGGGTGGTGCCAAGTATATGTTGACTTTCATTGATGATTATTCCAGGAAAGTTTGGATTTATTTTCTGAAGCATAAAAATGATATTTTTCTAACCTTTAAACAATGAAAGGCTTTGATTGAGAAGCAAACAGGTAAACAGATTAAGCGGCTTCGAATAGATAATGTCATGAAATTTTGTGAAGGTGACTTTGATGAATTCTGCAAAAATGAAGGAATTGTTCGGCATCGCACTGTTAGGATGACGCCTCAGCAAAAGGTGTGGCCGAACATATGAATAGAACACTCTTAGAAGAGCAAGGTGTATGATCTCAAATGCAGAGTTGACAAAGGACTTTTGGGCAGAGGCGATTAATATGGCCTGTTACGTTGTCAACCGCGCTCCTTCTGCAGCACTTAATTTTAAAACTCCAGAGAAAGTTTGGTCAGGTACTCCTGCTGATTACTCTGATTTTAAAATCTTTGGGTGTCCAGTATACATGCATGTAAATGAAGGAAAATTAGAGCCTCGAGCTAAAAAGTGCATTTTCCTTGGGTATGCTTCTAGGTGAAAGGATACAGATTATGGTATCCTGATCCCAAATCCTCAAAATTTATAATCAATAGAGATGTTACTTTTGATGAATTATCTATGTTATGTTATCTTCTAAAGAGGAATCTATTAGTTGTACAAATGATAGTACGCAGAAGGAGGTGGAACTTGAGATTGGTAGTTCTGAATCTCTTCAATCGAACTCTTCTACTCAAAGAATGCCAGTAGATGGTCCCGAGTCTACTGACGAAGATGATCCAGAGGGAGAGCAATATTCCATAGCCAAGGATAGACCACGGAGAGATATTCGACCACCACAAAGATATGTAAATTTGGTTGCATATGCTTTGTCTGTTGTAGAAGAAATAGGTGGAGTTGATGAGCCTACTACCTACTCAGATGCAGTTTCTTGTGATGATTCCGCTAAGTGGTTGATTGCGATGAATGAAAAAATTAAATCTCTCCATCAGAATAGAACTTGGGATCTTGTGAAGCCACCTTCAGGTAAGAAAATTATTGGATGCAAATGAGTCTTCAAAAGGATCGAAGGTATTCCAGGGGTTAAAGATGCAAGGTACAAAGCACGATTGGTTGCAAAGGGCTATAGTCAGGTATATGGTATTGATTTTAATGACGTATTTTCACCTGTTGTTAAACATAGCTCTATTCGTGTTTTGCGTACTTGAGTTGCCATGTATGATTTGGAATTGGAGCAACTTGATGTCAAGACAGCTTTCTTACATGGTGAACTTGAAGAGTAAATTTACATGGAGCAACCTCATGGTTTTGAAGTTGACGGTAAGGAAGACCATGTTTGCTTATTAAAGAAATCCTTATATAGATTGAAGCAGTCTCCAAGACAGTGGTATAAGAGGTTTAATTCTTTTATGTTGGGTCATGGTTACACAAGGAGCATGTATGATAGTTGTGTCTACTTCCGGAAGTTAAATGATGGCTCTTTTGTGCATTTGTTACTTTATGTTGATGACATGCTTATTGCAGCTAAGAATTTGTAGAAATTCACACTTTGAAAATGTAGCTAAATAGTGAATTTGAAATGAAAGATTTGGGAGCAGCTAAGAAGATTCTTGGCATGGAGATCAAAAGAGATCGAGGAGTTAGAAAATTATTTCTGACCCAGAAAAATTACCTCAAGAAAGTCTTGGAGAGGTTTGGCATAGAAAATGCTAAGCCTGTGAATACTCCTCTTGCTAGCCATTTTCGGCTATCTACTGCTCAGTCACCACAGTTAGTTGAAGAGGAAGAATATATGGTGAAAGTTCCATATTCTAGTGCCATCGGCAGTATTATGTATGCAATGGTTTGTACTCGTCCAGATATTTCACAAGCAGTTAGTGTGGTTAGTAGATATATGTCTTGTCTGTTAGGGATCGAGCGGCACTAAGAGGGGGGGTGAATTAGTGCAGCGGATAAAATGATAGATTTTTCAACGTTTAAAACAAGCTTCGGAAACTTCGTATGATGAAAGCAACGTTTCGTTTAAACCCGGAAAGATTGCGTTTTAACTTTAAAGCTTGCGTACGAAGATGAAAAGGAAGTGGAGTACGTAAAATAAAGGCTTGTAGTAAAGTAAAGAGATAAAACAAAAATTTAAACACTCACACAATCAAGACGCAACAATGTATAGTGGTTCGGTCAAAGTGACCTACATCCACTTCCGAAGCCTTCTCCGATGAGGCTCCCTTCTTTCACTACCAAATCCTTTGAAGGGGAAGGATCAAATACTCCTCTTATAACCCTTTACAAGTGGTTCACACTCTTACAAGATTTCACAAGAAGAATGAGGTGAACACTTAGCAAGAATGAGACTTTTCAAGACTTAAAACTAAGATTCTAACTTCTCAAAAGGGTTCACTTTTCAGCTGAGAAAGAAGGGGTATTTATAAGCCTCAAAGTGATTCAAATTTGGAGCCTAAACTTGGAGCCAAAAATTTGAATCTTTTGAATTTTTTTTTGTTGTCGATCTGGCAGATGACACACCAGAAGGTATGCTACCGCCTCGGCCAGGCGGTGCTACCACTGGTTTTCAGCGCTGGCGTAGCTGGTGCTACCGCTTTGGCTACAATACCGAACTACTGATACTCGGACTACAATACCGGGTTCTGATGCAGGCTACTAAGAGATGCACATAGCATGCATGCATGCTTCAGTCTTCTTTTGGGCTACTTGGCGGTGCTACACGCCAAAGATGCATGCACGTAGCAAAGACGTATGTTTCTTTGGCGGTGCTACCGCCAAAGATGCATGCATGCATGCACACATTTGGGCACATTGATCGCTGGGCTCCACCACCCAAAGACAAATCTACATTTGGTTTGGGCGAAAACTTGGCCCAAATCGGTTCCCGAACAAGGCCCAATGGCCCATACTTGGGTTAAAGGATTAACCCCTAATCCTAACCCAAATTGATATGCTAACTATGAAATTAAAGACATTCCTAAGCTATACAAAGTCCGCAAGTCAAGTCTTCTTCCGGCAAGCTTAGGTGAACTTCCGCGGTCTTCCGACGATCCTCTGAAACCATCCTGCGGACTCGAAGCAAGCTCTCGGACTCCACGATGATTTTGGAGAGTTCCCAGAGCTTCTTTGGCAAGCTCCGATCTTTCTTGGCAAGCTCGCGAACTTCCGACGAACCTCCCGGCGAACTTCCGAAAACCCTTGGCAAGCTCCCTACTCGTTCTCGGCCGGGCCCGACAAAGACTCCCAACGAATCTTCAGACTTCCATCGAACACTCGAACTCCTAATGATCCATCGCACTTGACTTCGACCCTTGGTTTCGCTTTACGTCTTCATCCCTTTCGTAGTTACTCCTACACAAACAAACACCAAAAACTCTACTTCGATCTAGACAGTTATTACAACGCGAATTGACATTCAGTTGCCTGGCACATCATTGGTCGACGCTTCGTCCGATCCTTCGGCACATCGCCCTCTCTAGCGGCTTGTTGCGCAATCCACGGTTGACCTCCGCAACCTCGATATCCATGGCGCAACTCCGCACTTCTTGGCCCGATGCCCGACGTACGAAGCCTCCTGCCGATAGTCGACCGAACCTCTAGCTCGACATCCAATATCCTGACGTGATCACCTCCGGCGCAACGTCAATTCCTCCAGCGTCAACTGTCTAGCCCTGCGTAACTCAACACGCAGTTAGACCACAAATCACACTCAATTAGTTTCATCATCAAAATCCGAGATTCAACATTGTCCGGGTAAAACACATTGGCAGGCTATGAAGTGGATTCTCAGATACTTGCAAGGGACTTCAGATGCTTGTTTGGAGTTTGGGAAAAATCATGACACTTTGATTGGTTTCGTCGACTCTGATTATGCTACGGATCTTGATAAATGAAGATCTCTGACATGCTATGTATTTTGCGTTGGCGATTGTGTAGTTAGTTGGAAAGCTTCTTTACAACCTGTCGTGGCTTTATCTACTATAGAGGCAGAGTATATGGCAGTGACAGAGGCGATCAAAGAAGTTTTATAGTTAAGAGGTTTGTTCGGTGAATTATGTCAGTATCAAGGTGTTACTACAATTTACTGTGATAGTCAAAGTGCTATTCATTTGACTAAAGACCAGATGTATCATGAGAGGACGAAACATATCGATGTGAAGTTTCACTTTATTCGGGATACCATTACCGAGGGAAAGGTTCTTGTTCAGAAAATTCAAACGAAGGATAATCCAACTGATATGCTTACAAAGCCTCTTCCAATTTATAAGTTCAAGCAGTGCTTGGACTTGATTGGTATTCATTGTTAGTGATTGTCCGTTGGGGCTTTTGTGAAGAAGGTAGAGCAAGTTCTGCAAAATTGTCAATGTTGAGACATGCCAAGGTGGAGATTTATTAATTTGGTAAGTCTCATAGTCCCACATCTCTATTTTCTATTCTGCTACCTCCTATTGATGCTATAAATAAGGGCCTAAACTTTAAAGCTAGAAACACCACAGGCACCACAAGAAAAGCCGCTTTGGATTTAATTTTTATTAAGTCCATATTAAGTCAAATATTTTGGGCTTTTCTTATTTAGTAGTTTCAGGTGCTTTATGGTCTAGGAATATTTTTCCTAAGACATTTGTAATTGTCACTTTTATAGTAAGAGTTTTGCTCCTCCTTCGTTCGTGGACGTAGGTCAATTGACCGAACCACGTAAATTCGGTATCCCTATCTCTTTTATCTTTCTGCTGTATTGTCTTTGTTGGGTTGCCAAAATTACCCTTTGGTAAAATTCCTGGGGCTAGCTCTTACAAACTGGTATTAGAGCCTGGTTTTGGGATTTTTTGGCAACAATAACAATAACAAAGATCGTCGTTGAGAAATTCGACAGAAATATCAATTTCGGCTTATGGCAACTCAAGATGGAGGCCATTCTGGTTCAAGACAGAGTTGATTTGGCACTACAGGGAGCTGAGAAAATTCCAGATGGCATGTCAAAGGAAGATTTTGCAAGTATGGATAAGAAGGTCCGATCTAGTATTATTCTAAATCTCTCTGACAAGATTTTACGGGAGGTAACTACGGAGACTACGGCTAAGAACATGTGGGACAAGCTTAAAGCATTATATATGAAGAGGACAGTGGAGAACCGTCTCTACTTGAAGTAGAGTTTATATATGCTTCGGATGACTAAAGGTACATCTATACTCTCACATCTTGATAAATTTGATTCCTTAGTTATGGATTTGGAGAATACAAATGCAAAAATTGATGATGAGGATAAGGCCCTGTTACTTTTGTGTTCTCTCCCCCAATCCTTTAAGTATTTCCGTTATACTATGATTTATGGAAAAGAAATAATTTCATATCAGGAAATTAAATCTGTATTAAAATCTAAAGAGCAGATAGATAGGGATATCACTAGGGAAAGTAGTATGAATCAGGCTGAGGGTCTGGTTGTCAGGGGTAGAACTGAAAAAAGAGAATTTGATAGTAGTAGATCTAAATCTAGATCTAAATCCAGACATAGAAATTTGGAGTGCAGATATTGTCATAAAATGGGACACATTAAGGCTGATTGCTTTAAATTGAAAAATAAATTAAAGCAAAAGGGAAAAATTGTTGAAAAAACTACTTAGTCCACTGAAGCTAGTGTTGCAGCTGATGAGAATTTTGGAAATATTTTCTTTACTACTGATGACAGGACAAGGTCTAAAAATGAATGGATTTTAGATTCGGGTTGTTCTTATCACATGTGTCCCAATAGGGATTTGTTTTCCACATATGAATCTTGTAATGGTGGAAATATTTTGATGGGCAATAATACTACGTGTGATGTTATTGGTAAAGGCACAATCCGAATTAAAATGTATGATGGTATTGTGAGGATGCTCATTAATGTTAGATATATTCCTGATTTGAAAAAGAATCTCATCTCTTTAGGCACCCTAGAGGCTCTTGGGTGTAAATACACAACTGAAGGTGGAGTTATAAAAGTTTCTAGAAATGCCCTTGTTGTTATCAAAGCTTGTAGGTCTGGTAGCTTGTATATTTTGACGGGAACTATTGTCACAAGCTCAGTTGCAATCTCGTCATCATCATTGTCTAATTCTGACATTACCAAATTATGGCATATGCGTTTTGGTCATATGAGCGAAAAATGTTTGAGCATATTGAGCAAAAGAGATCTTCTTTACGGATAGAGTACTGGGCCACTAGATTTTTATGAACACTGCATTTTTGGAAAGTAGAAAAGAGTCAGATTCAATTCTCCAACAGTTCACAAAATGAAAGGTACTCTTGACTATATTCATTCAGACCTTTGGGGTCCAGCTCGTGTTCAGTCTAAGGGTGGTGCCAAGTATATGTTGACTTTCATTGATGATTATTCCAAGAAAGTTTGGGTTTATTTTTTGAAGCATAAAAATGATATTTTTCTAACCTTTAAACAATAGAAGGCTTTGATTGAGAAGCAAACAGGTAAACAGATTAAGCGGCTTCGAACAGATAATGGCATGAAATTTTACGAAGGTGACTTTGATGAATTCTACAAAAATGAAGGAATTGTTCGGCATCTCACTATTAGGATGACACCTCAGCAAAATGGTGTGGTCGAACGTATGAACAGAACACTCTTAGAAGAGCAAGGTGTATGATCTCAAATGCAGAGTTGACAAAGGACTTTTTGGCAAAGGCGATTAATATGGCCTGTTACGTTGTCAACCGTGCTCTTTCTGCAGCACTTAATTTTAAAACTCCGGAGGAAGTTTAGTCAGGTACTCCTGCTAATTACTCTGATTTTAAAATCTTTGGGTGTCCAGCATACATGCATGTAAATGAAAGAAAATTAGAGCTTGGAGCTAAAAAGTGCATTTTCCTTGGGTATGCTTCTAGGTGAAAGGATATAGATTATGGTGTCCTGATCCCAAATCTCCAAAATTTATAATCAGTAGAGATGTTACTTTTGATGAATTGTCTATGTTATCTTCTAAAGAGAAATCTACTAGTTGTACAAATGATAGTACGTAGAAGGAGGTGGAGCTTGAGATTGGTAGTTCTGAATCTCTTCAATCGAACTCTTCTACTCAAAGAATACCAGTAGATAGTCCCGAGTCTACTGATGAAGATGATCCAAATGAAGAATAATATTTCATAGCCAAGGATAGACCATGGAGAGATATTCGACCACCACAAAGATATGCAAATTTAGTTGGATATGCTTTGTCTGTTGCAGAAGAAATAGGTGGAGTTGGTGAGCCTACTACCTACTCAGATGCAGTTTCTTGTGATGATTCCGCTAAGTGCTTGATTGCGATGAATGACGAAATTGAATCTCTCTATCAGAATAGAACTTGGGATCTTGTGAAGCCACCTTCAGGTAAGAAAATTGTTGGATGCAAATAGGTCTTCAAAAAGAAGGAAGGTATTCCAGGGGTTGAAGATGCAAGGTACAAAGCACGATTGGTTGCAAAGGGCTATAGTCAGGTACATGATATTGATTTTATTGACGTATTTTCACATGTTATTAAACATAGCTCTATTCGTGTTTTGTTTACTTTAGTTGCCATGTATGATTTGGAATTGGAGCAATTTGATGTCAAGACAACTTTCTTACATGGTGAACTTGAAGAGCAAATTTACATGGAGCAACCTCATGGTTTTGAAGTTGACGGTAAGGAAGACCATGTTTGCTTATTAAAGAAATCCTTGTATGGATTGAAGCAGTCTTCAAGACAATGGTATAAGAGGTTTGATCCCTTTATGTTGGGTCATGGTTACACAAGGAGCATGTATGATAGCTGTGTCTACTTCCGAAAGTTAAATGATGGCTCTTTTGTGTATTTGTTACTTTATGTTGATGATATGCTTATTGCAGCTAAGAATTTGTCAGAAATTCACACTTTGAAAATGTAGCTAAATAGTGAATTTGAAATGAAAGATTTGGGAGCAGCTAAGAAGATTCTTGGCATGGAGATCAAAAGAGATCGAGGAGTTGGAAAATTATTTCTGACCCAGAAAAATTACCTCAAGAAAGTCTTGGAGAGGTTTGGTATGGAAAATGCTAAGCCAGTGAGTACTCCTCTTGCTAGTCATTTTCGGCTATCTGCTGCTCAGTCACCACAGTCAGTTGAAGAGGAAGAATATATGGTGAAAGTTTCATATTCTAGTGCCATCGGCAGTATTATGTATGCAATGGTTTGTACTCGTCCAGATATTTCACAAGCAGTTAGTGTGGTTAGTAGATATATATCTTGTCCGGGTAAAACACATTGGCAAGCTATGAAGTGGATTCTCAGATACTTGCAAGGGACTTCAGATGCTTGTTTGGAGTTTGAAAAAAATCATGACACTTTGATTGGTTTCGTCGACTATAATTATGCTGCAGATCTTGATAAACAAAGATCTCTGACAGGCTATGTATTTTACGTTGGCGATTGTGTAGTTAGTTGAAAGCTTCTTTACAACCTGTCGTGGCTTTATCTACTATAGAGGCAGAATATATGGCAGTGACAGAGGCGATCAAAGAAGTTTTATGGTTAAGAGGTTTGTTCGGCGAATTATGTCAGTATTAACGTGTTACTACAATTTCTTTGTGATAGTCAAAGTGCTATTCATTTGACTAAAGGCCGATGTATCATGAGAGGACGAAACACATCGATGTGAAGTTTCATTTTATTCGGGATACCATTGCCGAGGGAAAGGTCCTTGTTCAGAAAATTCATACGAAGGACAATCCAACTGATATGCTTACAAAGCCTCTTCCAGTTTACAAGTTCAAGTAGTGCTTGGACTTGATTGATATTCATTGTTAGTGATTGTCCGTTGGGGCTTTTGTGAAGAAGGTGGAGCAAGTTTTGCTAAATTATTAATGTTGGGACATGCCAAGGTGGAGATTTATTGGTTTGGCAAGTCCCATAGTCCCACATCTCTATTTTCTATTCTGCTACCTCCTATTGATGCTATAAATAAGGGCCTAAATTTTAAAGCTAGAAACACTACAGGCACCACAAGAAAAGTCGCTTTGGATTTAATTTTTATTAAGTCCATATTAGGTCAAATATTTTGGGCTTTTCTTGTTTAGTAGTTTCAGGTGCTTTATGGTCTATGAATATTTTTCCTAAAGCATTTATAATTATCCCTTTTATAGTAAGAGTTTTGCTCCTCCTTCGTTCGTGGACGTCGGTCAATTGACCGAATCACGTAAATTCGGTGTCCCTGTCTATTTTATCTTTTTGCTTTATTATCTTTGTTGGGTTATCAAAATTACCCTTTGGTAAATTTTCTAGCGCTAGCTCTTACAATTGATATTTTAGATCTGACGATGATATACTTGTGGATCAGATAAAGTTTATTTCTCTGAACAACAATAAAAGGTATGCATCGTAACATTATTTAAATCCATTACTATTTGATTTCAGATTTTAGAATTAAAGTTTTTCCGCATAACAGATAGCATGATTATACATTTTATGCTAACAGTTCTGTGTCTGGTGGACCTCCCGAGCTATCAACAACGTTCCCCCATTCCTCTCCCATGAGAAGATCGAGCGTGTGGGGCCCTTGAGGGGAATTCTATCTTCTTTTTGAGCCATTAGGGAGATGACTGAGTGGTTGGTCGACGTGGGACTCAACCCGATCTCGAGGGATATGGTTGAACTTGTCATTTTTTAGGCATCTCATTCCTCGTTCCATCTTTTATGTGTTTCGCTAACTGACTCGTGGTTTACAGAAATGGTGAATCTTCAATCGATAAAGGGGATGTCATGCCTTCCAATCGCAACGCCGCCACCTCGGGATCGAGAAGAGACTGGGGCTGAGGCCCTAGCTTGGAAAGGCATCTCGGCCCATCGGGGTTCCCCTCATGAAACCGAGGCGGGGCAACCGAAGAAGAAAGTCAAAGTGCTAAGTCAGAAGTTGTTTGAGAGAGCTACAATCCACGAGGCTGTGGCGCGGGGAATGTGGCAGCTTATTCTTGTGACAACTTACAAATTAAGTTGTGGATGATTCAATAAATGAGGTATATATATATATCCATAAAAATAAAATATAAGTCTCTTTGGTTCTTATTTGCACCATTAACTTTCATTGACTTAATATGTATAACCGAACCATTCATTATATCATTTTATTTTATATTTTAGATATATCTGATCGTTCATTAAAAAAATATTTTATTGATCTTTCTTAATAATTCTACATATCAATCTAATTTTTTATAAAATTATAAAATATATAGTTTTTGTTTGTATAACTGATTTTAAAGTTTCCAACACTGAGTTGATTAATGACTCGTAGCAAATTTAGAAGATTAAAAGAAGTGTTTAGCCCTCAATCTCTAAAAATTTCTAATTTATCCTCCGACCGGTTTCACTCGAACCGGGTCGAACTAGATCAATTTCGACTGAGATTCGAGTTGCTCGAACCGCTTGGAGTCGCAATGGGCTATAAAAGGAAGGCTCACGATCAGCCGGGGCAACCACAACTTGCTCTCTCCACGGCTTCGATAGCGGCGCCCGTGATCTCTGCCGAGCACCGTCGCCACGACGGCCCAAACCCTAGCCCTAATCGCAATCCCAATCCCGACCCAAATCGGGCGGTCCCATGCCGCGGCGCCGCCATCCGATCGCCGGCAGATCTGCTCCTCTTGCTCGGTTCGACGCCGCCGGAGGGCTGGATTCCTTTGGTTCCTCTCTCGTTCGGTGCCTCTACGGATCCCCCGCTGACAACCTTGTCCTGCCTGTTGTTAACTTGGTGGTGGTATAGTTCACCTCCACCTCTTTCGGTTGCGGATTAGTTGTTGAGGCTTCATTTTGGGTCTTTCATGTGAGTTCGTGAGTAATTTTCTGATTCCTGTGGAGGAATTTCTCAGTGCCTTGGTTTCCTTGTCGCCTCTGTTCTATCTTGTATGATGCTTCAGCTCAAAATTTGATTGTTGGGGTGCTCACTGGTTGTTGATGCGATAACTATGAACTCTTTTCTGTGCAGTGAGTCTGAGTATCTCCGGCATCTGTAGGTTCTACTCCTCCTTGATAAGATATGAGGTATTCTCTACTCCTCGAAGTTAATTGTCTTTGTTGATGTTGAAGCTGGTGGTGTCAATTTTTCTGAATCAAAACAATTCGTGCTTGCAGTGTGCTGTTTATGTAGTTGTCACTTGTGTACCATTTAAATGGTGTATTGATGACCATGTATTGTTGCTCATATCACTATTACAAAGATAAACGTTGATAAACTGTGTTTTTTTTTGGTGAAAGGACTCATAATACTTATACCAAAATATGCTAATATATAATCAAGATACATGGAATAGTCAATCAGTTTGCACATATATTCTTTTACTTTTAACGAATAGTGATAAAAATGATAAGTGTCACGGCTATAATGGCTTTATAATAAGAAATAATAGCTTGGCTACTATTTTTACCCCAACTATTTTCTTGCAACTCAATGAGATTAAGGTCTGATCAGGATTCTTTGTGTTGGATTGACCCCAAAAAAAATTTTAATAATGAAGATCTGGATATATTTCATTTCAAAGAATTAGAATTCAATGATTAAGTAGTCAAGTAAATGTAACTTGGACTTGTCTTGCTGTTCTATCTTTTTTCATTATTTCTTTTGGAGTTCTTCTCCTCTTCGTTGGTCAAATGATTTCTTTCTGGTCTACTGAGTTCCTTTTACCCTTCTCGTATAATTGGTGGAAGCCTCTTTGGTGTGAGAATTGAATAGGATGGGCTGTGAGTGCAACTTAGGTGATGCGACTGAGGGATCGGATACAATCAGTTCAACCTTGATTCTTGATCAATCCCAATTCAGATCAACTGAGCCAGGATGGGATTGGCTGACACAGTAAATAGTGAATTAGACCACCTTGGATTTGTTATATGTTATGATGGCTGTTAATCACAAAAAGAATTCGATTGATGGATCTGTACAAACTCAATGCAAGCAATGAACAAAAGGGAATCAATAAGGAATGTGTTCCAATTAGTATTGGATTTTGTGCTGTTAATCTATACAAACTCATGTTAGGTTCCTAATTCTATTTGGTAATCTCAAATCTCGTAATTGGTGCCAACCGACAGTAGTAATCATTTCCATGGTTTTTAAGGGTAGACAGATTATATTTGGTCTGGGGGTCGTGTTAGTTAGGTCTGTTGAAGAAAGAATGTAGCTCTGGTTTCATTTTGGTCAGATATTGAATTAGATACTTGTGAGTTGAAGACTTCTTTTAATGAGATGAGTTGCATTAGGAGCCATTTCATGTTATATCTTAATCTTTTCTTGTCCATTACATTCTTTGCTATCTCTCTGCTGACATAAGTTTCTTTTTCTTTCATTCTAAAACCCATCTGCATGATGCTATTGTCATTGAAGCTGCATTGTCTGGTGTGGTTTAAAGTGATAGTAGGGTCCTATATGGACTTGGATTTGATATGTTATATTGTGTTAATCTCTTGTATCCCTTATAAAAAAAAATTAAAAGCAGCAAATGATGGTTCTATCACCTCTGTCCTTTTAGGGATGTAGAAAATCACCTCTAAGGTTTATGCAATGTTGTAACCGTATGATCGATGTTCTACCAAGGTGTAACATCAAAGGATGAATATATGAAAATCTTAGGGATCATACAAGGATCAGATGTTAGTGAAACCTTACGCTTTTCATTTTGCAACTATGTACCATAGAACTCTTAATTATTTTTCTAGTCTACTGATCAGGTAAGCATGTGTTGTCACCTATAAACAGGGAGACATGATGAGTTTTGAAACTAATTCCAAAGTTTTGGTCAATGCTATCTTCAAATAGACCTTTTTTATATGTTTTCGCTCATGACTCTACACTTCACCATTGATCTTTAAAAATATAGGGGAACAAGTTCTGAATTTTCATGACAAATACAAAATATTACTATGTTAGTATTTTCATGTGCTACGATTGATAATTTTCTGATAAATATATCATACTTATTTATAAAAAATAAGTCTTTTTTATCATTGGTTTTATACAATTTTATTTCTTTTATATCTTGGATTTATATTCATTCTTGTAACCATGGCTTTCTTTGTGATCAGGAAGATTTGGGTTCAAGTTTCGAATATATAGACATATAGACATCTTATAGAGTGGGAGCCTCATGCACTGGGTTAGTCTTTTTCCAAACCATAGCTATCTTAAGGAACGTGATGCAGAAAAATCTTTTAGCATATAACATATGGATTTTCATTCTTGATTTTTAAATTTTCCTAATATTTTGTTAGTTTATTATTTTTATATTAAAATTGATTTTTCATGTGATCCCAATCTCCTTGTCCTAATCGATCTTGATATTGATCATATGATCGATAATTGAAAGTTTGAGTTGGTTTATTGGAAGTTGACCCAGTTACACTTGAAATTGAACTAAATTACACCTATCGATCATAGAATCGATCCAAAACCTCCCTAATTTCAATTGGGTTTTGTTCATGGGTTTTTTTGTTATTTACAAAAAAAGGGTGTCCCCAGGAAAGTCAAATTGGGGAGGAGGGGCGCACCATCCGATAAAAATTCAATAGTGGAGACATGTCCCGGTAAAATTCCCTAAAAATTTCATACTTATAAAGCATTAGTCTTTTCTATCATTGGTTTTATATAATTTGTTTCTTATATTTATTGGATTGATATTCCTTCTTGAAACCATAGGTTTCTTTGTGACTGAAGATCTGGGCTCAAGTTTCGGTTAATATAGATGAAATGTTGCGTAAATTGATATATAGATATCTTATAAAGTGGGAGCCTCATGCACTAGGTTAGTCCTCTTTCCAACCATGGTTATCTTAAAGAACATGCTGCAGAAAAGTCTTTTAGCATATAACATATAGTTTTTCTTTCTTGACTTTTAAATTTTCTAATATTTTGTTATTTTATGATTTTTATATTAAAATTAATTTTTCATGTGATCTCAATCTCTCCCTGACCTAATCGATCCTGTTGTTGATCATATGATCTATGTAATTGTTCACTGGGTTTTGTCCATCTACCTTTTGTTTGTGAAGCGCTCCACCCACCTCTCTGTACATTTCATGTCTGCTGGAGGAACTTTAGAGAGCCTCTTGTTCTTCTTCATAACAAAGTGATGAGAAACAAGAGTACTTGAACTATAGCGAGCACGGTATTTCTTCAATGATGGTCAATTGACTTCCAGGGCTTGTAAATAATTTGTGTCCTCCAATTGATTTCCAAGACTCTTTCTAGTCTAGGCCTGTTCCATTAAATAATTTGTGTCGTCCAAGTACAATCCACCCACCATATGCATGATAATCTCATCCCAGGTTTCAGCCACAATGAGTTAGCTTGGTTTGATCTCATCATAACTAAAGATGACATCTCCTTATCATTTGCATTCCTCCCTTAGGCAATCCATTGTTCAAGTGTGTTGTTGTGGATAGGAGTTTATAGCTCCTTTGCTAGTCCATCAATGGTCGTTTGAGAGATAGAAGCAGTGATAGGCTACCAACAACACTTAGATCTGGCGTCAATAGCTTTTTGAGTTTCTTCACCATTTCTCAAAAAAGAAAGAAGGTAACCATGATTACTTTGTTCAACCATTTCTTTTTAGTCTTTAGGATGCATTTTGCTAGAAAGATAATTTATCTTATTTGAGTGAAGATTGTTATTCCATCCTACAGGAACATATTTTAGATTCCTTTCTTCACCATTTATTTAAAAACAAGGAAGATAGCAATGTTTTCAAAAGTGTTTGGCGCTAAAAGATGCCAAAAATTCCAAATTGCCCAGGGCACTAAGCATTCGCCTGAGCATAGTAAGCCACGCAGCTGACTGATAGTGAAAAAAGATTGCATTTGGCTTAGTTGGAACTAGTGCTCATGTGGGTGGGTGGACAGATGCTCGGGGTGGGGATGATGTTTAATTCCATAAGTTGGCTTGACAAACTAGCTTGCTTTGGTTGGATTGGGGTGGGGGATGATGTTTAAATGGGTTGGTTAAAAGAACCAGGTTGGTTTGCACCAACCTGAGCCCTTTCGGAGAAAGATCACAAGAAGGGGTGGGTTCGCATTTGAGTGATCCTAGCCCGAGCTTTTTTGTTTGTCGATTGGGTTGGACTGAGTTCGGGCGTGTGTTGTGAGGCTTACCCATTAGGTCAAGTGGATGATTCTTGGGTAGCCCAAGTGAGCGCCTAGGGTGCCCAACACTGCTCACCTAGGTCAACACCTCGGATGAGGTGCTTACCCAAGTGTGTTTTATCTAGAAACGTTTGAAGTGCTTGGGCTCTGCCTTGCCACTAGAGCGCCTAGGAGGGTACTCGAATGACTAAGCGAGTGTTTGAGCACTTTTTGACAACACTCCCCGAGTGCCTAGGGAGTACCCAAGTGAATGGGCAAACGCTTGAGCATCTTTTGACAACACTAGAAGGCATCATGGCTACCTTGTTCCACCTTACAAACATGGAGGAAGTTAGCTATTGCTAACTTCTGTTTATGGTGTTGGATGATACATTAATAGATTATTATGATGATCCTCTTGAGGTATATGATTACAACACATTTAGAGGGTTTATATGCAATTATGAACTTCGTAGTTGCATGCATGCAATATGGAATTTCGGCAGGGTTATGTGCCATACATTCTAATAATTAGAGAGTGCTGTATTTTTATCAAACCCTCCATCAAAAATTGAAGTTTCTTTGATAGCATTCATTTTTATTAATGCATCTTAATATATATTATTATTCTTAATATAGTATGACAGGAGGTAATGATAATGAACCAGTCGACACAGAAACACCACCGCCAACTACAAGACGCAGGAGAAAGAAGTCATCAACAGTTTGGCAGAACTTTACAATCGAAGAAGTCATTGGCGGATGTACGTGAGCTTGCTGCAAACTGTGTCAGGAAACCTTTGCCATACAGTAGTGGGTCAAAGATAGCAGGCACTAGCCACCTCAAGAGACATATCGCCTTAGGTTCCTGCCCCAAAATAAAATATCAGAACAAACTAGCACTTGCATCGGTGGCAAAATCCGATGGAGATACCCCTGAACCACCCAAAAGACGCTATAGGTTATCTGGTTTTTCGAGTGTTTTTGATCAGGACCAAAGCTATGTGAATCTTGCCAAGATGATCATTGTGCATGAGTATCCACTCGACATGGTTGAGCACCCTGCTTTTGTTGCTTTTGTTCAAAGTCTCCAACCGCAGTTTAAGATGGTCGATGTGAGTACCATTGAAGGAGAAGTCTTATCTTTATATCAGAAGTAGAAACAAAACCTCATGCAAGCCTTTGTAACTATGCCTGGAAGTATCAGCCTGACAATAGGTCTCTGGACAACCGGTCAGACTCTTGGATACATTTGCCTTAGCGGGCAATTCATTGACAGCGACTGGAAGTTGCATCGAAGGATGCTGAGCTTCATGATGGTATCTTCTCCTCATTCAGAAAATGCTCTTAACGAAGCCATTGGTGTTAGCCTTTCAGATTGGAATATGAAAAGTAAGTTGTTCACGATCACCTTGGACAACAACTGCTCATCACACGACCTATAGTGCAAACCTGAGGGACCATCTCTCCAACAAGAACATGCTCATGCTGAAAGGACAGTTGTTTTTGTGCATTGCTATGCCAATATCCTGAATGTTATTGCAGAAGGCGTGATGACTTCTATCCATGGTATCATATATAACATCCGTGAAGGTATAAAATTTGTGAAAGCTTCTCCAGCCCATGAAGAAAAATTTGCTGAGATTGCTCTACAACATGAAATTCTCAGCACAAAAGCCCTACCTCTTGATGGCACGACACAGTGGAACACAACTTACCTTATGCTTATAGCTGCATTGGAATATAAACGGGCATTTAATTTCTTGGAAACATGTGATGATAACTACAACGAAGCTCCATCAGCTGATGACCGGATGAAGGTGGAAGTCGTTTGCCCATACCCAAAACTTTTGTATGACTCAGCTAATGTCGTCGTGGCAACAGCAGATCCAACCACAAACATATTTTTCCATGAAGCATGGAAAGTCCTGGTGCAGCTGAATAGTGCAACATTGAGCGAGGACACTATGGTCAGCAGTATAGCTAAAGAGATGCATGTGAAGTTTGACAAATATGGGAAAGATTGCGGCCTCGTCTTGACTCTTGCTGTGGTCATGGATCCTCGTTTCAAAATGAAGCTTGCCGAGTTCAGTTTCTCAAAAGTTTATGGTGCAGACTCTGCCAGATATGTAAAGTTGGTCGATGGCAGCATTCATGAACTCTACCTCTAGTATGTTGCCCAGCCACTTCCTCTGAATCCAGCTTATGTGGACCAAGGTGAGGCCAACCACATCAATGGCAATGACAGCAATGTGCCCACGGTGGATGGGCTTCAGGACTTTGATATGTATCTGTCTGAGCTATCTGTGAATCAGCCATCTAAGCCAGAGATAGACCAATATTTAGAAGTCACTTGTGCCATGGATCCAAGATTTTGATATCTTGAACTGGTGGGAGCTCAACTATCTCAAGTATCCAACGCTCTCTCAAAGATGGCCCGAGGTATCATTCGTGGAAGGATCTTATGGCAGGTTCACTGTTCTTCTATATCATGAGTAGCTCGTAAAGAACCTGACGGATTTGATGGCCTCGTTTCTTCATGCTTGACCTACATATGACAGACAGATGGTCATGTCAAGCTGCCATGCAGTAACCTAAATTTGTCCATCTATATTTTGTTTGTGAAGCGCTCCACCCACCTCCTGTGCCTCCTTTGCATTCTTTGCCTCCGATGGATTCATGAGCTGTTGCAGCAGCTGGGAAGTGGAATTGGTTGGTTTCCTTGGAGTTCCAAGTTAGTGATTTACTCTAGGGAGCATGGTTCATTGCGTTCTATACAAAGCATGTCTGGTGGAGGAACTTTAGAGTTTAGAGAGTCTCTTGTTCTTCTTCATACCTAAATGGTGCAGAAAGGAATCTAAAATATGTTCCTGATAAATTATCTTTCTAGCAAAATGCATCCTAAAGACTATTTACTAGCCCTGGAAGTCGATTGACTACCATTGAAGACATACTGTGATTGTTATAGTTCAAGTACTCTTGTTTCTCGTCTCTTTGGAACGAGGAAGAACAAGAGGCTCTTTAAACTCCCTAGAGTAAATCACTAACTTGAAACTCTAAGGAAACTAACTAATTCTACTTCCCCACTGCTGCGACAGCTCGCAAAGAATGCAAAGGAGCAGGCACAGGAGGTGGGTGGAGCGCTTCACAAACAAAATGTAGATGTGCAAAATCTAAAAAACAATTACATATGATCAAAACAGGATCGATTAGGTTAGGGGGAGATTGGGATCACATGAAAAATTAGGTTATTGCATGGCAGCTTGACATGATCATCTGTCTGTCATATGTAGGTCAAGCATGAAGAAACGAGGCCATCAAATCCCTCAGGTTCTTTACGAGCTACTCATGATATAGAAGAACAGTGAACCTACCATAAGATCCTTCGACGAACAATATAACAACACTAACATAAAAGAAACCAAATACCGCAGAAGAGGAGAGCCTACTCACCGAAGAGGAACTGTGTCCTTCTGCTTGGGTTGCATGAGCTACATGAAGGGTGTCTATTTATGGTGGGCTGAGCTGCCCTAGTTGCAGCTATTCGATTGACCTTAAGCCAATCTATCCATGTGTTACTTGAGTTGGTGAGCACACGTCCATGGCATTGATCGATCAAGATTCTTGCACCGGTGAAAGCCAAATCAACCATGCTTCAAAGTCTTCGCAGATTCTTTCGAAAAAAGAGTCGTGTCTCCCGAAGACTCGGGACTTTCAAAGCCATTAATTGATTGCAAATAAGAAGAAGGAGAGATCAAATTCTGGTATGCTTTGCCTCGGACTATCTTTGTCACCACCAACCGTAATGTCAACGGATCACGTAGCATCCGATTTGTCGCTAGCAGATGTCACTATGGCGCTGTGATGTTGGACTGCTCGGCAAAGTCGAACCATGTGTTAGATTTCCTCCTCTTTGGTGCTTCCCACTCGCTGTCACTCCAAGCGTACCCCATGCTCCAACTTGTACGCAAGTGGTAGGTCGGTTGCTGACAGTGGGTTTCACTGAACTCTCTGTCATGTAGACCGAATGCTTTGCGAGATACCAAATTCCCTTTTTACGATCCAACACAATGTATCAGCTGCATCTGGGAAAGGCGACTCCTTTTTCTCCGTCATGGTCTTCTGGAAACCCATGCATCGATGCCTTTGGGAGTAGAATTTAGTTGGCTAGATCGAAGCATGGAAACGTTCATCTTCTTGTTCTCCATGGTCATTAGATCTGCAGCGAGAAGAACATGCTCACAGCCAAGTGAACGCTGCACCGTTACAATTTCTAGTGACAACTTGCAAATTAAGTCGTGGATGTGGATGGGTCAAACTAATCCATCTCTTTAACTCGTTTATACTTGTGTTGAAGGAAGGCCATCAAGAGATAAATATTCAATAAATGAGGTATATATATATATATATATCCATTTAAGAAAAAGAATATTTGGAAATAATCTGTGTAATCACACCGTGTAAAATTTGAATATAAGTCTCTTTGGTTCTTATTTGCACCATTAATACTCATTGGCTTAATGTGTATAACTGAACCATTGATTATATCATTTTATTTTTTATTTAAGATATATCTAATCGTCCATTAAAGAAAATATTTTATTGATCTTTCATAGTAACATTATACATCAATCTAATTTTTTTTTATAAAATTATAAAATATATAGTTTTTGTTTGTATAACTGATTTTAAAGTTTCCAACACTGAGTTGATTAATAATGGCTTGTAACAAACTTATAAATTCTAATATATTTAAACCAATAAAAGATATTAGTGCTTACATAAATAAATTGCAAGTGACAAAAGAATAACTTTGAGATGAGGTGATTACCTTTGACTCCACCAAAACTCAATCCTTATTTTGGCATTGATCATGTAAAAAAAAAAAAGGGCAAAGATTAAAAGAAATGTTTAGCCCTAAATCTCTCAAAATTTCTAATTTATCCTCCAATCGGGTTCACTCGAACCGGGTCGAACCACTTCAATTTCGCCTGAGGATCGGGTTGCTCGAACCGCTTCGGTTCGCAATGGGCTATATAAAAGGAAGGCTCACGATCAGCCGGCCCATGGGCAACCACAAGTGGCTTTCTCTCCACGGCTTCGATCGCGGCGCCCGTGATGTCTGCCGAGCTCCCACGCCACGACGGCCCAAACCCTAGCCCTAATCGCAATCCCAATCCCGACCCAAATCGGGCGGCCCATGCCGCGGCGCCGCCGTCCGATCGCCGGCAGATCTGCTCCTCTTGCTCGGTTCGACGCCGCCGGAGGGCGGGATTCCTTTTGTTCGTCTCTCGTTCGGTGCCTCTACGGATCCCCCGCTGACAACCTTGTCCTGCCTGTTGTTAACTTGGTGGTGGTATAGTTCACCTCCACCTCTTTCGGTTGCGGATTAGTTGTCGAGGCTTCATTTTGGGTCTTTCATGTGAGTTCGTGAGTAATTTTCTGATTCCTGTAGAGGAATTTCTCAGTGCCTTGGTTTTCTTGTCGCCTCTGTTCTATCCTGTATGATGCTTAAGCTCAAAATTTGATTGTTGGGGTGCTCACTGGTTGCTGATGCGATAACTATGAACTCTTTTCTGTGCAGTGGGTCTGAGCATCTCTGGCATCTGTAGGTTCTACTCCTCCTTGATAAGATATGAGGTATTCTCTACTCCTCGAAGTTAATTGTCTTTGTTGATGTTGTAGCTGGTGGTGTCAATTTTTCTGAATAAAAAAGATTCGTGCTTGCAGTGTGCTGTTTATGTAGTTGTCATTTGTGTACCATTTAAATGGTGTACTGATGACCATGTTTTGCTCATATCACTATTACAAAGATAAAAGTTGATAAACTCTTTTTTTTTTTTTTTTTTTTTTTTTTGTGAAAGGACACATAATACTTATACCAAAAGATGCTAATATATAATCATGATACATGAAATAGTCAATCAGTTTGCACAAATATTATTTTACTTTTTACGAATAGTGATAAAAATGATAGGTGTCAAGGCTACAATGGCTTTATAATAAGAAATAATAGCTTGGCTATTATTTTTACCCCAACTATTTTCTTGCAACTCAATGAGATTAAGGTCCGATCAGGATTCTTTGTGTTGGATTGACCCCAAAAAAATAAATAAATAATGAAGATCTGGATACATTTCATTTCAAAGAATTAGAATTCATTGATTAATAAGTCAAGTAAAGGTAACTTGGACTTGTCTTGCTGTTCTATCTTTTTTTCATTATTTCTTTTGGAGTTCTTGCCCTCCTCGTTTGTCAAATGATATCTTGCTGGTCTACTGAGTTTCTTTTACCCTTCTCTTATATTTGGTGGAAGCCTCTTTGGTGTGAGAATTGAACAGAATGGGCTGTGAATTCAACTTAGGTGATGCGACTGAGGGATTGGACGCATTCAGTTCAACCTTGATTCTTGATCAATCCCGATTCAGATCAACTGAACTGGGATGGGATTGGCTGACTCAGGAAATGGTGAATTAGACCCCCATGGATTTGTTATATGTTATGATGGCCATTAATCACAAAATGAAATTTGATAAATGCATCTGTCCGATCTTAATGCAAGCAATGAACAAAAGGGAATCGATAAGGAATGTGTTCCAATTAGTATTGGATTTTGTGCTGTTAAAGTCTACTAACTCATGTGAGATTCCTAATTCTATTTAGTAATATCAAATGTCAGAATTGGTTCCAACCGACAGTAGAAATCATTTCCATGGTTTTTAAGGATAAACAGATTATATTTGGTCTGGGGTCATCTTAGTTAGGTCGGTTGAAGAAAGAATGTAGCTTATGTTTCACTTTGGTTAGATATTGAATTAGATACTTGTGACTTGAAGGCTTCTTCTAATGAGATGAGTTGCGTTAGGAGCCATTTCATGTTATATCTGTAATCTTTTCTTGTCCATTACATTCTTTTCTATCTCTCTGCCTACATAAATTTCTTTTTTCTTTCATTCTAGTACCCATCTGCATGATGCTATTGTCATTGAAGCTGCATTGTCTAGTGTGGCTTAAAGTGATAGTAGGGTCCTATTTGGACCTGGAGTTGATATGTTATATCATGTTAATCTCTTGTATCCCTTATAAATAAAGTAAAAGAAGCAAATAATGGTTCTATCACCTATGTCCTTTTAGGGATGTAGAAAATCACCTCTAAGGTTTATGCAATGTCATAACCGTATGATGGATGTTCTACCAACTTGTCACATCAAGAGGATGAATATATGAAAATCTTAGGGATCATACAAGGTTCAGATGTTAGTGATATCTTTATTATGCTTTTCATTTTGCAACTGTGTTAATATAACCATAGAACTCTTAATTATTTTTCTAGTCTACTAATCAGGTAAGCATGTGTTGTCACCTAATAAACAGGGAGATGTGACAAGTTTTGAAACTAATTTCAAAATTTTGGTCAAAGATATCTTCAAATAGATCTTAATGATTTCTTTCTGGTCTACTGAGTTCCTTTTACCCTTCTCGTATAATTAGTGGAAGCCTCTTTGGTGTGAGAATTGAACAGAATGCGCTGTGAGTCCAACTTAGGTGATGCGACTGAGGGATCGGATACAATCAGTTCAACCTTGATTCTTAGTCAATCCCTATTCAGATCAGCTGAACCGGGATGGGATTGGCTGACACAGTAAATAGTGAATTAGACCACCATGGATTTGTTATATGTTATGATGGCCATTAATCACAAAAAGAAATTTGATAAATGGATCAGTCCAAACTCAATGCAAGCAATGAACAAAAGGGAATCAATAAGGAATGTGTTCCAATTAATATTGGATTTTGTGCTGTTAAACTCTATTAACTCATGTTAGGTTCCTAATTCTATTTGATAATCTCAAGTCTCGTAATTGGTGCCGACCAAAATAGAAATCATTTCCATGGTTTTTAAGAGACATATCGCCTTAGGTTCCTGCCCCAAAATAAAATATCAGAAAAAATTGGCACTTGCAATGGTGGCAAAATCTGATGGAGAGACCCCTGAACCACCCAAAAGACGAAATAGGTCATCTGGTTTTTCAAGTGTTTTTGATCAGGACCAAAGCTATGTGAATCTTGCCAAGATGATCATTGTGCATGAATATCCACTCGACATGGTTGAGCACCCTGCTTTTGTTGCTTTTGCTCAAAGTCTCGAACCGCAGTATAAGATGGTCGATGTGAGTACTATCGAAGGAGAAATTTTATCTTTATGTCAGAAGGAAAAACAAAACCTCATGCAAGTCTTTGTAACTATGCCTGGAAGGATCAGCCTGACAATAGGTCTCTGGACAACCAGTCAGACTCTTGGATACATTTGCCTTAGCGGGCAATTCATTGACAGCGACTGGAAGTTGCATCGAAGGATGCTGAGCTTCATGATGGTATTTTCTCCTTGTTCAGAAAATGCTCCTAGCAAAGCCATTGGTGTTAGCCTTTCAGATTGGAATATGAAAAGTAAGTTGTTCACGATCACCTTGGACAACAACTGCTGATCACACGACATCTATAGTGCAAACCTGAGGGACCACCTCTCCGACAAGAACATGCTCATGCTGAAAGGACAGTTGTTTGTTGTGCGTCGCTCTGCCAATATCCTGAATGTTATTGCAGAAGACGTGATTGCTTCTATCCATGGTATCATATATAACATCCGTGAAAGCATAAAATTTGTGAAAGCTTCTCCAGCCCGTGAAGAAAAATTTGCTGAGATTGCTCTACAACTTGAAATTCTCAGCACAAAAGCCCTATCTCTTGATGGCACGACACAGTGGAACACAACTTACCTTATGCTTATAGCTGCATTGGAATATAAACGGGCATTTAATTTCTTGGAAACATGTGATGATAACTACAACGAAGCTCCATCAGCTGATGACCGGATGAAGGTGGAAGTCGTTTGCACATACCTAAAACTTCTGTATGACTCCGCTAATGTCGTCGTGGCAACAGCAGATCCGACCGCAAACATATTTTTCCATGAAGCATGAAAAGTCCTGGTGCAGCTGAATAGTGCAACATTGAACGAGGACACTATGGTCAGCAGTATAGCTAAAGAGATGCATGAGAAGTTTGACAAATATGGGAAAGATTGCGGCCTCGTCTTGACTCTTGCTGTGGTCATGGATCCTCGTTTCAAAATGAAGCTTGTCGAGTTCAGTTTCTCAAAAGTTTATGGTGCAGACTCTGCCAGATATGTAAAGTTGGTCGATGGCAGCATTCATGAACTCTACCTCGAGTATGTTGCCCAGCCACTTCCTCTGACTCCAGCTTATGTGGACCAAGGTGAGGCCAACCACTTCAATGGCAATGACAGCAATGTGCCCACAGCAGATGGGCTTCAGGACTTTGATATGTATCTGTCTGAGCTATCTGTGAATCAGCCATCGAAGCCAGAGATAGACCAATATTTAGAAGAGTCACTCGTGCCACGGATCCAAGATTTTGATATCTTGAATCGGTGGAAGCTCCACCATCTCAAGTATCCAACGCTCTCAAAGATGGCCCGAGCTATCATTAGTTTAATGGTTTTATTTACACATTTGATTTTTGTTGTTTTATCTTACATGTTGAATTTTGTTCAAGGTTTCCTTTCTTGTTGTTTTATCTTTCATGTTTTATTTCAGATAAATGCTTGACATATTAGGAGTTTATCACTTTTAATTTTCTTGGAAGTCTGTTCTTCACTCACAAATAAGGTTCATTTTGTAGGTTATGGTGTGATCCAAGGAAATAAGGTCATGGAGCACATGGCCTCTTTGTTTCTTGGTTTGTCCCCATCCTGGACTGTGTTCCTTCACCCAAAACTGTGTTCATTGTAAAAGTCACGGAACAGGAACGAACACTTGGTAATGGGTTTAGTTGAGAAACATGAGAGGAATCTTTTGTTGCCGGTGATTCTGCCGGCAGCAAAAGCCAGACAGTGTTCCGGTTTCTATTGGGAGTGGCTGGATTCTGATGGGTAAGTGTGATCAACAAGGTGGTGGTTATTGAACACCTCGTCCACTGGTGCATATATATTGAATGGTGCATCATCGAAGTCAACCGTGGCATCATCATTCTGTGATCTATGGGTAATCTGGTAAATTGGATTTCTCCAACATTTTTGTGGCCCCCCAGAGGAAACAATTACTGACTGTGCTTCTCTAAGTATGTCGGAGATAGAGATAGAGATAGATCAAGATCACATGATCCTTTAAAATAGTCACATGAGAGAGCTCTGAGTGCAGATGCAAATGGATAGAAAAGATAAATCTTTTTTTTATTGTGTTAAAAATATATTTTTATATCTGATCATAAAAGATTAAATATTTTGTGAAATATTTTACAAGAGTATTATTTAGATATGGTTAACTGATAATATATATTTTTTTTAATCAAAAACAGTTGTTGCCTGAAACTTCAAAGGATTCTTCGTCAAATTATGATATAATGCCCCATTTGACGATATCAGATTTACCTCCTCCTCGTAAATTATAAAATAAAATAAAATAACTAGCATGAGAACGATGTAGCTCAACAGTTTCAAATTTACCTGCACTCGTAAATTATAAAAATACATTGATGTATACAAAAATAACCAGCATGAGAACGATACAGAAGGGGGATGGATGGTCACACCTTAATTCATGAGATAATTGATCTACTAATTCACAATTACAATCAAGAGGGCCGACTGGTTCAGGCATAAATGTGCTCATGGTCTCGTTCTTTGATCTATTCGAATCTGCCAGCTATGCCTAATGCCTAATGCCTAATGTTAGATTTGCTTAGATAGGAGATATTTGTTGTAACTCAATCGACCAACCTAAACCTGATTTCAAATGTTTAAACGACCAAACTCTCATATATCAATTTTTCGTGTGTGGGACTCACCAGCAAACATAACATGTAGTCGTCTTTATAAATGCTCCTACTCCTCCGATGCTGCCCAAGTGAAACATATGCTTCCCAAGTTGGCATGGAAGCCACCGGTAGGCGGCTAAACAATGCAAATACATGATTAAGGTCAAAAGCTGATTTATGAAGACAACCAAAACAAATTTACCTGAGTTCGTCCAGCGGCAGCCATAAAACTGGCTTCTCCACAAACTGATCTTAAGAATCACTGGCCGCATGCATCATTTCAGATTAACCAACTTGCTTGTAGATGACTGCAGTGCAATTCTGCAGTGGAAATCAACATGATCTTCTCGGTCACTCGGATCATCACTTGAACAAACACTTAAACCAGATAAGCTTTGTCTGGAATAGTCACCCACAGACTGATGATTCCAAGAATATGACCAAGGCAGCCACCTCTTGAGTGCTTAGAAGTGAATCTGGCATGGCATGGCAGGGGGACCGCTGCATCAAGTGCCGGTCTTGGGAGATAACTCTGGCTGGGCGTCAATAAACATTCAAATGGGAAACATCACACTACACTACACTACAAAGGATAACCTACCTTGTCCTAGACACGTAAATGCTGTTTAAAGCTGGCACACATTACATTTGCAACGATACATAATGCTACAAGGAAGACACAATTTATAGTCATCCTAGATTTCCATTCTGACTATAGCTGTGGATGGTGGCTCTACCATGGTGGGCAAGTACTGGAGCCAGTCCTTTGCACAGAAAAGTGCCTCCACCGTCTCCGGACGTAAAGAGCTTCGGTATTCATCAAGCACTCTGCTTCCAGTTCCTGAACTAAATATGGAGCAGCCTATTGAAACCATGGATACAGGGATAGCTAAGACATCTCGGGCCATCTTTGAGAGCGTTGGATACTTGAGATAGTTGAGCTTCCACCAGTTCAAGATATCAAAATCTTGGATCCGTGGCATGAGTGACTCTTCTAAATATTGGTCTATCTCTGGCTTAGATGGCTGATTCACAGATAGCTCAGACAGATACATATCAAAGTCCTGAAGCCCATCCACCGTGGGCACATTGCTGTCATTGCCATTGATGTGGTTGGCCTCACCTTGGTCCACATAAGCTGGAGTTAGAGGAAGTGGCTGGGCAACATACTCGAGGTAGAGTTCATGAATGCTGTCATTGACCAACTTTACATATCTGGTAGAGTCTGCACCATAAACTTTTGAGAAACTGAACTCGACAAGCTTCATTTTGAAACGGGGATCCATAACCACAGCAAGAGCCAAGATGAGGCTGCAATCTTTCCAATATTTGTCAAACTTCTCATGCATCTCATTAGCTATCCCGCTGACCATAGTGTCCTCGCTCGATGTTGCACTATTCAGCTCCACCAGGACTTTCCATGCTTCATGGAAAAATATATTTGCGGTTGGATCTGCTGTTGCCATGACGACATTAGCGGAGTCATACAGAAGTTTTAGGTATGTGCAAACGACTTCCACCTTCATCCAGTCATCAGCTGATGGAGCTTCGTTGTAGTTATCATCACACGTTTCCAAGAAATTAAATGCCTGTTTATATTCCAATGCAGCTACAAGCATGAGGTAAGTTGTGTTCCACTGTGTCGTGACATCAAGAGATAGGGCTTTTGTGCTGAGAATTTCAAGTTGTAGAGCAATCTCAGCAAATTTTTCTTCACGGGCTGGAGAAGCTTTCACAAATTTTATACTTTCACGGATGTTATATATGATGCCATGGATAGAAGCAATCACGTCTTCTGCAATAACATTCAGGATATTGGCATAGCAACGCACAACAAACAACTGTCCTTTCAGCATGAGCATGTTCTTGTTGGAGAGGTGGTCTCTAAGGTTTGCACTATAGATGTCGTGTGATGAGCAGTTGTTGTCCAAGGTGATCGTGAACAACTTACTTTTCATATTCCAATCTGAAAGGCTAACACCAATGGCTTCGCTAAGAGCATTTTCTGAATGAGGAGACGATACCATCATGAAGCTCAGCATCCTTCGATGCAGCTTCCAGTCGCTGTCAATGAATTGCCCGCTAAGGCAAATGTATCCAAGAGTCTGACTGGTTGTCCAGAGACCTATTGTCAGGCTGATCCTTCCAGGCATAGTTACAAAGGCTTGCATGAGGTTTTGTTTTTCCTTCTGATATAAAGATAAGACTTCTCCTTCAATGGTACTCACATCGACCATCTTAAACTGCGGTTGGAGACTTTGAACAAAAGCAACAAAAGCAGGGTGCTCAACCATGTCGAGTGGATACTCATGCACAATGATCATCTTGGCAAGATTCACATAGCTTTGGTCCTGATCAAAAACACTCGAAAAACCAGATGACCTATAGCGTCTTTTGGGTGGATCAGGGGTATCTCCATCGAATTTTGCCACCGATGCAAGTGCCAGTTTGTTCTGATATTTTATTTTGGGGCAGGAACCTAAGGCGATATGTCTCTTGAGGTGGCTGGTGCCTGCTATCTTTGACCCACTACTGTATGCAAAGGTTTGTTTACAGAGTTTGCAGCAAGCTCGCGTACATCCGCCAGAGACTTCTTCGATTGTAAAGTGCTCCCAAACTGATGACTTCTTTCTCCTGCGTCTTGTAGTTGGCAGTGGTGTTTGTGTGTCAACTGGTTCATTATCATTACCTCCTGTCATACTACATTAAGAATAATAATATATATTAAGATGCATTGATAAAGATAAATGCTATCAAAGACACTTCAGTTTTGGATAGAGGATTTTGATAAAATTACAGCACTTCAATTTTACCAGGACATGTCTCCACTATTGGTTTTATACAGGATGACGCTCCCCCTACTCGTTTTACCTGGGGACGCCCTTTTTTGTAAATGACAAAAAATCCCATGACCCAAACCCAATTGAAATTAGGGACATTTTGGATCGATTCTGTGATCGGCAAGTGCAATTTAGTTCAATTTTTTAATGTAACTGAGTCAACTTCCAGTAAACCAACTCAAACTTTCAATTATAGATCATATGATCAATATCAGGATCGATTAGGTCAAGGAGATTGGGATCACATGAAAATTTAATTTTAATATAAAATAATAAACTAACAAACTATTAGGAAATTTGAAAATCGAGAATGAAAATCCATATGTTATATGCTAAAAGATTTTTCTGCATCACGTTCCTTAAGATAGCTATGGTTTGAAAAAAGACGAACCCAGTGCACGAGACTCCCACTCTATAAGATATCTATATGTCTATATTATTCGAAGCTTGAACCCAAAGCTTCCTGATAAAAAAGAAAGCCACGGTTACGAGAACAAATACGAATCCAAGAAATAGAAGAAATAAAATTATATAAAACCAATGATAAAAAATACTTATTCTTTATAAATATGTATGATATATTTATCAGAAAATTATCAATCGTATCACATGAAAATACTAACATAGTAATATTTTTATATATGTCATGAAAATTCAAAATTTATTTCCCTACATTTTTAAAGATGAATGGTGAAGTGTAAAGTCATGCGCAAAAATGTATAATTAAGATCTATTTGAAGATATCTTTGACCAAAAATTTGAAATTAGTTTCAAAACTTGTCATATCTCCCTGTTTATAGGCGACAACACATGCTTACCTGATTAGTAGACTAGAAAAATAATTAAGAGTTCTATGGTTGTATTAACACAGTTGCAAAATGAAAAGCATACTAAAGATATCACTAACATCTGATCCTTGTATGATCCCTAATATTTTCATATATTCATCCTCTTGATGTGACAAGTTGGTAGAACATCCATCATACGGTTATGACATTGCATAAACCTTAGAGGTGATTTTCTACATCCCTAAAAGGACATAGGTGATAGAACCATTATTTGCTTCTTGTACTTTTTTTATAAGGGATACAAGAGATTAACATGATATAACATATCAACTCCAGGTCCAAATAGGACCCTACTATCACTTTAAGCCACACTAGACAATGCAGTTTCAATGACAATAGCATCATGCACATGTGTTCTAGAATGAAAGAAAAAAGAAATTTATGTAGGCAGAGAGATAGCAAAGAATGTAATGGACAAGAAAAGATTACAGATATAACATGAAATGGCTCCTAACGCAACTCATCTCATTACAAGAAGCCTTCAAGTCGCAAGTATCTAATTCAATATCTGACCAAAGTGAAACATAAGCTACATTCTTTCTTCAACCGACCTAACTAAGATGACCCCAGACCAAATATAATCTGTTTATCCTTAAAATCCATGGAAATGATTTCTACTGTCGGTTGGAACCAATTATGACATTTGATATTGCCAAATAGAATTAGGAATCTCACATGAGTTAGGAGACTTTAACAGCACAAAATCCAATACTAATTGGAACACATTCCTTATCGATTCCCTTTTGTTCATTGCTTGCATTGAGATTGGACAGATCCATTTATCAAATTTCATTTTGTGATTAACGGCCATCACAACATATAACAAATCCATGGGGGTCTAATTCACCACTTGCTGAGTCAGCCAATCCCATCCCAGTTCAGTTGATCTGAATCGGGATTGATCAAGAATCAAGGTTGAACTGAATGCGTCCAATCCCCCAGTCGCATCACCTAAGTTGGACTCCCAGCCCATTCTGTTCAATTCTCACACCAAAGAGGCTTCCACCAATTCTAAGAGAAGGGTCAAAGAAACTCGGTAGACCAGCAAGATATCATTTGACAAACGAGGAGGGGAAGAAGTCCAAAAGAAATAATGAAAAAAAGATAGAACAGCAAGACAAGTCCAAGTTACCTTTACTTGACTTCTTAATCATTGAATTCTAATTCTTTGAAATGAAATATACCCATATCTTCATTATTTATTTTTTTTGGGGTCAATCCAACACAAAGAATCCTGATCGGACCATAATCTCATTGAGTTGCAAGAAAATAGTTGGGGTAAAAATAATAGCCAAGCTATTATTTCTTATTATAAAGCCATTGTAGTCGTGAGACCTATCATTTTTATCACTATTCGTTAAATGTAAAATAATATTTGTGCAAGCTGATTGACTATTTCATGTATCTTGATTATATATTAGCATCTTTTGGTATAAGCATTATGAGTCCTTTCACCAAAAAAAAAAAAAAAAAGAGTTTATTAACTTTTATCTTTGTAATAGTGATATGAGCAGCAATACATGGTCATCAATACACCATTTAAATGGTACACAAATGACAACTACATAAACAGGACACTGCAAGCACGATTTTTTTTTATTCAGAAAAATTGACACCACCAGCTTCAACATCAACAAAGACAATTAACTTCGAGGAGCAGAGAATACCTCATATCTTATCAAGGAGAAGTAGAACCTACAGATGCCAGAGATGCTCAGACTCACTACACAGAAAAAAGTTCATAGTTTTCACATCAACAACCAGTGAGCACCCCAACAAACAAATTTTGAGCTGAAGCATCATACAAGATAGAACAGAGGCGACAAGAAAACCAAGGCACTGAGAAATTCCTATACAGGAATCAGAAAATTGCTCACGAACTCACATGAAAGACCCAAAATGAAGCGTCGACAACTAATCCGCAGCCGAAAGAGGTCGAGGTGAACTATACCATCACCAAGTTAACAAAAGGCAGGACAAGGTTGTCAGCGGGGGATCGGTAGAGGCACCAAACGTAAGACGAACCAAAGGAATTCCGCCCTCCGGCGGCGTTGAACCGAGCAAGAGGAACAGATCGGCCGGCGATCGGACGGCGGCGCCGCGGCACGGGGCCGCCCGATTTGGGTCGGGATTGGGATTGCGATTAGGGCTAGGGTTTGGGCCGTCGTGGCGAGGGAGCTCGGGAGAGGTCACGGGCGCCGCGATCGAAGACGCGGAGAGAGAGCCACTTGCGGTTGCCCATGGGCCGGCCGCTCGTGGGCCTCTCTTTTATACCCCATAGCGAACCCAACCGGTTCGAGCAACCCGATCCCCAGGCGAAATTGATTTCGTTCGACCCGGTTCGAGCTGAACCAAATTTGGAGACATTTAGGGTTAAACATTTCTTTTAATCTTAGCCTTTTTCTGTTTTGTTGCATGATCAATGCGAGAATAAGGATTGAGTGGAATCGAAGGTAATCAATTCATATCATAACTATATTTTTTTGTCACTTGGAATTTATATATCTAAGCACTAATATCCTGCATTAGCTTAGATGTCATACAATTTGTAGGTTTTGTAAGCATAAGTTAGCTATAATCTCATTGCTCCTTTATCGAACGCATTGATCTCATCTACTCATGTTAATGTCAACCTCGAGTGTTGTTGCTTACGCTGATCAACGACGATGCTTGAAGACCAACCTTACGAAGTTGCACATAACATTACAAGCTTATTTTATGTTGGCATTATTTGACAGCTCTCGACTCGACATGGATGGGTCGACGTAAGCGCACAGGAGACGCACACAACACAACGGTCCTTCAGAGATCCACCTTCTTGGCCTCGCTGCTGCTCCCTCGAAGCTTCTCCTTGTCTCCTGCGTCGTCTCCCCCGGCGATGCTCACCACCCGGGGGCCCCTGATCTTCTCCGGCGCCAGCTTCGGGAGCGCCACCGTCAGCACACCGTCCTCCAGCTTGGCGCTGACGGAGTCGAGATCGGCGTTGTCCGGCAGCCGGAACTGGCGCCAGAACTTGCCGTAGGAGCGCTCCACCCGGTGCCAATGCTCGTCCTTCTTCTCCTCCTCCCTCCGCCGCTCGCCGCTCACCCGCAGGATCCTGTTCTCCTCCACCTCTATCTTCAGCTCCTCCTTCCTCAACCCTGCAGGTATACACCCACCCACCGTCATCGTCATCTTTTCAGCTGCTACTTTGCGTGCGTGCGTGCGTGCGTGCGTGCGTGTGTGTGTGTGTGTGTGTGTGTGTGTGAGAGAGAGAGAGAGAGAGAGAGAGAGAGAGAGAGAGAGAGAGAGAGAGAGTCACCGGGGACGTCGATCATGATGTGATGGTGGGTGGGTGTCTCCTTCCAATCGACCCTGGCGTGGGTGACGACCTCCACGTCGTCGCGGTCGAGGCCGAAGGGGACGTGCTCAAGGATGCGGAACGGGTCGGGGAACCGGTCCGCCAGCGGGCTCCCCGCCCCGTCCAGCCACGGCAGCAGCGAGCCGCTAGAAGGCGTCGCGCCCAACCAAACCGGCACTAGAATCAGCAGCGGCAGTAGAAGCGCGGCGGCGCAGGGCGGCCTCACCGTCGCCATACCAATCAAGCCTGGAAGAGGAAGAAGAAGAAGAAGCGCTAGTTGTGCACTTGGCAACCTGTCGCTCGTAGTAAAGCAAGGGAGTGCGCTCTGACCGTATCGCCAATCTTGGGCGGTCTTCCCAGTTATACAGGGCGGGAGGACTGGGGTCCGCCATCGGACACGTGGTGGCATCCAGGGGGCGCTCGGGAAGACGGGAAGGTTCGAGCGAGCTCAGTTGGATGCTGTGGGAAGGTACTAAAGAGAGTTCGAGAGGGTTCGGTGTTGGGCTCCTAAGGGCCATTGCGGCCTATCGCAAACGCGTCTCTTGGGTCCAATCCGAAACCGATTTAAGCGCGTTTCACCGTCGAAGAGGACAGAATCGTAAGTGAATGGTAGATAAAACTGTGAAGCATTTATCTGAGATAAGTAACAAAAACAAAAATGTAACGTGGCAAAACCCACAGTAAAGGAAAACTTGAACAAAATTCAACATGTAAGATAAAACAACAAAAATCAAATGTGTAAATAAAACCATGAAACTAATGGTTTCAGCCAGTACGATTACCATTGGAAATCATAGAGTTATGGAACAGGAACCCTTGGTAATGGGTTTAGTTCAGAAACATGGGAGGAATCTTGTTTCCAGTGATTCTGCCAGCAAAAGCCAGACAGTGTTCCAACATGTGAATGATGTAGGAGGGGGATAGTCACACCTTAATTAATGTGATCCTCTTGACAACTTGAACCTTGGTCACCTACACCACAAAAGATCAACCTCATCATGATGCTGATGATGGAAATGGGTTTTCAAAATGTGATTTCAGGCTTCGATTTGAGTCATGTTTCAAATCAAACCAGCCTAGTCCAGAAATGTCCTACCTATAATTAGTTCCTAGTCTTATTAGTTTTTGACTTTTTATTGTTAAAAGGTGATTGAAAGTCATCTTCTGAGACAATGTTGCCAACTAGTTTTACGATCATTATGAGTCCAGTCCTTTTAACACTGAAGTATTAAGTGACCTCTATGTAGATGTCTACAAGAAACAGAAAAGTTGATGAATTCTTAAATCTCCTTGGTTGAGGATTCCCTGTTCTCTTGTTGTTGATCTCTTCTCTTTTATTGCTCTTAAAACTTTCGACTTTTTCTACTCTAAACTGGTCTATCATCTTATGACGCTGTCAATATAAATGACCATAATTCAAGTCATCAATTAATTGTAACATCCAGCGTCGGAAAATTCAGACATACTTTTGCAATGATATTTGGCCTCAGATACAATAGCAATCTTAGAGACAACTAAAACAGCTTATTCCAGATCAACTACAGAACCAATATTTTTTGACATAATCAAGAATAAAAACAGATCTCAATATAAAATGAAAAAGGGAAAAATAACCACAGTAAGAAAAGAAAGAAAGAAAAAAATGTGCTCAGAATGAAAAGGGAAAAAGGATGAGAGATGTAAAGTGTTGCAAACAACTAGGATGACATGTTCCCGGTGAAGATCGGGTCTTTAAAGAATAGTAGCAGAACCTAAAGTAAGCTTTGTTATGGGGTCAGGTAACCCATAGTTTTACACCCATAATTGGAACCCCAATGAAGGTTCTTCTAATGATACCTAAACCTCTGCACTTTCACAGATTTTTCCAATAGCAAAACACAAATATCTTCAGAAAATGAATCGAATTTGTAAAAGGTCAATGACACTCCAGGGACCATGGTCTCTGGGAACTGATGCAAAGCCATGAGGTATAAGACGCACTTCTAAGGGAAATGAACATGCTTAAATGAGAATCTACCAAACAAAGAAATTCTAAAGATGTTGATGACCGAGATTTATTTGCTATTTCCACATCCTAGCAAGGATGCTTTTGACAGGGTGGCATACACACAACCCGATATGATAACCCCTCGTATTGGAATTTATTTTTTCCAATTCAAGTTCAAATTGAGTCAAAAGTGGATGGAGGATTCTCTGATCTTTTATTGTTCAATTTGGCATGTTCAGCAGGTAAAGGATAGTTCATCTATAACTAGCAGATGGTCTGCAAAGAATTACAGAGTAAAAGCAGCAAAAAGAAAGAGGTATGATCTGAATATTTTAAGGATCTCCCAAATGTTTTACTGAGCTCTACAACCACATCTACCATCAGTACTGGAACAAGAAGGGTGGGTCAACAGAAAACACCTGAAACACATAATCACTAACAAATTAAGAGAAATAAACTCTAGATTTCCCATGATCATACATGCACAATCTATTCAGTTATGGCATGTAACTCACAACTAGTAGCTTAATGTTTCTTGATTGAAAAAGGGTGGCTCAATACGTGAATCAATGTACACAATCTTATCACTAAAACCAAAGAAGCAACATTACCAATGTTCCAAGGCTCACTCTTTGGAATTTTCTTGATGGTACTCTAAAACTAAATAACATTTCCTGAAAGACATTACATTGGACATACTATTGATTTCATGTTGAATGGTAATACAACTTATTACATGAACAAAATCCAAAAAGCTTGTTGGTTTTCTTAACAGTGTGTATCTAAGAGCACCCCAATATGGAGAATTAAGCTAAGAGTGCCCCTTTTTGTAAATATCATTGTTTTTATATGTATAGAAGCTGTATTTCTAACAATATTTTGACAACAATATTGACAAAAAGGATTGATCTCAATTCTAATCTCTGCAGACAAAATTATAAGTGAGTAGGATGTTCTTTGCTTGGATCTTGAAGATCTTTGCTTATAGTTTTAATATCTCAAGGCAAACAAAACTGGCAGAACTGAATACTTAGTACTCTAAAAGCTTGAAGATAACATAAAAAATTCAAGTAGACCAAGTTTTTCTCTCTGTACATCTTACTCTGTCAAGGCTTAATTGCTGATATGAAGGTAGTATAACACTTCCTCTGAAAGCCAGAACGGTAGCTTGGCAAGAATATCACACAGAAACACCTGTTATACTTTGGTAACTTATCAGAGACCCAGGTATTGAGCAAATATGAAATCTATACAAAAGATAATATTCACATCCAACATATTCTTTCCAAAGATAAATGAAACTGCCACCATATTTACCAAAAACTAACCACCGATAAAATTTAATGTGACTCGTGAAGTCAAAACCACAAGGATCAGATCAGACAAATTCATCCATTCCAGTCACATTTGAAAGTCCACTTGAAGAACCAATTCATCCAAAAGACAACATTTCGTCTCGAATTATTCTTGAACTTATCATTTCTGGTCGCCCTCTAATTGTAGCATTAGCTGCAGACAAATCAGGCACCAAACAAACACAACATGGCAGCTCAAGAAACAAAGTCGACGTACACAAAATCCACGATCGATCAATAAGAATCACCTAAAACCAAAAATGACAAGAAAATTCTAATCGGTGAATCAAAATTCTCCGAAAAGAATCGATATTAAGAGCTATCAACAAACCAATAAACGATATGCCTCTCGCACAAAACCGGATCTTTTAGGGAAGGGAAGGGAAGAAAGCGAGGGGACCTTCAAGGGACCAGGGGCAATCGAGCATCATCCACGAGTTCCACCATCAGTAGTGGGTGGTGGGGTGATCTTCAGGGCGGCGGAAGTGGTTGTAGGCGGCCTCGCCGGCCAGGTACATGCCGAAGGCGACAAGGGCGATGCCGAGGCACGGAGTGGCGTGGCGGAGGTTGTTGGTGAGCATCGGGTGCTTCCGCCACTCATCTCTCCGCCGGAAGAACTCCCCTGTCGACACCAACGGTTTCGCCATCCCCTCTTCTCCGCTCTGCACTCTCTCTCCTCTCTCCTTCGCTCAACTCCGATCCCCGTTGTCGACCCCTCCACCTCTTCCAATTGGATTAACCTCGGCCCTTAAGCGGACCTTTTTACAGTCTGACTTCTTAAAGGCCGGCCCAAGTAAAGAACACTATTGAGTCCCAACTCAAATTGCGGACATTTTGCTTTCACTACATCGAAACAAATTATATTTATATATCATTTTAATATATATATATATATATATATGTATATATATTTATATGGACTTAGGTAAAATACCCAAACGCGAATCCAAGCTTACCCTGTGATGGATTCCGTGGTCGTGGTCGTGGTTGTGGTTGCGGTCGTGGTCGAAGTCGTAGGCAAAGTCGTCCAAGTCCTGCTGCTGCTGCTGTTGCCGTTGCTGAAACTTATCTTTTAACCAATACATCGGCCGGCGTGACCGAGTCTTCGTATCTCCTGCGAATCATCGCCGTCATCGTCATCGTCATCGTCATCGTCATCGTCATCGTCCCTCTCTATCTCTGTCTCGCGTTTCTTTGGTTGATCTTTCAGGAGATGGCGGAGCCGACGAAGCTCACGCTGTATTCGTACTGGCGGAGCTCGTGCTCGCAGCGGGTCCGCATCGCCCTTAATATCAAAGGTTCTTCCTTCAAGGGTTTCTAGCGTGACGCGTCGATCGCGCTGAAATCATAACTGTTGTTTTATTCTTCAGTTGTTGAATTCGACGCCTTCGGTCTCGTTTTCTGATTTATGTGTAATGAAAGGGTTGGAGTACGAGTACAAGGCTGTGAATCTTTTGAAGGGCGACCATTTCGATCCAGGTCGGAGAGCGAATCCCTTCTTTGGATTCGGCATCAATTATTGCGTGACCAAAAACTTCTTTTTTATTCTTTCCCCTGCGCTTCTTGCACTGATCGTTCTTCTTGAATCCAGAATTTGAGAAGCTCAACCCGATGAAGTATGTTCCGGCGCTTGTAGACGGGGATACGGTAATTGGTGACTCGTTTGCAATCATATTGGTGAGCAAAAGATGTTTTTTCCCCTTATTTGTGTTATGGCTGAACCCGTTGGAGCTTGATTCTTGGGTAATGTTTGTTTTGGTCCTCGCATCTGCTAATTGAAGGTGTTGTAATGGTTTGTGCAGTATTTAGAAGACAAGTATCCTCAGCACCCCCTGCTGCCTCAAGACCCGAAAAAGAAAGCACTCAATCTCCAGGTGAACTTGCTGGGTAGATGATACCCTTTGGCGGTGCAGTTAGGTGTCTAGTTCGTATATGTTACCCTTTACCACTGTATCCTGGCATAACTGCTAACCTGCTTATTCTAGTGAGATATCCTATGCTTACAAAAGCAAAATTTTGCAGTTCATGTTGAATACTAGATATTAATCATTTGTTTGAGTTATAGTATCATAACATATATCTTAGAGGAACTTAGTATAATCCCTCTTATTATTCTTCTGTTTCATTCTTTCGTGATTTCCGATTTCATATGGAATCTCTTTGTGAACATCTCATTGCACAATCCTTGTTTCGACAGGATGACATTAATTTTGTACTTCACAATTCATCGTCTTGGTTTATCTCATGTGCATTTTTCTGTGAATGATAAGCCTTGGTCCTGGCCCCATGAACTCTCCAGACACAAACGCAGTTTGAATATTTTTCCGCTCTTTACATATATATTGCAATATCTGTACCATGAGTTTGGATTATCTTCTGTTCTTAGTTATTGTTCAAAGTTACATTATTTTCAGTTCTAGCAAATCTCAGTGGTTCTTGCGGCCATTTGTTTTTACAGGCAGCAAGCATAGTCGGCTCGAGTATTCAACCTCTTCAGAATCTTCCTGTACTGGTAACTGAAAAGTTGTACCTACTTTTTCAAATTTTCATTGTTATGTAAGATATATGGTATTCATCTTCGAAGACTCAATAATAATACTCGTTGTTTCCTGCTTGTGAATTTGCAGCAATTTATTGAGGACAAATTTAATGCTGATGAGAAACTTACATGGGCACAAAATCATATTAATAAAGGATTTGCAGGTTGTTTTTTACTCTACAATTAATGCCTTTGGTATTAGATAATAGGTTTTTATTACTGGTGGTTTCCTAGAATATGTTAACCTGTTTTTGGACTCCCTGTGCAAACTAATGCTAGTTACCAATCGCTGTGGTGCTCTGCACAACCAACTGGTCAGTCAGCTACATGCAAAGAAACAATGGAAATGAGAAATCATAATGAAAAGTTAAACCTAAGCCTTAAGCCGACTGGTCAGTCTCTCTCTCACTCACTCAATTGATGGCCATAAGCCCTAACACTTGTGCCACCAGCCACCACTGTCTTGCCTACCCGCCTGTCAAATCAATACCCCTCTTCCACCACTTCTTCCTCCTGCTCCTCTCCTCTGCCTCTTCCTTTGCCTCCTCTTCTCTTTCTCCTCCTCTTCTCCTCCTCATCTTCTTCTTCTTCTCCTTCTCCTCCTACTCCTCCCACCCTTCTCGGCACCACGACATGTCCAGGCATACAATGTTTTGTTGTGATGGTACAAACCCGACCTGTATCAATCCATCCAGGGGCTAATATGAGTCTAGTACACGAGACCTCAAACTATAATATGGGCTTACATGGGTCTGTTATGCCTCTCCCACTATCCCATTCATCAGTGAGATATCACCAGTATATCATTAAGTCGATACATTGTGCTATACTTAATGCCTACAAAGTCATGTTTCCAATCTGTTGTTCATTTGCTTCCTTAAAATAAAAATCATTATCAGTCACCACTTAAACTATATTGCATTCCCCAGTCTCATCTATTACTGCCTCCCTCAAAATCTAATTCACGTGATGAACCTGATCTAACACACTAAAGGACTTATGAAAGATGACCCTCATGTTATACACCACAAAATCATCCTAGCAGGTTTCAACGAGCTGTCATACACAAGGATCATATCATAGAGGTTTTACTACTCTTTGAAAGACTTTGTCCATGTATGAATTTTCTTGATCTCATCATTAAAGATGCCTCCCTATAATCTCAAATAAAAATCCCAAAACCATTGTAAAACTGAGCTTCTAGATGGTGGATATTATAAGTCTGTAATAAGTGTCCCAAGTTGTATTAAGAGGAATGTGATTGAAATTGAATTTCACCAAAATATGCTAGACCAGTATCCATCTTCTTCTCTTATAAAGAGGCATTGTGGACCCTGCATTAGTTTAGCACCTATAGGGTCAATATCACTTATTTTTTATGCTTGTCTACTAATGAATAAGTTGAGGAAACACCTAATGCCTCTTAGGGGATGGGATTGGTTGCCTTATACTAGTGCTGCTACCTACCCTAGGAGCATTACAACTGCATTCATACTAGTGTCTGACTCATCAGCACCACCAATTGCAATTATTGCCACTCAGACACCTAATGCTTGATGTTCCTGCAGTCGCATGATAATGAAAGTGTCAATTAGTTGAATTTTTATTCTGACAGTGTTCTTAGTTTCTCTGTAAATTATTCTTAAGTTTGATTGTTTGTTCGTCTTCAGCACTTGAGAAACTCTTAAAGGAGCATGCTGGCAAATACGCTACCGGGGATGAGGTCCAGCTGGTTAGTCCAATAGTAGCCTTGCGATAAAAATAATGATAGCCGATTAATTTGCTGCTGTATGTGTTGTCAATTTGGTGTTTTGTTCCATGTTTTTAGTAATTTTCTGGAACCATTTTAGGTTTGAAGTGAATTTTTTCTTGCTTTTGTGTTTAAAATGCATGCATGGAAGCATAAAAATGCATTCTGAGCAACTACTTTTTGAGCTATACTTGTTCCTTTTCTCCGTATGTGGTTGGAAGTTAGATCTGCATGCCTGATCATAAGCAATAGTGATGTTTTGACGATTTATGTCCTTATGTCCCTAGCATAACTGAATCCAGAGACAAACCGTTCTTTGTCCTGTAATTTAGCATATTGCAGGGTTGAATCATGGTTCATGTGCTTGCAACTGTAATTGCTCTCAGATTTTCCAAATTAAACTAAAGTAATTTCACTTTATTGTTGTCATGCGCAGGCAGACGTGTTTTTGGCGCCCCAGATCTATTCAGGATTAACACGCTTCCAAATTGATATGGTAGTTGCATAAGTTCTTTTGCTTTAAAAAAATATTGAAATTTTGATCAAAGTTAATGGAAATCCATCAGGTCTCCTCTTCCTCTTCTTGCTTTTGCTTTCAGGCATTACATTTAACCTTATTCAATCTAACTGCCAGGTTTTAAAACCATTTATATGTCTTTTTTTTCATAACAGGCAAGAACTACCACCTAAGCAACAAAACTTACATGATCTGATAACTCAATCTCATAGATTTTGTCCAACTTGGCTCATAATATTTCCTCTCCGGTCTCTCTCTTGGTTTCACAGTCCCGTAGTGTCATGCACTTAGCTAGAATTGCCTAAGTGGTGAGGCACCCTTACGGCAAGCCACAGACTTAGCTGGAGTTGCCTAACTCAAGAATCACCTTTGCGCCCACTTCGATCAGACTTAGCTTGGATTGCTTAAGTATTGAGGCGCCCTTGCGACATACGCGTCCGCAAAGGGTCGGCCAAGGCTGCACTCTCGCTGAGTCCCATAGGACCTGTAAAAAGAGAAGTTGATTAGTCTTGAAATGAGCGGCGGACAAGTCCCGACGTCTTGCGAAGAGGGAGCGTTACAAGCAATTGAGCGAGCACTTGGAGTGTAGGAAAGCAGAGAAAGAGAGGAGGAAAACAAGGACTTTAGAAGGATGAATGAGCAGCTGCAAGTCCGCAAACAACTACTCCCCGAGTGCCGGGCGCGAAGGCAAGTTTCCGTCAAGTTGACATGGAAACTTGTGAAAGTGTTCAACGCCCGATAATATACCGAAGCCCCATCCAGCCCTGTACCCCCCTGGTGGTTCCAAGGGGCTGACATGGCTGACGTTTCGCGCGTGGCTGTGGGCTGCAGAAATTAGCCCGCGGCATGTTAAAACGGAGCAATTTTGGGGGTTTTTGGGCGATCGTGAAAGCGGTCATCTGCATGCGCGAACTCTTTGTTTTTACATTTTTACATGGGAAACACACCAAAAGTATGGCAAAATAGGCTGCCAAGGATATGTACAAACATGGACAAGCGATAAACGGTACGTTGAACGAATTTGCTACGAGTGTGCGACGACCGTTCATGACATTCTCCCCCACTTAAACTATCGGCGCCCTTGTCGACGCTTGTTGGTAAGCTTTGATGGTTGCTTCTTCATGTCGGAGGGCATCTTCTGGCTCCCAACTAGCTTCGGTTCTGGGAAGCTTCCGCCACTTCACCAAGTATTCAATCTGCTCAGCTCCATTGGGTAGCTTTGTCTTGAAATCCTCTAAAATGGTCTCAACTCGCTTCTCGTAGGAGGCTCTGGTGGGAGGTTGTCGAGTTGAAACGCCTCGGGAAGCATCTTGCGGATCGGAGTGGTAGGCTTTCAAGTTGCTGGCATGGAAAATATTATGAATTTTGAGCTACGCCGGCAGCTGCAACTTGTAGGAGACGTTGCCCACCCTACTGATAATTAGGAAGAGGCCATCATACTTACGCACCAATCCTTTGTGCATCTTATTCCTAAAGAACTGGAGTGATGCTGGTTGGAGCTTTACCAATACCAAATCGCCGACTTTGAATTCTTGTGGTCGCCTTCCCAAGTTTGCCCACTTCTTCATCTTTTTTGCCGCCATCTCCAAGTAAGCCCATGCAATCTCTGCATGTCGGAGGGCATCTTCTGGCTCCCAACTGGCTTCGGTTCTGGGAAGCTTCCGCCACTTCACCAAGTATTCAATCTGCTCAGCTCCATTGGGTAGCTTTGTCTTGAAATCCTCTAAAATGGTCTCAACTCGCTTCTCGTAGGAGGCTCTGGTGGGAGGTTGTCGAGTAGAAACGCCTCGGGAAGCATCTTGCGGATCGGAGTAGTAGGTTTTCAAGTTGCTAGCATGAAAAACATTATGAATTTTGAGCTACGTCGGCAGCTGCAACTTGTAGGAGACGTTGCCCACCCTACTGATAATTGGGAAGGGGCCATCATACTTACGCACCAATCCTTTGTGCATCTTATTCCTAAAGAATTGGAGTGATGCTGGTTGGAGCTTCACCAACACCAAATCGCCGACTTTGAATTCTTGTGGTCGCCTTCCCAAGTTTGCCCACTTCTTTATCTTTTTGGTCGCTATCTCCAAGTAAGCCCATGCAATCTCTGCATTTCGATGCTATTCTTTTGCAATGTGATATGCGGACAGATTACTCCTAGTATATCCAATAGCCAAAGTGTGAGGAGTCGATGGCTGTTGACCTGTGATGATCTCAAAGGGGCTCTTGTTGGACGCAGAGCTCCGCTATAGGTTGTAGGAGAATTGGGCTATGTCCAATAGTTTCACCCAATCTCGTTGGTTGGCACTCACGTAGTGCCGAAGATATTGCTCTAGGAGCGAGTTTATTCTCTCGGTTTGGCCATCCATCTGGGGGTGGAGGATTGTGGAGAAGTAGAGCTTAGACCTCAATAATTTGAATAGCTCGGTCCAGAATCGTCCCAAAAACCGAGCATCTCGATCACTTATGATATTGTGCGGGACTCCCCAATACTTCACCACATTCTTCATCATCAGCTTGGCCGCTTCCTCTACTGAATAGTGTAGGGGTGTAGCAATGAAGGTTGCATACTTCGAAAATCGATCGACCACCACGAGAATCGATCCGAGTCCCCCTACTGCCAGCAAGCTAGATATGAAATCTAGAGAAATGCTCTCCCACGGCCTTTTTGGTACAGGCAGCGGCTCTAAAAGTCCCACCGGCTTTCGTTGCTCCACTTTGTCTTGTTGACAAGTTAGGCACGTTCGAACATATTCCTCCATATCCGTCCCCATCTTCGGCCAGTAGAAGGCCCTCTCCACGAGAGCTAATGTTCGGTGAATACCCGGATGTCCTGCCCAAAGGGAATCATGACACTCCTTCAAAAGCTCACGCCTCAAATTATCCACCCGAGGAACATAAACTCTATTCCTTTTGGTGTAGACGAGTCCCTCCTGGACCCAAAATTGTCGTACCTTGCCTTCTTGGATCAGTTGCATCAAGGTTACTGCTTGGGGATCACTGTATAGTCCATCCTTGATCCGGAAAAGGAAGTTGGAGTGCAACTGACTTGTTTGGCCTCTGCCCTCCAGTTGCGTAGCATTCACTGCCTCTACTTTCCGACTCAAGGCATCGGCTACGACATTTGCTTTTCCGGGCTTATACTCCATTGCCATGTCAAATTCCGCCAAGAAGTCCTGCCATCGTGCTTGCTTTGGAGAGAGTTTCTTTCGAGTCTGAAAGTAACTCAAAGCGATGTCTGTCCTCAACATAAATCGTGATCAAAGAAGGTAGTGCCACCACACTCGTAAACAATGGATCACCGCTGTCATCTCCTTCTCGTGCACTGGATACCGCCGCTTGGTCTTGTTGAGATTGCGACTTTCATAAGCCACCGGATGACCCTCGTGCATGAGTACTCCCCCAATAACGAAGTCTGAAGCATCTGTATGGACTTTGAAGGGCTTCCCATAGTCTGACAATTTGAACACCGGTTCTTCCAAAATGGCAGTCTTTAGGTCTTGGAATGCCGCTTCACATTTGTCAGACCATCTCCAAGGCTGCTCCTTCTTCAGCAACTCCTTTAGAGGAGTTGCGCGCTTCGAATACCCCAGTATGAAGCGTCGATAGTAGTTCACAATCCCAAGGAAGGATTTCAGTTCTGGCACCTTCTTTGGAGTTTGCCAGTCAACAATCGCTTGCACCTTTGATTTATCCATCCGAATGGAACCATCGCCGATTTGATGCCCCAAGAATAAGATCTCTTTCTGAGCAAAGTAACACTTCTCTCTTTTTACGAATAAAGAATTCTTCTTGAGAACTTTGAAAATTGTTTGAAGGTGGTCAATATGCTCCTTAAAAGTTTGGCTATAGACGACAATATCATCCAAATAGACGACCACAAACTTATCCAAATACTCCTAGAATAGTTTCATAAGAGTGCAGAATGTGGTCGGAGCATTGGTTAAGCTGAAAGGCATCACCAAGAACTCAAATGCTCCATACCTGGTCACACAAGTAGTCTTTGCCTCATCGCCTTCAGCAATACGCATCTGCCAGTACCCCGACCGAAGGTCGAGTTTGGAGAAATACTTTGCCTTGCTCAGTTGGTCGAACAAGTCTGCAATGAGCGGGATGGGATACTTGTTCTTCACCGTCACATTGTTAAGGGCTCAATGGTCGATGCATAGTCGGAGGCTCCCATCTTGTTTCTTCTGGAAGAGAATTGGAGCCCCGAATAGTGCTTTGGAACTACGGATGAGACCACCGCTTAGCAGTTCATCTAATTGCTTTCTGAGCTCTGCCAACTCAGGAGGGGACATGCGGTATGGTGGTCTCGCTAGAGGCTTCACTTCCAATTCCAGCTCAATATAATGATCCACGCCTCTGCGTGGTGGCAAAGTTTTCGGCAACTTAGGTGGCATAACGTCTGTGAACTCCTTCAGAACGTTTGCCACTGTAGCAGGTTCTTGAATGGCCTCCTCGTCGAGTGTTTCTAGCTTTACAGCCACCACGAAGGTTAACTCTCATTTGTGTACACCTTTCTTCAATTGCAACGCCGATAGTTGTTGGGGATCCTGGGTTCCTCTTCGAGAGACGGGAGCCACATAGGGGTTGTCACCTCCCATCAGACATAAGAAGTCTAGGAATGGCATCAACACCAACTTTGCTGCGTGCATGAACTCCATTCCGAGAATCACTTGGAAGTCATCCAATGGCATCGCCATCATGTTTGTGTGCCCGCTCCATGATCTGATCTTGATGGAGACTTCCTTTGCTAGCCCGAAGATCCGCTTGGCCTCCGAGTTGACCGCCTTCATCCGACTTGGGTTCTTCTCCAAGATTAGCCCAAGCCGCTTTGCTTCTTGGTCGGCAAAGAAGTTGTGGGTAGCACCTGTGTCCACCATTGCTCGGGTGGTTTGGCCATTGAGTCTGATGTTCACATACATTAGCTCACTGCTTCCTGCTTTTTGTTGCTTCGGCTTCAAGTTCTCCCCCACTTGACCCCGCAATGCATTCAACAAACGCATCGCACCCATTCGGGGTCCTTGCGACTTCTCATCGTCGCTACCAGATTCGGAGCTACTCGAACTGAGAGCAACTGCCTTGCCCTTGTTTGGCTTAGGGGGGTTGATGGAAGCTGACAAGGCATTGAGTGCCTGCTTTTGTGGGCACTCCCACATGGCCCTCCGCACAAGAAGCATCTACCAGGTCTTGAGGCTTTGCCGTTTGAGTTCGGCCCCTTATGAAAACTCTTCTTCCTTTGCTCGTCCCCAGGTTCTTTACCAGGAGGATGCTTTGGATGACGATTTCCTGTAGACTGTTTCTTCTTCCTCGGGTCCTCTGAAAAAACAAAGTCGGTGAGCCTTTCTACAGTTGCAATTGCTCCGATCACATCAGTGACATTCCGTCGATGAAGTTCCTATTGAGCCCATGGCTTCAAACCGTCAAGAAAGCTGAACAGCTTATCTTTTTCAGACATGTCTTGAATGTCCAGCATCAGTGCAGAAAATTGCTTCACATAGTCCCGAATGGAAGTCATTTGGTGTTGTCTCAACTTCCTCCTTGCGACGAACTCAGTGTTCTCGGGCAGGAATTGAGTTCTTAACTTACGATTCAAGTCGTCCCATGTGTCCACTCAGCACTGACCTTGTTAAATCTCTTCCCAATGGGTTCTCCACTAAAGCTTTGCATCTTCGTTCAGATACATGGTCGCTATCGAAACTTTGGTGTCCTCAGAGTCTGGCCTCGTAGCTCGGAAGTACTGTTCCATATCAAATAGGAAATTCTCGAGCTCCTTCGCATCTCTAGCACCCCCATAACAATATGGGTCGGGCGCTCTAAAGCTTTGTGTCGGCGCAACGCGGGTGTTGCTTCCCACATTTAGCGCCCTTGTGAGTGTTGTCACTTTGGAAGTAAGTTCCACCACCATTTCTTGTAGACGTTGTACGGAGTCCTTGGTGTCATCCGTTAGTCGGTCGACCAAGGCTTCAACCTTGTCGATCCGGGATTCGGCTTCCTCTTGCGAGCTCTCTACCCCAAGAAGCCTATGTTGGCCTTGGTAGAGTTCCTCCAAGCTCGCTTCAAGAACATCCAAGCGGGTTTCTACCGCTATGATCCTTTCTCTATCACTCATTTTCTCGGTCGGCGCTCCAGATTGCGCCTCCTCCGCTCACGGCGAGTAGCCAACTTCTCGCTCATCATGTCCACTACCCCGCTCTTCTTGAGCGGCACCAGCATTGAGGGAGCGAGTTCGCACATGCAGCCCACCTGCAGCTGCTTGGGGTAACAATCCGGCTTGCCCCGTCTTGCTCGATTCGCCGCGATGTTTCGCCATTGCGAGATTGCGAAGTTTCTTCGCTGCTTGCTCAAATTGCTTGCCTGCTCTGATACCACAATGTCACGCATTTAGCTAGAATTGCCTAAGTGGTGAGGCACCCTTGCGGCAAGCCACAGACTTAGTTGGAGTTGCTTAAGTCAAGAATCACCTTTGCGCCCACTTCGATCAGACTTAGCTTGGATTGCCTAAGTCTTGAGACGCCCTTGCGACATACGCGTCCGCAAAGGATCAGCCGAACTGCAACCTCGTGCAAGTCCTGTAGGACCTGTAAAAAAGAGAAGTTGATTAGTCTTGAAACGAGCGGCGGACAAGTCCCGACGTCTCGCGAAGAGGGAAGCTTTACAAGCAATTAAGCGAGCACTTTGAGTGCAGGAAAGCAGAGAAAGAGAGGAGGAAAACAAGGACTTTAGAAGGGTGAATGAGCAGCTGCAAGTCCGCAAATAACTACTCCCCGAGTACCGAGCACGAAGGTAAGTTTTCGTCAAGTTGACGTGCAAACTTATGAAAGTGTTCAACGCCCGACAATATACCGAAGCCCCATCCAACCCTGTGCCACCCGAGTGGTTCCAAGGGGCTGAGATGGCTGACGTTTCGCGCGTGGCTACGGGCTGTAGAAATCAGCCCGCAGCACGTGAAAACGAAGCTATTTTGGGGGTTTTTGGGCAGATGCAGCAAACGGTCATCCTGCAGCGCTGCAACCTACTGTTTCTTATATTTTTACATGGGAAACACATCAAAAGTATGACAAAACAGGCTGCCAAGGATATGTACAAGCATGGGCAAGCGACGAACAGATCATTGAACGAAGTTGCTACGAGTGTGCGACGATCGTTCGTGACAATAGGTAAAAATGAGTTTTTAGCCGAAAACATCTTTCTATAAATCTTTTTGGCACGACGAAGAGACATTAGAAGTGAAAAACTAATTGGATGAGTCATGAAATATGAATCTCAAGCAATCTCTTCCTGAATAGCTTCCGACATTGAGTTCAGTGTTTTTCTTTTCGGCTGAAAGCTGCTTCGTAGCTTACATGTTCATCCATCAACTCTTTGTATCTTCTCTTTATCATGAATGCAGTCTCTTTACCCTACACTAGCGAGATTGAACGATGCATACAACGAGCTGCCTGCCTTCCAAGCTGCCCTCCCTCAGCGGCAGCCCGATGCGCCTTCTCCATCCTAAGGATCTCTCTGTTGCTGGATTTACTTCGGAAGGAGATCCAAGTATGAAAATAAAGCTGCTTATAATGTTGCATCCTCTGTTGTGTTTGATACATTACTCCAATTGCTCCTGGTTGTGTAATCAACTATGCCTGGAACATTTGTAACTTGAGCTTACTTGAGAAGGAACACACAAAAGGTGTATCAAAATGTGAAGTTTACCTCTGATTTAACCAGATTTAGATTCAGCTATAAACATCTGACATCTGACAACCTCAGAATTCAAAGTGGTGTGATTGTTTGCGTTGAATGGAATTGATCTAATGAACCTTGTAATTGTACTGCAGGTTCGGGAATAATAAATTATATTTTCTTTTTTTCTTCTTCTTCTTCTTCCTGTCAGTCTCTCTTTACTCCAAATGTCTCTTTCCTTTTCTCTTTCATTTCCTTCGCCTCTTCTCCCTCTCCCTATTCTTTCTTTTCCCTCTCTCTGTTCTCTTTTTGCTCTGATAAATATGATCGATAAGTTGTTAACAGTAGGTAGATTAACAGCAACAATTGCCTATTGTTCCTACGCTTAGCTTAGTTTATTTGGAGTTGTATTAGGGGTTATCAAAATCCGAAAAATGAGAACCTTTTAAATTATTTTTCTCCAGATCAACCACTTCTCATCACCTCACAATCCAATGGCAAGTCAAGCATGCAAAACAGAATTCCTAAGTTGAATGAAGAACTGCACCAAATTTAATTTTTTAGAACAACGATCTTAGTCACTGGTACTAACAATTTATGAGCTTATAAACAAGGCTAATTCCATGACCATAAAGGAAAAGCTCAACATCATTGGATTTACTGGGTAGGTGGAGCAAGGTAGCCCTTTGCTATCAAGCTCTCTTGAGAGTCTTTTATTGCCTTTTCTATCGGTCTGAAGACAAGGCCGAGCTTGATCAGCTTCTTTGCTGCATCTTCGAGTGCTACAAGTCCTAGCTGAGTTTCTTCTGTAAACCTGGTAACCGGATATTAGCAATTAGTGCATAAACAGAAAAAGAAGGAACAAATCAAACTTTCAGAGGGTTAAGTTCTTCTAAAACACTCTAACCAAATAATACAAGTCCGAGTGCAGGGCATAGAAAAAGATAATGTAGAGGCTGCATATACAGCACACCGATAAATGCAACATGACTTTTGAAAAGAGATGAAGGCAAATCAAACTATGACCCAGATACCAGAATGCTGGTTTTATATATTACAGTTTACAAGCTACCTGATAGACAATTACAAGGAAAGAGAGCAGTAAAAGAATTAAGACAGAAGTGCAGAAATATAAGTGTCTAACAAGAGATTGATGTGCATCATCAAACACTGCATGAAATGTTATCCAGATCTTGCTGGTCACTTGGATACTCTGCTGGTCTCTCATGATCAGCCAAGTTGTCACGAAATCCACTACTTTGGCACAAGGGATACACCTCAATTTGTTTGGAAGACCAAGGAGAATAGACAAAAGCTGAATATATTTTTGACATTTATGGTCTGACACAAATTGCAGCATTAGCTGCAGACAAATCAGGCACCAAACAAACAACAACATGGCAGCTCAAGAAACAAAGTCGACGTAAACAAAATCCACGATCGATCAATAAGAATCACCTAAAACCTAAAAAGACAAGAAAATCCTAATCGGTGAATCAAAATTCTTCGAAAAGAATCGATATTAAGAGCTATCAACAAACCAATAAACGATATGCCTCTCGCACAAAACCGGATCTTTTAGGGAAGAAAGCGACATCCATGAGTTCCACCATCAGTGGTGGGTGGTGGGGTGATCTTCAGGAAGGCGGAAGTGGTTGTAGGCGGCCTCGCCGCCGAGGTAGATGCCGAAGGCGACAACGGAAATGCCGAGGCCCAGGGTGACGTGGAGGAGGTTGTTGGTGAGCATCGGGTGCTTCCGCCACTCATCCCTCCGCCGGAAGAACTCCCCCGTCGACACCAACGGTTTCGCCATCCCCTCTTCTCCGCTCTCCATTCTCTCTCCCCTCTCCTTCGCTCGACTCCGATCCCCGTTGTCGACCCCTCCACCTCTTCCAATTGGGTTAACCATCGCCCTTAAGCGGACCTTTTTACAGTCAAACTTCTTAAAGCCCGGCCCAAACAAAGAACATCGTTTAGGCCCAACTCAAATTGCGGACATTTTTCCTTCACTACATCGAAACAAATTATATTTATATATCATATATATATATATATATATATATATCCACATATATAAATATATATATACACAAACATATATAAATATACATATATATATGTATATATATATATGTATATACATATGTATATATGGATATATACATATATATATATACATATGTATGTATATATACATGTATATGTATACATATATATATATATATGTATGTATATACATACATATATATATATGTATATGTATATATATATATATATATATATATATATGTATATGTATATATATATACATATACATATATATATATACATATATATATACATACATATACATATATATGTATGGATATATATATATACATATATATACATATATATACATACATACACATATACATATATATATATATATATATATATATACCCAAACGCGAATCCAACCTTATCCGGTGATGGATTCTGTGGTCGTGGTTGTGGTCGTGGCCGAAGTCGTCGGCAAAGTCTTCCATTTGCTGCTGCTGCTGTTGCCGTTGCTGAAACATATCTTTTAACCAATACATCGGCCGGCGTGACCGTGTCTTCGTATCTCCTCCGAATCATCGTCGTCATCGTCATCGTCATCGTCGTCATCGTCATCGTCCCTCTCTATCTCTGTCTCGCGTTTCTTTGGTTGATCTTTCTGGAGATGGCGGAGCCGACGAAGCTCACGCTGTATTCCTACTGGTGGAGCACGTGCTCGCAGCGGGTCCGCATTGCCCTTAATATCAAAGGTTCTTCTTTCAAGGGTTTCTAGCGTGACGCCTCGATCGCGCTGAAATCTTCACTGTTGTTTTATTCTTTGGTTGTTGAATTCGACGCCTTCGGTCTCGTTTTCTGATTTATGTGTACTGAAAGGGTTGGAGTACGAGTACAAGGCCGTGAATATTTTGAAGAGCGATCATTTCGATCCAGGTCGGAGAGCGAATCGCTTATTTGGATTCGGCATCAATTATTGCGTGACCAAAATTTCTTTTTTATTCTTTACCCTGCGCTTCTTGCACTGATCGTTCTTCTTGAATCCAGAATTTGAGAAGCTCAACCCGATGAAGTATGTTCCGGCGCTTGTAGACGGGGATACGGTAATTGGTGACTCGTTTGCAATCATACTGGTGAGCAAAAGATGTTTTTTTCCCCTTATTTGTGTTATGGCTGAACCCGTTGGAGCTTGATTCTTGGGGGATGTTTGTTTTGGTCCTCGCGTCTGCTAATTGAAGGTGTTGCAATGGTTTGGGCAGTATTTAGAAGACAAGTATCCTCAGCACCCCCTGCTGCCTCAAGACCCGAAAAGGAAAGCACTCAATCTCCAGGTGAACTTCCTAGGTAGATGATACCCTTTGGCGGTATCCTGGCATAACTGCTAACCTGCTTATTCTAGTGAGATATCCTATGCTTACAAAAGCAAAATTTTGCAGTTCATGTTGAATACTAGATATTAATCGTTTGTTTGAGTTATAGTATCATAACATATATCTTAGAGGAACTTAGTATAATCCCTCTTATTATTCTTCTGTTTCATTCTTTCGTGATTTATGATTTCATATGGAATCTCTTTGTGAACATCTCATTGCACAATCCTTGTTTCAACAGGATGACATTAATTTTGTACTTCACAATTCATCGTCTTGGTATAATATCTCATGTGCATTTTTCTGTGAAAGATAAGCCTTGGTCCTGGCCCCATGAACTCTCCAGACACAAACACAGTTTGAATATTTTTCCACTCTTTACATATATATTGCAATATCTGTACCATGAGTTTGGATTATCTTCTGCTCTTAGTTATTGTTCAAAGTTACATTATTTTAATTTCTAGCAAATCTCAGTGGTTCTTGCGGCCATTTGTTTTTACAGGCAGCAAGTATAGTCAGCTCGAGTATTCAACCTCTTCAGAATCCTCCTATACTGGTAACTGAAAAGCTGTACCTACTTTTTCAAAATTTCATTGTTATGTAAGATATATGGTATTCATCATCGAAGACTCAATAATAATACTCGTTGTTTCCTGCTTGTGAATTTGCAGCAATTTATTGAGAACAAATTAAACGCCGATGAGAAACTTACATGGGCACAAAATCATATTAATAAAGGATTTGCAGGTTGTTTTTTACTCTACAATTAATGCCTTTTGTATTAGATAATAGGTTTTATTACTGGTGGTTTCCTAGAATATGTTAACCTGTTTTTGGACTCCCTGTGCAAACTAATGCTAGTTACCAATCGCTGTGGTGCTCTGCACAACCAACTGGTCAGTGAGCTACATGCAAAGAAACAATGGAAATGAGAAATCATAATCAAAAGTTAAACCTAAGCCTTAAGCCGACTGGTCAGCCTCTCTCTCACTCACTCGATTGATGGCCGTAAGCCCTAACACTCGTGCCACCTGCCGCCACCGTCTTACTTACCCACCTGTCAAACCAATACCCCTCTTCCACCACTTGTTCTTCCTCCTGCTCCTCTCCTCTGCCTCTTCCTTTTGCCTCCTCTTCTCTTTCTCCTCCTCCCACCCTTCCCGGTACCACGACATGTCCAGGCATACAATGTTTTGGTATGATGGTACAAACCTGACCTGTATCAATCCAGCCAGTGGCTAATATGAGTCTAGTACACGAGACCTCAAACTATAATATGGGCTAATATGGGTCTGTTATGCCTCTCCCACTATCCCATTCATCAGTGAGATATCACCAGTATATCATTAAGTTGATACATTGTGCTATGCTTAATGCCAACAAAGTCATGTTTCCAATCAGTTGTTCATTTGCTTCCTTAAAATAAAAATCATTATCAGTCACCACTTAAACTATATTGCATTCCCCAGTCTCATCTATTACTGCCTCCCTAAAGGACTTGTGAAAGATGAACCTGATCTAACACACTGAAGGACTTGTGAAAGATGACCCTCATGTTACACACCAGAAAATCAATGTTCATCCTAGCAGGTTTCAACGAGCTGTTATACGCAAGGATCATATCATAGAGGTTTTACTACTCTTTGAAAGACTTTGTCCATGTATGAATTTACTTGATCTCATCATTAAAGATGCCTCCCTATAATCTCAAATAAAAATCCCAAAACCATTGTAAAACTGAGCTTCTAGATGGTGGATATTATAAGTCTGTAATAAGTGTCCCAAATTGTATTACGAGGGATGCGATTGAAATCGAATTTCACCAAAATATGCTAGACCAGTATCCATCTTCTTCTCTAATAAAGAGGCATTGTGGACCCTGCATTATTTTAGTGCCTACAGGGTCAGTATCACTTATATTTGTTGCTTGTCTACTAATGAATAAGTTGAGGAAACACCTAATGCCTCTTAGGGGATGAGATTGGTTGCCTTATACTAGTGCTGCTACCTACCCTAGGAGCATTACAACTGCATTCATACTAGTGTCTGACTCATCAGCATCACCAATTGCAATTATTGCCACTCGGACACCTAATGCTTGATGTTCCTGCAGTTGCATGATAATGAAAGTGTCAAATTTTTATTCTGACAGTGTTCTTAGTTTCTCTGTAAACTATTCTTAAGTTTGATTGTTTGTTCGTCTTCAGCACTTGAGAAACTCTTAAAGGAGCATGCTGGCAAATACGCTACCGGGGATGAGGTCCAGCTGGTTAGTCCAATAGTAGCCTTGTGATAAAAATAATGATAGCCGATTAATTTGCTGCTGTATGTGTTGTCAATTTGGAGTTTTGTTCCATGTTTTTAGTAATTTTCTGGAACCATTTTAGGTTTTAAGTGAATTTTTTCTTGCTTTTGTGTTTAAAATGCATGCATGGAAGCATAAAAATGCATTCTGAGCAACTACTTTTTGAGCCATACTTGTTCCTTTTCTTCGTATGTGGTTGGAAGTTAGAACCAACCGAGTTCTGCTTCAGCAGTTGGCATAGATATGCTTGCCTGATCATAAGCAATGGTGATGTTTTGACGATTTATGTCCTTATGTCCCTAGCATATCTGTATCCCGAGACAAATCGTTCTTTGTCCTGTAATTTAGCATATTGCAGGGTCGAATCATGGTTCATGTGCTTGCAACTGTAATTGCTCTCAGATTTTCCAAATTAAACCAAAGGAAAGTAATTTCACTTTATTGTTGTCATGCGCAGGCAGACGTGTTTCTGGAGCCCCAGATCTATGCAGGATTAGCACGCTTCCAAATTGACATGGCAGTTGCATAAGTTCTTTTGCTTTAATAAAATATTGAAATTTTGATCAAAGTTAATGGAAATCCATCAGGTCTCCTCTTCCTCTTCTTGCTTTTGCTTTCAGGCATTACATTTAACCTCATTCAATCTAACCGCCAGGTTTTGAAACCATTTATATGTCATTTTTTTCATAACACTCAAGAACTACCACCTAAGCAACAAAACTTACATGATCCAATAACTCAAACTCATAGATTTTGTCCAACTTGGCTCATAATATTTCCTCTCCAGTCTCTCTCTTGGTTTCACAGTCCCATAGGTAAAAATGAGTTTTTAGCCAAAAACATCTTTCTATAAATCTTTTTGGCATGACGAAGAGACCTCAGAAGTGAAAAACTAATTGGAAGAGTCCTGAAATATGAATCTCGAGCAATCTCTTCCTGAATAACTTTCGGCATTGAATTCATTGTTTTTCTTTTCGGCTGAAAGCTGCTTCATAGCTTACATGTTCATCCATCGACTCTTTGTATCTTCTCTTTATCATGAATGCAGTCTCTTTACCCTACACTAGCGAGATTGAACGATGCATACAACGAGCTGCCTGCCTTCCAAGCTGCCCTCCCTCAGCGGCAGCCCGATGCGCCTTCTCCATCCTAAGGATCTCTCTGTTGCTGGATTTACTTCGGAAGGAGATCCAAGTATGAAAATAAAGCTGCTTATAATGTTGCATCCTCTGTTGTGTTTGATACATTACTCCAATTGCTCCTGGTTGTGTAATCAACTATGCCTGGAACATTTGTAACTTGAGTTTACTTGAGAAGGAACACACAAAAGTTGTATCAAAATGTGAAGTTTACCTCTGATTTAATCAGGTTTAGATTCAGCTATAAAATGCTTTGAGTTCTAGGCCATGTTTGAAAATTCCTGATGAATGCTAGGCCTGACATATTGTAATCAAATCAAATATTTGATTTAAGATTTAAATATTATTTCCTTACATGCTAGTATAAATTAGGGAAAGATAATCCTATTTTCTTGTTTGCTATTACGAATTAGGAAATATTTATTAAGCATTTCCAAATAAGATGAGATCGTATTAAAAGAGGTAGATTCTCCCTACTTTTCTTAAGATTAAAGTTTTAGTTTAGATTCTATGTTGAAATTTTTTATTGATATTAGTTTGAATTAAAATACTTTACCCTTTGGTATCTTTTAAAAGTTTTCATTTTTAAACATTATGAAATTGTATATGTTTTATGATATCGGATTTCTAAGAATGTTATTCCATTTTATTACAGTTACCTTCTAATCTTATTCATATTTAAATATAATATGAGTAATTCAAAAAAAAATTCTTAATCCTTTAGATGTTAAAATTTTTATTAGAATATGTTATTTAAAATTTTTATCCTTTTTAGATTTAAAATATTATTATTTGATCACGTTGAAATTATTCATATGATTTCTAGTTCTTATTGAATTAAAAATATTGTTTCCTTATGTTGAAGCTTATCTTATCATTTATTTAATTTGTTGTTACGTTTTGAGGTATTATTATCAGTAGTGAATGTATGTTGTTATAATTCAAAATTATGAAATTGGATAGGATTGGGTTAAAACAGCTTGTAGGCCAGGCCCTACCCATGGGTCGGGCTCTAGCCCACAAGTTAACCCAGCCCAACCCAATGTGGGTAGTCATGGGCTAAGGTTGGCCCAACCTGGCGTGATGCATGTACAGTCATGTACAGTGCACATGACCGATATTTGGGTCGGCTCAACCTAGTCCAATATTATGTAATTATTGGATTTGAGCTCAAATATTAATTGAACTAAACCAGACTTGATTAATCTAGATCAGGGTGGTTCCGAATTGATTTAACTTTTCAAGTCAGTTTAACCTAAATTGAACCTAATCTAGTCCAAATTATACTAGTCTAGGGTGGTTCCAGACCAGTTAAATGAGGATTAGATATCGGTCCAGTTAGGTCCTAGTGAATCGAGTTTGATTAGACCGATTTAACTAAGGTTCAAGTCAATTGGGGGCTATTTGGTATTATTGATATTGATATTATTGAAAAGAGATGTTTTGAATGTGTTGTTTCATCCCGAATAGACATGATTAGTATGAGATTATATTTTCCCCGCCAAGAGCGGAAGGGCGATTCTTCGGGGATTAGCGTGTCGTCGACGTGACGATCGGATTTCGTTCCTCCATCCGCATTTGTTGGGAGGAACGCGTCCCCACTTTGGCGGGTGAGGGACGCCACTCCATCCGCTGTTGGGAGTGTGATATGAGTTTATCTCCATCGGCTATTGAGAGAATCACAAACTCATCCCATAGGATAAAGCCTCTCCATCCGCTAATGGGAGAGTGCTCCTTCGGGTATTTAATATACGCCAATGGGATGATGGATTTTTGATTATGCATTTATTTTGAGTTGACTTTTGGGGTTCCTACTCAGCGTTGCTGAATTTTCTTTGTTTTTGATTTTCAGAGCAGCCTTCCACTAGCACTGAATCAGATCCTAGTGGAGAGCGGACATTTCTCTACCGCTAGGTAGAGCCACTTGAATAATTCTCGGAATTAACATCACTATGTTAACTTTATACTCATGAATTGAGGAAATAAATAGACTGTAATAAGTGTTTATGATGATGAATAAAGTGATGTTTACTTATTTGGCTCTGCATGTGTGGAAAGATATAATCCTGAAAAAAAAATCCAGGATGTGACATCTTTTTATGGTATCAGAGCATGGTTTAGGGCTTGTAGGTATTTAAGTCTCTTGATTGATTTTGACGAATGATTATCTTGACCTATTATAGGAGTAATGGAGCCAATTCAAGAAAATAGTGGCCCTATCACCCGTGGCGCTCGTGTTCGTAATGCTATTGGCCTTTGCCCTCGAAGGGGTGTTCGAGCAAACAATAACTTGGACGTTCCACGCACCACGGAGCAAACCCAATCCTCACATACACCTATCACTGATTATACGCCAGCTTCTCCGACATCACAAAATATACCTCATGCGCCAGCACCTATCAATGCTCCAAACGATGTACATGGAGTCCTCAATGCTATTAGAGGATACTTTGAGCGATAAGAGGAGCATGATAGAGCTTCACGAGGTGGAAGTAATACATTGGAACACTTTAAGAGATTGGGACCACCTATTTTTTAGGGCAAACCAGATCCCATCCTTGCTAAACGTTGAATTCGTCAAGTGGAGAAGACATTCGAAGCTATTGAATGTCGAGAAAATCAGAAGGTGTCTTTTGCTTCTTTCATTTTAGAAGGGAAGGTAGACACTTGGTGGACCTCAAAAAGGAGGATGTTAGAGTCTAGAGGCGATGTGGTGACTTGGGAACAGTTTAAGGATGCATTTTATGAGCAGTTCTTTCCCGATTCAGTTCGCTTTGAAAAGCAACAAGAATTCCTTACCATCTACCAAGGAAGTAGAAAATATAATCATTATTTCACTGAACTAGCTCAGTTTTCTCCACATATTGCCTTTAATGAAAATTAAAGAGCTTGTCATTTTGAGAGAGGACTTCGATCATCAATTAGAAAGTCTATTGTAGTATTGATTTTACCAACCTATGCTAAAGTGTTAAATCGAGCTCTAGTGGTGGAGAAATTGGATAATGAACTATAACAAGCAAAGGACAGAAAGCGACCTTTTAATGCTGCACCATCTGCATATGGGGGATCTCATTCTGGACCTTCAAAGAAAGGCAAGGGCAAACAGCTTGGGCATCAACAGGCAGGAGCTCCTAGTAATCAAATCATTATAAAATGCTACTTTTGTGGAACGACAGACCATGTTTCCACCTCATGCCCCACGGGACAACGTGTATGCTTTTATTGTCAACAACCGGGACATATGTTAAAGGATTACCCTCGAAAGCAACAACGCCGAGCTCTACCCCAAACAGTTGGGCAACAACAGCTAAGACCTAGAGAGGGAGGTCAGGCGAGGGTCTATGCATTGACCCATCAAGATGCTGAAGCCTTAGGATCTATTATTAAAGGTATCATCACACTTTGTGGTACACCTGCATCTCACTTATCGATTCAGTTCTATGCATTCTTTTATGTCATATTTTGCTAGGAAACTACATAAGAATCTGAATCAATGCATAATATGTTAATGGTAGCAACACAGTTGGAAACTCCTTAATAGCCGATCGATATATAGAAATTGTATTATTACTATTGAAAGTCACGATTTGCTAGTAGATCTTATTCTACTAGAATTTCAAGATTTCGATGCTATCTTGGATATGGGTAGCTTCAAAGATATCATGCAAGTGTCGATTGTTTTTGTAAGATCATACTTTCTCACCTCTAGATCAACCATCTTTCAAGTTTATTGGAATTCGGAAAAGCTCCCTCCTATCATATCGGTCTTGAGTGCTACCAACTATTATTAAAGGGATGTCGGGGTACTTGGCCTTCATTTCGGAGAAGAATCTAAGAAGCCGATTATAGGACATCCCCATTGTACGAGATTTTCCAAATGTTTTTCCCGACGATCTACACCGTGACCGCCACCAAATAGGCGATTGAATTTACAATTGATCTTCTACCTGGCACCGCACTGCTTCTAAGCCCCATATAGAATGGCACCAATTGAGTTGGAAGAGTTAAAGAAACAAATCCAGGAGCTTTTAGATAAGAATTTTATTTGACCCGTGTATCACCTTGGGGTGCCCCTCGCCCTATTTGTGAAGAAGAAGGATGGATCCATGCGGCTATGTATTGATTATAGGCAACTCAATCAAGTGACCATAAAGAATAAATATCCCTTCCTCGAATTGATGACTTATTTGATCAACTTCAAGGTACTCGGGTATATTCAAAATTGATCCGAGATCTGGGTATCACCAATCAAGATAAGAGAAGGAGACATACAAAAACAAATTTTTGAGAACAAGATACGGTCATTATGAATTCTTAGTAATGCCCTTCGGACTCACGAATGCACCGGCTGCTTTCATGGATCTCATGAATAGGGTGTTCCACCCTTATCTTGATAAATTTGTAATTATATTCATTGATGATATCTTGATCTACTAAAAAAATAGGGCAGAACATGAATACCATCTTAAAACAGTTCTGAAAGTCCTAAGACAAGAGAAACTATATGCCAAATTAAGTAAGTGTAATTTTTGGCTCAATGAAATTATGTTTCTCAGTCATGTAATTTCGAGTCTTTGGTATATCCATTGACCCTCACAAGATTGAAGTCGTGACAAAATGGAAGCGGCCTTCTAATGTTTCAGAAATTAGAAGTTTCTTGGGTTTAGCTGGATACTATAGAAGATTCGTAGAAGGCTTCTCAAAAATAGCAGCACCCTTGACCAGATTGACACAAAAGAATATAAAGTTTATATGGGATGACAAATGTCAACGAAGTTTTCAAGAATTGAAGAAAAGGTTAACCAGTGCCCCTATCTTGGTGATTCCTTCAGGGGGAGAAGGTTTTATAGTATATAGTGATGCCTCACTACAAGGACTTGGTTGTGTTCTAATGCAAAATGAGAGTATAGTTGCTTATGCGTCTAGGCAATTGAAACCTCATGAGAAAAACTATCCTACTCATGATTTAGAGCTAGCAGGTATTATTTTTGCATTAAAAATTTGGAGGCACTATCTTTATGGACAAATTTTTGAAATCTTCACAGATCATAAGAGTCTCAAGTACATTTTCACACAAAAAGATTTAAATATGAGACAAAGAAGATGGTTGGACTTTTTAAAAGATTATGATTTTAATATCAACTATCATCCTGGGAAGGCTAATGTAGTTGCTGATGCCTTGAGCAGAAATACTTCTAGTCTTGTAGCCTATATGAATATTCAAAGAAATTCTATGATGACAGAGTTAGTAGACTTAAAACTTAGACTTTTATCGAAGACAAATAAAGGTTTTCTTGCATGTCTGATGACATAATCATATTTAGTAGAAAGGATTAAAGAAGGTCAGATGGAAGATCCATATCTCCAAATGATAGTTAAGGAAATAGCTCAAGGAGCTAGACCCGAATTCCTCCAAATCGAAGATGGTTCTATTACATTCCGCAATCATTTGTGTGTCATCTAGTAAAGATGCAGTTATTGGAGGAGGCACACCGATCAAAATTTAATATCCATCCCGGAACTACCAAGATGTACCGGGATTTACGCCAAAACTCTTTGGTGGCGTGGTATGAAGAGAGATATAGCGAGTTTGTTTCTAAATGTCTTATATGACAACAGTGAAGCGCAGAACATCAGTACTCTATGGAAAATTACAAAGGATTTCAATTCCAGAATGGAAGTGGGAGCAAGTCACTATGGATTTCGTAACAGGATTACCCAAGACTACGAAAGGATATGATGGAATTTGGGTAATAGTAGATAGACTTACTAAATCTGCTCACTTCCTCCCTATTAACAAGAAATATTTATTGGATAAATTAGCATGTTTATATATTAAAGAGATTATTTGATATCATGGGGTGCCAGTTAGTATTATCTCAGATAGAGATTCAAGGTTCACATCTAAGTTTTAGGGAAGTCTGCAAAAATCTTTGGGTACACGGTTAAAGTTTAGTACAGCATTTCACCCCCAAACTGATGGTCAATCTGAAAGGACAATACAAACTCTTGAAGACCTCTTAAGAGCATGTACTTTAGACTTTGGTGGAAGTTGGGATATGCACTTACGCCTAATTGAGTTTTCTTACAATAATAGTTACCACTCGAGTATACAGATGGCCCTGTTTGAAGCTCTTTATGGGAGAGTGCAGATCACCTGTATATTGGGATGAGGTAAGAGAACAAAAACTTTTGGGGCCTCAATTGATTCAAAAAGATGCTGATAATATTCGAATTATATGTCAAAGATTATTAACAGCTCAAAGTTGCCTGAAAAGTTATGATCAAGACGAAGAGATCTAGAGTTTAAGTTGAACACGTCTTCTTAAAAGTGTCGCCAACCAAGGGAGTTATGAGGTTTGGTCAAAAAGGAAAGTTAGCCCCTAGATTTATAGGCCCATTTGAAGTCTTACAAAAGGTCGGGCCTGTGGCGTACAGATTAGCATTGCCCCCGGTTTTGGCTAGCATCCATGATGTATTCCACGTGTCTATGCTTCGAAGATATATCAGGGATCCATCACATGTCATATCTTACCAACCTCTACAATTGAGAAACGATGCCACTTTTGCAGAACAATCAATCCATATATTAGAAAGGAAAGAACATGTTCTAAGAAATAAAGTTATACCTTTGATAAAGATTTATTGGCAATACCATTCAGACCAAGAGGCAACGTGGGAAAGAGAAGAAGATATGCTAGAGCAGTATCCTCATCTATTCTTTTGAGGTAAGTAAAATTTGGGGACCAAATTTCTTATAGGTGGAGAGAAATATAATCAAATCAAATATTTGATTTAAGATTTAAATATTATTTCCTTACATGCTAGTATAAATTAGGGAAAGATAATCATATTTCCTTGTTTACTATTACGAATTAGGAATTACTTATTAAGCATTTCCAAATAAGATGAAATCATATTTGTCACTATATTAAATGAAAATAATTTATATTAAATAAATATGAAAATTTAGGAAATTTTCGTTTAATGGAGGTTCACCTCCTCCTATTTAAGGGGAGGGATTTCTCTCCTTCGTTCCTCACCGAGCAAAACTCAACAGCGGGAGGAACGAGGAGTTTCATCTTGCTAAAAAGAGGTAGGTTCTCCCTACTTTTCTTAAGATTAAAGTTTTAGTTTAGATTCTATGTTGAAATTTTTTATTGATATTAGTTTGAATTAAAATACTTTACCCTTTAGTACCTTTTAAAAGTTTTCATTTTTAAACATTATGAAATTGTATATGTTTTATGATATCGGATTTCTAAGAATGTTATTCCATTTTATTATAGTTACCTTCTAATCTTATTTATATTTAAATATAATATGAGTAATTCAAAAAAAAAAGAAATTCTTAATCCTTTAGATGTTAAAATTTTTATTAGAATATGTTATTTAAAATTTTTATCCTTTTTAGATTTAAAATGTTATTATTTGATCACGTTGAAATTATTCATATGATTTCTAGTTCTTATTGAATTAAAAATATTGTTTCCTTATATTGAAGCTTATCTTATCATTTATTTAATCTGTTGTTACGTTTTGAGGTATTATTATCAGTAGTGAATGTATGTTGTTGTAATTCAAAATTATGAAATTGGATAGAATTGGGTTAAAACAGCTTGCAGGCCAGGCCCTACCCAAGGGTCGGGCTCTAGCCTAAGTTAACCAGCCCACCCCAATGTGGGGCAATCATGGCCGAGGTTGGCCCAACTGGCGTGATGTATGTACTGACCATGTACAAAGTGCACATGACCGATATTTGGGTCGGCTCAACCTAGTCCAATATTATGTAATTATTGGATTTGAGCCCAAATATTGATTGAACTAAACCAGACTTGATTAGTCTAGATCAATTCAGGTGGTGGTTCGAATTGATTTAACCTTTCAAGTCGGTTTAACCTAAATTGAACCTAATCTAGTCCAAATTATACTAGTCTAGGTGGTTCGGACACAGCTTAAATGAGGATTAGAGATCGGTCCGATTAGGTCCTAGTGAATCGAGTTTGATTAGATCGATTTAATTAGGGTTCAAGTCAATTGGGGGCTATTTGGTATTATTGATATTGATATTATTGAAAAGGGATGTTTTGAATGTGTTGTTTCATCCCGAATAGACATGATTAGTATGAGATTATATTTCCCTGCCAAGAGCAGGAAGGGCGATTCCCTTCGGAGATTAGTGTGTCGTCAGACGTGATGACTGGACGGTTCCTCCATCCGCTGTTGGGAGGAACGCGTCCCCACTTTGGCGGGTGAGGGACGCCACTCAATCCGCTGTTGGGAGTGTGATATGAGTTTGTCTCCATCCGCTGTTGGGAGAATCACAAACTCATCCCGTAGGATAAAGCCTCTCCATCCGCTGTTGGGAGAGTGCTCCTTCGGGTATTTAATATACGCCAATGGGATGATGGATTTTTGATTATGCATTTATTTTGAGTTGACTTTTGGGATTCCTACTCAGCGTTGTTGAATTTTCTTTGTTTTTGATTTTCAGAGCAGCCTTCCACTGACACTGAATCAGATACCAGTGGAGAGCGAACCTTTCTCTACCGCTTGGTAGAGTCACTTGAATAATTCTCGGAATTAACATCACTATGTTTATTTTTTACTCATAAATTAAGGAAATAAATAGACTGTAATAAGTGTTTATGATGATAAATAAAATGATATTTAGTTATTTGGCTTGTGTACGTGGAAAGATATAATTTTAAAAAAAAAATTTCAGGATGTGACACATATGACATCTGACAATCTCAGAGAATTCATACTGTGATTGTTTGCGTTGTAGCCATAGTTATTTGAATGGAATTTGATCTAATGATCCTTGTAATTGTACTGCAGGTTCGGTAATAATAAATTATTATTATTATTATTATTATTTTCTTTTTTTCTTCTTCCTGTCTCTCTACTCCCCTGTTTACTCGAAACTTCTCTTTCCTATACACTTGCATTTCCTTCGCCTCTTCTCCCTCTCCCTATTCTTTCCTTCTTTTCTCTCTGATAAATATGAACGATAAGTTGTTAACATTAGGTAGATTAACAGCAACAATTGGCTGCCAATTGTTCCTACGCTTTGCTTAGTTTATTTGGAGTTGTATTAGGCGTCATCAAAATCCGAAAAATGAGAACCTTTTAAATTATTTTTTGACATTTTGTGCCAATCCAATGGCAAGTCAAGCATGCAAGACAGAATTCCAAGTTGAACGAAGAACTGCACCAAATTTGGTTTTTTAGAACAACGATCTTAGTCACTGGTACTAACAATTTATGAGCTTATAAACAAGGTTAATTCCATGACCATAATGGAAAAGCTCAACAACATTGGATTTACTAGGTAGGTGGAGCAAGGCAGCCCCTTGCTATCAGGCTCTCTTGAGAGTCCTTTATTGCCTTTTCTATCGGTCTGAAGACGAGGCCGAGCTTGATCAGCTTCTTTGCTGCATCTTCGAGTGCTACAAGTCCTGGCTGAGTTTCTTCTGTAAACCTGGTAACCGGATATTAGCAATTAGTGCATAAACAGAAAAAGAAGGAACAAATCAAACTTTCAGAGGGTTGAGTTCTTCTAAAACACTATAACCAAATAACACTAGTCCGAGTGCAGGGCATAGAAAAAGATAATGTAGAGGCTGCATACATCACACCGTTAAACGCAACATGACTTTTGAAAAGAGAAGAAGGCAAATGAAACTATGACCCAGATACCAGAATGCCAGTTTGATAGATTACAGTTTACAAGCTACCTGGTAGACAATTAGAAGGGAAAGAGAGCAGTAAAAGAATTAAGACAGAAGTGCAGAAATATAAGTGTCTAACAAGAGATTGATGTGCATCATCAAACTGTGCATGAAATGTTATCCAGATCTTGCTGGTCACTTGGATACTCTGCTTGTCTCTCATGATCAGCCAAGTTGTCACGAAATCCACAACTTTGACACAAGGGGTACACCTCAATTTGTTTGGAAGACCAAGGAGAATAGAGAAAAGCTGAATATATTTTCGACATTTATGGTCTGACACAGATCTGTTACAAAGCAGCACCGACCACTAAAAGAGCTGGGCATCATGGAGGAACTTTGAAGAATTTCAGCTGTAAGAATAACATTAGAGCATTAAAATGATGTCTCTGATTAGATTATTGTTTGTAACATTTTTAATTATTTATCTTATTGTTTGTTTGTTTTGTAATTCAATTGATCCGATGTTCTGCAAAATGAACTAGAAAATAAACCATCGCTAGATGATAAGAAAGCTTAAAGACTACACAAGGTAAACGGACAAATGACAGAAACTTCCTTAGGAGAGGAATTATAAAAGCTTAACGACTGTAGAAGGTAAACAGACAAATGACAGAAACTTCCAAGGAGAGGACTTTTGTCACTGGCAAATGCAACTTTCCTGAAATGCAAGAGCTTCAAAAAGAGTCAACTAGTGCACAACATTCGGTCCACAAACAAGAATCACAAATGAAATATAAGCACAATAGCATGCCTGTCAAAATAACAACTAGTAGAACCCTACCAGAAAGAAGTCAAAATAACAAAACAATGTACTTTTTGTTTATGCTTCAAAATTTTGTAATTAAACAGTGACAAAAACTCCAACTATATCTTATTCTAACTGTTTGTCATCTATGTTATCTTTGCATGGATCTTTTCCAACCTTGTAAACTTAATGCTTCTGGTTTGTGAAACAAGAAAAACAATTGCAAAATCTCATTCTTCAAAATATTCTAGAAGATCCTTTTGACAGGAAAAGAAATTGATCCACTAAACAAATGAAGTAATCAGGTTGTTTGATTTATTAACAAACTCATATTAGTTTCTGATTGAACCCTTCAAACTGGTGACACAAAATGAACCAAAAGGGATTAAGTCATATGCTATGGACTGGTGACACAAAATGAACCAAAAGGGATTAAGTCATATGCTATGGGATGAAATGATAATTTTTTAAAGTATATATCAGTACTATTGTTTACTTAATGTGCAATGAAACACTACATGTTTTGTAGTGAATCCAGGGAACAGAAACAAAAGAAAAGAACTTGTTGAGTGTGGTTACCTGTGTACATTATATCCAGGACACACCTTATCAACAGTTTCAGCAAAGTCCTTAAACTGATATATGCCATTAGTGCATAGATGACGACCAGATGCACTTGGTGTCTCTAAGAGCAAGATATGGGCATCAGCAACATCACACACATGCACACAACCCAGCCAGTGATACTCCTGGCTGTCTTTTGACCCTGCTCAGAAACAGAAGTAATAATTAACATACTACAAGAATAAAGTCATTATCAAAATTTTAATCAAACACACCTTGTAAGAGTTGTTGGAGCACAGCAGAACTAGCATTGAGAGTCGGCTGCAAGAGTGGACCAAGGCATGTAGATGGATTAATGGTCACAATATCCAACCCATGCCTTTGTGCATATTCCCATGCCACCTTTTCTGCCATTGTCTTAGACACTGGGTACCATTTCTGCAAGAAAATGATTCAAATGAAAGGAGAAACAAAGAATAAATTCACAGTAACTGCAATGGCTTCACTTTAGTCATCGCTCATGGCATTGATGACTAGCAACTTAGCAAACTTATGAAATATGATGGTGAAAGGCAAATGGAAACACATGCCCAAGAATAGAGGCAGACTTATACGCATAAAAATCCCCTACCTAGATAGCAACATGTCTTCTGATGTTACTCAAAAAGTACTTATGCATTTGCTTAGATATCTTTTAAGCATGTTGATTAATTGACAACCTAAGCACCACCTCATCATCATTTTCTTAATTTTCGATCTGCCATTTAATTTCAAATATGTAACCTAAACATAGAAAGGCATATATCTTTTCATATGCTAAAAGCAATCTAAATACACTAGTATAGATATAACCAAAGTAATTAAATATATAAAAGGGTTTATGTGAGTTCTTTATAACCTAATTCTCTCATTCTGACAAAATTTTCACTGAAGGGGATTGCAATCACACTTCTAATATCAAAGAAATAGCAAAAAAGTTCCTCTTTTTTTTTCCCCCTTTAAAAGGCACGAAACTGTCCAAAAAATAGAGTATAGACACTTAATCCTAAAAGTCTTGGAGCAGAGGGAGTGCAATCTAACCTGGTGAGCCTTGCAGTAGTCAAGGTCGGTCCAACAGTCCTCGTCTACGGGCCTGCCGGGGTGGTCCAAAGCCCACCTCGGGTTCGGCACCATAGAGGAGATGGAGGAAGTTATCACCACCCGCGACGCCCCCGCCGCCCGCGCCGCCTCCAGCACGTTGAGCGTTCCCTCCACAGCCGGGGCGACCAGGTCCCGCTGCGGGTCCCGCGGGGTTTCCAGGGTGCAGGGCGAGGCCACGTGGATGACGCCAGCGCGGCATCCAGCGACGGCGGCGGCGATGGCTTCGGCATCGAGGAGGTCGGCGGGGCGGAGGACGAGGCGCCGGCTGTCGTCGCCGCCGGGGAGGGAGCGGAGGTGGGAGGGGTCGGTGGCCGGGTGATAGGCAGCGGTGACGGCGTACCCCTTAGCGAGGAGGCCACGCACGATCCATGAGCCGATGAAGCCGTTGCCGCCGGTCACGCAAACCCTTCGCTCCGCTGCCGACGTATCGCTTTCCGCCATTTCTTTCGCTCTTATGTTTTCCAATTGAAAGCAAACCTGCATTTATATTGTCGCACGTATTTCGGTTATTATTAAGATAAAATTATACATATAATAATTAACTAAATAATAATAATAATAATTCGTGTAGTCATCCTAAATAATTAAAATATAATCATTTATCATCATTATTATATATAATTAATTATAGCCCTTTCATCCGAAGCGTGGATATTAATTTTAATTAGATAATTGAAACATTGTTATGCTTAATTACGGCAATGCTTTTAATTAGACAAACATTATGGCCACATTGTTACGGTGGTTTTGATGGATAAAGGATAAATCCTACCAAACAAATAGATAGAAGACGAACCCTCGAGAGGGCGCCCTAAATCTTGGAGCCGCCTCTCTCTCTCTCTCCCTCCCTTTCTGTTGCTTGGATTTGGTGATTTGGAGGGATGGAGGCGTAATCCGGATTGCCAGCTGCTGTTGGGTTTGCTGATTGAAGGCTTGGATTCGCCTCCTGCTTTCTGGGACTTCGTTTTACCCATCTCTATCTCTAGTTTAGATTTGCTGATTTAGAGGAATGGAGGCGTAATTCTGTCGGTCTCTCCTCTTCCGCTGCCTCATTCATGGCTGCTGTATGTTGCAGGGTCGCCTGTGACCCTCCCCCGCCAGAACCTTTGGCGGCAACGTCATCCTTTGGTTGGACCACCTTGCCCCTGATTCCTTGACCACTTGATGTCAAAGGATCTGTGCTTATGCTCATCATTGGTGATTACAGCTTATGAAAAATTCCATTTTTTTGTGCATAGGCATCGTAGGGTTCTGGAGTTGGGTTTTAGGGCTCCCTTTTCGTTCGTTTATATATTTGAAGAAATGGTTGTGTATCAGTTCTGAAACATATCTGATTAGATTGTGCAATTTCCAGTTTGTTCATGTTCGTATCCTTTTGATACTTCAGGTTAAAAAGGATATGAGAATTGGGAAGGCCCGTGCTCAAGCCTTGAAAGGTGCCAACGAAGAAGGAAAGCCTGATGTCACTATTAAATCCGAGAGCAAGGAGTCTGTGGATACAAAAGATGCATCTGGAATCTGATGCATGAACGATGGCGAAAACAATGTGTTTTATGCTAGATCCTCGAGTGACTCGACTAAGGTTGATGATGTTTTCGTTGTGAAATCCGAGAACAGGGAGCTGATGGGTGCCAAGGATATGTCTGGATTGATCTGTGCTAACAATTGCCAAGATCGTGTCTTCTGAAGGTGGTAGATGAGGTCATGGATGAGGAAGCCGATATTGCTAATTGCACTGGCAGCATCGTATTTAAGACGGAGAACGATGAGGACCTGGATGCTGCCATATATTCAAGCTCCTTTGGGGAACACCTTCTCTGGATCAGACAATAGTCAGCAGCCGAATCAGGATCACGGAGACATGGTCACCCTTTTTTCCTTCAAATGTTGACCCTGCTGCTATGGATGGACTTAACAGGGTTTTTAAGCAAGTTCCATGTCTCATAAATTTGTTAATTTTGTCTGAGAGGTTACCTTTCCTTTATATTGTTAGCGCCATTGTATCTGCTTGGTTCCAAAGGCAGTGATTCTTTTGTGCATGGAAGTTGAAAACTCATCTTGACAATGTGATGTGCAGAACTGCAAAAGATATATCTTCTACTGGCAAATTATTTCCGCGAGATCTGTCTGCCAGATATACTTATAATGTTAGTGCTCTAAAAATAATGAGGAGTCGATGCCAGCTGGATCGTTGGGTAGTCCACCCCACCATGTATCTGGCTATGAGATACAGGATATGGTGATGCTGCTGATCTTGATATAATTGAAAGCACAGTAGGCCTGTTGTCTGGTGATGGAGCCCTTAATCAGCATCAAATTAGTGACTTGTGTAAAGATGTAAGACTAATGCATTGATTAATTATATAATATGAACTTTTAATTATTGTGATTGTCCCTATGTATCAGTAGAACTCTGAAATGTTTCTTTGTAGAACTTCTATTTTGTTATTAAGCTATTTTATCTTTTGAAGCAACTACCTTAGTTCATCCACCTTACTGATGTGAATGATGAAACTTGGGGAGCATTAACTTATGCTGACCCAAGAAAGTGCAGTAGTGCTGGAACCCAGGTTTTTGTATTTTGACATTATGAACCAGTAATCAGAGTTAAGTAGATAGTGTTGCCTCCAGAATCAAGATTGATATTCCGGCTTCGTTATGTGCTCGGTTGAGCTATGTTCATTTGTTGCCAAATGAAAATAATATTGCTATAATCATGTGGTAGGCCTGCTACTTTCTAGTGTTTTATCAAGGAAATGATCTTTTTATTCTGTTGATTGCGATCCGCTCATAATTGCTCAAAAATCCTGCTTGTGTTGCAGTGTCGGTGACAATTTTGGATAGATAATCAAGTAGCCGAAGATGAGTATCAGAACTTTCGGAAGGTCAGCCGAGCAACAGAGAAACTTCAAAGGATGAGAAAGACACAAGCTGAGACCCTTTCTGGAGATGCGAGCATTGCCCCTGAGGTCCCATTGCCAGAACCAGTTCCAGCAACAGAAATCTTGTATTTGCCACAGCAGCAGGTTTTGAAGCCTTGCCACATAGGAAAAAATAGAGCGCAAAAGCCGCATAAGAAGCGATGCGGGGGTTCAGTCGCTGGTTCTGGTCCTTCGAGAAGTGGCGAGCATCATGTTTCTGTTCCAGAGTGAGAGGCTTAAGAAATGAAGATTGTCCAGCAAAACAACTTAACCAACTCAAGCATGTATTCGACATGAATCCTAGCTAGCTAATTTTGCTCGCGTTTTGGTTTTGGTGGTTTGATTCCTCCTTCACAGTCACATCCTGATAAGTATAAGGTTAACCTTGTACATCCGGCTGTTGGTGGTCTAAAGCCTTTCTCTCAAGTTGACAACTGTTGTTCACAGTCCTGCCTGAACAATGTAACTTGGACCTGGCTAATTGATCAGTCTGATTTGATGAACTAAGTGATGACAATTAGTGTTGTCTGTGGTGATCTAAATAGGGCATATGTTGGATCTGTTCCTCTTTGTTGGAATTTCCAGGAACGGCACATGCTGCAGATTGTGATCATTATTTTGAGGAGGAATCAGCAAAAATTCCTATCAGCTCGTGGAGGATCTTTATGTTACTTGGTGACGAATGAAAATAGCAGAGAGCTTCAGCTGCTGTCCAACTCAGAAAACTGTATAATCCCTCGAATATTGCAACATGAAAAATATAATAATATCGGCTCAATAACCAAACTACAAAACAGATGCAGCAAAGCCAAATAATTTTCACCGAATTAATAATATGCCATAGCTTGTCAGGAACGCGAAGCAATCGTTGACTCCAACTAATCTAGCCATTTGAAGGCATGGCGAGGACATGATGTGCATCTTTTTTATTTTTTTCTGGAACCAGTCTTCAAGCACCATCGAAGTCTTTTGCAGACTTTACGACTTCAAAGACAGCCGAGAAATCGAGGTCTCCTAACCCCAGGCTCCTAGCCTTCTTGAATGCCTGCACGACCACAATATGAGACCAGTTTTTAGCTTATAATAGCTACAATAATAAAAGTCTTAATGTTTCTTCATGAATTTTTTCCACCATTGAGCTAATCCTAGGTAAGGTTTTATATCTTTGCCCGATGATTGGATTGGTTTATCGGTGTACCAGATGGTACATTAATCTGTTCCATCCAATATAACAATACTGGTCATCATTGACCTATATGATCCAAATATCAATTCTTGGTCTACCAGAAACCTTGACCACTGCATACCGAGGCAAAGACATAAGTTGATGTGCAAGATGTGGATGGTTAGTGTGGAGGAAAAGTGGCAAGCCTTACCTCATTGGATGCTGCAGAAATAGGCATCGAGACAGCATTTTCGTCACCGAGGGCGAGAGCCAACCTCATATCCTTCTGCTGATGCTTGAGGGGGAATGCAGGTGGGTAGCTGCCTTTGATCATCGCAGGGCCTTTGAGCTTGAACATGGGATTAGCAATTGCGCCCAGATCCTGCCAGAATAACCGAGAAAACAAGAACGATTAGCTAACTGTTATTTTGGAGAATTGTGGAGCCTTCCATGGGTGAGATGTGAGAAACAAATACCAAAACGTCTAGAAGTGTTTGCTGGCTCAGCCCACTTCTGTCAGCCAAGCAGAGTCCTTCCGATAATGCATTCATCATGCTGCAGAGCGTGAAAAAGAAATGAATGTAGGAATCAGATGTCAAAGTTCCATCACCTAGGTATACCAACTTGTAACACCATGTATCATTAAATGAAATTATAAAAATATTATGATGAGCTATTATGTAGTGGTAGCAAGCTATAAGTTTCGATACTAATACTTGATAGAATCAATAAATACTGACAGGGACATACCGGTATTAACTAATGTTCAAAACTTTGGATAAGACTCTATGTCAATTATATATTATTACCAAGTTGTTCTAGCATGAAATAAGATTTGCAAAATTAAAAGAAGACATCATAAACTATGCAAATCTTGGCGGCAACAAAATCATTTGTTGCATCAGAGATGCACCAATGTGCTCGTGACATGCTCCAATGTTAACAGATGACTTAATGCAGTTAATAAACTAGTCAACTACGAATACTAAGAAGAGAGTTCATAGGAATCGTTTCTAAAGTGAAATCAATTCAGCATGTTCATAGAATGGTACACTTTTTTTTCATAAATCTTCGTGAGGATCAACCAGTACTAAATTTACACTTTACTGAAACATCCTTCAAAAAGGTATGCCTAAGTCTTGGATTTTATAACGTACCTGCCCATGATCATGTTCACCACAAGTTTGAATTTGGCTCCATTTCCAACCTCCCCTAGAAAGAATGATTTTTTCCCTAGTACATCAAATGCAGGAACCATTTTGTCGTACAACACCTGCATTAGGATCCAATACAAAGTTATAGTAATTAGTAACGCAGCAGCATGAAAGGCAGGTAACTCTTACAATGTTGTCTCATCTTTGGAACACTATAGTAAAAGAAAAAGAAGATAGAAAAATAACTCAAACTCAAAGGATAAAAGAAAAGAGAAGAATGCAGCAAATTTCATGCATCTTAGTCTTCATTTAAAAGCCAGCAAATCATCTAATTTAAGGCCCATCTACCATAAGCCCATTGATGTAATAACCAGGTGCCTTCAACGTGCATAATAGAACAAAATATATCATTCTCTGTTCCATGAGATGGTTAATAATCTGCAAAGAGATTATCATCTGTATATAACCCTAACAAATGCTCATCCTAGGTGTATGTTATATATTTAAACACAAAAAAATATTGTTTGTAAAACCACAGTTCTTCAATAATTCTAGACAACTAAATCTTGAAGTAGAACAAAGTTCTTTTCAATCCTCAGCCAAGATCTTATCCACAAATGCAAATATCTACAAAAAAAATAGCAGAGACTACATGATCTATCAAAATATTTCAAAAGTTCATGCTATTTGTCTGTAAGAGCTCGCAGGAAATCCAATCAATTTGACCAACTTAGTATCGATTATATTGGTTAAAGTTTGAACAAAGAAGATGGTCCAGAATTCTATTACTAAGAACTCTCCCCAAGCCAACCAGTATGAAGCATAACTGACTAGAAGTTCCCAACAAATTGTGTAAAATACCAACAGATGTTTGGGATTTTATTAGATTACCTTCTCTCCAGCTGCTAGAATTACCAACTGCCCATCTTCAGCTGGCTTTTTGCTGCCAGAGACTGGAGCTTCAAGAAAGTACCCACCCTTCTTTGTAATTGCCTGAAAAAGTATACAAGTATCTTTTATGTGGACGGATCAATGATGCAGAAACAATGATGCTATTTACATAAATTATAAAGCTAGATTTGTCAGATTGAAAATTTAGTCAATAACAATCAATGCCATCCCTAGTGCATTACAGCATTCACTGAAAGCACAAACTGAGTTAAAATCAAGTTGCATTAACATGAAATATTAAAGAAAATCAATTGTTGGCTTATTCTACAATGAGATATTTTACTTGTTTCAGCTCAATTTTCTGTATTGGTCCTGTGCTTTACAGCTCAAGTTTTATCAAATACAATAACATAATATTCTTTGATTTATTCAGTCAAAATTCAGCTGTCTTATTTTCCTCGGAAAATATTTAGCAATTTTATTTGTCATTAGAAGTATACTCATTTATCATACATGGCAATATGAGGCCAACTATTCCGACAACTCAAAACCGAAAAGATCATGCCCCATAGTAAGGCCTTCCTCACTTGCAAAACCTAGTCAACATTCACAATGTTATCATGGCTATTTCTTTCCCTTTCTCCCCAGATAGCTTGTCTAGAGCAGGTCACTCTGTCTAACTTTTTCAATTTGTTGAATTAGAGATGGCCATCTAGTTGTGGAAGTGTAAAACAATGTAAAATGTTTATGAGGCTCCGTAAGGAAACTAATAGAACTCTCATGCAGGTGTCAGTTTGGTTTACTGGTTTCAAAAGGATAACTCCTGTCTTGGTGATCACTAATTTTGATGAATTTACTACTATAATCTCTTTTTGTGATGTATAACTCTTGTTGCCATCTTGAATAACCTACTCTCCTTTCTGCTTTCTTTTTATTTTTATTTGTTTTTGTTTTATTTTCCTTTTTTATTGTTCTTAACTTCTTATTGCATGTTCTTGATGAAATAAGTTAGTCAACTTGCTGCTTGCATTAATTAAACTGAGATGAATATGCTGAACATTTGGCAAGATTACCTCATCGGCCAGTAATTTAAGGTTAACCTAACAATTGACTGCCAAGTTCCAACCAAATTTAGACAAGAAAAAATTACTGGTGAAACTGGTACATTACCTCCATATAGGGTGGTATACCATATGTACCAGTGATTTAAAAAGTGCTAGGCGCCAAAAGATGCCAAGGTCTAAAATCGCCCGAGACGCTAGCCTGAACGAAATGAGACGTAAAATATAAAAATATATAAATATAATTAAAAAATATAATTATTTAAATAAAAATATACTATTAAATTAAGAAAATCTAAGGTAAAATATTTATTAATTTAATAAATAAATATACTGTTAACAATAATTTCAAATAAATAAAAATTAATAGTATTAAAATCAAAACAATATATTATTAATTTAATAAATAAAAAAATTCTGTTAACAATATATTGTATACTGTTAACAGTATATTGTTAACACTTGTTGTTAACAATATACTGCCGAAGGCTCGAAGCAGAAGGAAAGAAGAAAGACCGAACCTGTCGACAGCGGCAGCAAGTGACAGCGGTGGGAGCGACGAGCGACGGTGACAGTGGTGGGAGCAGCGAGCGACGGCGACAGCGGGTGCGGCGTGTGACGACGGCAGCTAGAGCGGGTGCGGCGAAGCAGCGGCATTGGAAGCGAGCGCGGCAAATACCGATGGCGGCGATTGGAGTGGAGGAGCGGCTAGCGGCGGCGATACCGAGTGGAAGCGAGCGGCGGCGAAGCGGGAGTGGCAAGCGACGGCAGGAGCGAAAGCGGCGAGCGACGGCGAGAGCAGGAAGCGGCAGCAAGAGTGGGAGCAACGAGCGATAGCGGCAACACAGCGACAGCAGAGGCCAATCACAAGGTTAAGGTTGGGGAAAGAGGTTGTTATCAGTAATTCAATCGAACCAACTAAATCACCGAAGACCGAACCAGAACTAAAATTCTGGTTTGGTCGCCCGGTTTAACCCGGGCGCTCGCCCGAAGCGCCCGACACATGGGCTCGAAAGCGTGCTGCCTGGAAGTCAAGCGAGGCGCTCGGGCCTCGCCTCACCTCGGGCGAGCGCCTAGGCGAGCACCCGAGCACCTTTTTTAATCACTGATATGTACTGTCGGATATCATCGAAGAAAAATAATTAAAAATATAAATAATCATCAATACTAACATATGGTCCAATATTGGCCTTTGGTTGGACCAAAAAATATCAATCTAACTGATATTTGAAACCTTAGTTTAAACTCAAGGAACATGGATCGACATCAACCACCCAATTCCTCTAGGAATCAAAAAGATATAAGAATAAGAACTCAAGAGTCTTTAAATTCTTGCCCTTCATCAGTGGTTGCACATGACAATTGACTTTTCATATGATCACAAGATTAATCACATAAGAAAACACCTCATTAGCATACATGAATCTAATTCTATCAATTAGCACGTATAGACATCATTACATGTTTAAAATTTCAAGTAAGAGAATTTTCAAAAGAGATCATTTTTTCATGCATAAGAGGAAATAAAATTATTGATGCTAAATTAACAATAATCACAATACGAATCTCCCAACCAAAGACAAAGACAGAAGGTATTGCGAGTAGCCAGACTATATACACCATTAGAACAGACCTCACTGATCTTAGATGAAGTTTCTGCATCAACCGTTGACATATCTATGTAGCCTTTTCCACTGCAGATTTGCTCAAGCACTCCATCTTTGTCAAAAACTACCTGAACATGATCTGAACAAATTGGTAATAATGAAGTTTTAAGATGGTGTGCATAGTTGATTTTAGTTATTTGCTAACCGAGAGAGCTGCACTTGGATCAGATAGCATAGCTATGGTGTACTTGCACCTATTGATAACAGCTGCAGGTGTTTCTCCAACAGATGCACCTTGCTCCACCAGCTCTTGACACTGCAGTTATGAGATTAGTTAACTGAAAACTGTTTCCAATAGTGGAGGCTCAAGTGTCTTTCTTTAAAGAAAGCAATAAGTTTTGCATGAAAAAGCCATCTTAAAACTACAGAAATACCTGGGTAAAAGCATATTAACACAAAAAGATATTGGCATCAACAAAAGATGGTGTCAAAGCTATGACAAAAATACAAAAGGAAGATATAATCACAATCAAAACTATGATTGTGTATAATGTGCCCAATCCATATGACCAACCTATGTTAAGACCAACATAGGAATCAATCACAAGTGAAGATGATATATCTGTAATAAAGCCATGAGCACATGACCCAAACATAAGGGTTGTAGTTTAGGTGGGTAAGTGGAGTCTGAGTCAGGCTGATTTTCGGTCGACTAAAAATTGCTCACTAGAATCTAGGCTTTTTTTTCTATTTGGCAATTGACAGAATGTATCAACCAGAATCTGTAAATAATCTACAAGTATTACAATAAAATCACCATGGCAATGGTACTATCCTCATCACATTATCTTAGCTATCAGATATTTATGCCTTACCATGGCAATAGTCTGCTCTATGGTTGGTTTTCCGATACAGCATAAAAACTTGAAGGTACATTAAGTAGACATAGATCAGAAAGGAAGGAGTGGTAATGGGAAGTACATGTGCTTGAAGAACAAGGAAGAAGGCCAGAAACCTACATCTATGTCCTTCCACCTATTATCTATATTTCTGAAGTGAGTGGATGTGGATGGCTCTATTGGGCATCCCGAACATTGTGACAAAATAACTCCGTTCAGAAGGGGCTGACCGAGTATTTTCAATAATTAAGTTATAATGTATTATGCCTTATAGTTCTGTATAGAAAATCAACCCAAGAATCAAGTGTCTTTCCCAAACCTAATCCAGTTGAGCAGATTACAGGTGAGGTTTTTCTCCCAAATTAAGGCACCAAAGTTTTCTCCGACTTCCTCTTGACTATTGAAGTAATTAAACTAGACAAAAAAGTTCAAATTCATGCAGAATTATCAGATTCCACTCGATTCAAACTATCACGTTAGTATATCTTTACCCTCAATCATGAGAGCCCCTTTGTATTCTCTTAGTATGATCTCGACTTTTCCCACCTGCCAAGATCATCTGGCTATGCATAAGGCAACAACTCTCAACCTAAAACTAAGAGTAGCAGTCCATCCAAGTATGTTACACTTGGACAGCATCAGATTGGGTCCGATTCCAGACGACAGATATCACATTGGGTCCGGTTCCAGACAATCCATATGACCCCATAAGTAAGAGAGCAATCCATATCAATAAATCAAATCGAACTTGTCCCTCCAAAGGAAACAATCGAGCACATGAATAAATTGTTACTCCATCCATCTTAAAAATCATATCTTTATAGACATTGACTTTCTAATCGCGTGACTACCACTAAGATACCCCGGGCAATAGTGTCTATCCACCATATACACCAAATGAAGCAAAATCGAACAATCCTGGAACAAAAGAAAACAAAAGCGTGATATCGGTGAAAAGAAGAGAGAAGACCTTGGACAGGGTCCGATTCCAGACGGTCACACCGAATCCGTGGCGGAGAAGATTGACTGCCATGGCTTTCCCCATGATGCCCAGACCCAAGAATCCCACCTCCATCTTTTCCCCTCCTCTCTCTCTCTCTCTCTCTCTCTCTCTCTTCTACTTCGCGTCTACTCCTGCTTCGTCTGCCACTTCTTCTGGAGCAGATCAATGAGCCGATCGATTAGAAACCCACAAATGTTTCTAATCTTGTTTATTGTGCCGGCGAATGGACTCAACTATGCTGTGCACTTCCATTAACCAGTGGATGCTTGCCACGTCGTAATTCGGACGGCCGCTGATCGCAGATATGATGTAGACTTCTTTGAACCATCGGATGCTGCCACGTAGTAGTTGAGATTACCGTTGATGACGATTGCACCACAGACCACCACGAACCGGTGCCGGCCACGAACCAAGTGCGGCTCGCGTGTCTCACGCGAGACAGAATCTAGGGAAAAGACGGATACCACCCGTTAGATGACAGATCACACAGTGGGGCCAATAAAAAGTGCCTCGCGCTCTCACCCATTTCCTGGACCCTGCCTTCGTTGTGCTGCTGAGCCGCCGGCCACAGACGAAGAGGGCCAATAGACGCGGGTCCCGCGACACCTGTCTCGGAACAGACCAATAGGAGCGTGCCAAGTCGTCGTACTCAGCTCTTAGTTCGCTAAGAGCAATGCATTGAAGCATAGTTATCATAATCCAACCACATCGACAGGTCTGATCGAGTGTCAAGAAAAACCGAATCAATCGATCAAATTAGAATAAATGGATTGGTTTTTCAATATGCCGAAATAATAATAATAATAATATCCGGTTCATCAAATTGTAGGTTTGGGTAAATTAGGATAGGAATCAACTCGCATGAATGCTTTCTCATTGCCTATAACAGTCTAATATTTTGATTGGCTTAATTGATTAAATCATTTTCATTAAAAATCAATATCATAATATCGTTTCTTTCACGTCCAAATCAAAATCATTTTCATTAAAAATCAAAATCATTTTCTTACGTGAGAGTTATGGGGAGTATGACGAGAGCCGACGAACAAAATGAAGGGGGTGACCAGGCTCCGGTTTAGGATTTAACTATTTTATATTTAAATCAAATATAAATATATATTTGATTTAAAAAACAGAATTACAAAATTATTCTTCTAAAGAATGATTTTTTAAATTTATCCCACCAAACTAACGTTTTCTAGTGTTATTATATTTAACATTGTATTTGGGTAATATGTTAATTTGAAACTTTGTAGGTATAGACATGTAATTTGGGGTCTCTGCTTCGAATGGCTCGTTCGCAAGCAGTTAATTCGTTTCTCGATGCCCACTATAAATACTCTGGATGAGAAGCTATTGCTCTCGTAACAAATTCTTGGCGCCAAGCCCAAGCCGAAGGAAGACGACGAAGAAGGAGGAGAGAGAGTCTCGATCGCTTCCCTCGACGTCGATAAGACATGTTCTGCCGACTCCTCACGCAGGGTCCACGCCGCAGCGCGGCCACCGGCCTCGTCGCCCTCACCGCGCTTTATGGCGGAGCCGCCCTAGCGCCTTCCTCGTCCGCCACGCTCGACGGTCCCTCCCGTCCCACCAGTAACCTTCTCTCGCCCTTTACCTTTCTTTCTCCGTCTTACCCATTCATCTCAACATTCTTGTAGCTTGTCACATCTTAATTCTATTGTCTTCCCCATCCGCGGTTGATGTAGTCATTTCGGTCTCGGCTCCGTTGCGGCAGTTCCTCTCTTGGACGTCGGATCTGTTCTTGCGAGACTTCACTCTTTCATATCTCTTCTCAGCCCCTTCCGGAGGTTTAAATTTCAAGCCCATATTTCCTTCTTTTACATTTCTTCGGAAATGACTGATTCTTGATTCTAAATCTAGGGTATCCTTCATCGCCTTCTTCCACCGCGAGTACTAGTCCGCCGTCGGGTTCAAGTAAGGAGACTTCCAGAGAAAACCGGGATGATGGGCCGAGCTCCCCTGGTTGTATGCAGCGCGACACTATTGCCGAGGCGGCTGCTGCTGCCGGCCCTGTTGTGGTGCATATATCTGTCGCTCAAGGTGAGGATGCTTCTTGATTCACGTTATGTCGATCTTGGGATTTTTGTTTGTATGTTTTTGTTGGTGAGTTTTTGCGAAACATTTCTGTAGCTCCGTACGGATCCGGGACAATTATTGATCCTGATGGAACGATCTTAACCAGCGCGAACTGTGTAGCAGAATCCCTGAACTCGAGAGAGATTTCTCAAAGCAAGGTCGGTGCATAGTCGGAGAATAATTGTTCATTTTATTTCCTTTGATCTTCCCTAGAAATGTTAGAGACTTTTGAAAGCTTAGCTCTAATAATCGGTTTCATGAAGCAGCTCTGGTGTTATTGATTATAAGACAATGTAAGCAATACTAGATCGTCTCAGAGAATCTAAAATTTCATTTAGCATCTGTTTGAATGTTTGTAGATACATTTGCAAGCAACTAAAATTAGAGCTTGTAGAGTCGATGCATACCAGATCAGAATCACTTAACCATGATGGATAAGTAGCAATGATAACAAGGTGGTTAGGCTCTGTTTTATGCACTAATATCAGGTATTTATTTTGTTGTACATATCTCATATTGGCTTGAAAGATTCAGGTTTTACTCGATTCATTTTTAGTGTTACAAATACTGTTATAAGGAGATTTTAGTTGTTTGAACAAAGTTAATCGTCTACATGCATGATAACTTTTGTGCAAGTCCTAGGAGGAAAAGATGTTTGAACTTTCTTTGAAAACGGAGTCACTGACAAGATAGGCTTGAATGATAAGTCTTTTTATATATAGTTGGAGGCCATTTCTTGAGTGCTTAGTTGAAATGCTTTGTTCCCAAAATCTGCATACTTCTACAGTTTATTAGAACTAGCTCGGTCCTCGTCAGGGCAGGGTCTTTTGGGACCTGGGACTGCTTGGGGCCATTATGAAGCCAGCTGCCATTGGCACCCTGGCAATGATCAGACACATTTTTATTTTATTTGCAACCCTAATATATGCCTAAGAAGAAAAACAAACTAAGCAAGAGACAAAAATTTGTCTGCTGCCATCCTGGTCTCTTTTTAGTTGTTAATGCAAGAAAATATCTGACTTGTTTTCAAATTTTACTGATTGTTCTTTTGACAAATAAAATAGATTGGTGTAACTTTACAAGATGGTCGTGAATTTGAGGGCACAGTGGTCAATGCTGATTTCCTTTCGGACATCGCCATTTTGAAGATACAATCTGAAACTCCACTGCCAACGGCTAGAATTGGATCGTCATCTAACCTTCGTCCGGGCGACCGGGTTATTGCCTTGGGCTCCCCACATGCTCTGCTAAATACAATCACATCAGGCATTGTAAGGTGTGTTAGCGTAGAAATTAACATGCTTCTTGATCAATTTCTACGTAATCATAACATATTCTTGATTTAATACAAGTTATTCCAAGAAATTTATTCAAATTGTTTATTGTGGAGTTATTACGAGTTTATGCTTACTACCTGTCAGAAGCACAAAGAGTTACTTCTTTTTTGCAACACCTTTTTTTTAAAGATTGTTTTCATCTTTCCCGTTTATAATGCAGCTGCACCGATGGGGATAGCATTGACTTGGGTATTGGAGGTGTTCGAAAGCCGTATCTGCAAACAGATTGTGCACCTAATAGGGCAAGCTTACTTTCATTCTTTTCCTTGAAATAATAAACTATAAGAATGTATCGTTCATTCCCAGATCTTCTTATATTCTTATGGTTCTCTGGGTTGTATATGCTGATGTACCCGTTTTTCATTGTTAGATAATGCCAATGTTTATTGTTATTCGTTATTACAATATATTCTGAACTACAATTTTGCTAGGAATTTTTCTTTTGCCGAAAAATGAAATTATTTGGTGAACTTTTTTAGCTTATGCTCATTAGATCGTTAGGTTCCTCATGCAGTGCATGCACGACTTTTGGTCTTGGCTAGATAGATATAACTGGCAAAAGAAAAAAAATAGAGAACAAAGTTCATAATATACTCATCAAATTGCAGTCGATGGAACTTGTATGGTTTAAAGACTTGCACTAACATATTTGGTTGTCTAACCTGTTTATTTCAACTTTTTCTAGCATAACCATGGAATAGTATATGATTATCTCATTTGCCGATTGTTTCTTTTTTATAGGGAAGTTCTGGAGGACCCCTTGTGAACCTTGATGGCGAGGTTGTGGGTGTCAACATCTTGAAAAGTAGTGCCACAGCAGATGGAATGAGCTTCGCAGTGCCAATTGATATAGTCATGAAAATTATTGAGCAATTCGAAAAGAATGGGTATGCACTGTATTTGTTTGGCTGCTCTTACGTCATTTTGCTTTTAACATCACTTTGGCTCTTCATGTTGGATTTGTTCTAATATCTCCCTTAGTTATCAACTTTTTACTGACATCCTTAACAATGTCCTACTGATGGGAATTCTGTCATTTTACTGACATTATTTATTGACATCCTAAATAATGTCCTATTGATTGAATATTTTTTAGCCTTTTGCTTAGCCCAACGATAACTATAGCAGAGTTGATGGTGGAGGTATTGGTAGGAGCTCACGTTGCTTAAGGCGGAAGTGTGGAGGTGTAGGAAGTGGCAACCTTGGCGAAATAAAGTAATTGGAGATGAGCTTAATAGGGTACTGGTGGAGCGAGTGGGTCAACAATAGCATGGAGGTGGAGAATTGGACGATGAGGGAAAGAGATTAGCGTATTTAAATTTTTAAGCGAGTGGGTCATTTAAGAATTTTCTAGTTCTTGCAAAAGTAGTGGAGTATTCAGAATATCCTTGCGCAAAACCATTTTTTTTTCCTATTTACTCGGTGGAGAGTTTCCCTAGTTTAAAATATTAAGTGAAACTGAGTTCCATCTATCTAGTTTTAAGAATTTAATCATTTAAATAGTTCTTTGTTGATAGCATCTAACTTAATTATATATTCAAAATTTTAGCTATTTTTGGAGGATCTATTGTCTTATTAGTCTTATTTGCTTTTTAATGTTGTGGACCATAGTTAGTGTCCCACACATAAATTTTTAACTACAAAGTTTGCTAAATTAATGTTTTGATGACTCTTTTTATTCCTAGAAATAGTGGTTAATACAATGCTTGAACAATTCTTAACTTTTTAGATGCTCGACTTAGTAAAAGTACCATCATCCTCCAGAATTTTACTGCAAGTCATATTTCAGTTGTCAGTCACCACTTTGTCTTGGTGTTATTTTGATTTAAATTAGATATGGTGTCGGATAGGATCTCTTCTCACACAGCCTTGGGTTCTCTATCCTATAGTAAAGTAATAAAATTCTCAAATATACTAATCCTATTACTATAATAAATATCAATATCTTATAAGTAGCTATCCTATAAAGAAATAATAAGACTATTATATTCATTATATATGATCAACCTAATAAAATATAGAATTATAATGAAATGAATAATGAAATAAAATTTCTAATAATTTCATTTTTCATTTTAAAATTCAGTTTTCATATGGGGGCAATATATTCAAGGTTTTCTAGCATATTCTGTATGTTCGAAGTGTTTGTTTAAATAAAATCTTGATAGTGGATCATTGCTGCTATTGATAGGGTACACAATGTATTGGCACTTATTTCATGATATTTGTTTGTAATTTGTCTTGCAATCTTGTTATATATGTGAAAGTTCCAGTACTTGTTTCAGTAAAGAACAAGGTATAAAGTTTTGATACTAGTCGATTATTCTATTTATATATTTTTACTTTTCTTATACTGGCATCATATATTTTTAATGTATTCACAAACGGTGTGTGGTTTGTGCAGAAGGGTAGTCCGACCACGGCTTGGAATCAAGGCGCGTGATCTTAATGAAAGGAGAATTGCACGTTTCAAGAAAAAAGATGCTTCCTTTCCGGATGTAAGCAAAGGGGTGCTAGTACGCGTGGTAAGTTTCGTCTGGTGGTAGTATGGTATAGGATAATGGAGATGCTTTTTATATTTGGTTACTCTATAGTGCTTGATGTTGGTCTTTGTTTAGGCGTCAGGGAGTTAATTAGATTTGAAAATCGTGGTTTGGTTTTGGTTACGTTAAAGAAAAATTGAAGATTCTTTGATATTGTTTAATCATATGTTTCGGCTAAATTTTGCATTATCATGCTTAATGATATATATATCATGCAAATTTCATAGGCAGAGATGCTTTATGAACCTTGATTGCACCTGAGACTTCTGATATGATGACTTTGTTTTGTTACTTGCCTGTTTTTATATTCTAAACATTTGATTCCCATTGATGGCTACCAACTTGATCTTCCTTAAACATTTGATTTACTCCAATTTCTCTTGTTAAATAATAATAATTTTATTATGAACCACTTGTCTTTTTTACAAAATGCATCATGCCAAAGCTTTTTGATAAGAGGTATCATGTCAAGCATGTAACTACATTATTGTCGCTAATCTTTTCATTTGCTATTATTCATTTTTAATGTCCCCATAAACGTATGCTTTTGGATGACCTTCGTTTCTCTCTTTTATTAGATGTGTAATGATTGCCGAACATTATTCTAGGAATTCACCCTATGCACAACGAGACCTGCGCAACTTGCGTTTGTACTTACGTGGAATCCTCCATTATCATGATCTTTTACCCCGAGTTCCATAAATATGAAAATTATTTTAAAGATTTTTACTTACTGAATGACATGAGCATCTGGGATAGGGAGATAAAGAATTATTGGACCATTCATATTTATTCTTAATCCCAAGTCAGTGTTTTTGGAGGTGTAAAAGTTGTAATTACGCTTCATATATTTTTTAAATTTGTGACTTGCTTTGAAAATAATGAATTACTTCACCGACGATTTGCTTATTAAATAATATTTTAAATAAAAGAACAAAAAAAAAAAAAAAGAAGGAGAAAGTGGATTATGCATTGGCAGGCTCATTTGTTGCATTATTCATTTTTATCGTTATGTTCTCATGTTGTATTCCTGCAAGGCAACCGAAAAAATGATGCATTCATTCACATAATGTACATCAGGTACACCCGGGATCCCCAGCTCAGCATGCTGGAATTCGGCCAGGTGATGTGGTCATCGAGTTTGACAAGAGACCCGTTGGAGCCGCTAAAGAGGTACGTACAACACACTATGACCTACGTCCTTGAATATATTAAGTTACTAGTCATGAGAATTCATATAAAATTAGTTATCTTTCAAGTTCCAAGTCCTTTCCGTTCCATCCTATCTTGAAAAGTTTCATATAATCACTTTTAGATTCTATCATTTAATTTTAACTTTTTTATTTTTATATTTTAATATATAAATCAAGTACCTTCAAGCAATACTGATGAAACAATTAGTGTAACATCACGAGAGAGCCTCAGCACATTTCACTCTTCCATAACTATACCAATTATATGTTCAAAATACATAGAAACTGATTATCCCTTTAGTTTGTAAAGAAAAGTGTCATAATAATAATTGTTATTTTTTTATAAAATTATTTTCTTTTTCTTTTTTTTACAGATGATAGACATCATGGAGGATCAGGTTGGGAAGCATCTGGAAGTGCTCATAAAACGAGCAGATAATGCATCCGTGACATTTAGTATAATGCCCGAGGAGGCCAAAACCGATAGTTGACGTGCCCTAAGGAACAGGAATGTTAGAGGATTTCTCCGCTAAAACTGCCTCAAAGTAAATATCATAGGAGAAATGGTGTTTGACAACCGTAGAATTTGAGGTAAAATGGTTCATGAGTTGCAGGAAAGATAATAGACTCAAAATTGATGTGCGATTGATTTAGTTGCATCTGTTACAGTGGTATGACAACTTTTAGACCTGAGGACGAACAAGGATCAATTTGTATCAAGCCTTGCATTGTGCTGCAACTTGGGCTATTTCAAGCTCCGTGTCTGCAGGATGTTCAAGTTGGATTTCCTCAATGTTCTTGTTGTTTGCCAACTTTGGCCTTTCCATATGATAACTCGTAGGAAAATGTAGAACAACGAGATGCTATCAGCAAAGGCCGGTGCAAATTGTACCTATCAATTCTTTGTTTCGAGATCAATTCTTTGTTCACGAAACCGTCGTTCACCATTGTTCTCATTATATTAGATATCAGTAGTTGTTCAAGAACAGGAACGCAGCAACAAGTTACTTGTGCAGTCTAATTGTCGGTCGCTTTCTAAGAGGAGTATTGGTGATCGTGGATGATGATAAGAGCATGACAGAATATTCGTACGTCGAGATCATTTGCATGTGTGCGTGGACGATGCAAGAGGGTTTAACATCATCACCCCTCTTCGACGACACTGTTCGGTTGAAGTCATAATCCATCCTACACCGATAAAAAGGCCCTTCACCATTTTTCACCCTTGACCAACCAAGCCGGTAACCTTCGTTGGACAATGTAAGATCATACAAATAGCTAAGTTCTTGTTATAAAATCAAACCGTTTCTCGTTATTACGTTTCAGATCATGCAAAACAGGATACAAGATGCCACAGAAGATGTTTCTCCATCCGTATCTCAGTGAGCTAAAGCAATTTCTTCCACTTTCCCTTGTCCAAGCAATTCTCCTGGTCCCGGAGATCAGCCCCCCCTGCGCGATGGCACTATTCGTTTGTTCCACGAGATCCAAAGCAGTATAGTTTCCATATCGATTGCACAAACGTAGGCATAGAAACCAGAAGCAAATACGAACCACCGCCTGCTTACATTTTTCAGAGGTGGCGGCATGACGTGCAGCAGAGTCGCAACAACTATAATTTTAGCTCAAAATAGTTTCAATCGATCAGCACGCAATCACCACTTCTCTTGAAGTATCGCCAAATATTCGATCTTGCGAGAACCGAAAAATTCGCAACATAGCTACAAGTAAGAGGAGGCAATGTTTCTTATATCTGGGGGCATAAAAGCCAGGATCATCAGCAAGGCGAGTATGCCTAGCGGAAGTAATAGCAACATGGAGGGTGGAGGCGGCAGCGGAGGCAATACGAGGGGAAGTATCAGCAGCGACATGGTCAGGAAGATGAGCATCAGGAACGACTCCATGCTGAAATAGTTGGAGGCTGAGTCTCCTTGGTCTGGCGGCTCTTGCGGCGGAAGGACTCTCTTGTCCGCACTCGAACCGCTCATCGATCTTTTCCTCCTCCCTCTGCCTTCCGTCGGTCCAGGTCGAAATGATCTCGTGTCGCTCCGATCCTCTTGCATTCTCGCTAACAAGGCTTATCAAGCAGATGAATTTGTTCCACGAGCAGATTTTTCTTCAGTGTTGGCGTCGAGATCGATGTGCCACTCTTCGATGAAGCCCGAGGCTCGAGAGATCTCCAAACCAAACCGTCTTTTGTACGAGTCCGACAAATCGAAGCTTTGGAAGTGGGAGAAGAGACCCAAACGACAGCTTGCTTGTCGAATCCTATGTTCTGGGTTTCGTCAATCGTGATGCTTAAAACCGTAAATCCAGTGGCACTCTCGGATGCTTGGTTTCCTGACGCAGTAAGAGAGGCAGGCATCAACTCCTTTTTAGTTATGTGGTAAGGTCAAGAAAACTGGTGATCCCATAAAGACGCAGTCTTTTTTGTGATGGAACGCTCGGGAACTATGATCATGATCCAGCAAAAAAGTTACAATGCAAACTCCAGGACTCGTACCAAATTCACACCGGATGACAATAAGAAACACTCTAATCTCGTGCATGTCAAAACATCATTTACTGATCAAGGCGACAAAGGAATTACCGTGTGAGGTGCTCTCCCTGAATGGTTCTTCACCTTAAGATCCATTAGAAGGAGGAAGAAGAAGAAGAAGAAGAAGAAGAATTGCACAACATGTCAGCGCATGATTCCTCTCTCGCTCTTCTCCTGCAATTCAAGTTAAACGAGAAGCGATCAGGACAGGAAAAGTTCGTTGAGACGTATGCTTCAGAGGAGGAAGGCAGCTTCTGCGAAGTTAAGATGGACTGGTGCTGCTCTTGTTACTGTGTGTGTTCGGTAGCCAGCTACCTGCTCTCATCTATCTATCTATCTATCTGTGGGAGGATGAGAGGACAGGGAGACGTTGGAGGGCCGAGGGCTGGATAGATACACTGCATCATCCCATGAACAAAGTCGGAGGTATTGTTCACCCCATGCAAAGTGGTGGGGGATGGTGATGATGTTCGTGGGGCACATTTCTTTGCCTTGGGGAGAAGGATAGCCAAGTTTGATGTTTAAGGTTCCTCTCCCCTGCCCATGTTTCGTTTTCCCCTCATCCCCCTGTCCCTTTCCAGCTCCCATCACCAGCCAAACCAAGGTCTCCATTTCCTTGTCCTTGCGCCTCTCTGACATGGTCCATGCCGGTTTACAATCTTTTTTCTTTTCCTCCTTTTTTTTTTCTTTATTACTAAGGATGTTGATTCTTTCTATCAATATATATATATATATATATATATATATATATATATATATATATATATATATATATTACTCTTCATCAGAGATTCTTTCTATGATGATGTCTAAATATAGAGAGATTATTTCGATAACTCAGATCTTTTTTTTGTTTAGATGATAAGGGAGTAATCCCATCCTCTCTCTTTATCAAAAAAATAATAATAAAATCATAAAATTTTAAGATAGAAATTATAAAAAGAGTTATATGTTTGTTTAGATACAGATAAGTGTACCCCTCTTCCTCTCCTTTTTTTTTCTCTTTTTATTTTTATTTGTATGATAAATGAAAAAGATAAGATTTGAGCTTAGTATCTTACGATAAGCTATTAAAGTTTTTAACAGCAAGACTAACTAGCACTTTTGAAATATGTCGAATAAGATTTCGACAAATACTCAATCTTTGTAAATAAATCTGATAGGTTATTACCAAATTAATGTTCAAATAATGTTCACTGTGGATGTAAAATGTAGGTTGAGTTGATCTGTTTGCAGTTGCAAGTCAAACATCAAATGAATCTAATATTGCACTGGGAGATCTAAATCATTGTTCTGGGATCCACTCTCAGAATGCTCCACATCTCTTTTCTTCAACTTATGATTCCCTCCACACAATTCTTTCTCCTCTTCCCTTGCAAAGTACCAACTTGGCTGACACAAATCCCAAACTTCTTAGCTGTGGGTGTTCTGTTCAAGTTGGAAGAATCAACAACATCACAAAGAGAGCAAACTTTTTGACTGGGAGAAATGAATCCTCCAAAAGCTTTTACACTTGCAATTTGCTGAGGCACTAATTTTAGATTCAGAAATGATTAATTTACACAACTCTATTCCTGCAAACAAAGATGATATCTTTATATCTCGAACACATCGCTCGGTATAAGGATCAAGTTGCGCTGGATCAAACAAGAGAGCTTCTCTCCCCATGGAATATGGCATCACTGAACTCATTAGAAAGAAGCCAAAGAAGGACATGGACATGTGGGGGATGCTCATCTGGAAAGTTAGAAGCAGCAGTAGTGGTTGCTTCAGTACCTGGAAATCTCAGCTTCCTTGTATCCACTTGCACTTTGTTGTAGAGTGGATGATGACTTCAAAGGTTTCAAGTTCTTCCCAAGTAGCTGCCACCTTAATCTTCTATTCTGCACTCCGCTCTTTTTTCTGTCCTCCAACATGGGCTGAAGACTGCCTTTTTAGCACTGTTCAAAAGAATAAAAAACATCACATTAATTCACTGATAACTTTGTATTTTGTAGATCTCTCAACATATATAGAGTGCCTACATATTTCAATTTATCAGTTCCTTGTTCTTGCATTTGGTAACCTCAGTACTTTTGTAATGAACCAGCATTTAATGCTTAATACAAATTGCCAACACAGAAGAATTGAGAGATGGCATGCTTCTCATGTATCATGACTGATGGAATTCTTCAAGCTCAGCTCATGCATTACAAGAAGCAGGATATTTGGGTCAGAAAATATTTCTTGGTTCAGCAAAGGTTTCTCTCCCCAGAGGGTGTTGTCAACCATGGATTAAAACTGGTCTGTCTATTCTACCACCTCAAAAGAGATGTTCCCATGTCTTTTTGCCTCGAATTCCATTCAACCTACTTCTTGTTTCAACCGAAGGGGCAGACTTTGTTGAACACACAACCGTAGCAACTCAAAATTTTAGGTCAATTCCAGCTTCATTCAACTCTCTTTAGTGTAAAGTCTAGTTTGGTGTTTTGATCTCTTTTGACTTTGAACCACAAGAAGGTAAAAAGTTTTCATGTACATCCATTCAACACCACAATTCCTTGTATGACACTTTAGCACACCTACAAAAGTTGGAGACTACACATAATGGTCTTGCAACACTAATCAAGATTTCTTCCTTCCACTCCTTGTTGGTGACTGCACATATTAGACTTGTATTGTTTTTAATTGGTCCATGTAAAGTTTTTCCACCTTCCCATATTTCTAACTTGGATCCATCAGTGACTTCTTATTTGCCGACAATAAGGACCTCTGCTGATGATATCAAATCCAGCTTGGTCTTGGGAGGCTTTAGATAAGGATTAGTTCCAGCAGTTGGTACTAATAAGATAAGAGATGCATGAAATTTCCTTGTTCAAGAAAGCTGTTGTCCACCTTGTCAGCAAATAAAGTCAATCATTTTGAGCATGATGCCATGAACATGTAATTGACATGAACATTATAGATCATCACAGAAAATAGAGAAACAGCACTAGATGGAACTCACCATATAAAAGTTAATACTAAACACTACTTTGGAGGAACCTTAGCATAACCATCATTATAATCTGTCAGTACCAACTTGAGACAGAAGTACATCAAAGTCAAACTTCATTATAGTCTTGTTTCTTTTGAACAGAAAGATGGTGATAGATCCTGTGTAAATTTAATCACACATCTAATGTTGATCCATCAGTATCTAAACAGAAAGGTGTCCCAAAATAAGGATACTAGTATCCTCTGCAAAGGAATCAGTAAGTTCATTAATGAAAGCAATTTTGGTCTGATTAGGTCCATGAACTCATGTGTCAGAAAGGAAGCCAATTATTTTCAGATGCCAATCACCCTCCATGAATCAGAGGCCAGCAAGCCGGATTTGTGCCAGACAATTACAGAACACAGTACAATCAATGTGGATGATATAACAATATGGCCCCCAAGTCTGTCCATGAGATGAACCTGGACAAAAAGTCCAAGCAGCAATTATTCACTGGCAAACTCCACTTGGGTTTTGCTGTGTGCTAAGCATTTGTCAGCTCTACAGATTGGTCTGTTGGAAATCCGAGGAGGCCAATTTGTCCAACATTAAAGATTTGGCTGCACATACATTGTCATGGCTTGCCATGGTAATGGAACAGCAGCCATATCAACCAACCTCACATGACATCTTGCTATGCTAACATGATATCAAATGCAACAAACCATCCAGGAGGTTCAAAACCCAGACTAGCAGATCCATTGAACTCATCTTTTCCACCACTTTTATGGGCATTTCTTGGATGACATGAGCCAGCATTTCTGGCTAAACCACCCACTTAGATATTGAGCTGCAACATTCCAGCACAAACTTGTTAGAACAAAAAAAAAAAAAAAAAAAAAAAGAAAGAATGCTGATTGATTTGGTAATTTGGCCAACCATGCTGAATTCATGCAATCTTCTGAACATTCAGACTCTTCTTTCTAAAATTATTATTCTCTTTCAGAAAAGTGCTTCAACAACCAGGCTACTGACTGCTTCTGAATTGTCTGTCTAGTTTGAAATGGAGGAGAAGGATTACACTTCAGATGATAACTTTGAAACTGTTTTATATTCTCTCCCACCAATTTTTCACAAAAATAAAGATTTAGACTTCAGATGGAGAGAAGCGTTCATCAAGTAGGATTCTGACTAGCTTTTCTAACTTTTGATATTTACAAGGATGAAGAACAAAGCCCGTCTCTCCTTTTATCTAGATGGAGAAAACACATCAAAGAGTGAAGGCAGGTGGGCAGTGACACAAAGTCCACAATGGAAAGCTTATAAAGATCCACATGTGACCTTCAACAGAGATTGGTGGGTTGTTCCTTTTTCTTAATGTTGTCCAGTCATAGTTCAGTGCTATTCAAATAGACCACCTCAATTCATGGTCTACACTCATGCTTGAAGAAGTTGCACCACAAAAAGGTCTTCAAACAGGAAAACCAACCATGAAATGGGTACATGCATATTCCCTTGCTATTTCTCATACTGGCCTTCATATAGTTCTCCTGTAGCTTCAAGGGCAAATTAGCAGCCCACTATTCTGAATTCAATATGTTAAATCACTTTCTTATCATACAGGAAAGGAATACAGCAGGTTGGATAAGACTTGGAACAGTTAAACCAAAATAAACTAGAGGAATCTTGATTCACAATCTTATCCACAACTTGCAGCACAGTAGTACATAAAATACTTCCCACTTGGAATATTTATGAGGAATCAGCAGATTGACAGATGAGATTATATGAAAATTTATCAATCAACTACCTTGTTCAAAAACCTAGAAGTATGAAGTGAGGTTGAAAATGGGTCAAGTCCTAGGAGGATTATATTATAAAATATTAATGTTTTATTCCCTCTTATTCCTAAGGGGCCTTATATACTGTTACTTTATCAATCAAACCTGAATCATAATACAAAGTATTGCCATCATGTTGGTGTGGAATGACTTATGATCCTAAACCCAAGTTCTGTGGGATCAGTAGGATAAGAGGGCACCTAGCAGTTGAGGTATTAAATCTATGCGAGCATATAAACTGAAGTCATTCTGCTGTAAGATTGAAACAGAATGAGAATGGTATAATGCATGGTGAAAATATCAAGAGACATGGTGCCAAAACAAAAAAAAACTTACAAAGGATTTTCATTCAATTTAGATACAATTTCAAAGCCTTCGGCAACCATCACTGCCAGCATCAATGTATCATCAGCAATAGGTTGTGCTTTCATTTGAGCAACTCAGTTGTTTCTTCTAACTCGTGAACTGTGTCGATACCAAGAATTCTCCTTAGGTACTCTAGTTGCTCAAAGCCCCCTTGAAGTTCCTCCCACTGCAAGGAATCATTGCATCTAGTCTCTTAATAATTGGTTTCACAGCTATCTTATCACAGGAAACAGGCATGGAGAAAGTAACAGGTTCAGGATTTGAAATACTAAGAATAGAATCAACAAATATAAACCATCACAAGAACAAACGAAAGAAACAATTTTTTCAATAGATGCATCTATAAATCCTTAGCACTTATGTGATAAAGGTTCAAGTCATGAAAATAAATTCTCTATTTGCAATGCTAAGATTGCTTATATAGGCTAGACCCCATATAGGTAGGAACCTCATGCATTCGTGACCTTTTCTCGATTGATGTGCCAATTAGAAAGCATATAGAAAAACGTAGTTCTCAATACTAAATGAAACATGATTGTTTTTCCACCTTCCAGCAAAGCATTTCATTATATAAACATTTCATAGTAAAGGAAAGCCTATCATAAACGTTACTCATGGAACACATATTCCAAATTCAGCGATCTTCAACTTTGCCATTTTAGATGTTAATATTGTAGCACAAACTCCCTGAGTATTGCTGCCAAGGAGTACTTAATCTAGTATATCACTTCCACTAGATGCTCCCATCAACACATCAGCGACAGAAAATAAGGCTTAAACTTAAAGAACTATACGAACACAATATGAGATGAAGCCAGAATCTTTTGATCATCAATTTATAGGCCAAACGGTTGATGAGAAAATTCTAGCAAGGCTAAGAATATGCTAGTCTTTTCCATATAAGATATATCCAACTTCAAAGTTTTATATCATCAGAAAACTTAAGCTTCTAACATAACACATGGTTCTGAATATCGATCAACTTTGAAGCGCACACCCACCCCCCCAACTTCAAAGTTTCATATCATTAGAAAACTTAAGCTTCTAACATAACACATGGTTCTGAATATCGATCAACTTTGAAGCGCACACCCACCCCGCCGCCCACGCCGACCCCCCGCCTCCCAAAAGAAAAAAAAAAAAAAAGAACAAGAGGATCTTGTCAATGCTAACTTTCCAAGTTTCCGTCCCTCACTCTACAAATTTATTTATTTTTGTATTTGCTTCTAAAATTTTAAGATATGCCCACATTATAGAGTTTATGACAAGGCATTCATCTAAATTGTGTAGAAAGAAAATTATTAGATGACCTAAGATGAATTCTTCTCAATTTCATAGTTAAAGCATCACATCCCAGATTTATAAAATATAATAAATCATGATTTTATTATTCGTAATTTATAGAATACACTCCCTTTTTTTTCATCATTGAATTCAATTTCTTATCTTTACAATAATAAATATTCTATTAAATAGAAAAAGACTATATCTTCTTAGTAGAGTCATGAGTCTCTTTCACCCAAGCTTCAGATCTATTGCAAAGTTGTAGATTACACTAAAAATAAATATAAGATAAAAACGTATCAGCAATCACACATGCTGGTAGGACCCTCGAAAAAAATCATAAAAATAATCTTTAATATTCATAAAACAAATGTTAATAATTTAATAAAGAATAATATATCGATTCATCATAAAACTTATGCATAAGAAAAATGATGATAATTTCTTAAGCAAAATCACACATCAGCTACATGCAACACATACATAACAATTAGATAACAAAGACGTACATCACACCCAATGGTGCACTCTCCCAACAGTAGATGGAGAGGCATTCTCCACGGGATGGATTTCTCCCAACAGCGGATGGAGATAATTTATATCGCACTCCCAACAACGGATGGAGTGATATCCCTCACCCGCCTAAGTGGGGACACGTTCCTCCCAACAGCGGATGGAGGAACCGTCTAACCATCACGTCTGACGGTCCGCTAATCCTCGAAGGGAATCGTCATACCTACCATCGGTAGAGATACATAAACATCAATGATCATTCATTTACATTCATTCATTCACACATGTATCCAAGAAATAGTATAATCAAATATTATAAGAGACTATGCTTTATGTACTATCTACTAGACTATGTCCATTGGTGGCTCCACACTGTGATGGGCCCGTAGCTCCTTTCATAGGTTGCACTTCCAATGTGGACTATTAGTCTAGTTACATATAGTACATGATAACAATCATCTTAATATCATAAACTTAAGAAAAGTAGAAAACCAATAATCCTTTTCAAATAACATCTTCAAATAAAACCTTTAAATTCATCCAATCATAAAAGCTTAAAATATCAATACCTCAATAGTCCTCAATCAACCAAAACCCTAATTGGAATAGCTCAATTGATTTAAACCAAATTCAATTCAATTATGACATAACAAAACCAATCTCAAATCCTTATAGAACCGGTCTGGAATCACCATAGACTGGTCTAATTTAGATTTGATTGATTTCGATTAGGTCAAGTAGGTTCGAATTGGTCAAGTTAGTATCACCATAAACTGACTTTAACTGATCAAACCTGTCTGATTTAGTAAAAAGAGCTCAAACCAATAAAGGAAGAGGAAATCAGACTATACCATATAGTGCTAGCCCAAACTGAACCAACCCACCTGAGTCTTAGACGGGTCATATGCGTTAAACATGCCTGTCCCAAGAAATAGGTTAAGTTGAGGTACAACGAGCTAGACCGAGGAGCAACGATGTGTCTAATGCCAATCGCATCGCTAGGCATGCTTAACTTAATGGACTAGGCTAAGCCTCACTTATAAGTTGGGCTGAGCCTTACCACTAAACTGGGCCATGCTTGACTCCGATAGTGAGATCGGCGAGTTGGTGAAGTACCAGCCGTCACATGCCTAAGTCAAGGACATGGACACATGATTTAAGGACTTTCGAAGTCGTGTCGACCGTATGGACTAAGTCATACCTAGCCACATGAGTTGGTCTATGTTTGGCCATATGATTGAGTCGTACATGGCCACATGGACTAGGTCGTATATGACCGCATGGACTGGATCATATCTGGTCACATGGCTGAGTCGTGCCTAGCCACATGGGTTAGGTCATACCTTACCACATGGGCTGGCTCCTACCTGGCCACATAGGCTAGGTCATGCCTAGTCATAGAGGCTGACTTTACCTAGCCACATGAGTTGGGTCGTACATAACCACATGGGCTAAGTCGATTTAATTTAACAGATCAACTTCACTTAAGTCAAACCCCAATTAGACTCCTCTTATCAAATTAGATTTCAAAAATCTAAATTATCATATAATAACTCAAATCCATGAATTAAAGAACTTAAATTCATAATCTTAAATTTAAAACTAATTAAATCATACAAATTCATACATAATTCTTAAAATACAAACATATCTAATTAAATAAATTAGAACCATTAATCTAAAGGTAAGAATTTTAATAGTTAAATCAATATTAAAACTCACTTAAACTTAAGAGACCAATATCCATCGAATAATCATTCCGAAATCACAAATCAGTTATCATTATTTATAAATCATAAAATTTTGAAAATTTAAATCTTATTATGCATCATAAAATTATAACAATCCCAATATCAAATTTCAAAACAGAAATCAAAGCTAATAAAAAAAGATAAAGGATCCTACCTCTCCTCGGCTATCATTTCCTCGAGATCATCTCCTAGGGAAGCCCTCTCCTCAATCCTCCCATTGTCATGCTCGGTGAGGAATGAGGGAAGAGGCGCCCCCTTATATTGGAGAAGATGAGATCTCTTCAAAAAGACAAGTAAATATTTAATTTTATATTAATTTTACTTTCATATACAAAGATAGAAACATAATATTTATTTATAATGGTTCACACTTAGAAATGGAATGTATACTATTTACTTTCTAAAAATCATATCACTTATTAGGAAATAAATCAATCAATAATCTAATTGATTAGTAAGATTCCTAACTTATCCACATGATTAAGAAAATCAAATTTAATTATTTTCTTAACTATAATACACAAACATGGAAGTTAATAATAAAGCAATATATTATTTATAGTAATTAATTTATGTTAAGGGAGAAATCATCAGTGATTACATAAAGTATCATTCAACTTCAATATGATACACCTACTCTTTATTGGTATTGCTAGAGATTGATACAATTTTGATCTATCACTCAGCCCTATAGGTAGAAATTGATAGCATTCAGCTATAAAATTGATCAAACTCAATTGAAGGTGACCAAGATTTGACAAACTGAAAAAAAAAAAAAAAAAAAACAAAGTTTAAGAGATGGAAGAAGGGGGTGAAAGAGAAAGAAAGGGAAACCAAAATGGAGGGGAAAAAAACTCGTTGGTGTGAGTCTATGAAATACAGAAGGGGAAACTATTATAATAACATTTGCGTGGGATTCAGAATAGATCATGAATCCTATGTGTTCTCTCTTCAAATAATTTTTTTTATCACTCTTTGCATTATCACACACTTCACTTTCAGGGTGACTAGAGTGGCATTTAGGTCATGTTAAAGCTAACCATCTAAAGAACTGTTTTGGGTACTTTCATTATTTTATATGACATATGATAGTTATGTACTAAATTAATGTAATTGATATAATTAATACTTGAATATATTATATTATTTTGAAGAATTATTCTTCACCATTTTCAGATACATTTATCTTTCGTATTTCATTTTTCTACAAAAGTTTATCTTTGTATGTTCTCAAAGTCTATATAACCATTTAACATTAAGTTTCTTCTGGGCCGATTCTGATCAGGCTGAGGTAATCTGATCAATCTTGCCAATCCCAATTGATTAAGAAAGAAATGCGAAAAATAAGATATTTAAAAGATTGTGCTCCATTTGATCAATATGGCCATTGCCGTTCAGTAAAAGAAGCCACCATTGGTCACACCTGAACAGAATAATCAACACAATCTTTCTTTTTTACTGTGTAATCTAATGAATATAAGCATGCATCCTTACCATTTTACCATTTTACTAAATAACTTAAGAAAGCCTTCCTATAAGTAGCTCTCTTTATATTTTATCATTTGAACATGGAAGTCAAGCGACTATAAGATATAAAGAGCATCTCAGCTTCGATTAAGCAAAAACTCACCTCTTGAAGGGAAAGAGAAACTAGATTCCATCCAGCATGAGCAATATATCGCCGTTTCAGTATTGTGTGTCCTAAAGGAGTACCTGTGAAACAAGCAACATCAGTTACTTGAGAGATTGTGAACAGCAGCAACATCTAGAGACTGGCAGGGAACAAAAATGTGGTTCACTGGTTAGTGCATGCCTAAATTTCTCGAGAAATGTGTTGGTCCATCGATCTCAAAAGCAAGCTTTTCTTCAACAAGCACCGCATCTAGTGTATATCCATCAACCACATATTCTTTGACCCAATCAAGGCCTGTACTAACCAAAAGCCGTGCCACCTCCTTTTGGAACGAAGAAGTTGTTTTCTGATTGAACCGCTTAGTCTTCACTGTTCGTGATATCTTCCCCTCTAGATCACTCCTCAGAGATAGACCAAGATGAGGATATTGAAGCTTCAAGCACTGGTTCACCAGATGAACCTGTGAAGCAAACATGATATCTTCCCTATGCTGCTCCAAAATCCTTTCCTCTTCAAATTTGCTGAGTGTGGTCCAAATATGGAAGAAGAATGGACGATTCATTTGTCCAAGCACAGCATAGGACCAAGCTATATTACCAAGTTGATCCCTGTTAAATCTGAACCTAAGGCCATTGAAAGATACATCCAGAATGCTGCTTTCTGTGTTTTCTAAATTTTCATCATTCTCAACCTCGGCATGTGAGCTTTCAAGCTGACTTAAGTTTTCTGCATTCATGTAGCATCCAAGATTTACTGAATCCTCAAAAGAATGATCAAGCGAATTAAGCAAAGGATCAGCATGCTCGTTTAGAGATGCAAATGACCACAAGAGTTGAGCAAGCTCTTGCTCCCTGAATGTGTGAATTATATCTGATGCTCTTTTAGCTAATTCACAGAACAGGTCTGGTGCAGAGTGTTGCATTGAAGCAAATGCACCAGCAATATTCGCAACATTCTGTGAATTGAACTCCTCAACCTTGGTCAGTGCCACCTCAGCAATTCTATCCATCTCTGACAAATAAAGCAGCTCACTACCAACCTTTGACAATGCCCAGGCGATGTTTGAGATGCCCTGAGCAGAGCACTCTGGTAATGCAACCATTGCGATACCTACAAGCATAGACATCTCTCTTTGACGAGAAAATGCCAACCTTTGAGTCCTTGTCATGGAAACCTTTTCCATGTTCTTGGCTATCCGGTGGAGAGCTGTAGCCATATTTAGCGGGGTAAGTGGTGAAGGTTTCAACCCTTTCGCTACGGCTAAAATAGTCTCAGCAGCTACTTCCAATACCTCATGTGCAGTCTGAGCATCCACGATCGCTTTGTTCAAAGAAATCTCTTTCTTCCTATCTGAGGGTCCTGAGAACTGCGACAATTTCTCGATGAATTCCTCCCTGGCCTTCAGCCTCCTTTCCTCGAACATCCCATCTGCAAACAAATTGATTCTCTTTTTAAGATCACTTGTGCCACCACTTTCCCAGTTCAATTCATCCAAATCAATTTCTTCAGAAACACCATCAACATCATCACCCTCTAAATCTTCCATGTCTTTTCTCTTCGTAATATTTTCTTTCTTTCTTGCCTTAAGCTTTTTCTTCTTATTTTTCTTCTTTGATGTCACTATTTTCTCCACGGAACCTCTCAGTCCCCTAGCTTCGATTGCTCTTAGCGCAACCTTCCTTGCATTCACACACCAATCCATGCTCTCAGTCTCATCGAGCAGCCTCGATTTTTCCCTAGGCTTCTTATTCTTGGGGATCTCCGACTGAGATGGAGGAACCTCTCCCAAGAACTCCAATTCCCACGGGGAAGCGAGCTCCTTTTGGTCCTCTATTCCCTTCTTATCCACCAAATCACTTCCTAATCTGCAAGAACCGAGCTTTCTACTCAAAGATCCAACCTTGCGATTGAAGTGATGGAACTGTGGCAAAGTCTTCATCGCCGGACGTGTCTGCATGTCTTTTGCAGGAAAATGCAGCGGAGGGAGGCATCTTCTTGGCAGGAGAGCGCCGACATATGCTTCCATTGTGACCTTAAAAGGCAGAAGCTTGAGAGCTTCAACGCCTACGACGAGATGGAATCCTTGGAAGCACAGTGGATTACAGAAAAGAGGTGGCCGATGAAGACTCGAGCGTCTTCTGATCCGAATGCGCGACGTGGCGAACATCGAGCGGACGGATCGTGACGGTGCGAACTTTGATGTTAGTCGACAGCGTCTGTCGAACACGTTTTCGCGTCTTCAGTCGTGCGTCGATCGTCCTCATCGTTCTGATCGGGTCCGGTCATGGATATATCCGCTACCCGTTTATCGACTACCTTCCGGCAGCTGCTTCCGTACCTACGATTACCAAAGATCTCATGCTTGGCGAGAGTAAATGTGGGCCCCACTTATTTCATCCAGTAATACGTCAGGTAAATGTTTGGGTATCTTCAGAAGGGCAGGAAGATCGTTGCTCCTCTTATAATCAAACTAGGTATATATCGGGTCTGGTCCGAGTTAATGACGAGATCCGACCCGGACGACTTACGGTCCTCCGTTTCCTCTATCAGGCAGTACCCATGGAGGGGATCCCGAGGGTTCATCCAAAACCCTTTCGTCGTCCTCTTCATAACCGAGATCCAGAGCTCCAGGTTGCAGAGAACGCGCGGTTCTTCGTCCGATCGAAATCTCTTCGAGCTCGTCGACGAGTTCTGGGTACGATGTACTCTCCGTTTTTCGACGATTTTTAAAAAATGGAGGAATTCTCCCTACATTTTTGCCTGCATTGTATTCTCATCGATCCCTCAAACCAAACGGAAGCGATTTGCTTGCTTCTGCGCTTCGACTTTGGTGTTTTCGCTGAAAAATTTGTGAAGCCTGCATTGCTTGTGGGTTATGACTCGATGTCCGTGACGTCAAGATTGATTCTTTTGCTGCTTTATTCGGTGAAACGTTTCCATTGTTCTTAGTTCTTGTAAATCAGTTCTGTTTAAGGTCAAAAAAAGCTGTAAGTTCGAAGTGTTTCTTGATATGTTGAAGTCGCCCTTTTTCCTTTTCCTGATTCACTTGAGGCGTACATAACGTTTCATTTGTGCTGCAGATCTCTACTGACGAATCGAAGGCAATGGCTTCTTCTGTTGCACTTTTCAACCAGCTCAAGGTTCTGTGCTGTCAATCTGAATGGTCACATATGGTTGTAATTTTGTTTATTGGCCTCTATCCGGTAAATAGGGCTTGCCGCATGCCTTATTCTTGGATGGACTAAACCTGTTTGATGAAAGCTACATCAGTGTCGTCTTTTGCTAATCTAGTTAAATCTCCAATGAACGTTGCAGTGACTTTATGTGACTACACAGTGTGTTCTCATTTCCTCTTAAAGGCCTTGTGTTAAATGCAATATAACTTGACCAAGGGCTGTTTGTATTTGATTTGCTTGTATCGACATAAATCGGTTGGATTCTTTATCATTAGCGTAAGACCTATTCAAGTAGAAAATGTGATGCTCATCCATCTGAATCCAAAATCGCTGGTCTGCTCATTAGGAACACAGCGGAAGTGACCTAGGCATATCATTTGACATTAGTAGAAGCCAGCAGATGAGAACAATCCATACCATACTGTTATGCATTTGCTAGAGGCAATTTTGGTATACATTAACCTCCTTTTTTAGTGAAAAAAACGTAAAATCATGTAACTTCAGGAACGATTCACGGAGGATCAGAAGTCTAACAGTGCTTTCTTTTTTAGTTCTTTTAATAAGATACCATAAGTGTCATATATGTTTGCCTTTCATTTAATAGATGAGGCATCTAATTTTTTTCTTTTTTGATTTCTGGTTTATGAACAGGATGCAGAACCATTTTTCGTACTAGCAGGCCCTAATGTTATTGAATCTGAGGAGCATATACTGAAGATGGCCAAACATATAAAAGCCGTCACATCAAGGCAATCATATAATAACACATGCAATGCTTATCTAATGACTTTGCAATGTGAGTCTCATAATGTAATAGACTTCTGATTAGTATTTTGAATTGTTCAGGCTCGGTTTGCCCCTAGTGTTCAAGTCTAGTTTTGACAAAGCTAATCGTACTTCATTGAAATCATTCCGAGGTCCTGGTTTGGAACAAGGCTTGAAGGTAGCTTCTAATCTTCTCTTGATTATTCCAATCATGAACTGTTTTCTTGAATATTAGCAAATGGCGATGATTTAGGAACTGAAACATTGATAATCAAATTGACACAAATTTCACAAGACAATATGATTCTGATACTAACTCTGAATGTCAATTTCATTTTTCTGGAATCTGTTTGTCATTGAGATAATACAGCTTTGGAGAACACCCCCTTAATTATTGCCAAAAAACATATGTTTAAGGATAATTTCTAATCTTTTGCCGTGCATTGAATTGAAATGTTTAATATTTTCTTAAATTTCTTCTTTTATGAGAGTTCTATCTTATTCCATGGATTGACCCTGATTTATAGTTAGGGTAGTTACTCAAAGAAATCATGCTTAATTTAGTCAACTAAGAAGACCTTAAATCTGTGGTCATGTTTTATCATAATTAGATCAACAATTTGTATCTTGAATTATAGTGGAATGCCTAAAATGATTTTTACTTATTTAACATCTATATCTTGGTTCTTCGTTTGTTGTCTGCTTATTATTGTTACCAATGCTATCTAGAACCTAATGTTAACTGATTTTGTACATTGCTAAGGATTTCAGCATCAGGATGCATAATTTGTCATAAATTGTATCTGATAGAGAAATGGTAGGAACACTTCTCTACTTAGTTACTAATATTACAAATTTTATACATGTAAGATAGCATTAGAGCATAGGAATGCATAGACAAGTATTTTTTTTTCCCTGAATAACAGTGACTACCTTATAATGAATTTTCAATGAGTTGCACTTTCATTTATTAGTTATTTCTTTTAGTTACAACAATATTGGTTTATCGATAAACACTTACAAGCTCTGTAGATTAACTTGATTGAATGATTGGACAATCAATTCCTAAGACATTGTTCTTCAAGCTTACATTTTCTTGGTACTCGATGTCCTAATCCAGTTATTCTTGCAGTTATATAAAATGCTCTTTCTAGGAATTTCCAAATTGATTAGTATTGATCTGAATGGCAGATTCTTGAGAAGGTAAAAGTGGCATATGATCTTCCTATAGTTACTGACGTGCATGAGAGCATCCAGGTAATCAGTTGCTTCTCTGGATGTGTCTGGCTGTATTATGTATGGGCATAACCATATGGTTGATAACTTGATGTTGTTATTGCAAATATTGAATCTAGTTCCTCTAGCTTCAGTTTTGTGATTGTATTACTCGGTCATTCTTGGCACAAACTTTTCTAAAACCTATGTTTCTATCTGGACAATGAAAGATAATTCTGCTTAGCATGGATTTAAATGAATATGCATTAAAATGACCTGATTTTTGGCTACTTGATGATGATGACATAAAAATCCTTTTGAGTTAAAATATATGCTGATCTGTATCATTTACATGAGGTATTATCGAACATTATGAGGAGGCTAAATTTCACAAAACAGATGTGCACATGGTGTAAAATCAACTGCCTACCATCATCATTGAAATTCATGCAAAGTTTTTTAGCTTCATTGAATAAGATTTAATTGGACAAACTTATTGGGACACTGTTCGCTCATATTCATAAAACTTTAGAAACACATGATCATCTCCAACTCTATCGCATGTCTTTTCAGTTGCTTTTTCTGATCGTATAGTTGAAATCAAATGTTCAAATTCTTGGTCATAATCCTCAAAGCTTTTTTTTTATGTTTTTGAATATATTTTCTTTTATTTTTTGAGTTACGCACAAAATTTATTATTTATTCTCCTTAATTTCCCTGTTGAATGTCACTCTATAATGAACTATGACTTTATGGAAGCATTCTCTGGCTCCAAATTCCCAATCCACTGCAAAATAAGAAAATTGAATAACAATGATGAAAATGTCTGATTTTCAAATATATAATAGCACAGTGAAAAGTCAAATTTCATGGTTGGAAGCATTATAGCAGAGAAAAAAACTTTAAAGATTTGAAAGTAAAGAACAAGATACAAACACTTAAAACTCACAAGCTTAAGTTCGATGTATAAACTTCAAATGATATTGCAAAACCTCCTCCGATGTTTCCAACTTCCACTATCAAATCTTTTAAAGGGGAAGGACCAAGCACCCTCTTATATACTTTTTACAAGTGGTTCACACTCTTACTGCAATTTTGGCAAAGTAAACAAGTGGGAGGTGAAGCTATCGAACTCGATTTTGATAGCTTTAGTTTTATCCTCAAAGGTGTTTGCTAGTTGAGAAGAGAGGGGTATTTATTGTCTCAATTGGTTTCAACACTCGAATTTTTAATTTAACTGCACCGGCAGTACCACCGCTAGGTGCTTCGTTAGTTTTAAACATAGCAACATGGTGGTGATACTACTATAAGTACCAGATTGATGTAAAATTGTTGTTGACTATCTTGGCCATCTATATCAGACGTGGTCCAGCACTACTAAATGGGCCTGAATTTGGATCCACTGAAAACTTGATTGATTTTCTAATCACAGGATTCATGGTTACGTCAAACTATAGTTTGAAAGTGAAGCTTAAGTTCAAATATTGGTTTCTTCAGTCTTTTTCAGCAGAACTTTCAGATAGTTAAACAAATTTAACTGCCAGTAAGGTGCTTCTTTTAAACATAGCAACAGGAACTACTTAAGCACCAGAAAAATTGTTGTTGACTATCTTGGCCATCTATATCAGTGGATCATGAAAATACTGATTGATAACATTTGTTTTAAGTTAGCACCATTGGTTTTCTGCATCTCAGCAGTTCTTCTAAAACAGAATTTTAACCTCAAATTAGAGTTTTTCTGTCTCAAATTTTATTCTTATGTACAACTTAAATTGTAAGCAATCTACTTTGAGTGTGTTAACACAATGTCACAACTTATTGATATGCATCTGAACTAACTACTATGGATCTGTATTACAATTGAGTTTTAACCTTTCTGCAAGAATTCAGTGGAGATAGTTGAGACCTTTCTCCAATTCTGAGATATCATTTTTTTTTCTTTTATGTATAATTCATATACAATAATGGATATGTGGCACATAGCGGTTAAAAGTCATATGAGATGCAGTTATGAATTTTTGCGGTGCAAGTAGTTAAATGCAGTGCAAGAATTTTTGCAGATTTAATTCTCTAACCTGATTCAATGAACATAGTGTGAACTTGTTGGAAGAGTTGCAGACATCATTCAAATTCCAGCTTTTCTGTGCCGTCAGGTATAAGTCAGCCCATCTTTATAATGCGAACATCTGTTAATATGCTATTATATCGTAAATTTTATAAGTCAGCACATCTGTTAACATGCTGCATTCTATCCTGACAGACTGACCTTCTAGTAGCAGCAGCAAGGACTGGAAAAATAATAAATATTAAGAAAGGCCAGTTTTGTGCTCCTTCAGTAAGTGCATTCTTTTACCTTCTGTATTTTTTGATGTATCTGATAATTGAAATGATAGACAAAATCCTATTTTTTTATCTATTAAAGCAACATTAGACTGTAAAGAGGCAGATTTCTAGCATCTTGAAGTATAGGAACCATGTCAAAATTCTTTGAGGAATATCTGGGATTGGCCTCATGGATTATTTCTCTGGCCAAATATTGACTTATAATCCGCTTACATAAGTACTAGAATTATATTGCTTCTTAGCAAAACATAATTACTTAACATCCATATTAGGAATTAAGCTTTAATATATGTCTCAATTCAAAATCTTTGAGGAAGTCAAGGATTTAAACGCATAAAGTAAGAAAAAAAAAGGGTTCATTGAACAGCATTTTTTGGTCTATATGGTCTTTGACCATTTGGCAATGCTCAAAATTATTTTTACGTTCAGGTGAATTTATGATTTTCTGCCATAATCTGATTTAGGCACCTCCAAGAAAAGTATTACTTTTTTATCATAAACAAAGGTTTCAATCTTCAACTCTGTGGTACTTGTTATTTTTTACTGTAAATTTGTTCTAGCATCAATCAGATCCCATTTAAGGATTGCAAAGATACAAGAAAAATTCCATCTGTCTAACTGCAGTTGTGGTAGATAGGAAAAGAGTGTTTTAATACTGAAAATTAGTTCTTCTAAGGTAGTTTGTATTGAGGTTGTTACCAAAAATGTCAACTGTCAATCCATGTGTTGTGTCTCAGAGTTGGATACAAATTGGACAAGAAGAATGGACACTGGAATATTGGATTTTTGGTCAAATACATATTTGAAATCATACTTCTATATCAACTCTTTAAGATGAAGTCTACTGTGATCTTGAGCTTGTAGTTTTTAGGTGTTAACAATTGGCTGTTAATGACTGTATAATTCTTAAGGAACATCATGTGAATGCCCTAATTTTGATGGTTTGGCCCTTTCTGTTCATGAGAATTGTCGCTGCTTATGATTCGTTAATTTAGAATCATTTATTTGAAATTTGAAATACTTCAATTGCATCTCATGGCTCAATTATTTTTTTCAAAAAAAGAATCTAACCAAATATCATTGGTTATGTCTTTTGCTGGTGCATGATAACTTTTTCTTTTTAATCCCCAGTTGAATCAACAAATAATTATTGTTTGCAGTTATTAAAGTATATTAGTTTCAGTAGGTTTCAAGGAACCTTTATTATAGCATTTTGTAGCCACATAGGTCATTGGATATGAGTGTTCTGGAAATGGGACATAAAGTAAACAGTTGAAAATCTCAATCTGTAGATTTAGAGTATCTCACTGTAAGTAACTCATTTATTAAATAACATATATTAGTTTAAAATAGATCAGTTTCATTTGTTATTGGTCACAAACTATAATTGTAAGTTCTAACTGAGGAAGATTTTAAAGCTTATCCATGAAGATGACGGTGCCTTGTTTGGTAAAGGAAGTCAGACAATCTGTACTGGCTAAAATATAGTGTTAATCTTTAGATACCTTGTACAACTGAATCAAATCTGATAAATGACCAAGGGCAAGTTTTGCTAAAGAACGTGTTTCAAATTTTTTACAGTTCTCTCTTCAACAATGAAGTATTAGATCCATACATATTAGCAAATTCATGTATGCCTTAGCCTTTTACCCCATGAAATAGTTTTCTGCTTTTTTAGTGACATGGGTTTTGCAGGTTATGGTGAATTCTGCAGAAAAGGTTAGACTTGCTGGAAACCCAAATGTAATGGTTTGTGAGCGAGGCACCATGTTTGGGTACAGTAAGTTCACTCTAACATTTTTAGTTTCTTGCTTGCATTTTTTGAGAAACTCATACCTTTCATCATGTCTAAGATGTGTAGTCTTTTTATAAGCTTCTTCTTGAAGAATTGTTGATTGGATGAAGAACCTTGTTCCATTGATCAGTTAATGTGGTAGCAGTTTTATGTTTTTCATGTAAAACATAACCAAAATTTGTTTCCAGGAACCTTCCTGCAAGGTTCTGTTTTGCTTTTTGAAGTGTTTTCCTTTTTTTTTTTTTAATTCTTAGCATTAGCAGCAATATGTAGCTTTTCGGATATCACTGTATCCTACTATAATTGGGCTATATAGAGAAGAACCTTCAATAATAGGATAAATTCCTCTATAGATATCTGTAATAATATCTTTTTATAATCTAGCCTTTTCTTTCATTCCACAATTCATTTCTTAATTTTTTATTTCATTTTTCTATGAATTGATCATGTAGAGTGATAATATTTAGGTGATAGGTCCTTTGTCTCTAGTTATAAAAAATGCTCATGACTCGTGAGTGCACTAGGTTAATATTAAATTTGATTGCAACTCTGAAGAATGCCTCCAACTGCCATCAATTATTGCACATATACACCTAATTTTTCCACTATTGCCCTCTGCCATCATGATTTCTGGTTGCATCGGAGTAACATGAAACCTTGTGTCCTATGTTACAAGAGATCATCAATTGGGCTTTAGGTGGAAAAGCCACTAGGATTATTGTGGCTACATTTAGAAGACTCCTAAGTCCTAACACAATATTCTTATCGCACATGGTTAAGAAAAAGGAAAGATAAACAACTTGCCAAACATACTTAAGTAATGATCTGCAGTAGTCTCTGATCTTGAATGGGCATAGAATAGTTAACCCTTGAGTGTATCCATCATTGGATTGAGCAAATGTGACCTTTATATATAATTCAACTTTCAAAAATTTTAGAAATATAAATTTCATTCCTCTATATGTTGCTAATCTCTAAATTTATAATAACAGATGATTTGATCGTTGATCCACGGAATTTGGAATGGATAAGGGAAGCAAATTGCCCTGTTGTAAGTACCTTGATTATTATTGTGTCTGCTTCATTGTACTTCTATCATTCTGATATGTTGATTAAAAGTATGATGTTAAGGTTTAACATACATGCTCTGTACTTGTATTTTATACATGTTGCATGGAGTGTCAGTTCAACTTTTAAAGAATTTCCTTGTTGAGACATCATAGATGTAAATATCACATGCTATTTCAGGAGGTTCAAACTTGTTTGTTTCGTTGGTTTTGTTGGATTTCAATTCTATTCATGTCTTTCTTCATGTACATTCTACTCATTCTATTGTTTGCTAAATTTATGAATCATATTGATCTGTGGTCTTAAGAGATAACTTTTTCTTTCATCTGGTAGAAGACTTGGATTCTAGATATAATCATCATAGCCAAACATGCCTTAGGATAGAATTGTTTTGTGCATTTTTCTTATTCAAATAGGAATTTTAAATGGTGCCATTGTAAAGTTGGGGTTACCTTGTTTATTAGTTGAGTTCCTCTAGAATGAAGCTCTGCAATGAACAACTTGTCTGTTACAGGTAGCAGATGTTACACATTCACTACAGCAACCTGCAGGGAAGAAGGTACAAATTTGCATTTACTCCCTTCACTTATTTGGTAACAAATTATGAGTATTATATGTTTGGTATTTGGAATGTGTATTCTGTTTCCTAATTTTGGATGCTTATTTTAAAATTATGGAAATTCCTAAGCATTTTTCTCAAGTAGATAAGCAAATAATGTTAAATAAAGAAATCTTTCATGTGCTGAAAATACATTTTAATGTTCGAGCAGTTTGACCTTTAGTCATATTACTTTAAAAAAATTCACTAGAAAGTCCAAAAAAGTTAAAAAGAATGAAGCAAATTGATGGGAGACATCCTAAGGTTGTCTGATGGTAAAGGTAAGTACTTTATGAGCACCTCCAGAACATGCTGCAATATTAGTTGAATCATCACATATCTAATGGATCAGGTATCACACCTATGATGCAAATTAAAGTGGTTAGCAACCTTTTTCTGTAAGAAGCTGCCAATGCCTGCAAACTACATTTTCGTACATGTTCTAAAAATTGTCTTCCCTTGTTGAGAGACTTTAGGTATATAAAGTACGTGAAACTTGGGGCATGCAGGAATTAGGTTAATGAGCTAATGGTTTGAATGGAGGAATTAGGTTAGGCATTCAGTCTCTGAACAGGCTGATGCTTGAGCCTTGGAGCATGCAGCATACGTTTCTTGGATTTTCAATGAAAGAAGAATGAAAGAAGAAAATGCAAACCCATTAAAAATTACATAAGATAAGACCAGAAAAGAACCTCCTTTTCTTTTTTGTTCTACCACTTGGTCATCCAACTTTGCATGGGTATTAGACGCCTTAAATCTATGCAACAACTTGAGCAAGCACACTAGAAGATGGTTTATTTTAGTGTATATTTTGATGTTCTGGAGTTTGTTTAGGAGTTTCATATGCTGTCATAGCCAATCCTGATATTACTTTTAGCATGACTAAGGGTTAGCTTGACAAGCCAAAAGGAAGAAAGGATCCAATCATGATGGGGGCAAAGTGGGAACATTCAGAAGGTTGCCTCTTCTTTTCTACATCATTCCTTTATTCTTATAGAGCAACAGCCCCTTTGACTAAAGGGGAATGCTTATCAATTAGTGACGCCCATCCCAATTGTCCTTCGAGCCTGAAGTGTAAGATATGCTATTTGTTTGTAACAACATGATGCCAAACAATAAAAAATAATTTCATGGATTCCTTTGTATGTGAAAATAACTCAAGCTGAAAGCACAAGAAAGATGTGGAAGTCACATTTATGTTAATTGGGATATGATGATCAAGCATTGGGTTATATAATGATTATGAATGTTAGGTTATTTTTGGAGAGTGTGAGTTCATATTAATCATACCTCTGATGTCTAAGCCTCATACGTATCTTACATCCCTGATGATGATCTGTAAGTCATGAAGGGAGGAGAGCTTCAAATGCACCTTTCAAATGACTTTTCTTTTTTAATCTTTGCAGCATGTTGTTCTCTGTCCCCCTTTAATTACAGAAATTGCGTAAAATGAATGACATAGCTATATATCCCTAGCTTGATGAATCGTTATCTGTTTTTAGATTAATCTCATCATGCAACGTTGGTACACGCCACACTTTCTAAGGTATAAACTAACATCACAGTTTTAACCAAATCAAGTTAAAAATCTGTAGTGCTGAACATCAAAATGAGGAGAGATGCTTAAGCTGAAGCAAGATATGGCTCGTTTTCTTGTCTTTGTGGTAAATAGTATTGCAGTTCCAAGATATTGCATATCTAGTTGCAGTGTACTTAACTGACAGATAACATAAGCATACTGTTAACTGTAGGCTTGTTAAACGTACAGTTTTTAGCAACTAGACTAATAGTTTCCGCATCTTTCTTTCTTTGATAATCTCTCTATTTTAGCTTGAAGGCGGTGGTGTTGCGAGTGGGGGACTGCGTGAACTAATACCATGTATTGCAAGGACCGCAGTTGCCGTTGGTGTGGATGGAATTTTTATGGAGGTAACTACTTTGACAGTTACATGAAAATCTTCATCAATTGTCCATCGTCAATTACTTGGGAATGTTCATTTATTCGAAGAACATAAAGCAATATGTTACATGGTTGTCATTTGTTTGGTTAGCATGGCAATAGATGTTGTAGTTGATTTAGTGATCAATGGACATCCTGTCTGGAAGATGGCTCACTTGAAATCACAGAAGTTGATGCATTCATGGTTTATGTTGTAGCTTTCCTCACCCTTTATGCTAATGAAATGTACATTAACTCACCCTTTGTTGGGTAATAACTGTTTCATCAAACATGGGTATTCCATTATATATCTTTTGAAGGTTTCTGCTGATAATTCTTTGGGGTATTTTCTTCTTTAAGTTAATAGTAATTGTTTCTTGGATGTTAGGTACATGATGATCCCCTTGGTGCACCGGTTGATGGTCCAACCCAATGGGTTCGTATTGCTTTCCAATATTCCCCATAAATAGCTTAACTACAGGGAAGCGAATAAACTTCCAATAATGTATTCAAACAATGCAGCCTTTGCGCAATTTGGAGGAGCTACTCGAAGAGCTCATCGCAATCGCTGTACGTCCTTCATCCTTGCATTGTTTGTGCCAATCCTTGTTATGTTCAGTTGCTGACATCTGCATGATGTTGTTTCTTGTGCTTGCGAAGAGGGTCACCAAGGGGAAAAAGGCATTCAAAATTGATCTTACGCCTTTTCGCGATTGAAGCGATGTCGGCAGCATGAAGGCATAAATCATTTAGCTGCAGTTTATCCATCCACTCACTCTCAAGGGAATAACCAAACTTGGTGCGATTGTGCGTTTGCTTGCTTGGCCTAGTGCATGTAAACTTCTTATCAAATGCAACTCTTTGATCATCAATTTGTTGTTTCTTATTTTTAATGAGCACTTTAAATTAAAGATTTTAGATACCCGCTGGATGTAGATTCTGGCAACATATTGAACCAGTACGAATATTGTTGAATAATAATAGAATAAAAAAAATTGAATATTGTCTTTTGTTATCCATCTATATTAATTGTTGGGCCTATGGTTCTACGTTTCATCCGCATCAATATATACGGGGTGGTGTGTTTTGTTGGTGGTAGGGACCAAGTCGGCGACACATGCCTTCTTCCAACATCTTGGATATTCAAAATTCTAAATGATAATTTTGTGGGACTTGTTATAATCACCAATGATTTCTTCTTTAACATAAATTAATTATTATAAATAATTTATTATTTTATTATTAATTTTTATTTTTGTATGTTATAGTTAAGAAAATAATTAAATTTAATTTTCTTAATCAAGTGGATAAGTCAAGAATCTTATTAATTAATTAGTTTATTGATTGATTTATTTCTTAATAAGTGATATGATTTTAAGAAAGTAAATAGTATACATTTCATTTTAAATGTGAACTATTATAAATGAATAATATGTTTTGTATGAAAGTAAAATAAAAAAATAAATTTAATATAAAATTAAATATTTATTTATCTTTTGGGAGATCGCATCTTTTCTTATATAAGTGGGATTCAGATTCCTTCATTCCTCACCAAGCCTGACAATGAGAAGATCGAGAAGATGACTTTTCGAAGAGATGATCTCGAGGAAAAGATAACCAAGGAGAGGTAGGATCCTTTCTCCTTTTTTTTTAATTTGGTTTGATTTATATTTTGAAATATTGATATTGGAATTATTATAAATTTTATGATGCATAATAATATTTGAATTTTCAAAATTTTATGATTAATAAATAATGATAAAAACTCAATATTTCATATTTTAAGTTTTTCATTTGTAAACATATTAATTTAGAAGACATTGATGGTGAGAGCATAATTGTT